>JARBWK010000004.1:181232927-182626545 GCA_030556195.1 Anolis apletophallus
CCAAATAATGCCATCTTTCTTCACACTACAGATGCTCCTGGCAAAAATTCACTTCAGCTTTTTTCTCTCTAACACTGAGGTAAACAGCGACTTCTGCTGCAATTTCTAGTGTTATTCAAAAAACTTTTTCTATGAATTATGGGTTATGTAGTATCTCTGTGCCTCTGCAATTCTGGATTCTGTGTTCTGGGTTCTGGGTTCTGGGCCCATAACCTCTTCGGCGTCGAATATTTATGTCACAGCGGAATAGGCAACAGAAATATAGAAGTTTAATTCCCCATCGGCCCAATAAACTCCAGTCTCTGTTCGTGTGAATAATGACACTCTCATTCAATTCACAAGGTAAAAATATAACTTTGTATTGAATTGTATTTAACAATAACAAGCTAAGCATGGAAAAACAACAGCAATCTCAGCTACCTTTCTAAACATCCTTTCCTCACAAATATTTAAACCAACTGTCCTCTTCAACGGACAATTCCCAACTGTCACTTTCAACTGTCACTCCTCAAGATTCTATTCATCAGTCTTGAGACAGCGCCATCTGGTGTCAAACATGTCACACTGCAGAAAATACATCTTGTGCTGACTCATGAATTGCCATTCAAAATGCAATAATCTGACAGTGTTTCCCATGTGCCGTGAGCGATCATCAGGTGTGCCGTGGGAAATTGGCACTTTCCCCCCTCCTAGCAGCCCCCTCACAGGTTTCCAAGAAACAAATTGAGCCTCTCCGCTTGGAAATGTTTTTTCTTTACTATTTTACTGGATTTTTGAGACTTGCCCCTCAGGAACCATTTATAACAGCTTCATGACATCTATAGTTAACTGGAAGCAAGTTTCACTCAGGGTGAAATTTCACAAAGGTCTGGAGAACAAGCTCTATGAGGAGCGGCTTGAAGAGCTGGGCATGTTTAGCCTGAAGAAGAGAAGGCTGAGAGAAGACATGATAGCCATGCATAAATAGGTGCGAAGAAGTAATATATATGTTGTGTTCATTGAAACAGGTCCAGGTTTCACACTGAGTGTATAAATACATTTAAAAACATATTAACTATATGTATTACTGTGTTAGAGTGTCATTTTGTGTCATTTTGGTTGGTGGTGTGCCCCAGGATTTGGTAAATGTAAAAAAATGTGCCATGGCTCAAAAAAGGTTGAAAAACACTGACTTCGAGCAAGTCCTATTTTCCTTCACAACAATTTATGTGGCCTTAGAGGGGATACATATTTTTATATTAAAAATGAATATATCTGCTTTGAATATGAAACAAAATCTCAATATATTTTGTGTATTATCTGTGTAGGAGAAGCATGTACTGCTCTCTCTCTCTCTGCCAACAACTCTCTACAGCAGTGTTTCTCAACCTGGGGGTCGGGACCCCTCGGGGGGTCGTGAGAGGGTATCAGAGGGGTCGCCAATTACTATCAGAAAACATAGTATTTTTGTTGGTCATGGCGGCTCTGTGTGGGAAGTTTGACCCAATTCTATCATTGGTAGGGTTCAGAGTGCTCTTTGAGTGTACGTGAACTACAAATTCCAGCAATTAGAACTCCCAAATGTCAATGTCTATTTTCCCCAAATTCCACCAGTGTTCACATTTGAGCATATTTAATATTCGTGCCAAGTTTGGTCCAGATCCATCATAGTTTGAGTTCACAGCGCTCTCTGTATGTAGGTGAACTACAACTCCAAAAACTCCAAGTCAATGCCCACTAAACCCTTACAGTATTTTCTGTTGGTCATGTGTGTCAAGATTGGTTCAATTCCCCCATTGGTGGAGATCGGAATGCTCTCTGGTTGTAGATGAACTATAACCCCCAGCAACTACAACTCCTAAATGACAATATCAATCCCTCCACCTAATCAGTATTCAAATTTGGGTGTATCGGGTATTTGTGCCAAATTTGGTCCAGAATATACATCCTGCATATCAGATATTTACATTACGATTCATAACAGTAGCAAAATTACAGTTATGAAGTAGCAACAAAAATAATTTTATGGTTGGGGGTCACCACAACATGAGGAAGTGAATTAAGGGGTCACGGCATTAGGAAGGTTGAGAACCACTGCTCTACAGGAATAATTATGCATCTTATGCTGACCTGAAGCATTCTCCTTCTTGAATTTTTCCCCTTGGTCCCAACATGCAAATCTCCATAGAATGCTACATGGAGACTATTATTAAGGACTTTCATTTAACTGCCTAAGCTTTCAAGTTAATGCAATAAGACGGAATTGCTTCTCGCAGTACAAAAATCTAGAACTTGCAAAGGAATACAATAACCTTTTATGTTAACCTTGATAAGCGTTCAGTCTCCCCGTGCAAAACATGAGTTGTTGAAATTGGAAAAAAACCCCTAAGATATTCACCAAGTCCTAGGGAAGGAGTCTTTAAGGATTTAAAACTGAAATGGTTTGGACACAGGTAAAAAGAATTCACTAAGTGAAATGCTGTATGTACATTAAATGTTATTTTAATTTTTATCTCTTGCCTTCACCCCATATGGGACTCGTTTAGTCTTTGTTGCTGTTTCCAACTCAAAAGGCACACAATTTTCATGCAGTTTTCTTGGCAAGATTTGTTCAGAGGGAGATTGCTGTTGCTGTCCTCTAAAGTTGAGTGTTACCGGTTGAAGGTTACCCAGCAGGTGTCGAAGCCCACGTATAATTTATTTATTTAAAACGTTTATACCCCGGCCTTCCCACCTCCGAAGAGGGACTCAGACCGGCAAACAGCAAGTATTCAATGCTAACATTTAAAATCTAAAAGCATCATAAATTTACAATAAAATACAATACAATAAATACATTTAAAAAGCCTTTCGCCAAAGTAAAATCAAGTCCAACTTAACCCATACATTTGGTCCGTATCAAGTGGTTAGCGACTTTAGTCACTTCGCGATCTCCTCCTTCATTCTGCGAAGGCCGCATTGCACAGCCACGTTTTCACCCGTTTCCTAAAAGTCAGGAGGGAGGGGGTGGATCTAATTTCATTTGGGAGGGAATTCCACAGCCGGGGGGCCACCACAGAAAAGGCCCTGTCCCTCGTCCCCACCAGACGCGCCTGTGAAGGTGATGGGACCGAGAGCAGGGCCTCTTTAGACGATCTTAGCACTCTTGACGGTCATTGGGGAGAATACGTTCAGACAGGTAAACTGGGCCGGAACCGTATAGGGTTTTGTAGGTCAACACCAGCACTTTGAATTGTGCTCGTAAGCTAATTGGCAGCCATTGGAGCTGGCGCAACAGAGGAGTTGTGCGCTCCCTGTACCCCGCTCCTGTTAGTAGTCTGGCTGCTGCGCGCTGGACTAATTGCAGCTTCCGCGCAGTCTTCAAAGGCAACCCCACGTAGAGAGTTTTGCAGTAGTCTATACAGGATGTAACTAGAGCGTGGAACACCGTGGCCAAGTCTGACTTCCCAAGATAAGGGCGCAGCTGGCGCACAAGCCTGAGCTGTGCAAAAGCTCCCCTGGCCACCGCTGAGACCTGGGGTTCCAGGCTCAGCGATGAGTCCAGGATCACTCCCAGACTGCGAACCTGTGCCTCCAGGGGGAGTGTAACCCCGTCAAGCACAGGCTGTAACCCTATACCCTGTTCGGCTTTACGACTGACCAGGAGTACCTCTGACTTATAGGAATTGGATCCCATGATTCCTGGTGTTCAGCATTCAGACCACTTCTAACATGTTAGCTCTCCATTTAATCTTCACTTAAAAGTATGTTAAACCTACATTTTTGTCTTTGAAAATATTCTGTCAGAGTTTTAGCACACCCAGCTCAGTATTTTGGAGGTGGCTCTTTAAGATACCCAGCAGAGGTCTTTTCAAGCATGACCCCTACCTGAGAAAATCTAAAATTAAGGATAGGAAAAATGTGACTTGCCAAATAGTATTAGATCATAACTCCCATTATCCCCTTTAGTTGGCTCATCTGACCAGATTGGATAGGTTGCATGTGATCACCTGGTGGGTCTTTTTGATATGTGGAAATTGGATCACATCAGATCAAGTCCAATGAAGATGTCACATGTATAAAATCAATCATTAATCAATCAATCTTATTGCTTGCTTAGTCGCCTCCACCAACGATGCTCTGGGCGACTTACAGAATAAATCAATAAAACACTTAAATTATCATTAAAACCACTAATCAAACACTCTGCCAAAGAGCCAAGTTTTCAGTGCGACAGTAAAACATCTCAATTCACGCTGGCTCGGATGTCAAGTGGCAGAGAGTACCACAGTTTTGGGGCCGCGGCTGAGAAAGCTCTCCGCCTAGTGACCTCCAGGCGGATTTCTCTAGGGCCCGGTATATGGAGAAGATTCTCTTGAGAAGATCGAGGTGACCACTGGGGTTGATGGGGGAGAGACGGTCTCTAAGATACGTCGGCGCCTGGCCATACAAGGTCTTAAACATTAGTACCAACACCTTGTAGGAGATCTGGAATTCGATTGGTAGCCAATGCAGCTGACACAGGATAGGTGTTATATGACACCCCACAGGAGTTCGGGTAAGAAGCCTGGCAGCTGCATTTTGAACTATACGAAGTTTCCGGGTCACTGACAAAGGAAGACCAACGTAAAGAGCATTACAGTAGTCCAGTCTCGAGGTGACCATGGCATGGACAACTGTGGTCAAGGCCTCCCCGGAAAGATAGAGTGCCAGCTGCCTGGCCTGGCGAAGATGGAAAAACGCCTGTTTGCTGATGGTGAAGACCTGGGCCATTGATAGCAAGGTGTCCAAAATGACACCTAGGCTTTTCACGGTGGCCTATGGAGCAAGAGGCTCACCGTTGAGGGTAGGCAGCGGACGCTCCACTCAAAAACAATGCGGTCACTCTGAACTTTCTGGGAGCTCTGAAGCAACCTGTGATTTTTCATATGCCAGATTAATGGCTGGGAGGTGGCTAAGTGTCACACCGGGAAGTGGCGCAGCTGGCTAAGTGTCAGCTGCATAAGATCTCTCTGACCTGTAGGTCATGAGTTCGAGGCCTGCCCGGGTCGGGGTGGGTGCCCGACCTTAAGTGTAGCCTGCTGTTGACCTTTGCAGCCCGAAAGACAGTTCATTTGTCAAGTAGGAGATAAAGGTACCACATTAAGTGGGGAGGCAAATTTGGACTGAATTATGAGGCCATAAAGAACTCTAGGAATCGCTGAAGGAATGCGCAAGAACACCAAGGAAAGCTGGGAAACGCTGAGAGAGATGAGGAGTGTGTCAGCTCCTCCTGGTGGCCAGAAATTTGCCAGAAGTTTGCATCTTTGTTCGTCTTTGTTCATCTATGTTTGTCAATATATGTATATGTTGAACTGCAGGGATTGTCTGCAAGTATATGTACTGTAATCCACTCTGAGTCCCCTTTGGGGTGAGAAGAGCGGAATATAAATGAAGTAAATAAATACATAAATAAAACTTCTACTGCAGACTTAGCTGTATGTTGTGTGGACTTCTTACAGAGGGTTTGAGTTGAATGTGTTTTATTTAGCCATGTAGATACAACCCTAGTGCTACTAATAATAAAATAAGGGCAGGTAAGGGAAACGGGATGGAAGTGTATTAAATTATTCATGGTGTGTGAAAGAAAGTGTGGGGAAAAAAATCTTCTTTCTGGTAATACAAGAACCCAGGGAGTCGAGGAAGAATCATGAGGGATAAAAGAAAATAGTTCTTTATACATCAGATGGTTACACTATGGAATTCACTAGCAAGATGTAGTATTGGCTGACAACAACTTGATTGGCTTTAAGAAGATATTGCACTGGACATGTCCATGGAGGATAAGTCTATCAATGTCTATTAGTGTATTGTACATCTATTCCCTCCAGTACCGGGGGAAATGCCTCTGAATACTTGTTGCTAGGGAACATGAGCAAGAGGGTCCTATTGCAGTCATGTCCTGTCTCTCGACCTTCATTTGGAAACGAGCCGGTAAATGCAGGGAAAGAATCCTGGACAGAGATCGACAAGTTCATCTAAAAGGGTTTGTGTGTTTAGTTCATTGTGAATTAAATATTTAATTCAATTACATTTATGTTAGAAAGGGAAAACTATTAACTATTAAGCTATATTAAACTGCCAATTTAGAATTCAGTTAAAAACCCTACCAGGATGAAACCTAAAATTGCTATCCATAATTTTCCCAGATGTTCTTTTTCTGAGCTTGAGAGAGAACGCATTGACTACGTCAGTGTTTCCCAACCTTTTTTAAGCCTTGGCACACTTTTTACATTTACAATATCCTGGGGCACACCACCAACCAAAATGACACTCTAACATATAGTTAATATGCTTTTAAATGTATTTATACACTCAGTGTGAAACCTGGGCCTGTTTCGATGAACACAACATAGATATCCTGGCAGAAATGGCAGAAAGACACAAACTTCCCACACAGAACTCCCATAACCAAGAGAAGATGCTATAAGAGTTTGGTGGGCGTTGACCTTGAGTTTTGGAGTTGTAGTTCACCTACATCCAGAGAGCACTGTGGACTCAACCAATGTTGGATCAGGACCAAACTTGGCATGAATACTCAATATGCCCAAATGCGAACAGAGATGGAGTTTGGGGAAAATAGACCTTGACATTTGGGAGTTACAATTTCTGGAGGGGGGGGGCTCAAAAGACCAGCAGTCTCCCTCTCACTTAGGTTGCCCCCCTCCCCGCCAGGCTTGAATTGGGGTCGTGGGGAGGAGGAGCCTCACTCACCACCTGCGCAGCTCCTCGGGGGATCAGCGGGGCGGCCCGGGTGGGCATCTCAGGGCTGGCAAAGCAGGCAGGAAGGAAGGCGGCAGTGGCGGACAGAGAAACAGAGGGAGGCCGAGAGCGATTTCGCTCGCACCGGGGAGGAGGGGGAGGAGGGAGGGGTGGGGCCGGTGCTGGACTGAACCATCCAGCATTAGCCCTGGGGGGGAGGCAAGAGGAGGTCTCTACTTGGGGAAAGGGAGGCGGGCCTTCCCAATGCATGGAGAGGGAGAGACCAAGTAGACAACGGGTGGGGAGGGGGGTGTTTTGTAATTTTGAGCCTTTATCGAGGTAGGTTTCTTAGGGTTTTTATACTTCAACACACTGGACTCGCCCCCCTCCCCTCCTGAAGGTTCCAATTTCCCACGGCACACCTGAGGATTGCTCACGGCACACTAGTGCGCCCTGGCACACTGGTTGGGAAACACTGGACTACATGATTTTTTAAAAAAGCTAATTTTCAACTAACCTGCAATTGAGGGATTTTTAAAATTATTATTATTATTTATTAAACTCAATAGTCGCCACTCCCGTACGGCTCGGGGCGACTTTCAAAGTTCAAGTTCACTGGACCTGACCAGTAGGAACGATACACCAACAGCAATACTTAATATAAAAGAAAAACACTGCATTAAACAAATACTAAACAACAATATAACGATTACTGAGTTTCTAGAATTAACTAATTATTACAGATTATTACTCAAACTACAAGTTACAGACTACTCCTTAAAGAAGCCAACCGGCTCCGGGGTCTTAAGTCAAGCCCGTAGTTTTTGGAGGAATTGGTGAGGAGGTTAGATACTCGGGCTTGGGATAGTTGGGGAGGGAGACAGTCTTAGATGTTACAGGGCTGTCTTTTCTGGGAGCCTTGGGCTCCTCCTCTCGTTGGTCTCTGAGATTAGGCAGATCTCTCCACATCCCAAAGCCCACACCCCAGAAAGTTTGTGTGTTAAATCTCCTGTGCTTCCTTTTCCTTTGGCAGGGATCGCCGTTTCTTCCATAGAAATCACGCTTGTTGCCAACAGCAGGACGGGTTTTGAGGCTCTGTGGATTTTCTGTCTCTCTATTCTGGGGGGGAACTCGGAGGGCTTCTGGGTGCTCTCGTAAGGGGCGGGGAGTCGAGCATGGAGCTTGACCCGACTTCCTGTTCCGCTTCCGCCTTCTGCGGCGCTTGTTCCCACATGTCCATTCTTTCCGCTTGGCCTCCAAGAGGGGTGAAGACATCCAGTCTTCTTCGGCGTTTTCAAGGTCATTGGCCATTTTGGTTGTCACTCCAACCGCCCCCCCCCCCTGTCATGCCCCAGCCTGACTCTAGCCCTCAGCAAGACTCACGCCATGTTAAATCCAAAGCCTCAGAAAGGCCTGTTAAATCCGAAGCCTCAGAGAAGCCTGAAAGGCCTACAAGCCAGATGCTGCAGAGGCCTCTAGTTCATCGAGCATTCAAGGGCAACCGCAGCCCTTCTAATTCCCAGACCAATAAGAAGGCCTGGTACCACGAAGCAGCGGTGCCTCCCCAAAGTCCAGGTGTCTTCACTAATGAGCTTACATTCTAGCCTCGGCCGAGAGGCCCGGGAGGGGTCAGCCCCACAAGCGAGCCTGGGAAGAAGCTCCAATGCAGCTTGCGTCTTCAAGGGGGAAAACCTACTTAAGCTGCTTCCCTTTGGCCCTAGGCATCTCTCGCCAACGTTTAGCTTCAAGCCAAGCCTTCACGGAGCTTTGCCTGGGCCATTGGGCCTTCCAGCCTTTGGGCTCTGTTTGCCAAGTCTTTGTGCCAAGAACTTATCCCTGGATTTAGCCCATTGGGGCATCAAGACTCTCTTTACCTATTTTGATCCTGTTTTACTTTTGGACTATTGCTTTGCAATACCCTGATGCTTCGGAGCATCAATGGACTATATTTCTATCTTCTTTACTCTTTTCCTTTATTCTAAATAAAGCATTTAATCATGGCTGGTCTCAAGTGGTTTATTGAGGGATCCTTCAGGTCTACGGTGCAACACCCCCCAACGGAGGGTCACCAACAAAGGGACCGCTCTCTGGGGCGGGCCAAGACTTGGGAGATCTCCAGCCAATCTTGTTCCAACCAGGAACACTCACCCTCCAGTGGGGACCGGGTGTGTGTGTGTGTCACCTGAGTCTCTCCTCATCGACCGTGTTCATCTTTCCAATCGGCAGCAGGCGGACGCATCAAAAGGGCAACCACTCTCAGGAAGGCGAGCCATCAGGAATGGAGGGCGAGGGCCGACTGTCAATAAGTTGTCTCTTGCGGTCTCCATGTCCACACCTCGCTCTGCAGCGGCTCCCATTGCCGATCTCTCGGCAACTCTCTCCATAGTCTCCGTAGGTGTCTCCTCCGCATTATCCGGCCTTGTCACTGTGAGGTTCTCCGTCAGGAGGTCCCAAGAGTGATCCCAGGTTAGATCTTGATAAGTCAGGGGCGGGATATGGTTCCCTGGGCCATGTTTGGGTTGGTGGCGCTTTCCTTTTTCCTCCCTAATACCTTTGTCTTATTACCTGTGGCCCTTTCTTTAGATTTCTTCGCTGTATAGCCCAGAAAAAATCCTCAAGTCAAGAGCTTCAACATTCAATCCTGAAACAAATAAGCTTTTGTGTGTTGTCTCGGCCATGTGGTGTCTACATGCAAAGAAGACTATCCTCTACTTCCGTGTTCCTCCACCTTCTTAATGCTACAACACCTTAATACAATTCTTCATGTTGGGTGACCGCCAGCCATAAAACTATTTTCGTTGTTACTTCATAATTGCATTTTTGCTCCTGTTATGAAACATCGTGTGCAGGATGTATTTTCATTCACTGAACCAAATTTGGCACAAATATCCCATACGCCCAAATTTGAATACTGGTGGGGTTGGGAGCAGGCCCGGATTAACACTTTTTTGCACCCTAGGCCACACTTTGGAATTACGCCCCCTCTACCGCACCCTCCCCCCCATCACTTAGACCCACACTAAAAAAGTGTGGCCTAGGGCAGTCTTTCTCAACTGCTGCTCCTCGGCACACCAGTGCTCCTTGAAGAATCACTTGGTGTGCCGTGAAAAACCTCTCTCCCCCCGCCTTTCTTCCCCCTCCTGGCTGCTACTGCTGCTTTGGGGGAGGAGGAGGAGGGGCCGGGCGGCAGCGAAGAAGGGGCTGGGTGCTGCCCTCTCTTCCCTTCGCAGTCTCTCTCTCTCTCTCTTTCTCTCTCTCTCTCTCTCTCTCTCTGTGTCTCTCTGGGAAGGAGGAGGCATGGCCACCGGCACAGACAAGAGGAGGAGCCGCACAAAGAAAGGCAGGAAGGAGGGAGGGAAAGAGAGAGGCCCTTGCCTTGCCCACCCCACCCTCTCCGGCTGCAGAGAGAGAGAGAGAGAGAGAGAGAGAGAGAAGGGGCGCGTGGTTGCTGCGCCGAGAGGGCGTGCGTCTATGCTGAGCTCTCTCAGATCTCTGGGCACATGCCTCCCTCTCCCAAGGCAGCTCCTGTTCCTTCAGGAGGCTGGCCCCTGCTCAGATTCAGTGGGTCCTGAAGGAGGGAGGGAAGGGGAGGAAGGGTTGCCACAGCTGCCTTCCCAAGGGCAGAAGCAGCCCTGGAGGCAAAGCAGAGATCTGGCATGGCTCCTCCTTTCCCTCTCCCTCCCAGTCTCTGAAAACAGCTTTTTCCCCAAAGAAAAACAGACTCCAAGGTAAGCAGAGGGAAGAGCCATCCCGCCACACCTCCAGCCACTCAGAAACACACCATCAAAGCACTCTGGACAGATGGCTCTGCTTAAAAGAGTCCAGAGTAGGAAGGAGACTCCACCATGCCCCAAAGCAGCTTATTCCATTATTAAACAATTTGGCTCCTCTTTCTTCTCTCCTGTCTTTTGAGGAAAAGTTGGAGCCTGTTTGTGTCTCTTTGGGGTTCCCAGAAAGGAAGACTGGGGTGAGGGGATGCCATGCTCTATTTATTGTTGTTATTACATTTATTATATTATAGTTGTTATTACATTTATTATCTTACTCTATTGTTATTATTACATTTATTATTTTATTCTATTATTATTATATTTATTATTAGAGTGTCATTTTGGTTGGTGGTGTGCCCCAGGATTTTGTAAATGTAAAAAGTGAGCCACGGCTCAAAAAAGGTTGAGAAACACTGGCCTAGGGGAAGGGGAAGCAAATTCGAAACGAACCAGGAACCATAAACAAAGTTCCTGTGGTGACCACAAAGACACAAGGATGGAGACCTGCAAAAGAAGAAAGTCCACGGGACTACATTTCCCAGAGGCGCCTCGGATGATGCGCAAAGTCTCGCGAGAGTAGCAGGCAACAGATGCAGCCACTTTCCCAAGACCTGGGCAAGCCACGTGTGCGGAAGAGGGATGGAGGAGGTAATTCCGTGGGAGATGGGTAGGAAAAGGGGGCTGAAAGGCCCCAGAGGCAGCCTAGGTGCCCCCAAAGTGAACCGAAGCCTCAAGGCCTTTGTATTTGGTTGAATCTATCTCCATCTCCCCCAGCCCCTTTGGAGAGGCTTCGGTTCACTTTGGGGGCGCCTAGGCTTCCGCGGGAAAGGTGCCCCAGGAGGGGGGGGGAGTTGGGAGACTTTGTCGAGGGGACACCCCTCCCCTCCTCCGGCTCTCTCACCTTTGCTCCGGCTCCAGTTGGCGTACCAGGCGAAGAAGGAGGCAGCACTGAAGCAGGCCAGGGTGGTGAGGGTGCAGCTTGGCCGGAGCCTCATCTCCCAGGGCTCCACTGCCGCCTCGGGGCTTCTCTCCGGAGCAACAGCCACTCCTCGCCATGCCTCTCTCTCTCTCTCTCTCTCTCTCTCTCTCTCTCTCCCTCACACACACACACACACGCTCCCGGTTTGTGGTGCCCCACATTTTTTTTGGTCCGGGCATGATATGCGCCCCCTGTCAGCTTGCGCCCATAGGCCATGGCCTTGTCTGGCCTTATGGGTAATCCGGGCCTGGTTGGGAGGGATTGATTTTGTCATTTGGGAGTTGCAGTTACTGGGATTTATAGTTCACCTACAATAAAAAGAGCATTCTGAACCCCACCAATGACAGAATTGGGCCAGACTTCCCACACAGAACTCCCATGACCACCAGAAAATTCTGTGTTTTCTGATGGTCTTTGGTGACTCCTCTGACACCCCCTCATGACCCCCACAGGGGTCCCGGCCTCCAAGTTGAGAAACACTGCTCTACTTGTTGGTTTATTGTTTTAAAAATGTTTAACTATTAGCTCTGAAATTAACTTAACAATAAGTGAATTGAGCAATATGAACTTGAATCAATTAAGTTTAAGAGACTGGATTACTGTAACGCCCTTTACATCGGCCTACCCTTGGGGATGATTCGGAAGCTCAAGTTAGTGCAGAATGCCGCGGCACGCCTTCTCGCCGGGGCACCGGCGAGATGCCATATTACACCAATATTGCGGCAACTGCACTGGCTGCCCATCGAGCACCGGATCTCCTTCAAGGTATTGGTGTTAACCTTTAAGGTCTTGTATGGTCTTGGGCCAGTGTACTTGAGGGACCGCCTTTCACCATATTGTCCCCAGAGATCCCTACGCTCCGGTGTACAAAATCTTCTCAACGTCCCCTCCATCCGGCAACTCCACCTGTCCTCAACAAGGCAAAGAGCATTCTCGGTGGTGGCACCAACCTTATGGAATGCCCTACCTGAGGAAGTCAGAGGTATCAGGGAACTGTCCTCTTTTCGCAGAGCCTGCAAGACAGCTCTTTTTCGCTTGGCTTTTCCAGTTGAGTAACTGTTATGCTTTCTATGTAGTTTAGCTTACTTTTAGAATTATTTTAGCACTAGTAATGTTTTAGATCAGGGCTGTCCAACTTCTACCGGACCTGTGGCCGGAATTCCGGTTATTGATGACCTGGGGGGCCGAAGGGTCTGCCTCTGCCCCCGGCTCCACCCCCCTCCCCGGCTCCACCCCAGCTCCGCCCCTCCCCGGCTCTGCCCAGGCTCCGCCCCCTCCCTGGCTCCACCCCTGCCCCGCCCCCTGCCCCGCCCCCTCCCCGGCTCCGCCCTCTCCCCACCTTGGAGGTGTCTGTGGAGGACACCGGGGCTTTGACTTGGAGATAGAGATGAACACCAAAATCCCAGTCTCAAGTCCCAGTCCCTGCTTTGAACTGGATTATATTGCAGTGTGGACTCAGGGCCTTTCACACAGCCATATAACGCAGAATATCCAGGCAGGAAACCCCACAAAACCTGCTTTGAACTGGATTATATTGCAGTGTGGACTCAGGGCCCTTCCACACAGCCATATGACCCAGAATACCTGCTTTGAACTGGATTATCGGAGTCCACACTCATATAATCTGGTTTAAAGCAAATAACATGGGATTTTATTCAGATGTGTGGAAAGGAAGTCAAATAAGAAGCCAAGGTCCTTCCACACAGGCCTATAACCCTGAATGATAAGGCATAATATTCATTCTGCCTCTGCTAATAATAATAATAACAACAGCAACAGGTTCCTGGAGTAGGAGACCTCCAAGGGCCATCCAGTCCTACCTCCTTCTGCCATAAGGGGAAAACACAATCAAAGCATTCCTCACAGATGGCCATTCAGCCTCTGATGATGATTATGATAATAATAATTATTATTATTATGGGTTCCTAGAATAGGAGACCTCCAAGGGCCATCCAGTCCTACCTCCTTCTGCCATAAGGGGAAAACACAATCAAAGCATTCCTCAGCCATGTTGAATCAAACCTAATCTCTCATGAGAGCAACAGAAAGTACTGAACCTTGAGTTTGGGAGTTGTAGTTCTCCTCCATCCAGAGAGCACTGTGGACTCAAATAATGATGGATCAGGACCAAACTTGGCACGAAGCCTCAGAAAGAGGAGGAAGCCGGAAAGGAATGGATGAGCACCCCCCCGCGCTCCGAACTTGGCCCCGCCCTTTTTCGCTCTGGCCACGCCCCCTCTTGCTCGTGCACACTCTCTCTCCTTCCCTCTTTCCTTCAGGTGGTGGAAGGGGGAAGGAATGAAAGGAGGAAAGAGAGAAGGAGGGAGGGAGGGAGAGGGGGGAGGGAGGGAAGTAGTAGGAGGAGGAAGGGAGCCTGCTCCTCCTCCCCGCCCCCCCCCCCCCCCCCACCGTGAAAAAAAAATATTCAAAAAATATTGAAAAAATATTCAAAAAATATTCAAAAAAATATTCAAAAAATATTCAAAAAATATTTAATTTTTAAAAAAAAAAAATCTTAAAAAGCAGATATCTTGCAGGAGGGTAGGGGGCCGTGGGGAAGGGGCTCGGGGGCTGTATACGGCCCGCGGGCCACCAGTTGGGCAGCCCTGTTTTAGATTAAACCATTGCTTATCTGCTTTTACACCGTTGTTCTATAATGTCAGTTCTACGCCTGTTTTTTACCTGTTGTAAACCGCTCCGAGTTTCTAGAGGGAGCAGTCTAGAAGCCAAAAGAATAAATAAATAAATAAGATATTTTCCCATTTTAGTTATACAGTTTTTCACTTATAATTGATAATTTAAACCCAGGATTAGTGAAAATTCTGCTAATGATCAAATATGGTTAATTTTATGTTCTGGGGCCCTGTAAAATTCTGTGACTGAGACAATGTAATTGCATGACAACGACTTCATCTGGAAGTTGTGCAGAAGGATCAGATAAAGGTTAATTTCAGGGAATAGTCAGTGTCCTTGCAGGATTGTGTGTGTGTCAGAAGCAAATTGAGAAACTGCAAGTTCCTAGTTCCAACAGACCTCACAACCTCTGAGGATGCTTGCCATAGATGCAAGGAAACTTGACAGATGAAGGCTATCATCACCAGAAAGGATTGGTGTGATGTATGGCAGTTAACAGTTAACATAACAAACGAAAAGATCATAAAGGAGAGAAAACTGAACTTGAAAGAGAAGCCTGACTAATGTGATGTATTTAAAATGCATTAAGTCCTTGGAAAGGACAGATAAATATTTTACAATGAAGGTGAAACAGATGGAGTGAAGTTTTGATACTCGCAAAGGACTGTTAATTATTTTAGATTAGCAGGTGTTTATTGTAATGTAAATAATGTGGTAGCACTGACGTTTTCAAAGCTGAGAGTATTAGGATTTCATTTGGTCAAGGAGAGAATAATTTTCTAAACCTTGGACTTCATCAGACACTGGCTTTCCTCATTTCTACACACTTTAAAGGCATTTTCAAGACTAAGTCCCATGGAGCCTATCAAATGATGCAAGAGTACTTCCTGTTGGTACCCGTGAAACGCCTCCCGCCAACAACCAGAAAAGACACGCACACACTTAGGTGGGAAGAAAATGGCCACAACTCATTTTACTGATTACAGGAACTGAAAAGGTTGGCAGCCAGGCATGGGTTCTGGATCAAGATTGGTCAGCCCGCTGCTGACCAATACTGCTAAATACGCCAGGGTGCCACCGACACAATACCGGGCTGGGTTACTCGGCATCCCTGGGGCCACCAGATGCTCCCCCCTCCCCCACACTGTGTGGGGGAGGAAAACCGGATCCAGGGCCCATGCCACACGGTAACAAGAGTTGTGACAGGATCAGGCCCGGATTAACACCTTTTTGCGCCCTAGGTCACACTTTGGAATTACGCCCCCTTTAAGACAATCTCTACTGCACCCCCCCCCCCACATCCTTTCATCTGCTCGTCCCCCTTAGGGCCCCGCATCCAGCTCTCCCGATGTGGCCCCACTAGGTCTCCCACAAGAGTTTCCCTCTTGGCAGGCACTATGGATGCAGGCTTGGGAGGAGGAGCCTCCTCCCCAATGCCGGGGCTTGAGGCACTTGGCTCCTACCCGGTATCGGGGATTGCGCATGCGTTGTAGTCAGCAGCTGTACCGATGCCGCGCTTCTCCCCGATACCGGGGCTTGTCGCGTTAAGGCTTCTCTCCTGTACTGGGGTTTGCGCTTGTGCCGTAGCCAGCAGTTGCGCTTCTCTCTCCAGTAAGGAGGAGTCTCCTCCTTGTGTTGGAGGAGGAATACCAGCTTTCATGGTGTTAGGGCATGTGCAGACTGCACAGTGGAGTTTCCTGTACTTGCACTGAAGGAGCCAGCAAGTGGATGCTGTTGGCATCGAGGGAGTAAATTGTTCCTCCTGTCGACATCGACGCCAGTGTCAAGAGCCCCTGCGCATATGCCGTTTGCGCAACAATAGCAGAGGCAGGAGCTGGTATTCAGGAAGGGGCAGGGGCGCCGCCGAAAAGTAGGACCTCCGGTATCCTTCCTTCCTCTTCTCCATCTGCGTTGTGTTTTTATTTGTTTCAACATTTTTATTTTATTTATTTATTGGTTCATGATCTGCCCCCCCCCCAAGCTTACACCCCTAGGCCATGGCCTATGTTGGCCTTATGGGTAATCCTGGCCTGGACAGGATAACAAACCAACGAATGTTAACAAGAACCAAACCAAATGAGCATGAAGGGAGGGCGGGATGGCAAGTTGAAGCAGGCACAATGCCTGCATCGTACACCGGGCAGCCCCTTTTAGTTGCTGCCAGACAGAGGGAGGAGGCCAGCCCTAGCCAATCAGCTGCCTGACCAGTGCTGGCCGCTGATTGGCCAGCTGGCCACCCGGTGGGAAAACTGTCCCCACTCAGGGGGCTTCTGGGAAGAAGAAGCCCCTTTGACCCGAGATGGCCAGCGAGAGAGCGCCACAACGGGCATCACCTGGTAAGTCAGGCAATGTATTTTCTAAAGTATGTCGAAACTGAGGTTTTTGGAGTTTGGGAGCAACCAAGTCCAAAGCTCCTCATTTGCATAGAAATGACTAAAAAGGCTAAATTTATGATGGGCTGAAAACTTTTGGGGAAAACTCCATTTCAGAGGGTTTTAGTGATGTGAAAGTGTGAGTGTTCCTGTGGGCAATCTGTTAATGCTCTTTCAGACGGTGTGGCTCCCACTCAAATAAGTGTTTTCAAAGGGTGCCTTAAGAAAGATGCTTTAACTCTGCTTTAACGAAAGGGTCTTGAGGGCAAATGACCCCAGGGAAAGGGGTGCCTCAAGAAGGATGCCTGTTTTATCCTTGAAATAGGAGGAGATATTGCCTGCCTGTGTGTGTTGTACCGTAGACTTGAAGGACCCCTCAGTAAACCACTTGAGACCAGCCACGGTTAAATGCTTTATTTAGAATAAATGGATAGAGTAAATGGATGCAGCCCAGGCAAAGTTCTTGAAGGCTTGAATCCAACATTGACGAGAGATATTACACATCTCTCAGTCTCAACTCTTATAGGTCTCAAAGGCATTGATCGTTACGACGTACCGGTGTGTCGGAACTAGTTCTCACAACAGTTTCCCAGCTGGTCTTCCTCAATCCTCCTGCATCAGAATGGTATGCAAGCCCAATTAGCACTGGCACCTGGGCAAATGGGGGTTAAGCTGTCTCGGCTTTTCCCTCGTTGCTTATCGGCTCAGGATGGAGCTGAGTCTCGCCTCACCTTGAATGAGGATTGAACTGGAGGCCCCTGCAGAAGCTGCTTTTCTGGCCTAGCTGAATATTCAGAAACAACATGGCTTTGGCTTGGTTTGGCTAAGGCAGTGTTTCTCAACCAGTGTGCTGGGGCACACTAGTGTGCCGTGAGCGATCATCAGGTGTGCCACGGGAAATTGGAACCTGGGGGGTTGGGTTAGTGTGTTGAAGTATAAAAACCCTAAGAATCCTACCTCGATAAAGGCACAAAATTACAAACACCCTCCCCTCCCAACCATTGTCTACTTGGTCTCTCCCTCTCCCTGCATTGGGAAGGCCCGCCTCCCTTTCCCCAAGTAGAGACCTCCTCTTGCCTCCTGGGGGTTCTGTGTGGGAAGTTTTGTCCAGTTCTGTCATTGATGGGGTTCATAATGCTCTTTGATGGTAGGGGAACTATAAATCCCAGCAACTACAACTCCCAAATGTCAAGGTCTATATCCCCCTGAACTCTATCTGCGTTCATATTTGGGCATATTGAGTATTCATGCCAAGTTTGGTCCAACATTGTTTCAGTCCTCTCTGGATATTGGTGAACTACAACTCCAAAACCCAAGGTCAATGCCCACCAAACTCTTATCGCATTTTTCTTGATTATGGGAGTTCTGTGTGGGAAGTTTGTGTCTTTCTGCCATTCCTGCCAGGATATCTATGTTGAGTTTATTGAAACAGGTCCAGGTTTCACACTGAGTGTATAAATACATTTTATAAACATATTAACTATATGTATGACTGTGTCAGAGTGTCATTTTGTGTTATTTTGGTTGGTGGTGTGCCCCAGGATTTTGCAAATGTAAAAAGTGTGCCGCGGCTGAAAAAAGGTTGGGAAACACTGGGCTAAGGAATTGGGTTGGAGACCAGGCTGGGGTGTGACAGTGTGATGGTAATTAAGCGGATGGTTGAGTTAGAAGCCAGAGGAGGCAATCTTGTGTGATGGGGCTGGGTGAATTCTTTGCCTTTTTAAAAAAGATGGAAGCACCACTCCACCCAAAGAAGACCATTTTCCCCGCTTTCCCTCATTTTCCCCTGCACCATATAATGAGGTCCTTCAGAGGAGCTTCTGAAGACACTAGTTGCAGATGCAGGTGAAACATCAGGAGAAAATGCTGCTACAGCCACACAACATCCCAGTGATTATGGCCGCGAAGGCCTTCGACGATCTTTATTTTCCTTCCTTTTTCCTGCTTCTGCTCTGAGTCATTGATACTGGCACTGCCTGAAGACTGATGACCAATTCCAGTAAGTATTCTTCATATATGATAGGAAACATAACCGTTTGGTGCTTCATACATTGGGTCTTCAGATATTTCTCCTGCATTAAAAGGGGGAAGGCAAGAGGGCAGATCCAGCCAATTATTCTGTGAGTTCAAAAATAGGTTATTTATTTGCTTAATTGTTTTAATTGTTTAGTTGATGGAATATGTTTTTTGACTATATTTTTTACATGGCATTAAATTTTGCCGGAAATGTATGCTGCCTTAAGTCCCCCAAAGGGGTGAGAAAGATGGGATAGAAATAAAGCAAACAAATAAATGTATGTTTCTGCAATCCACTTTGATCCCCCAGTGAGATAGCGGGGAATATAAATAAAGTATATTCGCGAACGAAGATCCTTAGGAAGGACTCATCCCACACTTTTTACAAGCGCGTTGATGACTAAAAAGGCCAATCTGAGATAGGCAAGTTCGGTTGCAGAAAGCACAGCAGAAAGTCTCCTTGGGTGATGTTGTTTCCAAGTTGCGGTTCTTTCTGCGTTGTCGTTTCTCTTCGAGACTCGTTCGCTGTGTCTTCTCGAAAGAGGCCGCAGCATTGTGGATAGTGCGTCTCCATGCCTCCCGATGCGAGACCAGGGTAGACCATTGTTGGCGATCAATCTGGCCGAGCCTGAGATGTTGTTTCAGGGAGTTGTTATATCTCTTTTTGGGGGCGCCTCTCTTGCGCTGATCCGTGGCGAGTAGTATCTTTGGGAGGTGGTGGTCCTCCATCTTAGAGACGTTCCCTGCCCAGCGCAGCTGTGTTCTCAATAGCATGGCCTCAACACTGGTGATCCCTGCTTGCTCAAGGACAGCAACATTTGTCGCATAGTCGGTCGAGTGTATATTTAGGATTGTGCAAAGACAGCGCTGATGAAAGCGTTCGAGGAGTCGTAGGTGTTGGCGATAGGTGACCCATGTTTCAGACCCATATAGGAGAATAGACAGTATGATAGCTCTGCACATACTGATTTTGGTGCTTTGCCTCAGGTGCTTGTTGCTCCAGACTCTTTTGCGAAGCCTTCCAAATGCACTATTGTCTCTGATACATTTTCAGGCAATGAATGATTGAATCTGTGATCATAGAATCCATGGCTCTGAAGGATGGATTCTTATGAAATGGCACAGTAACACATAGTTGTGAGGTACCCTTTATCATGTATTTGCTAGCTATTAGTTTCAAAACTCAGCCCATGGCTTTCTCCATCCCAGTCTTGGAAATAACAATGTAGAGCTATAGCTCACAATTGCTTTTGAGATAAAGTAATGTATGTGTTTCAAACATTATGAACTGTTCTGTAGATACTAATCATCACTATTATTTTTAATACATCTGCAACATCTTCCATCGTATATGTTTTTCTTTCTACTGACAGGCTTGGATCTTCAGAGAACTAAGTGCAGAAATATGAGTCATCAAATAATCCGATAATTACCATTTTGCAAACTGGGTTTTATTCGGAGAGCAATCAACCTTGTAAAACAGTTTAGCCATGAAAACTCTCTTGATAAACCAACTAATATGCATCTCTCACTGCAGACAATTTATTTATGATGACTTACTAAATGCAAAAGCCATGCTTCTACCACAGAGCTGGGACCATTTGCAATTTGGAGTAAGGCAGTGTTTTTCAACCTTTTTTGAACCGCGGCACATTTTTTTACATTGACCAAATCCTGGGCACACCACCACCCAAAATGACACAAATGACACTCTAACACAGTCATACATATAGTTAATATGTTTTTAAATGTATTTATACACTCAGTGTGAAACCTGGGCCTGTTTCGATGAACACAACATAGATATCCTGGCAGGAATGGCAGAAAGACACAAACTTCCCACACAGAACTCCCATAACCAAGAGAAAATACTATAAGAGTTTGGTGGGCATTGACCTTGAGTTTTGGAGTTGTAATTCACCTATATCCAGAGAGCACTGTGGACTGAAACAATGTTGGATCAGGACCAAACTTGGCATGAATACCCAATATGTCCAAATGTGAACACAGATGGAGTTTGGGGAAAATAGACCTTGACATTTGGGAGTTACAGTTTCTGGGATTTATAGTTAACACACAATCAAAGAGCATCCTGAACTCTTGCAACAATGGAATTGAACCAAACTTGGCCTAGTGAACTCTCATTACCAACAGAAAGTACTGAAAGGGTTTGCTTGGGAATTGACCTTGAGTTTGGAAGTTGTAGTTCACCTACACCCAGAGAGCACTGTGGACTCAAACAACGTGATGTTATGTTGTTGTTTGTTTTCTATCCAGAATCACAATGTTGGAAGGAGGTTCACCACTTTGAGGTCCCTAAAACAGGCATGGGAAAACTTCGGCCCTCTGGGTGCTTTGGACTTCAACTCCCACCATTCCTAACAGCCTGAGGCCCTTTCCTGCTTAAGTGGCTGAGAGGGGAAGGGAAAGGGCCTCAGGCTGTTAGGAATGGTGGGAGTTGAAGTCCAAAGCACCCAGAGGGCCGAAGTTTGCCCATGCCAGCTTTCAACAGAGACCTCTTCCTCCCCCTTCCCCTTGCCCCTTTCTTCCCTCTCCTGCTGAACACTTACTTTTCTTCTACACTGCCGCTTCTGCTGCCATTTTGATCCAAGGGGGCAGCGTGAGCGTGTTCAGGAGGGGAGGAGGGAGGGAGGAAGACGTGACTCATGCGGGCACTACTGCGCAGACTCGCCCCAGAGCAAAGCGAGCAGAGCGAGGCTGGGAAGAAGGGAGCCCGAATGGAGAAGAAAAAGTGTTTGGCAGGAGGGGGAAGAAAGGGTATTGGAGGCTCTAATTTCCCACAGCACACCTGATGATCGCTCATGGCACACTGGTTGGGAAACACTGGAGTAAAGAATCCCCTGATGAGAGGGTAAGCCATTTTTAAGAGACACGTATACCCACTTTCCTCAATGGAAATTACTTTGCAGTAACTTGGATAAAATTGCTCTCTTAGTGAGTGTTTAGGATTAGGTCTTGTGTTTCATTATTACAATATGTGCAAGAGATATGTTCCCGGCTGGACTGTGGTTACCTGAAACCATAGCTAGAATCAAATGCCATTAAATTACCTAAATTCTGGTCCCGGCATACCATAGAGTTGCATTGGACGACTAGAAATTCCTAGAGGTATAATCTCTAGGAATTTGCTTGGTCCTTCAACACCATACTGTAGTAACTTCTGGTAGAAGCATATCATAAAATTGCCTGGCTGATGTAGTAAATTCCTAGAAAGATCACTCTTCTCCAGGCATGATTAAGGAAAACCATTAGTATGCTTTTGGAAGTCCTAATTTATGTTATTTCAAATGGGATTTCTTTTGTGTTTACTAGGCATTCTCCAAACTTTTGAGCTGTAGGATTTGCTCTGTTAATGTTTGTTTAGGATTTAAATTAAGTAACATCATGATGTTATATTATTTTATTTTTTTGCCTTAGCTAACAATTATCCCAATAATATACTAAAGTGTTACGATTTGTGCCAGTATATTAGAACAAGAAATGGAGAAGTCTAAACTAGTGTTTCCCAACCAGTGTGCCATGGCACACTAGTGTGCCGTGAGCGATCATCAGGTGTGCCGAGGGAAATTGGAACCTCAATCCCATTCTTCCCCTCCTGCCGAACACTTTTCCTTCTCCACTCGGGCTCCCTTCTTCCCAGCCTCGCTCTGCTCGCTTTGCTCTGGGACAAGTCTGCACAGTAGCGCCCGCACGGGTCACGTCTTCCTCCCTCCCCCTCCCCTCCTGAACACGCTCACGCTGCCCCCTCGGATCAAAATGGCAGCAGAAGCGGCAATGTAGAAGAAAAAGTAAGTGTTCGGCAGGAGGGGGAAGAAAGGGCGCAAAGGGGAAGGGGGAGGAAGAGGTCTCTTTTGAAAGCTGGCATGGGCAAACTTGGACCTTCCAGGTGTTTTGGACTCCAACTCCCACCATTCCTAGCAGCCTCAGGCCCTTTCCCTTTTCCCCCCTCAGCCACTTAAGCAGGAAAGGGCCTCAGGTTTAAAGTGGTGAGCCTCCTTCCAACATTGTGATTCTGGATAAAAAACAAACAACAACATAACATAACATGGTTTGAGTCCACAGTGCTCTCTGGGTGTAGGTGAACTACAACTTCCAAACTCAAGGTCAATGCCCACCAAACTCTTATAGTATTTTCTCTTGGTTATAGGAGTTTTGTGTGGGAAGTTTGATTCGATTCCATCTTTAGTGGAGTTCAGAATGCTCTTTGATTGCGGGTGAACTATAACTCCCAGCTGTTGAGCAAGACCTTTGTGTGTGTCTTTCTGCCATTCTTGTCAGGATATCTATGTTGTGTTCATTGAAACAGGCCCAGGTTTCACACTGAGTGTATAAATACATTTAAAAACATATTAACTATATGTATTACTGTGTTAGAGTGTCATTTTGTGTCATTTTGGTTGGTGGTGTGCCCCAGGATTTTGTAAATGTAATAAATGTGCCACGGCTCAAAAAAGGTTGAAAAACACTGCCCTAAACACTGAAAGAATAATACACAGACTAGGTATTATATTAGCAAAGTTGCTGCACGTAAGCACAGAATATTTTTTTCATGTTAAGATCAGTATCTACTATCTAGTGTTTTCCTGTCCAAACTGATCTCCAGGCGTGTTATGAAGGCTAGCCCATTTTACATTGTGTTTCTTTCTCTACCCAGAGTGCTGTGTCTTCTAAATATTCCTGGGGTGGAAATACATGTAATAATTTATTTATACAAAAAAAGCCGATTTAAACCTATCTCGACAGACAGTATGGTATAGTGATATGGTTTCTGGACTGGGATTCTCAGAGATCAAGGTTCACTTTCCCACTTGGCCTTGGATGACCTTGAGTAAACTAAGATCTAAGATCCTTTGGGGAGGGCCTGCTCTCAGTCCCGCCACTGTCACAGGCATGATTGGCGGGGACGAGAGAGAGGGCCTTCGCAGTGATTGCCCCTCGGCTATGGAACTCCCTCCCTGGTGAGATTAGATCAGACCCCTCCCTCCTGTCCTTGAGAAAGATGCTAAAAACTTGGCTGTGGGACTAAGCCTTTGGGGAAAGTGCAATAAGGTAATAATCCGGTATGAAATAACCAAAGCTACTTTGTCCTATGATTTTATGATCTAAGTCAGGGATGTCCAACTTCTACCGGCCCAGGGGCCTGAATTCCAGTCACTGATGACCTGGGGGGCTGTAGGGTCTGCCCCCACCCCTGGCTCTGCCCCCTCCCTGCCCCCGGCACCGTCCTCTCCTCGGCCCCCTTATTTTTATTTAATATTAAATATATTTAATTCCATCCTCCCATCCCCCCTTATTTTTATTTAATATTAAATATATTTAATTCCATCCTCCCATCTCCCCTTATTTTAATGTATCCCATCTCCCCTTATTTCATCTTTAAATATATTTAATTTTATATTTAATACATGAGGGGAGATGGGGGGAGGGAATGAGGAGCCCCCTGAGGAGCCCCCTGCTTCGGCCTACCTTTTCCAAACACGCAGGATCCAGGAGTACCCGGACGACGAGAGAGGCGACAACCGACTGAGTCGAAGAAGGTCCTAATCGCGTCTGTGGGCCTCAGCGATCCAGTTGTAGAGTAGCCAAAGAGTATCGCGAGAATACGCAATCCACATGGGATTTCGCTGTCAACGCGAGATCATCTCGTGTTGACAGCGAAATCCCATGTGGATTGGTATTCTCGCGTATTCTCTGAACCCGGAAGTAGGTATTTTTTTAAAAAAATTATTATTTATTTTATTTTTCAATTTTTATTTTTAATTAAAAAGCTTAGGGGGGCATAGGGAAGGGGCTGGGGGGCATATATGGCCCCCAGGCCGCCAGTTGGTCAGCTCTGATCTAAGTAAAATATGCCATGACTGAATGTGGATGCTAATTTTGTAATGTCAATGTTCACCAATGTTAACCAAACCTGAGCGTCTTCAACTAACTTGGATTTTAAAATGTACCCTACAGCCTGTATCATGTTTCGTACTCCAAAAGGAAAAAGATCTTTGCAATATGTTGAATTTTGTTCATCAAAAAGATGGGTATATAAGGGGATTGAAGTTTGATGTTCTGATGTTCTGATATTATAAGTAGGGCTGAAACATCTGCCTTCCTTGTAGAATTTGGAAAACGTGAAGCAGAGTTTAGAGACATGAAACGTGCCTTCAAGTTTGGAGAACATCAAGAATGCCTCAGAAAAGTAAGCAATGCCAAAGCGACAAAGTTTTAAATTCTGCTGAGAATCTTGTGATCCTGCGTGCACTCTTCTATGAAAATATTTATTTTGAAATCAATGTAAGGAAGACCTTTCCAGCAAAAAAAAAAAGCGGATCTGTGAGCACTTATAGGGCTCTTTTGCAGGTTAACCCAAATCTGGACTGGTTCAAAGTATTACCGTTGCTTTTGTTTGTCATTGTGGAAGTACAAAACAAAACGGAAGGCCAAGCCTAGAAAGTAGAATCTAGCAAGTATAAAGGTTCAAATGACCATGAAACCCGTGTAGCACTACGAACCCTAATAAAGGGTAATAAATCCACGGGTGGAAAAGTACTGCATATATCTATACCATATACAAAAATGCAAAAGCAATAGGTTATAGACAATGGAATAAACCCGTCATATCCAATCCGTCTGTAAAGAAAGCTTCAAACAGTCCCAGCAAAAAGAGACAGCCCCCGCGTATTCATATACAAAGGAAATCCGAGCCCCTGAAAGGCGGTCAGGCTGTAGGCAGTAGGAATGGAAGATAATGTCAGATGGAATTCTCTCTGCAGCAATATATAAATAACAGTGGAAATAGAGTGGTGATTTTTCAGGGGCCGTCCTGTTCCATTCCACTCGATATACGCAAAAGCACAAGGCGGGGGTGCTTGCACAATATACAAACAAAAAATGAAGGCACAACCGTCATACAATACAAGCATATAATGCAATCTGGGTGAGTGCACCTCTTAATATGGGCTATATAAAGCGAAGAGAAGCGTCACAGATATATTCAAAGCATTTATCAAAAACACACATGTGTAAATACAGTTAAGGTGTAGCAAAATACATAGCTGGGAGCACATAGCATATAGCATATATCATATATCATTAAGAACATAGGTGAAAGACATGCAACACGTTCAATAAGAAACCAGATGAATGATAAACAATATGCGTCAATACAACAATCTGGGTGAACGTTCAGCACATATATATACAGTGTTTAACTGGGCTACACATGGGAATACTCAGGGAAGAGTGGGGAGAACGCAAAAGCCCAGGTAACTGCCTGGGAATGCGAGGCGGTCGAGCCACGGCTTCTCTGGCGCTGAGTAGCGAAAGAGTTTGTGTTGCTGTTGGCGAGAGGTGGGACACGGGTGAGTTTTAACGTGTCCTGAGTCTACACTTGGGGTTGGAGGTCCAACAATAACGGGTAGGTACTCACTCAGAAGCAGGGACATCCGTGGTAGTGAGCCGCGGGGTCCCGGAAACCAATCGGCTTGTTGCCGTAAAGTGAACTAAAAGTTGCGGAGCTGCTGCAAACGAAAATCTCGTTGCATGAATGGCATGAGGGAATTCCCTCGTTGTGGCAGGGAGCCTAAGCCAATGTGGTGAAGCACACAGGGCAATGACGCTTCACGCCGATGGTGGAAGCCTTGCCAACAGCTTAAAGTGACTTGGCACCATAGTGTTTTGCCGTTTCGCGGATTTCGCTTCGTCAGGGCAATACAAAGGTGGCTACACACTGGTCAAGCAGCGGAGCGTTCCAAGCTAGATTAACATCAGGGCTTCACAAATTGAAGATCCTCTGGGGCTGGATTCAGCATGTCTTTCACCTATGTTCTTAATGATATATGATATGTGCTATGTGCTCCCAGCTATGTATTTTGCTACACCTTAACTGTATTTACACATGTGTGTTTTTGATAAAGGCTTTGAATATATCTGTGACGCTTCTCTTCGCTTTATATAGCCCATATTAAGAGGTGCACTCACCCAGATTGCATTATATGCTTGTATTGTATGACCATTCCACTCGATGCCAGCAGTTCCGGAGGAAGGAGTCCACCCAGTTAAGGGCAGACCCTTGGACCCCCGAGGCAGCGAGGTGGTGGGTCAAAAAATCATAATCAACCATGTCAAAGGCAGAAATGTGTGATAAAAAATAAGATGAAGGCTGGTGAGCTTTGTTTGTGCTAGTGGACGGCACAAAGTAGTAGTAGTAGTAGTAGTAATTGCTCATCCCTGCCTAAAAGGGTCTAATAAATTAGCCAAATCTATTTGTAAGAACAGAGCACCAAAATATCAATTTAATAAATCCAAGCCACGCCTAGTATATGTACAAACACTCATAGAAAGTCCACAAACCCACATATAAGTCAATTAGAAGGAGACAAATACAATACAGGGAGGTGCTAGTAAGCAGTTCCTAGGAAATATATATAAACACCCATAGAGAGTCCACAAACCCACATGCAAAGCAGGATTAGACTTTGGAGAAGCAAATGTGAAAACTGGAAGAGGGAACATCAACCATTTAAGATATGCAGACGATACCATATTAGTTGAAGATTATAGCAAAAACATAGAATAACTACAAGATGAAAGATCAAGAAGAAAGTGCAAAAGCAGGATTACAGTTGAATATGAAGAAGACAAAAATGATCTAATTTAGACTTGGTAATTCAGTCAAAAAAGTAGTTAAAGATTTCCTCTACATTGGCTCAGTCATTAGCCAGGAGTTTACAAGACTTGAGCAGGTCAGTTGATGACCAAGGCTCTTGAAAGTCTCTCATTCATAGGGTAATCATGAGTCGAAGTCTACTTGACAGCAAATAATAACAAAATTAAGAACTTATTAAAAATATAAGCAGCAGTTATAGGACTTAATAACATCAAGCTCAACATTAGGAACTCACTGACCTCCTCAATTAGCAAGGTGGCCAAGGCTATTAGAAGCTACAAAGTGCAAAAGTGCAGAGGGACTTATATGGATCAGACATCAGAAACAGATATGTTCGGACATCAGGAGAAGATCATTTTAAAATACTGAGGTATTAGGAAATTGAGAAGATAACTTCATGAAATAGAAGCATCCAAGCAAATTGAGAAGTTTGATTCCCTTCTTTTCTGCTGGATTAATGACAATAATAATAATCTTTACCTGGGAAGCATCATCTCTTCAGACGCCAAGATTGATAAAGAGATAGATCACAGATTAGCAAAGGCATATAGATTAGCAAAGGCATATATAAACAGAAGTCCTCTACCAGCCCGCACCACAGGAAGAACACCATCATCCCCACGTCAGCATAGGCAAATCTGTGCTTAAGTCCGTCCAGCAGTTCACCTCCCTGGGAAGCATCATGTCTTCAGACGCCAAGATTGACAAAGAGATCGATCACAGATTATCAAAGGCATAGAGTGCATTTGGAAGGCTTCACAAAAGAGTCTGGAGCAGGGGTGCTCACACTTTTTCAGCATGGGAGCTACTAATTAAAAAACCAAGTCCCAAAGATCACCTACCCAGAAATGTAAAACGTATAACTATTTTCTTATTTATTTATTTATATTTATTATTCATTTTTGTGTACCGCTCCTTCCAGCAGGCTCGGGGCAGTTTACATGAAATGAAGTTATAAAACATCAACATTTCAATTTAATAACAACAATATAAAACAGAGCATAAAAATACACCCAACCACCCCATTTCTCCCACACTGCCATATTACCACACATATTATCAGCCAGAAAGTAAGAAGAGAGGCTTTTGAACTGCAAGGCCATTTAATACTCAGCAAGGTAAACAAAGGGGCATGCAAAAATACATCCAACCACCCCATTTCTCCCACATTTCCATATTCCCCAACATATATTTCTCAAGGAACAAAGCAAGCAGAGAGGCTTTGGAGCTAAAAGGTTATTTTTAAACATTAAAAATAAACAGACATGCCACAGAACAATCAAGCACCCACCCCCAAGTAAAAAGACCAAGATGCGGTAAGGAAATGACCCCAAAGCGTCCTTCTTCTCCTCCTCCATCGTTTCTCCTATTTCCATGCTGCCAGCATGCGTGCCACCTCAAGAGCTCACAGAAGTCCGAGAGGCAGAATGGGCGCTGTGCATGCGCCCCAGGCCAGCCATGCATCGCGTCATCCCGGCCCGCCCCTTTGGTCTCCTACGACTCTGAGTGGCTGGAGAAGGATGGAGGGAGGAGGAGGAATCCAAAAGAGGGGGCCCATTCTGCCTCTTGGACTCTGGAGCTTTTGGAGGCGGCACGCGAGCAGGGAACAGGGAGGAGCAACGACGGAGGACTTCTTTGCAGCGTGCAGGGGCGCGTGAAGAGGACCAACTGCAAAAAAACCTGGTCAGGGGCCTCAAGATCACCAGGATGAGGCCCAAAGATCACCCTGGTGATCCCGATCATCATTCTGAGCACCCCTGGTCTGGAGCAACAAGCACCTGAGGCAAAGCACCAAAAGCAGTGTGTACAGAACTATCATACTGTCTATTCTCCTCTATGGGTCTGAAACATGGGTCACCTATCGGCAACACCTACGACTCCTCGAACACTTTCATCAGCGCTGCCTTCACACAATCCTAAATATACACTGGACTGATTATGTGATGAATGTTGCTGTCCTTGAGCAAGCAGGGATCACCAGCGTTGAGGCCATGCTATTGAGAACACAGTTGCGCTGGGCAGGGTACGTCTCTAGGATGGAGGACCACCACCTCCCAAAGATACTACTCTATGAGTCAGCGCAAGAGAGGCGCCCCCAAAAAGAGATATAAGGACTCCCTGAAACAACGTCTCAGGCTTGGGCAGATTGATCACCAACAATGGTCCACCCTGGCCTCACATCGGGAGGCATGGAGACGCACTATCCACAATGCTGCGGCCTCTTTCGAGAAGACATGCCAAACGGGTCTCGAAGAGAAATGACAATGCAGAAAGAACCGCAACTTGGAAACAACATCACCCAAGGAGACTTTCTGCTGTGCTTTCTGCAACCGGACTTGCCTATCTCAGATTGGCCTTTTTAGTCATCAACGCGCTTGTAAAAAGCGTGGGATGAGTCTTTCCTAAGAATCTTCGTTTGCGAAGTAATGTCAGAGAGATATATTATAATAATCTTTATTTGTACCCCGCCCCCATCTCCCCAATGAGGACTCAGGGCGGCTCACATGAGGCCAAGCCCAAACAACATATTACAATCAAATAAAATCAAAAACATCAGCAATAACACATTAAAAATACATACATATAAATAAAAAAAACAATATACAACTAGATGTCAAAATCACAAGGACAGGGTGGGCCGCAAACACACATATAAAGTGTTAAAAACTCAGGGTGAGATAAGCGGATCAGCATCCTTTACCACGGAAGGGGGGAGGGTAGACTCCAAGAATGGGATCATCGAGTAGAGCAATGATAGAAATTAATAATTACAGCGGAAATGCCAGGTTTTCAGGAGTTTCTTAAAGGTCTCCAAAGTGGGGGCTTTCCTAATGGTTTGCTCTTACGCAATAAGTGGGAGAGCTAATCTGGAGTGATTCACCAATTACTGCTCTTGTGAGGTCACTGGAAGCGTATGTGCTAAAAGCAACATTCTGTGTGCTAAAAGCATACATACATTTGAGCTTTTGAGCAATAAACATAGATTGTACTATTACATTTCATGTTCGTTTAACCCCACTGTTTATTTTTTTCCCCCCTCTCTACGCATGTATATATAAATATACTTGCTAAATGAAGACAACATTCATGAATCTGATGAAGTGGGCTCTGCTCTATAAAAGTGAATGCCGTAACGCATGAGTCTTTAAGCAGCTGCACGATATGTTGTTTTCCTGAAGTTGTGGTTTGCTGGGAGGAAATAAGTTTATTTTTCAGCAGTTACTGGGCTAGTCTAGTTTGTACGACACGTGGTAACTGTATTGTCCTGGGATAAGAAATGGAAAATAAAAGATATTGCTTAAGTCGACAAGCAATATCTTCCCAATCATCACATAACGAATTACAGTCAGCCCTCCACACTCACTAGAGTTAGGGGCACAGGACCCTTGTGAAAATGGAAATACACATGTGTTAAATCAGTGTTTCCCAACCGGTGTGCCGCAGCACACTAATGTGCTGTGAGTGATTATCAGGTGTGCCGTGGGAAATTGGAACCTCCAATGCCCTTTTTTCCCCCTCCTGCCGAACACTTACTTTTTCTTCTCCACTCGGGCTCCCTTCTTCCCAGCCTCGCTCTGTTCGCTTTGCTCACGCTGCTGCTTCTGCCACGGGCGCTACTGCGCAGAATCGCCCCAAGTCTTCCTCACTTCCCCCCTTCCCTCCTGAACACGCTCATGCTGCCCCCTCGGATCAAAATGGAGGCAGAAGCGGCAGCGTGAGCAAAGTGAGGCAAAGCGAGCAGAGCGAGGCTGGGAAGAAGGGAGCCTAAGTGGAGAAGAAAAAAGTAAGTGTTGGGCAGGTGGGGGAGGAGGACACGAAGGGGGAGGGGGAGGAAGAGGTCTCGGTTGAAAGCTGGCATGAGCAAACTTGGACCTTCCAGGTGTTTTGAACTCCAACTCCCACCATTCCTAGCAGCCTCAAGCTCTTTATCTCCCCCAACCACTTAAGCAGGAAAGGGCCTCAGTCTGTTAGGAATGGTTGGAGTTGAAGTCCAAAGCACCCAGAGGGCTGAAGTTTTCCCATGCCTGTTTTAGGGACCTTCAACTGGTGAGCCCCCTTCCAACATTGTGGTTCTGGATAGAAAACAAACAACAACATAACATAACATTGTTTGAGTCCACAGTGCTCTCTGGGTGTAGGTGAACTACAACTTCCAAACTCAAGGTCAATTCCCAAGCAAACCCTTTCAGTACTGTCTGTTGGTGATGAGAGTTCAATGTGCCAAGTTTGGTTCAATTCCATTGTTGCAAGAGTTCAGGATGCTCTTTGATTGTGTGTTAACTATAAATCCCAGGAACTGTAACTCCCAAATGTCAAGGTCTATTTCCCCCAAACTCCATCTATGTTCACATTTGGGCATATTGAGTATTCATGCCAAGTTTGGTCCTGATCCAACATTGTTTGAGTCCACAGTGCTCTCTGGATATAGGTGAACTACAACTCCAAAACTCAAGGTCAATGCCCACCAAACTCTTATAGTATTTTCTCTTGGTTATGGGAGTTCTGTGTGGGAAGTTTGATTCCATTCCATCATTGGTGGAGTTCAGGATGCTCTTTGATTGCGGGTGAACTATAACTCTCAGCTGTTGAGTAAGACCTTTGTGTGTCTTTCTGCCATTCCTGTTGTGTTCATCAAAACAGGCCCAGGTTTCACACTGAGTGTATAAATACATTTAAAAACATATTAACTATATGTATTACTGTGTTAGAGTGTCATTTTGTGTCATTTTGGTTGGTGGTGTGCCCCAGGATTTTGTCAATGTAAAAAATGTGCAACGGCCCAAAAAAGGTTGAAAAACACTGCTCTAGACTCTCCAGTGTGACTCTATGGTCAACTTGTTCTGAGAGTTGATAGTAGAGATGTGCTTGAAGATCTAGAGATTCTAGAGAGGTGGGTTTTCTATGTTTCCCCACAAAACTCTATTGCCAACGTCTGGCAGAAGTTGGCCATAGAGAAACACTGGAGGATCTACAGATTCCGTATTAATTAAATCTGTAAAATTAACAAGTCTTCAAAAGTTAATACCACATATGTGGAATTAACTGATTGTGGCTCTCAAGAATCACATGTATTAAGATGTCAACACAAGAGAACATCATGGTAAATGCAAACGTACTAACAACTGGAATCTTCCAGATTATTATTTATTATTATTACTGTCACCTTAATTTTACAGAAATTGATCCTTGGCTGATCTTTATGGGAAAGCTTGTCAAATTAGCAGAGATGTTTTGTGGGATGGTGAGGGCAAGTTGGTTAAGCTTGGAACCTTATTTGCAATGCAAATGTGTCTTTTAAGGACATTAACTCTGACCTGCGCACTTCATTGAAGCTGTGTCAATTTTAAGGAGCTGGTGTTCCTTCCAGATTTAATTTGACTGTGTTTTCTTCTTGATTACAGACTAAAAATGCAAGGCATTCAATGTGTTCTGTTGTCCTTTACTTGCCACAACGCCATCTTGAACTCAGCGAGGTATACTTTCGAGTAAGTATTATTTATTTATTTGTGAATAATGTCAGCTAGTTTCATAAATATTTTGGGAGAGTGGCTTTTGTTCAGGATGTAGACAAGGTAGGGCTAGATGATGATATCATCGAAAGGAACGCTCCTACTTTTGTTCTGAATTATTTGCATGTGCAAGCGTACTTTTTGTTCTGAATTATTTGCATGCCCTGCAAGCGTGACACACCTCGCCTGCCGCTTTGGAGAACAACATGCAGACACAGTTGTTGGATAAAAATGGCCACAACTCAATTTATTGAAAAAACAGGAACATAGGGTTGGCGGCCACGCATGGATCCTGGATCAGGGGGACAGCCTCCACAAAAGTCCATAGGCGTATGCAAGCCTATGCGAGCGGCCCAATGCCTATCCACGGAAACTCAGCACCCCAGGGGGCCTGAGTGTTATCCCCCTTACAACCAAGGGGCGATAAGCCAGCCTGATCCAGGGGCCATGCCACACACCAAACATGGAGTTGCGACAAAGAACATAGCGAAATGTAAAACCATGAACAGAGCAACAATAAAGTGCAGAGAAACAAAAGCAATGCAATGAGTATGGAGGGTGGGAGGAAAACAAGACTGTCTCTGCACGTGGCGAGGCAGTCCCCGGGCAGCCTTAAGTAAGCTGCCCCGGGCGGAAGTGTGGGCCGGCCAGAAGCAGGGAGGGGGTGGGGCAGAGCCAGCCCCCTCATTGGCCGGCCGGCGTGGAATGGCAGGAAGCCTTCCCGCCACCCCAGGGGCTTCTGGGGGGAAGAAGCCCCCTCAGGCAAAGAAGATGGTGCGGAGCAACGCTGCCCCACAACCTGCTTGGTAAGTCAGCCAAGCCCATTCCTATTCTTGCTGGCAGGGCTGGCCCTAGGTAATTTTCAAATGTAAGCAAACAGTACTTTGGCATCCCCCCCCCCAACCAAAAAACAAACAACCAATCTCTGAAAAATAAAAGGTAGAAGGTAGAGGTAAATAAAAGAGTTACCTTACGAACCAGAAGTTTACTTGCAACATTATGTTCATATAGTTACATTACATAGAATTAACACAAATTAACTTTTTTAAAAGAATGCAAATATTTTATTAAACTTAGCAACAATTTTAAGATGTTGTTGTTATTTTTGGTCTACAAGTACTACACAAAGGTTTCCTGGTCATGCTGTCTCTCTTTTTTTTCAGACTTCAGGCTTGCTAATAACAGAGAAGTGCAGTGCAGAAGGGGCTGCATGGTGCATCTATGCCGTAGAATGAATGCAGTTTGGCACATAATCTAGCTCAATGATATGTAATCAAGCAAGTAGTATTTTACATTTCCTAGGATTCCATAGCATGCAGCTATGGCAATTGAAGTACTAAACTACTAGGGGTGGATATATCCAATTTAAATACTTTGAAACCCGTTAATATTTCACATTTGAAATTATTTTGACTTTATATCGACCCTTGGCGTCCAACCCGGAAGTGAAGTTTCAAAACCAAACCCAAGATCGACATTTTTTGTAAAGGTCACGTTATTAGGTTGTTTTTCCCCTCCTCGGTTCTCAACTCGCGAGAGGAGACTGGAGGGCAGCACCACCCTCCTTTCTCCTCCTGAGAGCTGAGGTGGGCGCTTTGGAAGCAGCCCGCCCGAGCTTTCCTCCGTTTCCCCAGGCTCTCCCTCACAAGCGGAGGGAGAGCCTGGAGAACAGGAGGAAATTCCTCCGAATCTTGGCATTAGTTCTCAGCAGGGAAGGAGGACGCGAGGGGATGCCCTCCGCCCCTCCTTCCCTGCCAAGAACTAAACCGCGCCAAGCCCCTCCTTCCCTGCTAAGATCTAAACCGTGCCAAGGTTTGGCGTGGATTAGATCTTGGGAGGGAAGGAGGAGCGTCCACACCTCCTTCCCTGCTAAGAACTAAAGCGCGTCAAGGCTTTAGTTGAGCCCGCACCACAGGAAGAACACCATCATCCCCACGTCAGCATAGGCGAATTTGTGCTTAAGTCCGTTCAGCAGTTCACCTACCTGGGAAGCATCATCTCTTCAAATGCCAAGATTGATAAAGAGATAGATCACAGATTAGCAAAGGCATAGAGTGCATTCGGAAGGCTTCACAAAAGAGTCTGGGTTCTTTTTAATGGCCTCATAAATCAGTCTAAATTTGCCTCCCCACTTTAATGTGGTACCTTTATCTCCTACTTGACAAATGTAACTGTCTTTCGGGCTACAAAGGTCGGCAGCAGGCTACACTTAAGGCCGAGAACCCACCTTGACCCGGGCAGGCCTCAAACTCATGACCTACTGGTGAGAGAGATCTTATGCAGCTGACACTTAGCCAGGTGCACCACATTCCCAGTGCTAAGAAAACCCTTTGATAGGCTTGTTTTAAAATTGCCATAAGTCAGAAATGACTTGAAGACACATAACAATAACAGCAAACAACAGGAACAAGAACGAGCACATTGCGTTCAACATAAGAAGAGTTATTCCATCCTATTGATGCGCTTGAATTTTCCCCGTCAAATTCTGGGCAGAATGTACAAGGTATGTTAATAAAATAAATGTTAATTAAATTCATTTGTCTCCCTCCAAAAGTATCCGAGACCCAAAAGGGGAATTTTTGCAGAAGGTAAGATAATAGGACCACTCCGCTTTCTCTAATTTGAAAACTGCATGGGACCCACCTGTGACTCAAGAAGAGCAGTAATTAAAGGGAATTGCTCTGTTTTCAATTACACTACTGAACCTGGCTCTCCCTGCTCTTTTAAATATTTCTGCTTCTCCTTTTCACTGGCTTCTTTTATCTGTAGAAGCTCTTAAAATGGATGTGATGATGGAACCAGTGAAGAAATTTGCATTTTGTAAATTTTCCCGAGACTCTCCTTTTGTGGGGTCCGTATATGGAAAGATTTTCAATGAGTCATATGGAGGGAATCGCACAACATTTGGTATGTCGGTGGAGGAAGGTGTGTTGCCTCTTGTGTGTTTACATGAGTGTATATATTTCCATTTTAATTTCTGTGTAGGGTTCTGAAAGTTTGTCTTAGACGTATTAAATTTCTAGTCCATGGATGCTGGCTTGTCCCACAAAGGAAAAGCATATGATCAAGGGTATTCCACCCAGTGTGGAAAGGTTTGCAACATTTGGATGCTTTGGGGGGGAAATTCTAGCATTTACATGACACAACTGGTGGGCCTGGGGGGAAATAGACATTTAAACACACATAGGAAGCTTCAATTCCCTTGTAACATCATGTATATTCACAATATAAATTCACAGTGTCAATGCATACAATATATTACAACGCCAAATGGAGCCGACATACATCACCGGGGAAGACTAGGAGTCGCGAGCGGTGGCGCTTGAAGTGGGGGTCGTACAGCGTTCACTGCCTAAATGCAGCAAATGACCCCCCCCCCCCCCAAAGTGGCAATCCCAAGGTAGTAGTAGTGCTCCATTTGGGAAGGCAGGGGGGGAGGCAAGGCATCCTCCCACCGTGGCTGTTATTGAGAGACCACCCTGAGTATTTCGAGGGGGGCTGAAGCCCCTCAGCCCCCCCAAGCTATATGCCTGCCTCAAGGGCAGATCCCAAGACTCCATAGGATTGAACTCTGTCATGCCTCCCCAAACTACAAACCCTAGGGATTCCCACTGGGGGGGGTTGGACTCCTTGGCTCCTGCGTTTAGGCAGTGAATGCTATACGACCCCACTTCAAGCGCCACCACTCAGCTAAAGAATCCCTAGGGTTTGTAGTTTGGGAAGGCATGCTAGTTTTGGGAGGCATGACACAGTTCAAGACCCCATAGGATTGAACTGTGTCATGCCTCCCAAAACTATGGAGTCTTGGGTTCTGCCCTTGAGGTAGGCATATAGCTTGGGGGGGGGGGCTTGAGGGGCTTCAGTCCCCCCCCCAATTCTCAGGGTGGTCTCACAATAACAGCCACGATGGGAGGATGCCTTGCCTTCCCTCCTGCCTTCCCAATTGGAGCACTACTACTACCTTGGGATTGCCACTTTGGGGGGGGGGGGCATTTGGACTCCTCGGCCCCTGCTGCGTTTAGGCAGTGAACGCTGTACGACCCCCACTTCAAGAGCCACCGCTCAGCTAAAGAATCCCTAGGGTTTGTAGTTTGGGAAGGCATGCTAGTTTTGGGAGGCATGACACTGTTCAATCCTATGGGGTCTTGGGATCTGCCCTTGAGGCAGGCATATAGCTTGAAGGGGGGGGGGCTTGAGGGCCTTCAGCCCCCCCCCCAATTCTCAGGGTAGTCTCGCAATAACAGCCACAGTGGCAGGATGCCTTGCCTCCCCCTCCTGCCTTCCCAATTGGAGCACTACTACTACCCTGGGATTGCCACTTTGGGGAAGGGGGGGGCATTTGGACTCATCTGCCCCTGCGTTTAGGCTGTGAACGCTGTATGACCCCCACTTCAAGAGCCACTGCTCAGCCAAAGAATCCCTAGGGTTTGTAGTTTGGGAAGGCATGCTAGTTTTGGGAGGCATGACACAGTTCAATCCTATGGGGTCTTGAACTGTGTCATGCCTCCCTAAACTAGCATGCCTCCCTAAACTACAAACCCTAGGGATTCCTTAACTGAGCGGTGACCACCCTGAGTATTTCGAGGGGGGGCTGAAGCCCCTCAGCCCCCCAGCTATATGCCTGCCTCAAGGGCAGATCCCAAGACTCCATAGGATTGAACTCTGTCATGCCTCCCCAAACTACAAACCCTAGGGATTCCCACTGGGGGGGGGGGGGGCGGTTGGACTCCGTGGCTCCTGCGTTTAGGCAGTGAATGCTATACGACCCCTTCACTTCAGGATTTGTAGACCACTCAGCGAAAGAATCCCTAGGGTTTGTAGTTTGGGAGGCAGGCATGCTAGTTTTGGGAGGCATGACACAGTTCAAGACCCCATAGGATTGAACTGTGTCATGCCTCCCAAAACTAGCATGCCTTCCCAAACTACAAACCCTAGGGATTCTTTGGCTGAGCGGTGGCTCTTGAAGTGGGGGTCATACAGCATTCACAGGGGCAGATGAGTCCAAATGCCCCCCCCTTCCCCAAAGTGGCAATCCCAGGGTAGTAGTAGTGCTCCAATTGGGAAGGCAGGCAGGAGGGGGAGGCAAGGCAAGGCGCCCCCCTGCCCTGGCTGTTGTTGTGCTGCCAGTGGCGTGGAAGGCGAGAGAGGAGGGAGCGCTCGGCAAGGCATAGCGCATGTCTTCCTCTCTCTCTCTCTCTCCTCTCTTCCTCTCTTCCTCCCTCCCTCTCTCTTTCCCCCCTCCTTCCCTGAGCACCACCAAACTCCCCTCCATCTTTTGCATGTGAAACCTTTCGCAGCCGGACAGGAGAGGCTCTGCCAGGGCGAGGATGGAGACTGCGGGAAAAATCCGCCTCGGAAGGATGGCTTGCTGAGAGAGAGAGAGAAGGAGAGAGAGAAAGGGGGGAAGGAAAGAAAGAAAGAAAAAGGGGGGAAAGGAGGATAGGAAAGAAGAGACAGAAGAGGGGGAGAAGAGGGGAGGAAGAGGAGGAGGAGGGGGAAGGCGCCCACCCTCTTCTCTTGTCTTCCCTGCCCCATTTATTTTATTTTGGTCCCTACCCTCGGCCCCTGAGCATCCATCTCCCACCGGGTGCCCCCCCCATCCTCCGTTCCTTCCCCTCCCCCCCTTTCCCCCCCCACCCATCGCTGCCAACCACGTCCTCAATGCCTCTCTGAAGGGGAGAGCCAGCGCCAAGGAAGGAGAGAAGAAGGAGGCACACTCGCGACAAGAGAGAGCGAAGGAAGAAGATGAGGATTATTGGCAGGCAGCTTGTCTTGTTGTTTTCTGGCTTTTGGGGACTCGCGATGGGCGCTTTTCCGAGCAGCGTGCAAATAGGTGAGCGATGCGGTCGGGTCCCCTCTCTTGGGGGGTGTCTGGTTGGAGAGATATAAGGGAGAGAAGTGGAGGAAGGAGGGCAGGGGGAGGGCGTCAGTGCCTGCCCGAAGGGGATGGATTGGAAAGCTGTCCCCTTTCCCTCCCTTGCACACCCTTCCTATCCTCCTCCTCTCTCTCTCTCTCTCTCTCTCTCTCTCTCTCTCTCTCTCTCTCTCTCTCTCTCTCACTGTGTGTGTGTGTGTGTTTGGATGGAGGAGGGGTTGGGTGGGTGGGTGGGTATGGAGCCTGGCTTGCTGTGAGCTTTCCGGGCTGCCTCTGGCCATCTTCCAGAAGCATTCCCTCCTGACGTTTCCCTTGCATCCTAAGGGAGGCATCCTCAGAGGTTGTGAGGTCTGGAAAAAGGGGTTTATCTATCTATCTACCTACCTACCTATCTTTGGAATGCCCAGCTAACACCTCCCAACAAAGGATTCCTTCAGGCAGGAAGCAGCCAGACCTTGAAGTTGCAAGGCCATTCACACCTGCCATTCGCCAGGCATCCTCAGAGGTTGGGAGGTCTGGAAAAGGGGTTTATATATCTATACCTACTGTACCTATCTATCTCTGGAATGCCCAGCTAACACCTCCCAACAAAGGATTCCTTCAGGCAGGAAGCAGCCAGGACTTGAAGCTGCAAGGCCACTCACACCTGCCATTCACCCGGCATCCTCAGAGGTTGTGAGGTCTGGAAAAAGGGATATATATATATATATATCTGGAATGACCAGCTAATACCTCCCAACAAAGGATTCCTTCAGGCAGGAAGCAGCCACAGCTTGAAGCTGCAAAGCCATTCACACCTGTCATTCACCAGGCATCCTCAGAGGTTGTGAGGTCTGGAAAAAGGGATATATATATATATATCTGTAATGCCCAGCTAACACCTCCCAACAAAGGATTCCTTCACGCAGGAAGCAGCCAGAACTTGAAGCTGCAAGGCCATTCACACCTGCCATTCACCAGGCATCCTTAGAGGTTGGGAGGTCTGTTGGAAACTAAGTGACTGGGGTTTATATTCTTTCATATCTATGGAAAAATGTCCAAAGTGGGAGAAAGAACCCTTGTCTGCTTGAGGCGGGTTTCCATGTTGCAATTGGCCACCTTGATTAGCATTGGATGGCCTTGCAGCTTCAAGGTCTGGCTGCTTCCTGCCTGGGGGAATCCTTTGTTGGGAGGTGCTAGCTAGCTCCCACCCTGGACATTCCACAGATATGTAAGCCCCCTTTTTCCTCGTTTCCAGCCAACCTCACAAGCAACAACCAGGGTGAAGTCGTTGTGAGTTTTCCGGGCTATCTCTGGCCATCTTCCAGCAGCATTCTCTCCTGACGTTTCGCCTGCATCCTAAGGCAGGCATCCTCAGAACTTGGGAGGTCTGTCGGAAACTAAGTGACTGGGGTTTATATTCATATATCTATGGAAGAATGTCCAAAGTGGGAGAAAGAACCCTTGTCTGCTTGAGGCGGGTGTCCATGTTGCAATTGGCCATCTTGATTAGCATTGGATGGCCTTGCAGCTTCAATGCCTGGGTGCTTTCCTGCCTGGGGAATCCTTTGTTGGGAGGTGCTAGTTAGCTAGCTCCCACCCTGGACATCCCTTGATATGTAAGCCCCCTTTTTCCTCATTTCCAGCCAACCTCACAAGCAACAATTAGGGCGAAGTCATTGTGAGTTTTCCAGGCTTCCTGCCTGGGGGAATCCTTTGTTGGGAGGCGCTTGGGCATTCCGCAGATATGTACCCCCCCTTTTTTGTCCTCGTTTCCAGAAGACCTCACAAGAAACAATCAGAGCTAGGTTGTTGCAAGTTTTCAAGGCTGTCTCTAGCCATCTTCCAGCAGCATTCTCTCCTGATGTTTTGCCTGCATCCTAGGCAGGCATCCTTAGAGGTTGGGAGGTCTGTTGGAAACTAGGAAAATTGGGTTTATATATCTGTGAGACATCCAGGGTGGGAGAAAGAACTCTTGTTTGCTTGAGGCGGGTGTCCACATCGCAATTGGCCACCTTGATTAGCATTGAATGGCCTTGCGGCTTCAAGGTCTGGCTGCTTCCTGCCTGGGGGAATCCTTTGTTGGGAGGTGCTAGCTAGCTCCCACCCTGGACTTTCCACAGATATGTAAGCCCCCTTTTTTCGTAGTTTCCAGCCAACCTCACAAGCAACAACCAGGGCAAAGTCGTCGTGAGTTTTCCGGGTTGTGTGTCCACGTTCCAGAAGAATTCTCTCCTGATGTTTCACCTGCATGTTTGGCAGGCATCCTCAGAGGTTGTGAGGTCTGGAAAAAAGGGTTTATATCTCTCTCTGGAATGCCCCGCTAACACCTCCCAACAAAGGATTCCTCCTATGGCAGGCATCCTCAGAGGTTGTGAGGTCTGGAAAAGGGGGTTTATATCTCTCTCTGGAATGCCCAGCTAACACCTCCCAACAAAGGATTCCTGCAGGCAGGAAGCAGCCAGACCTTGCAGCTGCAAGGCCATTCAGTGCTAATCAAGGTGACCAATTGTAACATTCACACCTGCCTCAAACAGACCAAGAGTACTTTCTCCCACCCTGGACATTTCACAGATATGCAAAACCTAATTGCTTAGTTTCCAACAGACCTCACAACCTCTGAGGATACCTGCCTAGGATGCAGGCGAAACGTCAGAAGAGAATGCTCCTGGAACATGGCCAGACAGCATGGGAAACTCACGACAACCTAGCCGTGATTGTTTCTTGTCTGGAATTCCTCTGGTTTTGTTGTTTTTCTTCGTGTTTTTGTTGTTTTTCTTCGTGTTTCCGCCCATCCGCAGGGCATGGAGACTGGTCTGTGCGTGCCTGTTGTGGATGATGGGCATGCCAACTTGGGTAGATGAGGTAGATAGATGCCCCCCCCCTCTTCTGAACCGCATCCCTTCTTCTTCAGGATGCTCTGCTGAGCACAACCTGCACGTTGCAGCCAGGCAGGCACCCATTTCGGCAGAGATCATAGTATCCGAGACCCTGCTGCCTTGTCCCTTTCCTTATGACTACTTCGAAACTTGGAAGGCTTTGCAAAAAAATTGATATTCCCCTCTCCCCCCAAAAAACAAAAATAATAATTCCAGTTTGCCTTTGGCTTCTTCTTCCCTTTGCTTTGGATGGGACGCGGCTCTTTGAATGCCTTCCAGGTTCTTGCTCCATCACTGCATCATTTCTCCAGCACTCTGGAAAAGATGCTGCTAATCAGGCCGAGCAGCTCCCATAAGCTGCAAAGGGACAAAGTTCAGGGTGCCAGGCTTTCCAGGTCCTCACACACAGGGGGAAAAACACCAGTGTGTTTAATGTGTGTAGTGCCGTTTTCTCTCCATTGTTTACAATACCTCTGCAAATGGGTTGCTGTGAGTTTTCGGGGCTGCTTGTTGCCTGGGGGACCTTGAAGATGCAAGCAGCCAGACCTTGAAGATACAATACTATTAAATGCTAATCAAGGTGGCCAGTTGCAATCAGGGCCAGCTAACACCTCCCAATAAAGGACCCCCCCCGTCAGGGCCATAGCCAGGATTTTGATTGGGGGGGGGGGCTAATTTGATTCGGGGACGATGACGTGGACAATACTATTAAATGCTAATCAAGGTGGCCAGTTGCAATCAGGGCCAGCTAACACCTCCCAACAAAGGATCCCCCCGGTCAGGGCCATAGCCAGGATTTTGATTGGGGGAATTTGATTCGGGGATGATGACGTGGACAATACTATTAAATGCTAATCAAGGTGGCCAGTTGCAATCAGGGCCAGCTAACACCTCCCAACAAAGGATCCCCCCCGGTCAGGGCCATAGCCAGGATTTTGATTGGGGGGGGGGCAATACTATTAAATGCTAATCAAGGTGGCCAGTTGCAATCAGGGCCAGCTAACACCTCCCAACAAAGGATCCCCCCCCGGTCAGGGCCGTAGCCAGGATTTAGATGGGGGGGGGGGCTGAATTTGATGTATGGGGGGAGACAATACTATTAAATGCTAATCAAGGTGGCCAGTTGCAATCAGGGCCAGCTAACACCTCCCAACAAAGGATCCCCCCGGTCAGGGCCATAGCCAGGATTTTGATTGTGGGGGGGCTGAATTTGATTTATGTGGGGAGACAACACTATTAATTGCTAATCAAGGTAGCCAGTTGCAAATAGAGCCAGCTAACACCTCCCAACAAAGGATCCTCCTGGTCAGGGCTGTAGCCAGGATTTTGATTGGGAGGGCTGAGTTTGATTCTGGGGGAGCTGAGTCTGAGTGAGAGAGGGTCTACCCTACCAAACATTTTGTATCATTATCCCAATACCCCATGAATATGGGATTTATTGATCATGATATAAATAAACATAACAGTTTAAATAATGTACCAGGAAGGCCTTCTCGTGGACCACCCTGAGAATTTTTTGGGGGGGGGGGCTCAAGCCCCCAAGCCCCCCCACCAGCTACATGCTTGCCCCCGGTAGCAATCAGCCAGGCTTTGAAGCTACAAGGCCATTCAAAGCTAATTGCAACATTCACACCTGCCTCAAACAGACAAGATTTCTTTCTCCCACCCTGGACATGCCACAGATATATAAACCCCACTTGCCTAGTGACCAACAGACCTCACAACCTCTGAGGATGCGTGCTATAGATGCAGGTGAAACGTCAGGAGAGAATGCTTCTGGAACATGGCCAGACAGCCCGGAAAACTCACAGCAACCCAGTGATTCCGGCCATGAAAGCCTCCGACAATACCTCTGCAAAGAAGCACTGTTTCTTAAATCTTCGTAGCGGAGGGCCATATTAACAGGGATGGAAGCGAAATGGCATCCATTTCCCATCCAAGGGACCAAAGAGCACCGAAAGAAGCCCATTTGCACAGTCCCGATGGCTGGCTCAGAAATAATTCATGGCGACGCTTCTCTTTCCTCTGCTATCATGTATTTATGTATGTATTTATTTGGTAGGTGGCCTCTTCATCCGAAACACCGACCAGGAATATACTGCTTTTCGGTTAGCGATTTTTCTTCACAACACCAGCCCCAATGCGTCCGAAGCACCGTTTACTTTGGTCCCACACGTAGACAACATCGAAACAGCAAACAGCTTCGCTGTAACAAATGCCTGTGAGTAGCAATGCCATTGATCTGAAGTTGTGATTAAATGACAGTGTAAAGAAAATGAGACAGATTCATTAAAACCCAGGAAAGCCACTTAATTTTTGTGGAAAAAATCCCTTTCTTATGGATGCATTAAAACCATAGATACTTTTCTTTATCCTTGGGGAACTCCTTGAGGCTGAATTGTACTGACTGAGTGGATATGGCATTTTACTTTCATGTTTTGACTGTAGTTTTTGGCTTTTCGGTTTCTATGGTGATGCATTTTGTAGATGTTTTGGGGAGGGTGGGGGGAATGAATGCCTTGATCAATGTACCAGCCTCACCTGGATATGGCATGCTTTGTCTGTGTTTGTAAAGCGACCCTAGTATTCGCAGTCGCAGCAAGTGCTTTCTGATGGCTGGAGCAGAAAAAGAGGCTTTGAAAGCCGTGGTGTGCAGGCAGGCAGGGTAATATATATTGGAATGGCTTGACACTGCCGTTGATCTGGTGATGTCACTCGAGGCCGTCCTGCTCCTATATTCTGGGTTGTAAATGTCTCTTAGCATCTCGTAATGCATACATCCTGTGGATATGTCTCCGTGCATCCATACATTGGTGCCAAGTCAGGTTAGCGTCTGATGTACTCGGTTGCGCACACCACCCTGGCTGGAACGAAGGCCCCAGTGTGTATGCACTAGTGCACGTGCACACTGCTTGTGAACAGGGGGAACAGGATGCTCTTCGGCAATGTGTTTGTTTGGAACGTCCGGCTTGCGATGCCCAGCCTTGCCAAAAACATCAAGCAAGTTGAGAGTCAAAAGGCATACAATTCATTTCTGTTTCCATCCGTCCAAACTTAGTCGCAATGCCAGAAGCACTGCATTGTCCCAAAATCCTTCTTTCTTCTAAACCCAATTGAAAAACACCAATGCCAGGATTATTTTGAGTCCGATTCCTCCCAAATCCCTTTTCCGGTTTATCTAAGGTTGGTGTTGTGGTTTAAATATGGACTTGTGCTTTCAGTGAGCTGCAGTTAGCAGTGTATTGCAGAGGATTGTGCTAATGCAGGGGTGCTCATTAGGTAGATCGCAATCTACTGGTAGATCGTGTTGGGCGTCCTGGTAGATGGCAGGCAGGGCAGGAGGAAGGCTCAGTCCTGCCCCGCAGGCTCCCGACGCCACCCAGATGCAGAAGGAGGTTGGACTGGATGGCCCTTGGAGGTCTCCTCCTATTCTAGGAACCCATTGTTGTTGTTGTTATTATTATTATTATTATTATTATTATTATTATCAGAGGCTGAATGGCCATCTATGAAGAATGCTTTGGTTGTGTTTTTCCCTTATGGCAGAAGGAGGTTGGACTGGATGGCCCTTGGAGGTCTCCTTCTACTCTAGGAACCTGTTGTTGTTGTTACTATTATTATTAGTAGTAGTAGCAGAGGCTGAATGAATATTATCATCATAATTATTATACATAAATTCAGGGTATTATTATACTCACATTTAGTTGAATTCAGTCTTAAAATATATTATACGGCTCTCACTGAAATAAATTTCCAAATATTTTGCTTTTATGGCTCTCTGAGTAGAATTTAATATTTGTTAATCACCCTCCATCATAGGGGTGGTGGGTAGGGACATCATTTTGACTTGGTTGTTTTATAAGTAGCTCGCAAGCTGAAAAAGTGTGAGCACCCCTGTGCTAATGGGTAGCTTTGAAACAGGCACTGTTTACGTTTGCAAAGAAACATACCTTCAGTGAGACATCAACTTGCATCTCGTCAGCTTGGTTCAAAAGCAACCTGCGGGGCAGCTGTCAAGTGAAATTGGAGGGATTCTTATACGTTTTCTGTGGCCCTACTGCCTTGTTAAATATAATTCACCAAATATGCTTTCCTCTTCCCAAGATGATTTCTGCTGCATTAGTGTGAGGGTGTATTATATATATTTATATACACACACACACTGAATTGCAAGGAAGATTTCTCCGAAGGTATATGCATCGTTGACATGTGTTGCAGTCTTCTCGAGGGTTTGTAAGATTCACGACCAAAGAACCATGGGTTTCTCAGCCGGAGTTGACGCTGCATATTTACAGCTTTGGATTACTTTCCTCCAAAGTCTTTCAGAACATGGTTTTGAACCTAGCCTTCTAATATGCCCCTGGAGCTTATGTTTCATGGTGCTGTAAGCACTTTTATTGACGTTATTAAGTATTTGGTAGAATATAGCTTTCAGACCAGTCAAAATACGCACACGCACGCACACACAGAGACCCACTTTGGAAAAAACATGAAGTGTACATCTCTGAATTCAAGAATTGTGCTATTAAACATCCTATCATAGTGGCTAAAGTTGATGCTGTGTAGTTTTGTATATTTTGCAATTTTTAAAAACTATTTTCTTTAAAACTGCCCTGACTATTTTTCATAGTCCATAGATGAGAAATTTATTTATTTATTTGTTTGTTTATTTGTTTGGTCTTATATTCCGCCCTTCCCGGCCGGCTCAGGGCAGTTCACATTTATTTATTTACTTTATTTATATTCCACTCTTCTCACCCTGAAGGGGACTCAGAGTGAATTGCAGACACACATACTTTAGCAGCCAATTGGAGAAATACAGTCAAACATTGTACCCCATTTAGAAACTTAGTAACCTTTAGATTTGTGCCTCTAAGAAGATACTGTAACCAACTAAGCTCTGTGTATCTTAAAACCTCCATGCTTTAAGCTTTATTTATTTATTTATTTATTTATATTCCACTCTTCTCACCCCAAAGGGGACTCAGAGTGGATTACAGGTACACATACTTGCAGACAATTCCTGCTGTTATTCACAAACACACATATAAACGAACAGAGGCAAACTCTGGCCACCAAGGGGAGCTGATGCATCTCTCTGTGTTTCCAGCGTCCCTTTGTTATTCTTCCGCATTCCTTGAGTTCTTTTAATGGCCTCATAATTCAGTCAAAATTTGCCTCCCCACTTAATGTGGTGCCTTTATCACCTACCTGACAGATGCAACTGTCTTTCAGGCTGCAAAGGTCGACAGCAGGCTACACTTAAAGGTCAAGCACCCACCCCATCCCGGGCAGGCCTCGAACGCATGACCTACTGGTTAGAGCAGTGGTTCTCAACCTGGGGTCCCCAGATGTTTTTGGCCTACAACTCCCAGAAATCCCAGCCAGTTTACCAACTGTTAGGATTTCTGGGAGTTGAAGGCCAAAAACATCTGGGGACCCCAGGTTGAGAACCACTGGGTTAGAGAGATCTTATGGCAACTGCGGCATTCCCAGTGCTCTTTCAGATGATGCTTAAGTCATCCTTCCAGTTGTGTTTTTATCTCAGCATCATACACGTTTGGCATACTGCAGATGAAGTTTTTTCTGGATTCTTTCGTCTGTAGATGTGCTTAAAATTCATTTAGATAGAAGGGAGTTGCAGCATTTAACTTAACTTAAATTGTATTATTGTGGATGTGTTTCCTACATACTTTACTAGGGAGTAAAACATGTCAGCACTGGAGAATATTAAAGACACAAAAAATGTTCTCTGCTAATGAAGCATGGGCAAATGACTGACAAATGAATGAACATATCGCATGTCCCTTGAGCTACACATGAGCAGAATCCTGCAAAAATCAATTGTCTGATCGCTGGGGGACATTGGTTTCCATGTGATTGCGTTTGCTGGGTTGACAGAGGCTTCCAAATCACAGATGTGTGAGATGTTCTAACCTAATTAAAGATCTTTATGGGGGGGAATGCAGTAACTAATACTGTGAAAAGGCTGCCTGAAAATAAATCCGACTATTTATTAAATGTAATTTGGGGGAGTGGATTCTGGGAGAAGGAAAGATGAGGAAATTGGTCTAAAATCCTGCTTAGAGCCCCATTATGTTGTCTTTCTCTCGGTCTGTCCCAAAACGTTACAGTACAAAAGCCTCTCGGCTACTGGACAGAAATGAATATGCATGTGAGGTCAAGCGTAAAGATGTAAGATGCTATCAGTTTGCTTTATTTCTAATTTTTTTCCTCATTTCGCTGCAGAGGTTACTTTTTTTCGAAGCTGCAGTGTCTGGAGCATTTGGAGATTAGGGACAATAAACAAGCAGCCTTTAGAAAGCCAGATTTAAGGACGAACTTGCAGAATCAGTACCGATACAGTAGAAACATGCAAAATAAATGGGTTGTTTTCTTTTTTGCTAGGCTCCCATGATGCTCGGCTGCGTTTGCACCGTGGTATTCAATTAGGGACACTTACAGAGTTAATTTATGCACTTTTGTTCAGCTCTGTCAAAATCCTATGGTAGAGATACTATTTGTTTTGACTTTCTACAGGCCTGAAACCTTAGGAAAAAGATACGATTTTAAGCCTGCAGATTCGGTTGCGGTTCAATAAAGCTGACATGATTTATGTTAGTTTAGATCTCATTTCCTCTACTTATGGATTGGGGCTCTTCATACATTGCTTTACTACTATATATGCTTCCTTACAGGTGAGTTCAAAGTGTGCTTAATGCAATAGGACTGAGGATTATTTCTAAATACGGACTGCTTATAGCTTTAATTGCTGGAGCATGATAAAACCCAAATCTTTGCTTTCGACAGTAGGTTGGATAACAGTAGGATCTTACATGCAGGAATGTTTGTTTATAATTACTTTTTTTTAGCTTCCAGTAGGCTTACGTTTTATGAAGGAGTGTACATCTTCAAATCCACATTTGAAAATAAATATTTCATTTTTCAAAATAGCCTAATAGGACATTCTAGACAGTGTTTCCCAACCAGTGTGCCGTGAGCGAGCATCTGGTGTGCCGTGGGAAATTGGCACTCTCCCCCCTCCTAGCAGCCCCCTCACAGGTTTCCAAAAAACAAATTGAGCCTCTCCACTTGGAAATATGTTTTTGTTTTTTTTACTATTTTACTGGATTTTTTGAGAGTTGCCTCCCCTCCCCTCAAGGAACAGCTTCATGACATCCATAGTTAACTGGAAGCAAGTATCACTCCGGGTGAAATTTCACAAGGGTCTGGAGAACAAGCTCTATGAGGAGCGGCTTGAAGAGCTGGGCATGTTTAGCCCGAAGAAGAGAAGCCTGAGAGAAGACATGATAGCCATGTATAAAAATGTGAGAGGAAGTCATATCTATGTTGTGTTCATCGAAATAGGCCCAGGTTTCACGCTGAGTGTATAAATACATTTAAAAACATATTAACTATATGTATTACTGTGTTAGAGTGTCATTTGGTGTCATTTTGGTTGGTGGTGTGCCCCAGGATTTTGTAAATGTAAAAAATGTGCCACGGCTCAAAAAAGGTTGGGAAACACTGTTCTAGTATATACAAAAAAAAACTGTATATACATTTTATAGTTATACTAGCTGTGCCCTGCCATGCATTGCTGTGGCTTATAGTAAGAATTTTAGAAGTAGAGGAAGATATTTATTTATTTATTTATTTATTTATTTTATATTCCGGTCTTCTCACCCCGAAGGGGACTCAGAGCAGATTACAGGTACACATACTTAGCAGACAATCCCTGCCGTTTCCACATACACACATATAGATGAACAGAGGCAAACTCTGGCCACCAGGGGGAGCTGACGCACTCCTCATCTCTCAGGGTTTCCAGCGTCCCTTGTTTATTTATTTATTATTTATTTACTTTATTTATATTCCGCTCTTCTCACCCTGAAGGGGACTCAGAGCGGATTACAGGTACACATACTTAGCTGTCACACCCCAACCCGACTTAAGCCCTCAGCAAGACTCATGCCATGTTGAATCCAAAGTTAGAACCAACGTTTCACAGAGGCCTGCCACGCCTGCCAGGCCTAGGCAACAGAGGCAGGTTCATTCCTTGTTCAAGGCCACGGTTGCCCGAGATTCACCTCGGGCTCAGAATGATAAACAGTGCCTGGAGAATCAAGCGGAGTTAACTCCCTATTGCCAGCTGCCCTTGCTAATTGGAAGCGCATACCATTCCAATGCGGCAGGGATAGCCAAAGGCCAGATGGGATCTGTTTTGGGAACTGACTTTCGACGCACCTAGGCGTCGAAAGGATCAAAGCCTCTGAGACCCACTTAAGTTGGACCCCAGCAATGGAGACTTATCCTTCGTCAACTTTCAGAACTACGCTACGCTTTCCATGGAACTTTGCCTGGGCTTTGGGCCTTCCAGCTTCCCAAGACTCTGTTTGCCAAGCCTTGCCTCAGGACCCTTTCCTTGGATTTAGCCCGTTTGGGGCAAAGAGACACTTTTACCTTGTTCCTGTTGCCAAAGGACTATATCTTTATTCCTGCTTCCTTGTGGACAATTTGCTGCTAACTATTGCTGTTTGAAAGCATCAATAGACTATAATTCCTAGTCTCTTTCCTTTAACCACATATTCTAAATAAAGCATTTAACCTTTGCCAAGTGTCAAGTGGGTTTACTGAGGGGCACCAGGTCTACGGTGCAACATTAGCAGACAATCCCTGCCGTTTCACAAACACACATATAGACGAACAGAGGCAAACTTTGGCCACCAGAGGGAGCTGATGCACTCCTAATCTCTCAGTGTTCCCAGCGTCCCTTATTGTTCCTTCTGCATTCCTCAGCGTTCCTGGAGTTCTTTAATGGCCTCATAATTCAGTCAAAATTTGCCTCCCCACTTAATGTGGTACCTTTATCTCCTACTTGACAAATGAACTGTCTTTTGGGCTGCAAACATCGACAGCAGGCTACACTTAAAGGTCGAGCCCCCACCTTGACACGGACAGGCCTCGAACTCATGACCTACTGGTCAGCGAGACCTTATGCAGCTGACACTTAGCCAGCTGCGCCACATTCCCGGTGCTTAGTAGATATCTGGACTATTATGAAAGAGAGGTACCTCTAAGTATGTATTTTGGTGCTTTATGCTTCTAATATGTTGTTGTAACAGGTTTTATATTTGTATTGCATTGAATTTTGCTGTAGGCTGGTCTGAGTCCCTCTATAGAGGTGAGAAGGTCAGGGTACAAAAATTATAAATAAATAAATAATATACCTATTCCTTCCTCCCTTTTTCTTCCCCTTTCTCTCCTTTCTTCCTTCTCTACCTCTTTCTTTTAATCCTTCTCTCACTCTTTGGTTTCATCCTTCCTTCTCTCTTTCCTTCCTTCTCTCTTTCCTTCCTTCTCTCGTTCCTTCCTTCTCTCTTTCCTTCCTTCTCTCCCTGTGTTCTTCTTTCTTTCACTCTTTATTTCCTTTTCTCCTTCCTTCTTTACCTTTTTCCTGCCTTTCCTTTCCTTTTTCTTGCCTTTCTACTTTCTCTTCTTCCTTCCTTCTGTACCTCTTTCCTTCCTTTCTTCCTTTCTTCCCTCCCTCCCTCCTTCTCTCTTTACTTCCTTCCCCCTTTCCCTCTTTCATTCCTTCCCCCTTTCCCTATCTTTTTTCTTCTCTCCTTCCTTCCTGTCTGTTCTCCCCCAATACCATGGTAGAGTCCCTTCTAACTCTATTCTATGAGTATTTAATATAGTAATATATAGTAGTAACAATATGTGTGTGTGTGTGAGTGTGTGTGTATTATATGTATATTATATGGCAATATATATAAACTGTGTGTGTGTGTGTGTGTGTATGTGTGTGTGTATATATATATATATATATATATATATATATACACACACACACACACACTGTATATCAGGGGTGCTCAGGACGTCGATCGCGATTGACTGGTCGATCCTGAGCCCATCTGGAGTCGATCCCAGCTGATGCGGCACTTCTAGAGGGGGCGGAGCCAAGCGGCGCCAGGCCCCGCCCCCTCCCCACCAGCTTTAGCTGTACCACAGCTTCTCCAGGGCAGAGGGGGGGTATGCCAAGCCAGTGGTGGCATAGCTAACCACCACTGGCTTGGCATACCCCCTGCCCCTGGAGAAGTTGTGGTAGAGCTCCAGCCAGGGGCGGAGGGGCGGAGCCAAGCGGCACCAGGCCCCGCCCCCACCCCAGCTCCGCCCTGCTTCTCTCAAGGTAGATCTTTCTGTCTTAGATTTATTATAAGTAGCTCGCATGCTGAAAAAGTGTGGGCACCCCTGATGTATATAATCAAGCAGTGATCCAAATACATCCGTGTGTGTGTCTACACTGCCATATAATCCAGTGGAAAGTAAATAATCTGGATTTTATATGGCAGTGTGGGATGGGTGACTTTGGGTGCATCTACACTGTCGATTTAATAAAAGGGGATGAAGCTGGTGAGGGGAGGAGAAAAAGGAAGGGAAGAAAGGGAGGAAGGGAAGACAGGGAAAGAAAGAAATGGAGGGAGGAGTGATAGAGAAAAGGAAAGGAAGGGAGAAAGGAGGGAAAGGAAGGAGGAAAGAGAGGAGGAAAGAGTGGAAGGATGAGGGAGAGAGGGAGGAGGGAGGGAAGAGAAGAAGAACAAAAGGCATGAAGGGAGGAATTGGGGAAGAGAGAAGGGAGGGAAAGAGGAAGGGGAAGAAGGAAGGAAGGAGATTAAAAAGGAAAGGGAAAGGGTTTGAACTGCAATTTGAATGGCAGAGCATTCAAATGGAAGTTCTCTTCCCTTCCCTCCCTGCTGCTAAATCAGACCTCCTCCTCCTCCTCTCTCCTTCTCTGGCATACTTATTCGCAATCTCTACTCCCGAGGAAGGGAGTGAGCGGAGGGAAGAAGAAGAGGCCCCTCTGACTCCACCTCCGCTGCTCAGGCTGGTGCATGCCTTTCCTCTCTAGCACAACTGCGAGGCTGGCTCCAGGTGGCCTAGAAGCCATTGCCGGCACAGCTCTGCCACAAGGAGCTCTCCTTTGTGTGCGCGCGCGTGTGCACCCCCCCTCCCCGTACGCATGCCCAGTGGCATCTTCTCCTTTTTTAGGATTTGTAAGTTCTTTTTAGTTCTTTTTGTGTTTTTTATTATTGTTGGTCACACCTTGCGTTGTGAGATGTTTTGCTGCCAAATTTGGTGGGTATTGGCCCAGTAGTTTTTCTGTTTTTAAGGTACTAACGACAACAACATTTTTATATATTAAGATGAATATGTGTGTGTGTGTGTATTCTTTAACAAAAAACTTACAGTTTATGAGATTGTACAGGTAGGACAAAAATATGGCAACCTCCAAATGTATCCAATTCCCCCCCCCCCCCATATTTTCCAGATATTCTGTTTCTAAACTGTAGACGAATAAGGGTTGTTGCCATACCCCTATAGAGCATGCTACAGAATTAGAAAGGATATATTCAGAGTCATGCTGTCAATATTTTTCTTCCTTAAACCCTTCCTTAGAGATTGAATATTTTATTTCTCTCCTGGGTTCACATTTAACCATAGTCTAAAATCATGTATTCTATGGATTCTGTGTCTTCTCAATTTGGTTTTCTCAGGGGCAAGTGGCACATTGACTGTGGGCTATTGTGAACACCCTTGGACATTTCTAAATACCTTGTCACATAGAGCAGTGTTTCCCAACCAGTGTGCCGTAGGAAATTGAACCCCCAATACCCTTTCTTCCCCCTTCTACTAAACACTTTTTCTTCTCCACTCGGCTCCCTCCTTCCCAGCCTCGCTTTGCCGCTTCTGCTGCCATTTTGATCTGAGGGGGCAGCGTCAGCATGTTCAGGAGGGGAGGGGGGAGGGAAGAAGGAAGGCGTGACCCATGAAGGTGCGACTGCACAGACTCGCCCCACGTCTTTCTCCCCCCCTCCCCTCCTGAACATACGGCACTGTGAGCAAAGCGAGAAGAGCGAGGCTGGGAAGAAGAGAGCCCGAGCGGAGAAGAAAAAGTAAGTGTTCGGCAGGAGGGAGAAGAAAGGGCACAAAGGGGAAGAGGGAGGAAGAGGTCTCTGTCGAAAGCTGGCATGGGCAAACTTGGACCTTCCAGGTATTTTGGACTCCAACTCCCACCATTACTAGCAGCCTCAGGCCCTTTCCCTTTCCCCTCCTCAGCCACTTAAGCAGGAAAGGGCCTCAGGCTGTTAGGAATGGTGGGAGTTGAAGTCCAAAGCACCCAGAGGGCCAAAGTTTTCCCATGCCTGTTTTAGGGACCGTAAAGTGGTGAGCCTCCTTCCAACATTGTGATTCTGAATAGAAAACAAACAACAACATAACATAACATTGTTTGAGTCCACAGTGCTCTCTGGGTGTAGGTGAACTACAACTTCCAAACTCAAGGTCAATTCCCAAGCCAACGCTTTCAGTACTTTCTGTTGGTAATGAGAGTTCAATATGCCAAGTTTGGTTCAATTCCATTGTTGCAAGAGTTCAGGATGCTCTTTGATTGTGTGTTAACTATAAATCCCAGAAACTGTAACTCCCAAATATCAAGGTCTATTTTCCCCAAACTCCATCTGTTCTCATTTGGGCATATTGAGTATTCATGCCAAGTTTGGTCCTGATCCAACATTGTTTGAGTCTACAGTGCTGTCTTGATATAGGTTAACTACAACTCCAAAACTCAAGGTCAATGCCCATCAAACTCATAGTATTATCTCTTGGTTATGGGAGTTCTGTGTGGGAAGTTTGATTCCATTCCATCATTGGTGGAGTTCAGAGTGCTCTTTGACTGTGGGTGAACTATAACTCCCAGCTGTTGAGCAAGAGCTTCGTGTGTGTCTTTCTGCCATTCCTGCCAGGATATCTATGTTGTGTTCATCGAAACAGGTCCAGGTTTCACACTGAGTGTATAAATACATTTAAAAACATATTAACTATATGTATTACTGTGTCAGAGTGTCATTTTGTGTCATTTTGGTTGGTGGTGTGCCCCAGGATTTTGTCAATGTAAAAAATGTGCCACGGCTCAAAAAAGGTTGAAAAACACTGACATAGAGAATGAATCCACTTTAAATCTGGTTTCTGCCTCCTGCAGAATTCTGGGGTTTGTAGTTTAGTGAGGTTGTTAAAGGCTCCTCCCTAAACTACAAACCCCAGAATTCTGCAGGAGGTTGCAACCAGATTAAAAATGGATTCATTCTCTAAGTATGATGAGGTAATGAGATAAAATTCTTTGGAGAGTTCAAAGGTATGGTTAATGAGCCAATTCTCGGTTGTGCTTTTGAGGTTTTAAAACTTAGTTAAGGAGTCACAGTTGCCAATGGCTTAAAATACAAACTTGGCAGAGGTTGGTTTGCGCAGTTACCGTTCTTCCTAATCAAGGTGTTACATCTTTAGCCTTATGCAAAGCAATTTATTGCCTTGTCTGCAATCTATTTGAGTCAAAATACGTGGACTGGATTAATCCAGTGGCCTGATTTGAATGTTCATGTTTTCATGGAATTGTAGAGTTGGAAGAAACCACAAGGACCATCCAGTCCAACCCCTCGCCATGCAGGAATACACAATCAAAGCATACCCAATAGATGGACATCCAGCCAGGCCCGGATTAACACCTTTTGACACCCTAGGCCACACTTTGGAATTACGCCCCCTCTATTACCGGCACTGAAAGTCGCTTTTTGGGATCCGGGAAGGGAGGGTGGGGCCCAAGCCACACCTGCCTTTCCTTCCTTCCTTCCTCGCCCGGGGGCTTGGGGGCCGTGGTGGGGTGGCCATCTGCCGGGGCTGATTAGGATCCCTGCGCCCCAGGGAGGGAGAGTAGTGGGGAGAGACCTGGGGGGCCTTCCTTCCTTCCTTCCTTCCTTCCTTCCTTCCTTCCTTCCTTCCTTCCTTCCTTCCTTCCTTCCTTCCTTAGTACCACCTCCCAACAAAGGAGTCCCCCAGGTAGCAACCAGCTAAGCTTTGCAGCTGCAAGGCTATTAAATGCTAATCAAGGTGCTCAATTGCAGCATTAAAAAAAGAACAACACCCCAAAAACGTGAAATCCAGACAAGAAACAATCTGGGCCAGCTAGTCACCTCCCGATGAAAAGGTTCCCTGGGTGATGGTTGCCAGTTGGGTTCTGGCTGGAGTAGACACCCCCAGTAGAGGACCTAAGTAGTGTGCCTTGGCAGGTTATACAGGAGAAGGAGATCCTGTAAGTAACCTGGATCCAAACCACGTAGGGCTTTAGCGGTCAAAAGAAACATTTTGTGCTTTGCCTAGAAACTAATCGGTGGAATCTCTTTTCCTGTAGTTTGAACCTATTGCTCCATGTGCTAGTCTCTCTAGAGCAGTGTTTCCCAACCCGTGTGCCGTGACACACTAGTGTGCCGTGAGCAATCATCAGGTGTGCCGTGGGGAATACCCTTTCTTCCCCCTCCTGCCCACAGTGTTCTCTGGGTGTAGGTAAACTACACTTCCAAACTCAAGGTCAATTTCTAAGCAAACCCTTTCAGTACTTTCTGATGGTAATGAGAGTTCAATATGCCAAGTTTGGTTCAATTCCATTGTTGCAAGAGTTCAGGATGCTCTATGATTGTGTGTTAACTATAAATCCCAGAAACTGTAACTTCCAAATGTCAAGGTCTATTTTCCCCAAACTCCATCTGTGTTCACATTTGGGCATATTGAGTATTCATGCCAAGTTTGGTCCTGATCCAACATTGTTTGAGTCCACAGTGCTCTCTGGATATAGGTGAACTACAACTCCAAAACCCAAGGTCAATGCCCTCCAAACTCTTATAGTATTTTCTCTTGGTTATGGGAGTTCTGTGTGGGAAGTTTGATTCCATTCCATCATTGGTGGAGTTCAGAGTGCTCTTTGATTGCGGGTGAACTATAACTCTCAGCTGTTGAGCAAGACCTTTGTGTGTGTCTTTCTGCCATTCCTGCCAGGATATCTATGTTGTGTTCATCGAAATAGGCCCAGGTTTCACACTGAGTGTATAAATACATTTAAAAACATATTAACTATACGTATTACTGTGTTAGAGTGTCATTTTGTGTCATCTTGGTTGGTGGTGTGCCCCAGGATTTTGTAAATGTAAAAAATGTGCCGCAGCTCAAAAAACGTTGAAAAACACTGCTCTAGAGCAACAGAAATCAAGCTTGCCCCATCTTCAACATGACATCTTTTCAAATATTTAAACTTGACTATCATGCCACTTCTTTACCTTCCCTTCTCTCAGCTAAACATATCTAGCTCCCCAAACCACTTCTCATAAGAGATGATTTCCAGACCTTTCACCACTTTGATCACTCTCCTCCGGTCACATTCCAGCTTGCCAATATCCGTCTTGAACTAAGGTGCAAAGAATTGGACATGGCATCCCAGGTAAGATCTGAACATAGTGGGACAGAATGGCACCAATATGTCCCTTGATCAAGGCACTCTACTACTATTGATGCAGTAGAACCACATTGGCAATTTTAGCTGATGCATCACACTGTTGACTCATGTTCAGTTTGTAGGTGACTCTTAGATCTCTTTCACATATATTGTTTACAAGCCAGATTTCACTCATCCTTTTTCTGTTCATTTTTTTCTGCCTTAAGTCTAATTTATTTATTTATTTATTTATTCAATTTAATATACCGCTCTCTCTGGCGCCCAGAGCAGTTCACAGGATTAAGATACATAAAAACACATAAAATGCAATAAAACAGATTTAAAACCCCCCAATTAAAACATGCAAACAGCAGAGCTATAGCAGCAACAGGAGCATACTGGCAGCAACGCGGCAAGATGTAGGTGGCGCGGCATTGGTTTAGGCGGCAAATGCCTGTCTAAAAAGCCAGGTCTTTACTGCTCTGTGGAACGGCATTAAGTCCCGGATAGCTCGTGTCCCTTCGGGGAGAGAGTTCCACAAAGTTGGCGCTGCTACGGTGAACGCCCTCTGCCGCGTGCTTGCCAGTCTATAAACCCTAATGCCCCGCACATCCAGAAGATTGAGCCCCTCTGAACGCAGGGATCTCCTGGGTACATAAGGGGTAAGCCGCTCCCTCAGGTACACTGGCCCCAAACCATATAAGGCCTTGAAAGTTAGAACTAACACCTTGAAGGCAACCCGGAATTCAATAGGAAGCCAGTGCAGTTCGCGCAAGAGTGGGGTCACGTGGTCGAATTTTGAGGCTCCTGAGAGCAGACACGCTGCAGCGTTCTGCACCAGCTTAAGTTTCCAGATTGCTGACAAGGGTAGGCCAATGTACAGCGCATTACAGTAGTCGAGCTTCGAGATGACCGTGGCTTGGATCACCGTGGCCAGGTCGCAGCGGGCGAGGTAAGGAGCCAGGTGTCTTGCCTGACACAGATGGTAAAAGACTATCTTGCAGGCGCAGGCAATCTGCACCTCCATAGATAGCTGGGCGTCCAACCGGACCCCAAGGCTCCTTACAGACGGTTGCGGACAAAGGGCTACACCGTCAAATGTCGGCAACTGGGTCTCTACCCCCTCCGGGCGGCCCAGCCACAGGATCTCCGTCTTCGCCGGGTTCACCTTCAACTTACTGGCTCGCAGCCATCCAGTTACGGCTTCTAGGCAGAGATGGAAATTATCGGGTACAGAGTCCGCCCCGGGGTCCATCCTCAGAATGAGCTGGGTGTCATCAGTGTACTGATGACATTCCAGCCCGAAACTCAGTACCAGTCAGTCAGTCAGTCAGTAGCCTTTATTTCGGAAAACAAACCATCGGCTAAGTCAGGTGAAAGTAGAACAATGGAATACAACATTTAAGCAATGAATAACATCACATTTGGGTTATGATTAATAAAAACAAGTATCACCATTTGCTATCGGTTGAGTGTCTGTCTTTATAATTAAAGCAGGAACGGATTGCCAATTAATAATAAGTGTTCTGAGTACTCTTTGTTACACTCTTAGCATTTACAGGTTATTCATGGAGCACTTGCGGCTTTTTGCCGCTGCAAAGAGAAATTTGGCCACCTGTTCCGTTACCCTTTTGTCAAGATCGGACAGTAAATAAGTACAGTACCAATTTAGGGTTCTTCCTGGCCATTTGGTGAGTAGAGGGGATATTAACCTTAGTCTATATTCCCTGTAAATTGTGCAAATAAGAAGTACATGTATTACAGTTTTGATTTTATCCTCCCCGCAAGGGCAAACTCTGTGTTCATAATCAGTCCCTTTGTATCTACCCTCTAGTATGGCTGACTTAAGGGCATTAAATCTGGCCCAACTGAAAGCAAGACAAAATTTTGGGATATTTAAATTTTCTAAATATTTGGCACCTACCAAAGAATGAAATGTTAGGTCTAAATTCAGTGGAGAGCACGTGGTGGGATTTAAAGAGGTCTTCTTGAATCAAATATGTATATCCCGCTTCCGGCCCTTTGTACATCCTCTCCACCCAGTATCCTAGGGCCCTTCTCCAAGCTAGTGATTCGCGTGAGGCTGTTCCTGATTCCAATCTTATTGCGTGTGCAAGGGTGACACACCTCGCGCCAAGGACAATAACACAGACACAAGTGGTTGGATGAAAATGGCCACAACTCATTTATTGAAAACAGGAACAAAGGGTTGGCGGCCACGCTTGGGTCCTGGATCAGGGTCGGACAGCCCCCACGAATGTCCAAAGGCGAATGCAAGCCTGGGGCGCAAGCGGCCCAATGCTTGTTCACGGAGACTCGGCACCCCAGGGGGCCTGGGCGTTATCCCCCTTACAACCAAGGGGCAATAAGCCAGCCTGATCCAGGGGCCATGCCACACGCCAAACACGAAGTTGTGACAAAGAACATAAAACGCATAACCATGAACAGTGCAATATTGGCAAGAATGAACAAATTTGACACCAACAAGCAATGCAATAAGTAGGGAGGGTGGGAGGAAAAACAGCGCTGGCCCCCACATGCGGCCTGGGCAGCCCCGGGCGGCCTTAAGTAGGCTGCCCAGGTGGAAGTGCAAGCCAGCCGGCACAAAGAAGGGGTGGGGCGGGGCCAGCCCCATCATTGGCCGGCTGGCATTTGGTGGCGGGAAACTTTCCCACCACCCCGGGGCCTCCTGGGAAAGAGAAGCCCCTGCATAACTCCTCAAGATGGCGGTGAGGGCAACCCCGCCCCGCAAACCACTCGGCTGGTAAATCAGCCAAGCACAAAACCACAGATGGAACACAATTGGGGACAGCAAACAGTTTTCTGAGAAACCCTGATTGAACTTGTTCTACTTTAGATGTGAAGCCAGTAATCCATACTGGAATTGCATATAGTAATTGGTCTGTTACCTTTGCTTGGAATACTTTTGTTGCAGCTGGGATATACTGGCCACCTTCGGTATAGAAAAGCGAATTATTGCTTTACTACTGGATAGAGCATTTTGTACAGCTATTTTTTGGTGGCATCCCCAGGAACCTGTGGCCTAGAAGGTAACCCCTAAATATTTAAAACTGGAAACTTGTTCTATTAAGTTCTTTCCTATGTACCAGTTATGCCTGGTTCGCTTCTTTGAGAAGATCATAATTTTGGTTTTACTATAGCTGATCTTTAGCAGGTTTTTCTCATAGTATTGGTAGAATGCACTCAACACTCGCTTGAGTCCTACCTTGGTGTAGGATATGAGGGCAGCATCATCTGCATAGAGCAAAAGGGGTATATTGGTGGATGAGATTTTAGGGGGATGTCCATTTGGTAGTGAGACATAGGTGGCCAGGTTGTTCAGGTATAGGTTAAACAGGATAGGGGCCAGGATGCACCCCTGGTGTGGCCCTCTATTTACTGCTATTGGTTTTGAGAGATTGCCTTGTACACTCAGGCCCGGATTAACCGAATGTGGTGCCCTAGGCCACACTCTGGAAGTGGCGGGGCCACTTGCGGGGGGGGGCTCCTTCCTTCAATGAAGGAAGGAGGGATGGGGCCAATGTAGGATTGCCACTTTTTGATATAAGAAATAAGGGACATTTATGGGATTGTTCACAAAAATAAGGGACACTTCATTAAAAACTTGAAACTCAAATGTTAGGTATAAATAGTTTTATTAACAGAATAAGATAATGATTGAAACTCACAAAAGAAACCGACCTACACTCTCTTAATAGTACATGGTATGTTTCTGCATGTTTTGTCATGCAGAAAAAACCTTATTAGAACTACCTTATTTTCTCCATCTGTATTTAGTACTTGACTTTAAATTGCCCTCTCTAAACATTAAAATAAAATAAATTTTATAAGACAGTACATCTTCATTATGATATCAATAGTTAATGGTATAGTATAGTATGGGATACACAGCATTGTATAGTATTGGGATACACAGCTAGGCCTATTTTAAGAGTAACTCTCAAGCAACCAGAAACTATCTTTATCCAACATGATCTAACATGGTTAATTGAGTAATGGTTAATTGAGTCTACTGTACTTTGAAAATGTCCTCTATCGCCTCTTCCTTCCAACGGGGATGCAGGCAGGCACACACTCGCAAGCGCACGACTGTCAGCCTGCCCTGCGAGTTGGAATCCCCGGGCAGGCATTGCTGTGGAAACCGTAATGCGCGCCTTCCTCTGGTCAACCCTGCCCAGTCCTGTCCTGTTAGTCAATAATAAGGGACAGGGCCTAAAAAAACGAGACACAAATTTTAGGGGCAAAATAAGGGATGTCCCTTAGAATAAGGGACATATGGCAACCCTAGGCCAATGCGAGCAGCGAGGAGGGGGCGACGGGACTTCCCTCCGCCTCCTCCTCGCTCGCGTCAGTGTCAGCCCTGCCCCTCCTCCCTTCAGTGAAGGGAGGAGTGGTGGGGCCAATGCAAGCAAGGAGGGGGTAGCGGGAAGCCGCATCAGAGGCCCTAGGGTCTATGGCGCTCCGTGCGCAGGCGCAGGAGCGTGCGCCCAAAAATCGATTATTTTTTTTAAAAAAATTATTTTGGGGGGCCCGGACCTGCCACCCCCCCCCCATGGCTGCCACCCTATGCCATGGCCTAGGGTGGCCTTATGGGTAATCCGGGCCTGTGTACACCACATCTTACTTGTGTTGAAATGTTTGAATATAGACTCTTAATCAACCAGTGCAATCTTTTGTCAATTATGGTCTTCTGCAATTTTTGCCATAGCAATTTTTTTGGAATTGAATCAAAGGCAGCTTTTAGATAGAAGGAAGGAGGGATCAATCAATCAATCAATCAATAGATAAAAGCGGTACATAGTCCTTTGTATAGGGGATTTTGGTATTTTCTGCTAGGTGGCTTAACACGATACAGTGATCTATGGTAGACCTTCCTTTTCTAAAACCTGCCTGTTCCTCACCTATTACTTTTTCTGAGTCTAGCCAGTCTAGGAGCCTGCTATATGGATGGCGAGCGTAAAGTTTGCCCACCACCGAGAGTAAGCTGATGGGACGGTTATTCGCTGGATCGTTTTTGCCTTAAGTCTAATACCATGCCCTTCTTCCTGTTCGAATTCATTTTGTTAGATTTGCCCCAGCTCTCTACATTGTTAAAGTCATTCTGAATCCTGTTCCTGTCCTCTGAGGCATAAGCTACCTTCCTAATTCAATGAGCATAGTCTCTTTTCCATCATCCAAGTTATTGATGTCTTCTCCTGCATGATTGTCTCTTGACATATGTGCTTCAATGATTGATAACATCCTAGAGGCTTTCCTTCTTATCCCTCTTCATGCAGCTTGCCTCCATCTTGGGAAATGTTTATGATTAATATTAAATCAGCATTGGGATTTTCAATAACTGTGGCTCCGGACCAAAATGAGCATACCTGCTTCTGGCTATGGTTTCAAACAATTCGTGTCACTCTTAGCGAAAGTGTTGATGCAATATTAACCATAAACATCTCCAAAATTGAAAGGAAGTTGAGAAAAGGCCACGTGAGAAGAAGAGCAGAGGAGTATGGGTGCCATGGAACAATGCGGAACCCTTGCTCTCGCTGCTATAGGAAATGCACAGAACAACATGTGTTGGTTTCTGCAGTGCGGTACATCTTAGAGCAGTGTTTCCCAACCAGTGTGTCATGGCACACTGGTGTGCCGTGAGCGATCCTCAGGTGTGCCGAGGGAAATTGGAACCTTCAATACCTTTCTTCTTCCTCCTGCCGAACACTTTTTCTTCTCCACTCGGGCTCCCTTCTTCCCAGCCTCGCTCTGTTTGCTTTGCTCTGGGGCGAGTCTGTGCAGTAGCGCCCGCACGGGTCACGTCTTCCTCCCCCCTCTCCTCCTGAACACGCTCACGCTGCCCCCTCAAATCAAAATGGCAGCAGAAGCGGCAGTGTAGAAGAAAAAGTAAGTGTTCGGCAGGAGGGGGAAGAAGGGGTGCAAAGGGGAAGGGGGAGGAAGAGGTCTCTGTCGAATGCTGGCATGGGCAAACTTGGACCTTCCAGGTGTTTTGGACTCCAACTCCCACCATTCCTAGCAGCCTCAGGCCGTTTTCCTTTTCCCCCTCAGCCACTTAAGCAGGAAAGGGCCTCAGGCTGTTAGGAATGGTGGGAGTTGGAGTCCAAAGCACCCAGAGGGCCAAAGTTTTCCCATGCCTGTTTTAGGGACCTTAAAGTGGTGAGCCTCCTTCCAATATTGCGATTTTGGATAGAAAACAAACAACAACATAACATAACATTGTTTGAGTCCACAGTGCTCTCTGGGTGTAGGTGAACTACAACTTCCAAACTCAAGGTCAATTCCCAAGCAAACCCTTTCAGTACTTTCTGTTGGTAATGAGAGTTCAATATGCCAAGTTTAGTTCAATTCCATTGTTGCAAGAGTTCAGGATGCTCTTTGATTGTGTGTTAACTATAAATCCCAGAAACTATAACTCCCAAATGTCAAGGTCTATTTTCCCCAAACTCCATCTGTGTTCACATTTGGGCATATTGAGTATTCATGCCAAGTTTGGTCCTGATCCAACATTGTTTCAGTCCACAGTGCTCTCTGGATATAGGTGAACTACACCTCCAAAGCCCAAGGTCAATGCCAACCAAACTTTTATAGTATTTTCTCTTGGTTATGCGAGTTCTGTGTGGGAAGTTTGTGTCTTTCTGCCATTCTTGCCAAGATATCTATGTTGTGTTCATCGAAATAGGCCCAGGTTTCACACTGAGTGTATAAATACATTAAAAACATATTAACTATATGTATTACTGTGTTAGTGTCATTTTGTGTCATTTTGGTTGGTGGTGTGCCCCATGATTTTGTAAATGTAAAAAACGTGTCGTGGCTCAAAAAAGGTTGAAAAACACTGTCTTAGAGCACAATGTTTTGCTGATATTGCATGAAAATTAACTTGGTGTTACTCATTGATGCACTGATACAAATATTTAATGTCACTCTGTACTTTAGGCCCTCTTGACATGTTGCATAATTTAGAAATACTGCCCAAAAAAGATAACTTATGAATGTGAGGTGCTTGGATGCATTATTACACAAGGACATTTCTCAGAAAGCCAGGATTGGCCAAGACTACTTGCCAAGTGCATTTATTTATTCAACACTGTTCATCCAAGGCACCTAACACCAAAGTTAAAACAATAAATTAACAATTTGAAACAACAGGTACAATCAAACACTAAAAGAACATCAGGAAATTACAAATATAGTGGTAATAAAAATAATTATAGATCTAGACACAATTCCATAAAGCAGCAATTTTCTTTCTAAAAAGTAAAACTTTTTTCAAAGTTAAAAAAAGTCATTACGATCTGGGGGATTTCCAAAATCTATACTCAGTTGCTACAACCTTTTTCTGTTTTCAAGATTTTGTGTTTTCAAATAAGTTGATTTAAATACGACTGATTATCAAGGTGTTGGAAAACATGGAAGGGCTTCCAAAGATGATATCAATAAGTGGTATGTTTGCAAAGGAGAAGACAGACTTTATAATATCACAGCCAAAAACCATAGAGACCTTTAAAGGTCATTATCAGAACTTTGAATTGTCGTTGGGAAAGATTCGGAAGCTGACGCAACAGAGACATTACTTGCAGTCTTTTATGTATCTCCTGTTAACAAATTAGCTGCTGGATTCATATGACCCAAGGCTATGGATGTGTGTGTGTGTGTGTGTGTGTGTGTGTGTGTGTGTGTGTGTGTGTGTGTGTGTGTGTGTGTGTGTGTGTGTGTGTGTGTGTAGGGTTGCCACATGAATAAGGGACAGGTACCTAAAAATACGGAATTTTTCACAAAAATAATGGGCACTACATAAAAACTTGAAAATATCTGGCATTACTTCGTGAACGAAGATTCTTAGGAAGGACTCATCCCACGCTTCCTACAAGCTCGTTGATGACTAAGGAGTTTGGATGTGTCCTTTTGAGCCTGTGTAATGGATTTTTCTGGTGGAGAGCAGCGTGCACAGAACTGGCCTCACCCTTTAAACCAAAGGTTTGTCTGCCGGGGCCTAGCAAGCTTAGGATGGTGGCAGCGAGGTCCTCAGGTTGTAGGTTTGGTTTGAGTTTCCTTCTCTAGATGGTTGACCTTACAGGGTTAGACAAGCACCATCTGCCCGAGTTTGAAATCAGAGTTTTCCTTCTCTTAGGATGGTTGCCAAAAGGCTAGAGAGCCCACCCTACCCATTGATGCTCTTTGTCAGACCCTTCGGTTGTGATCTGTCTGGAATGGGAGGCCCTACCGGTGGCTTAATAGCTCACAACTTCATTAGGGTACGCAAGACAAGGGGGCGCCAATGGAGAGGGGAGATTATATATATATATATATTCGCTGTACCCGGCACGCGTTGCCCTATTTAGGAGATGCGAGAAAGTCTGAGTATGTAAGGGTTGGAATTGATGTTACTTATGGTCTTGGTGGGGTCATGGCTGTGTCGTTGTGGGTTGTTCTGGTGCGTGGGATGTTGAAGTCCTGTGGAGTTGTCGGTGTGTGGTGTTCCTGGCGTTCTGCAGAGCTTGTGGATATACAATGTTTTTTGTCTTTCCGTCTGCTGTGTTGATGTAGAGGTTCAGTGGTTTCCCAACTCTGGAGCACGCTACGTAGAGTTGTCTGTGGGAGAAGCATTCTGTGTCAAGGTCTATGCCACAGATTTGTAGTGTTTGTCCTTGAGCCTTGTTTATGGTGATGGCAAAAGCTAGTGTAGTGCTGTGTGTTTCTGTTCTGGCGTTTGTTCTGCCCTTTTTTGTGTGATGTATGTAGCGTTGCGAGTGTGTCGTCCGATGCTGTTCCTTTTAGGAGGCATGGCTTGTCTTTTGGGTCAGCTTATGCCTGTGTGGAAGGAAGGAATGGCATACAAATGGGTTGAGCAGTAGACGCAGGTTGTGTTATGTGCGTATTGTGTTGTGTGTAGGTATTACTTTTGTGTTATTCTGGGGGTATGTGTTTGTCAGTGGTGCCTGTGTCCCTGGTGCCCTATTTGTCTCTCTCCTAGATCTTGACCGTGGCAGTTTAACCCTCAACTGAAATCACTCAGCATTCTAAGTGGCTTTACCCACCATTACTATGGTAACTGATGTTGGCCAATGGGTTTCGCTGGCTGCCGCAGAGGATGCTGGGAAATGTAGTTTTTTTGTATCGTTGTTTTGGGGGCCTTCTAGGTTTGGGGGGGGAATTTGTTTGCTAAAAACCTTCCTTGCCTGAGGCCTATTTGTGTTGGCAAGTTTGGTGTCTCTGCCTTGGAAGGTTTCTCTGTCTCTGTCAGTCGTTTGACGACAGGACCTCCTTTATATTATATATATATATATTAGGCATGAGAAAAAAGTTATGAAAATGAAAAGAAATCGGAAGGGATTTGTATGTATGGGACTTTCAAGTTTATACGGATCGCAAGGCCAATCCCGGAAGTGGACTTTCTTTTTCGCACTCCTTGGGCCCAAAATTTCGTTAGATTATTAAATATTTTGGATGCCCACCCAACAGGAAAATTTCCCCCTCCAAAATAGCTTTGCAGACATAACTCACAGTCAAATCGGGGCCTTTCCATGCTTGAAGCCTAATTAGAGTGAAAGGCCTCCTCCAGGAAGTGAAAAAGGAGCCGGAAACCATAGAGAGATCCAGATCGGGACTCCTAGAGGGGCTGGAGGACTGATTATAAAAGCGATTTAAACACCCAGGAAGGAGGTTTAGATAGAAGGACAGAGTAGAAGGACATAAGAACTGCTGAGAGAAGGGCAGCAGGAGTGAAAAGAGCACTGAGAGGAGAAGGAAGAGTTCAGAATCAAGAAAAGCCATAGAGTTCAAACGGAGGTCCTAGACTGCTATGGTAAAACTGAATGGGAAAAAGCTGGAGTGAGGAGAACTCTACAGATTAGCAAGGCCTGCACCAGAGGTATTTAATAATATTAATAATAATATATTAATGCATTATATCTCCCTGCAAGGAAATCAAGGGACATGTTGACCTTGATTTGCCTGTGCTTAAAACAGTATCAGTCCTGTTTCCCTGCTTTGCCTACTTTAGAACTACTAACGAATGTAGTTAGTAATTTTGTTACATTTTAGAATTTATTGAATTTTTTTTGGAAGTCTTTCTATTACTAAAAAACCCCCCCGATTCCCTATTTTTGATTCCCATTTTTATATATATATAACCATGACTAATATATATATATATATATATACACACACACACACACACACACACACATGAATGATCAATCAATTTATGGAGGAAGCACTATGTAGGCCACCTTATCATAATCTAGACTTGATGTTCCTAGGTACAGTATGTATTATTATTGGTGATCTGAATCTGTTGCTGAATCAGTTTTGAGCTTCCCCCATTAAGCAGCTTCATCTGGCTGATTCCTTGTTATTTTAAAACTGTCAATTGACCAAACTCCCTTTTGCCGGTTTGTCAAAAAATTGGCGTAATTTGGAATAGTGGTGATACATTATAAAAACCAATATAGGTTTGGACCAAGCTATCCAAAGCACTACCATTTTGGTTGAAGTTTGCTTGAGTGTTGAGGTTTTTCAGACAAGCTTTTTGCTCAGTTCCTGCTATTATTTGATGCTGATTAATGGAAGCTAAAAAAAAAAAGAAGGGTGTTTTTTGGAACTTTTGATTCTATTGTAAAAAAGAGGCGTCAAGCTGTGCAGCCATAGCAAATTCATTTTAAAATTTTTAAATAGGTGGTTAAAGAAGTATCAAGTTTCTTTGTTTTGATCTGCTGCTCCCACATCTTAATTCTATTACGTTGTAACTGCTGTCAAATTTATGTAATCATAATTATTTTATAAATGGTTTCCTATTGTTCATGACATTGGGAACTTTATTGGTTTTATCCAAAGCATTTAAAACACAAAGTATCTTATAAATCTGAAAAAGAAGCAGAAACTGACTACCAAAAAGCAGATAGTATTACTGTTTTAGCTGCCTTGGGAACCTTTAGTGGAAATACAGTATACAATTCAATTCCAATAGTAAGATGAAAATGGTTAGAGGATATATACACCACTTGAATACATTGAAATATTTTAATTTTATGTTTGTTTTAATTTATATCCCACTTATCTCCCTAATAGGACCCAAGCTAGGAAATATGGAAATAAGGTACACAAATAAATTCTCTTATGCATTTTTCTAATGTTGCGTTACTTCTTATAAGCAGTCAGAATAATTTTTTTCTTAAAAAAACAGCAGAAAACTTCAAGGGGCCATGTGGTGCCTGTTGCAGCTTCGATACATTTTTGATGTAAGCTGCTGAATTATCATAATCTAAATTTTTATACAAACCCACCTTCAATATTATTGACATTCAATAGACAATGAAAAATAAACAATTAATACAGGGGGGAAATGTAAGGAGGATAAGTGGAAAGCTGAATTGTTTTGAAATGAATCTATGATTTAACCAACCAAGGCTTGAAAACATCTCAAAAAAGCAAAAAGGCTTTTTGTCCTGTACTGAGCATTATATTGATGTGGAGATACATCAATCCCACTATTTTGCAGATCCTCAGGCTCTCATTAGCATTATTATTACTACTAAAAAAATTTAAAAAATTACCATCATTGGTGGAGTTCAGAGTGCTCTTTGATTGCCCCATGATTCAAGACACGTCACATTTAAGTTGTTTACCATCATTGGTGGAGTTCAGAGTGCTCTTTGATTGCGAGTGAACTATAACTCCCAGCAAGTACAACTACAAATGACAAAATCAATTTTTTGACTGATGGTCCCTCCTTGGGTTAGTTTTGATATGTTTTGTGGCCAAATTTGGCAGCAAATTGTCCAGTGGTTCTTGGGTTATGTTAATTCCACAAATGAACAGCGGATGAGCAAGACCTTCGTGTGTGTCTTTCTGTCTTGCTGCCATTCCTGCCAGGATATCTATGTTGTGTTCATTGAAACAGGCCCAGGTTTCACACTGAGTGTATAAATACATTTAAAAACATATTAACTATATGTATTACTGTGTTAGAGTGTCATTTTCTGTCATTTTGGTTGGTGGTGTGCCCCAGGATTTGGTCAATGTAAAAAATGTGCCGCGGCTCAAAGAAGGTTGAAAAACTCTGCACTAGATTGATGTGGAGATACATCAATCCCACCACTTTGCAGATCTTCAGGCTCTCATTAGCATTATTATTATTACTACTTTAATATAGTAATATTATTATTTCTTACCTGCCTCTTCTCATGGTTCAAGACAGGTCATATTTGAGTTGTTTGCCATCTATTATATAAATGGGTTCACGTCATGTGATGTATACCTCAAACAAAGAAACCATACAACGCAGAAAAACAATACTTGCCAACAGAAATAGGCCTCAAGCAAGGTACGTTTGTAGCAAAGAAACTCCCCCAAACCTAAAAGGCCCCCAAAACAACGAGTAAAAATAAAACTACATTTACCAGCATCCTCCGGGCAGCCAAAGACTCACCCAGCCTCTACATTCTGAACAACATGATTGGCTGCCAATAAGGACGGATTTGCATAACTGCTGCACTGGCCAGCCAACATGAAAATTCCGATCCATTATAAACTGCCAAAACAATAAGGAAAAGGCCTGAGCCAATCCCCACCACAAACACCCAAATCACTTCAAAACGAAAATTTACACCCCAAAAAATCACAGACCATGCCCAAAATTGACAGTAAGGCTTCATTAACTTGATTTCCCTAACTAGCCCTCACTTACTGGGAAGCTGTTTACGCTCCATGCCCCCATGCCCCACACTCCATCCAACTGCATTTTAGAGGAGGGCACACCATGGATGATTGGACTTTCTCGCATCTCCTAAAAAGGGCACAGCAACGCGTGCCGGGTACAGCTAGTTTTATATAAAAGGCACAATTTTACTAAGCCACTGTATAAAACGGGACTTGAGCTTCCATAGATTTTGATATCCAAACCCTATCACATATTAAGGGTCCACTTTCCTTTTAATAAAAGCTCTGTGGCTTCAAAGCATTCAATTTGCTTTTATTTACTGCCTTGTGTATCCAGACTGGAGAGCTCCATACCACCTTCTATGTCTATAGAATCATAGAAAGAAACCTTGTGGGCCATCCAGTCCAACCCCTTACCAAGAAGGAAATCACTTTCAAACACCCCTATCTTCTGAATAACGGGTAGGATGGGCTCTCTAGCCTTTTGGCAACCATTCTAAGAGAAGGAAAACTCTAAATTCAAACCCGGGCAGATGGTGCTAGTCTAACCCTGTAAGGTCAACCATCTAAGACAGGGCTGTCCAACTTCTACCGGCCCAGGGGCCTGAATTCCGGTCACTGATGACCTGGGGGGCCGAAGGGTCTGCCCCTGCCCCCGGCTCCGCCCCCCCCGGCTCCGCCCCCGGCTCCGCCCCCGCGCCCTGCCCCTCCAATTTACTTACAATTCATAAGCCATACAATCAAATATAATATTTTACTAATTCATGCAGGGAGGGAATTCATACAATCAATCAAATATAATCTTTTACTAAGGGGAAATGCAGGGAGGGAATACATAAGGGGCATCCATACACAATTACATAATAATAACATAAAAGTTAGCCTACCTTCCCAAACGCGCAGGATACAGGAGTAGCCGGACCACGAGCAGAGGCGACGACCGACCGAGGCAGCAGCCGAGAAGGTCCAAATCGCATCTGCGTGGGCCGCAGGGGATTAAGTAGCCGAGATTTCGGCAACAGGAGTATCGCGAGACTACGGAAGCCACACGGGATTTCGCACTCAACGCAGGCGCAATCTCGCATTGAGAGCGAAATCCCGTGTGGCTTCCGTAGTCTCGCGATACTTGCTCCGGAACCCAGAAGTGGGTAATTTTTAAAAATATTATTATTTAATTTAATTTTGTATTTTTATTAAAAAGCTTAGGGGGGCGCAGGGAAGGGGCTTGGGGGCCGTATACGGCCCCCGGGCCGCCAGTTGGGCAGCCCTGATCTAAGAGAAGGAAACTCTAATCAAACCTACGACCTGAGGACCTCGCTGCCACCATCCTAAGCTTGCTAGGCCCCGGCAGATGAACCTTTGGTTTAAAGGGTGAGGCCAGTTCTGTGCACGCTGCGCTCCACCAGAAAGGTTCATTGCATTGGCTTGAAGGACACATCCAACCTCCTTAGTCATCAACGTGCTTGTAGAAAGCATGGGATGAGTCCTTCCTAAGAATTTTCGTTTGCAAAGTAAATGCCAGAGGACAGGAGCGGACGAAGGTAAAAGAAGGTAGTAAGCGAACATTATTTTGGCGCCCCCTGGCTCTCCCTCCTGGAGGAGATTGTGCATGCATGCAGCCAGCTAGTTTCAGGCCTGCGCTATTGGGACCGAGCGCTTCTGGTGGACGGAGTAGCAAAACGCACTCCCAAGAGGATGAAAAGGATGAGGGAACATTTTGCAGCCGGGGCGGAGCCTCCCGCCTCCGGCTACAAAATGTTTCCCTGTCCTTTTCGGCCTCTTGGGAGTGCGTTTAGCAACTCCGTCCACCAGATACACTCCGTCCAAATGGCGCATGCGTGAAAGTTTCGTGCATCTGGTATTGTTACAGAGCGCTTCTGGTGAACGAAGTAGCGAAACACACTCCCAAGAGGATGAAAAGGACAGGGGAACATTTTGCAGCTGGGGAAGAACCTCCCGCCTCACCCCCGCGCGCCAGCCCACAGCAATGGCACGGCATGATGCACCGAACCCGGCAGCCGCGACCGGATGTGCCCCTGGCCACGTGGAGCCCGGAAGCGGCTGCTTACTTTGCTTACACTTAGATCCGCCCCTGCCAGAGGATCTTCTGAACAATACTAGGAGATGGTCATGTGAAAAAGGGAGACAAAATGAATATGCCGGAAGCTCCTTCCTTGGAATATTTCAAACAGAGGCTGGATGGCCATCTGTCAGGGGTGCTTTGATTGTGTTTTTCTTTCATGTTAGGGGGTTGGACTAGATGACCCATGTGGTCTCTCCCCAACTCTATTATTCTATGATTCTATGAAATAAAACCTGGAAATGGCCATAGACAAGGTGGTTGTTAGGTAGCTCTTGCTTCTAATAAAGAAAAACAAGACTAGACATCCTTCCTGGGAATAATAATGAAGCATAATAACAGGTCCTAAGGCCTGGCAACTCTATAAGGAAAAATTGAAGCGGAAATAAAAGCAATAAAAAGAAGTGTCACAGTGCCAAGATGAGACGTAAGAATGCTTGCTCTTCATTCTTCAAGGTCATTTATGGTGGGAATGTATCTTACGTTTGTAGTGATTTAAGTTTTAAGTTTTTCTTTGTGGTGGCAAAGAATGATACATTCTGGGATGTCTTCTGTTTGCTCGTGTCTCAATTAAAAGATCTAGATGTCATCAATGTTATAATGACTTGCAGAAGCCCAGCCTGTTGCTCTGTTAATGTTTTGGACTATAATAGTCCTCTTTGTTTGGCCAAATGCTAGATGGAGAAGGTGAGGGTTGTATTCTGGGCGGTCCTACCGGTTTGGCAAAGGACGCCGCTGCATGGGGCGCCATCTGGGTAAAGGGCGCATTCCCCCGCCCACCAGACAGCATCCGGCCGATGTTCTGCTTTTGAGCCTTGTGTGCTCCGGCGCCGTGCCATAGCAAACGTCCCTGCATGCCGAACAGGGAGTGCTGTATTTACAGGCTTCTGCGACTGCACACAGGGGCTTCTGGGCATGCGCGGAGGGGGGGGCACGTGCCGAATAGGGAGTGCTGTGTTTACAGGCTTCTGCGCCTGCACACAGGACCTTCTGGGCATGCGCGGAGGGGGGGACGTGCCGAATAGGGAGTGCTGTGTTTACAGGCTTCTGCGCCTGCACACAGGAGCTTCTGGGCATGCGCAGAGGGGGGCACGTGCCGAATAGGGAGTGCTGTGTTTACAGGCTTCTGCGCCTGCACACAGGAGCTTCTGGGCATGCGCGGAGGGGGGGGGATGTGCCGAATAGGAGTGCTGTGTTTACAGGCTTCTGCGCCTGCACACAAGAGCTTCTGGGCATGCGCAGAGGGGGGGCACGTGCCGAATAGGGAGAGCTGTGTTTACAGGCTTCTGAGCCTGCACACAGGAGCTTCTAGGCATGCGCAGAGGGGGGCACGTGCCGAATAAGGAGTGCTGTGTTTACAAGCTTCTGCGCCTGCACACAGGAGCTTCTGGGCATGCGCAGAGGGGGGGCACGTGCCGAATAGGGAGAGCTGTGTTTACAGGCTTCTGAGCCTGCACACAGGAGCTTCTGGGCATGCGCGGAGGGGGGGCACGTGCCGAATAGGGAGTGCTGTGTTTACAGGCTTCTGCGCCTGCACACAGGAGCTTCTGGGCATGCGCAGAGGGGGCACGTGCCGAATAGGGAGTGCTGTGTTTACAGGCTTCTGCGCCTGCACACAGCAGCTTCTGGGCATGCACGGAGGGGGGGCACGTGCCGAATAGGGAGTGCTGTGTTTACAGGCTTCTGCGCCTGCACACAGGAGCTTCTGGGCATGCGCAGAGGGGGGGCACGTGCCGAATAGGGAGTGCTGTGTTTACAGGCTTCTGTGCCTGCACACAGGAGCTTCTGGGCATGCACGGAGGGGGGCACGTGCCGAATATGGAGTGCTGTGTTTACAGGCTTCTGCGCCTGCACACAGGAGCTTCTGGGCATGCACGGAGGGGGGGCACATGCCGAATAGGGAGTGCTGTGTTTACAGGCTTCTGCGCCTGCACACAGGAGCTTCTGGGCATGCACGGAGGGGGGCACGTGCCGAATAAGGAGTGCTGTGTTTACAGGCTTCTGCGCCTGCACACAGGAGCTTCTGGGCATGCGCGGAGGGGGGCACGTGCCGAATAGGGAGTGCTGTGTTTACAGGCTTCTGCGCCTGCACACAGGAGCTTCTGGGCATGCGCAGAGGGGGGCACGTGCCGAATATGGAGTGCTGTGTTTACAGGTTTCTGCGCCTGCACACAGGAGCTTCTGGACATGCACGGAGGGGGGGCGCGTGCCGAATAGGGAGTGCTGTGTTTACAGGCTTCTGCGCCTGCACACAGGAGCTTCTGGGCATGCGCAGAGGGGGGGCACGTGGCGAATAGGGAGTGCTGTGTTTACAGGCTTCTGCGCCTGCACACAGAAGCTTCTGGGCATGCGCGGAGGGGGGGCACGTGCAGAATAGGGAGTGCTGTGTTTACAGGCTTCTGCACCTGCGCACAGGAGCTTCTGGGCATGCGCGGAGGGGGCACGTGCCAAATAGGGAGTACTGTGTTTACAGGCTTCTGCGCCTGCACACAGGAGCTTCTGGGCATGCGCGGAGGGGGGGCACATGCCGAATAGGGAGTGCTGTGTTTACAGGCTTCTGCGCCTGCACACAGGAGCTTCTGGGCATGCACGGAGGGGGGGCACGTGGAATAGGGAGTGCTGTGTTTACAGGTTTCTGCACCTTAGCACAGGAGCTTCTGGGCATGCGCGGAGGGGGGCACATGCCGAATAGGGAGTGCTGTGTTTACAGGCTTCTGCGCCTACACACAGGAGCTTCTGGGCATGCGCGGAGGGGGGCACGTAATGGGAGTGCTGTGTTTACAGGTTTCTGCACCTGGGAGCTTCTGGGCATGCAAAATAGGGATGCTGTGTTTACAGGCTTCTGCACCTGCGCATTTAAAATTTTGGGGGGGCACCAAAATAATGTTCGCTTACCATTTAAAATTACCTCAGACCGCCCCTGGTTGTATTCCAACATATATGTGGGATTCTATGTTACATAATATTTTTATATACATTGGCAGATATTTTGGTTAACATGGCTGCTACCTTTCCCTACTTCCAGTTGTTGTTGTTGTTCTTTTATGTGCATGCAAAATATTTCATCCCCATCAATAATAATTTGGTTTAACAATGTGTTTCCAAGATATATAGAAGGTAACAAACTTGCATGAGATTTTTATGGAGTACTAGCCATCCCCTGCCTGGTGATCTGGAAAATAAAGTAATGAGAAAGTGTTGGTTTCTAATGTATGTAATTTCTTTATGCTTGTGGGTAAACAGTATTATTTGTTGTTTCTTTGTCAGTGTTGATGTAGAGATTGTCCGGTTTGCCTACTCTGGGACATGCAACATATAATTGTCCTTCTTTAGAGGTCCCTTTCAAATCCATGATGCTATATCTGTCATATACGTGTGTGTGTGTGTATGTGTGTGTGAAACATATCTATCTACATATCTATCTATATCTATGACCGGATATCTATATCTATGCCTCTTTGTCAGGGGGGCTTTGATTATGTTGGACTGGAATGGCTTAAGGCATAATTTTTCAACCTGGGGGTCGGGACCCCGGGGGTTGTGAGAAGGTGTCAGAAGGGTCACCAAAGACCACCAGAAAACACAGTATTTTCTGTTGGCCATGGGGGTTCTGTGTGGAAGGTTTGGCCCAATTCTATCATTGGTGGGGTTCTGAATGCTCTTTGGTTGTAGGTGAACTATAAATCCCAGCAACTCCTGCTTCTTGGCAGGGAGTTGGACTGGATGGCCCACAAGGTCTCTTCCAGATCTATGATTCTATGATTATAACTACAACTCCCAAATGTCAAGGTCTATTTCCCCCAAACTCCGTCTGTGTGCATATTTATTTATTTATTTATTTACCATTTTTATATGCCGCCCTTCTCAACCCCGAAGGGGACTCAGAGCGCCTTACAGCAAACAACAATACTGCCAGAGTGGCTTACAATGTACACATAACAATATTGCCGGAGTGGCTTACAGCAAACTTACAAACTTGTGTGATAATCTCCCTAGTCTTTTGAACATACATATAAGGTACACAACACCTTTGCAAGCCTTAATGTTGGACAACCAACTTGGGGCGGGGGCGGTGGGGGATGGATTACACTCAGACCTTGAAAGAGCTTGTTTGCTGACAACTAAGGGTGCTGAATGTAACTTTTCATTTGGGCATATGGATTATTCGTGCCAAGTTTGGTCTAGATCCTTCATTGTTTGAGTCCACAATACTCTCTGGATATAAATGAACTACAACTCCCAAACTCAATGTCAGTGCCCACCAAACCCTTCTAGTGTTTTCTGTTGGTCATGGGAATCCTGTGTGCCAAGTTTGGTTCAATTCCTTCATTGATGGAGCTCAGACTGCTCTTTGATTGTAGGTGAACTATAAATCCCAGCAACTACAACTCCCAAATCGTTGTGGGTTTTTTAAAGTGATGGTCACTCCTTGGGTTAGTAGGTGTCTTGTGGCCAAATGCTCGTTGATTGTAGTTGAACTATAACTCCCAGCAACTACAACTCCCAATTGACCATCTCCCAGCAACTACTAAACCCCAACTGACCATCACTCATTTTTTTGAGTGATGGTCACTCCTTGGGTTAGTAGGTGTCTTGTGGCCAAATGCTCTTTGATTGTAGTTGAACTATAAATCCCAACAACTACAACTCCCAAATCATTGTGGGTTTTTTAAAGTGATGGTCACTCCTTGGGTTAGTAGGTGTCTTGTGGCCAAATGCTCTTTGATTGTAGTTGAACTATAAATCCCAGCAACTACAACTTCCAAATCGTTTTTTTGAGTGATGGTCACTCCTTGGGTTAGTAGGTGTCTTGTGGCCAAATGCTCGTTGATTGTAGTTGAACTATAACTCCCAGCAACTACAACTCCCAATTGACCATCTCCCAGCAACTACTAAACCCCAACTGACCATCACTCATTTTTTTGAGTGATGGTCACTCCTTGGGTTAGTAGGTGTCTTGTGGCCAAATGCTCGTTGATTGTAGTTGAACTATAACTCCCAGCAACTACAACTCCCAATTGACCATCTCCCAGCAACTACTAAACCCCAACTGACCATCACTCATTTTTTTGAGTGATGGTCACTCCTTGGGTTAGTAGGTGTCTTGTGGCCAAATGCTCTTTGATTGTAGTTGAACTATAAATCCCAACAACTACAACTCCCAAATCATTGTGGGTTTTTTAAAGTGATGGTCACTCCTTGGGTTAGTAGGTGTCTTGTGGCCAAATGCTCTTTGATTGTAGTTGAACTATAAATCCCAGCAACTACAACTTCCAAATCGTTTTTTTGAGTGATGGTCACTCCTTGGGTTAGTAGGTGTCTTGTGGCCAAATGCTCGTTGATTGTAGTTGAACTATAACTCCCAGCAACTACAACTCCCAATGACCATCTCCCAGCAACTACTAAACCCCAACTGACCATCACTCATTTTTTTTTAAAGAGTGATGGTCACTCCTGGGTTAGTAGGTGTCTTGTGGCCAAATGCTCGTTGATTGTAGTTGAACTATAACTCCCAGCAACTACAACTCCCAATTGACCATCTCCCAGCAACTACTAAACCCCAACTGACCATCACTCATTTTTTTGAGTGATGGTCACTCCTTGGGTTAGTAGGTGTCTTGTGGCCAAATTTGACAGCAATTTGTCGAGCAGATTTTGAGTTATGATGTCACTCAAAACAAACAGAGTATATAGATAGACAGATAGATGGATATGAAAGTTACAGTGTAGTCTTCAAATATATAGAAACCATATCATGTTAGCCTTTATATTTAAAGAATTCTTTCTCAGATAATTGGTGGTCATACCTTCTAAAGCTCCGCTCCCCCCTTTCCCCTGGGTCCCCTGCAATATACTGTTGGTAGCAAATGTTTTGCAAATATATACAAATGAGCAACTAGCTCCATCAGAGATATATATTTTAAATAGATTTTTCTTTATGTACATGTGTCTGTTTCCTTTTATTGCTTTTTAAAATTCATGTTGTATTGTAGGGGCATTGGGAAGAGAGTGTTTTATTTGCATCCTACTGCTTTGAGAAGATAGCCAAATTAATGTATTATGTAGGGTTGCCATATGTCCCTTATTCTAAGGGACGTCCCTTATTTTGGCCCTGAAATTTGTGTCCCTTTTTTTCAAGCCCTGTCCCTTATTATTGACTAGAAGGACAGGACTGGGCGGGGTTGACCAGAGGAAGGTGTGCGCTGTGGTTTCCACGGCAATGCCTGCCCGGGGATTCCAACTCGCAGGGCAGGCTGACAGTCACACACTTGCCTGCGTCCCCGTTGGAAGGAAGAGGCGATGCAGGACTTTTTCAAAGTACAGTAGACTAATTAGCCGTTACCCAAGGGGAATGTTGGATCATGTTGGATAAAGATAGTTTCTGGTTGCTTGAGAGTTACTCTTAAAATAGGCCTAGCTGTGCATCCCAATACTATACAATGCTGTGTATCCCATACTATACATAATAATCATGAAGATGTACCATCTTATAACATTTATTTTATTTTAATGTTTAGACAGTGCACGTTTAAAGTCAGCAAAGTCAAGTACTAAATACAGATGGAGAAAATCAGGTAGTTCTAATAATGTTTTTTTCTGCATGACAAAGCATGCAGAAACATACCATGTACTGTTAAGAGGGTGCAAGTCCGTTTCTTTTGTGAGTTTCGATCATTATCTTATTCTGTTAATAAAACTATTTCTACCTAATGTTTGAGTTTCAAGTTTTTAATGAAGTGCCCCTTATTTTTGTGAAAAATTCCGTAAATGTCCCTTATTTCTTATATCAAAAAGTGGCAACCCTAGTATTATGCTACATTCTTTGTTGTAAGATAGAAGCAACACTTTTGGTGAAAGGGAGGAGGTTGCTAATTGAACTCTGCTTTAAAGTGTGTGTGTGTGTGTGGCCATACTTAACATGCCTGCAGTTTGCCTCTGGGCAACATCTCCAATACTTGAACTACTTTAACTTTCCTTTTGCACAACTGAGCTAGTTCATCAGGCATTAAGGAGCCTTTAGCAGTCAGAACCGTGCTAGTCAGTTGCAACGAAAACTTGAAAGAGTCTTGTCATCTCTTAAAGACTTAACATTTTTATTATGGTATCTCTCGGCATTACTTTGCGAACGAAGATTCTTAGGAAGGACTCATCCCACGCTTTTTACAAGCGCGTTGATGACTAAAAAGGCCAATCTGAGATAGGCAAGTTCGGTTGCAGAAAGCACAGCAGAAAGTCTCCTTGGGTGATGTTGTTTCCAAGTTGTGGTTCTTTCTGCATTGTTGTTTCTCTTCGAGACCCATTCGGCGTGTCTTCTCGAAAGAGGCCGCAGCATTGTGGATAGTGCGTCTCCACGCCTCCCGATGTGAGGCCAGGGTGGACCATTGTTGGTGATCAATCTAGCCGAGCCTGAGATGTTGTTTCAGGGAGTTCTTATATCTCATTTTGGGGGTGCCTCTCTTGCACTGACCCGTGGTGAGTTCACTATAGAGTAGTATCTTTGGGAGGCGGTGGTCCTCCATCCTAGAGACATGCCCTGCCCAGCGTAGCTGTGTTCTCAATAGCATGGCCTCAACGCTGATGATCCCTGCTTGCTCGAGGACAGCAACATTCGTCACATAGTCGTTCCCGTGTATATTTAGGATTGTGCGAAGACAGTGCTGATGAAAGCATTCGGGGAGTCGTAAGTGTTGGCGACAGGTGACTCATGTTTCAGACCCATATAGAAGAACAGACAGTACGATAGCTCTGTACACACTGATTTTGGTGCTTTGCCTCAGGTGCTTGTGGCTCCAGACTCTTTTCTGATGCTTTCCAAATGCACTATATGCCTTTGCTAATCTGTGATCTATCTCTTTATCAATTTTGGCATCTGGAGAGATGATGCTTCCCAGGTAGTTGAACTGCTTAATGGACTTAAGCACAGATGTGCCTATGCTGACGTGGGGATTATGGTGTTCTTCCTGTGGTGCGGGCTGGTAGAGGACTTCCGTTTTCTTCAGGCTGGCTTCCAGCCCAAACAGCTCTGCAGCTGCTGCAAAACAGCTCTGCAGGTGTTGTTATTATGGTATATATGTTATGAAAACTATCTACTTTATCTTCTGGAGCAGTCAATGTAGATGAAAGCTTATACTATAATAAAGTGGTTAGTCTTAAAGGTGTCACAAGATTCTTGACATTTTTGGTGATGGGTTAAATCTCCTTCGAAGGCATCGTAACTTCAGATGACTCAACAGGTGTTCTCCTTGTCTCTTCCAAATAAATTATGGGATCAGCAAATTGGTAATGGATTGAATGTAATTTTTAAAATAATAATAATAATAATGGAAACCTACATTACACCACAATTCATAAAGTATTTATGTGTTTATGTATTTGCCTGCCCACCCCCGAAATAAAGAGACAACACAACAATTCAAATTGGGCAACTTTTATTTAAATGTTACCTATTTAACTTTCCTTAACTTAACTCAAGGGATGTCAGGAATATGGTGTATCCAAGCCAGGTATCATCTCTAACCAGTTTAACATAAGTAATTTATGGGCAAAACACCAGGATTGCCTGATTCTCCAACCAGGGCAACTCTTTAAGGGAAATGAGTGAGAGGTCTACTCTCAAGATATTGAGATCAGCCTCTTCCCATTCCAGGCCATTTAACTTTACCTCACCCATCAACTGGAACTTTAAGGCAATGTTTCCCAACCTTTTTTGAGCCGCGGCACACTTTTTACATTTACAAAATCCTGGGGCACACCACCAACCAAAATGACACTCTAACATAGTAATACATATAGTTAATATGTTTTTTAAAATGTATTTATACACTCAGTGTGAAACCTGGGCCTGTTTCGATGAACACAACATAGATATCCTGGCAGGAATGGCAGAAAGACAAACTTCCCACACAGAACTCCCTTAACCAAGAGAAAATGCTATAAGAGTTTGGTGGGCATTGACCTTGAGTTTTGGAGTTGTAGTTCACCTATATCCAGAGAGCACTGTGGACTCAACCAATGCTGGATCAGGACCAAACTTGGCATGAATAATACTCAATATGCCCAAATATGAACACAGATGGAGTTCAGGGGAAATAGACCTTGACATTTGGGAGTTGTAGTTGCTGGGATTTATAGTTCCCCTACAATCAAAGAGCATTCTGAACCCCACCAAGGATAGAACTAGGCCAAACTTCCCACACAGAACCCCCAGGAGGCAAGAGGAGGTCTCTACTTGGGGAAAGGGAGGTGGGCCTTCCCAATGCATGGAGAGGGAGAGACCAAGTAGACAACGGGGGGGGGGGGTTGTTTGTAATTTTGTGCCTTTATCGAGGTAGGTTTCTTAGGGTTTCTATACTTCAACACACTAGACTCCCCTCCCCACCCCCTTCCTGGAGGTTCCTGGTTGGGAAATACTGCTTTAAGGTAAGTGCTTAACTTAATGGCCTTCAATCCTGAAGGGATTGCCTTAGGTGCACACTAACTATGGGATTTCCCTAGCTATTTTCCGCTAAGGCCTATTTATGAAAATTCACCACCCCATCTAGCCCCTAAATATTAAAGGGCTAGGCAAAAAACAACAACAAACAAAGAAAAAAAAAACCCTCACCTAAAATGTAGGGTGAAGGGGGGGAAATTCCTACCCAGTTCCAATGGGCAACCAAAGACAATACTGTTAATGGGCGGGAGTGGTGGGCCGACGTCCAGGCGCTGACTGAGCCTGTTGGGGGCTGGCCTACCAATAGGCAGGCCACGCCCTAGGCTTCTGGAAGGTTCGGACGAACCCTCCTCTTTCCTCGTGGGAGGGAGGCAAATCGCTTTCCTCCCAGTTGCACTGGGAGGAAAGGGTATTATAACATTGCCACAACAACCATTTCATATCCAGACTGAGCAGCCCATTGCGTGTGTGTTGCACCTCAGATCGTGGCAGTACCCCCTAGATCACACACACAAGCAGTTTCTGTAAATATAGCTGTATTTAGAATAATAGATAGTTCAAAAGTTAGAAGATGAAAGGCAAGTTCAATCAGTTCCAAGGGTAATTCCAAATAGTTCTCAAGCTGGCAATCAAGCTGACTTGATCGCCCCACAAAACAAGAGTACGTAGACAAGGCAAACCGCTTCTGCATGAACTTAGAGTCCTGAACCCGAGTCCTTCCAAGCTAAACGTAGCTTCAGGTCTGGCGAAATTCCCCTCCGCCCGGTCTAATAAAGGAATCTAACTTCTATGTGTCCACCGCACCCCCCTCTTCAAATTCCCATCCTTTCGGGTGGATCTGATGCTTGCCCTCCTGTCGAAGCTCTGCTCATTAGGGCTCCCAGGTGCGGTGCTATCAGGCTGGGAACCATCATCCTCCCCATCTCTGGGATTCTCGCTTGAGATCGAGGGAGTGAAAACACTCTCTTGGGAACCAAGGCCATCCTGGCTCTCACTGCCAAACTCTAAATAAACATCCATTTCCTCCTCGTCATCCACATGCTCATTAACAGCAGACTCACCAGGCAACCCCTCACCCCTGGCTAACTCAACTGGTAACCCATCATCCCTGGGTTGTCCAAATGTACCAGGCTGGAACACCACAGTGTGCAAAGGTGACACACCTCGCGCCAAGAACAATAACACAGACACAAGTGGTTGGATGAAAATGGCCACAACTCATTTATTGAAAACAGTAGGCATGCTAAAATTGAAACGGAAATCTAATTGATTCGTTAGAAATTCGTAATTAATGGGACTTTTGTTGTTTTACGGCTCGCTGTCGTGAACCAGGAAGTAGACTTCCTTTACGGTCCTTCAGGTCAACAATATGCGTTAAGTTCGTTAGAAGTTCTAAAGTATTAATTAATTAATTATTGTAGTACTCACTTCTCCCTGTCTTGTCTTCTCCCGCTCATTTCCTTCCCGCCTTCATTAAGCTTCTTCTTTTCCCGCATTTCTATGGGGAACTGGAAGTGACTCTGCTGCTAGGCAATGCATTCTGGGAACTGTAGTCCTCCAGGCTTCCCCCCCCCCCTTCTCCTTCTCTTCCCTGTTGCTCTGCCTTCATGCATCGAGGCTAGAGAGAGGCGAGAGGGGTGCAATGGCCCCTTTCCAGCTGAAATATAAGCCGACCCAACCCTGGGTCGGCTTATTCAGCTGGAGTGCAGCGCCCTCTCTGCTTCTCTCTAGCCTGGATCCAGGCTAGAGAGAGCAGAGGGGGTGTGCGGGCCTCTTTTTCAGCTGAAATATGCCGACCCAGGGTTGGGTCGGCTTATTTCAGCTGGAAAAGAGGCCCGCACACCTCTGCTGCTTCTCTAGCCTGATCCAGGCTAGAGAGAGCGGAGAGGCGCGCGGGGCTTCAGCTGAAATCTAAGCCGACCCAGGGTTGGGTCGGCTTATATTTCAGCTGGAAAAGAGGCCCGCACACCCTCTGCTTCTCTCTAGCCTGGATCCAGGCTAGAGAGGCGGTGAGGCGCGCGGGCGCCTTTCCAGCTGAAATCTAAGCCGACCCAGGGTTGGGTCGGCTTATATTTCAGCTGGAAAGAGGCCCGCACACCCCTCTGCTTCTCTCTAGCCTGGATCCAGGCTAGAGAGAGGCGGAGAGGCGCGCAGGGCCTTTCAGCTGAAATATGCCGACCCAGGGTTGGGTCGGCTTATATTTCAGCTGGAAAAGAGGCCCGCACACCCTCTGCTTCTCTCTAGCCTGGATCCAGGCTAGAGAGAGGCGGAGAGGCGCGCGAGGCACCTTTTCAGCTGAAATATAAGCCGACCCAGGGTTGGGTCGGCTTATATTTCAGCTGGAAAAGAGGCCCGCACACCCCTCTGCTTCTCTCTAGCCTGGATCCATGCATCGAGGCTAGAGAGAGGCGAGAGGGGGGTGAGCGAGGGCGCCGGCGAGCGCGGGGGGATCCCAGTTTGGCCCAATTCTGTCATTGGTGGAGTTCAGAATGCTCTTTGATTGAAGGTGAACTATAAATCCCAGCAACTACAACTCCCAAATGTCAAGGTCTATTTTCCCCAAACTCCATCTGCATTCACATTTGGGCATATTGAGTATTCATGCCAAGTTTGGTCCTGATCCAGGATTGTTTGGGTTCAGAGTTATCTCCCTAAATCACTGTCAATTCCTCCCAAACCCCTCAGTATTTTCTGTGGGTCATGGGGGTTCTGTGTGCCAAGTTTAGTCCAGGTCTGTCATTCATGGGGTCTCAGCTGTGGAAGTCAGAGCTGAATTGGTCGAAGGTACTGCAAATCCCATCATCCGTTGTCCATCCTCCCCCAAACATATTGTTTTGTGATTAATCCCTGTGCTTTAACTTTGGTCAATTTGTAACAATGAAAATACATCCTGCATATTAGATATTTGCATTAGAATTCATAAGAGTAACAAAATTATGAAGTATCAACGAAAATATGGATGGGGGTCACCACAACATGAGGAACCACTGCATTAATACATCTCTCTCTCTCGGCATTACTTCACGAACGAAGATTCAGGTAGGACTCATCCCACGCTTTTTACAAGCGCGCTGATGACTAAAGAGGCCAATCTGAGATAGGCAAGTTCGGTTGCAGAAAGCACAGCAGAAAGTCTATATATTATACATATATCTTTCTGTTTAATTGCTATTAGGGAAATAAAACGTGAACAAAGGAAGGAAGGAGACAAAGGAAGAAGTAGAGAAGGGGGAGGGAAGGAAGGAAAGAGAAAAGAAGGGATGGGAAACCAAAGAGCAAAGGAAGGAATGAAAGAGGAGGGTAGAGAAGGTCACAATTGTACTGAGAGCTAGTAGCTAGCTCTTATATTTATGTTATACATCTACAGTTTAAGGGGAATGTTCCCCATTGATTTTTGACTGTTTTTGACTTTAGAACCAATTTAGAATTTCGTTAGTAATTAAGTTACATTTTAGAACTTTTGCAAAATTTTTTGTAAGTATTTGATATACTAATCAAAAAAAAATCCCCCATTTGATTTTAGAATTGCGATTTTAGGATTCTAAACCAAGCCTAGAAAACAGGAAGAAAGGGTTGGCGGCCACACATGGGTCCTGGATCAGGGTCGTACAGCCCCCACAAATGTCCAAAGGCATATGCAAGCCTGGGGTGCGAGCGGCCCAATGCCTGTCCACGGAAACTCAGCACCCCAGGGGGCCTGGGCGTTATCCCCCTTACAACCAAGGGGTGATAAGCCAGCCCGATCCAGGGGCCATGCCACACGCCAAACACGGAGTTGTGACAAAGAACAGAATACCACATAACCTACAACAGTGCAACAATGAAGTTAAGTGGAAACAAAAGGGACACCAACAAGCAATGCAATGAGTAGGGAGGGTGGGAGGAAAAACAGGACTGGCCCCACGTGTGGCCTGTGCGGTCCCCGGGCAGCCTTAAGTAAGCTGCCTGGGCGGAAATGCCGGCCGGCCGGCCGGCTACCAAAAGGGGCTGGGGTGGGGCCAGCCCCGTCATTGGCCAGCTGGCGTTGTTGGCAGGAACCTTCCCACCACCCCAGGGGCTTCTGGGGAGGAGAAGCCCGTTCCATCTCACAAGATGGCACGAGGGCAACCCTGCCCCGCAACCAGCTCGGCCAGTAAATCGGCCTAGCCCATTTCTGGAATTAAAAAACAAATTCAAAATACCCCAAAATCTGAAATTGTCCACATGAAATTGTCCATGCAAACTTTGTTTAGTGTACAAAACTATTGAAATATATTGTTTACAATTACCTTCAGGTCACATATGAAACATCCATGAATTTAGCATTTAGACTTCAATCCTTACCTCCAAGAATATGTATATTGAAGTATTCCAGCATCCAGAAAACCTGGAATATGGAAAGCTTCTGCTTCCAAGTGTTTCCGATAAAGGATGCTCAATCTATGCGTGTGTGTGTTTGCAAATTTTCAATAAGGTATACTGTATGTATATTTATGGAGAAAGAGAGAGAGGGGGAAGGCCCAAGAGAGCAGGGTAATTTAATTTCATTAACACAGCAGGTATATGGTGCAATGGATAAATCACAGGATTTTTGCTTGGCAGAACCACAAATTGTAATTGAAGAGATACGAGAGTGTGAGGCGTAATTGAAGAGATATGAGCGTGGAGTGTTGCTTGCCATGCAATCAGGTGACATTCCTGGTGAAATTCCTTCTTCTACACAACTACTGAAGAGATAGGAGCCCTTCCCAGTTTTATATTTGGCAACACTAGGTTCATCATCACTAGGTTTAACAGAAATGGCTCATAATTAATGTGTGGAAGATTTCACCCTAAGTCTCCAATCCTATACACACTAATTCAAGGGTAGGTTTCAGGACCAAATTTATGGATTTTGATGTGACCCGTGGATTAGTTGAGAGTCTTTCTGTGGAGGGGAGTTGCACCATGGTGACTTAGGTGGCCACCTGCCCATGCCTGCTGCCGCCATTTTTCCATTTAGACAATTCAAAGAAGCCAGAAGCAATACTTTGGTGGAGACGTTAGAGGAGATCGCTGCTTCTTTTAGTATCTACCATGATGAAGCAAAGCTCTTCACCTATGCATATATTGACCCAGGTTTTTGGATTTTTGGGGGGAGGGGCTGAAATTTCTAGATTGATACAGGAGTATATACAATATGAGTCGAAAGTTTAATTGGATTCATTGGGGCCTCCTTTTAGTTGACATCCATGTGTTTAGAGAATCCTGAGGAACATACCAAACTACAATTTGGGGAATTTCTTAGAACAGGGCTGTCCAACAGGCGGCCCGCAGCCCGTATATGGCCCCCCAGCTTGTTGGACACGGCCCCTGCTACCCTCTGCTACCTTCCTGCAATTGTTTTTTTTAAAAAATATTTTTAAAAAATATTTTTCAAAATTTTTTTAAAAAAATGGCGGCCAGGGGGGAGGCGGGGCAGGGAGGAGGAAGGGAGCCAGCTCTTCCTCCCTGCACCGCCCCCTCCGTCCCTCTCTCCGCCCCGCCGCTGCAAGATCGCAGCGGCGGGGGGGGGAGGGAGGGGAGGGAGGGGAGGCGGGGCAGGGAGAAGGAAGGGAGCCAGCTCCTCCTCCCTGCACCACCCACTCCATCCCTCTCTCTGCCCCGCCGCTGCGATCCGGTTCACAGCGGGGGGGGGGCGGGAGGGGAGGAGGAGGAATCCTCCTTCCTCCTCCTCCTTCCCGGTGCTGCTGATGTCCCGATCGCCGCGGTGCCAGGGAAGGAGGAGGATGGCTTGTGAGGGAAGCGAGCACCTGGTTCTTGCTTCCCCCGCGAGCCATCCAGGCCTGCGGGAGAGCTTTCGCCCAGCTCTCGCGTCCCTCTGACCAGAGAAACGCGGGAGCCGGGCGAAAAGCCTCCCGGAAGCCTGGATGGCTCGCAGGGAAAGTGAGCGCCCGGTTCTTGCTTCCCCCACGAGCCATCCAGGCCTGCGGGAGAGCTTTCGCCCGGCACTGGCGTCCATCTGACCCCCTTTGGGAGAGAGGGCGGAGCTGTGTGGCCAGGGGCGTGGCTGGGGGCGTGGCTGGGGGCGTGGCCGGGTGGCCGGCCCTCAGGTATCACTCACCAAAAGTCCGGCCCTTGGGCTGGCAGAAGTTGGACAGCCCTGTCTTATAAGAAATTAGAATAATAATAAAAAACTTTATTTGTAATCCGCTCTCTCTCCCCAATGGGGATTCGGGGCAGCTCACATAAGGCCAAGCCCAAACAAACAACAAATTACAATAAAAAATCAAACATCAACAGTAAACGCAATAAAAATACATACATATAAATAAATAAATACAAAATAATAATTATTATTATACAGAACTCTTACTTTAGTATAAATAGCCATTAGCCACAGTTAAGCTGATGCATTCCAAAACGAAAACAAACCCTACATTAGTTTGCAAACCAGAGCAGCTACAAAAGTGTTTTGAACACTTCACTTCCGGATCCGGTAACGGAGGGAGAGGACGCGTTTTCAGGAGGCTCTCCTGGAAACGAAGCTGTAGCGGGTGTTAGGGAGGTAAATTCCCCCCACCGAATTCGAGGTGAAAGAATTCAAAGGGCCAGGGGACGCACCCAAGACCTCTTTGTCCCAACGCGGCCCTCCTCAAGAGGGTCGGGAGAGACGAGGAGGCAGAAGAGCGTCCCGAAGGAGGCACCCGCCAGCATCTCAGCATTGCAGCTGAGCAACTCTCACCCGCCGGATTGCACATGGGCAGACCAAACAAAGATACCTAAGTGGAAGAGATAAAGTAAGGACAAGTCGGGACCTGAGCGGAGGAGGAGAGAGGGAAAGGGGTATAAGCGGGGGGAAAAAAAGGAGAGACTCACTATCGCCACGGGCCAAATAAGTGGGGTACAGCTTTAAGAGGCTTTACGGCGGAGAGGAGTCGAAACGAGCTGACAGAGGTGGAGACGTAGGCGGAGCTGGAGGCGCGGCAGTGACGTAGTGACACAGTGACACAGCGACGCAGCGACGCAGCGACGTAGTGAGTACATAGAGCTACCAAAATTCCAGTTAGACGTACTCCGGAAAGATAAGGAAGATACTGCAAGTGAAACCTGGAAGCGGTGCGGAGGAGAGCGCTGGGAAAGTTGCATAGAGCCATATGAAAGCTTCATAGAGCCATAAACAGGGAGGATCCATAAAAAATCACAGAATTCCCAACGAGAGGAGTGTGGCTAAAGAAGGTAAAGAAAGAACAAAAGCGAAGCGAAGCATTGAGGCGCTGTAGTGGACGCTAAGTGGATAAGAGGCGCGGAGGCTAAGCGGACGGCGAGCCAAAAGTGGATCGGAAAGCTGACCTGAAGTCGGAACGATAGAGAGACACTATTGGGTCGAGAGGGAGGAAACCATAGGTGTTTGAAGTCTCTTAAGCCCGCTAAGCATTTGAAGCACCTGTAAGCTCCTAAAGCCCAGGAGCAGTAGGAGAGCCAAGGGACGGTTTAGAAAATTTTCAAGTGGTCCTCCAAAGGAATATAGCACTGATTTCAAGTACGATACAATAAGGTACTCTCCAGTAAGTAGACCAAAAGAGACCAAGACGTCCAAGGTAGAGACATAAAGCTACTCAAAAAGGATCAACAGGTATAGCGCCCACGCAGGGGGAAGGGTCTGAAACGACCTGAACAAATGACAACGATGTCGACAAGAGGCCGTCAGGAGAAAGAAAGGAAGAATGAACCAGTCCGCAGGAACTCCGGAGTGGGGGTTGGAGGTTACGGAGAGGGTGTCCTAAAAGATCTTTTGGCAGAGATGAAAGATATTAGAAAGCTTATACAAAGAGGTGACGAGGACAGGAAAAAAATGAAAGACGACTTGAAAGGAGATCTGAAAGATATAAAAGGTGAAATGAAAGATATGAAAAAAGATGTACAAGAGATGAATACAAAGATGCAAGAAATGAAGGAAGAGGTTGGAGATCTAAAGAAAGAGTTTAATGACTTAAAGAGAAAACAGAAAACTAACATTCAGAAAACAAACGAAGTAGAGGCAAAAATAAATGAAATGGAAGAAAGGCAACTTCAATTAGACTACTCTCAGAGAGAATATCAGATACGCTTCAGAGGCATAGAAGAAGAAGAACAGGAGAAACTCAAGGAAATAATAACAGCTATAACAGCAAAGATTTTGGACACCCACGAAACCTACCTAGACGGAAAGATCGATAGGGTATACAGGATTAACTCTGCATATTCCAGGAGAAATAAGACGCCCAGAGATGTAATTGTAAATTACACATTAAAAAGTATTAGGGATGAATTACTGCGTTGGAAGAAAAACAGGAATGGACAATATAAAGGCAAAGAAATAATTATTTTGAAGGAGACACCACCTGAAATTATGGAGAGAAGGAAAAAATATTTCTTTTTAACGGACAGATTGAAGTTGAATAAAATCAGATACAGGTGGGAAAAACTGGAAGGACTTATGATAACTTATAAGGGGAGACAACATTGGATCACATCCGAAGAAAAAGCTAACCACTTTTTAGATAAATTTGGAGATGAATTGGAAAGCAGCTCCGTGGTGGATAAGGACATGAGACAGAGAAGATTTGACGAGGAAGAAAGACCAAGACAAAAACCAAGCGGAGGAAACTTTTCTGAGAAGGAGGAAGGAGAAACGGAAGACGACCTATTGGAGGAAGAGGAAAAAAGAGATCTGGGAAATGAGGAAGAGGAAGAAGTGGAGGAATGTGATGGAGACAATGAATGATGACGTCCATAAGGTGCATTTCATGGAATGTAAACGGTTTGAACAGTGGGGCTAAGAGAAAAAGAACATTTTTTAATTTAAAGGAAAAAAAAAGCCAATATAATAGCCCTACAGGAGACGCATATCAAAGATTCTGACATAAACTTTTTAAGAAATGAAAAACTGGGGACAGAATTTGTAGCCGCATCTAAGGTTAAAAAAAGGGGGGTGGTTCTATATATAGACCCATACCTAAAGCCCAAACTATTTTTTTCAGACACGGAAGGGAGATATATCGGAGTTAGGATAAGTAAGGGCCAAAAAAATATCTTAATTTGTAACATATATGCACCTAACGCCTCCAAAGTGAAATTTTTTAAAGACATCGAAAGAAAGATAAATTTGTGCGAGGCCGATAGTTATATTATTTTAGGTGACTTTAATGGGACAATAGACCCCCAGAGAGATAAAAAATCAGGAAAAATAAAATCTTCAGAGTCCAGTGGTAAACTACCAAAATCCTTTTTTGACTTAGTGAATAATCTAGAGTTAGAAGACCCCTGGAGACTTTTAAACCGAAGGGAGAAGGACTTTACTTTCTTTTCTAATCGACATCAGACGTGGTCGAGAATAGATTTCTTTATGATTTCAAAAGACCTAATACCACAACTTAAAAAAACCAGGATTCTACCTAGGTACTTCTCTGATCATTGTCAGATAGAAATGGAAATATACGACGAAGTCAGAGAATTTGCTTGGAGACTCCCACAGGCTCTGTTGAAAGACGACAAAATACTGGAGAAGAGTAAAAAAATTCTAAAAGAATTTTTCGAAATAAATTGCAAGAATAATCAGAAGTATAATACAATCTGGGACGCAAGCAAGGCCTATATGAGAGGCCATTTCCTTAATCAACAATCTATTAGGAAGAAACGCATGCTCAGGAAAACTAATGAGTTACATAAAAAAATAGATGAGGCAGAGAAGATATTAAAATCCGAACCAAATAACGAGAGAGTGAAAAAGGAACTAAAAATGTATAATAAACAACTAGAGATTTATGATATGGAAATAATAGAGAGGAATTTAAAAGCGGTAAAACAGAGATATTTCGAATCAGCAAATAAAATAGGAAAATTACTTGCATGGCAGTTAAAAGAAAAAAGGAATCGATCACTGATAACCAAGATAAAGCAGGGAGACAATATATATTCAAATGATGGAGAAATTAGGAAGATTTTTGAAAGTTTTTTTTCTAAACTTTATAAAAGAGAAGATATAAACTTAACAGAGGTGACAACATACTTATCCGAAAAGAAGATAGCAAAGATCTCTGAATTAGATAGAGAGAAATTGAACTCGCCCATAACTAAAGGTGAGATAAAAAAAGCTGTAATCAAATTAAAAATAGGGAAATCATCAGGCCCGGATGGATACCCAGCTGAATACTACAAATTTTTTATGGAGGAAATAATAGATATTCTTGGGAAAGTATTTAACGATATCCTGAATAAAGCCGCCCTGCCAGAAACTTGGAAGGATTCCAATACAGTGCTAATTGAGAAGCCGGGAAAGGACCCTCTTGACCCAGTAAATTACAGACCGATTTCTTTATTAAATATTGATTATAAAATTTTTGCGTTAATTGTGTCTGAATGGTTAAAATTATTTTTGAATGTCTGGATCAAGAGGGACCAGAATGGTTTCCTTCCGGGAAGACACCTCTACACAAATGTTAGGTTATTATTAAACGCTATAGACTATTACGACAAAAATATTGATAGAGGTGTCGCCTTTATTTTTGTTGACGCGGAAAAAGCGTTTGATCGAGTCAACTGGCAGTTTCTATCTTCATTATTAAACGAGATGGATATCGGCTTTCAGTTCAAGAATATAATTTCAGCCATATACTCAGACCAACATACCCGAGTAATAGTGAACAATAAAAAAACTGAAAAAATAACTATACAGAAAGGGGTTAGACAAGGCTGTCCTTTGTCCCCACTATTGTTTATTATGATTTTAGAATTACTCTTAGATGAGATTAGACAAACAGAAGAGATTAAAGGCCTCCAAATTAAAAAAGAAAGTGTAAAAATTCAAGCATTTGCGGACGATTTAGTGCAGATATTGGAAGACCCAAAAAATAAGATAATTCAATGGCTGAAGATAATAGAAAGATTTGGTGAGTGCTCAGGGTTTAAAATAAATAGGGAGAAAACAAAAATATTAGTAAAGAATCTAAAAGAAAAAGATAAACAGGAGTTGCAAAAAATCTCGGGTATTTCGGTTACTAATAAAGTCAAGTATTTGGGGGTGCAGTTAACCCCCAAAAACTCACAATTATTTAAAAACAATTATTTACCAAAATGGGCAGAAATTCAAAACACTCTCAAAAAATGGGAGAAACTAAATTTGTCTCTGCTTGGGAGAATTGCCGCTATAAAAATGTCTATTCTCCCTAAAATAAATTTCTTATTCAATACAATTCCTATCATAAACAACGATAAACAACTTGATGTGTGGAACAGGGATATAACAAAGTTTATATGGGCCGGGAAAAAACCCAGGGTAAGATTTAAATACATCCAAGAACGGAGTGAGAATGGAGGACTGGGAGCCCCAAATTTGAAACTATACTATCATGCGAGCTGCCTTCAATGGATAAAGGAATGGCTCATCCTAAAAGACGACAGGCTCCTGAACTTAGAGGGCTTCAATTTAAAGTTCGGGCTTCATGCCTATATCTATTATAATAAAGCAAAAATTGACTCCCGTTTTAGAGACCACTACATTAGAAGGGCACTCATAAATGTATGGGAAAAATATAATAAAGCTGACGGAAGTAAAATCCCTAGATGGCTATCGCCAGTGGAGGCTTTTCGGATCCGACAGATGGATAATAAAAAGTGGCTAACGTATAATGATCTTTTATATTGGAACGGGTCAGAATATATGATAAAATCAAGACCACATTTGGAAGAGGAAAACATAAGTCTGAGTTGGTTTCCATACCTCCAGATTAAAAATATTTACAATATAGACCAGAAAAGGGGCTTCGGCTATTATAATAATGATCTAGAAGAGATTCTGTTAAATGAAAACCAAAAATTGGTCAGTAAAATTTATAAAATCCTTCAAAATAGGGGGGGGGAATCAGGACCAATTAAAAGATCATGAAATAAAGTGGTCGAGAAATATTGGGTTTAAAATAAATCCGGGGACATGGAAGTCTCTATGGAGGAAGAATGTTAATGTATCGTATAGCCAGAGTTATAAAGAAAACTGGGTGAAGATATTATACCGCTGGCACCTGTCTCCAGAAAAGATCGCCAGAATGTATAAGACAACTAGTCCACAATGTTGGCATTGTTTGGAGACTAACGGAACATATTTTCATATGTGGTGGACATGTAGGCGAGCCCAAAAATTCTGGTCTATGATACACAGGGAGATCACCAAAATGATGAAAAAACCAATATGTAAAAATCCACAAAGTTTTTTGTTAGGGATACTTGACTCTAAGTTAGACAAAATAGAACAAAATATTTTTATTTTAATTACAACAGCGGCGAAATTGGTCTTCGCGAAGTTTTGGAAAATTGCAGAAACACCAACCAAAGAAGATTGGATCCTTAAAGTTATGGACACCATCCAAATGGAAAGGATGACAGCGAGTTTAAAATCAAATCTTAAAAAAGATAATATACAACTGAAAAGCTATGATTTATTTGTACAATATTGTAAGAATGAATATGAAGTTGAATTTGAGTTAAATATTTAAGACCAGGTGATAGAAATGTTGAAATTATATCTGATTAGGATGCATATATACTAAGGGATAATAACCGGAAAATAATGTACTGCTTTAGTTTATGCTCTCCCTTTTTCCCCCACCCCCTCCCCGCTCTGTGACCCCTATAACAACTGTATAAATATAGTAAGACTTCGAAAGGGCGGGGATCAAGAATGATCCCAAGAATGGTCTGCCCTATCACTCTTTTAACTTTCCAGTTTTGTCTTCCCCCCTACTTCCTCTCCCCTAGACTCTCGCCCCTTACCACCTCTCTCCTTCACCCCCCTTCTTTCCTTTCATGTTTCCCACTCCTTCCTTACCCTTTTGGGTTCCGCCGCAGGAAAGGGGTAGGCAAGGCTAATGCCCCCCGCCCCACCTGCCCGTCGGCAGGTCAATGTCCAACAGTACTGCGGCGGAACTGTCAATGTTGTCTCTAATTGTTTGTATTGTATGTGATTTTAAGTCGAAATTCAATAAAACTTTGTTAAAAAAAGTGTTTTGAACACTTCAATGATAACTGTTCAAAATATTATTAGAAGCCTTCTGCACAAAGAAGTGGATAAATGTTATTGCAATTATTTTTGGCTGTCATTTCGGTACTGATCTGATTGTTTTCATCTTTTCCTGCTGCCCCTGAGTCACCTTCATTTATTTCAGTGGCACTTGGTGCCAGAGAGGTCCAAAATGTACTGTATCTATCTACTTATCTCAACAAGAATGACTCATTTCGGGGGTACTCTGCAATAAACCCGCCACTCTCCTTGCAGCCTGTTTTAGCTAATTGTGTGGTTTCAGGAGCATTAATTCCCAGCGGCAGATTTCTTTCCTGTTTTCTGGGTGTTAGTATAGTACAGTGTGGCCCTCTTATTCAGAGATGTAATATCCATGGTTTCAAATATAACCCCCTCTGGAAGTGCTTGTAGGCTTCTCTAGATCAGGGATCGGGAACCTTTTTGACTCAGAGAGCCATGAAAGCAAAATATTTGGAAATTTATTTCAGTGAGAGCCTTATAATCTATATATATATAACGAGAGCTGTCGTGCTTAGTAGCTTATAGACAGCAAAACCACACAACGCAGACACACCAAACCAGGCCACATACACCAGTGTTTTTCAACCTTTTTTGATCCGCATCACATTTTTTACATTTACAAAATCCTGGGGCACACCACCAACCAAAATGACACAAAATGACACTCTAACACAGTAATACGTATAGTTAATATGTTTTCAATATATTTATACACTCAGTGTGAAACCTGGACCTGTTTCGATGAACACAACTTAGATATCCTGGCAGGAATGGCAGAAAGACACAAACTCCCATAACCAAGAGAAAATACTATAAGAGTTTGGTGGGCATTGAACTTGGGTTTTGGAGTTGTAGTTCACCTATATCCAGAGAGCACTGTGGACTGAAACAATGTTGGATCTGGACCAAACTTGGCATGAATACTCAATATGCCCAAATGTGAACACAGATGGAGTTTGGGGAAAATAGCGTGAGCGTGTTCAGGAAGGGAGGGGAAGGGGGGAGGAAGACTTGACCCGTGCGGGCGCTACTGCGCAGACTCGCCCCAGAGCAAAGTGAGGCAAAGCATCCAGAGCAAGGCTGGGAAGAAGGGAGCCCGAGTGGAGAAGAAAAAGTGTTCGGCAGGAGGGGGAAGAAAGGGTATTGGAGTTCCAATTTCTCACGGCACACCTGATGATCGCTCACAGCACACTAGTGTGCCACGGCACACTGGTTGGGAAACACTGACATACACACATAACCCAACAAGGTATGTTTACCACAAAAAACCCCCAAAATAATAGGCAATGGCCAAAACCACAAAAAACATTAAGGACTACAACTCCCATAAACCACCGCGCCAGAAAAAAAAAACCAGCCACGTGATACAGCTCCTCTCCTACAGACCTAGCTCTGCAAAAGGCATGCTCAGGACTCTGAGAAGAAAGAGAAGATGGAAGGAAGGGGGAAAGAAAGAAAGAAAGACAGAGGAAATAAAGGAGGGAGGGGAGAGGAAGGAAGAAAAGAAGAATGAATTATGGAAAAGGAAGAAAAGAAAAGCAGGAGAGAGACAAGAGGGGAAAAGAAAGAAGGAAATTGGGAAGGGAGAAAATGAAAGGGTGGGGAAAAGAAAGGAAAGGGAGTGAGGAAAAAGTAAAATAATGAAGACGAACCACTGGTTTAATGAGGCTAGCTCTGTGCACGCTGTGCTTCACCAGGAAAATCCATTGCACAGGCTCAAAGGACACAGTCAACCTCCGAAAAAGCATCAACGTACTTGTAGAAAGTGTGGGATGAGTCCCTAACCCTAAGTCTCCTCGTTCGCGAAGTAATGCCAGAGACTCCATTTAGTGAACATGGCATTTAAGTACAAAATAGTTCACACTCCATTAACTCATGGGAAGAGAGAAGAGAGCTGAGCTGCGCCCTTCCCAGTAGATTTAGCCAAGAGCAAACTTCTGCAGTCTCTCTTTGCTTGAATGTTCTTTTTCCCTAATACATTTTGCCATCTCGATCCTATTCTGATATTGCTTTGTCACACGTTCCCCCCACTTTCATCTATAAAATGGTTTAGGGTTTTAAAAAAATGTCTATAAAAGGGTATGTAGTATTTATGCTATTCTTTTTATCTTCAGAAGTCTGGCAGACGGGGAAGAACTGTGCATTTTCATTTTATTCTGAAACACCTGAATGTTGATCGTTTCCTGTCTAAAGACAATCTTCTACTGACAGCCATTTAAATCTTCATGTCAATATCCTTTTCAGATCTTCTACTTGTGAAAGTAAAGAAGCGTAATTGTAAAGGATGATTCTGGATCCTCCAGGATTGTGGGGTTGTGTTGCAATATATATATTGCAACACAAAGCGAGCAAAGCGAGGCAAAGCGAGCAGAGCGAGGCTGGGAAGAAGGGAGCCCGAGTGGAGAAGAAAAAGTGTTTGGCAGGAGGGGGAAGAAAGGGTCTTGGAGGTTACAATTTCCCACGGCACACCTGATGATCGCTCATGGCACACTGGTTGGGAAACACTGCTTTAGAGTATGTATATGTATTAATACACAGTTACTTCAAAAGGCCCAAATATTTTGCAATCTTTGTTGCAGAGGTACTTTTGTAATACCAAAGATCCTGAATAAATCCAGTGATACCTTTGACGCATTACTTAGACATCTCAAGGGCAGCAAATTGAGAAAGTGAGGACACTTTCCCTCATTATAGTATGCAGGACGCCTTAATTAGGAGAGAATCATGGTGGATAATGAGCCTCCAAACAGAGTCAGCGCTGGGGTTAAACGAGCCCCTACCTTTAAACACCCTTCTAACGTGAAACAGCTGGTTCTATTTTAGATATTGTATACATCTGTGTTGCTTACAATGGGACCCCACCTTTGGGTCCGCAGGATGTACTATGTGGGATTTCATCCTATAATGGTATGTATGTTGTAACCACCACTACCCTTGTACTGTATTTGTTGGACTTCCTACTTATGTGCATGAATGTATTATTATTGCAGAAATGGTTCTCCTGTGACACTGAGCATTTGTCTCTTTGATTGTATTTGCCGCTTGAAAAAGCCCTAGCGAAACATATCAGGCCCTTCAGCTCCACCGTTGCGGCCCCCCGCGTCCCTTCCATTTCTGGGCTGCAAGCCGCCCCTCGGCACTTTGGGTTTCGCTACTCACCTCCTACGGGAGCAATGGATTTCCATACCGGAGTTTCCACTTATTCTGCCTGGGATTACTACCTTGGATTCGGTACTTCAGTGGCGACCTTTTCCGTTCCCAGTCGTGCACCCCCTCCCCTTAGATGGCTTCGAGGGAGTAGTGCATCATTAGACTGGATATTTACTTCCATGTTGGACTCTACATTCACTGGGAGTGTATCTCCGTGGTCTGCTTACCGAACATTTCCCAAACGTTATCCTTTCCCTGTGCGCACACCCTGCTCCTTTGTATCTCCAAGTAGCGGTATGTAATAGCGACCCGCATTCAATGTATAGTTGTTTATAATTAATTGATACATATTGACTACACCAGGCTTTTAGCGCACACTTATAGAATATATATTTTGCATTATATATATTGTTGTCCGTTCGTGATTTACATTTGCCAGTTCAGTACTGCGTGTGTTTTTGAATTGCATTACTTAGCATAGCAGACCACTATATGTGGTATTACAAACTGTTATTGATATTCCAATTTTTTTTGTTTTTTCACTGAACACCATTGTAATATCCCACTGGGTATGCAGAACCATTTTGCAAACTGCTTTACAATCTATAGGACAGCACAATAGCATTGTTTTATGAATGATTATTATGATTGCAAGTTTATTATGACATAAGTATGAGAGAGTCTAATTAAATCCAACATGCTGCTACACCATAATAAAAAAGCCACATTATAATAATTGATGAAAAAATAGGAGTGGTAAATGCCTCGCCTTCTATATGGCTCTTCCACGATCTCATTGTAATTCATAGGATGAACACCCTTTGGACTTCAAAGATTGATGGAACGCTTTATACCATGACTTTTTCTATGCATACCAGTGATCCAATGCCAGCTTGTGCATGCTCAGGCTGCAGGATATTATTGTAGTTTTGTGGTAGATGTCCTCCAGTGACACAGGATCTATAGTATATAAAATTTAGGTCAAATACTCATGACTAAAAGGTTTATTGTTGTACGTTGTCATTGTCTTGCTTTCCATGAATGACGAATTACCGTATAGTCCGGAGTACTGGGCGACTGGGGCTATAAGACGACCCCCAACTTATCATCTCAAAATAATGAGTTAGGGATATACTCACCATTTAAGATGACTCCGCCTCGAAGCAGGGGCTGCCTTGGCTGGAGGGTGCGTGCGTCGCTGGCGCAAGAAAGCCCTCCATTAGGAAGGATGAAGGAAGGCAGAAGGATATTCAAAATATATGAATATCTCTCTCGGCATGACTTCGCGAACGAAGATTCTTAGGAAGGACTCATCCCACGCTTTCTACAAGCGCGTTGATGACTAAAAAGGCCAATCTGAGATAGGCAAATTCAGTTGCAGAAAGCACAGCAGAAAGTCTCCTTGGGTGATGTTGTTTCCAAGTTGCGGTTCTTTCTGCGTTGTCGTTTCTCTTCGAGACCCATTTGGCGTGTCTTCTCGAAAGAGGCCGCAGCATTGTGGAGAGTGCGTCTCCTTGCCTCCCGATGTGAGGCCAGGGTAGACCTTTGTTGGTGATCAATCTGGCCGATTCTGAGGTGTTTTTTCAGGGAGTCCTTATATCTCTTTTTGGAGGCGCCTCTCTTGCGCTGACCCGTGGTGAGTTCACCATAGAGTAGTATCTTTGGGAGGTGGTGGTCCTCCATCCTAGAGACGTGCCTTGCCCAGCGCAGCTGTGTTCTCAATAGCATGGCCTCAATGCTGGTGATCCCTGCCTCCTCAAGGACAGCAACATTCGTCACATAGTCGGTCCAGTGTATACTTAGGATTGTGCGAAGACAGCGCTGATGAAAGCGTTCGAGGAGTCGTAGGTGTTGCCGATAGGTGACCCATGTTTCAGACCCATATAGGAGAATAGACAGTACAATAGCTCTGTACACACTGATTTTGGTGCTTTGCCTCAGGTGCTTGTTGCTTCAGACTCTTTTGTCAAGCCTTCCGAATGCACTCTATGCCTTTGCTAATCTGTGATCTATCTCTTTGTCAATCTTGGCGTCTGAAGAGATGATGCTTCCCAGCGAGGTGAACTGCTGAACAGACTTAAGCACAGATTTTCCTATGCTGACGTGGGGGTGATAGTCTACTTCCTGTGGTGCAATATATAATAATATATGAATATATGATTCCAAACAATTAAACAATACATAAAACATTCAATATCATATCAAAAATATTTTTTTTAATGTATTAAATGTTTTGAAATCTCCAAAACAGTGCTGCACAACTTTAAAAGCAAATTTTCAATTTTTAAAAAGCTTAATGATCCAAAAAAAATAGTTTGATGGAAAGTAAGCAAGGATGGGGATATTCTGGCCTTTCTAGGAAGGAATTTTAAAACTCTGGAATCATATAATCATAGAGTTGAAAGAGACCACATGGGCCATCTTGTCCAACCCCCTGCCATGCAGGAAAAGTACAATCAAAGCACCCCTGGCAGGTGTCCGGCCATCCTTTGTTGAAAAGCCTCCAGAGAAGGAGATTCCACCACACTCCAACAAGCTGAAAGTAACCACTGAGGCTTTCTCCCTTAGTCCCACTAATTGGGCCTGAGAAGGACAGAGAAAAGGGCATCTCTAGGTGAGTTTCGAGCCCTCATAGGCTAGTACAGTGTTTCCCAACTGTGAAGATGTTCTAAACCTCATACTGGATTCACTGTGGACAACTGACCACAGCCACCAATTATCAATGTTTTACTTTCTCTTTATTATTAATTAACTTTTGCTGCCACCATTTGTCAGTGCTTGACCACTAGATGTGAGGGTCCTGTTGAATAAACGACTTCCACAGATGTTTTTGTTGAAAGTGTTTAACAGTTTATTTTACACAAATGGGCTCAAACCTTAGGTGGTTTCTAAAGATCTCCGCAGAGGTACAAACTTGCAATTTTAAACAATGTAACACTGGGGTTTTCCCCTGATACAATTACACACAAGCAACTACTTAATACTGGGTTACTCTCAACCCTGGGACGAACTTGTCCCACACTTGGGTTTCCTTAAACCCACACTCAGAACTGAACTGCACACTGCAGTTCCTACAGACAGCTTGCAGCTTCAGCAACTGCTAATTCCAACCAACTCTGCTCACAGCAGCTGGCCAACTGACATTCTCCAACTGTCAGATTTAAACTGAACATTCTAAAGGAGAATGGCCTCTGTTGTCATGGCAACAGCCTCTGCTTACAGCTTGCTGCTGCGAACATTCTACTGCTCACTCTCTGCAGCTTTCAAAGAATGTTCCTTCTAAATACACAAACAAACATGCGATTAACATATAAATAACCACATCATCACACCAACCTTTTTCGAGCTGTGGCACATTTTTTACATTTACAAAATCCTGGGGGACACCACCAACCAAAATGACACCAAATGACACTCTAACACAGTAATACATATAGTTAATATGCTTCTAAATGTATTTATACACTCAGTGTGAAACCTGGGCCTGTTTCGATGAACACAACATAGGTATCCTGGCAGGAATGGCAGAAAGACACAAACTTCCCACACAGAACTCCCATAACCAAGAGAAAATGCTATAAGAGTTTGGTGGGCATTGACCTTGGGTTTTGGAGTTGTAGTGCACCTATATCCAAAGAGCACTGTGGACTCAAACAATGTTGGATCAGGACCAAACTTGGCATGAATACTCAATATGCCCAAATGTGAACACAGATGGAGTTTGGGGAAAAATAGACCTTGACATTTGGGAGTTACAGTTTCTGGGATTTATAGTTAACACACAAACAAAGAGCATTCTGAACCCCACCAATGATAGAACTGGGCCAAACCTCCCACACAGAACCCCCAGGTGGCACCCTTCCTGATTGGCTCTCTCCCTCTTCCACACCTGAAGGGAAGGCACTCAGTCGGTCCGTGGTTGCCTGCCTTCCTTCCTTCTTTCCTGCGGTTTGAACGGAAAAGCTGGTGGGCCTGCCTCGGACTGCGCTCCTCACTTCCGCTTCCGTTCCCCACCCTCCCTCGATTGGAGGCTGTCTGTCTGGGGAAACGGCCAAAGGAGGCAGCGCCCCGGCCCCTTCTTCTTCTTCGCCGCCACCCAGCCCTTCCTCCTCCCCCAAGCAGCAGCAGGAGTTTGGCAGGAGGGGGAAGAAAGGGGGGAAGAGAGGTTTTTCCACAGCACACCAGGTGATCGCTCACGGCACACTAGTGTGCCACGGAACAGTGGTTGTGAAACACTGGGCTAGTATGTCCTGGCTCCTGGAATAAATAGTCCAACTAGGCCCAAAATGAACTATGTGCTTGCTAGGATGGCTATCTGGTGATTAAAACTAGTTAGAGTTTAGCATCCATCTAAATTACTTGGTGCTGATTTTTGAAAATTTCATCTGATTTTGTACCTAGGAGAGCATGAGAATGGGATGCAGTCTAAGGATATTTATGGTATTTTTCCCCTTTATCCTTACAGGGAAAATAAATGGAACCGCAATGCATTCTTTTCTAGGTGGCACTTATAGTTCCCATTACTCTAATGCAAGTTAAGTGTATGTACCATGAGTTATAACCCAAAGGATTAGCTATTAAAATGTTGGTTTATTAGGCAGTGCATTAAGAGCTCTGTCTTCCGTCCAAGTTCTTGGCTGGAACAGAATTGTCAGAGAACTGTTTGGATTTATTGATTTCGTAAGCAAGTGGTTTGTATCTAGTTCAATATTCTCCACTGGGATCCATTTCCTGCCAAAAAAATGTTTTCCGCAATAAATTAAAATTAAGAAAGTTAAATTTGTATCTACCTTTGGTTACAGAACAAATCCTTTCTCAGAAGATTGTACCAGCTAATTGCACAAAAGTACGTGCAATCCGGACTCCTATTTAAAATATCCAGTGAAACACACAAATCTTGTGATTTGAGCTTCCTTTCAGAAAATTTAAAGTATCTGAAGTCAACGGTGCTCATTTATAAATAAGTCGTTGCTCTGAAAATGTGTGTATTAATAAGTCACAAATGGGATGTAGCCCTCTAGCATATAACAAGAGCCATCTGGAACAACCTGGCCTTATCTGGAGATAGCCAAGTTTTTAATATTTAATCAGCCAGTTCCAGGAATGCTCTGATGCCACTAGAGCATTTAATGACCATTTGGTGGCAATTTAGGTGACGCTTAGTGAAACTTTTATTTTGGAACTGCGGTGCTTCCTCACTATTTCGTGGTTCACTTATTGCAATTTCAAAAAATATTAATTTAAAATATATATCATGGTATTTTTGCTGTTTTGTGGGGTTTTGCCACCGCCGCTCTCCGAGGCGCTTTCCCTCCTCAATCCTCCCTCTCTCCCTCCAGCCTTGAAGGGCCTTTCCTTCCTTCCTTCCTTTCCTTCACTTTATTTTAAGTTTAAAAAGACTTAAAATAGTGTGTAACTATTAAAATAATGCAGTGATTTTCAACCTTTTTTTGAGCCGCGGCACATTTTTTACATTTACAAAATCCTGGGGCACAGCACCAACCAAAATGACACAAAATGACACTCTAACACCGTAATACATGTAGTTAATATGTTTTTTAATGTATTTATTGAGGTGGTTGATCCATCAAAAATTTGTTTCTAAACTTTATTCCAATTGCATCTATGGAATTGTCCTCGAGAAAACGACGAGCAGTGGTTCTGTTATAGAAATTGATCCCCAATGATTTTTTTCCCACAAGAAATATCATTATTCAAATGTAAGATTAACGAAAAATACGCTCTTATTATTTCCTGAACCTCTCAGCAGGGCTGCTAGTGAAAATTTTCCTTAGGTGGTGTAACCTCGGCACCTCCTTCTCCTGCCAAAGAACAAAGCGAGACAAAGTCTAAACACTCAGTAGGTGGGAATATTACCTGAATGCCGCACCTTCTGATTGCCAAATGGTCAGCCCCTGCGCTTTGTTCCATCCAACACATCTCCATGACCCAATCCTCTGATCTTAAAGTGAGTATAAACCCTTACTTTGGTGCTGATTGCCTTCCTCCCTAAAACCACTAGGAACGTGGATTGAACCATAAAGAAGCAGCGGGAGATTTTGTGATTGTAAACTTGAGCTGGCAGGGGCAAAGGGAGCTGATGCCCCCCTTCCCCTCTGCCAGCCCAGTAACCAACGTGCGTTCCCTTTAACCCGCATGTCAGATGGCAACAGGAGGGTGGAGGGGGCAGACTGGCACCCTCCTCTCGCCAACCAAGACCCAAACGGGGGTTATTTTTAACCCGTGTTTGGGTGTCATTTGGCAAGAGGAGATACTGCCTTCCACTCCCCTCTCGCCAGCTGACAACCAAAGGTGGAAACGACCTAATAACGCACTCTTTACGTAAAATGGCTGACCCGGTTTCAATTTAGAAAGGTCACTTCCAGGTTGGACGACGAGGGTCAATATAGGGTCGTAATAATTTCAAATATGAAAAATTATAATTTCAAATAATTTCAAATACGAAAAATTAACGAATATCAAATTATTATAGCCGGAGATATCCACCCCTAGTATTTATACACTTACTTAGTTTGAAACCTGAGGCTGTGATCCCAAATTGCCACTGTCATTTGACGCGCAGCTGCAGCACTAACTCTAACTTTGTTTACTTAGCCATGACTGAGCGAATCCAAGATGGCGCGACCATAGCACTCTCGCATCACTTCTTAGGTGATGCAAGAGTGCTATGGTTCCATTTCTTAAAGGGACAGATGTGCCTTATAGTTTTTTATATGAATGAAATTCAAAAATAATTTCCCACGGCACACCTAATGATCTCTCACAGCACACTGGTTGAAAATCACTGAAATAATGTATAAATATTAAAATAAATAGAGCATCCCTACATCGTGGTTTTTCGCTTATTGCGGGAGATCCTGGAACCTAACTCCAGCAATAAGTGAGGGAACACTGTAATCTGTTGCTTATATTTTTAAGGGGGCATCACCATTATATTAAGGCCTCTCACTCCCTGTGTTTATATGAGCTCTCACAAATAATCTACTGTTATCTCACCCTGAGTTTTTTTTTTAACATTTTAACTTTTTATCTTGTGCATGCGGCCCACCTGTCATTTGTGATTGGAGATACTTATCTGTATATTGTTTTTATTTATATGACTGTATTTTTATTGTGTTGCTGCTGATGTTTTTGATTTTTATTTATTGTATTTGTTGTTTGGTCATGGCCTCATGTGAGCTTCCCCGAGTCCCCATCGGGGAGATGCGGCGGGGTATAAATAAAGATGATGATGATGATGATGATATTATTATTAGCTTAAGGACCCAGTGGTGCCCGGATTATTTGAGAAAGGCATTGTGTGCCAAGGTTGGTCTTTGGTACTTCAAGTCCCATCATCCATGGTTCACCCTCCTCCAAACTGCAGTAGAAGATTGTGTGGGTCATGGGGGCTCTGTGTGTCACGTTTGGTCTTGATCATTCATTGGATGAGGGTTGCAGCGGTCTCGGAAGGTGAGTGAAGGTACTTAAAGTCCCATCATCTGTGGTCAATCCTCCTTGAAACAGCAGCAAGGTGTAGAGTGGATCAAGGGGGCTCTGTGTGCTAATTTTGGTCTGTATTGGTCATTGGATGAGGGTCGTGTTGTGTTCAGGAAGTGAGTGAAGGTACTGTAAGTCCCATCATCCATAGTCCATCTTCCCTCAAACTGCACCAGGATGTAGAGTGCATCTTGGGGAATCTGTGTGGCAAGTTTGGTCTTGTTCTGTCATTGTTGGGGGCCTAGTCAGGAAAATCAAGTTGAGAAAGCCTTACTGTCAATTCAGGCCCTAAGAAATATCCCATGACCTGAGACCTAGTCAGGAAAATCAAGTTAAGGAAGCCTTGCTGTCAATTTTGGGCCTGGTCTGTGATTTATAGGGGCTACAGTGTTGTTTGAGAAGTGAATCAGGTGAAGGTACTGCAAATCCCATTGTTTGTGGCCCATCCTGCCCTAAACCACACCAGGTTGTGAAGTGGGCCATTGGGCCCCTGTGTGCCAAGTTTGTTCCTGATCCGTTATTGCTGTGGGCTGCAATGACTGCCTGCCTGAGGCCTTTACTTTTCCCTCTGCATCACCTCTTAGAATGTTGGAATGTAGATGGCCAATCAGAGTCCATTATGCAAATGCCATTTCTGTGGCAACCAATCCCCTCTGTCTGGGGCTGTAGAATGTTGGCGTCCTGAGGCTGGCCAATCAGTGTCCTTTATGCAAATAATCTCACAGTGGCAACCAATCGAAACGCTGGCACATATTCCTCCCTCCGCACCACCACCCGCAAACACTGACTTTTATTATATACTGATAGATAGATAGATAGATAGATAGATAGATAGATAGATCGATGGATGGATGGATGGATAGATAGATAGATAGATAGATCAGTTTATATCACTGAGTTTAAGTGTGCTTAACTATTTAATGGATTTGTGATAATGGATGCACATAATTTTTATCAACTCTATTTTCGCCATCTATTTTTTACGTCTTCAGCTCTCTGTTCTTCTCATAATTTAGACATGTACATTTGGATGATTTTACAGCATCCATTTCCTAGCCTGAAGAGAATCCCAGTCGTTTATAAGCATATTCTGTCCTGAAAGTAAGTGCAGTGGGATGACATGAATATGGCCAAGCTTAAGGCTCATGCCGAAAAGGTTTTTCATAGCATAAAGCTTTTGAAAAACTTTAAAGCTTTTGGAAGGATTTGGAAATAAATGAATAAGTGGGAACAGGAGGACAGAAGATTTGCATGTGGATTTTTTATTTAAAAAATCACATCTGAAAATAAGAGGAACACTATTCCTGCAGCTGTAATGGCTAATGAGTGTTGGTAGGCAAATACATACATTTTAGGCATGGTTTAGAACCCAAAAATCGCGATTCTAACATCAAATGGGGGATTTTTTTTTGATTAGTAATAGAAAGACTTACAAAAAAATTTCCAAAAAGTTCTAAAATGTAACGTAATTACTAACGAAATTCTAAATTGGTTCTAAAGTCTGAAAAGCAGGGAAACAGGACTGACACTGTTTTAAACACAGGCAAATCAAGGGGCAACATTTCCCTTGGTTTCCTTGCAGGGAGATATAAAGCATTAATATATTATTATTATTATTATTAAATAAAATAGTCAAGGCTTGCTTCTCCAGAGCATTTATTAGAATTAAATAATAAATTCTAATAGTAAGAATGTAGTAAGGGTGATAGTGACCTGGAGGGTATGAGGAACGTGCTCTTGGTAAACTAGAACAGGGCTGTCCAACTGGCCTGGGTCGGGTTATTTCTTAGCGGGGAAGGGGCCACCTGCACAGCAGCCCTTTCCAGGCTCCTTTCCCTGCAGTTTAAAGCACTTTTTTCCTGAGTCCTCCAGCTGCCCTAGGACTTCCAGTTTCGATCTCTCTATGGTTCTGGCTGGTTTTTCTCTTCCTGGAGGCAAGGCCTTTCAGTTAAAGTAGGCCTCGAGCATGGAAAGGCCCCATCTGACTGTGAGTAATGTCTGGGATTTTGGATTTTGGAGGGGGTAATAGGGAGCCTTCCGAACTATTTAGAATTCTAACGAAATTTTGGGCCCAGGGGGTTCGAAAAAGAAAGTCCACTTCCGGGATTGGCCTTACGATCCGTAAAAACTTGAAAGTCCCATTACATACGAATCACTTACGAATTCTTTTGATTTTCATAACTTTTTTCTCATGCCTAATACATTTGTATAGTCCCACTTAAAAGCCATCTACTCAATTTGTCATCACTATAACTTGTGTGAATACATTCTATAGGTTCTTACTGCAAGTATTTTGTTATGCAAATACAAAATATTTCCTAATGGTAGGAGGACTGTAGTTATTGTGAAAGAGTTTAAAATTATTCTATTAATCTCTGCATAAGAATGTTTTATGAGATCTTTACCATGTTTCCCTAGATTTAATCTATCATTAATCTATTTCACCCTCTCAATCTTCAATGGTTAGCAATGATGTACACCAGGGGTGCTCACACTTTTTCAGCATGGGAGCTACTGATTAAAAAAACAAGTCCCAAAGATCACCTGCCCAGAAATGTAAAACGTATAACTATTTTCTTATTTATTTATTTATATTTATTATTCATTTTTATGTACCGCTCCTTCCAGCAGGCTCGGGGCAGTTTACATAAAATGAAGTTTAAAACATAAATTTCAATTTAATAACAACAATATAAAACATCAACATTTCAATTTAATAACAACAATATAAAACAGAGCATAAAAATACATCCAACCACCCCATTTCTCCATACACACATATTACCAGCCAGAAAGTATTAACTGCAAGGCCATTTAATACTCAGCAAGGAAAACAAAGGGGCATGCAAAAATACATAACCACCCCATTTCTCCCACACTGCCATATTACAGCCAGAAAGTAAGAAGAGAGGCTGTTGAACTGCAAGGCCATTTAATACTCAGCAAGGTAAACAAAGGGGCATGCAAAACTACATCCAACCACCCCATTTCTCCCACATTTCCATATTCCCCAACATATATTTCTCAAGGAACAAAGCAAGCAGAGAGGCTTTGGAGCTAAAAGGCCATTTTTAAACATTAAAAATAAACAAAGAGACATGCCACAGAACAATCAAGCACCCAACCCAAAGTAAAAAGACCGACCTTTGAGATGCGGTAAGGAAATGACCCCAAAGCGTCCTCCTTCTCCTCCTCCGTTGTTGCTCCTATTTCCACGCCGCCAGCATGTGTGCCGCCTCCAAGAGTTCACGAGAAGTCCGAGAGGCAGAATGGGCGCTTCTGCGCATGCGCGCAAGGCCAGCCATGCATCGCGTCATCCAGGTCCGCCCCCTTTGGCCTCCTACGACTCTGAGTGGCTGGAGAAGGACGGAGGGAGGAGGAGGAATCGAAAAGAGGGGGCCCATCCTGCCTCTTGGACTCTGGAGCTTTTGGAGGCGACGCACGAGCAGGGAGCGGGGAGGAGCAACGACGGAGGACTTCTTTGCAGCGTGCAGGGGCGCATGAAGAGGACCAACAGCAGAAAACCTGGTCAGGGGCCTGAAGATCACCAGGATGAGGCACGAAGATCACCCTGGTGATCGTGATCACCGTTCTGAGCACCCCTGATGTACACTGAATATCATCTGATGTTGTGCTGTCCAAGCATGGAACCACTTCGAAAACATCTGACTGGAGACTTTAATAATTTGCCTTAGTTCATGACATATACTAACTAACTTTATTTCTTATGAGTCGCCCTCCACCAAAGGTGCTCTGGGCGACTTACACAATTAAAATAAACAGATTACATAGTCACTGCTTGTTACTCAATCATAGGCTCTTCTGAGGAGCCATGACTTAAGTGCCCCTAAAATGTATGTAGATCGGGAGTGGCTCTTTGGTCTGGCGGGAGGGAGTTCCACAAGATTGGGGCTACAATGGAGAAGGATCTCTGTCTTGTGGACTCCAAAGGGGCCTCTCTAGGGCCAGGGACATAGAGAAGATTCTCATGAGCTGACCGTGGCAGTCTCTGGTGGTGGAGTGGCATTAAATGGTCTCTTTGATATGGAGGACCCTGACCTCGAAAGGCCTTGAATGCCAGGACCAGGGTCTTGTAGAGGACTCTGTGTTCAACCGGCAGCCAATGCAAGGCTGCAGAGACGGCGTTATATGGCACCTCATTGATGTTTATGTGAGGAGTCTAGCAGCTGCATTTTGCACAATTTGGATCTTGCGAATTGCTGCTCGAGGTAAGCCCACATACAAAGCATTGCAGTAACCGTGGCATGGATTACCGTAGCCAGCGCCTCTATTGGTAAATAAGGCGCCAACTGCCTCGCTTGGCGTAGATGAAAGAAGGCCCTTTGACTAGGGGAGGCAATCTGGGCTTCCATCGTCATTTGGGAATCCAGGATAACACCGAGACTCTTCACAGTGGGGGATGGGGCCAACGGTTCCCCTTCAAAAGATGGTAATAGACCGACCAATTCTGATGGGCGGCCAGGCCACAAGATTTCAGTTTTTGCTGGATTTACTTTCAATTTATGGGCACGTGGCCATCTTGTCACCGCTCCAAGACACCGGGTGAAGTTATCTGGTACTGAAGTTGTTCCAGGTTCTAGTTTTAGGAGAAGCTGGGTGTCATCAGCGTATTGGAAACATTCTCATCCAAATCTCCGGACTAGCTTGGCGAGAGGTCGAACATAGATGTTAAACAACATTGGCGATAGAATAGAGAGGACATTAGAGAGAGCTGGCAGGAGTGGTTAGCACTCTCCCATTTGACCTCTCTGATTGTGATTAAATGCTGTCAATTTGACTTCAACTTATAATGATCCTATGAATGAGAGCTCTCCAAGTTACCCTGTCATCAACCATCGTACCCAGGTGTTGTAGATACAGGGATATGGCTACCATGATTGAGTCTATCCATCTGTAATGAAGTCTTTCTCTTTTCCTACTGCCATCTACCTTGCCGAGCATTTTTTTTCTTTCCCAGTGAATCATGCCATCTTACAGAGACCCGGTGGCACAGTGGGTTAAATCCTTGTGCCGGCAGGATTTCTGGCTGAAAGGTTGGCGGTTTGAATCTGAGGAGTAGGGTGAGCTACCATCTGTCAGCCCCAACTTCTCATGTGGGGACATGAGAGAAGTCTCCCACAGAATGGTAAAACATCCAGGCATCCCCTGGGCAATGTCCTTGCAGACAGCCAATTCTCTCACACCAGAAGCGAATTGCAGTTTCTTAAAAAAAAAAAAGTCTTCTTGTGTTATGACCATAGTGTGACGATGATTCATTTAGTGTTCTTTTGTTTTAGCTTATCTCTAATTTTTTATATTAGCATTTCATGGTCTGTGCCACAATTTGATCCTGGTCTGTTAGAAGAAAATTCATTCATCAGGATCCATGGACTTAATGCGGTCCCGATGGTGAGGTGAAGGGGTGCCTCACCGGGAAGGTGTAAGTGAAGGGGGAGCAAACTGCAGGTGTCCGGGGCGCCCGGGGTATGGAAAAAAGAGATAGAGTGGCTCTGGGTCCAGAAAAACACACCTCTGTTACCTTTCTTGTATCCCGCCCTTGTATCCTATTACCGTACCTCATCCCTTGCCCCTCAGATCTTGCTCCTGAAGACTGCAGTGAAGCGGTGCAGGTGTGCATGTGCAAGATCTGAGAGGCAGAGAAGGAGGTACGGTAATAGGAAAACTACCATATTTAAATCAAATCTGATGCTTTAAAAATTTTTATTTGGTGTGCATTGGAAGAGGGGTAGTCTTATATGGTGAGTATATCCCAAACTCTATATTTTAACTGGAAAAGTTGGGGGTCGCCTTATATGCCCGGTCATTTTATATGCCGGAAAATACAGATAGTTCTTTTCCAAAACAAAATTGGAAAACACAACAACAACAAAACTTTATTACAGTCACTGACCAGCACAATTGGAAAACACACATTTAAAGGCTTGGATTGTGTACTGAATGATATCCAGACCTGTGTCCATGCATTTGATTCAAACCAAGGTTATTGATCATAGCTATACTGAAATCAAAGGAATGTGAGTTTAGTGGGAATTATGTTGAAGTAACTCAGTTTTAATCGAGTGTGTTTTATATTTAGCAAATTCTAAATGTATCTTTCACTTTAGGCAATGCACATTCAGCATTCCTTTGACTTAACCTAGTCATGAGCTCAGATAGGGATTGCCAGAAATTTTCCCATTACTAGGGGTGGATATCTCCAATTTAAATAGTTTGAAACCCGTTAATATTTCGTATTTGAAATTATTTTGACCCTATATCGACCCTTGGCTTCCAACCCCGAAGTGAAGTTTCAAAACTGAACTCGGGATCGCCATTTTTCTAAAGGGCACGTTATTAGGTCGTTTTTTCCCCTCCTCAGTTCTCAACTCATGAGAGGAGACTGGAGGGCAGCAGCACCCTCCTTTCTCCTCTCGCCAGCTTGGTGCACTTTATTTCCGCACCTCTTTCCCTGCTAAGACCTAAAGCGCTTCATAAGAACATAAGAACATAAGAAGAGCCATGCTGAATCGGACCTCAGCCCATCTAGTCCAGCATTCTCTATTACACAGTGGCCCACCAGTTGTACACGGGGGTCTCGAGCAGAAGGGAGGGCAAAACCCTGACCTGCTCCCGACCCCCACAACCAGTACCCAGGGAAATCCTGCCTACCTCAACCAACTCCGAGGTGGCACTTGAATGTCCTTTTCAGTAACTACCGATACACTTGGTATCCATGAATCTGTCTAATCCTGCCTTGAAGTTGTTCAGGCTGACAGCTGTCACAACCTCTTCTGGAAGTGAGTTCCATAACCCAATGACCCTCTGGGTGAAGAAATATTTCCCTTTATTAGTCCTAATTTTCCTACCTTGGAGCTTCAGGGAGTGCCCTCTAGTCCTAGTGTTTTGTGACAAAGAAAATATTTTTTCTTTATTCACCTTTTCTATCCCATGCATGATTTTATACACTTCGATCAAGTCACCTCTTAAACGCCGTCTTTCAAGGCTGAAAAGACCAAGGCGTTGCAACCTGGTTTCATAAGGGAGCCTCTCCATCCCTTGGATCATTCTTGTCGCCCTTTTCTGTACCTTTTCCAGTTCCGTTATATCCTTCTTAAGGTGCGGAGACCAGAATTGTACACAGTACTTCAAATGTGGCCTTACCATCGATTTGTAGAGAGGTAATACAACATTTGCTGACCTATTTTCGATTCCCTTCCTGATCATGCCAAGCATAGAATTTGCTTTTTTCACTGCTGCAGCGTACTGGGTTGACATCTTCATTGAGCTGTCCACCAAAACCCCAAGATCCCTTTCCTGGTTTGTCTCGGAAAGCTTTGACCCCATCAATTTGTAGGTGTAGTTGGGGTTCTTTGCCCCGATGTGCATGACTTTACACTTGTTTAGGTTAAAATGCATTTGCCACTTTGTTGCCCATTCACTCAATTTCGAGAGATCTTTCTGGAGCTCTTTACAATCAGTTTCATTTTTAACTACCCTGAACAATTTAGTGTCGTCTGCAAACTTTGCTACCTCAGAATTCACTCCTACATCCAGATCATTAATGAATAAATTAAAAAGTAACGGACCCAAAACTGAACCTTGGGGTACGCCACTTCTCACCTCTTTCCACCCAGAGAAATGTCCGTTTATTACCACCCTTTGTTTCCTACAGTTTAGCCAGGTTCCAATCCAGGACAAGACCTGTCCTCTGATTCCATGGCTGAAGAGCTTATTTAGGAGCCTTTGGTGAGGGACTGTGTCAAAAGCCTTTTGAAAGTCAAGGTAAACAATATCGACTGGGTCCCCTTCAAGGCTTGAGTCGCGTTAGTTCTGAGCAGAAAAGGAGGTGCCCGCACCCAGGGGCGGTCTAAGGTAATTTTATATGGTAAGAAAACATTATTTTGGTGCGCCCTCCCAACATTATTTTGCCGCCCCCCATGTAAAACAAATATACAATTATAATATCACAATACCATTAGTAGTATTATATTGTATCAATGTATATACAATATATTATAGTACATACTCATACTATATTATATCATAATTATATTATACTACATTACAATATAATTATATTATAATATATTGACATTATAATATAACATTCTATTATATTATTATTATTAAATAATAAATACAATTATTTATTTAAATAAAATTATCCTCTGCTAAATATTTTCATTACTCCTATAAAACTCAAATAACCCAAAATAAAGTAAAATAAAATATTATATATTACTATTTGCCTGCGCAGTTGCACCTGTCTCTCCTTGATGCTCCCGGCTGGCGCTCCCGTGGTAGGGTTCACACATGATTGGGCTGGCGAGGGAGTTCGCCTCAGCGCACGGCGGCTACTTCTGATGGTGGCTGTCAGGAGGCAATACGTCACCAATACCCCTTTGCTCCCCCCCCCTCTCCCTTTGTCTCCGCCCCCTGCCTGCCCAATTGGGTCACCGTATTCGGCGGCAGGGCGGAGGGCGGAGACAAAGGCCTGGCCGATAGGGAGTGCTTTGCTTACAGGCTTCTGCCTGCCTACTGGGCATGGGAGTCCTTGCTCCTACAGGCTTCATTTCGAGCAACTGGCCTGCTACTCTGTGCATGCCCAGAGGTGGCATCAGAGCGCACAAGGACGGGGCCCAAAAGCAGGCAGCTGCGGCACTGCCTGAGGAACATCGGCAGGGCCAGGACGCTGTCTGGCGCTGGCGTCCAGCGGGTGGGGGAATTCGCCTCTTTCCAGATGGCGCCTCATGCGGCCGCTTCCTTAGCCTACCTGTAGGACCACCCCTGCCCGCACCTCTTTCCCTGCCAAGAACTAACGCGAATCAAGCCTTGAGAAGGAGGTGCGGAGAAGGAGGTGCGGTCACGAGGGATCACTTATGATGATGTCCTCTCTAGGAACTCCCCTCCATGGTACCACAATCAGATAATTTAATAGAGTTCAGTCACAGTCTTATGAATTGTTAAAAAAAACACACAACTATGATCCAGCCAAATGTACGTATCCTTTGTGGATATAGGGATCTCACTATATACAGCATTCATCTGATATGGAAGATTGCAAAATATGTTTCTTCTTCTTCTTCAAGCCTTCCTTTTTCAGATTTTCCTTAACAGCACCATGAATTGCACCTGAAGTGTATGGTAGATGGTGCCGCTAAGACTGGTGTAATAAAAGCACACCTCAGTGGTACCAATTAACATTATGGCAGATGTCTGGCAGATGCTGGGGGAGAGTACATTTTTATCATGTTAAACGCTACCTTTGTTCTTTGGCTCCAGAAGCTCTTTTATTACTGTAATGAAGTTCAGAATTCATGGCTGGAGAGTTCTTGCCAAGAAGATGTTGGCATCATACGCATTTCGACAAAGGTTGTCAAGCCATGACTGAAAAGATAGCTCTTTTTTTAAAAAAAAAAAAGCATGAAGGTTATAGAGGGAACAACTTCTCCACCCCCCTTCCTTTAAGAAAAAAAGAGCTCCATTTGCTCAATTCTTTCCTACATAACAGTGTCCCACCCCCGTCCCCCCAGCAAATCCAGAAATGGAAGTCTAAAAGTGATTTCCCCATATTTAGTTAAATTAATAAGACTACCTGGGTTATGAAAAGGCATTTTCTAGAGTGGTAAAAGTTCTATAACTGCAATATTATACATGTATCCCCATAGATAAGCCTAGTTAGTGAGATTTAGTCTCAGATGACTATGGTATGGGATTGTAACCTTTAACATTATTTATTTATTTATTTATTTATTTGTGTTGGGTTTGTAACTTCTTTGGCTGCAAGGCCCTCTGTACAGAGGGCTTCTTTGCAAAGGGATGGGAATTTTCATGAGCTCCGTTCTTATGGGAATCAGTCTGTTAGAACGGAGAGAGATAACGTTAGCACCTGTGCTGATAGTTCAGCCAGCAGAGAAGCCGCAGCGAAGGAATGTTAATGAGCAACTCCAAGGCCATTCGCTTCTGGGCCTGGACAGCCAATTAAGAGAATCGAAAGTAGTTTGGTTCTGATACAGTTTGCTTTGAAATGCTTTAGTTCTCGGCAACTTCGATTCATGGAAGGTTCTTTTGCAATTGGGATTGCATTCATGCTCATGGACTTAAGAATTCTGCCAGGCCTTGGAGATTCTAGTTTGTGCTTTCTAGGACTTTGATTCTTTTGGTCTATATTGGATTCTCTTGGACTCTTTTGTCTCATGAAACCTTCCTGTTTGGGTTATAGATGTGTTTTCTTTGAACCTTTTCAATTCTTCATTGCATTGCTGATATTACCTGCTTTTAATAAATGACTATATTTCAAGGGCTGGTGTTGTGTGATTACATCTAGAGGGTCCCCGCCTCCCTGGAGTGCGACAATTTGTGATATTGGTATACCACCTTTCTCAATCCTGAAGGGGACTAGGGGTGGATATCTCCGGTCGTTATCCTTAGAAAACCATTATTATTTCGTATTAAAATCAATTTAGACCCTAATTCGACCCACAGCCAGCAACCTGGAAGTGACCTTTCTAAATCGAAACCGGGTCCACCTTTTCCTTAAAGGGCATGTTATTCTGTCATTTTATTTCCGCCCTTTCTTATCTTTAACCTACGTTGGTTCTCAGCTAGCAGGAGAGAGTGGAGGCACTGCCCTCCACTCTCCCCTGCCAGCTGACAACCATCGTGGGTTAAAGATAACCCGTGTTGGTTGTCAGCTGGCAGGGGAGAATGGAGGGCATCGCCTCCACCCCCCCTCGCCACCTGAGAACTAACGTGGGTTATCTTTAACCTACGTTGGTTCTCAGCTAGCAGGAGAGAGTGGAGGGTAGTGCCTCTACCCCCCCCCCTCGCCACCTGAGAACTAACGTGGGTTATCTTTAACCCGTGTTGGTTGTCAGCTGGCAGGGGAGAGTGGAGGGTAGTGCCTCTACCCCCCCCCCCCCTCGCCACCTGAGAACTAACGTGGGTTATCTTTAACCCGCGATGGTTGTCAGCTGGCAGGGGAGAGTGGAGGGTAGTTCCTCAACCCCCTCGCCACCTGAGAACTAACGTGGGTTATCTTTAACCCATGTTGGTTGTCAGCTGGCAGGGGAGAGTGGAGGGTAGTGCCTCTACCCCCCCCCCTCGCCACCTGAGAACTAACGTGGGTTATCTTTAACCCGCGATGGTTGTCAGCTGGCAGGGGAGAGTGGAGGACATGCACTCCATCCCTCCTCGCCAGCTGAGAATCAACCCGCATTAGAGATATCGCGGGTTGATTCTGAGCTGGCGAGGGGCATGGACACTTATAGATATAACATTCCTTCAAGGCATTTAGGGGTTGTCCAGCATGGCTCTATGGTCAACTTCTACTGGAAATGGACCATAGATTGCACTGATATTCACCACAGAGATGTGCTGGAGCACTTAGAGATTCCTAGAGATGCATTCTGTCAGCCTGAACAACTTCAAGGCAGGATTAGACAGATTCATGGATACCAAGTGTATCGGTAGTTACTGAAAAGGACATTCAAGTGCCACCTCGGAGTTGGTTGAGGTAGGCAGGATATCCCTGGGTACTGGTTGTGGGGGGTCGGGAGCAGGTCAGGGTTTTGCCCTCCCTTCTGCTCGAGACCCCCGTGTACAACTGGTGGGCCACTGTGTGACACAGAATGCTGGACTAGATGGGCTGAGGTCCAATTCAGCATGGCTCTTCTTATGTTCTTATTCTCTCAAGTAATTTTTTTAAAAAAAATTATTATCCTGACCCCCTAGCCCTGCAAAGGTGAAGGCCAATTGTGCTATTAGGTGTTATGCTATATATATAAGGCATATGACAACAATTTTAAATGCCAAGCTGTTTTTAAGAGGTTTAATAATGTATTGATTTATGGCAGTGGCTTAAAATCAAGGGTAACCAGATGAAGGTAAGTCCTTTTAAACTATTAATGTGAAGATGCACTAGAAGCCGCAGATCCAACCCTGCATGCAGGCGGTTCAGGACCTTGGTCGCTCGAGACTGACCCGGGAGATGACAGTCTTGTTCGGCAGCATCCTGAACGACCAAGCAGCCTTTTTTTAAGGAGAGCACTGCTTGCTCCGTATGGAGAGGGGCCTAGAAAAAGTAGCCTAACGAAAGCTCATCCCCATCTACCTGGTTGGCTAGCCGCCAACGGGCATCTTCCGATGCGGCCGAACAAAGACAAAGAAACAAAGGCCAACACCTGCCTGCAAAGGTGCAAATAGACTGACACTTGCATGCTGGAACATCAGAACCATGCAAGATTCTGCAGATAGTGGACATCCTGCCACCTCATACAAAAGGTCCCTGCAGAAGATAAAATCATTATCCTTGGTGATTTCAATGCCAGAGTAGGAAAAACTTTGAAGCCTGGAAAGGTGTATTAGGCAAGCACGGTGTTGGAAACTGTAATGATAATGGGCGCCTTCTGCTAGAGTTTTGTGCAGAACAGCAGCTGACTATTACAAACACCATCTTTCAGCAGAAAGATAGCTTGAAGACCACCTGGATGCATCCCCGATCCAAGCAGTGGCACCTCATTGACTATGTTTTAGTGCGCCAGAGAAACATTCGTGATGTCCGTCATACTCGAGTGATGCCCAGTGCAGAATGTCAAACAGACCATCGCCTTGTAAGATGTAAACTAAATCTACACCTTAAGCTCAAACCTAAGAGGGGTGGCATCTTAAAGAGGAGACTCCAAGTCAACAGTCTTCAACAGGCTGTTGTGAGAGACAACTTCCAGGTAAATCTGCAAGCAAAACTTGAAGTCCACCCTACAGATTCTTCTCCTACAGCTCCTGGCAACACATCAAAAACAGTATCCTGCAGTCTGCTGAAGAATCCCTAGGATTCTCCCTTAAGAAAACCAAGACTGGTTTGATGAAAACAACCATAGGAGCACCACAGATATGGTTTTTGCCCTTAGACAACTGCAAGAGAAATGTAGAGAGCAGAACAAAGGACTCTATGTAACATTTGTCGACCTCACCAAAGCCTTCGACACTGTGAGCAGGAAAGGTCTGTGGCAGATCCTGAACGTCTAGGATGTCCCCCAAGTTCCTCAAAATGATTGTCCTGTTACATGAGGGCCAGCGGGGTCAAGTCAGATATGGCGATGCTCTCTCGGAGCCCTTTCTCATAACTAATGGAGTGAAACAAGGTTGTGTTCTTGCACCAACCCTATTTACAATCTTCTTTCAGCATGATGCTCCAAAGGGCTATGGCAGACCTTGAAGAAGAAGACGGCATATATATACGCTATCGTACTGATGGTAGCTTGTTCAACTTAAGCCGTCTGAGGGCTCGCACTAAGACTCTAAACTATCTAGTCCGTGAGCTACTTTTTGCTGACGATGCTGCCCTTGTCGCCCATTCAGAAGCAGCCCTGCAGCGCCTCACATCCTGCTTTGCAACAGCTGCAGAGCTGTTTGGGCTGGAAGTCAGCCTGAAGAAAACAGAAGTCCTCTACCAGCCCGCACCACAGGAAGAACACCACCATCCTCACGTCAGCATAGGCACATCTGTGCTTAAGTCCGTTCAGCAGTTCACCTACCTGGGAAGCATCATCTCTTCAGACGCCAAGATTGACAAAGAGATAGATCACAGATTATCAAAGGCATATAGTGCATTCGGAAGGCTTCACAAAAGAGTCTGGAGCAACAAGCACCTGAGACAAAGCACCAAAATCAGTGTGTACAGAGCTATCATACTGTCCATTCTCCTCTATGGGTCTGAAACATGGGTCACCTATCGCCAACACCTACGACTCCTCGAGCGCTTTCATCAGCGCTGTCTTCGCACAATCCTAAATATACACTGGACCGACTATGTGACGAATGTTGCTGTCCTTGAGCAAGCAGGGATCACCAGCATTGAGGCCATGCTATTGAAAAAACACAGCTGCGCTGGGCAGGACACGTCTCTAGGATGGAGGACCACCGCCTCCCAAAGATACTACTCTACGGTGAACTCGCCACGGGTCAGCGCAAGAGAGGCGCCCCCCAAAAGAGATATAAGGACTCCCTGAAACAACATCTCAGGCTTGGCCAGATTGATCACCAACAATGGTCCACCCTGGCCTCACATCGGGAGGCATGGAGAAGCACTATCCACAATGCTGCGGCCTCTTTCGAGAAGACACGCCGAATGGGTCTCGAAGAGAAACGACAACGCAGAAAGAACCGCAACTTGGAAAAACATCACCCAAGGAGACTTTCTGCTGCGTTTTCTGCAACCGAACTTGCCTATCTCAGATTGGCCTTTTTAGTCATCAACGCGCTTGTAAAAAGCGTGGGATGAGTCCTTCCTGAATCTTCGTTCGCGAAGTAATGCCGAGAGAGAGAGAGAGAGATGTTGCTGTTCTTTCAGAGAAGACTTCTTCATTATGGTACTGAAAAAAATGGTAATGCTGTCAAAGGATCCTTAGAGCTTTAAACACAGGCACGTAATACGAAGCGACAGCGTCACATCATCCGTTTATTTTGCAAGAGTTGTGTAGCTCAGATTGTAAATACCAGCTTTTAATTATCAAGTTTATTTATAATTCATTAATAGGGAGAAGATAAACAGTCAGGTCTAGGACTGGAATGCAAGAAGGCTAAATTGAAAATAGTTCACTGCAGCTAATGTAGACTAGACACAAGCTGAAACATTTTCTCCCTTCATTTTTCTTTCCTTCATTTATTAATCAAGTATATGGTCCACAACCCCCTTAAGGCGGCATCTCCACAGCCCTACATCTCAGGATCTGATCTCAGAATATCTGCTTTGAACTGGATTATATGAGTCTGCACTGCCAAATAATATGGTATATAGGAGGCATGGTTTCGAACCCAAAAAGGGCTATTCTAAAATCAAATGGGGGGGGGGGGGATTTTTTTATTAGTAAAAGAAAGACTTACAAAAACTTTTCCAACATTTCTAAAATGTAACTTAATTACTAACGAAATTCGTTAGTAGTTCGTATGCCAGCGCATGCGCATTCCAGATGGTTTTGGCCTACAACTCCCAGAAATACTAACAGCTGGTAAATTGGCTGGGATTTCTGGGAGTTGTAGGCCAAAACTTGAATAAATCACACTGAATTCTAGATGGGACTCTCCAAATAGGAAGGAGGGAGGGGGGTATTCTATTCTTGGAAGCAGCAAAAAAAAAGGAGGAGGAGCCCCCCCCCTCGCTCCTCGCTGCCTCTCTCTCACCCTGATCCCGAGGGAGCGAGGGCCCAAGTTTGCCCAGGCTGGTCATATACCTACATTCCATGCACATGCAATAATACAGCAGTAATAACAATGGGTATAAGAAGAGGTAAAATTCAAACCGAAGTATTCTGACTGGTCCCTCCTCATGCGGTGCAAACGGGCTCTTCTCTGTGAGCCCGGGAAAAGCCAGCGTTTTCTGCTTGGGTGCACACACATACATATTCTTTGGGGGGTGATTTGCTGCAGAATCTTCTCTATGAGCCCGGGATTCTGCAGCAAATCCCCCCCAAGAATATGTATGTGTGTGCACCCAAGCAGAAAACGCTGGCTTTCCCCGGGCTAATAGAGAAGAGCCCGTTTGCACCGCATGAGGCAGGGACCAGTCAGAATACTTCGGTTTGAATTTTACCTCTTGTTATTGTTATTACTGCTGTATTATTGCATGTGCATGGAATGGAGGTATGACCAGCTGGATTAATTATAATATTAGGCACTTACAGTAGCATTCATTCTATTATACATTAGGTTGGTTTCTCACCCCAATACTCTTGATGCTTTAGATCCTGGCAGGGCAGGAGAGGCAGGAAGCCTGGAAAAATGTAAACAGAGAGGTTTACTCAGTAAATCCACAAAGAAGGGCCCTTCATCCAAAGTGCCCTCCTTTGCAGATTTACTTCTGAGTAATCCTCTCTGTTTACATTTTTCCGGCTTCCAGCCGAAAGAAGGAGCGATTTTGGGCTTGCCTTGCCATAATACTTATTGGCAAGGGAGGCGGGAGGGTGGTGAGAGAGAGAAGGAGGGTGCCCCCTTACGACCTAATAACGACACTAAGAAAATCCTGGCCCCAAGTTCTATAAAGAAAGTCCACTTCCTGGTTGGCGTTCCAGGTGCGGAAATACTCAAAAGTAGCATTTCTTACGAATTTCTTACGAAACGAATCATTTTCATAACATTTTCTCATGCCTAGTATATAGATCAACTGGAATCAGATCCTGGGATATAGGGCAGTGTTGATCCAGCCTTACTCAATGTCAGTCTGCTTGAACTTAATTGAATTTATGTAAGCTAAGGATTGCATCTGTTGCAAGGAAGATGGAAAAATCTTACTTGGGGAACATGCAGAGTTCAAGATGCTGAAACGCATGATCCAGAGAAATGTTATAATCTTGTTGCTTTCTTCATTTTGCAATTTTAATTTTTCAAAAACAGTAATATTTCCTGAAAAAGAAGACACCGAGCTATGGAACAGGCTGGAAATAGTGCCCACAATCAACCTTTCCTCTCTGTGTAGAGATGGGATTATGTAGAGCATCATCCTGTTACCTCACAACCATAAGGCAGGCATCAGCGAAGCAGCCAAGTATAAGAAACTGGCATATAGCTAATTATGAATACTGACTGACCCGGAATTCTTCCTGATACGAATGCATCATTGCTTTGTTTGCAAATACCACTTGACATTTCAGTATAAATGCCGTAAAGGCAATAAAAACAAATTGAAACAAATATATGACAAGCTTGGAGTTAAGACACTTTTGATGCATAATAAGGGGAATACTGCAAAAGGGAAATATTTTGGGAGAATATCAGCAGATCGGAACTAACTAAACTTATTTTTGCTACCTTATTTCAAACATTGGTGTTGTAGTTGAGCCTGTGAGTAATGCTGAAAGTAATGAACTAGAAGTAAGAAGGAGAAAACGGGTTACTCAAGGGCAGGGGTCAGATTATGAGCAACAAAGGAAGAGGATCCGGCAAATACTTGAGGAACCGACTGATGAAGACTCTTTTGAGGGTTTCTCTGGGGATGGTGGGTCTGTCACTGAGGAACCAACTATGGAAAGTGTGGATGGGGATTCGGAGGATGAGTCTAATGATATGGATTTGACTAAAGTGCAGGAGGTGCACGATGTGTGTGCTGAGCCTACAAGTAGTGATACATTTGTGGGCTTCTCTGGAGATGGGAATTGGAGTTCTGAGGATCAAGCTGCATCTTGGGGGGAGTTAAGTCTTGACAGGAGATGGAGAGACTGGAGAGGGAGACTGTCACACCCCAGCATGGTCCCGAACCTGATTCCTTGGTCAAGCCAGACCGAAGCCATGTTATTTCAGTCAGGCCTGCCAGGCTGGAAACCAAGCCGCTACCAGGCAGCTTTTGCGGAGCCTCCCAGGTCATTTCTCGTCTCGGCTCCATCTCGGGCCGATAAGCGGAGATGGATTCACTCCCCATTGCCCAGGTGCTGGTGCTAATTGGAATCGCATTCCATTCCCATGCGAAAAGCCTGAAGAGGCCCAGCTGTAGAACTGTTGTGAGAACCAGTTGCGATGACCCAGTACGTCGCAACTTCAAAGCTTGTGGGACCTATTTAAGCTAGGTCCCAGAGATGGGTGCCATCCTTCGTCAACGTTCAGTACTCCAAGCCAAGTCTCCACGGAACTCTGCCTGGGCCTTGGGCCTTCTAGCTTCTAAGACTCTGTTTGCCAAGCCTTATGCCAAGACCCTTTCCTTTTAGCCCGTTGGGACAAGAAGACTCTCTTTACTTTTGTTCCTGTTTGCCAATGGACTATAGCCTTGTTTCCTGCTTCCTCTTGGACAATTTGCTGCTATCTGTTGCTGCTTTGAGAGCATCAATAGACTATATTCCTAGCCTCTTTCCTTTATCCATTTATTCTAAACAAAGCATTTAAACCTTGCTGGTGTCAAGCGGTTTACTGAGGGGCCTTCAGGTCTACGGTGCAACAGAGACAAAGAAAGACACGTGGAGCTGCTGCTCCATCTGAGAAACCTAACAAAAGGGTGTTGGCTCATCCTCTGATGAGAAAGACTTATGATAAAATGGGGTTTGGGATTTGGAGTCCTTTGCAGTTGGCAAAGTGTTGCTGGGTGCCCGTGTCTTGCTTTGTGTGCTGTGTTCCTATTTCCTGTGGACCCTTTTGAACGTGAGTTTGGACACTATGCTATCTTTGTGGATTGGGATATAGTATGGGTTGGGTTCCACGGCTTGTCTTCCTATGGGCTACACTTGTATTGCTCTCCGTGCATTAGCTGCTGCTGCCTGTACCTGTGATTGACCTGGGCTGGAAATCGCTAATGCCACTTCTCCCTCGCTGATGCCGGAACAGTTTTGGATCACGCGCTTGCTGCCTTCCTGGATTGACGACCTCGGACTTCGTGATGCCTCTTCACTCTTTGTTTTTCTTTCCCATTGATGACATCAGTGTGTTTGCTTTAATCTGTTTTTCTCCTATGTTCTTTTACATTTTTGGGGATAATCCGGGTTTTCTGGAGATTTAATCCAGATTAAATTTGCTTTGTGTGTTTTTTTACCAGTTTGGTCGTTATTTTGAGTTTACTGAACGACTGCACTGAAGTTTAAGTGCTTTTGAGACAGTTTGTCTGATTTTTAAGTTATTTGCGTCATTTTTGAATAAACTTTGTTTTGACTCAATATTTGGTCTGGCCCTTTAAGGCTTCTGTGTTGCGACACATTGGTAGTACTTTGTCCAGCCAAATGGGTTGTATCTTTATTGCTTATTTTATTCATATCCTACCCTTATCGCAATATGGCATCCAAGTTGACTGACAACACAGATTGAAACTAATTGAATATATTAAGCCTGCTCTACAATAAGCAAAAGTGATGAATTTAGTGAGACCTGATAATAGTGTTTTGGCAAACAGCTAATGGAGCATTATGGATTGAGTTAAATGATTTCGGTTGCTCTTCCAGCACTCCAAGTGGTGTGCAATAATGAAGCAAATAATTAGAAAAACAAAATCCAAAGACATCCCACCACAGAAACAAAAAAGGCTCCCGTATAAATAAACTAGACCAGCCAAGTGATTCAACGGCCATAAAAATTAGCTGCTATTTGTAACCTCTCTAGTAAAAGACCAATGCATTGGGAAGATTATGTATCTATGGAGGAAATCATTTGACGTCTTTGAGACTTGTTTTAGAAATCCTCAGCTTTTATGAAGCTTGAACACAGGGCCAGATCTTACATTATACGCACTACGCGCCCGCGTGGGGCACCACATATTTAGGGGCTCGCCAAATGCCCCTTCTCAGTCTCCAGCCCTGTGGAAGGCGGCCAGCCCGCGCCGCACCAAATGCACATGTGCAGAACCAGCTGGCTCCACACATGTGCACCCAACACCACGTGCACACTCTCCACAAGGCCGGAGACCAAGGAAGATCGCCCGGCAGCCGGATACGCCCCCGAACATGTGAGGAATATTCTGCCTTTTATTTTTGAGTGATTGATGGGGGGGCCAAAATAATGTTCGCTTACCATTTAAAATTACCTTAGTCTGGCCCTGTTAAACATTAAACAGCCCCTGAGAAGAAATCTGTTAGAGACAAAATGAAAGAGATGCATTAACAGATATGTGGGGTCCTGAATGAACCTGGAACTATATTGAATATGACTTCCAGGTTATAAAAAGAATCATACCTTTTACAGCTGGAAGAATTAGTTTAGTCTAGTTTAATCATTTGTCGTCTTTGAGACTTGTTTCAGAAATCCTCAGCTTTTATGAAGCTTAAACACAGGGCCGGATCTGACATTATGCAAACTATGCGCCAAGTGGGGCACCACATATTCAGGGGCATATCTGCCCGCCAAATGCCCCTTCTCAGTCTCCGGCCCCATGGAAGGCGGCCCGCCCACGCCACATCAAATGCTCATGCGCAGAACCAGCTGGCTCCGCGCTTGCACACCCAGCGCGCATTCGCCCCCTCAATGAGGCCAGAGACCAAGGAGGAGCGCCCGGCAGCCGGATGCGGCCCCGAACATGTGAAGAATATTCTACCTTTTATTTTTGAGTGATTGTTGGGGGAGGGGGGGTGCCAAAATAATGTTTGCTTACCATTTAAAATTACTTTAGTCCGGCCCTAAACAGCCCCTGAGAAGAAATCTGTTAGAGACAAAATTAAAGAGATGCATTAACACAGACTTGGGCATTTCACGGCCTGCGGGCCGCATGTGGCCCACCAGCTGATTCTGACCAGCCCGCAGATCCCCAGGAAGGATCGTCCTCCCTCCCTCAAGGCTTCGTTCAGAAAGGCAGATTCTGCCCAGAGACCGGTGACGCCAGAGAGGGAGGCAAATTCTCATTGGCGGATCCCGGGCATTATGGGGGGGAAAGGAAGGGAGGGAGGGAAGAGAGTGTTTCCATTGCTGCCCCTCTCTGCGGCTCCAGATGAACTTCTGCAAAGAAGCCCCGCCTCTCTGAGGGTCTCCTGTCCACGGCCGCCATGTTTGTTGAGGGCAAAAGTACAGCGAGAGGAGGAGGAACTTTCCTAGAGGGGCGGGGGAGGATCAGGAGAGGAGGGGCCAGGCAACACTTTTCCCTGTGACCTCACTGATGCTGGGGGAAAGAGGAGGCCTTCCGGGGAGAGAGCAGGAGGAAGTGTGAGGAAGAGGAGGAAGAGGTGAAGGCGGGTTGGGGTCTGTGGGTAGGATGGTTGGGCCCCTGTTTATTTGGACGGTCATGTTTTGTAAAAATTTTGTGAATAAATGTCATTTTTCCTATGACAACCTCTCTTTTTCATTGCTCATAACATATACTCTTATCAGTCTTATTAATATATCAAAAACACAATTTAGTGCCTTATTATTATTATTATTATTATTAAAAGAAATGCAATTGATATTATGTAGAATGTAGTTCAGCCTTTAGGTGCATCCCTCCATAATATTTTTGGTGCTCGTGTGGCCCCATGGAAAAAATAATTGCCCGCCCCTGCATTAACAGATATGTGGGGTCCTGATTGAACCTGGAACTATATTGAATATGACTTCCAGGTTATAAAAGGAATCATACTTTTTACAGCTGGAAGAATTAATTTAGTCTAGCTTATATGTGTCTTTTCCACAGTGAAAAACCAAAACATTAAATGTCAGAGCACAGCGTCATATTCAGACACAGTGACAAAACATTTCCACAAATGCATGCAAAACCTAATCAGGTGCTCAGTAAACCGTGATGATGTGTCAACCAACTACCAAAGAATTCACAGCTAGTCTATTGTATGACTCCCATATTCACGGGGATGCCGTATATTCTTGGATTTACTGTGGCATGTGGCAAGAGGAAACCGCAATTAATAGAAATGAATGATTGATGCCACCTTTACTGATGTATCTTCCTCTCCTTATAAAGCAACTAAGAAAAGGTGCCATTGTTACAATGTTCTATACATATAGCACAAATGTGTGCTTCACACCAAACCTGTATTTATTTCACTGTGCATATTATCATATATAGTACGATAATTTTGTTATAAATCGTTGTGTCTATGAATAAACAGGTTGAAAAACAGTTAAGATAACATTTAAGACAAATGTATAATAAATGATAACACAAATGTATAAGGGAGACTGAAATCAGATCTTTCAAAGTCCTAATAGTCTATATCAGTGATTTTCAACCATTGTGCCAAGGAACACTAGTGTGACGTGAGAGATCATCAGGTGTGCTGTGGAAAATTATTTTCGAACTTCATTCATATATAAACTATGAGGCGCATCTGTCCCTTTAAGAAATGGAACCATAGCACTCTCGCGTCACCTAAGAAGCGAGAGTGCTATGGTCGCGCCATCTTGTATTTGCTCAGACGCGGCTATGTAAACAAAGTTAGAGTTAGAGCTGCAGCTGCGCGTCAAGTGACATTGGCAATTTGGGATCACAGCAAGACAAGCGAGTGACAGTGAGGGAGAGGTTTGTGAGAAGGGAAAATGCAAATGCCGAACAGGGCCCTGGACAAAATTATGACATGGATGAAGGCCCTAATATGAGTTCCCCATTCTGGCCAACAAAGCTATTTGGACATTGTTCCCGTTTTCAGCCATATATCTGTGTGAGATGAGCTTCTCAAGTTTGACTGCGATAAAAACGAAAACCAGTGAGAGACTGACAGCTGTCAAGTTTTTCTACCATTCCTGCCAGGATATCTATTTTGTGTTCATCCAAACAGGCCCAGGTTTCACACTGAGTGTATAAATACATTTAAAAACATATTAACTATATGTATTACTGTGTTAGAGTGTCATTTTGTGTCATTTTGGTTGGTGGTGTCTTTCTACCATTCCTGCCAGGATATCTATTTTGTGTTCATCCAAACAGGCCCAGGTTTCACACTAAGTGAGTGTATAAATACATTTAAAAACATATTAACTATATGTGTTACTGTGTTAGAGTGTCATTTTGTGTCATTTTGGTTGGTGGTGTCTTTCTACCATTCCTGCCAGGATATCTATTTTGTGTTCATCCAAACAGGCCCAGGTTTCACACTAAGTGAGTGTATAAATACATTTAAAAACATATTAACTATATGTATTACTGTGTTAGAGTGTCATTTTGTGTCATTTTGGTTGGTGGTGTCTTTCTACCATTCCTGCCAGGATATCTATTTTGTGTTCATTGAAACAGGCCCAGGTTTCACACTAAGTGAGTGTATAAATACATTTAAAAACATATTAACTATATGTATCACTGTGTTAGAGTGTCATTTTGTGTCATTTTGGTTGGTGGTGTGCCCCAGGATTTTGTAAATGTAAAAAATGTGCCGTGGCTCAAAAAGAGTTGAAAATCACTTGTCTATATTACTTAATGAATTGTGGAAATAAATTGAGAAGTAAACATCCAAATATCAAAGTACCCTTAGTGTTGCTGATTATGAATTTCAGTTTCTTATCACTTAGAAAAGATTCAGATAATTAACAATCGTGTTTTGATTAGAATATTAACATTACTAACTATGATCAGATTGCTGAATTTCTGTATTGTGGGAATCTTTTGAAGTATTATTGGAAGTTATTGAATTAAATGTGCCTGATTTGGGTGGGTTTGGAGTTTTCCTAATGTTGTCTTTGCAAGTTCTGCTAATGAAGCATTCTATTGTATAACATTAACTAGTAGCGTTCTGCTCAATATATTGTATCAGGAGGCCCAAGGCCAAAATAACTTAAAGGATTGTTATATTTTCAGGAGCTTCGTTTCAGTTCACTCCAAACTCAGGATTCTAGATTGCTTCAATATACCTTCCTTAAGGATTCCAGGCAAGAACGACAGTATTTTGATCTTAGTCTGAATTCCCTGGAATTCACTTTATTTCTGTGCTGCTTTTAAGGTGTTATATTTAACATCTTGAAATCAATATACACAGGGCCAGACTAAGGTAGTTTTCAATGGTAAGCGAACATTATTTTTCCATGGAATGGTCCGTCCTCCATGCCATTTGAATTGCTCACCAAGACTTGACTCAATTGAGGACGCCCATCTAGACAAGCCTCTGAAGAAGTCCAAAAGACGAAACGGCCTCCCGCCGGCTTGGGGGTGAGCTCCTGCCGTCAGGCAACCCCCCCCCCCCCCACAGCTCACACACCACGGTGAGACGAACGTGGGGCAGCTTTTCCCTCTGCATTGGCAGTTTGGTAATTTTAATAGACGCTAGCCCAAACGTTATTAAACTACAAGGACCACAGTCCTCCGCGGCCAGCCAGTATAGCTACGCCGCGCAAGCGCATTACGCTCACCACGCGGAGCTAGCGTCTTCCTGAACTACTACGACCGACTATCCTTGCGGTTACCCACCAACGCATGCGCACTGCATGCCAAGGACACTTTAGCGGTCCCAGTGTTCAACTCCGTCCAGAGCGGGCTTCAATCCAGGTTCCCTGCCAGAATACCATCATTTAAACAGACACTGTTCCTTTACAGGGACCCAGGACGTGGGATAGCCTATTTGGTTCTCTCACCTAGTAATGATACCATACTTTAGTTCATGACTTCATGTATTGACACTGTTTACTTTATACTTTGATGTGCCTTGATGCGATTTCTCATTGTTATATGTACCACTGTGTAATTTCGCTGTACTTGCATGCTTCTATTGTTGCTCCCACTGTGGATTATTTACTGCAGCAATGTACTAGTGAATAGATACTATTTTTGATAACTATTGCCTATTGATTGATTTATAGACCTATCTACCTGAATTGCTTTCAGTATATTATATGGTGTAGCCCACAGCTTTTTTGCATTGGAAGAGGGTCTACCCTAGCAAACCTTTTGAATTGTTATCCCAATAACCCCATTAATGTGGGATATAATGAGCATGGTGATCAGATCATGATATAAATAAACATAACAGTTTAAATAATGTACCAGTAAGGCCTTTTCGCAGACCACCTGAGAATTTCAGGGGGCTGAGCCCCCATAGCCCCCCCCTGGCTACATGCCTGGTTCCTAGAATAGGAGGAGACCTCCAAGGGCCATCCAGTCCAACCTCCTTCTGCACCTGGGCGGCATCGGGAGCCTGTGGGGCGGGAGTGCACCTACCTCCCGCCCTGCCTGTGATCTACCAGGACGCCCTACGCGATCTACCAGTAGATCGCCGTGAAGACTTCGCCGCTGATAGCTAGCGACTTCACTTTAGGATCTTTCTATTAATCTTGCTGCCACCATAAAAAGTATTCTTGCTGCCACCTCTTTGTAAAGGTACATTTATTAGGAGGTTTGTATTTTCAAAATGATGTCACTGAGAGACTTTTGAGGAACAAGAACTTGAATGGTTTATTGTCACAACAGCGTAGCGGTTTCAAAATGTACAGATCTTAGGGGGTTTCATTTCTTTAGAGGCAAAGGTCTTCTGGTTACTTAATTTCCAACACAATGTCAGATGGTAACTTTTCAAACTTTGAATAATAATGTTATAGATATACTGCCCCAAATAGGCTTCCTATCTATTTCTACTACAATCCTTATAAGCTTCCCAAGCTTAACTGCCTTGCTGCAGTATCAAAACACAGTCTTTTCTGCTTCCCCCAGGAAAGACTTCAGCAACTCTCCAAATTGCTACCAGCTAGTCCCACTGCAGTGACTAACTGCTCTTTCTAACTAACTGCTCTTTCTAACTTCTAGAATTCAAATGTGCACCTGCCAAAGCCAGTGTTTGGCTCTGCCTCCAGCAACCGAACACTTCGAGAGGCTGTCCATCTTTATATCCCCCTTAACTCTCTGCAGTCTGTTCAGCATATAACCATTCAATACAATACAAACCATACATCTATTATATAAAGGAGGTCCCGTCATCGAACGACCGTCCTAGACAGAGAAACCTTCCAAGGCAGAAACACCAAATTTGGCAACATAAATAGGCCTCAGGCAAGGAAGGTTTTTAGCAAAGAAACTTCCCCCCCAAAACCTAGAAGGCCCCCAAAACAATGATACAAAAAAACTACATTTCCCAGCATCCTCTGCGGCCGCCAGCAAAACCCATTGGCCAACATCAGTTACCATAGTAACGGCGGCCCAAGCCAGCCAAGACTAGATTAGAATGCTGAGTGAATTCAGTTTAATCAGTTGCCGTTTGAGGGTTAAACTGCCAAGGCCATCTAGGAGGGAGACAAATAGGGCACCAGGGACACAGGCACCACTGACAAATACATACCCCCAGAATAACACAAAAGTAATACCTACACACAACACAATACGCACATAACACAACCTTGCGTCTACTGCTCAACCCATTTGTATGCCATTCCTTCCTTCCACACAGGCATAAGCTGACCCAAAAGACAAGCCATGCCTCCTAAAAAGAACAGCATCGGACGACACACTCGCAACGCTACATACATCACACAAAAAAGGGCAGAATAAACGGCAGAACATAAAGAAACTGCACTACACTAGCTTTTGCCATCGCCATAAACAAGGCTCAAGGACAAATACTGCAAATCTGTGGCATAGACCTTGACACAGAATGCTTCTCCCACGGACAACTCTATGTAGCGTGCTCCAGAGTTGGGAAACCACAGAACCTTTACATCAGCACAGCAGACAGAAAGACAAAAAACATTGTATATCCACAAGCTCTGCAGAACGCCAGCAACACCACACACCGACAACTCCACAGGACTTCAACATCCCACCCACCAGAACAACCCACAACGACACAGCCATGACCCCACCAAGACCATAAGTAACATCAATTCCAACCCTTACATACTCAGACTTTCTCGCATCTCCTAAATAAGGCACAGCAACGCGTGCCGGGTACAGCTAGTTTAACCATAAATAAATACAAAACCCTCAATACATATAGTGACTTCACTACAATCGCAATCTACCAGTAGATCGCAATCTACCTAATGAGCACCCCTGGTCTATGTTGTATAGTGTTGAATGTCATCATCTCTTGATGCTTTGGCAGCAAGCTCTCTTTAATGTGTGTGTGTCTGTATGTGTATGTATATGAGTGTGTGTGTATATATACACACACACATACACTTGCATCATCCCTATGTAATAAACAGCAATATACAGGTCATAGATTTGTCTTGTACATTACTGCCACATGTTTGGTCAGGAAAAGTACACCCCTTGCAGCATTTTTCACAACCGCGTGGTGTGAAGAAGGAAGAGCGATAGCCTTTGTTATTTCTTACCCAGCAGGCTGGCTTCTGGTTGTTCTGGCAGTGAATATGCAAGTGCTTATATCAACCATCTCAGCAGAATTAGACAGCTGTATTGGTAATCCTGCTCCAGTCTGTGTGCTGACAAGCAGTGCATGAGTAATGCAGGCGGTCTTCCCAATGTGACCCTCTCCCAAAGCAATAATGAACTGAAAAATCTGCATTATCAGCTATTTATTAGTACTGTATATACCTGAATTAGGATGAAGAGAGGAAAAGAAGAGCCCGTAAGTGAACGTGTATTACATTCTATACCAGGTGAGGTCAATACAAGTATTGCCGACATGTAGCAATATTTCATTATTTTAGACTGATTCGGACTCTGTTCTTTGCATAGGAGATACATTTAAAGCTTGGTGGATTTATTGTGTCTTATGCGCCAGGCTATATGACCTGTAAAAACATTTCCATTTAAATTACAGTCTGGATGAACAGATAAGTGTATTAAGGCTGATCTTTCATGCTCTATTTCAAAGGTAATGAAAATATAACTTGGAGATAAGAAATCCATTTACCTGCAAACGCATTCATTACCCGCCGTAATCTCAAGATTAATAGTCAATAGATATTGGCGATTGTGAATAAACGCTGCCATCTCTTAACACCCAAACATGCTCAGAAGAAGGACTAGGTGTCATTATAATGTACTTCTCTCTTATGCCTGGTTTCCATGGGGAAATATGATTTCAACTGCTCTAAATAGTGGCTCCTCGAGATTTATGTCAAACCAACAGCCCTGACCAGACGGCTGGCTTATCAGTCAGAGATTACCTGGTAAGAGATTGCAATGCAAAACACATCAGTTTTCAACAAGCAGGTGAAGTCGAAGCAAAAGGCCTTCTGTTCTCGAACATGGGAGTCCTCAAGGAAAAGCTCAGTGACTCATAAATACCATGTTGAGCAATTATTCACTCATGTAAGGTGAGCTTCAGGTTCGTGTAACATCCATTGACTAGAATTTTAATGGCAAATGTCTGAATTGACTGGGCATTGTCACCAATACTTAAAATGAGAATGTCTATTATCTCTCTCTCTCTCTCGGCATTACTTCGCGAATGAAGATTCTTAGGAAGGACTCATCCCACGCTTTTTACAAGCGCGTTGATGGCTAAAAAGGCCAATCCAAGATAGGCAAGTCCGGTTGCAGAAAGAACACCAGAAAGTCTCCTTGGGTGATGTTGTTTACAAGTTGCGGTTCTTTCTGCGTTGTCGTTTCTCTTCGAGATCCATTCGGCGTGTCTTCTCAAAAGAGGCCGCAGCATTGTGGAGAGTGCGTCTCCATGCCTCCCGATGTGAGGCCAGGGTGGACCATTGTTGGTGATCAATCTAGCCGAGCCTGAGATGTTGTTTCAGGGAGTCCTTATATCTCTTTTTGGGGGTGCCTCTCTTGCGCTGACCCGTGGCGAGTTCACCATAGAGTAGTATCTTTGGGAGGCGGTGGTCCTCCATCCTAGAGAAGTGCCCTTCCCAGCGCAGCTGTGTTCCCAATAGCATGGCCTCAACGCTGGTGATCCCTGCTTGCCAAGGACAGCAACATTCGTCACATAGTCGGTCCAGTGTATATTTAGGATTGTGCGAAGACAGCGCTGATGAAAGCGTTCGAGGAGTCGTAGGTGTTGGCAATAGGTGACCCATGTTTCAGACCCACATAAGAGAATAGACAGTACGATAGCTCTGTACACACTGATTTTGGTGCTTTGCCTCAGGTGTTTGTTGCTCCAGACTCTTTTGTGAAGCCTTCCAAATGCACTATATTATATACTTCAAGTATTATATACTTGAAGATAAAGCAGATGATAAAATATGCTTCAGTTTGTTCCAGGTGTGAAGTGGGGTTTCTTGCCATGGGTTTCTGATCTCTGCAATCCCCCCCCCCCTGTCATTTTATCAAATAGCAGTTTAAATTATAGGGAGGAGTCATTCTGAGTTTCAAGATTCACCCACATGGCGGAGGTTTCTTGTGTAATAATCGGAGCAATTCTTGGGTGGAAAGCTGTAAAATATAAGTCAATGTCTTCTGTTATCACAACTGTAGATTGCTTCAAGAATACATAATTAATAGGCTAGGCATTCAAACATATGGCATGCATTCTTCTAACGGACACCCTCTGTTACCTTTTTCATGGTTTATCCATTAGTCCAGTGTTTTTCAACCTTTTTTGAGCCGCGGCACATTTTTTACATTTACAAAATCCTGGGGCACACCACCAACCAAAATGACACAAAATGTCACTCTAACTGTCATTTTACTAACTGTCACCCTCCCCCTCGTGACTCTGATGCTTCCGCCCCCCTCCCTGTCACCATCCCACAGGGGAGGGCTGCACTGAGTGGCCGAAGCACACGCGGGCTCAGCTGAGCAGGACAAATAGGAATTGAGCACACGGGGTGGCTCCGAGCCTCGGAACAAACTGCGGTGGAGGCTCGCAGCCGTTGCCACCCCTGGCTCTCCTTCCCAAAGGGGTTCACCCCCCCCCCAGGAGTGCCCCCCCCGCGTCCCTTTGGCTTTCCTGCTGTTGCCTTGGGGCCATTTGGGAAGGAACCAAACTGGGCTGTGGAGCTGCGCATCCCGGCCTCTGCTCTGCTCTGCTCTGCAGCGAACCCGGAGCCCAGCCAGGAGAGGCCAGGAGATGAGGGGTTGCTCCCCTTCCCTGGCGCAGAGGGGCTAGAGGGCAGAAAGCCTCGCCCCAAGCCTCTGGGAGCAGGGTTGGACGGGGGCAGCTCCCGTGGACTCCTCCTCCCTCTCCTCCTCCTTGCTGCCGGAGGGGAGGAGGGCAGAAGAGCGCCCAGGAGCCAGGAAGCAGGAGAAGCCGCAGCCTGGCCAGATAGCCCTTGGCATGCAGAGGGAGGGAAGGAAGGAAGGGAAGGAGAGAGAGAGAGGAAGGCGGGAGGGAAAGTTCTGGACGCCGAGGGGCTCTCCCTGACTGCAGCCAGGCTGGCTGGCATTGCTGCTTCAGCCAAGAAAGCCTCATTTCCGCTGCCTGAAGTTTCCTGCTAGTCTCTCTCTCTCTCTCTCTCTCTCTCTCTTTCTCTCTCTCCACTGTAATTTCCCACGTCACACCTGATGATCTCTCACGGCACACTAGTGTTCCACGGCACACTGGTTGAAAATCACTGCATTAGTCAATTAATCTAAGCATTACAGCATCCCACTATGTTATCAGTTCACATGAGAACCTCCTTGGGTCCCAGGGCATTTCTTTTCTGCACCTAAAGCTCAACTCCCTCTCCACCTGGTGCCTTGTTACTCTGATAAGCTTCACTTGTCTCCAGCGCGCTGCAGTTGGTCAGTATCTGACTCTTAATCCCTATCTACTAGGCCTGGACAATCATGGTTCTAAATGGTTCTAAACTAAAATTCTGGTGGTGAACACTAGGTGGCGCTGGTGCTTTGCTTCTACGGTGTTGCTAAAGTTCTGGTGAACATTTTAGAACTCCAACAAAACTTTCAAGACTTCATTATTATTTCATTATTGGCGATTTTTAAGACAGAACCAATTAGGAACTGCCATTTATAACAAAATTTTGAAAGTTTTGTTACGAGTTCTGAAATTTTCACCACCAGAACTTTAGCAACACTGTAGAAGCAATATAATATAAATCTAGGCATTATATTTCCACAATGAATCATCTATATTGAAGAGAAATGTATATACTCAATAATGTGATGCTCAAAATGTAAAACATTCAAAGCAATGATAACAATATACACAATGCAATATTACATAAACGTTCGACAACACATTATAGAATTCAATGCACCAGACGTATCATCATCATAGTATTACATTACCAGAAGAAAGTTCCAAATTCAATAGTCTCTGCAATTAGAGTTATTCAAGGTGTGTTTGGTGTGGTAGTCCAGATAACGTAGTCCCATGAAATGGATCCTGAAGTGTGGAGTCGATCACGCATTCCCGTAGGCCTTGGGAATACATCCGATTCAATTCCGATAACATCGCTGTAAAAATCGGAAGTGATTCACATCCGAAACCAAAGAAAAATCAACATCCGAAACGACTTCCGATACGCATTTTTTGCATTCAAAAACAAGCCTACAGGATAGCATCACAGTCTATCAGTTTCAGTAAGGTAAAGCTTCTGTCCAACTTCTTGAAATCTGACCTTGACATTTTACATCCTGGTGGGCATTTACTGTCGCTAGCTGAATTTTTTAAAACTAGGGCAGCCATGAACGCAAACCATGGGAAAGTATTCAGTTATCCAAAATAAAATTGAGGAAAAAGGTTAAAGGAACACAAGCTGTAAACCTTAGTATTAACCAAAGACATTTCTCAATAAATGTGTGTGACACACATAAATACTGCATCTGACACACTAATGTGTCGTGACACACTGTTTGGAACACTCTATACTATAATTGCTCAAACAGTAGGAAAAGAACAGATGGGTGGAGATATGGCAAATCTTTTCTGTTTGTCAGCAATTATAAGCATTAGCGTGTATATAGTGCGTTAGCAAAAAATAATTTAAAATTGCTTCTCATATTTTTTTTTCTTAAAATATTCTCTGAGCTAATAGAATAAAGAAGTTTTCAACTACAGAGTGTAAGGTTCTTAATGGTCTCTTTTAAGAATACTTGTACATTTTCATAATAAGTTAAAATAAAAGGGAGCTATTATTGTAGGGAAGAAGAAGAAAAAGTTGATTGTGCATATTTAAAATGTTGACCATGTGCAAATAGTTACAAGAACTGAACCAGAATGTGATAATGGCCAACAGGAAAGTTATAGATCATGTTTTGCAATAGCCCCATAGCACCAGGGAAGAATTTACTTGCCACCACATTGCAATGGTTTTGGTTGGATTAGGAATGTAGAAACAGATATGGTTGCATACCCAGATTACCCATAAGGCCAATGAGGCCATGGCCTAGGGGCGCAAGCCACCGGGGGGGGGGGGGAAGTGCAGATCACGGACCAAAAAACCCCTGGTCCGCGCCCCTCTTCCCCACTTTCTCCTGCCCCACCTCGTTCCTTCTCCCGGCAAAGTCTCTGATCCAGCCCCTCCGGGAGTGCACGCCAAGCGGACATCTCTCTCTCTCTGTGTGTGTGTCTCTCTCTCTCTCTCTCATGCGCGCTCTCTCTCTCGTGCTCTCTCTCTCTCACTTGCTCTTTCTCTCTCGCTCTCTCTCTCTTGCTCTCTTGCACTCTCTCGCTCTCGCTCACTCTCTCTTGCTCTCTTGCACTCTCTCGCTCTCGCTCACTCTCTCTTGCTCTCTTGCACTCTCTCGCGCCTTTGGAGCGAGTTTGCACTCGCTGCGCTCTCCCCAAGCCTCCCGACTCCCGAGGGGACCTTCAGAGCACAGCAAAGCTTTCCAGCCGATGGGAATGGGGACCTTGGAGGTGGCGGGATGGTGCCTACTTGCCTTCCTCTTCTGCTCCGGAGGCACCATGGCAAAAGCCAGCCAAGTGTGGATCTGAATGGTGTGTTTGTGTGTGTGTGTGTGGGGGGGGGGTAAGAGGTTGGCTGGGGGCGTAATTCCAAACTGTGGCCTAGGGTGCAAAAAGGTTTTAATCCAGGCCTGTATGGTTGTACTTCCAAGTCTCTTCTGTTGACTTTAATTTCATATCCTACTCTTTTCTACCTTTTTTCTTTCTTTCTTTATCTTTCGTTTCTCTCTCCCTCTTTTTTTCTGCTTCTTTTTCCCCCTTTCCTTTTTCTTCTTCTTCTTTTCTCTTTATCTTTAGTTTCCTACTATTCTAAATATATTGTTCACAAACTTTCCATGTAAACATACAATCTACAATATTTACTATTTATTTTACACTATATCCCTGTAGGGGAACCTGTTTGTAATATTTTAATCTCAATAAATAATAATAATAATATTTTAAAAAGGAATGTGGAGACAAGGATCCAAATCTTCACTCAGCCATGGGATCTCTCTCGGTGATCTTGGGCAAACCACACTCTATCACCCTCAGGAAACCACAATGAACAAATGTTACACCCCCCCCCCCCAAAAACCCCCACCATGATATGTTCTCTTTTGGGTCTCCATAAGTCAGAAATGACTTGAAGGCATACAACAATGACAACGCTGTATTTTTTTTCAATTGGAGAAACAATTTTCCGGTGTATAAGACGGCTGGGCGTATAAGACTTCCCCCAACTTTTCAAGTTAAAATATAGAGTTTGGGATATACTCACCGTATAAGACTACCCCTCTTCCAATGAACTCCACCCCCCCTCGCCAGCTGAGAATCAACCCGCGTCAGAGCTATCGCGGATTGATTCTGAGCTGGTGAGGGAGCATGGAGGTGGGCACCCCCTGCGCACTGTGCATGCGTGGGCGCCATTAACAAAATAGTAATTAATTTCGTTATTAAATATCGCTCGATTTCGAAACAGAGCCGGAAAAATGTGCAAGGGTATCACTTTCGAAACGGAAACGGTTCCTGCTCCCCCCCCCCTCGAGTTTAGAAACAATTTTTTTTATCAACCACCCCTAGTAAATACACTTTAATGTTGTTGACTGTGGGATAGGGAACCTGGTCAGGGGAACAGAATTGCAATAGACCACTATATCTTCACCTCTCCGCCCCCCAGGCCTCGCCTGCTGTTGCACAAAAAACAAAAACCGACTCCATTCTTAAAAGTGAGTAACCCTCTGTGAGCTGAGTAACGGAGGTTCCTTTTTCTCTGTGGCCATTTAAAATGAAAAATAATGTATTCAGTGGGTACAGAAACATACGTGATACGCAAATACTGCATTTATGAATCCTTTTTGTCTACTTCTAGATATTAAATTTCCTGAAAGAAATTTTTATTATCTAATCAGACATAATATATAAATAAAAACCTACTGATTTCAGTGAGATTCTAAGATAATTAGACCAAGTATTGGCTATTAGGGCTGGATATCTCCAGTTTAAAATACTTTGAAATCTTTTTTTGTATTTTCGTATATTTCTACCATATATCGACCCTCGGGGTCCAAATTTCAAAACCGAACCCGGGGTCGCCATTTTTCTAAAGGTCACGTTTTTAGGTCGTTCCCCCCTCTCAGAACTCAACTCACGAGAGGAGACTGGGTCCCAGGAGTTTTGGCCTACAACTCCCAGAAATCCCAGCCACTTTACCAGCTGTTTATTGCCAAGGACAGGAGGAGGAGGAGGGGATTTGCGTCCCCTCTTCCTCCTCTCCTTGTCCCTGAAGCCTGAGTCTGCTTATATCCTTGCCAAGATATAAGCCGACTAAAGCCTGAGTCGGCTTACTGAAGCCTGAGTCGGCTTATATCTGAGCGAGGGCAGCCTCTTCTTCGCCAAGATATAAGTCGACTCAGGCTTCAGGGACACGGAGAGGAGGAAGAGGGGAGGCTCATACCCTCCTCCTCGTCCTATCCTTGACAATAAACCAGAACAAGGGTCCCGGTTTATTGCCAAGGAGAGGAGGAGGAGGAGGGAATTCACGTCCCCTCTTCCTCCTCTCCTTGTCCCTGAAGCCTGAGTTGGCTTATATCTTGGCGAAGAAGAGACTGCCCTTGGTCAGATATAAGCCGACTCAGGCTTCAGGGACAAGGAGAATCCCCTCTTTATTCCCATCCAGGGGAGGGGGGGAGTTCGCCTGCCCTCCTCCTAGGGTTGGCATATGTCCCTTATTCTAAGGGACGTGCCTTATTTCGGCCCTAAAATTTGTGTCCCTTATTTTCAGGCCCTGTCCCTTATTTTTGACTAGCAGGACAGGACTGGGCGGGGTTGACCAGAGGAAGGTGCGCGCTGCGGTTTCCACGGCAATGCCTGCCCGGGGATTCCCACTCGCAGGGCAGCCTGCGTCCCAGTTGGAAGGAAGAGGCGATACAGGACTTTTTCAAAGTACAGTAGACTAATTAACCGTTACCCAAGGGGAATGTTGAATCATGTTGGATAACGATAGTTTCTGGTTGCTTGAGAGGTACTCTTAAAATAGGCCTAGCTGTGCATCCCAATACCATACAATGCTGTGCATCCCATACTATACTATACCATTAGCTATTGACATAATAATCATGAAGGTGTACTGTCTTATAAAATTTATTTTATTTTAATGTTTAGACCAGTGTTTTTCAACCAGTGTGCCGTGGCACACTAGTGTGCCGTGACGGACCTCCTGCTGTGCCGCGAGAAAAGCTCTCTGCCCCTTCCTTCCCCCCTCCTCCTGCCGAACTCCTGCTGCTTGGGGGGGGGGGAGGAGGAAGGGCCGGGCGGTGGCAAAGAAAAAAAAGGGGCCAGGGCGCCGCCTCCGTCGGCCGTTTTTCCAGCAAGCCTCCAATTCGCCATGACTCTCGCCCCTCACTCGCTGAAGCCGCGTGGAGGAGCCCCGCCCACTGAAGCCCATCCACCGCTCATGCTCCTCGGTGGGAGAGCTGAAGCTGGGGGGAGGGGGCAGGGCATGGTGCGGCCTGGCTCCTCCCCCGGCTTTGGCACTCCCAGCAGCTGCTCCAGCCTTGAGGGGACAGTGCAAAGCCACCATTGTCCTGGCTCTGGCACCACTGGCTTGGCACTGCCCCCTCAAGGTTGGAGCAGTTACTGGGAGAAGGTGAAGACTGGGGGAGGAGGCGGCCATGCCCCGCTTCACCTCGTAACTGCTCCTGGCTCTGCCCATGCAGAAAAAACATCCCCAATTTTCTCATCTGTATTTTCTCCATCTGTATTCAGCTGCTCCCAGCAGCTGCCACAGGCCATCCCCCAGCCGTTCTTCACTGTGTTAGAGTGTCATTTTGTGTCATTTTGGTTGGTGGTGTGCCCCCGGATTTTTTAAATGTTAAAAGTGTGCCACGGCTCAAAAAACGTTGGGAAACACTGGTTTAGACAGCGCACTTTTAAAGTCAGCAAAGTCAAGGACTAAATACAGATGGAGAAAATTAGGTAGTTCTAATGATGGTTTTTTCTGCATGACAAAGCATGCAGAAACATACCATGTCCTGTTAAGAGGGTGTAAGTCAGTTTCTTTTGTGAGTTTCAATCATTATCTTATTCTGTTAATAAAACTATTTCTACCTAATGTTTGAGTTTCAAGTTTTTAATGAAGTGTCCCTTATTTTTGTGAAAAATCCCGTAAATGTCCCTTATTTCTTATATCAAAAAGTGGCAACCCTACCTCCTCCTCCCCTGGATGGGAATAAGTTGCTTTATTCCCATCCCGGGGAGGAGGGGGGGGTTCACCTGCCCTCCTCCTTCCCTGGATGGGAATAACTCACCTTATTCCCATACTGTCACGATGCACGGACTTGACCGGCCCCTTAATCACACACACACACACAGCAGACTGAAGGCTAACTACTTTATTGAATATATAAAAACAGTTCAAAAGGTATATTGTCCATAAAAATAGCAAAAGCAAATCCAAAGGCAATAGGTAAGCAAGAGTTCAAAGATACTTGGTAATATCCCAAAAGCTTGGCAAGGCTCCGCTCAACAAAGCGGATTCAGGAACAAAGCAAGGTTGCAAGATACAAACAAGGCTTGAGTAGGCCACTAGCCAGACTCGGCTCCGTGGTCAGCTTCGCTACACGTCTGCTCAGATGAGACGTGGCCGAAGTACTGAGGATCCTTTCCCACGGATCCTATACTTAATCTTCATGGCGAGGACCCCGACGCTCTAGGCTTCTCCTTCTCCAATCTGTGGTGCGGGACCTCGGTCTGTCTAGGCTATGAAACCAACCCCTCCTGCTGGACTCAATGCTCCGTCTCCTATCAAAGGTCCGACCTTGCCTCCCAGCACCTGGGTCTCTATCTCCATGAGAGCTCTCCTCCCTAGAATCTTCCCAGCCACTCTCTTCCATGTTTTCACTCACAGGATCCTGTGAACCTCTCCCCCCCCGGCCGTTCATAAGTTTCGCTATCACTGCTTTCCATTTGCACCTGGTTATCTGTCTCTTCGTAAGGGTCAAGCCAACCTTCTTCCCATGCCAAACTTTCTGAAGGAGGCCCAGTGATGGGAAACTCTCCTTCTGGTAACCCTTCTAAATCCTCTTCAGGATCTAGCTCTGCTGCTGCAGGCCCTAATGCCAATGGGACCCCCGGTCCTGGCCCCTGCCCCCCAGGTACAAACGAGAACTGCTGTGCTACACATCCAGGGGAGGAGGGGGGGAAGCACTCCCTTCTTCCCTCCTTACCCCTCCCAGCTGACAGGCATCGCGCCTGATGCCTGTCAGCTGGGAGGGGCAGAGAGTGAAGAAGGGAGAGCAAGTCCTCCATTCTAGCCACCCAGCTGGCATAAAGAATTAAAACGAAAATTCGTTATTAATAACGTTTCAATCACAAAATTTATTTTAAAAATTTTTGTATAAATTTCTATAACAATCCAAAAAAATGAATCCCCCCCCCCCCCCCAACCGAGTTTAGAATCATTTTTTTTTCATGGCTCAACCACCCCTAATGGCTATGTGTGATACAGAAATGTCAACTCTCGATGTTTTATTTTTGGCCATGGTCGTAGAATGCAACTTAACTAAGATGAAGCTCAGCAAGATTTATATCATGTTCAATAGCAGTGGTTGTAAATAAATCAGCCGTAGGCATAAATCCATTACAGTATTGCAGTAACAATTCCACAGGTAATGATAAAATACCTGCTCTTATTTTACGGCTAGGAGGTGTATGGAAAAGGATGCCTCAAAGATTATGCATTGTTGCTTTTCTTGTTTTCGTGCTGCCATGTCTCGAATTTGATCCACATGCTTCCTGATGCAGGATTAACATTTTATTACAGAAGGTATTCCTTTCAAAAGTGCATGCTATCGTAAGCAGATGCTTTACCGCAGTTTCTGCAGAAGGCATACTCGATTCCACCTACTAGAAGAGGTTTACAAAATCAGTGTAGATCGGCATATTCTCCTCTTTTGCCATCCAACAACCAATTCTATTTAGTGGAGGCAGTAGAAGACAAATCTGCTTTTCAACGTTGTCTCCTTTGAGCTCTATACACTTTGTCCAACGTTTCTCCAATTTTTTTATCCCTTCCAAAAAATAAGATTTGTCGAGGTCATCAAAATAGGTATTTGTTTGTGAGATGATGTCATCGTTGGAGTCCAATCTCTTTCCGCCGAGCCATTTCTGCAGGTTTGGAAACAAGAAATAGTCACTCGGGGCTAAATCCGGAGAATAGGGTGGATGAGGGAGCACTTCGTTCCCCAATTCATGGATTGTTGTCATGGAAACTGCACATGTGTGCACCCTTGCAATGCCCTGGTGCAAAAGAACTTTTTCTTGGCCAAATGCGGTCGTCCCCCCCAATCTTCATTAAATTGACCCAATAAGTTGGCATAATATTTTGTTTTACCCTTTTGAAGGTAGTCAATGTGGATTATACTGTGTGCATCCCCAAAAATGGTCACCATGACTTTATTGGCTGACAAACCCACCTTGGCCTTCTTTGGCGCCAATTCACCCTTTGAAACCCACTGTTTTGACTGCTGTTTGGTCTCTGGTGTGTTGTGGTGGATCCACGTTTCGTCCACGGTTACGAAACGGCACAAAACCCCATCCATATTGTGGTTGAACAACACCAAACACTCCTGCGAAATTGTCACACGATTGTGTTTGTGGTCGATTGTGAGCAAACGCGGCAGCCATCTTGCAGAAAGCTTTCTCACACCCAAGTGATGATTTAAAATTGAAACCACTGAGCCACGTGAGATGCCTATGGCGTCCACAATCTCTCGCACTTTCAATCTCCGATTGGCCAACACCATATTGTGATTTTTTTCAATTGTTTCGGGTGTAGAGATCTCAACTGGGCGTCCAGAACGTTCGGCATCTTCCGTGCCTGTACGGCCACAACAAAATTCAGTAAACCACTTTTTACCATTGAAATTGATGGTGCAGAGTCCCAATAGTATTTATCAAGCTTAGTTATGGGATTTTTCCGCAAAAAAAAAAAAAGCTTAATGAGCACACAAAATTCACCTTTTTCTATTTTCTCCTCTAATCACGCGGTAGTCTGCTATCAATGGCTGTCAAACGCAAACTAAATGACACAGCTTGTTCAAATTTTGACAGGAGTCAACTGACAGGTGCCTGTTGACAGGAGCAGTGTCGCCCTTTCAGTTAAGAGGCGGGAAATTCAAAAAGTCATGGACTTATTGACCCGCCTTCATATGTCCAAAGTCTTAGAGCCTCTGTTTAGTCATTTTGGCTTCTAGAAAGAGTTTAAACTTGATTTCCTCTAGGACTCAAAGCCAGTATCTCCCTCTACAAGACTGTTTGAGTCTTATGATTTTCGGGGAGTACTTTCTCTCAACTCTACCACACTCCCAGGCTTGTCTGGGAAATACACAGGGAACAGTCTTATCTGTGGCTCTTTCTTGATTTTGTGGGAGGTTTCATTTTGTCTTAGAAATCTACATATCAACCATTCCTCTAGGCAATCTTGGTGTTTTTGTGACCATCTCTGAAACCTTCTTGTATGATACACTACATAAAGTGTATGGCTGGATTTCACATTCTTTCCTTTCCTTAGATAAGGCGAAAAACACTGTGTGTAACTGTGGAATAAGCAGTGGATTAGGAACAGGCAGATTCTGTACAGCATTAACTTGGGCTCAGGGCATTCATTGTCTAAATTCAACTGCTAGTTCCAAGCGTAGTAGATCTGTTGAATCAATGGTGCTTACATAAGTATTGACTTTCCATGTTTCCATTGATTCACAAGATCTACTCAGGTAGCAGTTGCATTGGCCCATATGGCAAATTGATGATATGCAATCAGTATGGCATCTCCCTGCATGCCATAGCGTGAAAAAAGTGGGGATTGGAATATTTATTTGTCATTTATTTGTCACGTTTCTATACTGCCCCTCTCAGCCCGAAGGCGACTTGGGACAGATTACACAAGGCAGTCTCTGCCCTCAATACAACACAAGCAAACAAACAAACAAAAAATAACCATATAACAATAAATTAACAATTAAAAACATACAATTGCAGTCTCAGCGTCATGTTGAAATCAGTTTCCGTAACATCGTCGTCATTCCATATATCTAATTAAACCTTTCTATTTCATCAGCAAATGCCAGCTCAAACAGCCAGGTCTTGACTTTCTTGCAAAACGTCAGGAGGGAGGGGGCTGATCTGATGTCTTTAGGGAGGGCGTTCCAAAGCCGAGGAGCCACCACTGAGAAGGCCCTGTCTCTCGTCCCCACCAGTCGCACCTGCGAAGGCGGGACAGAGAGCGGGGCCTCTCCGGATGATCTTAAACATCTCGATGATTCATAGAGAGAGATGCGTTTGGACAGGTAAGTTGGACCCGAACCGTTTAGGGCTTTAAAGGCTAAAGCCAGCACTTTGGATTGTGCCCGGTAGCAAACTGGCAGCCAGTGGAGCTGGCACAACAGGGGAATTGTACGCTCTCTGAGTGCCACTCCTGTTATCAACCTGGCTGCTGTCCATTGGACTAGCTTCAGCTTCCGAACAGTCTTCATAGGCAACCCCACATAGAGAGTGTTGCAGCAATCTATACGGGATGTAACCAGAGCGTGGACCATCGTGGCCAAGTCAGACTTCCCACGGTACGGGCGCAGCTGGCGCACAAGTTTTAATTGTGCAAATGCTCCCCGGTCACCTCCGAAACCTGGGGTTCCAGGCTCAGCGATGAGTCCAGGATCACACCCAAACTGTGAACCTGTGTCTTCAGGGGGAGTGTAACCCCGTCTAACACAGGCTGTAACCCTATGCCCTGTTCGTCCTTTTGAATGACCAGGAGTGCCTCTGTCTTGTCTGGATTCAATTTCAATTTGTTTGCCCTCATCCAGTCTGACACAGCGGCCAAGCACCGGTTCAGGACCTGAACAGCCTCCTTCGTAGCAGGTGGGAAGGAGTGACAGAGTTGGATGTCATCTGCGTACAGACGACAGCGCACTCAGAATCTCCGGATGACAGTTGAATAGGCTTTCTTTTTCTCTATTAATCGATATTACCCTCGATGGACTGTCACCTTGTCGTGGAGAGGGAGCTTGCGTGTTCCAATGAACCTGTGGGTATGATGAATGGAGTCATGCACTCCCAGGAGTGGCCGCGGGGGAGGTTCCAGACCAAGCACAGTCTGAAGACCCAAAGTCCCCAACCGCAGAGTAGACGGAGGATAACCTGGCACATGTTACAATGGCTGTGAAGGTGGAAGAAGGCTTCAACAGATTGAGAAACCATGGTCCTCGTGTTAAAATACACCGCCAGTGGTGTCTTCCAAAGAAAATAAAAATAACAAAAGTCCCATGGCGATCAGCGAGTGGCGACGGGGGCAGGATTGTGAAATCTGGAAGCCCCGAGTCTGGTGTTGGTATAAGAAGGTCCTCCGTTGTGCATGTGGCAGGGCTCAGGTTGCATTGTAACAGGTGGTCTGTGGTTTATTCTTCTCTACACTTGCGTGTCGTGGACTCCGCTTTGTGGCCCCATTTCTTAAGGCTGGCTCTGCATCTCGTGGTTCAATTTTGTAACCTGCCATTATGGAGGCAAATTTTGAGTGAACTCTAGTTCACTGATTCTCAAAGTGGGCAGTACCGCCCCCTGGTGGGCGGTGAGACGATCCAAGGGGGCAGTGGGTGGCTCAGATGAATTTGGTGGGTGGATAACCCCTTTAAGGGGGCGCTGAACAATTGGCCATTTAGGAGGGGTCGCGTGGCCCTCTTCTTTGACCCCGCCCCCTTCGCTTTGACTTGCATATTAGATATTTGGATTAGAATTCGTAAGAGTAGCAAAATTATTTATGAAGTAGCAACGAAAATATCTTTGGGGGTCACCACAACATGAGGAACGTTATTTGGGGGTCATGGCATTAGAAAGGTTGAGAACCACTGCATTAATACATATATATTTCTGTTTAATTGCTACTAAATTTTTTGAAAAATAATTTCTAGGAGAGCGGTGAGTAAATTTTTTTCTGGAAAGGGGGCGGTAGGCCAAAAAAATTTGGGAACCATTGCTTTAGTTGATGCTAATGCTGTGCCTTCAGAAATTAACTCTATAGTCTCCTACCATCATTCACCCTCAATATATACTTTGAGTGTACACCCTCTCCTCCCTTTATGAATGTCCTTTCTTGACCTCTTTTTGATAGAGTTCTCTCCCCTACAAATGATGTGCCCCACTGCTATCTCACCCCCTGTTTTTATCCTTCTATTTTAATCTGTACATGCAGCCCGCTCAGTGTCCTGTGGCATAAATGGTTTTAATTTTATTGTAATTTTATATTATTTTGTAGTTGTATGATGTTTTATGTTGTGATTATGTTGTTTTGATTGTTTTTACTGCGTTGTTGTGTTGACGGGCTTGGCCTCATGTAAGCTGCCCCGAGTCTTCGTAGGGGAGGTGGTGGCGGGGTACAAATAAATCCAAACTTGCTGTTGGATATTCATAGATCTCTAGCAAGAAGAAAGTCCCACTGGATCGGTGTTTCTCAACCTTCCTAATGCTGCGACCCCTTAATACAGTTCCTCATGTTGTGGGGACCCCTAACCATAACATTATTTTCATTGCTACTTCAGCACTGTATTTTGGGGGGGGTGATTTTTGTCATTTGGAAGTTGTAGTTGCTGGGATTTATAGTTCACCTACAATCAAAGAGCATTCAGAACTCACCAACAATGGAATTGAACCAAATTTGGAACACAACACTCCCATGACCAACAGCAAATACTGGAAGGGTTTGGTGGGCATTGACCTTGAGTTTGGGAGTTGTAGTTCACCTACATCCAGAGAGCACTATAGACTCAACAATGATGGATCTGGACCACACTTCACACGAATCCTCAATATACCCAAATGTGAACACTGGTGGAGTTTCGGGAAAATAGATCTTGACATTTGGGAGTTGTAGTTGCTGGGATTTATAGTTCATCTACAATCAAAGAGCACCTTGCACCCTACCAATGATAGAATTGGGTCAAACTTCCTACACAGAACCCTCATGCCTTGAAGGAACTAGCTGACGCAAGCCTCCATCCCACCTCACACACTCTTCCTCGCCCACACATGTGCATCATGCTGCCATGCGCCAAGCACGCCTGCTCTCCCATCCCCACTTGGAGTCTCAGAATCAGCCCTCCCCTTGGCTGGGAGGCCTGCCAATCACAGCAGAGGAGAGCTTTAGGTGGGAGAATGCGCAGTCTGTTTCCAAAAAGAAAGAGAAGAAAAAGCGGAGAGATCTTCAACCTTCTCTGCCAAAGGGCTTCCTAAGACCATCAGAAATACATGTTTTCTGATGGTCTTTGGCGACCCCTCTGAAACCCTCTCGCGACCCCCCTGGGAGTCCCGACCCCCAGGTTGAGAAACACTGCACTGGATGGTCTGCACAATGAATTGGGTTTTACAGTTTTCAGTGCCATTGGCTGCTGTTAACACTAATAATTCTTTGTCTGTACCCCCCCCCCCCCCCAGATGACCACCCTGTCCCTCCTCTGTCGGTGTCTCCAGTTTCCACTTTGAAGAGTCTCTGTTTCATCATGATATTAAATATTAATGAGATTGTGATGCAGCTGAACTAAATTACAGAGAAAGTTCCTGCGACATTCCGCTTTGAACTTTAAACAGAAACATAGAAAAATGCCTTTGAAGGATGGTACAAATGTATTACCTTCTTATCTATTTTGCTGTGCCGTTTCACAGACAATGCTTCTATTATATACTCTTAAGCTTGAAACAGTTCAGCACATCTTCCGCTTTGAAAAGAAAGCATGGTACATAATATCACAGAAACACGAATTTTCTCAGTATGTTGTTCCTAAATACGGAATATAAACATACCAATTAAAATAATCTCGATAATGTCCATTTGCAGTGACAGGTGATGCAAATTCGGGGTTAAAAATGATAAAACACTGATATTTGTCTTGTGTTCCTTTCTCTGGCATTACTTCGCGAAGGAAGATTCTTAGGAAGGACTCATCCCAGGCTTTTTACAAGCGCGTTGATGACTAAAAAGGCCAATCTGTGAAAGGCAAGTACAGTTGCAGAAAGCACAGCAGAAAGTCTCCTTGGGTGATGTTGTTTCCAAGTTGAGGTTCTTTCTGCGTTGTCGTTTCTCTTCGAGACCCGTTTGGTGTGTCTTCTCGAAAGCGGCCGCAGCATTGTGGATAGTGCGTCTCCATGCCTCCCGATGTGAGGCCAGGGTGGATCATTGTTGGTGATCAATCTGGCCGAGCCTGAGATGTTGTTTCAGGGAGTCCTTATATCTCTTTTTGGGGGCGCCTCTCTTGCGCTGACCCGTGGCGAGTTCACCGTAGAGTACTATCTTTGGGAGGCGGTGGTCCTCCACCCTAGAGACGTGCCCTGCCCTTCACAGCTGTGTTCTCAATAGCGTGGCCTCAATGCTGGTGATCCCTGCTTGCTCAAGGACAGCAACATTCGTCACACAGTCAGTCCAGTGTACATTTAGGATTATGTGAAGACAGCGCTGAGGAAAGTGTTGGCGATAGGTGAGCCATGTTTCAGACCCATATAGGGGTCTGTTTGACTCTAATGTGTTCTAATATACCATTTTGGCTGTGCTATGGGTGAATTAAGTGCATTTGTTCATTGTCATCTTTTGTAGTAAGCTAGATTTGTGATGAGAAAGAAGAATAATTCTCCTATAAATGAAAAATCCCGTACATCCCAGAGTATACCTAAGAAACATCTGATACATCTTTCGCCACCTCCTCCATCAGTAGTTTCTCCTGGAGCTGAGGCTCTCCTCTGAGGTAAAAATAGGGGGTAAAAATGGGCATGACCAATGCACCAAGTGCAAATGGATGGGACTTTGAGGGGAAATGACAATTGGTTGGAGAAGAAGAGGCAGACTAGTAACCCCTTCCTCCTCACTCTCAGCCTCCCCTAAGAAGTGTCTTTGTGTCTTGCCCCAAACTTACATTTTCGAAATTCCTACTCCCTCCCCTAACCATTCTCTTAAAACGGAAGCTCCATCCTTCGGGCGCAAACAGAATTTTGGTAAATGTAGTTTGGGAAGGCAAGGACCTCTGTAGCAGAGCATTCAAAAGGTCCCACCTAAACTAAATTTCCCAGAATTCTGCTTGCACCAAAAGAATAAGAATAATAATAATAATAACAACACTTTATTTATATGCCACCTTGCTCAGCCCGAAGGGGACTCAGGGCGGATCACAAGTACACATAGACGGCAAACATTCAATGCCATTTTGTATTGACGTACACAGACAGAACAGAACATGCTTCCTGTGTTAAAGCGCCATTGTAGGTTAATCACATCTGCTTAAATTAAAAAAAGAAATATATTAAAAATCTGTGGACAAACTGATTGTTTATGTGTTTATTTATTACATACATTTCTATCCCACCCTTCTCCCCACAAGGGGACTTAGGCCGGCCTTACGTGAGCATCCAGTGATGCAATCCACATACATACCAATAAAATTTCAATTAAAACAATAAAATCAATTTAAATCATTATCCAGACTTAACAATACACTGCCCACAAGGGGGTGGTATTGCCCCCTTTGAGAATCAGTGATCTAAATCAGTGTTTCCCAACCTTTTTTGAGCCGCGGCACACTTTTTACATTTGCAAAATCCTGGGGCACACCACCAACCAAAATGACACAATATGACACTCTAACACAGTAATACATATAGTTAATAGGTTTTTAAAATGTATTTATACATTCAGTGTGAAACCTGAGCTTGTTTTGATGAACACAACATAGATATCCAGGCAGGAATGGCAGAAAGACACAAACTATAAGAGTTTGGTGGGCATTGACCTTGAGTTTTGGAGTTGTAGTTCACCTATATCCAGAGAGCACTGTGGACTGAAACAATGTTGGATCAGGGGAGAGAGGGGTCCCAAACTTGGCATGAATAAACACCTGGAGGGCTGAATATGCCCAAATATGAACGCAGATGGAGTTCAGGAGAAATAGACCTTGACATTTGGGGGTTGTAGTTGCTGGGAGTTCCCCTACAATTAAAGAGCAGTCTGAACCCCACCAATGCAGATAGAACTGGGCCAAAAACAGCCATGCACTGCTCTTGAACCCCAAGGAGGCAAGAGGAGGATCTCTTCGGGGAGGCCGTTCCACAGAGCTGGCGCGGCTGCGGTAAACGCCTTCTGGCAAGATATGATATATCTTGCACTGTGTTTTTGTCTTGTATTCGCACCCATACCCTGTGACTGTGTAGGAATAGCAGAAAGACACAAACTCCCCACACGGATGCATGGAGAGGGAGAGACCAAGTAGACAACGGGTGGGGAGGGGGGGTGTTTGTAATTTTGTGCCTTTATCGAGGTAGGTTTCTTAGGGTTTTTATACTTCAACACACTAGACTCCCCCCCCCCTTTTCCTGGAGGTTCCAATTTCTCAAGGCACACCTGATGATCGCTCACGGCACACTAGTGTGCCCCGGCACACTGGTTGAGAAACACTGATCTAAATGCATTTTTCATCCCGGTTGGGGGAAAGGAAGACGAATACATGCATTAGATGTACTACCTTGTGACATGGCTGCTGGAAATATTGCACATGGTTGAGAGCTATGGGGAAACTCGTGCCCCACGCCCCACTTCACCCAGCTCTGGTTGAGGGTGATCCCATGGGAGAAGCGTCAATCATGTCGCTTCCCCTCATTGATTCCAAAAGCAACACAGGAAGCTTCCCGTGTTGCCACAGTGGCGGCATGTGCTGGCTCCCTTCTTCTCCCCTGGAACCCAGCTGGTATCATTTGATGGGAGTCCACAGGCTCCATGGATGAAGTAGGGTGGAGCCAGTGTATGCTGCCAAAATCCACCCTTTGTGATGAGGTCCTGTGTGGAATGGGTCTACCAATGGTCTACTAATAAGTCTCTGGTTGTTTGGTGGTAAGTCAGATTTGATTCTCCTAATGCTTTAGCAATAGCAGCAACAAATTATTCCTGCCCATACATACAGAACTAATTATACATCTGAAGTGAAGTGAGCCTGTAGGTAACCTAAATGGATATTTATGCAAGTAAACTAGACAATGTTCAGGTATTTAAAAAACAAAACAGAAGACTTGGATTCATTCATATTTATTTATTAGGCCCTTGGTTGATGGCTCTCATGATTCTCATAAAAAGCAAAGAAGATAATGGCATTCTGAAATCTGTTCACTACTAGCTTAACAAACGTGGGCTCCAAATCTGTGACTGTATCTATGTGGCGTACATGTTGGTATTGCTCCAAGCTGCATCACTTTGATGTGAAATAGAAACCAAAGCGAGCCTTACAGCCTTAGCACTGGGAATGTGGCGCAGCTGGTTGAGTGCCAGCTGCATAAGATCTCTACTGACCAGAAGGTCAGGAGTTCGAGGCCTGCCCGGGTTGGGGTGAGCTCTCGGCCAATTTGTGTAGCTCGTTGTCGACCTTTGCAACCCGAAAGACAGTTGCATATGTCAAGTAGGAAATTTAGGTACCACTTGTGTGGGGAGGCTAAATTTAACTGATTTACAAGGCCATAAAGATAATAATAATATATAATAATAATAAACTTTATTTATAAGCCGCTTCCCTCTCCCCACAGGGGACTCGGAGCGGCTTACATGGGGCCATGCCCAAACCACAAATCACACAATATCAGACATCAAGAAAACAATAAACACAATAAAAACAGTAGATCTCCATGACGTACACACCAAAAATGTTAGGAATGCAACAGCTCCCTCTGGTGGCCAGGAGCTGGAATGTTAAATTGCCTCTATGTCTGTCTATATATGTTGTATGTCAATGGCATTGAATGTTTGCCTGTATATGTGCATTTTGATCCATCCTGAGTCCCCTGCGGGGTGAGAAGGGCGGAATATAAATGATGTAAAAAAATAAATTAAAATAAAAACTCGTGAGCCACCAAGCCAGAGATATCTGAAAACTCTGCATGGTAGTCTACTAAAGGTTGAATGTTATTTTTCTTCTTCTTGGAATTACATCAAATATTTATTTATTTACTTACTTTATTTATATTCTGCTCTTCTCACCCCGAAGGGGACTCAGAGCAGATTACAGATACACATACTTAGCAGACAATCCCTGCTATTACACAAACACACATATAAACAAACAGAGGCAAACTCTGGCCACCAGGGGGAGCTGACGCACTCCGCATCTCTCAGCATTTCCAGCATCCCTTGTTGTTCCTTCCACATTCCTGGAGTTCTTTAATGGCCTCATAATTCAGTCAAAATTTGCCTCCCCACTTAACGTGGTACCTTTATCTCCTACTTGACAGATGCAAGTGTCTTTCGGGCTGCAAAGGTCGACAGCAGGCTACACTTAAAGGTTGAGCACCCACCTCGACCTGGGCAGGCCTCGAACTCATGATCTACTGGTCGGAGAGATCTTATGCAGCTGACACTTAGCCAGCTGTGCCACATATGACACCATATAACAGAAATCACATCAACGTCTAAATTGATATGCTACTTTTGACTTGACATATCATGAGTTCTGAAAACTTAGACTAGGCAAACACAAAGGTTGGAATCCTTTTTGTGTACTGTTCTGGTGGTTGCCTTTATTCCAAGGTTGCACAGTTATTGTGAGGAAAAACTGACAATATTTGCTTGCTTTGAAAGAAGCTTGCGTCTCCATTGCCTTCATTCATGCATGGCCAAATTATGACTGGTTCAGTTGGTTCAGTTGCTCCCGGCCATTCACTGGTTTGGGGTCCAGTGCTAAAGGCACAATGCGTAGCTTGTTTCCTCTTCATCCCGACATGTTCTGGTGTTTCTATTTCATCAGCGTTTTGTGTTCTGCTTGAGAAAATGAATTAAAATACACGTGAAGGATTGAAAACTGGTTCACATATCCAAAGTTTTGTCTTTTTGACTATTTTATGTTGCATTCCATGTTACTACTTATCATTTTTCTTCATAATTTCCATGCCACCACTCTGGGAATGGCTCCTAAAGATTTAAAGGAGGGATCCTACTTTTGGACCATCCCTAGGCATCCAATGATTTCAATCTACACTTGCCTTCATGGCTAATGGCTTTAATGCTCACAATATATTTCTTCTTTTTGTTACTACCTGTGAGAATACTACCCAACAATCCATGAACTAAATCTAAATCTAATCAACCCAAGTTTGAAGTTTTGTTTTGATGCAGGCCCGGATTAACCATTAGGCCATCAAGGCCAAGGCCTATGAATGCAGGCGTAGGAGGGCACAAAATCACAGACCAAAAAAACCCAAATACCTTTCTCTTCTTCCTTCCTTAGGCTGCAGCACCTCCTTCCTTCTTTCCCTCCCTCCCTCCCTCCCTCTCTTTCATTCCTTCCCCCTTCCACCACATTTGAGAGGGGGTGGGGGCCGCCGCAGGGGGGTGGGGAGGGTGCCCCAGTTGCCTAGGCGATGTTGTCGGCCGCCTTCATCCCGGCGTCCTGCGCGGCGCCCGCCCCTTTTCGGCAGCGGCGTCTGCAGCCAATGCCGCACCTCTCCTGCAACCAACCTGCGGGGCTGGGTGACATCAGGCGGCGAGGGTGAGGAGGAAGAGGCAGAGGGAAGCTGTGGCACTCTTCATGAGCGCCGTGGCCTCTGCCTCCTCTGCCATGTACCTGGGTGCCACAGCGGCCCCGGGGGCTTCCCTTCCTTCCTCCTCCTCGGAGAAGGAAGAGGAAGGAAGGGACGCCTCTGGGCGGCCGCTGTGGCACCCAGGAACATGGCGGAAAAGGCAGAGAGGCCGCGGCGCTTGCAAAGAAAGGCCGCAGCGCACGCGAAGAGAAGCTACGTCGCTCGCGAAGAGGCGCTGTGGCTTCCCTCCGCCTCTTCCTCCGCCTTGCCGCGCCTAAAGAAGGAGGGCGCGGTAAGGAGGAGGAACAGGCAGAGGGAAGCCGTTCTGCCTCTTCGCGAGCGCCGCGACCTCTCTGCCTCCTCTGCCATTTTCCTGGGTGCTGCAGCGGCTGCCCGAGGGCTTCCCTTCCTTCCTCTTCCTTCTCCGAGGAGAAGGAAGGAAGGGAAGCCCCCAGGGCCACTGCCACGCATGCTCGGTACCCAGGAACATGGCGGAGGATGCCGCAGCGCTCGCACCCTGCCGTGCATGCCCGGAAGTGGCCCCGCCACCAAGGGCGGGGCTTCCAAAGTGTGGCCTAGGGCGCCAAAAGCAGTTAATCCGGTCCTGTTTTGATGACACCAATTTAATAAAAGGCTTATCTGAAAACTGATGAGTTTGAATGTGTGGTGTCCAAATGTTGATGACTTCGCTATAATTATGAGGTATGAAGTATTTCAAACCACTTATGTAATTTTTTAGATTATTTTTTATTAAAACAGATTAAAACAAAACCTACATACAAGCAAACAAAAACAAACAACATCAAAATATTAAAATGCTTTTTCTAGAATAACACTACTACATCCTAAACATTTTTTAAAAAACCCTAATAACTACAAGCTACAAATAGTCTTGTTATCTAATCTAACTAGGGGGTGGTACCGCCCACTTTGAGAATCAGTGATCTAATACAGTGTTTCCCAACCTTTTTTGAGCTGCGGCACACTTTTTACATTTGCAAAATCCTGGGGCACACCACCAACCAAAATGACACAAAATGACACTCTAACACAGTCATACATATAGTTAATATGTTTTAAAATATATTTATACACTCAGTGTGAAACCTGGGCCTGTTTCGATGAACGCAACATAGATATCCTGGCAGGAATGGCAGAAAGACACAAACTTCCCACACAGAACTCCCATAACCAAGAGGAAATGCTATAAGAGATTGGTGGGCATTGACCTTGAGTTTTGGAGTTGTAGTTCACCTATATCCAGAGAGCACTGTGGACTCAAACAATGTTGGATCAGGACGAAACTTGGCATGAACACTCAATATGCCCAAATATGAACGCAGATGGAGTTCAGGGGAAATAGACCTTGACATTTGGGAGTTGTAGTTGCTGTAATTTATAGTTCCCCTCCAATCAAAGAGCATTCTGAACCCCACGAATAGAACTTGGCCAAACTTCCCACACAGAACCCCCCAGGAGGCAAGAGGAGGTCTCTACTTGGGGAAAGGGAGGCGGGCCTTCCCAGTGCATGGAGAGGGTGAGACCAAGTAGACAACGGGTGGGGAGGGGGGTGTTTGTAATTTTGTGCCTTTATCGAGGTAGGTTTCTTATGGTTTTTATACTTCAACACACTAGACTCTCCCCCCTCCCCTCCTGGAGGTTCCAATTTCCCATGGCACACCTGATGATCGCTCACGGCACACTAGTATGCCCTGGCACACTGGTTGGGAAACACTGATCTAATATGACAAAAGAAGAATTGGCTGTTGGTGGTTACTTTTTTTGGGAGGGGGGGTGGGGTTAGAAGCTTTTGAAATTGATACAGGTTTATTGCCCTGTTTCCTGAAGTTTTTGAATCTTTATTTCAAACCAGCCCGGAGAAAGGCTCATTGCTTATTGTCCCATGAAATTATGAGGCGCTAACAGAATTAGTCCACAATTTTATTAGCCTTTTAATGTCTGACCACCCTAAGGAATCATTTATGGATTAGCCAACCCACAAATTCAGTGATGGATGCCGTTTGCCATTTTTCTTGGCTGCTCTATATGAACGCCTATTAAAACGCTGCTCTGAGTTATTGAAATAAATGTAAAACAATTGTGTATGGTAATTTGCTTTACATCTTTTCATTTTTTTCCCCTCCCTCTTAGATGCTTTCAGGCAGTGGAAGCAAAGCGGTTTTTTTCTGTAAGAAATAGGTTCCCTCTTTTTATGGCTCAAAGAAAATAAACCCTGATGATTCTTCTTTGCCTTTTTTTTCTTCACATTTTGCTCATCATGTTTTATCGCATTTTCAAGAGATCTTTGGGATATAACCTTAGTAAAATGGATCTGAGCCCGGAAGAGTTTTAAAGTTACGGTATCTCGTTGTCACTCAAAGCTGGCTCAGATGCGTGCAGCGTACGTAGGATTGCATTGATTTGCTTTGTTTATCTTGCTATCACCTGAGGTTACAGTTTATATCTTAGTTGTATGCGTTTGCATTGTCAGAGAAGTCAAACCATCCCATGGCTTTCAGTAGTCAGGATCTGCCTTCAAGCAAAATAATTCAAAAACTTATTCTTTCCTTTACAAAATTGGGCTAAAGTAGGAATAGAAAGTGACTGGTACTGAAGACTTGCATATCCCCCTTGAACCGCTGTCTTTCGTCATTACTTCGCGAATGAAGATTCTTAGGAAGGTCTCATCCCACGCTTTTTACAAGCGCGTTGATGACTAAAAAGGCCAATAGGCAAGTCCGGTTGCAGAAAGCACGGCAGAAAGACTCCTTGGGTGATGTTGTTTCCAAGTTGTGGTTCTTTCTGCGTTGTCATTTCTCTTTGAGACCCATTCAGCGTGTCTTCTCGAAAGAGGCCGCAGCATCATGGATAGTGCGTCTCCATGCCTCCCGATGTGAGGCCAGGGTGGACCGTTGTTGGTGATCAATCTGGCTGAGCCTGAGATGTTGTTTCAAGGAGTCCTTATATCTCTTTTTTGGGGCGCCTCTCTTGCGCTGACCCGTAGCAAGTTCACCATAGAGGAGTATCTCCTCCCTAAGTTCCTCCACACTAGAGATGCGCCCTGCCCAGAGCAGCTGTGTTCTCAATAGCATGGCCTCAATGCTGGTGATCCCTGCTTGCTCAAGGACAGCAACATTAGTCACATAGACGGTCCAGTGTAGATTTAGGATTGTGCGAAGACAGCGCTGATGAAAGCGTTCGAGGAGTCGTAGGTGTTGGCGATAGGTGACCCATGTTTCAGACCCATAGAGGAGAATAGAAAGTACGATAGCTCTGTACACACTGATTTTGGTGCTTTGCCTCAGGTGCTTGTTACTCCAGACTCTTTTGTGAAGCCTTCCAAATGCACTATATGCCTTTGATAATCTGTGATCTATCTCTTTGCCAAACTTGGCGTCTGAAGAGATGATGCTTCCCAGGGAGGTGAACTGCTGAATGGACTTCAGCACAGATTTGTCTATGCGGACGTGGGGGTTATGGTGTTCTTCCTGTGGTGTGGGCTGGTAGAGGACTTCCGTATGATCATATTAAAAAGGCATATCTAAAAGCCTCAACTTACATTTTATTTATGCATTTATTTATTTATTATTTCAATGTCTATACCGCTCCTTTCTACCGGCTCCTGGCGGTTTACACCATCTATTAACAAGACACTGATAGTTACAGAAGCAGAAGTCCTGAATCGGTGCTTGGCCGCTGTAACGGACTGGATGAGGGCAAACAGATTGAAACTAAATCCAGACAAGACAGAGGTACTCCTGGTCAGTCGTAAGACCGAACAGGGAATAGGTGCTGGACAGGGTTACACTCTCCCTGAAGGCGCAGGTTCGCAGCTTGGGAGTGATCCTGGACTCATCGCTGAGCCTGGAACCCCAGGTCTCGGCGGTGGCCGGGAGAGCTTTTCAACAGTTAAAGTTTGTGTCAACAAATAGCAAAGCTGGCAACACTTTTGGCAATTATTTTCAACTATATGCAGCGGCATTTATTTTCATGCCTTGGTTTCAGGACCCCCAGTTGATACCTAAATCCTTAGATGCTCAAGTCCCATTATACACAATAACATAGTCAAATGGTATCCCTTTTATAAGGTTTGCTTTGGGGAATATATGGAGTATTTTCAAAATGTGGATGGTTGTAGCCATGGATACAGAATCTATGAATACATAATCCATGGATATGAAAGAGGGGTTGACTGCCTCTCTCTCTCTCTCTCTCTCTCTCTCTCTCTCTCTGTGTGTGTGTGTGTGTGTGTGTGTGTGTGAAACAAAAACTGATTTCTTTTATAATGGATCCAAATGTTGATTCACATTACTTGGATTCTATCCTAAACATACATTATGGTAATTTCAGAATATATATTTTGGGACTCTCTATCCATTCTTGACATGAGACATGCCTAGAACATACTTTCAATGTGTAGGAATGTGTGGTGTTTTATGCCTTTCATGCTTTTATAAGGTTAATGGGTTTTTTTATTTTGTTTTAATTTTGTTTATATTCATTGTGGCTTTGAATCATGCCAGTGTAAGCTGCCGTGAGTCACCTTCGTGCTGAGAAAGGCGGCATAGAACTGCAGTAAATAAATAAATAAATAAATAAATAAATAAATATGTCACTCATATACTTCACAAAGATAAAAAAACTAAGTGGGTCGTTAGAAGTAGTCAGCCATCCATATTTTTGTGTTTCACTATTGTAAACTTGATTATTTGTGGATTTGCCTAATACAGTGTTTCCCAACCGCTGTGACGCGGCACAGTAGTGTGCCGTGAAGGACCTCCTGCTGTGCCGCGAGGAAAAGCTTTCTGCCCCCCTTCCTTCCCCCCTCCTCCTGCCGAACCCCTGCTGCTTGGGGGAGGAGGAGAAGGGGCCGGGCGGCGACGAAGAAAAAGAAGAAGGGGTCAGGGCGCCGCCTCCTTCGGCCATTTCCCCAGCCAACCTCCGATCCGCCATGACTTCCTCCATGACTCTCGCCCCTCGCTCGCTGAAGCCACGCAGAGGAGGAAGTTGGGGGAGGGGAGGGGCACGGTGCAGCCTTGCTCCACCCCCTCCCCTGGCTTCCGCTCTCCCACAGCTTCTCCAGCCTTGAGGGGACAGTGCCAAGCCAGCATTGTGCTGGCTCTGCCACTGCTGGCTTGGCATTGCTCCCTCAGGGCTGGAGAAGCTGTGGGAGGCTGAGCTGAAGCCAGGGGGAGGGTGGAGCCAGGCTCCAGCCTTGAGGACAGTGCCAAGCCATGCCCCATCCCTCCCCCCCTCAATTCAGCTCTCCCACATGCCCCATCCCTCTCAGCAGCCTTGAGGGAACAGTGCCAAGCCAGCATTGTGATAGCTCTGTCATTGCCCCTCAAGGCTGGAGAAGCTGTGGGAGAGCTGAAGCCAGGGGAGGGGGCGGAGCCAGGCCGCACCATGCCCCATCCCCTCCCCATGGCTTCAGCTCTCCCACAGCTTCTCCAGCCTTGAGGGGACAGTGCCAAGCCAGCATTGTGCTGGCTCTGCCACTGCTGGCTTGGCATTGCTCCCTCAAGGCTGGAGAAGCTGTGGGAGAGCTGAAGCCGGGGGAGGGGGTGGAGCCAGGCCGAACCATGCCCCATCCCCTCCCCCCGGCTTCAGCTCTCCCACAGCTTCTCCAGCTTTGAAAGGACAGTGCCAAGCCAGCATTGTGATGGCTCTGTCATTGCCCCCTCAAGGCTGGAGAAGCTGTGGGAGAGCTGAAGCCAGGGGAGGGGCGGGGCATGGCACAGCCTGGCCCGCCCCTCCCCAGTTTCGCACTCCCAGCAGCTGCTCCCAGCAGGCCACCATCCCCAGCCGTTCTTTACTGTGTTAGAGTGTCATTTTGTATCATTTTGTTTGGTGGTGTGCCCCCGGATTTTTTTAAATGTTAAAAGTGTGCTGCGGCTCAAAAAAGGTTGGGAAACACTAGCCTAATATGTCCTCTTCAGGATCCTTCAGCATGATATGGTCAACCTTCACCAGAAGGTGACTATAGAATTGAACAAGTGGACCGCAGGTGTCGGTGGTGGCACAATTAAAACTCATGTGCCAGCTGCGACCATACCTCACGAAGGCTGCCTTGACCACGGTGGTCCACGCCTTAGTTACCTCCAGATTGGACTATTGTAATGCATTCTACGTGGGGCTTCCCTATATCCGAAATGGGTTATGAATCATTTTTTCCCTTGATCAAACAAGCCTAATGTTTAGGTGTGATTGGTACATTATTCAATGTGACATTTCCAATTAAATTTAGATGTATTGGAAAAACTCCTTTTGTAGACGTAAAAACCACTGAATCTGAGCAGCTTTTGGAAGCTGAATTAGATTTTAGTGATCAGATGAAATTGCTATAGGTAATAGTAAAGGTTTTCCCCTGACATTAAGTCCAGTCGTGTCCGACTGGGGGTTGGTGCTGATCTCCATTTCTAAGCCGGCGTTGTCCATAGACACCTCCAAGGGCATGTGACTGGCATGACTGCATGGAGCACTGTTACCTTCCCGACGGAGCGGTACCTATTCATCTAGTCACGTTTGCATGTTTTTGAACTAGGTTGGCAGAAGCTGGGGATAACAGTGGGAGCTCTCCCCAGATTTGAACCTGCCACCTTTCGGTTAGCAAGTTCAGCAGCTCAGCGGTTTAACCCACTGCGCCACCAGGGGCTATAGGTGATGATAAAATGTTTCGTATTTTAGCTTGTTTTAATTGCTTTAGCATAAATACACTGCATTATAATCACGCTTGGTTTTATATGTTACTACCTCCTCAAGCCTTTGGGTATAGACTATGTTTCTAAATAAACTGATATCGTTTATTATGTTTCTCCTATGTCATCACTCCAGATGCATAACTGAAACACTGAAGGACAACGGAAACATCTGACAACACACGAAAGCAAGCTTCTGTTTGCATAAACCTATTCATTAATCATTATCCACAGTGTGCTGTGCATTATTTCAATGTCGTCTTTCACACATATAACATGCATATTCTTCTTTGCATGCATTCTGTATATCATTTGCAGCAATATGCTTCTTTCTTGCAATATGAATGTTTGTGATCCTGTTCCAAACTGATAGGTCTATATTTATCCACCAGATGGGAAGGATGAATTTGGTGAAATTCTGTACATTTTATTGTGACCTTGCTGGGCAAGTATGTTTTTGAATGAGGCATGCCACATAGAGAAGTGGTGCACACCGGGAATGTGGCGCAGCTGGCTGGGTTTCAGCTGCATAAGATCTCTACTCTCCAGGAGGTCATGAATTTGAGGCAGGGGTGGGCAATTATTTTTTCCAAGGGGCCACACGAGAGCCAAAAAATATTATGGAGGGCCGCACCTAAAGGCTGAATTGCATTCTAATCTACATAATTTATTTATTTATTTACTATATTTACTATATATTACACATCATTAATTTTAACATATTAATATAACAAGAAATATTCATATATTATTAGTATTAATATCATAATTATTATATTATAGTATATATATATAGACATCATAATATATTGAAATTATAATATAACATTATTATATTATATTATTTATTATATTATTATAAAAATATTATAAAATATTTGGGTGGCACAGCTATTTAATGTATAATAAGATTTCACAAGACTCAAACTTCAAAAATCATATTATTAGGTCAGCTTCTCTGAATGTATGGATGAAATTTTTAAAAAATAGTATACCCAAGGATACCGCTCTGGATCTCTCCTATGGAGGCCTTCCAGATAAAAAGATTTGAGGATAACTGGCCAACCTATGCAGATTTATTAAGGAAAGAAGGGCAGACTTTCTTACTAAAAAGGCAAGAAGAACTAACTAAATGGAATCTGAACTGGTTTCAGTATAATCAAATTAAAAGAATTTGGCTTAATACAGAGAGAAAAGTGGTTAGTAAAATTTATAATTTCCTTTTGCAAATAGCCCAGGAGAAAGAACCTAACAAGGACTATATGAAAAAATGGGCCGCAAATTTGGGCTTCAGTATATCAAGAGAGGACTGGCAGAATGTTTGGAGGATAAAACAGAAATATAATTATGCATATTGTTTAAAAGAAAATATTTATAAGATGATGTATAGGTGGTACATCACACCGCAACAACTTGCTAAAATAAACAAAAAACATTGGTGATGAGTGTTGGAAGTGCCAAGAAGAAACTGGGACTTTCTACCACCAATGGTGGACGTGTAAAGCTGCCAAGCTCTTCTGGAACATGATCCATAAAAGTGTGTGTGGTATCCTTCAAAATGGAATGGGAAAAAAACCAGAACTCTACTTATTAAACATATCGGGACAAATGAATAGTAAAGCAAAAGATAAATTGCTTACATATCTTATTATTGCAGCCAGAATTACGTATGCCAAATTATGGAAAGCCACCGAAACTCAAAGGAAGAAGACTGGATCTTAAAAGTACTTGAGATCGCAGAAATGGATAAACTCACCTGCTGGCTCAGATATAACTCTAACAGTCAATATGAAGAGACGTGGATGCCCTTGTGAAGTTTGTCAAGGAGAAACCAACATAAATCTGAAAGGCTATAGACTGTAAATCAAGAATATCTCTCCCACTAAGGAGAAAATATCCAATCATTTGTATGGATTATAAGAGATGTGAAGTCAACATTTTCTTTTTCCTTTCCACTTAAGCTGCTTCTGTAAAACTCTATACTATTTTTCATCCTTTCCCCCCTTTAACCCTTTCCCTCCCTCTCTGACCCCATTGCCCCGATTGTACCCTATCCCACTCCTTCCCAGTTCCCTGCCTACTCTTCCCTTTCCACCAACTGCCTTTAGCTCTAGCGACCCCCCTCTGTCCATCTTTGTTCTAACCTTTTACTTGCTTAAAGGTTTGTTTCTTGTGGTTTTAACTTATATGTTTTTGTCTTTCTTTTGTGATATATGTTTTGTATTCTTTCCTCAAATAAAATCTATTTTAAATTTAAAAATAATAATAATAATAATAAAAACCACTAAAATGAAATTAAATTCAAGAAGACAAGGTGCGAACCAAGATGAAGGCTGACATCCTCAAGAGAGGAAGGATCCCAAGATGGAATGGCCCAATGGACCCAGCGCAGAGGATGGCAAAGCAGTCCCAGCCGCCGCAGCAGAGCAGAGCAGCAGGCGATCGGAGGCTGCAGGCCTCCGCCCGCTCTCTCCCCCAGCCATTCCCCAGCTGATCGCCCTGCTATGGAGTGCCTGCATCCCTGGAGGTGATCCGGGCCTGCAGGGGGAGCAGTCGGCGATCTGAGACGGCTTATTCTACCTGGCAACCTGGAAGATGATTAAGTGTTCCGGGTCACCAGGGCGATCAGCCCCCGCAGGTCGCCGAGTGCTCCTGCTGCAGCCCCGGATAGCCTCCAGTGATGTCAGGCACTCCAAAGCCGCCGCTCCTCCGACCTGTCTGCCGATACAGGCCCCACAGAGCCCGCGATGGGATGGAGGCAGCGGCACCCCTTCCTCTCGGCCCCGCCCCCCCGATGCCCTTCTCCCCGGACCGGACAGAATCGGCTGCTGGGCCGCATCTGGCCTGTGGGCCAAAGGTTGCCCACCCCAGGTGAGGCCTGTCCGGGTCGGGGTGAGCTCTTGATCAATTGTGTAGCTCGTTGTCTGTCTATATCTGTTGTATGTCAATGGCATTGAATGTTTGCCTGTATATGTGCATTGTGATCCGCCCTGAGTCCCCTGTGGGGTGAGAAGGGCGGAATATAAATGATGTAAATACATACATAAATAAATAATTTGTAGGGTTCTCTTTCTTGGATTATTGTAAGGATACTATCTAATTTTAAATCTTAAAGAAAAGTCCCAAATGTCTGTCAGTCTGTCTAACAGAGGATCTCTGACTTATTTGATGTGTTAATCGTGGAATAACCAGTCTTTTGCATTTTTGCTACTGATATACCCCAGCCAAAATATTTAGTCACTATAATATCAAGCAGCATGTTATAATGCTTTTAATTTGGCACTACTGCCATGGGTTGTGTGGGCTTGATATTCCTACTCAGACATGAAAACTAGCACCAAAAAATCAAACAGAAAATCACACTCCCTCAGCCCCAGAGGAAGGCAATACCAACTAGGGTTGCCGCTTTCTGATATAAGAAATAAGGGACATTTACCTAAAAATACGTGATTTTTCGCAAAAATAAGGGACACTTCGTAGAAACTTGAAAATCAAATGTTCGGCAACCCTAACTATACTCCTTTTGATGCAACCTTGGCTTTTTCAGCTGCGGCATCACACTGTTGACGGATCTTTAGACTGGGGTCTAACAGAAACCTCCTTTCGCATGCATTCAGGGCAATATCATCTACTTGGGCCATTCTGCAAGGAGGCACAACCCAAGCCCTCCCGACAGATGCCCGTCTGGATCAAAAGCCCTCCAGAGACCCCCCACCGCCCTTCAGCCCCGGTGTGGCTGTGATTTGTGTGCCTGGCAGGGGGTCACCTTCCTTCCTCTCCCAGCGGTTGACAGTAAAGGCGGCCCCGCGGTAGGTGTGGGTGTGGGTGCGGCAGACCTGGCTCTGGGTCTCCATGAACAGCAGCTCCGTGCGGGCCCGCATCTCCGCGCGCCGCGCCCGCAGTTCCGCTCACTAGTGGTGCCATTAAGACCGGCAGGCCCCCTTCTCCCTCTTCCTTTTCCTTCTCCTTCTCCTCCCCCCAGGAGCGAGGGCTCTTGGAAAATGGAGTCCCGCCAAAAAGGGCCACGTGCGCCTCTCAATCAAGAGGAGGCAGCCTTGGACTACAATTCCCAGCCACGCGTGGGGAGGTGAGAGAAAACGAGAGGAGCCAAAAGGGGTAGCAGGATGGAGGGGGAGGAAGAAGGAAGTATGTGTGTGTATGTACTGGCAAAACACTCAATGGGTAGTGCTACCTATGCAGTAACTCCACACTAACAATGGGGACAAACAGACTCTTAATACAATATAGTGTCTAATACAAAATTGAATATATTTTAGGTCTGCAAAAGTCTCATATATATTCTAATATCCACAATGTCACAATAAGTCTGGTTAAGAGCTTAGGGGTCAGGCTGGACCCCCAGCTGTCCATGGAGGCGCAGATTGCCTGAGCCTGCAAGACAGCATTTTACCACCTGCGACGGGCAAAACGTCTGGCTCCTTACCTCTCCCGCTGCGACCTGGCCACGGTGATCCAAGCCACGGTCATCTCGAGGCTTGATTACTGTAATGCGCTGTACATTGGCCTACCCCTGTCGGCGATCCGGAAACTCAAGCTGGTGCAGAACGCAGCAGCACGCCTGCTCTCAGGAGCCCCAAGATCTGCGCATGTGACTCCACTCCTGCGCGAACTGCACTGGTTGCCTATCGAATTCCGGGTCTCCTTCAAGGTGTTAGTCTTAACTTTTAAGGCCTTGTATGGTTTGGGGCCAGTGTATCTGAAGGAGCAGCTTACCCCATAGGTCCCCAGAAGATCACTGCGTTCTGAGGGGCTCAACCTACTGGAGGTGCCTGGTATCAAGACCTACAGGCTATCGAGCACGCGGCAGAGGGCGTTCACGGTGGCCCCGCTGAGCCTCTGGAACTTGCTGCCGGAGGAGACGAGAGCCCTACGGGGCTTGATGGCATTTCGCAAGTCCGTAAAAACTTGGTTGTTCAGGCAGGCATTCGGCTCTAGCTAATGCCTGCTATGACCTGCCATCCTGCCGCCTGCACTACCGCCGTCCTACTGGGATTTTATTGTCTGGAAGCGGGGTTAACTGTATTTTATAATGCTATTTTGTGTGTTTTTACGTGTTTTTATCTGGTCTTTTAATGCTATTTCATGTGTTTTTAATCGTTGTAAACCGCTCTGGGCTCCGGAGAGAGCGGTCTACGAAATCGAATAAATAAATAAATAAAACTATTAATAGAAACAATTTAACCCCAGTGCAGGAGTGAATACAATGGTTGAACGCATCAGTTACTCTGGGGCATTCCCCAGGACATAATGAAATTACTTACAGTCCCAAGTAGCACCAGTTTCAACTGGTATCCTTACTCTGAATGGTTCCAAAATAGACCATGAAAAAAAGGAGTATGTATCATCATAAACGTAATACCGCGGGAAGACACAGGAAATCCAGGACGCGGAAACCTCCAATAGGGATCGGCGTCTGTTGTTAGTAGCAGTAATCCAATACTCCGCAGCTGCTGCGTGCTGCACAAGGTCCGTGGTAATCCAATGTGAAACCCGCTGAAAATGCGGATTATCCTTGTCCCGGTCTCCCACAAAGTCAAGGTCTCGAAGTGTAAGGAAATCCAAATTCTATATATGAGGATGGATAATAACCAAGTTGCCTCAAATATAAAGGACTCTGATCACAAAACGGAACGGAGACTGTAACCATTCCGGTACAGAACAACCAAAGTATATCCCGGTATCCTCCGTGCACTGTGATGAAGCCAATGTCGACGACGTGTAAAGATGGACAGGATCCACCTCGTTTTGCTCAGAAGTGAGCTTCCTCAGGGCGTTAGATAGTAATGTTACTCTATCTATTACATATAATAAAAGTCAGTGTTTGCGGCCAAGCGACCGACCGACCGAGCGAGCGACGGGAGGAATATGTGCCAGCATTTGGATTGGCTGCCATTGTGGGATTATTTGCATAACGGGCTCTAACTGGCCAGCCTCAGAACTCCAACATTCTACGGCCCCAGACAGAGGGGATTGGTTGCCACTGAAATGGAATTTGCATAACTGCCTCCAAATGGCCAACCACATTCAAACATTCTAAAGTGACTCAGAGGGAAAGGGAAAGGCCTCAGGCAGTCAGCCACTGAGGCCCACAGCACTGACAGATCAGGACCAAACATGGCAAACAAGGGACCAATGGCCCACTTCACTACCTGGTGTGGTTTAGGGCAGGAGGGGCCACGAATGATGGGATTTGCAGTACCTTCACGTCATTCACTTCCCAAACAACACTAAAGCCCCTATAAAACACAAACCAGCCCCAAAATTGACAGCAAGGCTTACTTAACTTGATTTTCCTGACTAGGCCTCAGCTTATGGGATATTGTTAGGCTTCCTTAACTTGATTTTCCTGACTAGGCCCCCGGGACTCGCAGTACCTTCACTAAGTTCCTGAGACCACTGCAAGCCACGTAAACATCTAATAGGAACCAACCTTGGCACACAATGCCTTCCTCAAATAATCCGGGCACCACCGGGTCCTCAGCTAGTTCAAAAATATGTATATGTACTGGCCCAGCCTTGCCTCCTGCTGCCTCCTGTCCCGTCAATACGGGACAGAAGCTGAAAATAAGGGACACGAAATGTGGGGCCTAAAAACGGGACGTCCCGTACAATACGGGATAGTTGGCAACCCTAATACCAACTCCCACCTGAACAAACATTGTGGTGTTATAGGTTTGCCTTAGAATTGCTATAGGCGCACAATAACAAACAATTTTAGTAGAAAGCTGGTGACATTTAAAAGTTCAAAGGCAAAATTAATAAATGGCTGGACGGTAGATAATATCCTTCTGGATTTAGTGGACAAAGATGGGCTCGCTGTTGTCAAATCCGAAAGGAAAAAAAATCTTGAGTCTAATGAAAATGCCATTTAAAGTCCAACGAGTTATTTATACAGAGACAAAGTGATATAAACCTAGACCCAACTGTTTTGTATTTCATCCATGCTGGTTTTCTCATTTCTTATTTATATGTGTGGCACTAATGCCACAAGAGAATTTCCATTTATTATTTAATATACTTTGACTTCAAAATGAGTTAATTGTGACATTTCAGCACTGTTAGTCTTAGCGAAAAAAAAATAGCTTTTTCATGCTTTTACCTTAATGGTGGCTATCATCTACGGAGGATTTAATAACTGATGTTTCAAAAATGAGACCATCCAGAACTCAGTGAAGTCTACGCCAGTGTTTCTCAACCAGTGTGCCGGGGCACACTAGTGTGCCGTGAGTGATCGTCAGGTGTGCCGTGGGAAATTGGAACCTCCAGGAGGGGAGGGGAGGGGGGAGAGTCTAGTGTGTTGAAGTATAAAAACCCTAAGAAACCTACCTCTATAAAGGCCCCCTTCTCACCTGTTGTCTACTTGGTCTCTCCCTCTCCATGCATTGGGAAGGCCTCCCTTTCCCCAAGTAGAGACCTCCTCTTGCCTCCTGGGGGTTCTGTGTGGGATGTTTGGCCCAGTTCTATCATTGGTGGGGTTCAGAATGCAATTTGATTGTAGGGGAACTATAAATCCCAGCAACTACAACTCCCAAATGTCAAGGTCTATTTTCCCCAAACTCCATCTGCATTCATATTTGGGCATATTGAGTATTCGTGCCAAGTTTGGTTCTGATCCAACATTATTTGAGTCCACAGTGCCCTCTGGATATAGGTGAACTACAACTCCAAAACTCAAGGCCAGTGCCCACCAAATTCTTATAGCATTTTTCTCTTGGTTATGGGAGTTCTGTGTGGGAAGTTTGTGTCTTTCTGCCATTCCCGCCAGGATATCTATGTTGAGTTCATCGAAACAGGCCCAGGTTTCACACTGAGTGTATAAATACATTTAAAAACATAATAACTATATGTATTACTGTGTTAGAGTGTCATTTTGTGTCATTTTGGTTGGTGGTGTGCCCCGGGATTTTGTAAATGTAAAAAGTGTGCCACGGCTCAAAAAAGGTTGGGAAACACTGGTCTACACTATGGCTGCTGCTACAGTGTGATAGAAAATTGCCCGGCAGGCCACAAAACACACAGTGCTTCTAAAGCCATGTTGTGAGATCTGAAAGCCAAATTCCCTGACCAAAATGTACCATTTACCTCTATTGTGCAATGCCAACATTATTTATTTATTATTAAGCCAAAATGCAGTCTGATATTATGAAACCCTGATTCCATGGAGGACATAATCAATCAATCAATCAATATTCCAAGGCCCCTTGTGGATATCTGAACCATTTCTGAGTTTCTGAATAGAAAAGTATTATTATTATTATTATTATTATGCGTCCACTTGCCCAACTGGAGTGCCATCAGTTCGCTGATGACACCCACCTGGTGCTGAGGATGGAAGGCCGGCAGGACTCTGTACCCGATTATTTCCATCAGTGCTTTGAAGCCGTGACTGGGTGGGTACGGGCCAGCAGGTTGAAAGTGAACCTGTCGAAAATGGAGGTCCTGTGGCTGGATCGCCCGGGGGGGGGGGGGAGCTCCAGCTGCCAATAATGGATGGCGAGGTGGTTAGCCCGTCGCCCTTGGTTAAAAGCCTGGGGGTCCAACTGCACCCTCTGCTGACGATGGAGGCTCAGGTCTCCACCGTGAGCAGAGCGCCGTTTTTCCATCTGCACCAGCAAGGCGGCTGGCACCCTACCTTTCCAGTGGCAACCTAGCCACGGTAATCCAGGCCAGTGTTTCCCAACCAGTGTGCCATGAGCAATCATCAGGTGTACCGTGGGAAATTGGAACCTCCGGGGGGGGGGGGCTGTGGTGAAGTATAAAAACCCTAAGAAACCTACCTCGATAAAGGCACCAAATTACAAATACCTCTTCCTCCCCACTACTTGGTCTCTCCCTCTCCATGCATTGGGAAGGCCCGCCTCCCTTTCCCCAAGTAGAGACCTCCTCTTGCCTCCTGGGGGTTCTGTGTGGGAAGTTTGGCCCAGTTCTATCCTTGGTGGGGTTCAGAATGCTCTTTGATTGTAGGGGAACTATATATCCCAGCAACTACAACTCCCAAATGTCAAGGTCTATTTCCCCTGAACTCCATCTGCGTTCATATTTGGGCATATTGAGTATTCATGCCAAGTTTGGTCCTGATCCAACATTATTTGAGTCCACAGTGCTCTCTGGATATAGGTGAACTACAACTCCAAAACTCAAGGTCAATGTCCACCAAACTCTTATAGCATTTTCTCTTGGTTATGGGAGTTCTGTGTGGGAAGTTTGTGTCTTTCTGCCATTCCTGCCAGGATATCTATGTTGTGTTCATCGAAACAGGCCCAGGTTTCACACTGAGTGTATAAATACATTTAAAAACATATTAACTATATGTATTACTGTGTTAGAGTGTCATTTTGTGTCAATTTGATTGGTGGTGTTCCCCAGGATTTTGCAAATGTAAAAAGTGTGCTGCGGCTCAAAAGAGGTTGGGAAACACTGATCCAGTCCATGGTCATCTTGAGACTGGAATACTGTAACGCCCTTTACATTGGCCTTCCTCTGTCGGTAATCCGGAAACTTAAGCTGGTGCAAGTCAAAACACTACCCAAGCGTCTAGGACTGTGTGATATATTTCCGAATGATGTGCGCAGATCCAAGTAAGGTGGCCCTTTGCAGTTGACAGGTCATGATTTTGTCAATATTTATTGTTTCCAAATGCTGGCTGAGATCTTTCGGCACGGCACCCAGTGTGCCAATGACCAGAGTCTTTGCAGTTTGATTTTGAGGTCTTGATAAAGGCTGAGCTTTTCCTGTTGTTTTTCCTCAATGCGGCTGTCACCCGGTATGGCGACATCAATAATCCAGACTTTTTTATTTTCCACAATCGTGACATCTGGTGTATTGTGTTCCAAAACTTTGTCAGTCTGGATTCAAAAGTCCCACAGTATTTTTGCGTGTTCATTTTCCACAACCTTTGCAGGTTTTTGATCCCTTTACCAGTTCTTGACTCCAGGCAGGTGGTACTTGTGACATAAGTTCCAGTGAATCATTTGGGCCACAGAGTTGTGTCTTTGTTTGTAGTCTGTCTGCGATTTTCTTGCAACAGCTGAGGATATGGTCCGTGGTTTCATCAGCTTCCTTGCACAGTCTGCATTTTGGGCCATTGGCTGATTTTTCAATCCTGGCCCTAATAGCCTTGGTTCTGATGGCTTGCTCCTGGGCTGCAAGAATCAGGCCTTCTTCTGTCTCCTTCTTCAGGGTTCCATTCGTGAGCCATCACCGGGTCTTTTCCTTGTCAACTTTCCCTTCAATTTTGTCACTGGAACTGCCCATGTAATGCTTTGTTGTGCCAGCTGTTAGCTCTGGTTTGGAGTGCAGTTTTCTTGTACTGACTCTTTGTCTGCTATGCTTTGAGAAGCTTCTGATTACTGATTTCAATTAAAGCAGGTTCTTGGCTTATTATTTATTTATTTATTTATTTTACTTCATTTCTATTCCGCCCTTCTCACCCCGCAGGGGACTCAGGACGGATTACAATGTACACATTGCATTTAGACACACAAACACAGAAGACAGACAGAGGCAGTTTAACATCTGGCCACCAGGGGGAGCTGTCGCACTCCTTCATTCCTCAGCTTGTTTCCTGGAGATCTTTTTTTTTAATGGACACGTAAATCAGTTAAATTTAGCCTCCCCACTTTGGGCTGGAGTGTCACCAATACGTGGATGACACCCAGCTCATTCTGGGGATGGAAGGCCGGCCGGACTCCGTACCCAATAATTTCCATCGTTGCCTTGAAGCCGTCACTGGATGGCTACGAGCCAGTAGGTTGAGGGTGAATCCAGCTAAGACTGAGATCCTGTGGCTGGGTTGTCCGGGCACGGGAGGAATCTGGCTCCCAACCCTAGACGGGGTGACACTTCGCCCATCTCCATCTGTAAAAAGTCTGGGAGTCACCCTTGACTCCCAGCTGTTGATGGAGAAGCACATCTCCATTGTCAGCGGAGTGGCTTTCCATCACCTCCGACAGGCGAGGAAGCTGGCTCCCTACCTGTCCCGTCATGACCTAGCCACAGTGGTCCAAGCCACTTCATCTCAAGATTGGACTATTGTAATGCCCTCTACATCGGCCTTCCTTTGTTGGTGATCCAGAAGCTTAAGCTGGTGCAGAACGCTGCAGCTCGGCTGGTGGCAGGCCTTCCATCTCGCTGCCACATCACGCCTGTTCTGCGCGAACTGCACTGGCTTCCAGTAGAGCACCGGATCACCTTCAAGGTGCTGGTTTTGACCTTCAAGGCCTTGAATGGTCTGGGGCCAGTGTACCTTAGGGACCACCTCTCCCAATACAATCCCCCACGACCACTGCGATCTGAGTCTCAGAACCTCCTGGTGGTACCTAGTTGTCCATCCATCTGTCCACAACGCGGAGGAGGGCTTTTAGTGCCATCGCGCCAGTCTTATGGAACACCCTTCCCTCCACAATCCGAGCTTAGACCGACCTGCTAGCCTTCCGTAGGGCTTGTAAAAACCCTCCTGTCGGTACAGGCGTTCGGTCCGTAGATGTCCCTAGGCCGCTTACTGTAATGCAGGCCTAAGAGTTATTTTAATGTGAATCGGTTTGTTCAATTTTAATATGTGGACATTGGTCCGTTGTTTTACAGTGTTTTTATGTTTTTATGCATATGTAAGTCGCCCCGAGCCTACCGGAAGGGGCGACTAACAAGTCGAAACAGTAAGTAAGTAAATAAATAAATAAATAAATGGTACCTAAATTTCCGACTTGACAGATGCAACTGTCTTTCGGGTTGCAAAGGTCAACAACAAGCTACACAATAGGTCGAGAGCCCACCTCGACCCGGGCAGGCCTCAAACTCATGACCTTCTGGTCAGTAGAGATCTTATCCAGCTGACACCCAGTCAGCTGCGCCACATTCCTGGTGCTATTATTATTATATCTCATTTCTCTCCTAATAGTGGGACTCAAGGTGACTAACAACCTATTTAAAACAATGAAAATTTAAATAATTACAAAACTTAGAAGTAGTTCTGTATGCCAGCATTCGATTGATGACTAACAGAGGCTTAGCAACATGAAACTGTGTACAGATAGCCTAATTAGGTCACATTTCCTGACTAGTGTAATTATATGATATATTCTCAAACACTTTTATTAAATCAATTTAAAGGTCACAAAAAATGTGGAGATTTTTTTTCAAACCACTAGAGCCCTTTTTCAGACTGCACTATGATTCTATATGGTTGTTGTTGTTTTTTTTTATAATTTGTATGTGATATTGTTTTATACTCATGTGCCATTTATGTTATGCTGCACATTAGAGTGCCATGTAAATGGCCCTTTTGGGAGATGGTGGTGGGATATTATTAATAATAATAATAATAATAACAGTTATGGCTGCACCCTTGGATTTGCAGTTTGATGAGACACTGGAGCTCTTTGGCTGGGAATTTTAAATAGGCCCTCCCTAAACTGCAAATTTTAGTACCCTGTTATATACAATCATGGTAGTTAACATAAAATCATTGCACAATATATACAAGGTTTAGCTTTTGCTGATTTTGGTTATTTGAGGATTGTGGACTTCATCACACAGAGGACTCTCCCCTCTCATGCTGTTTCGCCAGCCTCCATGGTAAAACGGCACAGATTAGGTGTGACTCTGTCACTCTGTGCACTGCTTCATCATGGTGCCACTTTCCCCATTACACAAGGGAAGCATTGCCGAAGTGGTGCGGATCCATGCTGCCTCCAACATGAGTAGGCTCCTGTATTCGGAGGGAAGCTTCCTATGATGCATTATTTATTTATAATTATTTATTTACATCTTTTATATTCTGCCTTTCTCACCCTGCAGTGGACTCAGGGCGGATCACAATGCACATATACAGGCAAACATTCAATGCCATAGACAAACAACATATACAGACAGACACAGAGGCAATTCAACACTCCAGCTTCTGGCCACCAGGGGGAGCTATCGCATTCCCTTACTCTTTTTCTGCATACTGGGCATTGCGGGAACGAGGGAGCGCGAGGCGTGCCCTTCGCTTATCTTGGGGGGGGCACTTGAGACTAGAGCCCCTTCTCCTTCCGTGGGGCGGGTGGGCTTCACGGTGCCAGCCTTCTCCTCCGAAGGGAGAGGCAGCAGCAGCAGCCCCTCTCCACGCTCACATCCACATGCTCGCACTCACGCAGTGGCCGGCGACACGCAACGCGCACAGCCCACATGGGCAGGGCACGCCTCCCCTCCCACTCCACGTCCTCGCCTCCCTCTTCTTCCCTCTTCCCCCTTCTCTCTCTCTCTCTCTCCCCCCCCCCCTCTCATTCCCTCCTTCTTTTGCTGCTGCTGTTGCAATTGCAATTGTGGAGGATGGGATTTGCGGCAGAAGCGTTGCACGGTCAGCAGGTGCGCGCGCGGCAGATAGATCTTTTCAACTTGGTTGTTTTAAAAGTAGATCGCATTCTGTAAAAGTGTGGGTACCCCTGCCTTAGATGTTTACTCATGTAAAAACACAGTATTTTCTTTCTTTGAGGTTTTTACTTTGGGGTGGATAGGAGGAAAGAGGAGAGAGAAGGAAGGCTGAAAGAAGAGGAGGAAGGAGTGACAAGAGCACAGAGTGAAGAAGGGAAAACTACAAAAGCAAGAGGGAACCATAGAGCGGGACCGGGAGTCCTAGAGCGCCACCTTGGAGGACTGAAGGGGAAAACAGCCTCTGCGCACTTTTTCTCCGACCAAGTCCAAGCCCCTTCTGCCAGGAAGGAAAGGCACAGCTCGATCCCTCCCCACAGATGGCCATCCAGCCCCTGCCCAATAATAATAATAATAGACTCCTAGAGTTGGAAGGGAGCCCCCAAAGGGCACCCAGCCCAACCCCCTTCTGCTTTGATGTAGGAAGGCACAAGCAAAGCCCTCCCCACAGGTGGCCACCCAGCCCACTTCATCATCGTCATCACCATGCCACAGAATCCAAGGCATAGGAGAGACCCCAAAGGGCATCCAGTCCAAGCCCCTTCTGCCAGGAAGGAAAGGCACAGCTCTGTGATACCTTGTAAGTCACCCTGAAAATTAATTTTGGAGAAGGTTGATATATTCCTGTTACAAGAACCTCATACTGTATAAGTTGGTGGTACCATTTCTATATGCTATAAATCTTCAGCTCCAGTCAATTGCACTCCAGAAGTGAAGGGAAATGTTTCCCCCTTGATTTGCCTGTGATGTCAGCCCTGTAGTGTCTTCCTGCTGTGCGCATGCGCTGGAATAAGAACTAATAACGAATTTCGTTATTAATTACGTTACATTTCAGAAATTTTGGGAAATTTTTCTGTATTTCTATTACTAATTTTAAAAATCCCCCCCCCCCCATTGAATTTTAGAACCATGATTTTTTTGGGATCAACCAAGCCTAATATATATATATGAATGAATTGTAGTAAGAGCTTTAAACAAGACTGAAGGGCAAGGTTGCGACATATTGCAAGCATACCATAATAAGATCAAACTTCACAGAGACATTTAAAAAGAAACACTACATTGAAGCCATGTGCTAGATTGATATTATTTGAAGAGATTTCATAGCTCTCCATGTCCAATAATCAAAGTATGGGAATGATAAAAGCTATAATTAAAAAAAGAAAACTGGCAAATGCACATTATCTGATGATGCAGCAGCACTGCAGCCTCCGCTTATTTAAATCAGTAGTCAATTTTCTAAAGATGTCTTCTGGGAATATTTTTTATTTCATCTCATAAATGTAAATTAATATAATGTAATGAAATGAATTCAATATATTTATAATGTAAATAAAATCACATAACTATCCCTTTTAATCACAAATTATAATTTGAGTTAGGATTATATGTTAATAAGCTAGTATCTACCATAATTAATATTAAAAATGTATGTCATTTGTACTGATAGCTAACATGTAACATACTTTGGTGTTCCTATATACAGTTGGAATAAGTGGTGCTTGAGCTACTGTTTTTTGGTATCCAGTGATAGACTTGAGAAAGAGACCTCTGGACCAGTTTTGGATTTGGGTGGATCTCCACCATAGAATTAAATTCAATCTGACCCTGTCTTGGCTCAATGTTGTGGAGTCATGGGAGTTGGAGTTTTGCAAGGCATTTAGCCACCTCTACCAAAGAGTGCTGATGCATCACTAAAATAGTACTTCCAGAATTACATAGCTAGCCTGGAAGGTCTGTGTGTGGAATGGTAACATTTTATTTTATTTATTGACTAGCTTGGGGACCCGGCGGTGCCCGGGTTATTTGAGAAAGGCATTTTGTGCCAAGGTTGGTCTTTAGCAGTTGTTTATGTGGCTTGCAGTGGTTCCAAGTATGGTCTTTATCGGTCTTTGTTGGGGGCTGCTGCGGTCATGGGGAATGAGTATAGGTACTTCAAGCCCCATCATCCATGGTCCGCTCTCTTCTAAACTGCAGTGGGATGGAGAGTGGGTCATTGTTTGGGAAGTGAATCAGGTGAAGGTACTGCAAATCCCATCCTGCCCTAAACCACACCAGGTTGTGAAGTGGGCCTCTGTGTGCCAGGTTTGGTCCTGATTCGTCATTGGTGTGGGCCACAGTGCTCTAAGGAAGTGAATTAAAGTACTGCAAGTCCCATCATCCATGGTCCATCCTCCCTCAAACTGCACCAGGATGTAGAGTGCATCTTTGGGGGTCTGTGTGCCAAGTTTGGTCTTGTTCTGTCATTGTTGGGGGCCTAGTCTGGAAAATCAACAGTATCCCATAAGCAGAGGCCTAGTCAGTAAAATCAAGTTAAGGAAGCCTTAAATTTTGGGCCTGGTCTGTGATTTATAGGGGCTACAGTGTTGTTTGGGAAGTGAATCAGGTGAAGGTACTGCAAATCCCATCATTCGTGGGCCATCCTGCCCTAAACCACACCAGATTGTGAAGTGGGCCAGTGGGCCTCTGTGTGCCAAGTTTGGTCCTGATCCGTCATTGCTGTGGGACACAGTGACTGCCTGCCTGAGGCCTTTCCTTTTCCCTCTGCGTTACTTTAGAATGTTAGAAGCTAGAAGCTGGCCAATCAGAGCCGGATTTGCATATTCTCCCTCTGTGGCAGCCAATCATGTTGTTTGTATGAAGAGGTTTGGAATCTTGCTTGCTGGCCAATCGGAATCCTTTATGCAAATACTCCCTCAGTGATAACCAATCCCCTCTGTCTGGTGCCTTAGAATGTTGGAGTTCTGAGGCTGGCCAATCAGTGTCCTTTATGCAAATAATCCCACAGTGGCAACCAATCGAAACGCTGGCACATATTCCTCCCTCTGCACCACCGCACCGCCGCCCGCAAACACTGATTTTATTATATACATAGATTTACATCATTTCTATTCTGCCATTCTCACCCCTCAGAGGATGCAGGGCGGATCACAATGCACATATACAGGCAAACATTCAATGCCATTGACGTACAACATATATAGACAGACATAGAGGCAATTTAACATTCTAGCTTCTGGTCACCAGGAGGAGCTGTCACATTTTTTCATTCTTTTTTGTGTACTTCCTGGAGATTTTATGGCCTTGTAAATTTAGTTAAATTTAGCCTCCCCACACCAAGTGGTACCTAAATTTCCTACTTGACAGATGCAACTGTCTTTCGGGTTGCAAAGGTCAACAACGAGCTACACAATGGGTCGAGAGCTCACCCCGACCCGGGAAGGCCTCAAACTCATGACCTTCTGGTCAGTAGAGAATTGAGAGGAACTGGGAAGGGTGTAATACCGTATCCACTGAATGTCCTCAAAACCAATTCTGGATGGCTTGGAAATTGTCCAGAATTGATTTAAGGAGAATGTGGCAGGGAGGAGGGGGCTTCAAATATTTGTCCAGCAGAATGTTGGATGTAGTCCATAGGGAATCTCTAGGTCTTTTGATGCAATTCTATGGTCAGCGAAGGCTAATCAACACTGACCCTACACACTGAAATAGACCAGAAGTTGCTTTTGGAGATTCAAATGTCTAGGGACGTTTGTTTCCTAACACAGGGTGAACAGAGTTGACTCAATTTAACCCTGAAACAAATTTATTTATTTATTTATTTATTTATTTATTTATTTACTTTATTTATATTCCACTCTTCTCACCCTGAATGGGACTCAGAGCGGATTACAGGTACACATACTTAGCAGACAATCCCTGCCATTTCCACATACACACATATAGACGAACAGAGGCAAACTCTGGCCACCAGGGGGAACTGACGCACTCCTCATCTCTCAGCGTTCCCAGTGTCCCTTGTTGTTCCTTCCGCTTTCCTCAGCGTTCCTGGAGTTTTTTAATGGTTTCATAATTCAGTCAAAATTTGCCTCCCCACGTAATGTGGTACCTTTATCTCCTACTTGACAAATGCAACTGTCTTTCAGGCTGCAAAAGTCGGCAGCAGGCTACACTTAAAGGTCGAGCATCCACTTCGACCCGGGCAGGCCTTGAACTCAAGACCTACTGATCAAAGAGATCTTATGCAGCTGACTCTTAGCCAGCTGTGCCACATTCCTGGAAAAGGCTCTGGAATTAGCTGAAACTCTTGAGCAGCTCTGCATTGGGGGCAAAATGAGAATCGAGCACTGTCTGGGTGGAGCATAAACGGACTGACAAAGTCACTTGTGTTAAGTAATAACAATATATTAATATTCATATATCACTGCCAAATAGCATTACTCCAAACAATTCTCTCAATTATATACATCTTAACATATATGCCAAATTCAAACATATATAAGAAACTTACACGCAGGTAAGTGGGAACGCATAAAGTCTATATGTATTTGGGAGGAAAAATTCTCTCAGAGTGTACTCACAACCAGGTAGCCCCAGAGCGTCCTTATTCGAACAAGATTTCCCAAATCGTCATTATAGCACAAGTCCAAAAAATCTTCTTCTATGGAAATTTGAGTTCAAAAGTAATATAGTACAGTGTTTCCCAACCACTACTGTTCCGTGACGGATCATCTGATGTGCCACAAAAACGTCTCCCCCCCCCTTTCTCGGGCCCTAGCTGCTTCCAAATCTCGGGCCCTGGCTGCTTCCAAAGCGTGCTCCAAAGCGCGCCAAGATCCATCTCCTCCATTTCCTTGCAAGGAGCCTTTCTCCTGGTTCGCGGCTCCACCAAGCCCGGCGGAGTCACAAACCGGAAGAACGGATCCCCACAGGGCCCAGGCCCTGCCTGGGAGCCGAGTTTGGCCATCTCGCGTCTTCCACCGAGCCCGGCAGGAGACGTGAGCCGGCCAAATCCGGCTCCCAGGCAGAGCCTGTTCCTTGTGGGGAGCATTTCTCCCAGTTCGCGGCTCCACCAAGCCCGGCGGAGCTGCAAACCGGGAGAACAACTCCCCGCAGGGCCTCCCCCTCCCTCCCCCTCTTTGATGCACGCGAAACCGCTCTCAGCCTCCCTCCAGCTCCCTGTCTATTTTCCCCAAATTCTATCTGTGTTCACATTTGGGCATATTGAGTATTCATGCCAAGTTTGGTCCTGATCCAACATTGTCTGAGTCCAGAGTGCTCTCTGGATGTACATAGGTGAACTACAACTCCAAAACTCAAGGTCAATTAACTCAAGGTCAATTAATATGTAATACTGTGTTAGAGTGTCATTTTGTGTCATTTTGGTTGGTGGTGTGCCCCATGATTTTTTAAATGTTAAAAGTGTGCCACGGCTCAAAAAAGGTTGGGAAACACTGATATAGTAATCCAAATAGATAACGCCCCAAACCGTTTGATGTATGTAATCGAGAGAATTGAGAGAATTGTTTGGAGCAATGCTTTTGGCACTGATATATAAATATTAATATATTGTGATTACTCAACACGAGTGACTTTGTCAGTCCGTTTATGCTCCACCCAGACAGTACTTTAGTTGTAAAAGGAACTACAATTCTTTGTTTTTGTGCAAAATGTGAATAGCACAACCTGCCCCAAAGGGAAAGTGGGATAGATCAACCCATGTGCCCCTATTGCCATGGCCGATGACTGCAGAACTCTGGGTATTTTTGCTGATATCCACGTGACCAAGGAGATGTCCACGTGACCAAGGAAAAGAAAAGGGTGACTGTTTCAGCCTGGCCGGGTGTGATGAGGTGGTTATTTATATGTTAATCACATGTTTGTATATATGTATTTAGAAGGGACATTCTTTAAAAGCTGCAGAGAGTGAGCAGTAGATTGTTCGCAGCAGCAAGCTGTAAGCAGAGGCTGTTGCCATGACAACAGAGGTCACTCTGGCTTTAGAATGTTCAGTTTGAATATGACAGTTGGAGAATGTCAGTTGGCCAGCAGCTGTGAGCAGAGTTAGTTGGGAATTAGAGTTGCTGAAGCTACAAGCTGTCTGGAGGAGCTGCAGTGTGCCGTTCAGTTCTGTGTGTGGGTTTAGGGAACCCAGGTTAAGGACAAGTGTAGTCCTAGGTTGAGGACAAGTAACCCTAGGGTTAAGTAGTTACTTGTGTGTAACTGTATCAGGGGAAAACCCCGTTGTTATATTGCTTAAAGTTCCAAGTTTGTACCTCTTCGGAGCCTCTTAGAAACCACCTAAGCTTTGAGCTCATTTGTGTAAAATAAACTGTTAAACACTTTCAACACTACATCTGTGGAAGTCGTTTATTCACAAAGACCCTCACATCTAGTGGTCAAGCATTGACAAATGGTGGCAGCAAGATGTACAAAACATTGTTACAATTGGTGGCTGTGGTCAGTCGTCCACAGTGAATCCAGTACGAGGTTTGGAACCTGTTTACATTTGGTGGCAGCGGTGGGGATTGAAGGATAGTCTGCCCTGCCACGGTTCAAAAAGTAAACGGGGTGAAGTTTCATCCATTACCACACTGGGCCATCTCATTACTCTGAACAGGTGCCAGATTTTGTGTTACCTGTAGATGAGGCACTAGCTATCCATATTTGCAAGAGGTGCTGCTCACTATCAGTTAAAAGGAATTACAATTACAATGTGACCCCCATAACCACAAAATCCCCACCCCTGCAAATCATTCAGTCCATTTTTTGCTTTGAAGGATATTTCTGCAGCCATCTGCAGCAGCAATGAATAAGGCTCTTTTTTTTTTTTTTGGAAACAGGATGCATTTGTATGCTAAGGAACATTTGTTCCAGTGTTGTGCCAGGAGGGAAAATGTTTGACAGCAGTGGCCATCAGCCCAAGTCGCTGCGTCTCGAGGTACCTGTTGCTATTATATACATGGTTTCACTTCATTGAACATTGGCTGCTGTGTTTTGAAAAGATAGGCACTCTGACTGGGAAGAAAAAGCTGTTTCCTCAGTACCCGCATTTGCTAGTGAGTGTGGGTTGGCTACTAAGCTCAGCAGCAAGACACAGTTCGGTTCCAAGTACTGAAGCCACACTGAATACACTGTCACTTAAATTACCATAGCTGTCCTGTGTTATTCTCTTACAACTCCCTACTAAAACGATAGTGAGTAAAGCTCTGTGTTCACTTCCATTTCAGACCTAAATGGCAAACCTATAGACCAGGGATCGGGAAACTTTTTGACTCAGAGAGCCATGAAAGAAAAATATTTAGAAATTTATTTCAGTGAGAGCCATATTATATACAGTATATATATACACACAGAGACATAATATGGCTCTCACTGAAATAAATTTCTAAATATTCTAAATGTGTGTGTGTGTGTGTGTGTGTATAATATTTTAAGACTGAATTCAACTAAATGTGAGTATATACATAAATACGATGAGAAAAGGACTCAGAGAGCCATGAAAGCAAAATATTTGGAAATTTATTTCAGTGAGAACCATATATTACACACACACACGCGCGCGCGCACACACATATATAATGGCTCTCACTGAACTAAATTTCCAAATATTTTGCTTTCATGGCTCTCTGAGTCCATTTCTCATCGTATTTACGTATATACTCACATTTAGTTTAATTCAGTCTTAAAATATTATACACACAGACACACACACACACACACACACACACAGAGAGACATAATATGGCTGCATGCTGGGTAACCGAGGCCCGGGCTGCTTTGGAGAGCCAGATGCAGTCATGAAAAGAGCCACATTTGGCTCCCGGGCCATAGGTTCCTGACCCCTGCTATAGACCCTTATCTGCCACAGGCCTGAGGGTGGCCAAATAAAAAGACATACAAGGAACAGTTAGTCTATTTTCGGCTGATTGAAGTAGATGTCTCCCAGAGGACCTGAATGCACAGGGCAGATTATAAGAAGGTGATGCTATAGGTCAGTGTTTCCCAACCTTTTTTGAGCTGAGGCACACTTTTAACATTTAAAAAATCCTGGGGCACAACACCAACCAAAATGACACAAAACGGCACTCGAACACAGTAATACATATAGATAACTGACCTTGAGTTTTGGAGTTGTCGTTCACCTCCATCCAGAGAGCACTCTGGACTCACACAATGTTGGATCAGGACCAAACTTGGCATGAATGCTCAATATGTCCAAAAGTGAACACAGATGGAGTTTGGGGAAAATAGACAGGAAGCCGGAGGGAGACCGAGAGCGGTTTCGCGCGCACCGAAGAGGAGGGGGAGGAGGGAGAGGTGGGGCCCTGTGGGGAGCCGTTCTCCTGGTTTGCAGCTGTGCCGGGCTTGGTGGAGCCACGAACCGGGAGAAAGGCTCCCCGCAAGGAAACGGAGGAGATGCATCTCGGGCCCTGGCTGCTTCCTATTATCCCCTGCGTGAGCGCAGGCAGCGGAGATCTCGAGACTAACTAGGCAGTTAACATTTTACAGTTGGTCCCGCGCACCCCCCCCCCCCGTCAGTATAAATAGCCTGTGTGAGGGGCCAACGGCCAGTTCTTCCGCCGTCAAAGCAGTCAGAAGTCTGGCATGACGTTATCAAAAGTGGGGAGGATGGGCGGGAACGTGCTATTCACAGCTGAACACTCGGGGAACTACGGTTACAGGTAAGCAACCCATATTTCCCCCTCGTGGTCAGCTGTGAATCGCACCTATGGTAGACTTGCGAGCTACTGACCTTGGATGGTGGGCGTCATGCCACCGCTGAAAACAGGGTTTTGGCAGCCCATCCAAAAGCTGCATCCCTTTTTGAGATCAGGTCTAATTTGTAGTGCTTGACGAAAGTCAGCGGGGTTGACCATGTTGCAGCTCTGCAGACCGCATCCAAAGGGACTCCCCTCATGAAAGCGGTTGATGTTGCCACCGACCTCGTCGAGTGTGCTTTGACTTGTTGGGGCAAGTCCTTTTTCATTACCTTATAGGCCGTTGTTATGGCTGATACTATCCAAGAAGAGAGTCGCTGAGCGGATACTGGTAATCCCTCAGTGTCCCTTCTATACTTCAGGAAAAGTCATGGGGATTTCCTGACTCCTGATGTTCTACTTATGTAAAAGGCTATTGCCCTTCTCACATCCAACATATGGAGAGTTTTCTCTATTGGAGATGTTGGGTTCTGAAATAAAGCTGGTAACACAATTTCTTGTGACATGTGAAACCTAGTTGTCACCTTTGGGAGGAAAGCCACATCTGTCCTCAGTACTACTTTGTCCCCATGCGTTCTGAGGTAGGGCTCGTCATATCTCAGGGCACAAAGTTCTCCCGCCCTCCTGGCCGAAGTAACCGCTACCAGGAAGGCAGACAAAAGGGAGATATCCACTGTGGCCGATGGATCAAATGGTGGTCTTGTCATGGCATTGAGGACTATTTCTAAGCTCCACCTTGGGGGAACAGAGGGAGAGCCCTGGGAACAGGCCCTGCCTGGGAGCCGGGTTTGGCTGGCTCGCGTCTCTTGCCGGGCTTAGCAGAAGACGTGAGACGGCCAAACTCGGCTCCCAGGCAGGGCGGGCCCTGCGGGGAGCCTTTCTTCCCAGGCTCCCTGAGGTGCCCAGGCCCTCCCTGGAAGGTGGGATGGGCCGGCTGGCTGGCGCGCGGAGGGGGAAGAAGGCGGCGCCCCAGCCCCTTCTTCTTTGCTGCCGCTGCCCGGGCCTTCCTCCTCTTCCTCCTCCTCCTCCCCCAAGCAGCAGCAGTAGGCAGGAGGGGAAAGAAAAGGGGGGGGGAGACGTTTTCGCGGCACACCAGATGATCCATCATGGAACAGTAGTGTGCCGCGGCACAGCGGTTGGGAAACACTGCTATAGATAACCCAGTCGCAAATCATGTACAGCTTTAATATAATATAACAATAATAAATTTTATTTGTACCCCGCCCACATCTCTCCAATGAGGACTCGAGGCGGCTCACATGAGGCCAAGCCCAGACAACAATTACAATAAAATCAAATCAAAACATCAGCAATAAACACAATAAGAAATACATACATATAAATAAAAAACACTATACAACTAGATGTCAAAATCACAAAGACAGGGCGGGCCACAGGCACACATATAAAAGGTTAAAAACTCAGAATGACATGAGCGGAATAGCATCCTTACGGGGGAAAAACATCATTTTATGAGGGAGGAGGGATGGACTCTGAGAACGGGGGCATTGAGGAGAGCAATGGTAGGAATTAAATAATTACTCTCCGAAAGCACAGCGAAAGAGCCAGGTTTTCAGGTGTTTTTAAAAGGTCTCCCAAGTGGGGGCTTTCCTAATTTCTCCGGGCAAGGAATTCCAGAATCGGGGGGGCTACAGAGGAGAAGGCCTTGTGTCCACCAAATGAGTCTGTGAGACAGGCAGGGGCGACAGGACGGCCTCCCCAGCAGAGTGGAGGGTTCGAGCTGGTTCATGGAGGGAGATCTGGTCACGAAGGTAGGCAGGTCCTGAACCGTTTAGGGCTTTGTAGGTGATCACCTATACCTTGAATTGGGACCAGAAAATAAATGGCAGCCAGTGCAGTTCTTTAAACAGGGGGGTTGACCGCTCCCTGTAACTTGCCCCAGTGAAGAGTAATAACTTACACTTTGTACTTTGCCCAGAAAATAATTGGCAGCCAGTGGAGTATCCTGCTTCAGTAGTACACAACTGTGACATGCACTGACCCTACACACTGAAATTGACCCGAAGTTGCTTTTGGAGATTCAAATTTCGAGGGACTTTTGTTTCCTAGCACAGGGTGAACAGAATCTCAGCAAAGAGCTGATCAATACCGTGTTTCCCCGAAAGTAAGACACCCCCGATTGTAAGACGTATCGGGGGTGTCAGGGGGGTCGGCTAATATAAGCCGTTTTTAATTTATTCGCTGAAAGTAAGTCGTACCTTTGCGTCGCAGGGTAGTTAAAAATGCTGACTGCCAGAAAGCCGCCCGTGAATGGGCCCATCGGCGCGGCACATCTCCGCGGCACACCTTTCCGCCAGGCCTCAAGGAAGGGAGGGGAAGAGAGCCAGAGGCTTGGCGAAGCGGCGCCGCGTCACAGTGACGCGCCACCGCTCTCGCCTGGCCCCCTGGCTCCTTTCCCCCTCCCTTCTTTCATCCAAGGAAGGGAGGGGGAAAGGAGCCAGGGGCATGGAGACGCGGCGCTGCTTCTCCACGCCCCTGGCTCCTTTCCCCCTCCGGGGAAGGGACTAGCCAGGGGCGTGGCGTCAGGCAGCGCCTTCGTCAGAGTGACGCGCCGCCTGGCCACGCCTCTGGCTCTCTTCCCCTCCCTTCCTTGGAGGCCTGGCGGAAAGGTGTGCCGCGGCCGATGGGGCCGGGGTGCGGTGGCGGCGGCGTGGCGACGGGGCACGCTTGGGTTATATAAGATGTACCCGAAAGTAAGCCGTAGGGGACTTTTTTGGGGAAAGAAAGTAAGACGCTGTCTTACTTTCGGGGAAACACGGTAGATCAAGGTAGCAAGATGACTCTTGAAAAATATTGGATAATGATGACGAGCTCAATCTCAAATTTGGACTACTGTAATGCTCTCTACATTGGCCTGCCTTTGTCGGTGATCCGGAAACGGAAACTGGTTCAGAATGCGGCAGCTCGGTTGTTGGCGGGCGCTCCCATGAGTAGCCACATTACACCTATTTTACACGAGCTGCACTGGTTACCAGTGGAATGCCAGATCACTTTCAAAGTGCTGGTATTGACCTTCAAGGCCTTGAATGGTCTGGGGCCAGTGTACCTTAGGGACCGCCTCATCCCATACTGTCCCACCTGACCGCTGCGCTATGAGACAGGACACCTTCTGGAGGTCCCAAGTTTTAAGATGTAGCACCTCACGGCGACATGGAGGAGGGCCTTTCGATTATAGCCCCCACCTTATGGAACGCATTGCCTTCCGATGTTCGTGCCCTTTCACATCTGCTGGCATTCCGGAAGGCATGCAAAACACTCCTGTTCCAGCAGGCATTTGGTCCCTAAAGATGTTTGATCCTTTGGACGTGTTTCGCCTCCTATTTTATGTGATGCATAGTCCCTGTTTGATTGGTATCTTACTGTAGCAAATACTGTTGTTTCGATCGTGTTTTTATCTAGTGTTTTTACTGTTGTAAGTCGCCCTGAGCCAGAGTGGCGACTGATAAGTGCAAATAAATAAATAAATAAATAAATAAATAAATATGGGTGGTCTGTGTGTGAAATTGAGAGGAACTGTGAGAAAGGGCGTGATACCTTATCGACTGAATGTCTTCAAAACCAATTGTGGGCGGCTGGGAAGTTGTCCAGAATTGATTTAAGGAGAATGCAGTGGGGGGGGGGGGGGGTTCAAATACTTCAGCAGAATGTTGGATGGAGTCCATAGGGACTGGGAATTAGGCCAATGTGTGACCACTCAAAAAGCTGTTGGTGGTTGGTGGGTTTATTTTTTTTACATATTATTTTACTTTTTTTTTTACATATTTGCATATTTGTCTTGTACTAATTAGCCCGAGTGACCCTAACCTTCAAAGAGACAAGGGCAAAAACACAGCGCTATCAGGAAACAACAGCAGCCTTCGCACCTCCTCCCTCCTTATTTTTGGATATTGTTAGTATTGCTGGGTTTTTGTCTATCTGGCCAAACCATGGGACACCTGTTTCCTCTTAGTGTCTAGGACTTGTTTACAGAATGAAAATTCTGGTCTTTTGCCACAATACATCAGTAGCCAACATAGATAAAATTAGCAAGCGTGATGAAAAGCAGAATCTGAAAATGCACGGAGTATGTTAATTATCCAGTCTCTCAATTTGTCTTTTATTTCTGCCAGAGCGAGAGTTTTATGAAGCCCAAAGTCACGTATCCGGTTCCACCCATGGGCAGCCAACCTCTTCGCTTGCAGACTTTTCAGTCTGGCTTTATTTCAAACTGATAAATTCCAAGCTGATAATCAGCTTCATTTTCAGTGTCATTACAACTTCAGCTTGGACAGATGTGCACTTCAGTAAGAGATAATTTGTTAAAGCAATATATTGATTTCTAGCTCCTTGTTATCTACGCTTCATTAAAGAAGTGCATCTTTGAGGGAGATTTTAAAGAGTGACACTTGCTTATTCATGAAAAGAGCTTTCGGTTGCCTATTCAAACTTCAGAGTGATTTGTTGATTACTCTCCAAAAATAAATGTCCAGTGCCTTCAGAACTTTATTTGGAGGTTATGAGAGAGATAAGAAACAGTATTTAGGCACCTGTTGTGTGGAAGGTGGCAACCACCATGTGCTAAGCCCAATTGAATTATTTATTTATTTATTATTTATTTATTTATTGGAGCTTATTCGCCGCCGACTCCCGAGGGCTCGCGGCGGCTCACAGAGCCAATGGCACAGCGCCAAAGGGTTAAAAACATAGGACAATAAAAACATAGTTAAAAACAGAACAATACACAGGTGTATATCAGGGCCGTAGCCAGGATTTTGATTCGGGGAGGGGGGCTGAGTTTGATTCGGGGGGGGGGCTGAGACTGGGTGGAAGAGGGTCTACCCTAGCAAACCTTTTGTATTGTTATCCCAATAACCCCATTAATGTGGGATATAATGAGCATGGGGATCAGAGCATCATATGAATAAACATAACAGTTTAAATAATGTACCAGTAAGGCCTTTTCGCGGACCACCCTGAGAATTTCGGGGGGCTGAAGCCCCCTAACCCCCCCCCCCCCCTGGCTACATGCCTGGTGTATATATATATACACAGTTGTCCCTCTACATTTGCAACTTTGACTTTTGTGCGTCTTTTTAAAAATGTGTTCTCTAGGACAATGTTTTCCAACCTTTTTTGAGCCATGGCACATTTTTTACATTTACAAAATCCTGGGGCACACCACCAACCAAAATGACACAAAATGACACGCTAACACAGTAATACATATAGTTAATATGTTTTTAAATGTATTTATATATTCAGTGTGAAACCTGGGCCTGTTTCGATGAACACAACATAGATATCCTGGCAGGAATGGCAGAAAGACACAAACTTCCCACACAGAACTCCCATAACCAAGATAAAATATTATAAGAGTTTGGTGGGCATTGACCTTGGGTTTTGGAGTTGTAGTTCACCGATATCCAGGGAGCACTGTGGACTCAAACAATGTTGGATCAGGACCAAACTTGGCATGAATACTCAATATGCCCAAATGTGAACACAGATGGAGTTTGGGGGAAATAGACCTTGACATTTGGGAGTTACAGTTTCTGGGATTTATAGTTAACACACAATCAAAGAGCATCCTGAACTCTTGCAACAATGGAATTGAACCAAACTTGGCATATTGAACTCTCATCACCAACAGAAAGTACTGAAATGGTTTGCTTGGGAATTGACCTTGAGTTTGGAAGTTGCAGTTCACCTACACCTAGAGAGCACTGTGAACTCAAACAATGTTATGTTATGTTGTTGTTTGTTTTCTATCCAGAATCACAATGTTGGAAGGAGGCTCACCACTTTAAGGTCCCTAAAACAGGCATGGGAAAACTTCGGCCCTCTGGGTGCTTTGGACTCCAACTCCCACCATTTCTAACAGCATGAGGCCCTTTTCTGCTTAAGTGGCTGAGGGGGAAAAAAGGAAATGGGCCTGAGGCTGCTAGGAATGGTGGGAGTTGGAGTCCAAAACACCTGGAAGGTCCAAGTTTGCCCATGCCAGCTTTCGACAGAGACCTCTTCCTCCCCCTTCCCCTTCGCGCCTTTCTTCCCCCTCCTGCCGAACACTTACTTTTTCTTCTACACTGCCGCTTCTGCCGCCATTTTGATCCGAGGGGGCAGCGTGAGCGTGTTCAGGAGGGGGGAGGGAGGAAGACGTGACCCGTGCGGGCGCTACTGCGCAAACTCGCCCCAGAGCAAAGCGAGGCAAAGCGAGCAGAGCGAGGCTGGGAAGAAGGGAGCCCGAGTGGAGAAGAAAAAGTGTTTGGCAGGAGGGGGAAGAAAGGGTCTTGGAGGTTCTGATTTCCCACGGCACACCTGATGATCACTCACGGCACACTAGTGTGCTACAGCACACTGCTTGGGAAACACTGCTTTAAACGACTCTAAACCTGGGCATTTATTTATCCATAGCTTCTTGACTCTTCGTGCCATTTCTGTTTCCTTTCTCTTTCTTTTTTTCTGTAGGCAATATTTTCATTTTGATTCTTTTTATAATTTTTCCTCTCTTCGCTCTTTAAGGATTTTTCTTCTTTCCTTAGAGTTATGGTGTTTTCATCTTTTATTTCCTTATAATTTTACGTGCTGCAGGAGTGATTTGCCTCTCAATCCGTTCGTATGACTTTGGTGCCATAACTCACCTCCTCCGAATCAGATACTAGTCTGTCATTTTTAATGTGCTTTGCTTACAAAATTCTACGAAAGTTTGGAAGAATGAGCCTCAGTTTTAAATTAATGTGATCTGTAATCAACTTTCTTCTATCTGAATATTTAATCATTGACCCATTTTCATTACTGTCACAACTCTTTAAGTGTTTCTAAAATTATTTCCCTCTGGGATAGTGCTGCTCATGTGCAGTTATGTTAAAAGAGATGGCTTCGTTCAAGCCAATCCTTTTTGTGGTGCCAGCACATACAGGTTAGGATTTCAGATTCAGTGCCTTCCAGGTTTTACTGACTGACATTTTTAGCCAACAATGATTTGCATTTTATTCAAGAATCTATTAAACTAGAAATATTGAGTAGCCTTGCAGCTGCAAAGTCAGTTAGTGAAGGGGTATGCATAAAGCAGGGCTGCCCAGGAAGCCGATCTCGATCGACCAGTCGATCCCAGGACTGAAGGAGGTCGATCCCAGCTGGATGGGGCACTTCTCAGAGGGGCGGATCCAGGCCGCACCAAGCCCCGCCCTCACCCCAGCAGCTTCTCCAGGCTTGAGGATGGCAATGCCAAGCCAATGGTGGCATAGCTAGCACAAGGCTGGCTTGGCACTGCCATCCTCAAGCCTAGAGAAGCTGCTGGTAGAGCTGAAGCCAGAGAGGGGTGGAGCCAGGCCATGCCAAGCCCGGCCCACTCCCCTCTCCACAGGCCCGGATCAGAGGGTTTGTGGCGCCCTAGGCCACACTCGGGAATGCCTTCCTCTGGGGGGCCGCTTGCAGGGGGCAGGGCCACTCACAGGGGCGGGGCCACTCACAGTTAATTTTCAGCAACTTCCAGTCTGTATCTACTAAGATTCGGGAATTATGTACTTCCATCAAAAGAAACAGGTCACTTACTGCAGTGCTACTCAAACAGGTTATCCACAGACTGCTGCCAGGACTTGATCCATCAGCTTGAGTTTATGGCTCACTTCCAGGAACGACGAGTACAAACTGGTACTGGTCCCTGTCACATTGTGTATGGGGAGAATGTGGATCCCTTTAATCAGAAAGCTCGACAATACATACTAAGAAGTTATTATTATTATTATTATGTTTATTTACGCCCCGCTTTTTCTCTCCACAAGGAGGCTCAAAGCAGCTCAAAGTTCCTTTCTTATCCTCAATACAGACTACCGTTCCTTAGAATTATAGAATCATAGAGTTGGAAGAGACCTCATTGCCCATCCAGTCCAACCCCCTGCCAAGAAGCAGAAAAACCACATTCAAAGCACCCCCAACAGATGGCCATCCAACCTCTACTTAAAAGCCTCCAAAGAAGGAGCCTCCACCACACTCCAGGGCAGAGAGTTCCACTGTTGAACAGCTCTCACAGTTAGGAAGTTCTTTCTCATGTTCAGGTGGAATCGCCTTTCCTGTAGTTTGAAGCCATTGTTCTGGATCCTAGTCTCCAGGGCAGCAGAAAACAAGCTTCCTCCCTCCTCCCCAGAACTTCTTCCACAACACAGTTTGTTATATTTGCCTTGTTTACCTATTTAATTAGCAATGATCCATGTCTGTTACAGAAGGTCATTTCCACAGATTTTCTGCTATACTGAAAAGTTTCGTTGTTTTACTTTCATCTCTGTACATAATAGCAGAAATTATTTTTGCATTGATTGGCTTTTAAATCCTGTCTTGTATATTATTAGAAAGCTGGTTCATGTTGTGACAACAACAAAGAGAGACTGGTACCTGGAGGTAACTCATTAGAATCACTTTAGCTTACTTCTCTGTCAGTTCCAACTAGTTTGAATGCATATAGGCTGCTGACTTGAACAAGCTCCTTCTCCTGTTCTCTTTTTCTGCCAGTAGCATCCATTGCAGTCTCTGTGTTGTTTGGAGGCTTTCATGGCCAGAATCAGTGGGTTGCTGTGTTTTTCGGGCTATATGACCATATTCCAGTAGCATTCTCTCCTGACAGTTCACATGCATCTGTGTCTGTTGGAGTTGAGGCAAGTGGAGTGTATATATAGTATGTATTAGGCCTGGCTGCTCCCTGAGGTCATCTTCACCGCCGCCGCAGCTTCGACCCAGCTTCGACCTGGGGAGGCCGAAGATGGCGGACGACCTTGGAGACGCTGGGCCTGGTCGTTCGTCACTGCCCCCTGAGGACTGGAAGCCTGGGAGGAGCCCCCGACAGAAGGCACAAAGGCATCCTGGGAGGCAGAGGCGGAGACGCCGGCGCAGCAGGAAGAACACCCAAGAGAAAACTTCCAATCCCTCGGTCGCGCACCGGAAGTCCTCCCAGCCCAACCAGTTCCAGAGCAGCCAGGTGCCGCAGAGGAGAACCTCCAGAGCCCCTGGAACCAGAAGGACCGCTGAACTTGTTTGTGGACCCCCGGAGTGGGAGAGGTCCATGATGACTGGACTCGAGGCACCCAGGAGGTTCCCTGCTAGGACCTTCTGGAATGCTAAATTCAGACGGAGAGTGTCCCCGTTGGCAGACCTCCAACCCAGGAGGTCTGACATCCCGGTGAGGGAGAGATCGGACCCACAGGCTTGTGGTGACCGTCTCCCTACGGAGCTAGGGACACTAAGGATGCTGTTGGACCTGTGGGACCCCCCTAGGCTCCCCTCGTTCGATGGTCGAGCTGACATTACTGTTGGCTTGACCCCTGAATAGCTCACTGACCCATGTGGTCCTGAGCTCTGGCCTTCCCTCCCCTGTCTTAGATGTAGTACCTCCCTTTTGTGTTGTATTGTATTGTCAGTGTGCTATGTATTTTATGTTCAAACTGTAAACCGCTCCGAGCCTACGGGGAGTGGCGGTATAGGAAGTTTGAAGAATAAATAAATAAATATATAGTATGTATTAGGCCTGGGCGACATCCTCGTTTTTGCTCCTTTATCGTGATTAAATCATTATGTAGTGGCCTTTTTACTGAATAAGAGCAAAATAATGGAAACCGGAAGTAGGCATTCAATTTTGACTTATCTGGCCCACATTATCGGAAAGTATCGGAACTGGATCGGAACTGTTAGCAAATGCGGCTTGGAACCGGTTTTCTCCCTTCCCACATCAGACTTTAACCCACGATTGAGGGCTCTCTCATTCTCTCCAAGGAAGGAAGGAAAGAGGCCTCGATTGCGGGACTTTTACCCATGATCAAGGCCTCTTTCCTATCCTCCAACCCAAGTTTCCCCCAGTTGCTGGGGAGGGATGTTATTCTGCATCCGATCTGAGTGCAAACTTCCAGATTGGACGCGGAATAACATCCCTCCCCAGCAAATGGCTGGGGCCAACTTACCGGCCAAGCGCGTTGCGGTGGGGAATTGTCCTCCTCGCCATCTTGCCAGGGAAAAGGGAGGGGGTGCGGGGGGCTTCTTCCTCCCAGAAGCCCCCTGGGTGGCGGGAAGGTTCCCGCCACCCGTGCGGGCTGGCCAATAACAGGCTGGCCCTGGGCTGCCCTTTGTCCCTGGCTAGAGAGCCCCTCCTTCTGCCCAGGCAGCCTATTTAAGACTGCCCGGGCTGCTCGGCAGACACGTGGGGGCCTGAGCGGTGATTGCCTCCCGCCCACCCTACAGGTTATTAGGGCTAGTTGGGTTATTGTAATTTCACTGCATGCATGGCTCACCATGTGTTGAAGTTTTCCGTTAACAGGTTCCATGTAGCAGCTCCATGTTTATGTAGCAACTCTTTGTTTTGCATGCGCATTCATGTTCATTCATGTACTGTATATCAATGCTTCTTTGTAGTAACACCATTTTGTGTAGCAACGTTTTGTTTTGCATGTGCATTACTTGTATGTTTATTATGCTTTATGTCGCAACTCTAGGTATGGCGTGTGGCATGGGCCCTGGATCGGGCTGGCTTATTGCCCCTTGGTCGTAAGGGGTGATAACGCCCGTGCTCCCCCCTGGGGTGCCAAGTTCCCGTTGACCGGTATTGGGCCGGTGGCACCCAGGTACACAAGAGTCTCCAGATATTGTGGGCTGCGGTACCCATGATCCAGGACCCGTGCAGGACCGCCAACCCCTGTTCCTATTGTTAATAAACGAGCTGTGGATATATTTTATCCAAAACTCTTGTGTCTGTGCTTCATTGGTCTTTCAACGGGAGGTGTATCAGTCATCCACACGCAATTGGGGTAAACTCAGGTTTCCCCCAGATCTGCTGGGGAGGGATGTAGCCCGCGTTAGTTCCCAGGTGACGAGGAGGAGTGGAGGCGATGCCCTCCACCCCTCCTCACCAGCTGGGAAGTAACGTGGGTTAAAGATAACCCGCGTTAGTTCCCAGGAGGCGAGGGGGGGACGGGACAGATCTCCTATGGAATAACATCCCTCCATAGGAGATCTGTTTTATTATTTGCTGTTATGTTGTTATTATGTGTTATTGGGCTTGGCCTCATGTAAGCTGCCCCGAGTCCTCTTTGGTGGCGGGGTATAAATAAAGTTAATAATAAATAATAATAATTGCCAAAAACTGTGCATCTGGAAAAGGTCCCTTCTTAGTGGCTGTTATTTTTCCTATTGCCGGGGGATACTGTGTTAATCTGTCTGCTGTGCAGTTGTATTTTAAGCAGCTCGACAGCCAGAAATTCTTTGCGTCTTTCTTGAATGTCGCTACCAAATTACGCTCTTATAATAGTAAGCTTTGGGTCACCGCTGATGATGCAGCAGCTTTGGAGACAGAATGCGTCAATACTGCAAAACAGGGTAATCCTGACCTTCTTTGCCCAATGTTTTCAAGAATTTGTTTCATTTCATCTGCGGCATCAACCGTGGTACTTGGTTCTTTATCCATATGATGATAGGAAAATGCCCTTTCCCTGCCTACGCAGTGGGCGGGGAAAGGTTGTTACCTCCTCGCACGAAGGGAGACGATTGGTTCCCTGGGAATCTTCTGGGAGTGGGCGGAGGCTGCCTATGTGTGGGGCAGCCTTCTGCTCCATTCCTGTTTGAGGTGTTGACCCACCACTCCCGCCCGGTTACAATATAGTGGTCGCCTTAGGGGCCGGGTAGGAATTTTTCCCCCTTCTACGCTTAAAAAAAAAATACTAGGGGTTTTTTTTGCCTACCCTGTACTGTTACTGGGACTTTATGGGATGGCGGTTCTATAAATAGGACAGCGTAAATAGTTTAGGGTAATCCATAGACCCATATTCACTCATGCACTCTTCAAAGTTGGTTGGGCCAGTGCACAAATACACTCAGCTGGACGGCTGTTTCAGGCATTGGTCCAGAAATGTTGAGAGTCCGGTTAAGTATTTCCAGAGAGGTTTTCTTGTGTTTTCCTTGAGAGGTTGCCCAGTTTTGTGTTGTAGGGGACTCAGGAGAGTTTCCCAGTGTTGCCGAGGGGTCGTTGTTGCCCAGTTTTGTGTTGTAGGGGACTCAGGAGAGTTTCCCAGTGTTGCCGAGGGGTCGTTGTTGCCTGGTTTTGTGTTGTAGGGGACTCAGGAGAGTTTCCCAGTGTTGCCGAGGGGTCGTTGTTGCCTGGTTTTGTGTTGTAGGGGACTCAGGAGAGTTTCCCAGTGTTGCCGAGGGTCGTTGTTGCCTGGTTTTGTGTTGTTGGGGACTCAGGAGAGTGTCCCAGTGTTGCCGAGGGGTCGTTGTTGCCCGGTTTTGTGTTGTAGGGGACTCAGGAGAGTTTCCAAGGTGTTGCCGAGGGGTTGTTGTTGCCTGGTTTTGTGTTGTAGGGGACTCAGGAGAGTTTCCCAGTGTTGCCGAGGGGTTGTTGTTGCCTGGTTTTGTGTTGTAGGGGACTCAGGAGAGTTTCCCAGTGTTGCCGAGGGGTCGTTCGCTCGCGGACGATACCTTGGCTTAGCCACACCTTGTTCCCTTGACACCTGAGTTTAGTGAGGTTAAACTTAAATCGGTAACTTTAAAATAAATAAAAGTTGCCCTAATTTAATCCAATTATTGTTGTCTATCTCATTATTTCGGGGTTGGAAGGTAATTACTGGTATGAGTTGCTTCCTCCATATTCCAGCCCTGTCACAATATGGGCCAACATTTTTGCAGCTGAAGCAAGCTGATCGGGGGAATCAATTCATTTGAAATGTGGTATTTATTTATTTATTTACTTCATTTATATTCCGCTCTTCTCATCCCGAAGGGGGCTCAGAGCGGATTACAGTACATATACTTGCAGACAACCCTGCAGTTCAATCACAAAAAGGGGGGGGGGGGGCAAGGCTAACAAAACACAGCAACAAGAAGGACTGCTATAACAAGCAATGAGACCTGGTTGAACTCATTAAGATATCAATACACCATTATATTATAATGAAAATAAGCATACTACTCACTGCGTAACATACAAGATGAAATAATAACCCATGGGCAAAGCCGCGTAAATTACATTGAAGAAATCCCAAGTAGCGACTCCGTACAGTTTATATTTGTAATTCAACTGATAAACAATGTCAGATAAATATCCATACCGTAGTGGAGACTGTTGGTGAAAGACCGCAATATGCAAAGGGGTAAGGAAACGCGTGTGACGTATTCGTAATGGATAATCCGCATTAAAGTGGTGAAGACAAATCACTCCTCACGTATTGGAGACACTGGGATCATGTAAATATTATAGAAACGCGGTGAAACCCAAGGACCATCCAAGAGTATTGTAATCCATAGATAAGGTGATGCCGCAGGAGAGTAAATGCAATTCGGGAAACGAAAATATAACTCGACGTTAGTCCAGGTTGGAGGTTTGCGATGTAAACAAGCAATGGGTCATTCCGCTAGTGGCGGGGAGGGGGAACTGGGTAAGGAGAGCCAGTGCCGTGCCGATGGCTGTGAATATTCTCGGGCGCCGAATGGGGCCGGTTTCGTGCTCACAGGGACTTTGTCAGGGCACGCGCTGGTAGCTGTACAATCTAGTGCATATATACAAAATATAAGTATATAAGTATATGTCCAAAAAGTAAGCCAAGAGGAATATAGTGAAATATAAGGTATACATAACAAGGCGAACAGTACAAGTAACATCACAGGTAAGAAATCTAATGGCTGGTTTTAGCAAAAGACGAAGGCGCAGGCTCCCTGTAGTTCAACATATATAGACATACTAGCTTGGGGACCCAGCGGTGCCCGGGTCATTTGAGAAGTGCGATCAATACACAACGCTATACTATAACTCTTTTAAGGGGGCAGACCTGTGTACTGAAATAATCACGAGTCAAATAGTACCAAAAGTATCCAAATGTATTCTTCACAATGATATACTGTATCATAGCATAATCACATATAGTGCAATATCACAAAGTTGTGCAATGTTATCCATCTATACATTAGTCTATCTCCACATTAATATCAATTGATTGTATAAGCCCTTACATACATTCACTGGGCTATACCGATGCAAACACAGGTCTGAATGACCCTATAGTTAACCCGGAGCTTGATAACTCACGGATTGGGACTGAGTCAATGGGGGAGCCTTGAAGGGCGGGAGAGCTGGCAAACTGCCGGATGGGCAGGCGCCTACGGCGAGAGGTAAGCTGACGACGCCAAGATGGCCGTTTCGCGTAAACACGCTTCCTCAGGGTGCTTCTGGACTTTTGACCGCTCCTCCCCAGGGTTGTTGTCACCAAATTGAGACTCAAAGTCAAGACGGGAAGTCACTAAGTACCCTTCAAGGCTCCCCCATTGACTCAGTCCCAATCCGTGAATTATCAAGCTCCGGGTTAACTATAGGGTCATTCAGACCTGTGTTTGCGTCGGTATAGCCCAGTGAATGTATGTAAGGGCTTATACAATCCACTGATATTAATGTGTAGATAGACTAATGTATAGATGGATAACATTGCACAACTTTGTGATATTGCAATATATGTGATTATGCTATGATACAATATTTATTTATTTATTTATTTATTTATTTATTTATTTATTCGACTTGTTAGTCGCCCTTTCCCCGTAGGCTCAGGGCGACTCACATTGTGAGTCGTGAACAAGTAAAATCAAAGTAAAACAAAACACACTAAAATTGCCACAACCAGCGCGCAAGCATGGTTTGGGCATGATTTTATGTACATAAACCTAAGCACCGAACGCCTGGATGAAGAGAAGGGTCTTACAGGCCCTGCGAAATGTCAGCAGATCGGCCTGCGCTCGGACTGTGGGGGGAAGAGCATTCCACAGGACCGGTGCAGCGGCACTGAATGCCCTCCTCTGCGTTGAGGTCAGATGAACAGATCGCCAACTGGGCACCACCAGGAGGTTTTGGGACTCGGATCGCAGTGGTCGTGGTGGACTGTAATGGGAGAGGCGGTCCCTTAGATACACTGGCCCCAGACCATTCAAGGCCTTAAAGGTTAGAACCAACACCTTGAAGGTGATCCGGTGCTCTATCGGAAGCCAGTGTAGTTCGCGCAGCACAGGCGTAATGTGGCAGCGAGATGGACAACCTGCCACCAGCCGTGCTGCTGCGTTCTGCACCAGCTTGAGCTTCCGGATCACTGACAAAGGAAGGCCAATGTAGAGGGCATTACAGTAGTCTAGTCTTGAGATGACCGTGGCTTGGACCACTATTTGACTCGTGATTATTTCAGTACACAGGTCTGCCCCCTTAAAAGAGTTATAGTATAGCGTTGTGTATTGATCGTGTATATAGTGGCACATTTCTGTTGTGTATTGATTCATTTGAGAAGTGCAGCAGGATGTAGAGTGGATCATGGGGGCTCTGTGTGCCAAGTTTGGTCTTGATCCATCATTATTGGGAGTTGCAGTGGTATCATGAAATTACTGAAGGTAATTCATCTCTGGTCCACCCTCCCCCAAAGTGTAGTAGGATGTAGATTGGGTCATGGGGGCTCTGTGTGCTAAGTTTGTTCTGTATTGGTGAATGGATGAGGGTTGCATTGTTTTTAGGAAGTGAGTGAAGGTACTTCAAGTCCCATCATCCGTGGTCTGTCTCACACAAAACAGCACCAGGATGTAGAGTGGGTCATGAGGGCTCTGTGTGCCAGGTTTGGTGTTGATCAGTCATTGGATTAGGTTTGTAGCAGGCTTGGAAAGTGAGGGAAGGTACTGCAAGTCCCACCATCCATGTTCTGCCCCCCTCCAAAGTTCAGTAGGATGTAGAGTGGGTCACTGGGGCTCTGTGTGCCAAGTGTGTTCTTTCTCGGTGTTTGTTGGGGGCCGCAGTTGTCTGTGGGAACAGAAAGGTGTGAAAGTACTACAAATCCCATCATCCATTGTCAATCCTCCCCCGAACCTCACCAGGACGTGAAGGCAGTCATGGGGGTTATGTGTGCCAAGTGTGGTCTCGATCAGTAATTGGATGAGGGTCGCAGCAGACTTGGGAAGTGAGTAGAGGTACTCCAAGTCCCATCATCCATGGTCCAGCCTCCTCCGATCTGCACCAGGATGTAGAGTGGGTTATGAGGGCTCTGTGTGGCAGGTTTCGTGTTGATCAGTCATAGGATTAGGTTTGTAGCAGTCTTGGAAAGTGAGGGAAGGTACTGCAAGTCCCATCATCCATGTTCTGGCCCCCTCCAAACTTCAGTAGTATGTAGAGTGGGTCACTGGGGCTCTGTGTGCCAAGTGTGGTCTTTATCAGTGTTTGTTGGGGGCCACAGTTGTCTGTCGGAACAGAGGGGTGTGAAAGTACTACAAATCCCATCATCCATTGTCAGTCTGCCCCCAAACCTCACCAGGACGTAAAGGCAGTCACAGGGGTTATGTATGCCAAGTTTGGTCTCGATCAGTGGGGTTAGGGGGGTTATGTGTACCAAGTTTGGTGCAGGTCCATCACCCGCGCTGGTCGCTGTGGCCTGTGAAAATGGCTGCCACATATCCGCCCTTCCGCCCTCTTGCCCTCCGCACACATACATACATACATACATACATACAAACATTCTGCTTTATAAAGGTATACAGATTTTAGACATATATTGACGAACATAGACGAAGAGAAAGGCAAACTTCTGGCCACCAGGGGGAGTTGACACACTACTCTCTCTCTCAGCATTTTTTCCAGCGTCACTTGTTGTTCTTCCGCAATCCTCAGCGATTCCTGGAGTTCTTTATGGCCTCATAAATCAGTCAAAATTTGCCTCCCCACTTAATGTGGTACCTTTATCTCCTACTTGACAAATGAACTGTCTTTTGGGCTGCAAAGGTCGACAGCAGGCTACACTTAAGGTTGAGCACCCAACTCCACCTGGGCAGGCCTCGAACTCATGACCTACAGGTCAGAGAGACCTTATGCAGCTGACACTTAGCCAGCTCTGCCACTACCCGGTGCTGGAGAAGAGTTCTATGAATACCATGGACTGTTAAAAATACAAACAGATGAGTCCGAGAGTAAATCAAACTTCTCCTACAAGCTAAGCTGACTAAACTGAAACTGTTGTATTTTTGAATGAATCATGAGAAGGCATGACTCACTTTAGAAAGACAATAATGCTTAGTAAGGTAGAAGGCAGCAAGAACTGATATCCTCAATGAAGGAAGCCATAGCCCTGAGTCTGTAAAATTTGAGCTGTGACTTAGCGGTCTCTCGTTATACAATAAGTCAAAGTCAACTTGATGTCAGTTACCACCAAAAATAGAACACATTACAATAATATATTTTAGAGTTACAAACATTTCCATACCATTGCCATATCCATTGGTGGAATTTGGTCCTGGCCACTGAAATGGGCTTGGCCGACTTGCTGGTTGCGGAGCAGCGTTGCCCTTGCACCATCTTGGCATTATTAGGGGCTTCTCCTCCCCAGAAGCCCCTGGGGGTGGCAGGAGGGCTTCCCGCCACCAACGCCGGCCTGCCAATGAGGGGGCTGGCTCCACCCTGCTCCCTCCTTGCTTCCAGCCAGCCTGTACTTCTGCCCGGGCAGCTTACTTAAGGCTGCCCGGGGATCAGGCCGCACGTGCAGCCAGTCCTTTTTCCTCCCACCCTCCATACTGTTAGCATTGTGTGTTGGTGTCTTTTGTTTAACTATACCTCATTGTTGCTCTGTTTTGGTTATGCGTTTTTCATGTTCTTTGTCTCAACTCCGTGTTTGGCGTGTGGCATGGCCCCTGGATCAGGGTTGGTTATCGCCCCCCTTGGTTGTTAGGGGGATAACGCCCAGGCCGCCTAGGGTGCTGAGTTTCCGTTGACAGGTATTGGGCCACTCGCACCCCAGGCTTGCATACGCCTTTGGACATTAGTGGGGGCTGTTCGACCCTGATCCAGGACCCATGCGTGGCTGCCAACCCTTTATGTTCCTGTTTTCAATAAATGAGTTGTGGCCATTTTCATCCAACCACTTGTGTCTGCGTGTTGTTATTGGCATGAGGTGTTTCATTTTTTTTGAAATACTTTTTATTAAGAATTTCCATTTTATAAAACATACAAGATCACAATAGGAAAAAGGGAAAGGGAAAGGGAAAAAGGAGTATTTTGACTTCCATTCTAGTTCCACACTATTAAATATATTCTTCAGTTTCATTTTAAACACAGAATATCCCCAGTGCTCTTATTCTTACTAATAAATATCTGACAGTGGTATATTACTAATTTAGTATTCTCTAGATATTCATTAATCACAATCCAGTCTGTCTTTATAATACCTTTACCATATTTCTATCACAACACATATTTTAATTCATACATTTCTTTTTGACTCCGTAATTTCTATTATTTCTAATCTTCCTTTTTTGGATAGGGAGGTTCTAATGCCGCAACTTCACAAATACAATCCTAGCCTCTGATATGAGGGGCACAAAGTTTACTCTATATTATCATTCTATATAATTTAGTTACCAATCATCACAAGGTTACAGCTCTCATTCATTGTTTAGTCTTCTATCTCAAATTCAGATATTCTCCTCATCCTCTCCTTCTTTTTCTTTCTCCTCTGGTGGACTCTCAGGGGCAGTTTCTGAGGCAATCGCCTCTCAGGACTCGGGAAGTATTGAAGCCTCTCTTTCCCTGATGAGCTGGGCAAGTTTCATACCTTTTCCCTTCTCTAATCTCCTTCCTTCTTTAGACTAGGTTTCCTCATCCTCATAGATCACCATATCTCTGCCATTTCTACCCCCTCTGGGCCTAATAGTCAGTTACTTGAGTTCATTAGTGAGAGAGAGGTACTTTTTTTCTTCTCTTTTACATACTAGTAGGGAATTTTCAAAGGGTCAGTTCTCTCACTTCTCTAGGTTTTATAGGGTAGGTGTTAGTTTTTCTCCAGACCACCTCACATATTCTTTTTCATATAAAATTCATTTTGGTGTCCCTAGGGACCTTATTGGCATGAGGTGTTTCAACCTTGCACACGCAACTGGTCCTGGTCACTGCTGTGACCTGAACACAAAAACTGGGAGTCATTACTGTTGTGAATTGGTGCCAAATCAGCTTCAACTTCTGGTTACTCTATGGCTGAGAAACCCCAGGATGACCTTCCAAAACAGCCTTGCTCGGGTTCTGTAAACACAGGTTGTGGCTTTGATAGATGCCATCCGCCTTTTCTGTGGGCTTGCTCTTTTCCGCCTGCTTTTCAGATAATCAGACACTATTTTTTCTAATGAGTCATGTCATCTTGATGTGGCTGAAGTATGATCATCTCAGTTTGCTCATTTTGGCTTCCAGGGAGAGTTCAGGATGATTTCTTCTAAGACCCATGAGTCACCTTTTCTTCCTATCAATTTTTTTCAAAGTTCAGCTTTTGCAACTATACATAGAAATAATCAGATTGTATACAGTAGAGTCTCGCTTATTCAACCTTCACTCATCCAACGTTTTGTATTATCCAACACAGTCTGCCTCCCGCCCGGATCCACAGCTGTTTCAATACATTGCGATGTTTTGGTGCTAAATTCATAAATACAGTAATTACTACTTAACGTTACCATGTATTGAAATGCCTTTTCTGTCGATTTGTTGTAAAACATGATGTTTTGGTGCTTAATTTGTAAAATCATAATGTCTCTGGCATTACTTTGCGAATGAAGATTCTTAGGAAGGACTCATCCCATGCTTTCTACAAGCGTGTTGATGACTAAAGAGACCAATCCGAGATAGGCAAGTCCAGTTGCAGAAAGCACAGCAGAAAGTCTCTTTGGGTGATGTTTTTCCAAATTGCGGTTCTTTCTGTGTTGCCGTTTCTCTTCGAGACCCGTTCGGCGTGTCTTCTCGAAAGTGGCCTCAGCATTGTGGATAATGCGTCTCCACGCCTCCCGATGTGAAGCCAGGGTGGACCATTGTTGGTGATCAATTTGGCCGAGCCTGCGTTATTGTTTCAGGGAGTCCTTATATCTCTGTTATGGGGCACCTATCTTGCACTGACCTGTGGTGAATTCACCATAGAGTAGTGTCTTTAGGAGGCGGTGGTTCTCCATCCGAGAGACGTGCCCTGCCCAGCACAGCTGTGTTCTCAATAGCGTGGCCTCAATGCTGGTGATCCCTGCTTGCTCAAGGACAGGAACATTCGTCACATAGTCGGTCCAGTGTGTATTTAGGATTGAGCAAAGACAGTGCTGATTAAAGCATTCAAGGAGTCGTAGGTATTGGCAATAGGTGACCCATGTTTCAGACCCATAAAGAAGAATAGACAGTACGATAGCTCTGTACACACTCATTTTGGTGCTTTGCCTCCGGTGCTTGATGCTCCAGACTCTTTTGTGAAGCCTTCCGAATGCACTCTATGCCTTTGATAATCTGTGATCGATCTCTTTGTCAATCTTGGCATCTGAAGAGATAATGCTTCCCAGGGAGGTGAACTGCTGAACGGACTTAAGCACAGATTTGTGTATGCTGACGTGGGGATGATGGTGTTTTTCCTGTGGTGCGAGCTGGTAGATAACTTCTGTTTTCTTCAGGCTGACTTCCAGCCCAAACAGCTCTGCAGTTGCTGCAAAGCAGGATGTTAGGCGCTGCAGGTGACCCCTGCTTGCTCAAGGACAGCAACATTCGTCCATAGTCAGTCCAGTGTACATTTAGGATTGAGCAAAGACGGCGCTGATGAAAGAGGTGTGCGAATATAATAAAGTACTTTGGTGTTTAATAGGCTTTTCCTCAATCACTCCTTATTATACAACATTTCGCTTATCCAACATCCTTCTGTTTATGTTGGATAAGCGAGACTCTACTGCAGTGTTTCCCAACCTTTTTTGAGCCGCGGCACACTTTTTACATTTGCAAAATCCTGGGGCACACCACCAACCAAAATGACACAAAATGACACTCTAACACAGTCATACATATAGTTAATATGTTTTTAAATGTATTTATACACTCAGTGTGAAACCTGGGCCTGTTTCGATGAACACAACATACTCTTCAAGCCGCTCCTCATAGAGTTTGTTCTCCAGACCTTTGTGAAATTTTACCCTGAGTGAAACTTGCTTCCAGTTAACTATGGATGTCATGAAGCTGTTATAAACAGTTCCTTGGGGGGCGGGGGGAGGCAACTCTCAAAAAAGTAAAAAAAAAATCCAAGTGGAGAGGCTCAATTTCTGTCTTGGAAACCTGTGAGGGGGCTGCTAGGAGGGGGGAGAGTGCCAATTTCCCACGGCACACCTGATGATCGCTCACGGCACACTGGTTGGGAAACACTGGATTACGGTTTCAATGAACACAACATAGATATCCTGGCAGGAATGGCAGAAAGACACAAACCTCCCACACAGAACTCCCATAACCAAGAGAAAATGCTATAAGAGTTTGGTGGGCATTGACCTTGAGTTTTGGAGTTGTAGTTCACCTATATCCAGAGAGCACTGTGGACTCAAACAATGTTGGATCAGGACCAAACTTGGCATGAATACTCAATATGCCCAAATGTGAACACAGATGGAGTTCAGGGAAATAGACCTTGACATTTGGGAGTTGTAGTTGCTGGAAGGGGGGCTCGAAAGACCAACAGTCTCCCTCTCATAGTTTCCCCTACAATCAAATTAGAGCATTCTGAACCCTCACCAATGATAGAACTGGGCCAAACTTCCCGGGCAGGCAGCTGGAACCCCACGCAGGGAGGTGGGGAGAGGGAGGGGTCTGCTGACTTGGGGAAAGGGGAAAGCGGGCCTTCCCAATGCATGGAGAGGAGAGACCAAGTAGACAACGGGTGGGGAGGGGGTGTTTGTAATTTTGTGCCTTTATTGAGGTAGGTTTCTTAGGGTTTTTATACTTCAACACACTAGACTCCCCCCTCCCCTCCTGGAGGTTCCAATTTCCCATGGCACACCTGATGATCGCTCATGGCACACTAGTGTGCCCCGGCACACTGGTTGGGAAACACTGCTCTACTGTGCATAGTTTTTTCTACACGCCTCCATCTTTCTGATGGCTTTGTATTTTTCTTTCCTTTGAACAGGCTTTGTATGACAGATTTTTGCCAGTTGGACAACTGTTTTGGAGAAGAACTCTGCCAAACAAAAAAGCTGGCAATATCATAAGTAAATGTTCATGCTAGTAATTACCTTTTATATATATATAAATGCAACTTAAATGTTGTGTGTTTAGTATTTTCATAAGCCGTTAGCCAGTTTTAGTATAAGGATATCCATTTGTGGATAGCAGCATATGTATTCACAGGTTATAAAATTAGCTACAAGACAAGTACGACACGTTGGTCTGCCCTTATTTTTTGCGACAGCTTCGCTTACTGCTCATTTTATTGATTCTCCATATTAGCACAGTTTTCTAAACTAATGCCGCTAAACAGTTACGTGGGTGACATAATAATTTCGAAATGCTGTATGCCATGTATACCTTATCAGGGCCTGTCTTTGGAAACAGTATTTGAATGTTTGAAAAAGATGAAACAGCGTCTAATACTAAGACTTTTAACATTAAATACTAAAAGAACATGGAACAAAAACAGCTTCAATAAATAATGTATAGCCACAGATATATGAGAGCAATAAGCTCCAAAGCTATATGCGACCACTCGATCAGCTAGTTCGGAGTTATGTGCTGGAGTGCTATCAGTATGCTGATGACACCCAGCTCCTTCTACGGATGGACAGCCAACAGGACTCGGTTCCCGATAATTTCACATCTTGCCTTGAGGCCGTAACAGGTTGGCTATGTTCCAGTAGACTGAGGATGAATCCAGCAAAGATGGAGATCTTGTGGGTGGGTCGTCCTGGATTAGGTGAGGTTAGGTTGCCCACCATAGATGGTGAACCTCTCTCTCCAGCTATCACCGTCAAAAGCCTTGGTGTCATTTTTGACTCGTTATTGACAATGGAGGCCCAGGTCTCCGCCGTCAGTAAGTCGGCCTTATTCCATCTTCAGCAGGCCAGGCAGCTGGTGCCCTACCTGTCCGGGGATGACCTGGCCACAGTGGTTCATGCCACAGTAACCTCAAAACTTGAGGATTGTTATGCCCTTTATGTTGGCCTTCCCTTGTCGGTGACCCGGAGACTTCGACTGGTACAGAATGCGGCGGCCAGACTCCTCGCGGGAACCCCCGTGAGGAACGATATAACACCTGTTCTATACTGACTGCACTGGCTTCTGGTCAAGTTCCGTATTACTCACAAGGTGCTGGTTCTAACCTTTAAGGCCTTGCATGGTCAAGGGCTGGCATACCTACGAGAACGCTTCTCTCCGTGTTGACCCTGGAGATCACCATGCTCAGACCATCAGAACCTATTACAGGTCCCAGGCCCTAAGGATGCCCATCTGACATCAACCCGGCATAGAGCTTTTTCGGTGATTGCCCCATCACTCTGGAATGCCCTCCCTCCTTACATCAGAGCCACCCGTGATCTAAAAGACTTTCGCACGGCTTATAAAACGTGTCTGCTTGAGAGGGCGTTTGGCTGAGAACTGTTAGTCTGTTAATTGTTTTTAGATGCTTTTAGATGCTAATTGTTTTTAGATGTTTTTAGATGTTAGCTACTTTTAGATATGTGAGCTTTGAGAGATTTAACAAAGTTTCGCAGAGCGTGCAAGACGTTTTTATTCCAGCAGGCTTTCGGGGTCTGATTTGGTTAATCCAGTTGTAAATAGTTTTACAGTTTTTAGTTAAGAGTTTACTTTTTTTGGTTGTTTTAAAGCAGCGTTTCTCAACCAGTGTGCCGGGGCACACTAGTGTGCCGTGAGTGATCATCAGGTGTGCCGTGGGAAATTGGGACCTCCGGGAGTCTAGTGCAGGGTGGACAATTACCGGCCCTCCAGGTGTTTTGGACTTCAGCTCCCAGAAATCCTAGCCAGTTTACCAGCTGTTAGGATTTCTGGGAGTTGAAGTCCAAAACACCTGGAGGGCCGGTAATTGCCCACCCCTGGTCTAGTGTGTTGAAGTATAAAAACCCTAAGAAACCTACCTTAATAAAGGCACAAAATAATGAACCCCCCCCCCCCCTCCCCACCTGTTGTCTACTTGGTCTCTCCCTTTCCATGCACTGGGAAGGCCCGCCTCCCTTTCCCCAGGTAGAGACCTCTTCTTGCCTCCTGGGGTTCTGTGTGCGGGGAGTTTGGCCCAGTTCTATCATTGGTGGGGTTCAGAATGCTCTTTGATTGTAGGGAACTATAAATCCCAGCAACTACAACTCCCAAATGTCAAGGTCTATTTCCCCTGAACTCCATCTGCGTTCATATTTGGGCATATTGAGTATTCATGCCAAGTTTGGTCCTGATCCAACATTGTTTGAGTCCACAGTGCTCTCTGGATATAGGTGAACTACAACTCCAAAACTCAAGGTAAATGCCCACCAAACTCTTATAACATTTTCTCTTGGTTATGGGACTTCTGTGTGGGAAGTTTGTGTCTTTCTGCCATTCCTGCCAGGATATCTATGTTGTGACCTGTGGCGAGTTCACCATAGAGTAGTATCTTTGGGAGGCGGTGGTCCTCCATCCTAGAGACGTGCCCTGCCCAGCGCAGCTGTGTTCTCAATAGTATGGCCTCAATGCTGGTGATCCCTGCTTGCTCAAGGACAACAACATTCGTCACATGAGCACTGCAGTGAAAGAAACATCATGCACAACAACAGCAAAAGCCATACTTACCCATTTACCATTGCCAGCTCTTACGGCTTACTCCTAACGCATTATCAGAGCTTCTGTGTGTACTCCACATCTCTGTGTGTGTGTGTGTGTGTGTGTGAAAGAGAGAGAGAGAGAGAGAGAGAGAGAGAGCGCATGCACATGTAACTTCGTATTATTTTATTAATCAAGAGACTACTCGAAAAATAGAAATTAATATATGTAAATTAAGATCATAAAACATTTTAAAGAAAACATGAGCCTTAACAGGGTTTGAAATACGAGGTAGCTTGAGGCCATGGCTCTCACTAACAGGCCATTTAAATATTATTAGCATTAGGCCCAGCGGAGTAGTAGTAAGAGTACAGCATGCCGTTGCAGTTCTGAATCTGCGGTTGCATCTCCAATGAAATTTTACGTACTCCAGCAATTGCAGCTGAGGGTAGGACTAACTGATTCTGATCCTTTCCCTCCTCCCACTGTAAATGCTGCCACAAAAATCAACTAGCCTTGCGCAATGCCCAAGGCAAAATTTACAGAGGGGTTTTAAATTTTTTTGGAAAAACCATGTTTATAGCAACCTAATTTAATGCATATTGGAATGTTATTAGAAATGACACACTCCTGCATTATTTACATTCAAGACTATAAATCTCTTGCGTATTTAATCAAGCCTTCTTTTTTCACTCTAATGATGGATCAAGGGGGAAAAAGAGAAAATATATGCAGAAGTTACTGTTTTCCATTTATCATGTTATCACCCCTAAAATATACTTTATACTTTATAGCGGTGTTTCCTAACCGGTGTGCCGTGGCACACTAGTGTGCCGTGAACGATCATCAGGTGTGCCGTGGGAAATTGGCCTCTGTCCCTTTAAGCATGGAAATGAGCCCGGTGCAAGGGTGGGGCGGGGCCGAGAGTGGCATTCGGTGACAAACCTTGCAGGCGGCCAATCGGGAGCACAGGGGCCCGTCCCTTGGCTTTCCATTGGCCTCCTCTTCTCTGGAGGAGGGAGGGAGTGACGTCACTCTGACTCCGTCCCCTTCGCAGCAAACGTTGCCGCCACCACCATTTTAACGAGGCAGAGACGGGCGTATTACACCAGATGACAGATGTCTAAGTGGTTATGTAAATAAATTGGATCATACATACGTTTTGTAGTATTCAAAATATATCTATTTCATTTCAGGTTCCAAACACAGAGAAAACCTGGTAAACAAACATGTAGATAATATAGCAAAAATGTGCTGTAGTCTCAGAGAGCAGTCGAAGAGACGGGCAAAGAGGAAGGAAGGAAGGAGGAGGGGGTGGTGGTAGGAGAGGGGCGGGGGGGAGTGGCCTTAGGGGCGGAGAGGGGTGGAGTGACCCCTCCGGGGCCGAGAAGTTAATATGTTTTTAATGTATTTATACACTCAGTGTGAAACCTGGGCCTGTTTCGATGAACACAACATAGATATCCTGGCAGGAATGGCAGAAAGACACACATGAAGGTCTTGCTCAACAGCTGGGAGTTATAGTTCACCCACAGTCAAAGAGCATTCCAAACTCCACCAATGATGGAATGGAATCAAACTTCCCACACAGAACTCCCATAACCAAGAGAAAATACTATAAGAGTTTGGTGGGCATTGACCTTGGGTTTTGGAGTTGTTGTTCACCTATATCCAGAGAGCACTGTGGACTCAAACAGTGTTGGATCAGGACCAAACTTGGCATGAATACCCAATATGCCCAAATGTGAACACAGATGGAGTTTACAGATGGGGAAAATAGACCTTGACATTTGGAAGTTACAGTTTCTGGGATTTATAGTTAACACTAGGCATGAGAAAAAAGTTATGAAAATGAAAAGAAATCGGAAGGGATTCGTATGTATGGGACTTTCAAGTTCATACGGATCGCAAGGCCAATCCCGGAAGTGGACTTTCTTTTCCGCACCCCCTGGGCCCAAAATTTCGTTAGATTATTAAATATTTTGGATGTCCCCCCAACAGGAAAATTTCCCCCTCCAAAATAGCTTTGCAGACATAACTCACAGTCAAATCGGGGCCTTTCCATGCTTGAAGCCTAATTAGAGTGAAAGGCTTCTTCCAGGAAGTGAAAAATGAGCCGGAAACGATAGAGAGATCCAGATCGGGACTCCTAGAGGGGCTGGAGGACTGAGGAAAAAAGCGATTTAAACACCCAGGAAGGGGGTTTAGATAGAAGGACAGAGTAGAAGGACATAAGAACTGCTGAGAGAAGGGCAGCAGGAGTGAAAAGAGCACGGAGAGGAGAAGGAAGAGTTCAGAATCAAGAAAAGCCATAGAGTTCAAACGGAGGTCCTAGACTGCTATGGTAAAACTGAATGGGAAAAAGCTGGAGTGAGGAGAATTCTACAGATTAGCAAGGCCTGCACCAGAGGTATTTAATAATATTAATAATAATATATTAATGCATTATATCTCCCTGCAAGGAAACCAAGGGAAATGTTGCCCCTTGATTTGCCTGTGCTTAAAACAGTATCAGTTCTGTTTCCCTGCTTTGCATACTTTAGAACTACTAACGAAATTCGTTAGTAATTACGTTAAATTTTAGAAATTTTTGGAATTTTTTTTGTAAGTCTTTATTTTACTAATAAAAAAATCCCCTCCCCCATTAGATTTTCGATTCCCTATTTTTGGGTTCGAAACCATGCCTAGTTAACACACAATCAAAGAGCATCCTGAACTCTTGCAACAATGGAATTGAACCAAACTTGGCATATTGAACTCCCATAACCAAGAGAAAATACTATAAGAGTTTGGTGGGCATTGACCTTGAGTTTTGGAGTTATAGTTCATCTGTATCCAGAGAGCACTGTGGAGGGGAGGAAGACGTGGGGCGAGTCTGTGCAGTAGCGCCCGCACGGGTCACGTCTTCCTCCCTCCCCCCCTCCCGCAGAAGCGGCAGCGTGAGCAAAGCGAGGCAAAGCGAGCAGAGCGAGGCTGGGAAGAAGGGAGCCTGAGGGGAGAAGAAAAAGTGTTCGGCAGGAGGGGGAAGAAAGGGGATTGGAGGTTCCAATTTCCCACGGCACACCTGATGATCGCTCACGGCACACTAGTGTGCTACGGCGCACTGGTTGGGAAACACTGATCTAGAGTCCTAAGCACAAGTTTACTAGGCTATGAACCAGTCTCAGCTCTTGAAGTTAACCCTCCAGGTTTGAGTCTTCCTCAAGCAAAAGGCTTTGGTTTTTCTTCAGAACAATGGTCTGAATGAGGGGGGAAAAGACAGATATAAAAGCCGAACTGTTTCCTTTCACCGGCTGTGTCTTGGTGTTATCATTTTGACAGAGGGTGTAAGAATTTGCTGACAATAAAAGAAGCTATACAATCCTGACTTCAGTGGCGAATGCTGTATGGATGTTTTTAGGAGTACTGATAAAAGTGACATTCCCAAGGTCAGACTAAAAAGCTCGATGCCTGGAGCAATTTTGTGCAAAGGACAGCCTTTTATCTGAATCACGAAAATCCCAGGCTGGCCAGACTGAACTAGATTACCAGTATTTGGGACAATTTACCTCTCATCCCCACCTGCTGCTTTTTGGCTGTACCACCCACTACTACCCCATGGTTTGTTTTGTATAATTTGGCACTTCAGAATCTGTGCTTTAAATTACACACACTTCAAATCTTTGCGCCGCCACAAACAAACTTTCTTTAGGAGTAAAAAAACCCAATGTTAAGAAATGTAGTAGAAATCTGGAATAGATACAAGAAAGTATTAATGTCGGAAAGTTCAACGTTAACACCAATAATAATAAATAATAAATTCCCTCCAAAAAAATAAAAAAATATATTTTGGACAAGGAATTAAGAGGAAAGAATATAGATAAAATTGGAGAAAGAAATAATATAGATAAAATCCAACAAGAACTGTCCCCTATGACCGAGTCCGATAATGAGAGGGAGGTAACAATAACATCAATTACCTTCCAACCCCCGAAATAACGAGACAGACAACAGTAATTGGATTAAATTAGGGCAACTTTTATTTATTTTAAAGTTACCGATTTAAGTTTAACCTCACTAAACTCAGGTGTCAAGGAACAAGGTGTAGCTAACTGGGGTATCGTCCCCTACAACAGAAAACTGACCCCTCGGCAACACTGGGAAACTCTCCTGAGTCCCCAACAACACAAAAATGGGCAACCTCTCAAGGAAAACCTCTCTGGAAATACTTAACCGGCTCTCAAAATTTCTGGACCAATGGTATCCCCCTCAGCCTGAAACAGCCGTCCAGCTGAGTGTATTTGTGCACTGGCCCAACCAACTTTGAAGAGTGCATGAGTGAATATGGGTCTATTACCCTAAACTATATACGCTGTCCTATTTATAGAACAGCCATCCCATAAAGTCCCAGTAACAGTACAGGGTAGGCAAAAAACCCCTCCCTATTATTTATTTTTACGTAGAAGGGGGAAAAATTCCTACCCGGTCCCTAAGGCGACCACTATACTGTAACCGGGCAGGAGTGGTGGGTCAACACCTCAAACAGGAATGGAGCAGGAGGCTGCCCCAAAATAGGCAGCCTCCGCCCACTCCCAGAAGAGTCCCAAGGAACCAATCGTCTCCCTTCGTGCGAGGAGGTAACAGCCTTTCCCCGCCCATTGTGTAGGCAGGGAAAGGGCATTAGCTCCAAATTTGACCAATTTACATTACTGGACACAGAATCTGTCTGTAAGATTCTATCTACAGCAAGACCAACTACCTGTTCCTTGGATCCTTGTCCTTCTTGGTTGGTCAAGGATCGCCCAGAGGGGCTCCGGGTCCCTCTGATGCACATAATAAATAATTCCCTGGAGCAGGGAATCTTTCCAGATGCCCTGAAAGAAGCTATAGTCCGCCCCCTCTTAAAGAAACCCACCTTAGACCCTGCGATGTTGACCAACTACCGCCCGGTCTCTAACCTCCCGTTTCTTAGTAAGATGATTGAACGTGTGGCAGCGGTCCAACTTCAGAAATTCTTAGACGACATGGATAGCCTGGATCCATTTGAATCTGGCTTCCGTCCCGGGAACGGGACCGAGACTGTTCTGGTGGCCATCTCTGAAGACATCCGTCGCCAGCTAGACAAGGGAGGATCGGTACTGCTTGTGTTGCTCGACCTTACCGCAGCTTTTGATACAGTAGACCATGATCTACTGATCCAACAATTAGCTGCTATTGGAATTCAAGGATCAGCAATAACGTGGTTCAACTCATTCTTGCGAGGGCGTAGCCAACGAGTGGAGTGGCTGGGCCAAGTATCTGAGAAATCCCCTCTCCACTGTGGAGTACCCCAAGGCGCTATTCTATCGCCAATGCTGTTTAACATCTATGTTCGACCTCTCATCAAGCTAGTCCGGAGATTTGGATTAGAATGTTTCCAATACGCTGATGACACCCAGCTTCTTCTAAAACTAGAACCTGGAACAACTTCAGTACCAGATAACTTCACCCGGTGTCTTGGAGCGGTGACAAGATGGCTACGTGTCCATAAATTGAAAGTAAATCCAGCAAAAACTGAAATCTTGTGGCCTGGCCACCCATCAGAATTGGTCGGTCTATTACCATCTTTTGAAGGGGAACCGTTGGCCCCATCTCCCACTGTGAAGAGTCTTGGTGTTACCCTGGCTTCCAAAATGACGATGGAAGCCCAGGTTGCCTCCCCTAGTCAAAGGGCCTTCTTTCATCTACGCCAAGCGAGGCAGTTGGCGCCTTATTTACCAACAGAGGCTCTGGCTATGGTAATCCATGCCACGGTTACGTCGAGGCGGGATTACTGCAATGCTTTGCATGTGGGCTTACCTTGAGCATCAATTCGCAAGATCCAAATTGTGCAAAGTGCAGCCGCTAGACTCCTCACAAAAACATCAATGAGGTGCCATATAACGCCATCCCTGCAGCGCTTGCATTGGCTGCCGGTTGAACACAGAGTCGTCTATAAGACCCTGGTCCTGGCATTCAAGGCCTTTTGAGGTCAGGGTCCTTCATATCTAAAAGACCGTTTAATGCCACTCTACCACCAGAGACTGCCACGGTCAGCTCATGAGAATCTCCTCTTTGTCCCTGGCCCTAGAGAGGCCCCTTTGGAGTCCACAAGACAGAGATCCTTCTCCATTGTAGCCCCATTCTTGTGGAACTCCCTCCCTACCGCCAGACCAAAGAGCCACTCCTGATCTACATACATTTTTAGGGGCACTTAAGACATGGCTCTTCAGAAGAGCCTATGATTGAGTAACAAGCAGTGACTATGGAACCTGTTTATTTTAATTGTGTAAGTCTCCCAGAGCACCTTTCGTGGAGGGTGACTCATAAGAAAGAAAGTTAGTTAGTTAGTTAGTTAGTTAGAGATTGGATAAAAGCGGACATGAAGAAAGAAAATATACTGAGAGAATTTAGAGATATTAAACTCTCATGGTTCCATCCCTTACAGTTAGAGCAGTGGTTCCCAAAACTATTTTGGCTGACTGCCCCCTTTCCAGAAAAAAAATTACGTCAGGCTGCCAAAGTACCTTTGGAGAGTGAGGTCTAGAAGGGACTGATATCTCAACATGAGCGTGGAGCATGCAATTCTAGTTTGGCTTCAAAACCAGCGACTGGAGAGGAGACTGGTTGCCAATAGGTCCCTGGGCAGGCGCTGCCTGGAAACCGTGGCATGCGCCCCCTTCTTCTCCTCAACCCCACCCACGGCCATACAGGACTGTGCACCGTGGGTGGGGTTGAGGAGAGAAAGGGGGCGTGCGCTGCAGTTTCCAGGCAACAATAAGTCACTGGGCAGGCGCTGCCTGGAAACCGCAGCATGCGCCCCCTTCCTCTCCTCAGCCCCACCCATGGCCATACAGGCCTATGCACCGTGGGCAGGGTTGAGGAGAGAAAGGGGGTGTGCGCTGCGGTTTCCAGGCAATGACAGGTCCCTGGGCAGGCGCTGCCTGGAAACCGCAGCATGCGCCCCCTTCCTCTCCTCAGCCCCACCCATGGCCATACAGGCCTATGCACCGTGGGCGGGGTTGAGGAGAGAAAGGGGGTGTGCGCTGCGGTTTCCAGGCAATGACAGGTCCCTGGGCAGGCGCTGCCTGGAAACTGCAGTGCGCGTCCCCTCTCTCTCTTCAACCTCATCCACGGCCATACAGGCCTGTGCACCGTGGGTGGGGTTGAGGAGAGGAAGGGGGCATGCGCTGCAGTTTCCAGGCAATGATAGGTCCCTGGGCAGGCGCTGCCTGGAAACCGCAGCAAGCGCCCCCTTCCTCTCCTCAGCCCCACCCATGGCCATACAGGCCTATGCACCGTGGGCGGGGTTGTGGAGAGATAGGGTGTGTGCGCTGCGGTTTCCAGGCAATGACAGGTCCCTGGGCAGGGGCTGCCTGGAAACCGCAGTGCGTGTCCCCTCTCTCTCTTCAACCTCACCCACGGCCATACAGGCCTGTGCGCCGTGGGTGGGGTTGAGGAGAGGAAGGGGGCATGCGCTGCAGTTTCCAGACAATGATAGGTCCCTGGGCAGGCGCTGCCTGGAAACTGCGGTGCGCGCCCCCTTCCTCTCCTCAACCCCACCCACGGCCATACAGGACTGTGCGCCGTGGGCAGGGTTGAGGAGAGGAAGGGGGCATGCGCTGCAGTTTCCAGACAATGATAGGTCCCTGGGCAGGTGCTGCCTGGAAACTGCAGTGCCCCCTTCCTCTCCTCAACTCCGCCCATGGTGCACAGTGGCTCAGCGCCCCCTTACAGGGGCTCAGCGCCCCCCAAATTCTCCGGAGCCTCCCAGCGCCCCCTTGGATCGTCTCGCCGCCCACCAGGGGGCAGTACTGCTCACTTTGGGAACCACATAGTTAGAGCAATGGTTCAAGAATTGGATACGAGAAAATGGGGAAGGAGCTAAACCTACACAATTTGAACAAAGGATACAAAAGGAAGGAGCCACAGGAGAATGCCATAAGAGGAAAGGAATGACTAGTAAAATATATAAGATAATAATAGAGATTAAGGAGGGAAAAATAAAAGATGCAATATTAAGAGAAACATGGAAGGAAGATTTAGGGATTAAGATAAGGGAAGTGGATTGGATACAGTTATGGAATCAAAGGCATTTAAGGAACTTATCGATACGGGTTAAAGAAAACTTTTATAAATTGGTTTGGAAATGGTACATAACACCAGTAAAAATAGCAAATATTAATAAAAATGCCACAAAACAATCGTTGGAGAGTTTCCCGGGAGGTGGGCACATATATACATATGTGGTGGGAATGTAAATATGTAAACGAAAGGTATTTAAAGAAATAGAAGCTATAATGGATTTGAAGATGGAAAAAAGTGCAAGTATTGCATTATTGTAATTATATAATGTTAAGAAATTGGGAGAAATAGAGAAGGATGCAATAAATAATATGTTAACTGCAGCAAGGTTGTTGATAGCAAGGAACCGGAAAGATAAGAAGAACATACAAATTGAAGAATGGTATAAAGGACCAAACTTGGCATGAATACTCAATATACCCAAATGGGAACACTGGTGGATTTGGGGAAATGTTTCCCTAATACCTTTGAGTTATTTGAGTCCACACTCAAATTGGGACACACCAAAAAAACCCAAACACCTCAATGCCGTCGCAGGGCTTGATGGGGCCTCCTTTCCCAGAGGCGGGTGGGGGAGGCCCAAAGAGCTCCCTCCCTCCCTGAAGGGAAAACAAGCCGCGGGAGCAGGCGCAAAGAAGCCACGTTGCACCCTGCACGCGGGGGAAGGCAGCACAACAAGGGGGAGGGGGCATGGAGGAGGGGAAGGAAGCGTCGCCAAGGAAACCACCGCTGAGGGACCCCTCCCCCCCTCACCCAACGTCCCACTGTTTTTAGATTGATTGATTCGAGCCAGGCCCTTCCTTACCCATACTGCGGGAGCCCCGCCACAGGGCCGAAGCGCCAACGCCGTCCCCGTCCCCAAAGAGCCCCGCTGGAGCCGAGGTTAAGCTCAGGCCGGGCTGGTATAAAGAACTATGGAAATTAGCAATAAATTATAAATTGACATGTAGATTAAAAGTTAGAAAGGGGGTACGGAAGGTAAACGACTTCAATTTACATTCTCCTTCCAAAATACCATTTCTTCTTGTGGAGGTAACTTCCCATCTACTTCTTTTAAACTGGATTATACGGCACTGTAGACTAATACAGCTTAATCCAGTTCAAAACAGATAATAGGATTTTATCTAGCAGTATAAATGGGACTAGCGCTCTCATTGTGATCCTGTGTTGAGTGGTTGAGTTGCAGAATCCAGTTGCATGTCTTATCAATACTCTACCAGATGTATAGATTATATGGCCCTCCAGCTGTTGGACTGCAATGACTATTAACCCATAACCCTTGAAAGGAAGGTGGACTAGAAAGCATTTGCGGTACCTTCCGAATCTCTGATTCTGATCCTAACTTGGATGGGTGAGTTTATTTAATTATTATTTATTTACATCATTTATATCCCGCCCTTCTCACCCCGCAGGGGACTCAGGGCGGATCACAATGCACATATACAGGAAAACATTCAATGCCATTGACATACAAACATGTAAGACAGGGGTGCCCACACTTTTTCAGCATGTGAGCCACTTTTTAAAAAACCAAGTCAAGAAGATCTACCTTGCGTGCACGCGGTCACCGCCGCTCCTCCCACCCACCGCTCCTCCCTTGGGAAGGATTGCCTCCCGCCCACCACTCCTCTCACAGGGGCATTGCAGGGACTAGGTAGCGCGAGGCAGAGCCTTCGAAGGCCCCGCCTCACACTTCCTCGTTCCCGCCCACCGCTCCTCCCGCGGGGGCATTGCAGGGAGAGGAGCATGCGCGAGCCAGCCGCCTCAGACTCCCTCGTTCCCCCCACACACCTGTGGGGGCATTGCAGGGAAGAAGGGGGCGTTCAAAGCGCCCACTGCGCTCCCTCGTTCCCGCCCACTGCTCCTCCCACGGGGACATTGCAGGGATGAGGGAGCGCGAGGCAAAGCCTTCGAAGGCCCCGCCTCGTGCTCCCTCATTCCTGCCCACCGCTCCTCCTGCGGGGGCATAGCAAGGAGGCATTGCAAGGAGCACACGCGTGCGCAAGGTGCCCCATGCGCTGGGATTAACCTCCCTTAGACCCGGGATCGACTGATCAATCGCGATTGACTTCCTGGGCAGCCCTGATGTAAGACAAGACACTCAGAGGCAATTTAACATTTCAGCTTCTGGCCACCAGGGGGAGCTGTCACACTCCTTCACTCCTTTTACACACTTCCTGGAGATTTATGGCATCATAAATTAGTTAAACTAGCCTCCCAACAACGTGGTACCTAAATTTCCTACTTGACGGATGCAACTGTCTTTCGGGTTGTAAAGGTCGACAACGAGCTACACAGTGGTCAAGTGCTCACCCCGACCCGGGCAGGCCTTGAACTCAGTGTAACACCTTGAGGCTCAGATCTTTCTCATCTCTCTGCAGTGCAGTATATGGAGCACAAAATGCCAACAAGGACATACCACACAACATTTTTTTCATCTCTGACTTATTGGCTCACATCTTCTAGCAACAGAAGCTATTTTGCACATGCTTTTAGTGAATTCAGTTTGCTGACAGTATTAATAAGTTTGCCGAAAAGTTGCTGAGATTATTATTTCCTCCCTTCCTGAAAATTAATAGTGTTTTTGTTTGAAGTGGCTAGAGGGGTGTCATGGTTCGTGTTTTCGGAGGTACTATTATATATATATATATTCCCCAGAACAGGCTCTTGCGTTTATAGCAACCCTCCCATCCTAAATTGGAAGTGTTTCTTGAGAGGAAAGAAACTCTAGTTTTAGAAATGAGCCTATTTTCTTCCCGCTTGAGATGAAAAGAAACAAGAAGGCTGGTGTGATAAAATTGGACGATCAAAGTCGTAGTATATAAAAGGGGAAAACCAAGCGTATTTTTCTTTTTCTTCCCACCTATTTAATTAAAAACAATATAGGGGAATAGAGTTTATAAGGCTTTATTATATGTATTACTAGGAAAGTACTGGCAGGTGAAAATACTGTTCTTTTATTCCAATTTTATCTGGAAAGCTGCATTACTGCTTGAGGTGGGAGAGACCTTCAATTTTGCTGCATCTTTTTCTGTCCCACAAACAAACAATGTTATATACTGTATCTCTCTCTCTCTCTCTCTCTCTCTCTCTCTCTCTCTCTCTCTCGACATTACTTCGCGAACGAAGATTCTTAGGAAGGACTCATCCCACGCTTTTTACAAGCGCGTTGATGGCTAAAAAGGCCAATCTGAGAAAGGCAAGTTCGGTTACAGAAAGCACAGCAGAAAGTCTCTTTGGGTGATGTTGTTTCCAAGTTGCGGTTCTTTCTGCATTGTCGTTTCTCTTCGAGACCCGTTTGGCGTGTCTTCTCAAAAGAGGCCGCAGCATTGTGGATAGTGCGTCTCCATGCCTCCCGATGTGAGGCCAGGGTGGACCATTGTTGGTGATCAATCTAGCCGAGCCTGAGATGTTGTTTCAGGGAGTCCTTATATCTCTTTTTGGGGGCACCTCTCTTGCGCTGACCTGTGGTGAGTTCACCATGGAGTAATATCTTTGGGAGGCGGTGGTCCTCCATCCTAGAGACGTGCCCTGCCCAGCGCAACTGTGTTCTCAATAGCATGGCCTCAATGCTGGTGATCCCTGCTTGCTCAAGGACAGCAACATTCGTCACATAGTCGGTCCAGTGTATATTTAGGATTGTGCGAAGACAGCGCTGATGAAAGCCTTCAAGGAGTCGTAGGTGTTGGTGATAGGTGACCCATGTTTCAGACCCATAGAGGAGAATAGACAGTACGATAGCTCTGTACACACTGATTTTGGTGCTTTGTCTCAGGTGCTTGTTGCTCCAGACTCTTTTGTCAAGCCTTCCGAATGCACTCTATGCCTTTGCTAATCTGTGATCTATCTCTTTATCAATCTTGGCGTCTGAAGAGATGATGCTTCACAGGTAGGTGAACTGCTGAACGGACTTAAGCACAGATGCCTATGCTGACGTGGGGATGATGGTGTTCTTCCTGTGGTGCGGGCTGGTAGAGGACTTCCCTTTTCTTCAGGCTGACTTCCAGCCCAAACAGCTCTGCAGCTGCTGCAAAGCAGGATGTCAGGCGTTGCAGGGCTGCTTCTGAATGGGCGACAAGTTTTTTATATATATAATACTGAGCAATATACAGAAGGTGGAAAGTAGGGGAGAATGAGATGTTTTAAGGAGGCATGTTTGTGTCATGCTTGCTGTAATGGGAGATGAAGTGTTGTCACAGAAAGTTTAAGCTTCTAAGAAGTCTGAAATTATGGTTTTGAAAATAGGTCAGGAGGACTGATTCAGATGAAGGTCAGTTATGGGAGCAACAGAGGTTTTGTCACCCAGAAACCACTGAATTCCAAGCATCTCCCTTCTTGTAGACCAGTGGTTCCCAAACCTTTTTGGCCTACCGACCCCTTTCCAGAAAAATGTTTACTCACCGTCCCCCTAGAAATTATTTTTTTTTTAAAATGTAATAGCAATTAAACAGAAAGATATATGTATTAATGCAGTGGTTCTCAACCTTTCTAATGCCGTGAGCCCTAAATAAGGTTCCTCATGTCGTGGTGACCCCCCATCCATATTTTCGTTGCTACTTCATAAATAATATTTATTTATTTATTTAAGCTTCAAACTTTTATACTGTCACTCCCCGAGGGCTGGGAGCGGTTTACAGAGTTTGACACATAACAACAGCAACACGGAAAAGGTAGAGTGAATACATAGACAGGGGAGGGGAAGATGAAAGGGGTATACAACATTTAAAGAATCGGTAGCAAAGACATGGGACCGAGTTACAACTCAGGACCTGTGCAGGCTGAGATAATCGTCTAGCCGTAAGATCTGTCATACAATCAAAGGAAGGGAGCTGTGTAGTTCCTAAAGAGTCACCGTCTATACCCTCTGGTCCCGGTGACTTAGAGGTGTCCGATCTGCTCCAGCTTCCAGAGCTCAGACCCCAGAACATCCTAGACTTGTACACTCTAGGCCAGTGTTTTTCAACCTTTTTTGAGCCGCGGCACACTTTTGACATTTGCAAAATTCTGCGGCACACCACCAACCAAAATGACACAAAATGACACTCTAACAAAGTCATACATATAGGTAATATGTTTTAAATGCATTTATACACTCAGTGTGAAACCTGGGCCTGTTTCGATGAACACAAAATAGATATCCTGGCAGGAATGGCAGAAAGACACAAACTTCCCACACAGAACTCCCATAACCATGAGAAAATACTATAAGAGTTTGGTGGGCATTGACCTTGAGTTTTGGAGTTGTAGTTCACCTATATCCAGAGAGCACTGTGGACTGAAACAATGTTGGATCAGGACCAAACTTGGCATGAATACTCAATATGCCCAAATGTGAACACAGATGGAGTTTGGGGAAAATAGACCTTGACATTTGGGAGTTACCATTTCTGGGATTTATAGTTAACACACAATCAAAGAGCATCCCAAACTCTTGCAACAATGGAGTTGAACCAAACTTGGCATATTGAACTCTCATTACCAACAGAAAGAACTGAAAGGGTTTGCTTGGGAATTGACCTTGAGTTTGGAAGTTGTAGTTCACCTACACCCAGAGAGCACTGTGGACTCAAACAATGTTGTGTTATGTTGTTTGTTTTCTATCCAGAATCACAATGTTGGAAGGAGGCTCACTACTTTAAGGTCCCTAAAACAGGCATGGGGCCCTTTCCTGCTTAGGGGGGAAAGGAAAAGGGCCTGAGGCTGCTAGGAATGGTGGGAGTTGGAGTCCAAAACACCTGGAAGGTCCAAGTTTGCCCATGCCAGCTTTCGACAGAGACCTCTTCCTCCCCCTTCCCGTTTCTTCCCCCTCCTGCCAAACACTTACTTTTTCTTCTACACTGCCACTTCTTCCGCCATTTTGATCTGAGAGGGCAGCGTGAGCGTGTTCAGGAGGGGAGGGGGGAGGGAGGGAGGCATGACCCATGCGGGCGCTACTGCGCAGACTCGCCCCAGAGCAAAGCGAGGCAAAGCGAGCAGAGCGAGGCTGGGAAGAAGGGAGCTCGAGTGGAGAAGAAAAAGTGTTCAGCAGGAGGGGGAAGAAAGGGGGTTGGAGGTTCCAATTTCCCACGGCACACCTGATGATCACTCACGGCACACTAGTGTGCCACGGCACACTGGTTGGGAAACACTGCTCTAGGCTTCCTCCACCATGGTGGGTCAGCCGAGGTCCTTGAAGTCTTAGGAGCTCTGTGGTCGCTGTTGGGTGGCCTGGGAGGTTTCCCGGAGCTCCTCTGGGGGGTCGGAAGCTGGCTCTTGAGTGCTCCTCTTCTTACGGCGAAGGTTCCGGAGTTGCTTACGTGGTTTCCCTTGTGAGTTCGCCGTAGACTTCCGGTCCTTGGTGGGTGAAGACATCGGTTTGCTCCGGCGTCTTCAAGGTCATTCGCCATCTTTAGCCGACCCTCATCGGCCCACCCCGCCGCCCTCGGGAAGCCACTCTTATGAATTCTACTCTTTGCTACTCTTATGAATTCTAATGCAAATCTCTAATATGCAGGATGTTTTTTCATTGTTACAAATTGAACATAATCAAAGCATAGTGATTAATCACAAAAGCAATATGTTTGGGGGAGTATGGACCATGGATGATGGGATTTGCAGTACCTTCAATCGATTCAGCTCGGACTTCCACAGCCGAGACCCCATGAATGACAGACCTGGACCAAACATGGCACACAGAACCCCCATGACCCACAGAAAATACTGAAGGGGTTTGGGAGGAATTGACAGTGATTTAGGGGAGATGTAGTTCACCTAAATTTGGAGAGCACTCTGGACCCAAACAACCCTGCATCTGGACCAAATTTGGCACAAATACTCAATATACCCAAATTGAACACTGGTGGTATTGTGGGTATTGATTTTGTCATTTGGGAGTTGTAGCTGCTGGGATATATAGTTCACCTATAATCAAAGAGCATTTTGAACTCCCAATAGCAATGGAATTCAACTAAACTTGAGCAATAGAGAATACCGGGCCTTGGAAATTGGGAGCTGCTTGCATTTTCCTTCGTGCCATGGCTATCTCCCAGGAGGCGCCTGCAAACGCTGCAGCAGCTCTGGGGGCGTTTGCAGATGCAGAGGCTTTCCTTCTCTGCTGGACCAACTGGCAGGCACACACTTTACACTTGTGCTTTAGGAAAAGCCTCCCATGCACCTTTCTCCTGAGCCTCCCACCGCCCCCTTGGATCGTCTCACCGCCCACTAGGTACCGCCCACTTTGATAACCACGGTTGTAGATAGGGTTCCCATATGTCCCTTATTCTAAGGGACGTCCCTTATTTTGGCCCTAAAATTTGTGTCCCTTTTTTCAGGCCCTGTCCCTTATTTTTGACTAGCAGGACAGGACTGGGCGGGGTTGACCAGAGGAAGCTGCGCACTGCGGTTTCCACGGCAATGCCTGCCCGGGGATTCCTACCTGCAGGGCAGCCTGCGTCCCCTTTGGAAGGAAGAGGCGATACAGGACTTTTTCAAAGTACAGTAGACTAATTAACCGTTACCCAGGGGGAATGTTGGATCATGTTGGATAAAGATAGTTTCTGGTTGCTTGAGAGTTACTCTTAAAATAGCCTTAGCTGTGTATCCCAATACTATACAATGCTGTGTATCCCATACTATACTATACCATTAACTATTGACATAATAATCGTGAAGATGTACTGTCTTATAAAATTTATTTTATTTTAATATTCAGACAGTGCACTTTTAAAGTCAGCAAAGTCAAGGACTAAATACAGATGGAGAAAATAAGGTAGTTGTAATAATGTTTTTTCTGCATGACAAAGCATGCAGAAACATACCATGTCCTGTTAAGAGGGTGTAAGTCAGTTTCTTTTGTGAGTTTCAATCATTATCTTATTCTGTTAATAAAACTATTTCTACCTAATGTTTGAGTTTCAAGTTTTTAATGAAGTGTCCCTTATTTTTGTGAAAAATCCCATAAATGTCCCTTATTTCTTATATCAAAAAGTGGCAACCCTAGTTGTAAACCAAGGCTGCATCTACACTGTAGAAATAATATCAGTTTTATATCTTGTATTGTTGCTATTGCATGAATTCAAGTTGTTTCCAGCTCATTAAAACCTATCACAGGGTATTCTTGGCAAGATTTGTTCAGAAGTTGTATGCCATTGCCTTCCTCTGAGGCAGAGTGGAACTTACCAAAGGTCACCCATTAGATTTTATGGTTGACTTAGGGTTTGAACCCTGGTTTCCACAATCATAATCCAATTCAATAACTACCATATCACGCTGTTTAATGCGCAGACCTCTATAAGCAATGTCTCATTGGCTTTCTTGTTGCTCCATCAAGTTCAGCATTGTTTGATTTCATGTAGTGTCAAAGGGGGGGGGGGGGATCAAGGAAAGTGGTGGTTTTGTATATAATTATAATATACAATTGTTCTTCCGGTTACATTATTCAGATTTGCAGAAGATAAAGGAGATTATCCATTGCCTAACTCAGTGTTTCTCAACCAGTGTGCCGGGGCATACTAGTGTGCCGTGAGCGATCATCAGGTGTGCCGTGGGAAATTGGAACCTCCAGGAAGGGGGGGGGGAGAGTCTAGCGTGTTGAAGTATAAAAACCCCAAGAAACCTACCTCGATAAAGGCACAAAATTACAACCCCCTCCCCACCCATTGTCTACTTGGTCTCTCCCTCTCCATGCATTGGGAAGGCCCGCCTCCCTTTCCCCCAAGTAGAGACCTGGGGGTTCTGTGTGGGAAGTTTGGCCCAGTCCTATCATCGGTGGGGTTCAGAATGCTCTTTGATTGTAGGGGAACTATAAATCCCAACAACTACAACTCCCAAATGTCAAGGTCTATTTCCCCTGAACTCCATCTGCGTTCACATTTGGGCATATTGAGTATTCATGCCAAGTTTAGTCCTGATCCAACATTGCTTGAGTCCACAGTGCTCTCTGGATATAGGTGAACTACAACTCCAAAACTCAAGGTCAATGCCCACCAAACTCTTATAGCATTTTCTCTTGGTTATGGGAGCTCTGTGTGGGAAGTTTGTGTCTTTCTGCCATTCCTGTCAGGATATCTATGTTGTGTTCATCGAAACAGGTCCAGGTTTCACACTGAGTGTATAAATACATTTAGAACCATATTAACTATATGTATGACTGTGTTAGAGTGTCATCTTGTGTCATTTTGGTTGGTGGTGTGCCCCAGGATTTTGCAAATGTAAAAAGTGTGCCGCAGCTCAAAAAAGGTTGGGAAACACTGGCCTAACTGTCAGGTCCTCCCAAAATCTTACTTTCTTTTTCATTAATGCATCTAACAAAGAGTTTTAAAACACTTATTGTATAGTATCCATAGTGATAAGATGATTTGCAAATTATGCCTTGATGACATTAAGTTTATTGTACCAAATAAATATATATATTCCTCTAATTCTAATTTAGAATTAATTTAATTTTCATGTTCTATTCAGTGTACATAAAAGGCCCTTCAAGCTTCGGCTATTATCTCAAGAATTTATCTGAGGTCACAACAGTATTTTTAGAAATAATTGTCAAGGAATATTCAAGGAACGTACACTAATAATTAATTAAAATATGTGTTCGTTTGCTGGCATTTTCATAAATAAAGTTGCAGTATATGCTTCAATTACACTAAGGATGCATTTTGGCTTTTCCTAAGATAATATATTTAAGGAAGCTGGTAAGCCATTATATCAATGTTCTCAAAGTTAGTAAGCTCTGAGAGTAATACACCTATGGTCTATACCAGGGGTGCTCACACTTTTTCAGCATGTGAGCTACTCTTAAAGCAACCAAGTCCAAAATATCTACCTGCTCCCACGCACTCCCGCCGCATGCTCCCGCTGCCGCTGCTCTTGCCACCGCACATGCTCCTGCTGCTGTTTTCCGCCTGCGCAGTGCTTCTTCCGCCGGCGGGGCATTGCAGGAAGGAGAAAGCACGAGGCGGGGCATCCAGAGGGAGCGCTCCGCCCTGCCTGTCTCGCCGGCAACGGAGGCTGCACAGCTGCCTCTGGATGAGAGAGAGGCAGGGCGCTCGTGCTTCCTTCTTCCTGCAATGCCCCGCAGGCTAAAGAAGCACCACGAGGGCGGAAGCCAGCAGCAGAAGGGCGTGTGCGTGCAGGGTGTGTGCGCACATGGCAGGAGCGCCCCATCTGGCTGGTGAGGCCCAAAGATCACCTGGAAGAGGGCCGAAGATATACTAGTAGGCACCTGCCTTCCATGCTCTGCATACCACATTGATGTTTTACTATGTTTTTACTGTGTTGAGTGTTTGTGATGTTTTTATGATGTTTTTATATTGTTTTTTTTGTAATAGATTTTTATTGCAGTTTTTCAGTGACATTGACACAAGATGGTATGTTGTCAAATGGGGAAGAAGTGGGAGAGGAGGGGTCGGGGTAAGGGGTGTGTGGGGGTGGGGGTAATGGATAAGCGAGGAAAAAGGGGCGTTAAAAGACTTCCCAACAGTATCTCAGGAAAAGTGTTCTTTGTTTACATTGAATGTTCATTGATTATACAATTTCCTTAATAATCACAGTAATGTAACGATGGGGGAGGGTGAGGACAGAGGGGGATTGCATTGTTTCTTCTTTGTACATTAAACATCATCTATATTAATCACAAATTGTCTTCCCTTATTTTGCATGTAGCTTTGGAAGGTGGACCAGTCAGTTCTTTTTCTGTCTCCGCATAGTTTTTGAGATAAGATGTCCATTTGTATAAAGTCCATTATCTTCATCGTCCATTCCTCTATGTCCGGAACGCCGTTTTGTTTCCATTTTCTAGCTAGTGTCACTCGGGCGCAAGTGCTGAGGAGGAAGAGCATCTTATCCTGGTTTTTTGTTAGTGTAGGTCCAGTGAGGCCAAGGAGATAGATTTTTGGGTCAATTTTGAATCTTGCTTTAATAATTTTTTGTGTTTCCCTGTGGATTGATTTCCAATATCTTACAACTTTTTTACACTCCCACCATTGGTGTATGTATGTGCCTAATTCCTTGCTGCATTTCCAGCATTTGCTGGAGATGCCTTTATTAAACTTAGCGAGCTTGTGTGGGCTGAGGTGCCATCTATAATGCATTTTAAACCAGTTTTCTTTGACATCAGTCGCGGTTGTGTATTTGAGTTTTTTTATTCCAGACTTCCTCCCATTCATTTAGGAGTATCGTCTGTTTAAGGTCCCTTGCCCACCTGATTTGGCAGTCCTTAACCTGTTCTTCTGCGGTGAACCATTTAAGCAGGAATTTGTATGCCAAGCTTATACCCTTTTTCTGTGTCTTAATCATTTGGTCCCAGAAGCTGTTCTTCTCTAGGAAACCTATTTTGGAATCCTCTTTGAATATTTGGTGTGCTTGGTGGTATTGAAACCAACTGATATTAAGGTTGGTTTCTTTTATCTCCTCCATAGATTTAATATGCCATTTGTCATTGGAGTATTTTTTTTAGTATTTGCCTATACGTTAGCCATCCTTCCGTGGCTAGCTCTTTCTTATGTAGAGCCTCCATTGGAGATATCCACAGCGGGGTTTTTGGGAATAGTGTGTATCTATATTTTTCCCAGGTCTTGTGTAAGGCTGCCCTGATAATATGATGGCTGAAGTTTTTCTCCACATATTTCTTTTTGTACCAAAGGTACCCATGCCATCCATATCTTAAGTTGTATCCTTCTAGTATAAGTAAGTTCTTATTTTTGAGGGTAGCCCACTCCTTGATAGCTATTAGGTTTGCAGCCTCATAGTATGTTTGGAGGCTAGGTACACCCCCCCCCCCCTGGATTTGTCATCCATGAGCAAGCGCAAGCCAATTCTAGGGTGCTTATTTTTCCAGATGAATTTTCTAATGTCGGTGTTCCATCTCTTAAATAAGTATTCAGTTCTTATTATCGGCAGGGTTTGGAATAAGTATAACATTTGGGGCAGAACCTTCATCTTGATGGTTGCAATCCTTCCTAGAAGGGAGATGTTTTGATTGCTCCATCTTTCCAAATCTTTTTGGATTTCCCCCCAGCGGTACTCATAATTGTTTTTGATTAGGTGTGTATTATTTGCTGTGATAGTAATCCCTAAATACTTCGCCTTGGTTGTTACTTGTATCCCTGTTTTCTTTTCTAGTGCCTCTTTCTCTATTTGGTTTAGATGTTTTGTTATCAATTTGGTTTTTTGCTTGTTTAATTTAAACCCTGCCAGGTTTCCAAATTTATTTAGTTTTCCTAGCCAAATGTCTATTTCTTCTGTGGGGTTCTCTATGAAGCAGACAACATCATCCGCGTATGCCCTTAGTTTATAATTTTGGCTTAAGATTCAGGCTCCTTTTAATTGTTTGTCTTTATTGATGTCCTTGATTAGTGGGTCCATTGCGAGTATGAATAGGAGGGGGATAGCGGACAGCCCTGCCTTACCCCCCTTGAAATTGGGAACGGTTTTCTGCCTTCTTGGCCATTAATTATGACGGTCGCCTCTTGATTTTGGTATAGGGCCTCTATTGTATTCATAAAATAGTGTCCCATATCTAAGTCTTTTATCAATATTTTTAGAAATTGCCAACTTATTTTATCGAAGGCCTTCTCTGCGTCAATCAGCAGGAGGGCCATTTTTTTTTCATTACATGTTTCATAGTATTCAAGCTGATTGATGAGTGCTCTTGTGTTATCTTTGATGTTCCTGTCTGGTAGGAACCCCGTTTGCTCAGGAGATATCCAATTTGATAGGAAGCTTTTTAGTCTATCAGCCATTATTGCCGTAAAAATTTTGTAATCCGAATTTAGTAGAGATATTGGTCTATAATTTTTTGTGTCAGAAGGATCGGTATTTTCTTTATGTATAAGCGTTATGTTGGCCCTTTCCCAAGATTTGGGTATTTCTTTCTTAATTCTTACGTCATTGAAAATGTCTTTTAGTAGGGGGGTTAGTTCATCTTTATATGTCTTATAGAAGATAGCTGTGAAGCCATCTGGGCCTGGGGATTTGTTAGGTTTCAATTTTCCTATTCCTCTCTCTACTTCTGCCGTAGTGATTGGATCATTTAGGGTTCTCCTTTGTTCTTCTGTTGTCTTTTGGAGATTTAAGTTACAGATGTATTCCATGATATCATTCTCGTGGCCGCTTTCTTTTTTATATAGCTCTTTGTAATATTCCTGTAATATTCCTGTAATATTTTATATTGTTTTAAATCTCGAATTTGGTGTAAGTCGCCCCGAGCCACCCAGGAGTGGCGATTCACAAGTTTAAATAATAAATAAATAAATAGTAGCTCCTGAGCTACCTAATGAGCACCCCTGGTCTATACAGTATATGCCTTGGATTACTAAAACTTCACAGATTTGATTCACTGGGTTGCTGTAAGTTTTTTGGGCTGTATGGCGATGTTCCAGAAGTATTCTCTTCTGATGTTTCACCTGCATCTTTGCCAGGCTTCTATGGATGCCTGCCATAGATGTAGGCCAAATGTCAGGAGAGAATGCTTCTGAAACATGGCCATACAGCCCAAAAAACTTACAGCAACCCAGTGATTCCAGGCATGAAAGCTGGACTAACACTCCATGAAGTCCCTATCACATTTTTCAAAGGTTTATTTATTTATTTATTATTCAAATTTGTGAGTCGCCACTCCCGGGTGGCTCGGGGCGACTCACAAAAGGCATAATGCAAACATACAACAACACAATAAGCAATACAACAGGGAAAGGGAAAAGGGAGGGGGTATAGGGAAAGTCACACCACTTGCTAGGTCAGACCAAGCGGGATCGTTACAAAGTCAGAAGGAGGCAGTCTGGGAGTTCCCAGACGAATACCTCGAAGCTGCTTGCCTGTGGGAGGGGGAGTAGCTCTCCCACCACGCAAAGGCCCCCAAAAAAGACTCCTGCTGGTTGATGGTACTTCCCTCTCTAGCCTAAGGCGAGCCTGGGAGGGCTCCAACCGAAAGCTCGAGTTCCAAACAGTCCTGGACTTAGAAGTCCTCCAAGTCCTGGGCCTAAAAGATCTGGGTCTTTGTCCTTCAGTGAGAATGGCCGGGGCCCCGCCGGCGGCCAGGGCTCCATTACTGGGACGGGGCGCCGGCTTCCCCCGGGGGCCCAGCCGGTGGGTTCCGGCGCCTCCTCGCTCCGCGATGCCGCCTCTGCCCTCTCCTATGATCATATTATTATAATTGCGTGTGCATGGGTGATACAACTCCTGCCTGATGACTGATAAGACACAGGCACAATTGGTTGGAATAAAATTGGCCGCAACTCATTTATTGATAACAGGAACAAGGGTTGGCAGCCATGCATGGGTCCTGGATCCATGGTCGGACAACCCACTGTTGTCCGAAGACACTTGCATGCCTGGGTGCCACCGGTCCACTACCGGTCCACGAAAACCCGGCACTCCAGGGACCAGGGCATTATCCCCCCTTCCACCAAGGGGCAATAAGCCAGCCAGATCCAGGGCCCATGCCACATGCCAAACACATTGTTGCGACGATGAATACGCCAAACACAGAGTTGCAATGATGAACACAATAACAGCAAGAAAAGTTAACAAGATACGAACAATGAATGCACAGCATGAAAAGTAAAAAAAGTTGCAAACAATGAATACAAGCAGGGTGGGTGGGATGTGTTACAGTATATGGAGTTTAGCTAAGTAATTGCAGGATCTTCTTGTTTGAATGTGTGTGTTGAGGAGAAACACCTGGACAATAAAGCAATTAAGCTTCAGCATTGAGTATATCATGAGGAGGGTTTTTCCTTGATCCTTTGTGTGAAGAAGGAGATCATGAAGACTGCCATGGATCTACCACAGGACTTGTACTGGACCATTTAACAAAGGACTTCTTACACCATCGAAGATGCAGATAATGCATGATTATAATGCATTGGACTTTGAGTAAGATATCTGCAATGGACTATGTTTAATTTGTAATGCTGGTTTTTTGTTAAAGCTGCTTACTTAAGAGTGAAGTTTTATTTTTCATTTACTCTGGCTCTGTGTGATTTAGCAGAGGTCTAAAACTGGAAAGACTACTGAGCTTCCGCACAGACTGACAAACTGCAACAGGATGGACAAAAACAGGAACAGGCCCAGTGCCTGTTGAGGAGACTCGGGCAGCCTTAAGTAGCCTGCCCAAGCGGAAGGGAGGGCCAGCCCGCTGACGGGGCAGAGAGAGGCCGTGCCAGCCCCACCTTTGGCCAGCTGGCACTGGTGGCGGGAAACTCTCCCGCCACCCAGGGGGGCTTCTGGGAAGAAGAAGCCCCCCCCCCTCGGACCAAGATGGCAGCGAAGACACCCTCGGACCAAGATGGCAACGAGGACACACAATGCGCTCGGCCCAGTGCGTGTGGCCGAGCCATTTAATTTTGTTAAGCCAGTGGCTCTCAATCTGTGGGTCCCCAGATGTTTTGACCTTCAGCTCCCAGAAATCCTAACAGCTGGTAAACTGGCTGGGATTTCTGGGTATTATAGGCCGAAACACCTGGGGACCCACAGGTTGGGCACCACTGAGATAAGCAAATCCACTGGCTGCTGATCCATTTCCAGGCAGAATTCAGCTTGAGTCCAAACAATCTATACTCCTCTTCAACACCTTTGAAAAGTGTGACACAAAAGATAAGAACCCTGCTGAAAGCAGTAATGAAGGTGGAAACTGTTCCACAAAATATTTGGGAGGCACCTCTTAAAGTTTAGCCCTTCTGCACCTGTATTTATGTATGTAGGTGGCAGCACCTAGTATTAATTTCTGGCCTCCCATCCAAGAACAAACCAGAGCTGACCCTGATTCGTTTCCAAGATCAGTCAGGATCTGGTGCATTTAGAGCAGTGTTTCCCAACCAATGTGCCGTGGTACACTAGTGTGCCGTGAGCGATCATCAGGTGTGCCGTGGGAAATTGGAACCTCCAATACCCTTTCTTCCCCCTCCTGCCGAACACTTTTTCTTCTCCACTCGGGCTCCCTTCTTTCCAGCTTCGCTCTGCTTGCTTTGCCTCGCTTTGCTCACACTGCTTCTTCTGTGGGAGGAGAGAAGACGTGACCCGTCTGCGGACACTACTGGGCAGACTCGCCCCACTTCTTCCTCCCTCCCCTCCACAGTGCTCTCTGGATATAGGTGAATTACAACTCCAAAATTTAAGGTCAATGCCCACCAAACTCTTATAGTATTTTCTCTTGGTTATGGTAGTTCTGTGTGGGAAGTTTAATTCCATTCCATCATTGCTGGAGTTCAGAATGTTCTTTGATTGTGGGTGAACTATAACTCCCAGCTGTTGAGCAAGACCTTCGTGTGTGTCTTTCTGCCATTCCTGCCAGGATATCTATATTGAGTTCATCGAAACAGGCCCAGGTTTCACACTGAGTGTATAAATACATTTAAAAACATTTTAACTATATGTATTACTGTGTTAGAGTGTCATTTTGGTTGGTGGTGGTGTGCCCCAGGATTTCGTAAATGTAAAAAATGTGCTGCGGCTCAAAAAAGATTGAAAAACACTGATTTAGAGTATTGTTGGATATTTGATCCTACCTGATTATTTGAAATGAGGTGTGAACAGTCAGAAAATATGTGTGCATTGCAGATTTTGTACAGCCCTATTTTGCTTCACACCACTCCCGTAAAGCAAATATCGCCTTAAGACAAACCACAGCCCGTTTCCCCCCCTTGCTGTTGCATTTTAAAGCCTAAAAATGTACAGTTGCTATGTTTTATTAAGTACGCAATCGCTCTAAGCCTAAAACTGTGATGCAAAAGTAAAAATAATAAATTCCAGTTGGAATATGACACTGACACAAATGCGGTAAGCAGGCTGAGCACGGATAACAAAATAGCACTATACTGTCTAAGTCAGGGCTGTCCAACTTCTACCGGCCCAGGGGCCAGAATTCCGGTCACTGATGACCTGGGGGGCCGTAGAGTCTGCCCCCACCCCCGGCTCCGCACGCTCCCCGTCCTGGCTCCGCCCTCTCCTCGCCGCCCTCTCCCCTTATTTTTATTTAATATTAAATATATTTAATTCCATCCTCCCCTCTCCCCTTATTTTTATTTAATATTAAATATATTTAATTCCATCCTCCCCTCTCCCCTTATTTTAATGTATCCCATCTCCCCTTATTTCATCTTTAAATATATTTAATTTCATATTTAATACATGAGGGGAGATGGGGGGAGGGAATGAGGAGCCCCCTGAGGAGCCCCCTGCTTCGGCCTACCTTTTCCAAACGCGCAGGATCCAGGAGTACCCGGACGACGAGAGAGGCGATGACCGACTGAGTCGAAGAAGGTCCTAATCGCGTCTGTGGGCCTCAGCGATCCAGTAGTAGAGTAGCCGAAGAGTATCGTGAGAATACGCAATCCACACGGGATTTCGCTGTCAACGCCAGCGTGATCTCACGTTGACAGCAAAATCCCATGTGGATTGCGTATTCTCGCGATACTTGCTCCAAACCTGGAAGTAGGTATTTTTTAAAATTATTATTTTTCAATTTTTATTTTTTATTAAAAAGCTTAGGGGGCCGTAGGGAAGGGGCTGGGGGGCCGTATACGGCCCCCAGGTCGCCAGTTGGACAGCCCTGGTCTAAGTGAAAAGCACCATATTAACAAAGCAGACCAAAGCAAAACAACTTAAAGTGAGATATGCATTTTTTGAGTTCTAACTTGATACAGATAAGTGTTCCAACACTGTAGTAGCCGAGGCTGCAATTATACATTCCTATTCTTTGCTGTATGTCTGTCAAATACAGCGGGGCTTACTATTAGGTAAAACTGATGAGAAATGCCTAGCCAATCTGTTGAAAGGGCTGAGAAATTATTAATTGTATCCCCAAGAACCTGGGAACCTGTCTTTTGTTGAGTGAAACTGGCCTTTCTAGCTCAGGAATGCCAAACACATTTTCACTGAGGGCCACATCAGTCTCATGCGGATTCAATGGTATGCAAACTACGTGGCTGCGTAGGGTGCCACGTGGTCAGAGGCGCATCCTGCCGCTAGGTTTCGCGCATGCACGTTTGGTGCGGTGCAAGTCGCACAACTCCAGCTGGCCGGAGAAGAGAATCGCCCTACACAAGGAAGAAAAGGGGGAATGTTTTGCAGCCGGGGTGGAGCCTCCCGCCTCCGGCTGCACACCGTTCCTCCTTTTCGGCCTCGTGGAGTGCGGTTAGCATCTCTATCCAGCTGGAGTCTTGCCGCACCAATGGCGCATGCGCGGAAGTTCCATATAGTCAGGGGTGCATCTGGCCGCCAGGTTCCGTGGATGGCTCCGCCCTGGCTGCAAAACCCTCCTCCTAAGTCTCTGACCTCGTGGAGGGTGCATATGGGTGCCACGTGCGAATGCGTGCATGCACACCCTCCATGAGGCCAGAGAGTGAGGGGGCACCAAAATAATATTTGCTTACCATTTAAAATTACCTTAGTCTGGCCCTGGTCTTATGATTACTTTCAAAGGGCTGTTGAATCCATGGATGTTGAACTCATGCATACCGAGGGCTGTTTTTTTTTAAACTTTTCATCAGTTGTTTTTTGTTTTTATCCAGTTTGAGTCCTCGGATGCTATTGAATGATAACTCCCATCAGTTTTTTTTATTATCCGCTATGTGGGAATTATAACCCAGCAGCACTTGTGGCTCTGAGGTTGGGGAAAGGTTCAAGGACATGTCTAAATTCAGACTCCGCTATCTTGACTAAACAGAACAAACTGGAGCCTCCCAGGTGTTATTGTATCACAACTCCCATCAGATCTAGTCATAATATCTGTTAAGGAATACATAACTTGTTGTTCAGTATCTGGAAGGCCAAAAAAAATAACATGGTGGCAGAGGCGGCCCTAGGTAATTTTAAATGGTAGGCAAACATTATTTTGGCGCCCCCACACGCCCAAATGGGCGTGCACGGAGACGGAGTTTCCAGCATGGTTGGAGGCTGAGTTTCCAGCATGTGTGGAGGCTCCGCATGCTGGAAACTCCGCCTCCGTGCTGGCTGGAAACTCCACCTTCCGGAGTTACCAGCCGACACGGAGGTGGAGTTTACAGCTGGCGGCGGTGTGCCCCTGCGGATCTGGCGCTCTCGGCGGGCGCCTACCCCGCCGAGAGTGTTAATCCGCCTCTGCATGGTGGGTCGGATTTGGCCCACAGGCCTTGAGTTTGACACATGTGTTCTAGCTCATTGAAAGCTCTCCAGGCATTTCAGAGAGGAATCTCTCCTAGCTCCGGAAAGGCCCTGGTGGGAATTGAATTTGGGCTTTGTTGGATGCTCTGTTTTTCAGCTATTTTTCTTAGCTGCTGCCCACCCCAGGAATTGGTTTCCCCTGACCCTCCTCGTTCATAGTTGGTGTTGATCTTGACATCTTCATAATAGAAAATATTTGTTGCCGTGTTGTTTTCATCATGTTTTTCCTCTTTGCTTTCTTCCAGTCTGCTCCCAGTACTCAAGAGGAGTATTTGCCATTTTTGGACTGTACGACAAAAGATCTGTACATACCTTGACCTCATTCTGCAGCGCCTTGCACATCTCGCTCATCACGCCGAGTTTCCCCACCGAGGGAGAGAGCCAGTTCGTTCTGCAACTGAGGCCTTCCTTACAGGGAGCGTTGCTAAGTTTGCTTGGCCACTATAAATGGAACCGCTTCGTCTTCCTTTACGACACAGATAGGGGTAAGTAACGCAGCACCTTCTCACACTGCTCAACTACTGTGAGATGCATTTATGTACTTTGGGAAGACAAAGATCATGAGAAAAGCCTTACTTTCACAATTCAATCTCTAAAGCTGCAGGGGATAATGTATAAACCCATTGGGGACGTGTAGTAGTTTTGCAGTGTGTTTATATGGCCAAAGAAAACTTAGAACTGAGACTTGCTTGTACCTATAGTATGTTTTAGTCTTCATGGATGTGAAAACTTAGATCCCAAATAATGGTGATACACATTAGGTGGTCAAAAACAAAGAAAAAAACACCATTTTTAAAGGACAACTAAGACAGTGTTTCCCAACCGGTGTTCCGCGGCACACTAATGTTCCGTGAGCGATCACCTGGTGTGCCTCGGAAACCTCCAATATACCCTCCTGCCGAACTCCTGCTGCTGCTTGCGGGGAGGGGGAGGGGGAGGAAGGGCCGGGCAGAAAATAGAACCATCCAATTACAAACCTGAGGGGAGGGCACTGCTTTGCTAACCCTTTGATAGACCAATATAAATAAATCAAATAATCCTCGAGAGGCCTATCTTCCACTCCCTCGGTGGCGGGCCTGTGCTTATGTGTGGGCCTGTCTGCGTGAGCTCGCCTCCTCCCTCCCTCCCTCCCTCCCTCCCTTCCTTGGGCAGAGGCGGAGCCGGCTGGTCCCACGTTGCGCCGTGCCCATCCAGGAATGTGGCACGTGCGGGAGGGAAGGAAGGGGGCACACTCTCCCTTCTGCTCACTGGTTAGCTGCTAAAGAACCTCGTGCTGCCCGCCCATGCCCCCCCCCCGCTCACCTCTTCTTCTGCCATTAGCAACTGCCATTATTAGCGGGCAGAAATAGGCCGCTTCTATTAGTTGGAGAAGAGGAGGAAGGGCTGGCCAACAGAAAAGGGAGGCCGCTTCCTCCCTCCCATGGCAGTTGGAGAAGAAAAGGTGGAGGGAAGGAAGGGAGGGAGGAGCGGCGCGAGGCTCCCACAGCAGCCAACCAAAGAGCAGAAGGGAGGATTATTTGACGTTGGCCTATCCCAGTGCCCTCCCATGCACGCCCTATTCCTGGATGGGCATGGTTGCTGAAGCATTCTCTCCAGCCGGCTCCACCTCTGCCGTCATCAGGAAGGGTCTGTTGGAAAACAGACAAGTGGGGAAAGGATCCAAGGTTGGGAAGCTCAGCCTGATGAGGCTTGTATAACTATGTGACAGACAGGCCAGGCTTGTTTTCTGCAAACTAGGAAGCGCAGGCCCCTGAACCAGAAAGAACTCCGAGGAGAGTGGAAGGTGGGCCTGCTCGAGGATTATTTTGTGTTCATCAGAAACAGGCAAGACCAGGTTTCACACCTGCTAGATATTTATTTTGTGTATTTATACATTTTAAAACATATTAACTATCTGTATTACTGTGTTAGAGTGTCATTTGGTGTCATTTTGGTTGGTGGTCTGCCCCAGGATTTTGTAAAGGTAAAAAATGTGCCGCGGCTCAAAAAAGGTTGGGAAACACTGAACTAAGAAACCAAAACACTTAAATTTACTTTATAAGCTTGTTGATAGGCTGTGCGAAGCTCTTTGATACAATTTAAGGTTAATAATCCTGAAATAACAGCAAGTACAATCTAGCCCTAATGAACCATTTGTGAGCCTGATTGTTTTCAGTGAGAGAGATAACAAGCACTGAAGGTTACAAAAGGGGCAATCTTTCACTGGATCACATATCACAGAATGAATGCAGAAGGTATTTGAGCTGCAGCTTGCGATCTGTTGTGTTACCTGGGACAATACAGATATTTTAAAACATTCTTTTATTTATCTTCTTGATTCATTGTAGTGATGATTTTGCACACATTTGTTTGGAAATATTTTTATGATGTAACGTTTTGTCTGGGCCGAGCCAATTTTGCTCTTTGTTTTGGAAATGCTCTGATAAGGAAACTTTGAAACACGGCTCCAATCGATGTAGAGCCGCTGGCCTTTTTGGAATGTCTCAGACTTTCAATCTGTTCGGTGATCAAGCTGAAATAATGGGGAATCAAATGGGAAAATAAACAATTGTATTTCCCTCCAGAGCAAAAACACCTTCAGATACTTTTATATCAAAATAGTTTAAAGATCCCCAGTCTCATTTTACCTTTCCTTATCTAAATTCCTAAGGACATTGGCAGTCTGAACATACCAAGGGCAGCTTCAGATATTCAGCAATGACAGCAAGCTTTGTGAGTCATTTTTCAGTTGTTTATACCAGTAAAAAAATTTTACTGGGTATTTAGGGCCATCCAGGGTCAAGGCCCTAAATCCCTCAGAGATCGTCTCTCACATACTTGTCATCAGAGACCAGCAAGATCAGCTCAAGAAAACCTCTTGTTTGTTCCTGGTCCTAGGGAGGTACGCCTGGACTCCTTCTCGAAAGAGGCCGCAGCATTATGGATAGTGCGTCTCCGTGCCTCCTGATTTGAGGCCAGTGTGGACCGTTTTTGGTGATCATTCTGTCTGAGCCTGAGATGTTGTTTCAGGGAGTCCTTATATCTCTTTTTGGGGGCTGCCTCTCTTGCGCTGACCCATGGCAAGTTCACCATAGAGTAGTATCTTTGGGAGGTGGTGGTCCTCCATCCTAGAGATGTGCCCTGCCCAGCGCAGTTGTGTTCTCAATAGCATGGCCTCAACGCTGGTGATCCCTGCTTGCTCAAGGACAGCGACATTAATCACATAGTCGGTCCAGTGTATATTTTGGATTGTGCGAAGATGGCGTTGATGAAAGCATTTGAAGAGTCGTAGGTGTTGGCGATAGGTGACCCATGTTCCAGACCCATATAGGAGAATAGACAGAAAGATAGTTCTGTACACACTGTTTTTGGTGCTTTGCCTCAGGTGCTCGTTACTCCAGACTCTTTTGTGAAGCCTTCCAAATGCACTCTATGCCTTTGCTAATCTGTGATCTATCTCTTTATCAATCTTGGCATCTGAAGAGACGATGCTTCCCAGTTAGGTGAACTGCTGAACGGACTTAAGCACAGATGTGCCTATGTTGACGTGGGGATGATGGTGTTCTTCCTGTGGTGCGGGCTGGTAGAGGACTTCTGTTTTCTTCAGGCTGACTTCCAGCCCAAACAGCTCTGCAAACGTTCAAATAGGCATTAGGCAATATAATATTACTCCTTGTGCTAGTACCCTTCCCATTGATGGGATGCTGCCATAAGACATCAAACATTCTCCGTTTGGCTCAGACCTTTGGTTGATTATTGCTGTTGTTGTCACCCTTCTTTTTGTTGAGGGGAAAAACTCCCACTATTTAGGACTGGTCAGTAATCCATGATTAATAATTGCTCTTGAAGTTTATACATAAAAATGTCAACTGAAAGAAAAGGCTATCTCCAAGCACTAATGTTTCACTACCCTGCAGCCATAGCTGTCCTTTGTGACCATCTTTAAGGCATTTATGTTAATTTATGTAACCAGATCTCTGCTTTGGAGCTAAAGGCACAAATCTTAATTTATGTAATCAGCCTTCTGCTTTGGAGCTAAAACTCCCCTTTAGATATTTGCCCCCACCTCTCATTTTGCTAAATTTCTTCCTATCTTTACAATTTGACCCAGATTTACAAGAAAGTTGCTTTTTGACTTGGGGTGCTAGTTTCGCACGTCGAATTCAGTCTGTAACAATTGCACTACCCTATATGCTAATGTTTCAGTATAGAATTTTGAGTCAAAAATCAACCCTAAAAACTGGGTGGACTTATCAACACATCAATGTGTAGCATAACTCCTATCAAACTGGAACCATTCTGTGCTCTGAGTGGCAAAAGGAAAGGCCTAAAACAGGGGGAGGGAATCTATGGCTCGGGAGCCAGGTGTGGCTCTTTTCATGATTGCATCTGGCTCTCCCTTTTCCTTCCTTTCTCCCCCTTCACCCTTTCCTTCCCCTTCTCTCCTTCCTTTTCTCTCCCTCTCTCCCCTTCCTTCTTTCCTCCATTCTCCCTCTTCCTTCCTTCCTCTTCCTTCCTTCCTCCCCTTCACCCTTTCCTTCTTCCTTCTCTCCTTCCTTTCCCTCCCTCTCTCCCCTTCTTTCCTCCATTCTCCCTCTTCCTTCCTTCCTTCCTCTTCCTTCCTTCCTTGCTTCCTTCCTTTCTCCCCTTCACCCTTTCCTTCTCCTCTCCTTCCTTTCCCTCCCTCTCTCTCCTTCCTTCTTTTCTTCATTCTCCCTCTTCCTTCCTTCCTCTTCCTTCCTTCCTTCCTTTCTCCCCTTCACCCTTTCCTTCTCTCCTTCATTTTCCCTCCCTCTCTCCCCTTCCTTCTTTCTTCCATTCTCTTCCTTCCTTCCTTCCTTCCTCTTCCTTTCTTTCTCCCCCTTCACCCTTTCCTTCTCTCCTTCCTTCTTTCCTCCTTTCTCCCTCCCTCTTCCTTCCTTCCTCTTCTATTCTTTTCCCCCAAGTCTTCCTTTCCTTCTCATTCCTTTCTTTTCACTTCCCCCTCTCTCCTTCTTTATTTTCTTCTTTTCCCTTCATTATTTTACTTTTTCCTCACTCCCTTTCCTTTCCCCCCTTCCCATTTCCTTCTTTCTTTTCCCCTTCTTGTCTCACTCCTGATTTTCTTTTCTTCCTTTTCTATAGTTTGTTCTACTTTTCTTTCTTCCTCTCCCCCTCCCTCCTTTATTCCCTCTATCTTTCTTTCCTTCCCCCTTCCTTCTGTCTCCTCTTCCTTCCCAGAGTCCTGAGCATGCCTTTTGCAGAGCCAGGTCTGAAGTGTCTTGTCATTCTGCCGGGGGAATCCTTTTCTCATAGTATGTACATATATACTCACATCTAGTTGAATTCAGTCTTAAAATATATTATATACTAGTTTGGGGACCCGGCCCAGGTTATTTGAGAAAGCCATTGTGTGCTAAGGTTGATCCTTATCAGTTGTTTATTTGGCTCGCAGTGGTCTCAGGAAGTGAGTGAAGGTACTTCAAGTCCCATAATCCATGGTCCATCCTCCTCCAAATTGCAGCAGGATGTAGAGTGGGTCTTGGGGGCTCTGTATGCCAAGTTTGGTCTGCATTGGTAATTGGATGAGTGTTGCAGTGGTTTCAGTAAGTGAGTGAAGGTACTGCAAGACCCATCATCCATGGTCCATCCCCCTTAGAACTGCAGCAGGAAGTAGAGTGGGTCATGAGTACTCTGTGTGGCAAGTTTGGGCCTGGTCTGTGATTTGTAGGGGCTGCAGTGGCCTGTGGGAAGTGAACCGGGTGAAGGTACTGCAAATCTCATCATTTGTGGCCCATCCTGCCCTAAACTGCACCAGGATGTAAAGTGGGTCATGGGGGATTTGTGTGCCATGTTTGGTTCTGATCCATCATTGGTGTGGGCCACAGTGCTGTAAGGAAGTGAGTTTAAGTACTGAGAATCCCGTCATCCATGGTCCATCCTCCCTCAAATTGCACCAGGATGTAGAGTGGGTCTTGGGGGTTCTTTCTGCCAAGTTTTGTCTTGTTCTGTCATTGTTGGGGACCGCAAAGTGTTTTGGCCTTAAACTGCCACCATGCCTGACTGCCTCCGGGCTTTTCCTTACCCCCCCCCCCCCCCCCGCCACTTTAGAGTGTCAGAATGTTGGTGGTGCTGCCCAATCAGAGGGGTTATGCAAATAATCCCACAGTGGCAACCAATCAGAAAGCTGGCACATATCCACAAACCCACAAACACACATACATTCTTTTTTTAATTATATATAGAGATTACAATATATGGCCCTCACTGAAATAAATATCCAAATATTTTGCTTTTATGGCTCTCTGAGTCAAAAAGGTTCCTGACCCCTGACCTAAAAGAAGGAAAACCTAAAAGAAGAACTGAACCCTTCATGATCTCTACCATAACAATGCTTCTGCCTTTTTTGAATGCCTGGGCAAAGAAATTATTGGTGACAGTGAGGGGCAACTGACCCCTAAAGTGACATGTCTCTCCTCTTGTCCATGGGTCATATCAAAATCTATAATTTGGGCCTTCCTTCAACTTATAAATGAGGTAGACTTATGCATGAGTATATATGGCAAGTTCGGGACAAAGGGGGAAGTAAGAGAAAGAGAAAGAAACATTATAAAATCAGTGGACGAAATGAAATGGTGGTGAATTGATCGAGATTGTCCCATCCCAATCGGGACAATTGAAGGGTTTGGGCTTCTAACACTGAGCCGACTACATCCACTATTCTGCAAACTCTGAGATCAGATTCAAAATAAAATATAAATATATATGGAAATGCAACAAGGCAAATAACCTTGAGAATGTGTCAAGTTTTTTGGAGTCTGAAAGAAAATGCTTAAATATATTCATGAGTAAGAAAATGGTATCAAGTATTTGAAAAGAAAACCAAGCCTTAACACAAAGGCATTCGTGCAGCCAAAGCACCACCAGCCCTATCTTGAGAGTGGAGAAAAAGGACGCCAGATTTATTCCTTGCATCCAGTGTGTCCACAAATTAACTGCCATGTGCAATTTATATATATTTCCTTGTACGCTTTGGAATCTAGACATTTTGACGGGAAATGTATTTGCAGTAAAAAATGTTTTATTTCTTGATTTTTATTTATTTTTGAATTACATTCTAGAGCCAATGCATCTCAGTGAGGCACACAACTTAAAACAAAGAATTAAAATTCTGTTTACTACTAAGAAGGTTAAAATAGGGAAAATATAAACCATCAGAAAGAAGAATGGGTATTTGAGGCAGAAGATGTAAATATTCTACCATTTCATTCCTGCAAATCAGGCCAAATATTATCAGCATTTCCTCTTGTAAAGAAATATTTCTGCACATTTTTTTGCCTAGTTTTCCTAGATCCCAACGTGTTTCAGGAAATTATTCTGTGCAGAAATATACAGGGAATTGTGCAATCTTGCGAAATCTACCCTTGAGCTGACCTGGGGATTTGCTCTGACTTTATCCCCCAGATAAAGTGTTTTGACCAAGTAAAGATGATGAAAGACCTCTAAGACAGTGTTTCCCAACCGGTGTGCCGTGGCACCCTAGTGTGCCATGAGTGATCATCAGGTGTGCCATGGGAAATTGGAACCTCTTGAGTCTTGAATATGCCATTCTTTATGGGCCAATCCAGTCGCGGTGGCCTTGAACTCCCCCCTGGCACCAAGATGGTGGCGGCGGAGGCCAGTGGAGCGGAATGCCTCGTCTGAGGCGATGCGGTGGTGGGGGTGCCTGGGGGTGCTGGGCTTGGTGGCGGGCCTGGTGCTGGTCCGGCTGGCCAAGGCGGTGGACCCCTTGAGCCTAAGCCTGGCCCTGGCCGGCGCCGCCACCTCCGCTTTCACGGGCTTCCTCTCTTTCCCGCGACTCTACTGCCTCTTCGCCCACTGCTGCCACGACACGGGGAACAACGGGGCCCGCCTCTGGGCAACTACGTGAGCGGCCTACCGGGCCTTAGAAACTGTGACGTGACATGGAAGAAGTCTCATGGGCTATATCAGGGCTGTCCAATTTCTACCGGCCCAGGGGCCTGAAATCCGGTCACTGATGACCTGGGGGGCCGAAGGGTCCGCCCCCGGCTCTGCCCCCGCCCTGGCTCCACCCCAGCTCCGCCCCCGCCCCACCCCCGCCCCTCCCCCGGCTCCAATTTACTTACAATTCATAAGAGGCATCCATACAATCAAATACAATCTTTTACTAAGGGGAAATGCAGAGAGGGAATACATAAGGGGCATCCATACACAATTACATAATAATAACATAAAGGTTAGCCTACCTTCCCAAATGCGCAGGATCCAGGAGTAGCCGGACCACGAGCAGAGGCGATGACCGACCGAGGCAGCAGCCGAGAAGGTCCAAATCGCATCTGCGTGAGCCGCAGGGATTAAGTAGCCGAGATTTCGGTAACAGGAGTATCGCGAGACTACGGAAGCCACACGGGATTTCGCTCTCAACGCAGGCATGATCTCACGTTGAGAGTGAAATCCCGTGTGGCTTCCGTAGTTTCGCGATACTTGCTCCGGAACCCAGAAGTGAGTAATTATTTTAAATATTTTTTATTTTTATTTTTATTAAAAAGCTTAGGGGGGGCGCAGGGAAGGGGCTGGGGGTCCGTATGCGGCCCCTGGGCCACCAGTTGGGCAGCCCTGGGCTATATTATTATTGTTATTATTATGAACTATGTATTAATATAATATTATTATTTTCCCTTAGTATATGCTATTATATTGTTACATTATCAGTATTTGTCATAGTCATGGTGTATATCATTATTGACTATCAGAGTAATGATAATAGTCAGGATTAACTCCTGTGCTTTACTGATAATATATTGTATGTACCTATAATATTTATATTATTGTAACGTAATACAAGATAACACTTTTAAAAATAATACAATATTGAAATTAAATATCTTATATTACTTGTTAGGCATGGTTTAGAAACCAAAAATAGGGAATCAAAAATCTAATGGGGGGGGGGGTATTTTTTTGATTAGTAATAGAAAGACTTACAAAACATTTTCCAAAAATTTCTAAAATGTAACGTAATTACTAACGAAATTCGTTAGTAGTTCGTATGCCAGCGCATGCGCATTCCAGATGGTTTTGGCCTACAACTCCCAGAAATCCTAACAGCTGGTAAATTGGCTGGGATTTCTGGGAGTTGTAGGCCAAAACTTGAATAAATCACACTGAATTCTAGATGGGACTCTCCAAATAGGAAGGAGGGAGGGAAGGAGGGAGGGGAAGGGGGAGGGGGGGTATTCTATTCTTCGAAGCAGCAAAAGAAGCCCCCCCTCCTCGCTGCCTCTCTCTCCCCCCGATCCTGAGGGAGCGAGGGCCCAAGTTTGCCCAGGCTGAGAGGAAAAGGAAGAGGCCTGAGGCTGTGAGGAATGGTGGGAGTTGAAGTCCAAAACACGTACCTGGAGGGCTGAAGTTGGCCCGTCATGAAGCCTCTTCAAGGCTTTAGATCCTGGCAGGCAGAAGGGGCAGGGAGGGCCCGTCCACTCCTCCTCCCCTGCCAGGATCTAAAGCGCATCAAGGCTTGGCACGCTTTAGATCCTGTGAGAAACCAACCTAATGTATAATAGAATGAATGCTAACTTATAGAGTAAGTGCCTAAATATTATAAGTAATCCAACTGGTCATATACCTACATTCCATGCACATGCAATAATACAGCAGTAATAACAATGGGTATAAGAAGAGGTAAAATTCAAACCGGTATTCTGACTGGTCCCTCCTCAAGCGGTGCAAACGGGCTCTTCTCTATGAGCCCGGGATTCTGCAGCAAGCAAACGCTGTGCCCGGGCTTTTGGCTTTTCCCGGGAGAGGCTGCCTCCCGGGCTCATAGAGAAGAGCCGTTTGCACCGCTTGAGGAGGGACCACAGTCAGAATACTTCGGTTTGAATTTTACCTCTTCTTATACCCATTGTTATTACTGCTGTATTATTGCATGTGCATGGAATGTAGGTATATGACCAGTTGGATTACTTATACATGTTGTGTGCAACTACCCCAATACTCTTTGATGCTTTAGATCCTGGCAGGCAGGAGGGGCAGGGAAGCCTGGAAAAATGTAAACAGAGAGGTTTACTCAGAAGTAAATCCACAAAGGAGGGCACTTCATCCAAAGTGCCCTCCTTTGCGGATTTACTCATGAGTAAACCTCTCTGTTTACTTCCTTTGCAGATTTACTTCTGAGTAAACCTCTCTGTTTACATTTTTCCAGGCTTCCAGCCGAAAGAAGGAGCGAGTTTAGGGCTGGGCTTGCCATAATACTTATTGGCAAGAGAGGCGGGAGGGTGGTGAGAGAGAAGGAGGGTGCCCCCCCCTTACGACCTAATAACGATACTTAAGAAAATCCTGGCCCCCTGAAGTTCTATAAAGAAAGTCCACTTCCTGGTTGGCGTTCCAGATGCGGAAATACTCAAAAGTAGCATTTCTTACGAATTTCTTACGAATCATTTAATTTTCATAACATTTTTCTCATGCCTATTACTTGTAATAGTACTAATAACATTACAGTATAATGGTATAGTACAATATAGTAAGTTAGAGTGTCATTTTGTGTCATTTTGGTTGGTGGTGTGCCCCAAGATTATGGAAATGTAAAAAGTGTGCCACTGCTCAAAAAAGGTTGGGAAACACTGCTCTAAGATATATACTTGGCCTCAGCTGAACCCTCAGCAGATTGTTCCTTCCTCTTGCTTCTTTCAGGCCAAATTAATTTAAAAACAATATAGATCAAATAAAGCTGCCATTACTTCAGCCCAACTTTGTGTGGTCATCATACCATTTTTCATCCAGGAAGCAAGTGCACTTTGATTATTTCTTATCTAAAAACCTTGGGAATAGAAGGATTTTGAATTTTTGTGTCCCCCCCCCCCCTACCAAAAAAAAGTCCCGTATTCTCATTTATGTAGATAATAAAATATTTTGGAGATATTTTATTATGTTTCCCATATACAGTGTGCACATTGCTTCTTATGCAATAATAAATAATTGTGTGCATGAAACAATGGGCTATCAGAAAGCACTCTCTCAGTCGTAGTATTTCAATGTTTGGGATTTTGGAATATTTTGAATTTCAGATAAGAAATGCTCAACCTGTATCCATAAATATTCTTTCAACTACTACCGTGTTTCCCCGAAAGTAAGACAGCGTCTTACTTTCTTTTCCCCCCCGAAAAGTCCCACTACGCCTTACTTTGGGCACGGCTTACATTGGGCGATGGTAAGCCGTACCCCGGCTGCTGCGTCACTCGGTCCCGCCTCCTCCTCCGCCGCCGCCCTGCGGCCGCCTCTTCTGATCGGAAGAGAGCCGGCTGAGAGAGCCCTCAGCCGCCTCTGTTCCGGTCCCCAAAGAGGGGGCTGCTGGGAAACTGCTCGATCGCTCTCCTTGCAGCCCCCTCTTCGGGGAAGGGAACAGAGGCGCAGAGGAGAGCCCTCTGCACCTCTCTTCCATTCCCCGAAGAGGGGGCTGCAAGGAAATCAGCGCGCCCCCCCTGCCCCTTCTTCGGGAACGGAACAGAGGCGCAGAGGAGAGCCCTCTGCACCTCTCTTCCATTCCCCAAAGAGGGGCTGCAAGGAGAGCAATCGAGCGGTTTCCCTGCAGCCCCTCTTCAGGGAACGGAACAGAGGCGGCAGAGGGCTCTCCTCAGCCGGCTCTCTTCCGATCAGAGAAGAGGCGGCCGCAGGGAGGGCGGCGGAGGAGGAGGAGGCGGGACCGAGTGACGCGGCAGCCGGGGGTACGGCACTACCTCGGGCACGGGCTTATATTAGCCGACCCCTCTGACACCCCCGATACGTCTTACAATCGGGGGTGTCTTACTATCGGGGAAACACGGTAGTAGGTATCAAAGAGAGCTTTAAAAATTCAATGAAGAAGTATACACCTAAGCCTAAGTTAAAAATGCCTTTTTGCAAGCAGCGATCATGATTTCTGCAAGTAAATACACTCGGAGACTGGCTTCTGGTAAAGATCACAGGGAATGACCAGGAACGTTTTGAGCAGATACTGTGATATCATGCTGAGATTATTTTTTTTACCTCTTTCTGAAAATAAAGACAAGTTTCATACATTCCAGAAAGTATCATGCTGTTTTAGCATTTAATTATGAATGAGAAGATGGAAATCTCATCTAGATAGCTGTATGAAAAATGAAAGGCTTTATAGGTTCTGATCAAGACTGTTTTATTGTTTTAATGCTTGTTGATGTATTGTTTTAATTATGATTTACGTTTAATTGTGGTTTTACTATTGGTCGGTGCCAAATGTCTCTCTCGGCATTACTTCGCGAACAAAGATTCTTTAGGAAGGACTCATCCCACGCTTTTTACAAGTGCGTTGATGACTAAAAAGGCCAATCTGAGAGAGACAAGTCCGGTTGCAGAAAGCACAGCAGAAAGTCTCCTTGGGATATGTTGTTTCCAAGTTGCGGTTCTTTCTGCGTTGTCGTTTCTCTTCAAGCCCCATTCGGCGTGTCTTCTCGAAAGAGACCGCAGCATTGTGGATAGTGCGTCACCATGCCTCCCGATGTGAGACCAGGGTGGACCATTGTTGGTGATCAATCTGGCTGAGCCTGAGATGCTGTTTCAAGGAGTCCTTGTACCTTTTTTAGGGGGTGCCTCTCTTGCGCTGACCCGTGGCGAGTTCACCATAGAGTAGTATCTTTGGGAGGCGGTGGTCCTCCATCCTAGAGATGTGCCCTGCCCAGCGCAGTTGTGTTCTCAATAGCATGGCCTCAATGCTGGTGATCCCTGCTTGCTCAAGGACAGCAGCATTCGTCACATAGTCGGTCCAGTATATATTTAGGATTGTGCTAAGACAGCGCTGATGAAAGCGTTTGATAGGTGACCCATGTTTCAGACCCATAGAGAAGAATAGACAGTACGATAGCTCTGTACACACTGATTTTGGTGCTTTGTCTCAGGTGCTTGTTACTCCAGACTCTTTTGTGAAGCCTTCCAAATGCACTATATGCCTTTGCTAATCTGTGATCTATCTCTTTATCAATCTTGGCGTCTGAAGAGATGATGCTTCCCAGGTAGGTGAACTGCTGGATGGATTTTAGCACAGATTTGCCTATGCTGACGTGGGGATGGTGGTGTTCTTCCTGTAGTGCGGGCTGGTAGAGGACTTCCGTTTTCTTCAGGCTGACTTCCAGCCCAAACAGCTCTGCAGCGGTTGCAAAGCAGGATGTGAGGCCCTGCAGGGCTGCTTCTGAATAAGCGACAAGGGCATCATGGTCAGCAAAAAGCAGCTCATGGACTAGATAGTTTAGAGTCTTAGTTCAAACCCTCAGACAGCTTAAGTTGAACACGCTGCCATCAGTACAGTAGCGTATATATATGCCATCTTTTTCTTCGAGTTCTGCTGTAACCCTTTGGAGCATCATGCTGAAGAAGATTGTAAATAGGGTTGGTGCAAGAACACAACCTTGCTTCACTCCATTAGTTATTAGAAAGGGCTCTGAGAGAGCATCGCCGTATCTGACTTGACCTTGCTGGCCCTCGTGTAGCAGGATAATCAATTTGAGGCATTGAATTTTGCCATTATTTATGTGTAAACTGCTTTGAGTCCCCCCAGGGTTGAGAAAGGCGATATATAAATACTGTAAATAAAATAAATAAATAAAAGACTTTGAATTATGTTTAGAAACAAACTGAAGAAAAGCTTTGAATTGTTTCCAAAAACAATTGGAAACAAGTAAAGAAGATACAGTACTTTAAAAATACAATATGGATACCTGATTACAACTTGCCATTATACTTTGCAAATTTGAGTATATTTATTTATTTCATTTATTTACATCATTTACTGTATATTCCACCATTCTCACCCCGGAGGGGACTCAGGGCGGTTCACAATGCACATATACAGGCAAACATTCGATGCCATTGACATATAACATATATAGACAGTAGGCATGGTTTAGAACCAAAAAATAGGAAATCGTTGAACCCCAAAATGGCGATTCTAAAATCAAATTGGGGGTTGATTAGTAAAAGAAAGACTTACAAAAAAATTCCAAAAATTTCTAAAATGTAATCAATTACTAACGAAGATGCGTTAGTAGTTCGTATCAGATGGTTTTTTTGGCCTACAACTCCCAGAAATCTAACAGCTGGTAAATTGGCTGGGATTTCTGGGAGTTGTAGGCCAAAACTTGGAATAAATCACACTGAATTCTAGATGGGACTCTCCAAATAGGAAGGAGGGAGGGAGGGAGGGAGGGAGCGGGTATTCTATTCTTGGAAGCAGCAAAAGAAAAGGAGGAGGAGCCCCCCTGGCTCCTCGCTGCCTCTCTCTCACCCCGATCCCGAGGGAGTGAGGGCCCAAGTTTGCCCAGGCTGGTCATATACCTACAGTCCATGCACATGCAATAATACAGCAGTAAAAACAATGGGTATAAGAAGAGGTAAAATTCAAACCGAAGTATTCTGACTGGTCCCTCCTCATGCTCTTCTCTGACCGGTCCCTCCTCAGCGGCTCTTCTCTCTGTGAGCCCGGGAAAAAGCCCGCGTTTTCTGCTTGGGTGCACACACATACATATTCTTTGGGGGGGGGGGGGAATGCTGCAGAATCTTCTCTCTGAGCCCGGGATTCTGCAGCAAATCCCCCCCCCAAGAATATGTATGTGTGTGCTCCCAAGCAGCAAACGCTGGCTTTTCCCGGGCTAATAGAGAAGAGCCCGTTTGCACCGCTTGAGGCAGGGACCAGTCAGAATACTTCGGTTTGAATTTTACCTCTTGTTATTGTTATTACTGCTGTATTATTGCATGTGCATGGAATGTAGGTATGACAAGTTGGATTACTTATAATATTAGGCACTTACAGTAGCATTCATTCTATTATACATTAGGTTGGTTTCTCACCCCAATACTCTTTGATGCTTTAGATCCTGGCAGGCAGGAGAGGCAGGGAAGCCTGGAAAAAATGTAAACAGAGAGGTTTACTCAGAAGTAAATCCACAAAGGAGGGCACTTCATCCAAAGTGCCCTCCTTTGCAGATTTACTTCTGAGTAATCCTCTCTGTTTACATTTTTTCCGGGCTTCCAGCCGAAAGAAGGAGCAAGTTTAGGGCTTGCCTTGCCATAATACTTATTGGCAAGGGAGGCGGAGGGTGGTGAGAGAGAAGGAGGTGCCCCCTCCCTTACGACCTAATAACGACACTTAAGAAAATCCTGGCCCCCGAAGTTCGAAAAAGGAAGTCCACTTCCTGGTTGGCGTTCCAGGTGCGGAAATACTCAAAAGTAGCATTTCTTACGAATTTCTTACGAATCATTTCATTTTCATAACTTTTTTCTCATGCCTAGTACTAATGGGTATGACAGAATTTCCAGCTGACAAGTGTGATTTTTTAGGACCTAAAGTTTACCAAGAGTACGTCACCTCCAAAACAAGTTAAATATCATTATCCAAGCTACAGAAGTTCAGAAGCCGAAGGAAGGCATGGGCTTTCAAACCCATGCCTTACAAACCGGGTTTAACAGGGCAGCTGCCCCAGATCCTTCTCATGGGAGAGAGGGACCTGGGGCAGAAGCCCTGTTAAAACCGGTTTGGAAGGCATGGGTTTGAAAGCCCATGCCTTCCCTCTGCTTCTGAACGGGGCCGTTCAGAAGTGGAGGGAAGACCTAGGCTTCCAAACCTGGAAAGGAAGGCCAGGGAAGGGAAAACCCTTTCCGAAAATGGCAATTCTTTTTCTAAAATGGCGGTGGCGGCTTCAAATTTGGTAATTCACTTCTGGGTTGCTTAAAGAGCTTCAGAAATGGTTCAAAACTAATTTAGAATTGAATTTAATACGAATTTGATCGAGATATAAAAAACCTAACCAGGCCTACTAAGCATCTCTAAAACAGTTAAAGCCAACATATGAAGTTCTGGCTTTTCTTCGCAAATGAAGATTCAGGAAGGACTCACCCCACGCTTTCTAAAAGTGTGTTGATTTTTCGGAAGTTGGATGTGTCCTTCGAGCCTGTGCAATGGATTTTTCTGGTGGAGCGCAGCGTGCACAGAACTGGCCTCACCCTTTAAACCAAAGGTTCATCTGCCAGGGCCTAGCAAGCTGGGACGGTGGCAGCGAGGTCCTCAGGTCGTAGGTTTGGTTTGAGTTTCCTTCTCTAGATGGTTGACCTTACAGGGTTCGAAGAGCACCACCTGCCCAGGTTTGAAATCAGAGTTTTCCTTCTCTTAGGATGATTGCCTGTTGCACCTCAGAACGCTGGCAGTCCCCCCTAGATCACACACACCAGGCAGATACAATGAATAATATTTATTTATTATAAGAAATAGAAATAGTCCATGGAGAAGAAGTAATAATACAAGTAACTAGAAAATAGTCAAAAAAGTTCTTGCATATAAATCCAAAAGTCTTGAACCCATGAGAGTCCAAAATCCAATGGACAAAGCACACTGCCCTTGCGGCTTGAACTTGCAACTTGAAACCAGCTGCTCCCGCAGCCTCCGGGAACAGGGAAACTTGGCAAAGTCCTTCCGTACCAAATGTAGCTTTGGATCTGACTAGAACAGTCCGGGCACCAACTAATAAAGCAAACTAGTTCTTGTGCGTCCAACACACCCCCCTGTTCACCCCCCAATCTCTCCTCAAAGATCGGATACTGGCTCTCCTGTCAAATTCCTTCTCATTAGCGGGCCCAGGTGGCAAGCTCTGCTCTTGGGAAACTGAATCCTCCCTTACATCCCAATCTTCATCCTGCGCATCTGGCAAGGGAGTAAAGAATCTTTCGTGAGAATCAAGGTCAAGAGCTCTCTCATTATCCAGTTCAGAACTGACTTCCATAGAGTCATCAAAATCTTTCTTCCTATTTTTCTATCCCTTTCAACCCCTTTGTTATCTTTATTTTTATTAATGTAAAACAAACAATAAAAAATTATTAATGGGAAAAATCCTCTTCTGTAGTGTCATAACCCTGAAGCCAGCCATGGTCCCATTCTAAGTCTTCCTCTGCAGACCCGTACCCATATGGCCACCCATCTTCCCCTTGATCCGGGGCAGCTGGGACCCCCAGGGGCTGTCTCTGACCACTAGGCAGGAACACCAGGCTAGGCTGGGATACCACATTGCCAAAAGGCTAGAGAGCCCATCCTGCCCATTGATGCTCTTTGTCAGACCCCTCGGTTGTGACCTGTCTGGCATGGGAGGCCCTACCGGTGGCTATTATGCCACCGCCAGCATAGCTCACAACTTCATTAGGGTACGCAAGCCTCTCCCCCACGACAAGGGGGTGCCAATGGAGAGGAGTACACATGGAGTACATCTGTACTATAATAACTGGAGTGGACACCACTTTTACTGTAATGGCCCAATACTTTGGAGTTGTAATTTTACAAGATATTTTGCCATCTCTGCCAAACTGTGCTGGGAGCTGACTAAGCCACAACTCCCAGGATTCCATAGCATTGAGACATGGCATTTAAACTGGTGCCAAACTGCATTCATTCTACACAACTCCCAACCCTGGACGGGGCGAGGCTTCGCCTGTCTCCATCTGTTAAACGTCTGGGAGTCACACTTGACTCCCAACTGTTGATGGAGAAGCACATCTCCATTGTCAGCTGAGTGGCTTTCCATCACCTCCGACAGGCGAGGAAGCTGGCCCCCTACCTGTCCTGTCATGACCTAGCCACAGTGGTCCAAGCCACGGTCATCTCAAGATTAGACTACTGTAATGCCCTCTACATTGGCCTTCCTTTGTCAGTGATCCGGAAGCTTTAGCTGGTGCAGAACGCTGCAGCTTGGCTGGTGGCAGGCCTTCCATCTCGCTGCCACATCACGCCTGTTCTGCGCGAACTGCACTGGCTTCCAATAGAGCACCAGATCACCTTCAAGGTGCTGGTTTTGACCTTCAAGGCCTTGAATGGTCTGGGGCCAGTGTACCTAAGGGACCGCCTCTCCCAATGCAATCCCCCACGACCACTGCGATCTGAATATCAGAACCTCCTGGTGGTACCTAGTTGCCAATCCATCCATCTGTCTTCAACGCGGAGGAGGGCTTTTAGTGCCATCGCGCCAGCCTTATGGAACGCTCTTCCCTCCACAATCCGCGCACAGACCGATCTGTTAGCCTTCCGTAAGGCTTGTAAAACCCTCCTGTTTGTGCAGGCGTTCGGTCCGTAGACAACTCTAGGCCGCTTACTTGTAATGGTGGCCTTAAGAGTTATTTTAATGTGTATCTGTTGTTCAATTTTAATATGTGGATATTGGTCCGTTGTTTTAGGGTTCAAGCATATCTAAGTCGCCCCGAGCCTCTCGGAAGGGGCGACTAACAAGTCGAAACAATAAATAAATAAATAAATAAATATAAGCAGATAGAAGTAAAGAGGTAATTTTCACACATCCCAAGATATAGCTTACAGGGGGTTTGGCATTCATCGTGGATAGAAAATCAGGAATATTTTTTTAGATGGACATGACAAGAATAATTCATTTGCAGAATAGGCGCCACATTTGTCACCAACAAAACAGGTGCTGTGAAATACTCAACAGGATAGCAAACACAGCCTGTTTCAGCAGCCCCTGTTGTGCCAGATACCCTCGTCACCGATGGCGGAGCACAGCTGGACTCCCCTTCATTGTCTCAGGCCAGGGTATCTCTTGAAAGATGGCAATGGTTTCCAGGAAGCTACTTCATTGACTTGACTGGGGACATCATTAGTAAAATGAGGGTATTCAAGGCCACTAGTAAACCTAAGGTCAGTAATACTGGCTGACAGACAGTTGATAAATGAAGAATCCTGCCTAGCCGGCATCCAAGGAAGCCTTGAAAAGAGTCAAAGGAGGAAGCCAGCCACACATCCAAACTCGTATGCTTTAGAATTTGATTTCAGTGTGGACATCTGAGTCCGGCAGCTGCTGTACTTAGCCTTTTATGCAGCCACAGGTGTTGGCTTCAGTGCTGGAACACACAGTGGCAGGAGACAAAGGCAGCCATAGTGGCAGCTGCCAAGGACCGGCGGCGGTGCCAAATAAACATTGAATGTAAAACAAATATAAGTGCCAATTGGGCTCCAAATTGAATTTCCAGTTCAGAAAAATTAACTTGTATTTTGAGAAGCATTATCTGTGTACCATAGACGAGAGTCCAGAGCTGTTACAAGGTACAACACATGCATTTTGTTAAAACAAAATAAAAAGAAAATGAGGATTTTAAAAAGAGATGGCATGCGGTTTGTAGCTCATAGCTCTTCTGAAACCATCTCACATTCTTGCATGTGCGGGGCCAAATTAATCCAGGGTTCAATGTCTATCACTCCACCGGAATCAAGAAAGCCCATGTTTATGAGCGGACAGGAAGTCAACGAGCATTCCTGGAAGAGCTGCATCGCCATCGAACCTAAGGCATGTCTCTCATGAGCTTCCTCTTCTCTCTGTGGCCATGGTCCAAAGGACTTTATGTTCTTGGAACAGCAGTCTTTTGCACCATATTTCAAGCTGCATTTGCAAATGGCAAAATGGTTTTCTGGTTTTCAAATGGCTACTATGGGTGGGTAGACAGTTATTTTTTAAAAAAAACACAAAGTAGAGGTTACGGTGGGAGATTTGAGTTGGGTAGGTTTTTAAAAAAAATCTCAGAGAACATGTATATTAAACCTCTGTAGAATAATCCAAACTCACAGACGGGGTGGAGAGATTCCTTGAAAGTCCGTAATGGACACAACACTTCTGCTTAATCCAATGTAGAAAATTATATTGTAATCCAAAAGGCGGGAATATGCATAGTAGTAAGATAATCCAAACATCTATATACATTCAGAAATCAAAGTCTGCATGTATATCCCCGGTAATCCACAAAATATATATTCTCTGTGTTCGAAAACAGAAGTTCATAGTAGGGCCTATGTGTCCGTGGTACTCCGTGGCGTCGAAATAATAGTTGCAATGATTGCCAGGGACCACTTCGGGCCGACGAGGAAGTCAAGAGTATAAGGTCCCTCTCTCGTTTCGACCTAGGGAAAGTCTTTATCAAGGCCTTTTGTCACAAGCTGTCTCATATCATATGGAGTCTCGTCCGTGCATCATGGTGTCCGTTCAGGTAAATTCATATTCATGCTTAACATAAAGCTTCCATACAGGTGAGTACAAGTCTGTGGTACAAACATAAAATATATATCAAAATAATCATCGTGCCTACAAATCATGTATACATATAAGTATCGGGCATAATTCTATGCCGGCAAAGCAACTACATAAATGAAGGCATCAAAACATACCAATTCGTTTCAACATGTTTTATGACAGAAGGCCTTGATAAAGACCTTCCCCATATGCTAGGGCTCTTGGCATGATGGAAAACTCTTTACTTATTAAGCCAGTGTTTCCCAACCAGTGTGCCGTGGCACACTAGTGTGCCATGAGCGATCATCAGGTGTGCCGTGGGAAATTGGAACCTCCAATACCATTTCTTCCCCCTCCTGCCAAACACTTTTTCTTCTCCACAGCCTCAGGCTCCTTTCCTCCCCCCGCCCCAGGCATTTAAGCAGGAAAGGGCCTCAGGCTGTTAGGAATGCTGGGAATTGAAGTTCAAAGGGTCAAAGTTTTCCCATGCCTGTTTTAGGGACCTTAAAGTGGTGAGCCTCCTTCCAACATTGTGATTCTGGATAGAAAACAAACAACAACATAACATAACATTGTTTGAGTCCACAGTGCTCTCTGGGTGTAGGTGAACTACAACTTCAAAACTCAAGGTCAATTCCCAAGCAAACCCTTTCAGTACTTTCGGTTGGTAATGAGAGTTCAATGTGCTAAGTTTGGTTCAATTCCATTGTTGCAAGAGTTCAGGATGCTCTTTGATTGTAGGTGAACTATAAATCCCAGCAACTACAACTCCCAAATGTCAAGGTCTATTTTCCCCAAACTCCACCTGTGTTTACATTTGGGCATATTGAGTATTCGTGCCAAGTTTGGCCCTGATCCAACATTGTTTGAGTCCACAGTGCTCTCTGGATATAGGTGAACTACAGCTCCAAAACCCAAGGTCAATGTCCTCCAAACTCTTATAGTATTTTCTCTTGGTTATGGGAATTCTGTGTGGGAAGTTTGTGTCTTTCTGCCATTCTTGCCAGGATATCTATGTTGTGTTCATCGAAACAGGCCCAGGTTTCACACTGAGTGTATAAATACATTTAAAAACATATTAACTATATGTATTACTGTGTTAGAGTGTCATTTTGTATCATTTTGATTGGTGGTGTGCCCCAGAATTTTGTAAATGTAAAAAATGTGCCACGGCTCAAAAAAGGTTGAAAAACACTGTATTAAGCTGCAATATGATTTTCAATAGTTAATCAATGTTTGTAGATCTGTTTTAACACAACAACAATATATAACTCTTCCATTCATCGAAGGGCCATTCAGTTCAATCTCCTGCCATGCAGGAATTGATTAAAACCAAAACTGACCAGGAAACCTGTATCAAAATTCACATACAATAGAGTTTGTCAAAATACAAAATGATTATATTTAGGACACGTGACGTGTGCCTGTGTAGCCCAGTAGGCAAAATGCTAGAATTCAATCATGTATATATACAAGAAAGCATAACAATATGCAATAACGAGCACACAAACAACAGTATCATCACACAAAATGTGTCATACGCAAGTCCGTTTGCACGCTAATTAACACACGGCACGGCTTGGGCTGTGATTAGTGCAACTGTCTGTGCAAATTCATGTATAAGGAAATATAGACACAGTTCTTACGATAGTTCCATAAGTGAGCGTGGGCGAAAACCTGCGGAGAAAAGAAGTTCTGTGGGACTACATTACCCAGAAGTGTCCCTGGTGACGTGCGTAGTCTTGCGAGTGTAGCAGACAAACGGTGTGGCCGCTCTCACGGGACTCAGGCAAACCACGTGTCCGGAACCAGGATGATTGCAATAATCCTTTTTTAAAAAATAATTTTTATTGCATTTTTCAATATACATATAAAAGCATTGCAACGGAAAAAGAGAAAAGGTATAGACAGGTTAAGGAAAAGAATGGGGAGAAGGGAAGGGGAGGGTAGGGAGAATAGTTAAGCAGGGAAGGGAAAGAAAGAGCAGGGAAGAGTAGAAAGTAAGTAGAAAATTAAAGAGAGGAATAGGTAAGTTTAGCTGTAGAGCATGAAAATGAATAGACGAAGACAGTCTTCCAGTCCAGTCTGCAGATATAGGTCTTCTTGTATCCTTAAATCTTCCCTTTTTCCTGCAGTGTATCACCTGTAGTGTTTTAAGCTACTTTGTATCTAACTAACCAATAAGTCACTTCTCCTTTATTTTATTTTCACTTCCTTCAAGTACAAAGATATCTGTTTCCAGTCCGTCCTGTTGTCCTGAGGTTGGTCATTAATTATATCTTTGAGAACATCTAGGTCCATTAATTCTTTTATCTTTAATAACCATTCGTCAATTTTGGGGGGGGGAGTTGCTTTTCCAATTCTTAGCAACTACTAATCGTGCAGCTGCAGAGATGTAAAAAAAAGTTTATCTTTATTCCTTTCAATAGTATCATCCATAATATTCAGGAGGTAAGTTTTTGGTTTGAATTGTAAACTGAGATTTAGCATCTTCTGTGAATGGTCGTGGACACGTTTCCAATTTTTTTAAAATCTTGTTACAATTCAACCATGAGTGCATATAATTTCCAACCTGGTCTTGACATCTCCAGCATTTATTATTCAAATTTTTGTAGATCTTTGCAAGTTTTAGTGGAGTTAGATGCCACCTAAAAAACATTTTATACCAGTTTTCCGTCACTGGTGTTAGTCCAGCATACTTGATTCTCCTTTTCCAGAGTTTTTCCCATTCCTTCAAGGGAATCAGGTGCCCCAAATCCTGCGCCCATTTAATCATATTGTCCTTCACTAGGTCAGTTTCAGTACTCCATTCCAGCAATTGGTTATATAATATCCCAATTTGTCCCTTTTCTAGGGACATCACTTTTTCCCATGTTGTGACAGTGTCATTAAAGCCAGTCTTTTTATCTATTTTGAAATACTCTTTCACCTGAAAATATTGGAGCCATGGGATCCCGCTGTCCAGTTCCCGAACTTCTTCTAGAGATTTAAGCCTCCACGTCAACCCCTTTCTTACCAAGAGGTTTCTGTATGTGTGCCATTGATTATGTGGTGTCTCCCTTCTGTGTTGGGCTTCGGCTGGTGAGATCCAGAGTGGTGTCTTCTGGTAGAAATTTCTCTTGTATCTCTTCCATACTTTTATTAAAGCCGCCCGGATGAAATGGTTGGTAAAGTTTTTTTCGATCGTAAATTTGTCATACCAAAGGTATGCATGCCACCCTCGCCTAATATCGTGCCCTTCCAGATTGAGCATTTTCCTTTTTGAGAGGGTGGCCCAATCTCTTACCCAACTCAACACCGCAGCGTCATAATAAATCTTTAAATCAGGTAGCGACATCTCTCCTCTTTCTCTCCTATCCGTCAGCACCTTGTGACTAATTCTTGCTTTTTTTCCATCCCAGATAAATTTAGCTATGTCTTTCCTCCATTTGTTAAATAAGTGGTTAGTCCTAATTACCGGAATGGTTTGAAATAAAAAGAGCATTTTAGGCAATATATTCATTTTTAGATGATTGCAATAATCCTTAAAGGGAAAACTGTACACTCCAAGGCAGCATTGTAGACCAGCTCCTACCATCAAGACAATTGTTCTAATGTTTCAGTGGAATATCTTGTATTGCAATTTGCTCTGTGCCCTAGTCTCTGGAGCAGCCGAAAACAAGCTTGCTCCATCAACGTTTAAACATGGCTTTGGCTATCATATCTCCTCTCAGCCTTTGCTTCTCCAAGCTAAACATATCCAGCTCCCTCAGACACTCCTCGTTGGGCATTACTTCTGGACCTTTTACCTTTTTGGCCACCCTCCTCTGGACAGATTCTAGTTTGCCAATATCCTTGAATTGTGGTGCCCAAATTCAAGATGAGATCTGACCAAAGCAGAGAAAAGTGGTCCTATTACTGACTTGAAGTCTGACTTGGCCACGGTGGTCCATGCTCTGGTTACATCCCGTATAGATTACTGCAATGCTCTCTACGTGGGGTTGCCTTTGAAGACTGTTCGGAAGCTGCAACTAGTCCAACGGACAGCAGCCAGGTTGATAACAGGAGCGCCATTCAGAGAGCATACAACTCCTCTGTTGTGCCAGCTCCACTGGCTGCCAGTTTGCTACCGGGAACAATTCAAAGTGCTGGCTTTAGCCTTTAAAGCCCTAAATGGTTCGGGTCCAACTTACCTGTCCGAACGCATCTCTCCCTATGAACCATCGAGATGTTTAAGATCATCTGGAGAGGCCCTGCTCTCGGTCCCGCCTTCTTCGCAGGTGCGACTGGCGGAGACGAGAGACAGGGCCTTCTCAGTGGTGGCTCCTCGGCTTTGGAACGCCCTCCCTAAAGACATCAGATCGGCCCCCTCCCTCCTGACGTTTCGCAAGAAAGTCAAGACCTGGCTATTTGAGCAGGCATTTGTTGATGAAATATAAGGCTTAATTGGATATAAGGAATGACGACGATGTGATGGAAACTGATTTCAACATGACGCTGAGGCTGCAATTGTATGTTTTTAATTGTTAAATTGTTATTATATGTTTTTTTTCTGGGGGGGGGGGGTTGACTTGTTGCTGTGTTGTATTGAGGGCAGAGACTGCCTGTGTAAACCGTCCCGAGTCGCCTTCGGGCTGAGAGGGGCGGTATAGAAACGTGACAAATAAATAAATAAAAAAATTACTTCCCGCAATCCAGTGTTTCCCAACCAGTGTGCCGTGAGCGATCATCAGGTGTGCCGTGGGAAATTGGCACTCTCCCCCCTCCTAGCAGCCCCCTCACAGGTTTCCAAGAAAGAAATTGCGCCTCTCCACTTGGAAATGTTTTTTTTTACTATTTTACTTGATTTTTCGAGAGTTGCCTCCCCCTCCCCCCAAAGGAACTGTTTATAACAGCTTCATGACATCCATAGTTAACTGGAAGCAAGTTTCACTCAAGGGGAAATTTCACAAAGGTCTGGAGAACAAGCTCTATGAGGAGCGGCTTGAAGAGCTGGGCATGTTTAGCCTGAAGAAGAGAAGGCTGAGAGAAGACATGATAGCCATGTATAAGTATGTGAGAGGAAGTCATATCGATGTTGTGTTCATCGAAACAGACCCAGGTTTCACACTGAGTGTATAAATACATTAAAAAACATATTAACTATATGTATGACTGTGTTAGAGTGTCATTTTGTATCATTTTGGTTGGTGGTGTGCCCCAGGATTTTGTGAATGTAAAAAATGTGCCGCGGCTCAAAAAAGGTTGAAAAACCCTGCCTTAATCTATAATTCAAGTTCCAGAGAGTCTTCATGTATTTGCAGGGGAGAAAAAAAAATCTAATATCTACATGTGTTAGGTCAGAAGAGTATTGTAACTGATGCTGGTAGAAGAGAATTATTTCTTAATGACTTGAACTGATGAAGTTGTGAACCTTTTGTGCCACAAATGAATGCAAATGTATGACATTTCTGGGATTTTGCTATGCGCTCAAGGACAGAGTTTAAATTAGAATTCCCAATATGGAATGTTCCTGCCTTTTGTCTTTCTAGTTTCTGAGCTTCTTTTACCTTTGGACGGAAATATCACTTCACAAGCCTTTGTTCATATAAAATAAAGAATAAAAAAATCATACTGTGAGAATCCTTTACATCAGGGGGAGGGAACCCACGGCCCGGGAGCCAGATGTGGATCTTTTCATGATTGCATCTGGCTCTCCCTTTTCCTTTCGCCCCCTTCACCCTTTCCTTCTCCTTCTCTCCTTCCTTTTCCCTCCCTCCCTCTCCTTCCTTTTCCCTCCATTCTCCCTCTTCCTTCCTTCCTTCCCCTCCCCTCCCTCCCTCCTTCCTTCCTTCCTTCCTTCCTTCCTTCCTCTTCCTTCCTGTCTTTCTCCCCTTCACCCTTGCCTTCTCCTTCTCTACTTCATTTTCCCTCCCTCTCCCCTTCCTTCTTTCCTCCATTCTCCCTCTTCCTTCCTTCCCTCCCCTCCCCCTCCTTCTCCCTCCCCCTCCTTCCTTCCTTCCTTCTTTCCTCCATTCTTCCTCTTCCTTCTCTCCTTCCTTCCTTGCCTTCTCCTTCTCTACTTCACTTTCCTTCCCTTTCCCCCTTCCTTCTTTCCTCCATTCTCTCTCCTTCCTTCCTTCCTTTCTCCCCTTCACCCTTTCCTTCTCCTTCTCTCCTTCCTTTTCCTTCCCTCTCCCCCTTCCTTCTTTCCTCCATTCTCTCCCTTCTCTTCCTTCCTTCCTTTCTCCCCCTTCACCCTTTCCTTCTCCTTCTCTCCTTCCTTTTCCCTCCTTCTCTCCCCTTCCTTCTTTCCTTCCTTTCTCCCTCCTTCCCTTCTCTTTTCCTTTTCCCCTTCACCCCCCTTCCTTCTTTCCTCCATTCTCCCTCTTCCTTCCTTCCTTTTTCCCCTTCACCCTTTCCTTCTCCTTCTCTCCTTCCTTCTTTCCTCCATTCTCCCTCCCTCTTCCTTCCTTCCTCTTCTATTCTTTTTCCCCAAGTCTTCATTTCCTTCTCCTTCCTTTCTTTTCACTTCCCTCTCTCTCCCCTTCTTTCTTTTCCTTTCATTATTTTACTTTTTCCTCACTCCCTTTCCTTTCCTCCCTTCCCATTGCCTTCTTTCTTTTCCCCTCCTTGTCTCTCCTGTTTTTCTTTATTTCCTTTTCCATAGTTTGTTCTTCTTTTCTTTCTTCCTCTTCCCCTCCAGCCTTTATTTCCTCTATCTTTCTTTCTTTCTTTCTTTTCCCCTTCCTTCCGTCTTCTCTTCCTTCCCAGAGTCCTGAGCATGCCTTTTGCAGAGCCAAGTGTCCCATCATTCTGCCGGGGAAATCCTTTTCTCATCGTATGTACGTATAGACTCACATTTAGTTGAATTCAGTCTTAAAATATGTTATATATTACAGTATATGGCTCTCACTGAAATAAATTTCCAAATATTTCGCTTTTATGGCTCTCTGAGTCAAAAAGGTTCCTGACCCCTGCTTTAAATTCATGCACGACACTTGTACAAAAGGATATATGTTGGGATTTAAGGCACTTCTAGAAGCCAAATACTATTAGTGTACTAGTCAATGGGGGGAAAAATCCACAAAAGTATAATGATAACGATCATTAAATATTTCTATTAGTTATTGTTATTATTATAAAATTCATGTCTCGTGGAACTTAAAGTGTGCATTAAAAAGGAAAAGCGGGAAGGCATAGAAGGAAAATGAGGGAATCCATATGATAATGGAAGGAATGCCAATCAATAATGACATTTGCTCACAGTCAAGGATACTGTGATAGCGTCCAATCCTGTCTGGAAGATGTAAACAAACACCCCTCCCCATGTTTCTTTATTATTTGTAATGAAATATGCAGAAGTATGTGAATACAGAAAATATTCACATATGGGCATTCACTCTGGGTAGAAAATCAGGAATATTTTAGCATCAAAAATTGGGAGGAGAAACTTTGGGATTATGCACAGATGGCTAAGATTTCTAGCAATTTGAAATATGAAAATCACGAAACATTTGAAAGAAACTAGAAGCTGTCCTTAGCATTCTTTGCAGGAGAGTTAAAGAAATAAAAACAAGAGGAATGTATTGAAGCAGAAATATAGAGGGTTAAATAAGATGTGCATAAACTCTACGTGGATCAATAACGGAAGTCAAGGTGGTGGGTGGCACTGGGGGTGGGTTGTGGGGTAATTGTATTGTGGGTGGCAGGTTGTCTAGGTATGTGTATGTGTACATGTATATGTTTGTAGTGTATATGGTTAATGTATCTAAATAAATTAATTTTTTTAAAAAATAATTTTAAAAAGAAAAAAAGGAATATTTTAGACCACGGGTGGGCAACCTACGGTCCGCGGGCCGGATGCAGCCCGGCAGCCAATTCTGTCTAGCCAAGGGAGAAGGGCATTGGGGGTGGGGCCAAGAGGAAGGGGTGCCGCTGCCACCATCCCATCACGAGCTCTGTGGGGCCTGTGTCAGCAGGCAGGCCGGAGGAGCGGTGGCTTTGGAGTGCCTGCCATCCCTAGAGGAGATCCGGGCCTGCAGCGGGAGCATTTGGTGACCTACAATGGCTGATCGCCCTCGCTACCCGGAAGACTTGATCGCCTTCCGGGTCGCCAAAGCGATCAGCCGCCTCAGATCGCTGACTGCTCCCCCTGCTGGCCTGGATCGCTTCCAGGGATGGCAGGCACTCCATAGCAGGGCAATCAGCGCGGAACAGCTGGGGGCGAGAGCAGACAGAGGCCTGCAGCCTCCGATCGCCTGCTGCTCTGCTCTCCTCTGCTGCAGTGGCGGCTGGGTCCGCTTTGCCATCCTCTGGGCCATTCCATCTTGGTTCTCACCTTGTCTTCTTGAATTTAATTTAATTTAATTTAAGTGGTTTTTATTATTATTTTGTAATAATTTTATTATAATAATATAATATAATGTTATATTATACTATAATTTCAATCTATTATATAAATGGGTTCACGTCATGTGATGTATACCTCAAACAAAGAAACCTTACAACGCAGAAACACAATACTTGCCAACAGAAATAGGCCTCAAGCAAGGTACGTTTGCAGCAAAGAAACTTTCCCCCCCAAAACCTAAAAGGCCCCCAAAACGAGTAAAAATAAAACTACATTTACCAGCATCCTCCGGGGCAGCCAAAGACTCACCCAGCCTCTACATTCTGAACAACATGATTGGCTGCCAATAAGGGCGGATTTGCATAACTGCTGCACTGGCCAGCCAACATGAAAATTCCGATCCATAATAAACTGCCAAAACAGAATAAGGAAAGGCCTAAGCCAATCCCCAACACAAAAACACCCAAATCACTTCCAACCGAAAAATCACAGACCACGCCCAAAATTGACAGTAAGGCTTCATTAACTTGATTTCCCTAACTAGCCCTCACTTACTGGGAAGCTGTTTACTCTCTAAATTGACAGTAAGACTTCATTAACTTGATTTCCCTAACTAGCCCTCACTTACTGGGAAGCTGTTTACGCTCTGAATTGACAGTAAGGCTTCATTAACTTGATTCTCCCGACTAGGCCTCAGCTCATTGGACATTGTGTATGGCCTGAATTGACAGTAAGGCTTCATTAACTTGATTTCCGTAACTAGCCCTCACTTACTGGGAAGCTGTTTACGCTCTGAATTGACAGTAAGGCTTCATTAACTTGATTCTCCCGACTAGGCCTCAGCTCATTGGACATTGTGTATGGCCTGAATTGACAGTAAGGCTTCATTAACTTGATTTCCCTAACTAGCCCTCACTTACTGGGAAGCTGTTTACGCTCTGAATTGACAGTAAGACTTCATTAACTTGATTTCCCTAACTAGCCCTCACTTACTGGGAAGCTGTTTACTCTCTAAATTGACAGTAAGACTTCATTAACTTGATTTCCCTAACTAGCCCTCACTTACTGGGAAGCTGTTTACGCTCTGAATTGACAGTAAGACTTCATTAACTTGATTTCCCTAACTAGCCCTCACTTACTGGGAAGCTGTTTACGCTCTGAATTGACAGTAAGACTTCATTAACTTGATTCTCCCGACTAGGCCTCAGCTCATTGGACATTGTGTATGGCCTGAATTGACAGTAAGGCTTCATTAACTTGATTTCCCTAACTAGCCCTCACTTACTGGGAAGCTGTTTACGCTCTGAATTGACAGTAAGACTTCATTAACTTGATTTCCCTAACTAGCCCTCACTTACTGGGAAGCTGTTTACTCTCTAAATTGACAGTAAGACTTCATTAACTTGATTTCCCTAACTAGCCCTCACTTACTGGGAAGCTGTTTACGCTCTGAATTGACAGTAAGACTTCATTAACTTGATTTCCTAACTAGCCCTCACTTACTGGGAAGCTGTTTACGCTCTGAATTGACAGTAAGACTTCATTAACTTGATTCTCCCGACTAGGCCTCAGCTCATTGGACATTGTGTATGGCCTGAATTGACAGTAAGGCTTCATTAACTTGCTGTTCCTAACTAGGCCTCAGCTCATGGGACATTGTGTATGGCCTGAATTTACAGTAACCTACCTTGGCACACAGAGCCCCGACCATGCATGATGGGACTTGAAGTACCACCATGGAAAATGGGATTTGTAGTACTTCAAAACCCATCATTCCCCACAGACCACTGTGGCCCAGAACCAAGACCAATAAAGACCCAACTTGGCACACCATGCCCCCCATGACCCACACTCCATCCAACTGCAGTTTAGAGGAGGGCACACCGTGGATGATTGGACTTTCTCGCATCTCATAAAAAGGGCACAGCAACGCGTGCCGGGTACAGCTAGTATATAGTAAATATAGTAAATAAATAAATAACTACATTATGTAGATTAGAATGTAGTTCCGCCTTTAGGTGCGGCCCTCCATAATATTTTTGGCTCTCGTGTGGCCCCTTGGAAAAAATAATTGCCCACCCCTCTTCTAGACCCTCAGGAGAGCTTAACAGAAGTGATTTGTGGTCTCTCTCTCTCTCTCTCTCTCTCTCTCTCTCTCTCTCTCTCTCTTCCTACCCTTCTTTCTCCCCATTTCTTTATAAACTTTTGCGTGACACATTTTTATGAGTACAGTAAGAACACAGAACCACCTTATATATCCTTTATCAGGAACCCATTGGGTTAGTGATGGACAACTTGTGGCCCACTAATGTTGATGAACCATCCCATCACCCTTGGCCAGCTTAGCCAGTAATATAAGGGGTGATGTGAGTAATAGCCCAGCAGCACAAGTTGCCCCCTGTATGCCTAGCACATCTATAACTACTGCCATTGCTGTGGCCTCAGAAGGAAAGAAGAGCAGCTGGGCACACTCCATCATGCCTGAGCCCCAGCAGCTCCGGAGAGCCTCTTTCTCCATGATCCAACTGACATTGCCGTGGCCTTAGAAGGAGAGCAGCTGAAACATACTGAACTTGGCTCTCGCACCACCATCCCCTTTTTTCTTGTGCGTCATGTCTTACTTAGATTGTAAGCCTGAGGGCAAGTAACTGTCAAGCTAACTACTTGTCAAACTGTGCTGGGAACCTTTGTAGTTGAAGGACAGGGTATAAATACTCTAAATAAAATAACTAAATAAACTTAGCAGAGTTACAATCAGGATTCTTCTTGTTCTAGGAATTGGGTCTCAGCTGAGTATCTTGCTTCAGCCAGTGGTTCGGAAACTCAGACGCCCCTCACCCCACATATCAGGATGTGGTTGAAGATAGTTAGGAGGCAATGCGCTATCTCTCCCTCTCGCCTTTAAAAATTGTGCTAGGTAGGGTGCTGCTTTCTGAGCCCTTTTAAAGTGGGACTGTGATTGCATCAGGAAATATTACTCTGTGAGGGAGTTCCTGGACTTGTGGGCAGGCCCGGATTAACACCTTTTTGCTCCCTAGGCCACACTTTGGAATTACGCCCCCTTTAAGCCAACCTCTACAGCACCCCCGCATCCAGCTCTCCCGGTGTGGCCCCACTAGGACCCCCACAGGAGTTTCCCTCTCGGCAGGCACTATGGATGCAGGCATGGGGGGAGGAGCCTCCTCCCCGATGCCGGGGCTTTAGGCACTTAAAAAAATTACTAATTTTGTTATGACAATCTATATTTTTCACTTAGGTATTTTTTAAAAAGCCATTTATCTATGTATATAATAAAAGTTTGCGTAGATGCAGAGGGCGGAAGGTGTGGGAAAATATGTGCCAGCGTTTTGATTGGTTGCCACTGTGGAAATATTTGCATAAAGGACACTGATTGGCCAGCCTGAGAACTTCAACACTCTAAGGCACCAGATTATTTGCATAAAGGACTCTGATTGGCCAGCCCCAGAACTCCAACACTCTAAGGCACCAGACAGAGGTAATTGGTTCTCACTAAGACGCTATTTGCAAAAATCTGATTGGCCAGCAAAACAGAATGCAACTGAATGCTTGAGTAAGCCAAATGACAGGTTTTTTCCGTTGGAAATGGAATCTTCATTTTCTAGGAGGTGCGGAGGTGCCAAGGAATATGTGACAGCTTTTCAATAGGTTGCCACTATGGGATTATTTGCATAAAGGACTCTGATTGGCCAGCCTCAGAACTCCAACATTCTACGGCCCCAGACAGAGGGGATTGGTTGCCACTAAAATGGTATTTGCATAATTGGCCATCCACATTCCAACATTCTAAGGTGACGCAGAGAGAAAAGGAAAGGCCTCAGGCAGTCAGACACTGTGGCCCACAGCAGTGACGGATCAGGACCAAACTTGGCACACAGGGGCCCAATGGCCCACTTCACAACGTGACCCTCACCCAATGACCAATACAGACCAAAATTAGCACACAGAGCCCCCTTGACCCACTCAACACCCTGGTGCTGTTTCAAGGAGGATGGACCACAGATGATGGGACTTGAAATACCTTCACTCACCTTCCGTGACCGCTGCCACCCTCATCCACAGAATGATCAAGACCAAATGTGACACACAGAGCCCCCATGACCCACTCTACATCCTGGTGCTGTTTGGAGGGGGATGGACCTTGGCCAATGGGACTTGCAGTACCTTCACTAAGTTCCTGAGACCACTGCAAGCCACATAAACATCTAATAGGAACCAACCTTGGCACACAATGCCTTCCTCAAATAACCCGGGCACCGCCGGGTCCCCAAGCTAGTTTCTTATAAAAATCAAGTTACACCATTTTATAAAATGGAATTTGAGCATTCATGGATTTTGGGACCAAACCATAGCAAATAATAAGGGCCCGTTGTACCTTCTTCTCTCTGCTGCCTTTCCTTGCCTCCCCACTCCCTGTTGTACCTCTGTAGTGGTACACAAATAATTAATACTAATAGTAACTATGGGAATGGAGCATCCCGGGAAATAGTACAGCACTCACTATTTTGAGTTTCAGACTGAGTGGCATGAGGAATGACATAACTTATGGTTCAATCTACCAGCAGAGTATAGATGTGCCAAAGCAAATCTTGTCCAGATCCCAAACAAACAGAGATTTCTGGTTGTTATTTCAAGATGTACTAATTGGGTATCATAGCTGCATTAGTTCAAAAATGTACATCTCTGCTTTTGTCTGAAGTCAGCTTTCCCTTCTGTTGCATTTGCTCTCACTCTCTCTTTCCTAAAGAGTTATTTGCTTTAGGTGGTTTGCTGTAAACGAATTTGCATAAAGGGTTCAGAGGAGGATGCCACAAAGCAGATTTAATGGGAAAGGAAGCCAAAGAAGATAGGGTGTGCAAATGAATTCGCTTCCTATTAAGCTGAAACAGGAGGCGATTTTTAAAAAGATAAAACAAACAAAAGCAAAGCTGCGTGTCTTAAAACCCAACAAAGTAGAACAAGGTCACGGGAGTAAGAAGAAAAGAGAGAAAAGATACTTTAACCAGAACTGTAGTAAACAAAAATGCATATTATAGTAAACTTTCAGTTAACTAGCACCCATGGAGATTGGTGGATGCCAGGTAAAGGTAGATCTTCGTTGCCTGAGAGTTAATATTGTACCATATCATAAACTCTGTATTGACTTGATGTTAATATGGAAATATGGTAATTAAAAGCAAATTAAGGCAGGCTTAACTTAATGTAACAAATTAAGCGGTGGTCCACGCTTTGGTTACATCCCGAATAGACTACTGCAATGCTCTCTACGTGGGGTTGCCTCTGAAGACTGCTCGGAAGCTGGAATTAGTCCAACGTTCGGCAGCCAGGTTACTAACAGGAGCGGGGCACACTTGTTGCGCCAGCTCCACTGGCTGCCAATTAGCTTCCAGGCACAATTCAAAGTGCTAGTTTTAACCTACAAAACCCTATACCAGGGGTGGGCAATTACTGGCCCTCCAGGTGTTTTGGACTTCAACTCCCAGAAATCCTAGCCAGTTTACCAGCTGTTAGGATTTCTGGGAGTTGAAGTCCAAAACACCTGGAGGGCCGGTAATTGCCCACCCCTGCCCTATACGGTTCTGGCCCAGTTTACCTGTCTGAACGGATTCTCCCCTACGAACCATCAAGAACATTAAGATCCTCCGGAGAGGCCCTGCTCTCGGTCCCACCGGCTTCGCAAGTGCGGCTGGTGGGGACAAGAGACAGGGCCTTCCCTGTGGTGGCCCCTCGGCTGTGGAACTCTCTCCCAAGTGATGCCAGATCTGCCCCCTCTCTGTTGTCCTTTAGGAGGCTGGCGAAGACCTGGATGTGGAACCAAGCCTTCCCAGAGTAGGCTGAGATTGGCTATTGTCTGAATGTAGGACCACGTTTAATTGTGTTTTAATGGCGATGTGGTTTTATGCTGGGATTTTTATGTATTTTAAAATGTTGTTGTAGTTGTTTTAAAATTGTATAGCATTGAATTTTTGCTGTTATGCCGGTCTGAGTCCCTCGATAGAGGTGAGAAGGTCAGGGTACAAAAGTTTTAAATAAATAAATACATGACACAGTTTTACTGTACAGGCAGTCCCTGAGGTACAAACATCCAACTTACAAATCACTCACAGTTAAGAACGAGGGTGAGACAACAGGAAGTGAGAGAAATCTACCCCTGGGAAGGGCAATTCACTCCAGAAAGAGTTATCACGGGGAGAAGATGTCTCCACTGAAGCTTTCTCACCAATCCTTGTTTCCACAACAAAATCCAATTATCACAGGGACAGAAAGTGAGGTGAAATCTTCTGAACAGGGGCACAGGCAGCAAAACAAACACCATTGGGGTGTTAACCTTTCCCTATGCTAGCCACAGCCTAGATAGATGGATGGATGGATGGATAGATGGATGGATAGATAGATAGATAGATAGATAGAGAGCTAGCCCTCGAGGAGATAGGGCAGAATACAAATAAAGTTTTATTATAGATAGTAGGGCTGGTTGATCCAAGAAAAAAATGTTTCGAAACTCGTTTCAGATCTAATTGTAGTTGTCGTTTCGAATTATATGGACTTCCGAAAAATTTCTGATGAATTTCGAAATTGATTTGGAAGTATTTCCGAAATTTGGAAGTCTTCCAAAATGGCGTCCACTTTCAAAAATGGGCCAAAAAATCAGCAGAAGGGAGAGAGTCATCTGTTAGCCATCAGCCAATGAGCAGCCAGCAAGAAAATTCGGAAATGACATCCAACATTCGGAATTCTGAATTCTGAAATCCGGAATTTCGGAATTCCTGTTGGGAGAGTTGCTCTCGAAATTGCTTTAAAAGTCGGAAGTATCTGAAAAACTTCTGAAATTCGGGCATATCCAAAATTGTAGAACAGCCCTAATAGATAAGTAGATAGATAGATAGTAGGCATGCTAAAATTGAAACGGAAATCTAATTGATTCGTTAGAAATTCGTAATTAATGGGACTTTTGTTGTTTTATGGCTCGCTGTCGTGAACCCGGAAGTAGACTTCCTTTTACGGCACTTCGCGGCGCCATTTTTGTATCTGGGCCGTAAAGCATTCGTATGGCTATGTTGCCCATTTTAAGCGTGTTTTGTCATTGGCTGAGGAGAAAGGCCCCCCGCGCCTTCTGCCTCTCTAGCCTCAATCCAGGCTAGAGAGAAGTAGAGGGTGCGCTGAGCTTCCAGCTAAAATATAAGCCGACCCAAGCCTGGGTCGGCTTATATTTTAGCTGGAAGGCGCCCGCACACTCTTCTGCTTCTCTCTAGCCTGGATCCAGGCTAGAGAGGCAGAGAGGCACGCTGGGCGCCTTTCCAGCTAAAATATAAGCCGACCCAGGCTTGGGTCCTGCCTTATATTTTAGCTGGAAAGGGGCCATCGCTCCCCCTCGCCTCTCTCTAGCCTCGATGCATGCACCGGGGCTAGAGAGAAGCGAGGTGAGCGAGGCGCCGGCGAGCGGGGGATCCCAGTTTGGCCCAATTCTGTCATTGGTGGAGTTCAGAATGCTCTTTGATTGAAGGTGAACTATAAATCCCAGCAACTACAACTCCCAAATGTCAAGGTCTATTTTCCCAAACTCCATCTGCGTTCACATTTGGGCATATTGAGTATTCATGCCAAGTTTGGTCCTGATCCAGGATTGTTTGGGTTCAGAGTTATCTCCCCTAAATCACTGTCAATTCCTCCCAAACCCCTCCAGTATTTTCTGTGGGTCATGGGGTTCTGTGTGCCAAGTTTGGTCCAGGTCTGTCATTCAGGGGGTCTCAGCTGTGGAAGTGAGAGCTGAATTGGTCGAAGGTACTGCAAATCCCATCATCCATTGTCCATCCTCCCCAAACATATTGTTTTTGTGATTAATCCCTATGCTTTAACTTTGGTCAATTTGTATCAATGAAAATACATCCTGCATATTAGATATTTGCATTAGAATTCATAAGAGTAACAAAATTATGAGTAGCAACGAAAATATGGATGGGGTCACCACAACATGAGGAACCACTGCATTAATACATATCTCTCTCGGCATTACTTCACGAACGAAGATTCAGGAAGGACTCATCCCACGCTTTTTACAAGCGCTGATGACTAAAGAGGCCAATCTGAGATAGGCAAGTTCGGTTGCAGAAAGCACAGCAGAAAGTCTATATATTATACATATATCTTTCTGTTTAATTGCTATTAGGGAAATAAAACGTGAACAAAGGAAGGAAGGAGACAAAGGAAGAAGTAGAGAAGGGGGGAGGGAAGGAAGGAAAGAGAAAAGAAGGGATGGGGAACCAAAGAGCAAAGGAAGGAATGAAAGAAGAGGGTAGAGAAGGAAGAAAGGAGGGAAAGGGGAAATAATAAGGGGGAGAATCGGACTTCACTTTCACAATTGTCCTGAGAGCAAGTAGCTACTACCTCTTATATTTATGTTATACATGTACAGCTCCACTTAATTGCACTGCAGAGGCGAAGGGGAATGTTCCCCCCTTGATTTTTGACTGTTTTTGACTTTAGAACCACTTTAGAATTTCGTTAGTACTTAAGTTACATTTTAGAACTTTTTGGAAAATGTTTTGTAAGTCTTTGATATACTAATAAAAAAAATCCCCCATTTGATTTTAGAATCCCGATTTTAGGATTCTAAACCCACCCTAATATATAGATAGATAGATAGATAGATAGATAGATAGATAGGATACATGGAATAGATATTTATTTATTTATTTATTTACTGTATTTGTATACCGCCTTTCTCAGCCTTTTGGCGACTCAAGACGGTTTACATGAAGCAAGTAATACACATAAAAACATTAAATACAATATAAATATAAATACAATATAAATAGATAGATAGATAGATAGATAGTATTTTTGACCGGCATTACCTATTCCAACACACATACAAATTCAACCTGTATTGTTTCTTCAGTTTTTTTGCTGGTTTCTTGGAAGTTCCAGTTAACAGAAACCCCTTCTACACTGCCATGAAAAATTTAAATTATCTGCTTTGAACTGGACTATATGGCGGTGTAGAAGAGGCCTAACAGTCTTCTGTATGTCCTGCAACTCTCCCAATCTGGCAGGAACAGTCTCGATTAAACTTTCCCAGCTGTCCTTAAAGTGTCCCAATGTTTCTCCCCCTTTCTGCTCAAGTTTATTTCAATTCTGCAAACTGACTTCAACATGCAAAAGTAGTTTGGACTCAATTAAAATAGGTGTGGGGAGGAGAGGAAGAGGCAGGATTGTGCCTTTTCCTGGAGTGTCTGGCAAAAGGAAATTGCTGCAGCCTCTCTATTCTTCATTAATAACTAGCTTGGGGACCCGGCGGTGCCTGGGTTATTTGAGGAAGGCATTGTGTGCCAAGGTTGGTTCCTATTAGATGTTTATGTGGCTTGCAGTGGTCTCAGGAACTTAGTGAAGGTACTGCAAGTCCCATTGGCCATGGTCCATCCCCCTCCAAACAGCACCAGGATGTAGAGTGAGTCATGGGGGCTGTGTGTGTCACATTTGGTCTTGATCATTCTTTGAATGAGGGTTGCAGCAGTCTCGGAAGGTGAGTGAAGGTATTTCAAGCCCCATCATCTGTGGTCCATTCTCCTTGAAACAGCACCAGGGTGTAGAGTGGGTCAAGGGGGCTCTGTGTGCTAATTTTGGTCTGTATTGGTCATTGGGTGAGGGTCGCGTTGTGAAGTGGGCCATTGGGCCTCTGTGTGGCAAATTTGGTCCTGATCCGTCACTGCTTTGGGCCACAGTGTCTGACTGCCTGAGGCCTTTCCTTTTCCCTCTGCATCACCGTAGAATGTTGGATTGTGGATGGCCAATCAGAGTCCTTTGTGCAAATTCCAATTCAGTGACAACCAATCCCCTCTGTCTGGGGCCATAGAATGTTGGAGTTCTGAGGCTGGCCAATCAGAGTTCTTTATGCAAATATTTCCTTAGTGGCAACCTATTGAAACACTGTCGCGTATTCCTTGGCACCTCCACACCTCCGAGAAAATGAACATTCCATTTCCAACGGAAAAAAACTGTCACTTGGCTAACTCAAGCATTCAGTTACATTCTGTTTTGCTGGCCAATCAGAGTCATTTATGCAAATTGTCTCTCAGTGGCAACCAATTACCTCTGTCTGGTGCCTTAGAGTGTTGGAGTTCTGAGAGTGGCCATTCAGAGTCCTTTATGCAAATAATCTCACAGTGGCAACCAATCAAAATGCTGGCACATATTCCTCTACACCTCCCGCTCTCCACTCCGCCGCAAACACTGATTTTTATTATAAACATAGAAGATAGATAGATATTTGCTATCTTGACTACATGCTGATGTTGCTTGGCCAGATGGAGTCTAGTTTTCATCAGTAACATGTTGGAGGGAATGAAATGAGATATAATAATAAATACTCCCCAAATTAAAATAATATATAGAAAGTCAACAAAATTTATCCCGTGCTCACTCACTTGGATGAGATATTGTTTCTATAACACTCATGTGCTGGTGATTAAGGACGCTCGTATCAGACAAAGCCACTATTCCACAGTAGTCATGAAATCAGTGGTAGTGGTTACATACCACCATAAACACCTCTACTATCAAACAACTCTTTATTTATGCAACCATGCCAGATACTAGTAGTCCTTCACTTGTATCTCTGACCTCATAACTCCACTCTCACACACCTCCATTGCTCCATAATTTAAGTGTGCTCCCATTGAATTTAACGGTTTCAACCACTATAATAATAATAATAATAATAATAATACACTTTATTTATATTCCGCTCTTCTCACCCCGAAGGGGACTCAGAGCGGATTACAGGTACACATACTTAGCAGACAATCCCTGCCGTTTCCACATACACACATACAGACGAACAGAGGCAAACTCTGGCCACCAGGGGGAGCTGATGCACTCCTCACCTCTCAGCGTTCCCAGCATCTCTTGTTGTTCCTTCTGCATTCCTCAGCGTCCCAGGAGTTCTTTAATGGCCTCATACTTCAGTCAAAATTTGCCTCCCCACTCAATGTGGTACCTTTATCTCCTACTTGGCAGATGCAACTGTCTTTCAGGCTGCAAAGGTCGGCAGCAGGCTACACTTAAAGGTTGAGCACCCACCTCGACCCGGGCAGGCCTCAAACTCATGACCTATTGGTCAGAGAGATCTTATGCAGCTGACACTTAGCCAGCTGCGCCACATTCCCGGTGCTCCTATTCCAGTTTATCCCTCATCTCCTATCCAGCCAAAATTGCCACTCTTTCATACCACCCAAAAAAGCTAGTCACCTTTTAAATCTGCGTCCATTGACTGCAACTAGTTCTTCTACTACACCTTATCATATCTGTCCTCCCCCGACAACACTTCAGTGACAGCACTGAAGCAGAATAACCCTATTGCACCTATTGTGGTGCGATTAAGCTATTAATAGGCTTTTCCCATCAATAGCAGTGGACAGGTTAATAGCAGGGAGGAGGCAGGCCCTGCCAAGGGATTGGGATTGTCACCCAAAGTGATGGTTCTGCCTCAGTGCCAGCTTGCCTCCTACATACAATAAAGTCTTAAATAAAAGGAAGAGATGTATAACTTAGTACGAGATGTATAGCTTAGCAACCCAGCAGAACTTGAATTGTGTAGTATATGCAATAAAAGCTCTATTGTTTTACTGTACTTACTATTGCTTAAAAGTGTTTCAGAGGACTTTTCTGCCCACGTGAGGTCGTGAAGTGACGTATATCTTAAAACAACAGAATAATGCAATAAAGTGAATAGGAGAAGCAACAAAACATAATTCTGAAAAAGGCAAAGTTAAACCCTAGTGAACATTTGTATTTTGATGTGTTGTCAAAGGGTTTTGATTTGATTTGATTATATTTTGATTTGCCTCTCCGTTGGTGCCCCCTTGTCGTGGGGGAGAGGCTTGTGTACCCTAATGAAGTTGTGAGCTATGCATAATAGCCACTGGTAGGGCCTCCAATGCAGGGGTGGTCTAAGGTAATTTTAAATGGTACCCAACACAAAAGGAAGAAGAGTACCCGGAGGTATTATCCTAAGTACTCAGTGCAGTGCACGACCAACAAGGTCATAAGCAAAAATATATATCATTTATTATGTTCCCAAAATAGAAAAATAGTGAGGCAATGGGCCTCCAAAGAAGTACCAACCAGTGAAATATCACTATATAGTGAGAACGAAGCACAAGCCATGGATACACTGAATGCAATAACAGTCAATTACCTCAATGGTACAAGCAATACAAATATAAATGAAAATACAAGCATGTCTTGCAGGGGCTCTTCAAATGAGGATGCTCCCTGGGCGAGTGGTGAGGAAAATCCTGAACAAGCCTCCACTCCACGGAACCCCTTCTCGCCGTTGGATTGCCCCCCTCCTTGGATTCTCCCTTACAGCCCTGTGATCTTCATTTTCCCACACATCTTTCCTGACGACCCCGTCCTTCCCCCTTTCGGCATCTCACCGCTGGGGAACGCTGCGCCAGCGTATTGAGTACAGGCTGCTTCCTGGTTCGGCGCCTCGACTTTGCTGCCAGGAGCCTCCATCATCTGGGGGGGGGGGGGCTTCTGATTGATTCATCTACAGGGGCATTGGCCTCCAACGAAGGGACGCCCGATTTTTGGTTTCCCCTCCACCTCCTCCTCCCACCCATTTGGGTCAGAGGAGCCTCTGCAGCCGTGCCTGGGCACCCGCATAGCGGCGGCCTTTTCTCCAGGCGGGTCCGAGCTCTTGTTGCTCTCCCAGCCTCCAGGCCGGCTTTTTTGGATCCACCGGGGCCATATACTTATATTCGAGGGGGATTTTCCTCACCACTCGCCCAGGGAGCATCCTCATTTGAAGAGCCCCTGCAAGACATGCTTGTATTTTCATTTATATTTGTATTGCTTGTACCATTGAGGTAATTGACTGTTATTGCATTCAGTGTATCCATGGCTTGTCCTCACTATATAGTGATATTTCACTGGTTGGTACTTAATGAGGCCCATTGCCTCACTATTTTTCTATTTTGGGAACATAATAAATGATATATATTTTTGCTTATGACCTTGTTGGTCGTGCACTGCACTGAGTACTTAGGATAATACCTCCGGGTACTCTTCTTCCTTTTGTGTTGGGTTGCATTCTAGGCACCATAGCCTTATTCTTTTTGTGTTTTGTGCAATTTTAAATGGTAAGCAAACATTAATTTGGTGCCCCCAAATTATTTTGGCGCCCTCCCCCAGGCAGGCGCACGCTCTCCCTCTCTCCTCCCTTGACCCATTTTAAGTGACAAGCTCCGCCCCCACCTTTTGAGGTCGCCACCAGCCAAGCGGGCGGAGGGAGGCTGAAGTTTTCCTTCCTGCTGGGCTGACCGAAGTGGGCGGAGCCTAAACCGCCGCTACCTATCCATTCAGTCACCTAAAATGGCTGGAGAGAAGTGGTGGAGGAGGTGAGGCTGAGCGGAGCGGAGAGGAGAGGAGAAGAGAGTGTGCGCACGAGAGCGAGCCAGCCCCCTGGCAGAGTAAGGCGGCGCGTGCGTGCTTGTTTCATGGTGTGAGAGACAAGAAGGGTCCGCGCACCGCCTGAGGCACCCTTCCTCGCCTCACCCTCCAGATGGCACCCCACGCAGCGGCGTCCTTTGCCTACCGGTAGGACCGCCCCTGCTCCCATGCCAGACAGGTCACAACCGAAGGGTCTGACGAAAAGCGTCAACGGGCAGGATGGGCTCCCTAGCCTTTTGGCAACCATCCTAGGAGAAGGAAAACTCTGGTTTCAAATCCAGGCAGATGGTGCTCGTCTAACCATGTAAGGTCAACCATCTAGAGAATGTAATTCGAACCAAACCTACGACCTGAGGACCTCGCTGCCACCGTCCCAGCTTGCTAGGTCCCAGCAGACGAACCTTTGGTTTAAAGGGTGAGGCCAGTTCTGTGCACACTGCACTCCACCAGAAACATCCATGGCATAGGCTCGAAGGACACATCCAACCTCCGAATCATCAACGCGCTTGGAGAAAGTGTGGGATGAGTCCTTCCTGAATCTTCGTTCGCGAAGAAAAGCCAAGAACAAGATTTTGATTTGATTTGTGTTTATTGCCTACCTAAAAGGCAAAGAATTGAACTATTTTCTCATACCTTGGAAGAAGGTTCCACAGTTGCAACACGGCTATAGGAAATTAGTGTCTCTAACTCCTTTGTAATGGAACATTTGTGGCATGAAAGAGAACCTCTCACGCTGTGGAATTCCCTACCATGGGACTCATCTCTGCTTCCCTTCTGCCATCGTTTCAACTGTACATTTGGCACTCTGCATTTCTAAGCTTAACTTTTGCAGATTTTATTACTCACAGATTTGGTGCATATGTTTTTCTCACAACCACTAGGTCCTCCAATATGACACTGTAGTCATCTGACATACCATTGACTTGAGTCACACTGGAGGACCTCTTAGGACATCATCACATGCAGGCTTCTCCCCATTTCCTAACATTTAAAACACAGAGTTCCATGGAAGCCATCAAACAATGCAAGACTACTTCTAGGGAGTCTGTTTCAATTCTCTACACCAGTGTTTTTCAACCTTTTTTTAGCACTTTTTTACATTTACAAAATCCTGGGGTACATCACCAACCAAAATGACACAAAATGACACAGTAATACATATAGTTAATATGTTTTAAAATGTATTTATACACACAGTGTGAAACCTGGGCCTGTTTCGATGAAAACAACATAGATATCCTGGCAGGAATGGCAGAAAGACACACACAAAGCTCTTGCTCAATTTATAGTTAACACACAATCAAAGAGCATCCTGAACTCTTGCAACAATGGAATTGAACCAAACTTGGCATATTGAACTCTCATTACCAACAGAAAGTACTGAAAGGGTTTGCTTGAGAACTGACCTTGAGTTTGGAAGTTGTAGTTCACCTACACCCAGAGAGCACTGTGGACTCAAACAATATTATATTATGTTGTTGTTTGTTTTCTATCCAGAATCACAATGTTGGAAGGAGGCTCACCACTTTAAGGTTCCTAAAACAGGCATGGGAAAACCTCAGCCCTCTGGGTGCTTTGGACTTCAACTCCCACCATTCCTAACAGCCTGAGGCCCTTTCCTGCTTAAGTGGCTGAGGGGGGGGGGAGGAAAAGGGCCCGAGGCTGCTAGGAATAGTGGGAGTTGGAGTCCAAAACACCTGGAAGGTGCAAGTTATCCCATGCCAGCTTTCGACAGGGACCTTTTCCTCCCCCTTCCTTCCCCCTCCTGCCGAAGACTTACTTTTTCTTCTCCACTCGGGCTCCCTTCTTCCCAGCCTGGCTCTGCTCGATCCAAGGGGGCACCGTGAGCATGTTCAGGAGAGGAGGGGGGAGGGAGGAAGACGGGACCCGTGTGGGCGCTACTGCGCAGACTCGCCCCACATCTTCCTCCCTCCACCCTCCCCTCCTGAACACGCTCACAGCAGCGTGAGCAAAGTGAGGCAAAGCAAGTTTTGCGCATGCTAGTTTTGCGCATGCGTTATTGGGACCGAGTGCTTCTGGTGGAGGGAGTAGCGAAATGCACTCCCAAGAGGCCGAAAAGGACAAGCCAGGGAACATTTCGCAGCCGGAGGCGGGAGGCTCTGCCCCGGCTGCAAAATATTCCCCCATCCTTTTCATCCTCTTGGGAGTGTGTTTCGCTACTCCCTCCACCAGAAGCACTTGGTCCCAATAACGCATGCGCGAAACTAGCTGTTTGCGCGCATGTGTGTTCTGGCACGCGCCATCATCACCACACTGAAGACCCAGGGGACGCCCAAAAAAGGTTCGCTTACTACAATTTTTACCTTCGTCCTCCACCAGATCCTCCACCAGATGCGCTCCACTCTCAAGAGGTTGAAAAGGACAAGCCAGGGAACATTTTTGCAGCCAGGGCGGAGCCTCCCATGCGCCACCCACCCGCAGCATGATGCGCCAAACCCTTGGCCATGTGGCGCCTGAAGTGGCCGCTTACTTTGCCTCCACTAAGATCCACCCTTGGCACCAGGACTCACCTTTGGGTTGGTTTTGCATCCATCTTCCATCTAGAAGCAAGTAGGATAGCTTAATTGTCCCTTTCTTATAGGAAGTTGGGCACGTAACCATGCTGGAAGATTCATACTTTTAGTCACATTTTCCCACTTGCCCAATTCACTGGGAACTGTTTAAAAAGTAATATCCGCCAATAGAAAAGATGTCTTCTTCCTTTAAGTGAAAGAACATTTTCAGAATTTATTGAATATAGGTTTGGCACTCAAGGGAAAAGGTTCCTTTTGTTTCTGACTACATTTCAAAACATAACATGAGTCACCTGCTCCTGTATGCATATATTCAGTCTGGGATGACGGAAAAGTCACACCGAATTGGCAGAAATCCATAAAAATTACTGGCTTACCGTTTCCATTCTGTTTAACACATTCAAGGAAGCCTGATTATATTCTTTTCCCTTTATCACTAACACCAGACTTGTGAACCCTGGTACGTGCTCTTCTCAAGTCGTTTTTATATATAATCGTCATATATGAAAACTTCTCTAACTTGAGAGGATTTTTTCAAAGTATCAACTGTGGCTTTTGGAAACTAATTAGATGCACACGGGCTTCCACATGTTTCACTCAAACTTATATTATTGTTGTACGCAAGACTTCAAGTACTCTAAAATATATGACATATTAAAGAAATACTCAGGAATGTTATTGCTGTAGTAGAATGCATTTTTTTAATTTCCCTCATTTACATGTTTTGTTCTACAGCTTACGTAATTTACCCAGCTTTTACTCATTAATTATGCTTCTATGTAGTTTTCGAAAACAAATAAATTCACATTTTAAATTCTCTCTCGGCATTACTTCGCGAATGAAGATTCTTAGAAAGGACTCATCCCACGCTTTTTACAAGCGCGTTGATAACTAAAAAGGCCAATCTGAGATAGGCAAGTTTGGTTGCAGAAAGCACAGCAGAAAGTCTCCTTGGGTGATGTTGTTTCCAAGTTGCGGTTCTTTCTGCATTGTCGTTTCTCTTCGAGACCCATTTGGCGTGTCTTCTCAAAAGAGGCTGCAGCAATGTGGATAGTGCGTCTCCACGCCTCCCGATGTGAGGCCAGGGTGGACCATTGTTGTTTCAGGGAGTCCTTATATCTCTTTTTGGGGATGCCTCCCTTGTGCTGACCCATGGTGAGTTCACCATAGAGTAGTATTTTTGGGAGGTGGTGGTTCTCCATCCTAGAGACATGCCCTGCCCAGCACAGCTGAGTTTTCAATGGCATGGCCTCAATGCTGGTGATCCCTGCTTGCTCAAGGACAGCAACATTAGTCAGATAGTCAGTCCAGTGTATATTTAGGATTGAGCGAAGACAGCACTGATGAAAGCGTTCGAGGAATTGTAGGTGTTGGCAATAGGTGACCCATGTTTCAGACCCACAGAGGAGAATAGACAGTACGATAGCTCTGTACACACTCATTTTGGTGCTTTGCCTCATGTTGCTCCAGACTCTTTTGTGAAGCCTTCCAAATACACTATATGCCTTTGCTAATCTATGATGTATCTCTTTATCAATCTTGGCATCTGAATAGATGATTTTTCCCTGGTAGGTGAACTGCTGAACGGACTTAAGCACAGATGTGCCTATGCTGACGTGGGGATGATGGTGTTCTTCCTGTGGTGCGGGCTGGTAGAGGACTTCCATTTTCTTCAGGCTGACTTCCAGCCCAAAGAGCTCTGCAGCTGTTACAAAACAGGATGTGAGGCACTGCAGGGCTGCTTCTGAATTGGCGACAAGGGCAGCATCGTCTGCAAAAAGCAGCTCACGGACTAGATAGTTTAGGGTCTTAGTGCGAGCATTAGAAATGCCCCCAAAGTCTCACAAATGTATAAATGTGCTTGGTGACATGAACCTTTTCTTGCAACAAGTCTGGGGAGTCTAAAAAATATTTCATCAGAGTAGTTGAGTTCAGAGAAATTTATTTTTATTCCTATCAGAAAGCAAAAAAAAAGAAAATAGGTATGCAATCTTTTTTGACAGGGTAAAAAGGGGAAAAGGAAGAATGCAAAACCTTTACTGACTGCTAAAGTGAAAGTGATGTCAGAAATGGCACTTCCTTCAACAGTTATGGATAAGAGCTAACATGTTTACTTAGAATGGCTAAGTAAACTTAAAACCCAAGAAATAACGGGGAAAGGATTAATTGGGAACATATATAATGGATTAATTGGCGAAGAAATAGGACTGAAAATATTTGAAAAGGTTTGGGAAGGAGACCTAGGGCCTCTGACAGATTTTGTTTGGAAAAGGGTTCTGAAGTGGAGAGTGGTTAAGAATCTATCAACAAGATTAAAAGAAAATGTATTTAAAGTTATATGGAAATGGTATACCACACCGATCAAACAACAACAGATGGATACAAGCAAAGCAACCTCTGCTGGAGATGTGGTGTCATGAAGCAGATGCCAATTAAAGCCAAGCCCACATGTAAAAGGGGGTAACAAAAGGTTTATTATACAAGGAATGGGAATGGGACTAACAAAAGACTAGCCTAACTGGCAAAACCCTAAAAAACCCAGGGAAAGCCCAAAAAACCACTGCAGGAGAATCCAAAACAAACTCAGGATGTCCTCTGTGATGTCCTTCAAGGGATGATCCAAAAGCATTGTCTGTAACCGGTCCGGAGTCAAGGGCAGGAGAATGACGGAAGAAACGAGGAGACAATCCAAGGTCCAACAAGAGAGAATGTCCAGTGGAGTTCAAACCCCCCCACTGGGAACACACGGCTGTAGGAGTAAACTGGACCAGGAATACGATGCAAAATAGCAAGATACCAAGATAACAGGATACCAAGATGCAACTCCTTGCCCGCCGCAAGGAGTCATTCCCAAAAGCCCACATTACATAATCCTAAAGATCAGACTCGCCCAAAGAAGAATACTCTCCTTGATCAGGCATTGCAGCTGCTTCCCTCTCTGCAGCTGACACCCTTTGTGAGTCTCTCCAGGCCCCCCAGCGTCTCTCAAAACTTAGTATTTCCCAGTCATTCCCAGAATTTTCAGAGGGCCAGTCTTTGTCACTGCCAAATCCCATAAAAGTATCACTACTGGAGTCAGCATTACACGGATCCCAAACTTCCTGTACCAAGGTCCAATCTAGCTCAGTATCACTCTCTTCTGACTCCAGTTCCTCATCTCTGTGAAAACCCTCAAAGGATTCAAAATCCGTGGGAGACATAAGTATCTGTTGAATTCTCTTTCTCTGTTCCAACCCTTCACAGCTGGAATCGCTTGCATTCCTTTTTCTTCCTGCTCCAGCGTTTAGAGTACTATCAGCCCCTCTCAATTGCATACTACTCTCAGACGCTGATGACTCAGCGTCTTCTGCAGCCCTACTATCCGGCAACGCCGAGGGCTGAATTACAACATGTGGCATGCACAAAGGGACATATTTTCATTTATGGTGGGAATGCCCCCAAGTAAAGAATTTTTGGAATGATATATATTTCAAAATAAGCAATACTATAGGGCTAAATATTACTCTGAATGTTAGGTTAGCACTACTAATGGACACCACAATGTTGAATTTAGAAATGGAAAAGAAAGAATTGTTGATTATTTTACTCACAGTGGCAAGAATTATAATAGCAAGGAATTGGAAAATAATACTTTGGAAGCTTGGTATAGAGAAGTTTGGAACATAGCCTTAAATGATAAACTAACATTGGAAATGAGGGTATTCAGGGTGAAACTAATAGATCAGATTTTGAGGCATACTGGTTGGTCTTTATTAAATACACTTTAGAGAGTGAAAATGGAAAGCAATATAACCCTGTTGGTCAGGAATTTTGGATATTACATTTGATTAATGGTTGAATTATAAATATAAGGCGAAGGAAAGGATACCTGCTCAGGCCTTGGTGGTGGGCTATGTGTATGTAAAATGTTCACTGTTTTGTGTTTTGTTTACAATGTAAGTTGTTATTGTATGTAAATAACATCTTTTTTTTAAAAAAAGAGCTAACATGGTGTAGTGCAGCCATGGGAAAACTTTCTAACTTGGGGGCCACATGGCGGGCTAGAATGGGTGGGTGGGCAGGGAGGGAGGAGGTTCTCCGCAAGCCCCCTCCCTGCCAGGAAAACTGGCTGCCCAGAGGGGAAGAGAGCTTGGGTGATCAGATCATGATATGAATAAACATAACAGTTTAAATAATGTACCAGTAAGGCCTTCTCGCGGACCACCCTGAGAATTGGGGGCTGAAGCCCCTCAAGCCCCCCACCCCACCCCTGTCTACATGCCTGACTCTTACCAACTTCAGTAAATCCATCCCCTCTACATATGTGTCAGAGGCAGTAAAATATTGCTGGCCCTAATCTATAAATAAATGTTGAATACTTTGCATTATTTACTTGAATTCATGAAACTGCATTCCAGATTACCATTTCACATAGATCAATAAGATTCTAAACCATCAAGCTAGATCGTCGTTACGCTTTTATGCCCAACAGAAGTGGTAAGGAACGAAGAGGCCGTCAAATGTGAGGATGCTTTGAGTGGTATGAAAGGCTTTGCTAAAACGCTGATTAACAGAACCTCTTCTCCTCTTAAAAAAAGCATTTCCAGTATTACCAACACACAGCTGTTAAATGGGACGCTGTTCAATCAGACAGAGCCAGAGCCATCCCTTTTCACTCGGACAATTCTGAATGCCTTTCACAGGAAGCAAAGCATGAGCTCGGGAGGGAGGGAGACAAGCAGAGGCTGTCCCAGAAATGAATTAACAAAAACCGGAACATCTGCTCATCAGAAAGTAATGTATTTTATTTATACAACTCTTCGTGGTGGCCACAGCAGGCAGAATAAGTCTGGATGATTAGAATTGATGCCGTATATATTTATCAGCGACACATATTTTATAGCATGTCTGTTCGCAATGTGGTTATTTAAAAGTCTGCAGCGGCTTTCAAGTTGGTTTCCCTGCATTGAATTTGTAGTTGTTGCCACTACGACTACGGTCTATTATTTCTTTTAATTGTGGTCTGCCTGTTTGTTTGTTTGTTGAGCAGGCCCGAATCAACACCTTTTGGCGCCCTAGGCCACAGTTTGGAATTACACGCCCCCGCCTCGTGCCGCCGCATTAGCTGTGGCCATGGGTACAGAAAAGTTAAGATGACAGCCTAGCCATGTCAGATCAGTTTGGGCCAACTGGACCATTTGCAACCGCATCAGACAGGCTAAATTCAGCAGCATACGGTGGTCCTACTTCACTGCACTACGGAGCCCACTGGCTCCCATCCCATGATGTCAAACTACTTCCGGCAGGGCTCCATGGCAAAAGTGAAGAGGGAGCGTGATACGCCAACACCAAAGCAAGCTTCCCATGTTGCATTGGAAGTGAACACTTCCCTCCTTGGGATGGGGTAAGGGGTAAGAAGGGTGATGTGGGGTGTGAGGCAGTGGGTTCCCCACATCCGCTCTGCTGGGCTCCAATTGATTCACCACGATGTGTGGCGAATCCCATAGTTAATGTGACGATGTTTACAGAGGGCTCGGAGCGGTTTACAGAGTAGAAGAAAAAACATAGTATAAGCAAGAGTAACATACACACATAATACAATTCAGTTTAACAACACAATAAATTATCAATTAACCAAAGTGATGCGGAACCGCAGCACTATGCCCTTCCCAAATTGACTCCAACGGGTCTTCCAACATAGGATCTGAGGGAGGGATTCGTCATAGCCAGGAGGGGATTTCTCTCTCTAGCTTTCGTGGCAACAGGGTATTTTGCTTTAATTTTGGGGTTATGGGAGCCTGATCTGACCCAGCTCCCAAAATCCAATCCCCAGAAGGTCCTGGACTTGTATTTCTTATAATCGTTCCTCTCCAGTACACCACCAGGACTAGTCCTAGGGCTGTCCTTGTTTCTGACACTCACCCCAGAGTTAATGGGAACATCAGTCACTTGAATATTTGTTGGCTCCGGACTCTCCACCGACATACAGTCAGGTGTTTCTTCAATTTCCTCTTCCGGCTTCTCTTCCGGTGCCTGCATACTTGTCCTTTCCGGTCTAGGTCCAAGGGGGTGGAGAAAGTCCACCTCCCCTCAGCGTCTCTAAGGCCCATTCGCTATTTTGCTTGGCCCCTCAAGTTCCTGACTCACTGCCATCAGGAAGCCGCGACGTTGGGGACGGGGCCTCTGGGCCCAAGCCAGGATCTCCGTAACGTCCAGCGGTACCTGCTCTTTCCAGGGGCACTCCGTCGGTACGAGGCAGCTGGGGTGGTCAGCATATGTATTTTATGAAAATATGTTTTAATATGTGTATTTGACTGATTGTTTTTAAATATGCATGTGCATTTGATTATGCGTTTTAGCAATGTTGCAACGTGCCTCGAGTCATGAGGAGAGGCGGGTAAAAAATAAAATGATGATGGTGATGAAACCTGGGAAGCCTGCTTAAAGAGCTATGGAGCAATAAAGAGATAAAAGCGACATCCTATCACAATCTTCAAATATAAACTATTCTTTATTTACCTAGCATATTTTTCTAGTCTGGTATGCAGGGGCGGTCTCACCTCTCCTGGGGGGGTACGCGAGCCTCATTTCTGCCCCCCCCCATGGCTGCTGGACGCGGCAGCCCGCGCGGCGACGTCACACGCAGCTGCGCGGTGACGTCACGCACACCTGCACATGCGTGGTGACGTCACGTGCAGCTGCGCGAGTGCGTCATGAACGCCTGCGCATGCACAGTGATGTCCGGCGCGGCTACATCGCCACCTGTGCCGCCTGCGCCGCCGCCTGCATCACCGCTGCGCCGCTGGGCGGGGAGCACTGGCTCCCGGGCAGGAGGCGCGGCGGGGGCGGCCAGCGTGGCGCGCCCCTCCCAGGACCCCTCCCAGGACCCGTCGCCCTACACGGCCGCTTACATGGCGGAATGCCAAAGGCCGGCACTGCTGGTATGACCCTTTGTAGTTCATTTCTCTCTCCTCTCTACTTGATATGCAGAAAATAACAGCCAAGGCTGGGCTATCTCTTGGTAGATCAAACACAGCATAACATTCATTGCAGTTGCTTAATATGTGGTGACCAAAATCGTCCTTTGTAAGCAATCCAACTTTTCCGCATACTATGCTTTGGTGTCAATTATACCTACTGTTGATAAATCTTCGGCATACTCCTCAGTTGTTTCTGCAAGCCTGCCGTCTAATACTCGGTCATTTCTTTCCACCTATGTCGCTGTAATGTCATCTTCTCGTTTAATGCTCCCTTGACAATTTTTAAACATGCTGCCAAGCAGGGAGAATTAATAACAAGGAGTGAAAACGTTTTTAATATAACTCCAGTACCTGCAGGCGATTTTAATTTTTTTTTCTCTCTCTCTCTCCCATACACCACACCTTGTTCTCATTCAGAGAAGCAAAAATAATACATGTATTTCCAAGGAGGGAAAAAAATGAAAGCAGCCCAGAGGACAAATCATTTGGCACATATTTAATTCTGCAGAATGTGGAAATTGTTGTCTCTTTGACATTCCGTATTCACCGTTTCTGAATATGAAAATACTTCAGGGAATTCCCCCAGAAAAACTGCCATAATTCTAATACAACTGTGCTCAACTGATCCAGACAATAACAATTTTGCATCTCACCCTGCAAAAACCTGTGATTAGCAACCCCCACCCCTAAAGAAAAAGAAGACTATCATCTTTAGCAGGATACTGGGGAATCGTGCCAGTGTGGGTGCATCTACAATGTAGAATTTTACAGTTGGATGCCACTTTAACTGCTATGACTCAATCTTATGGAACCATGGAAGCAGGGCCAAAGCCAGGATTTTGATTTGGAGCAGTGGCTGAGTTCGATTCGGGGTGGCTGAGTCTGAGTGACAGAGGGTCTACCCTTTAATACACAAACAGAGCAATCACTGGTAACAACTCACTATACACAAAGCTAAACCACAGGGCATAAAGGGGCAGATCTATGGGAATAAAGGTGTAGACACGTGTTTGAGGTAAAAATCACAGATATAATCATATGAACAAATTCAAGTGCTAAATAGCATAACAATCTCACAAAAAGCACAATGCAATGCAATTCATTCACAGTGTTCCAGATGTACATAATAACAATAGTAGTGCCCCTACAATGGTATAGGGCCAAGTACAATATTCCAATAGAGTCTGTGTTCCCCTATCAATAGTCAAGAGTATAATAACTCATAGGCTAACGACGGAGTCAGAAAGGGAGCCTTGGTGGGTTGAAGAGCTGGCAAGCTGCTGGATGGGCAGGCGCCAATGGCTGGAGGTAAGCTGACGATGCCAAGATGGCTGTTTCGCGTAAACTCCGCTTCCTCAGGGCACTCAAAACTTCTGACTGCTCCTCCCCAGTGTTGTAGTAACACAATAAGGACTCAAAGTCGATACAGGAGATTTCGCGTTTCCGCGTTCTAATACATGTCAATGCTGTGAGTCATATAGTGAGAGGGTCTACCCTACCAAACTTTTTGTATCGTTATCCCAATACCCCCATGAATATGGGATATCCGTATCAAAACATTTGCCACGTGCGTATCCACGCACCTCACGTACGCCATCACGCGCAGCTGTCCCAAAGTATATGTGGGAATGATGTCAAGACAAGTGAGGCAAAGATTTGTTGAACACTGTAGTAGAATTCACCTAGGAAACGAGGACATTCCTTTTTACACCCATTGCAAACAACTGGGACATACCGCTAATGATCTCAAACTACAGGTCCTAGAGAAAATCAATCCGAGACCTCATATGAATTACAATCAAGCATTACGTTAAATGGAAAGTATATGGGATATACTGAGCATGGTGATCAGATCATGATATGAATAAACATAACCGTTTAAATAACGTACCAGTAAGGCATTCTCTTGGACCACAATTTCGGGGGGGGGGTGAAGCCCCTCAACCCCCCAACTACATGCCTGCATGGAAGTTTGACAAGGTCTATAGCTTTCTCTGCTGAAGGGTACTGGTGTCTTGCCAAACTATAAATCCCAGGATTCCATAGCATTGAGCCATAACAGTTAAAGTGCATTATTTCATCAATTTAGATGTGATCTATATCATATTGTTAGTAAATTAATTAAATTGAAATCAAATAAATAAATAATAGAGGTTAGGAATCTAGGGTAAAATGAAAAGGCAAAGAAGAAGCCATTAACGTCTCGTTACATGTGTTTTTACTAGCATGTATAAAGAGAAGAACTAGGGTGTTGGTTTTACACAATTTCTATTCCATATATTCTGTATGTTGTGTTGTCTCTGCTTTTTTGTTACATGCCTTCAACAAAATTCACAATTCAGAAAAGGTGACCCTATCACAGGATTTTTGCCCTCTCTAATCTGATCATTTATTTATTTATTTATTTATTTATTTATTACTTCAATTTGTATACCACCACTCCCAAAGGCTCGTTTCAAAGACAATGTGGGGCAAACACCCAATTTGTAATTAAAGTGCTTCTGAGGACATTTGCAGAGATTGAACACAGCAGGGCGTTATTTACTTTATTCAGGGAAGGCACATTGGAACAGCCACGTATTCAGGCTCCTCCTAAAACTGCCAATGTGGGTGCTTGTCTAATCTCCTTGGGGAGTGTGTTCCAGAGTCGGGGCGCCACTACAGAGAAGGCCCTCTCCTTCGTCCCCACCAAACTCGCCTGCGAAGGAATGACGGAGAGATCACCTGAGTTCGTAGACAGAAATACGGTCACTTAGATAGGCGGGTCCCAAACCGATCAGGGCTTTGTAGGTATGAACCTGCACCTTGAATTGGGACTGGAAGATGAATGGCAGCCAGTGGAGTTCCTTAAACAGGGTGGTTGACCACTCCTTGTAAGTTGCTCCAGTTAGCAAGCTGGCCGCCGTTCGTTGGACCAGTTGAAACTTCCGGGCCATCTTCAAGGGCAGCCCCACATAGAGTGCATTACAGTAATCCAATCTGAAGGTGACTACGGCATGGACCACCATGGCCAGATCAAAAACTGTATCAAAAACCGAAGTAGGTGGGGTGTAGTAGCTACTGACAACCATGACGTGGTGGTGGTGGTGGTGGTGGGTGGTGGGTATACAAGAAACAGCCATCCTATGTCCCCAGGCTACTTAAGCCTGGGGAAGATAGAATGGCAGTCAAAACAGTTGCAGACAGTTCCAGTTAGGAAGCAGTCCAACTATCTTTGCTCTCCTAGGTCTGGATTTGGGCTTTACCCTGAGTTAGCTGACCTGGGGCAAGGCAGCATTAAGGCAACCTGGCCTGAGATTAAGCTGCATCACCCCAGTGCAGCATTACCCATTGTGGGGATGATACAAATGCACACCGACCTATGTGTTCAGTGTAGACGAAGCACTAAACATGCTAGCATTTCTCAGCCTCAGCACTCATATCTGTAAGACATAAAAATAGGATTGGCTACAAATACTGCCAAGTAATAATTCGGACAAGCTAAATTGCTATAAAAATTCCAAGTGGCATAGTAGCAAAATAAATGCCCTGCATGCACGATATTTAATTATTTTAAACTTCCTGTTTAATACCATAATGCTGACATTCATTTCAGTGTTGTCTTATTGTCATTCTTGGTTCCAGAATAGATTCTTACGTATAATCGCGTTGTAGATTAGCCTTAATTTGAAATGTACATCATTTGAATTTTCAAGCAGGGTGTTTGAAAAGAAAACAGTGCATTTCTGGTGATGTCTAATGGGTTTATAAAAATGAAAAACAAGAAGCTTAAGGTTGTAAATATCGAAGGCCAAGATCATGTCTTCCTTCTGTGACTTTTTTAAAAAAGAGTCTGGTCTTCTGCCATTGGCTCAAGATATTTAGGTCCATAACATTTCAAAGGCAATCATGCAAAGTCCATCTATTAGTTTGAGTTAAAAAGAAACTTAATTTCAGTTAGCAAAACTATCAGACTTCGTAGTTTATTTATTCATTTATTTACTACATTCATATATCACTTTTCTTCCCCTAAGGCAGTGGTTCCCAACCTTTTCTGAGCCACGGCACACTTTTTACATTTACAAAATCCTGGGGCACACCACCAACCAAAATGACACAAGATGACACTCTAACACAGTAATACATATAGTTAATATGTTTTTAAATGTATTTATACACTCAGTGTGAAACCTGGGCCTGTTTTGATGAACACAACATAGATATCCTGGCAGGAATGGCAGAAAGACACACACGAAGGTCTTGCTCAACAGCTGTCAGTCATGGGAAAACTTCGGTGTTGTAATAAAGATGTTCAACAGTTTATTTTATAACAGAGTTCAGAGCTTAGTTGGTTGCAAGCAAGTCTCCTAAGAGGTACAAATCTTGCGGTTACAACGTTTCAACAATAGGGTACAGTTTCCACTATACTTCCTAACACAGAACTAAGTAGTCCTACTAACTAACTGCTCCAGCAGGTAAGTAGCCAACTATAGGCTTTACCTATCTATTAAGTTAGTTTTCTACTCTAACTTGGACAAAGTCTGTCTTTCACCTGGGTTTCTCAAACCCCTAACCGAACTGCTTCCTAAAAGCTCTGAAAGACAGCTTCCCTCCCACCAACCGACAAAACCAACCGACTTGTTTTAAAAATCTGAAACTTCTAAAACAGGTGCAGCTCTAACTTCCGCTTCCATGGCAACGGCCTTCACAGGGGCCTGCTGCTCCAACATTCCCCGCCAACCCTCTGTGGCTTGTTAAACATTTTACCATCAAACGTATAGGCAAACAAGCAATAACAAACTATACATTTGTCTTGCAACAAAACAACACGACTTCATCACAGATATCTTTTGTGCAAAATTTCATATGACAGATGTTTTAACTATTGTTTTCTGCTCTTATACATATCAGCCAAAGAAACTCAGAAAACTCTTCGTGGTGAGATGTAATTATATGTGTATGACACAATATTGTGTTTATAAGACAGAATATGGCTGGGGGTTAGATTGGATGGCCTTGTGGTTCTATGATTCTATAAGTAACATCGAGTCACCTTCGGGCTGAGAGGGGCGGTATATAAATACTAGCTGTACCTGTGCACGCCTTGCTGTGCCATGTCTCTCTCTCCCTCCCTCCCTCTCTCTCTCTCTCTCTCTCTCTCTCTCTCTCTCTCTCTCTCTCTATTTCTCTATCTCTCTCACTCTGTCTCTCTCACTCTGTATCTCTCTCTCTCTTTCTCTCACTCTCTCTATTTCTCTCTCATTCTATCTCTCTGTCTCTCTATTTCTCTATCTCTCTCACTCTGTCTCTCTCACTCTATCTCTCTCTGTCTCTCTCTCTATTTCTCTCTCACACACTCTCTCTATATTCTCTCTCTCACACACTCTGTCTCTCTCTCTCTCACACTCTCTCTCTCTGTCTCTCTCACTCTCTCTATTTCTCTCACTCTATCTCTCACTCTCTCTATCTCTCTCTCTCTCACTCTGCCTCTCTCTCACTCTCTCTCTGTCTCTCTCTCTATTTCTCTCTATCTTTCTCTCTCGCTCTATTTCTCTCACTCTGTCTCTCTGTATCTCTCTCTATTTCTCTCTATCTCTCACTCTGTCTCTCTCTCTCTATCTCTCTCACTCTGTCTCTCTCTCTGTCTCTCTGTCTTTCTCTCTCTCTCTCTCTCTCTCTCTCTCTCTCTCTATCTCTCTCACTCTCTCTCTGTCTCTCTCTCTCTCTATTTCTCTCTCCCTTTCTCTCTCGCTCTATTTTTCTATCTCTCTCACTCTGTCTCTCTCTCTATCTCTCTCTATTTCTCTCTCTCTCTCACTGTCTCTTTTTCTTTCTCTCTCCCTTCCTCCCTCCCTTTCCGGGCGCCCCATCGCCGAGGTCGGGGAGGCGGCGATGGGGCGCCCGGAGAGGAGGAAGGCGGGCAGCTCTGCCCAGGCCTTTCCTTCCCTCCCTCCCTTCCCGGGCGCCCCATCGCCAAGGTCGGGGAGGCGGCGATGGGGCACCCAGAGAGGAGGAAGGCGGGCAGCTCTGCCCAGGCCTTTCCTTCCCTCCCTCTCTTCCCGGGTGACCCGGAGAGGCTTTTCCTTGCCTCCCTCCCTCTCCTGTGCCCCCGCCGCTGTTCCTGAGGAGGAGGAGGCGAGGGATGCGCGAACGTTCTAAACGTTCGTGCTGGCAGCGGAGCAGCCGGGGAGGGAGTTTTGTTGTCAGTTTAAGGGGGTCGGTGTTTTGGGGTGTTGCGAGGTACGTATGGCCGGGTTTTTTGGCGCTGTCTGTACCTCGTTGTATGGTTAGCAAGGCTGCCGAGTTTGGTGGTTTTGGGATGTTTAGTTTTGTTGTCTATATACGACATTAAACGGACTGAGCAAATTTATATATATAGATGGTAAATAAATAAATCTACTTTACCATTATAGTATGAACTCTAGGCAGCTCACAATAAAATATTCATAAAGAGTTCTTTAAATGTCAATCAGTTCAAATACACTGAACAGAATTCAGATAATAAACGTGTATGCTTGCCTCCATATTAGCATTCGGCACCCTTTCCTAAAGATCAACACACAATGCATTGTCCCCATTGTTAGCTAACAAACAGGATATATTTCAAGTTAGAAAATAATAAACTCTGTCAATGTGTTATACAGCAAATGCTGAACAGCAGCATTTCTAATCGTAATAATAATGGATGAATTCTATTATGCGGCTCAGATCAGCCCTAAGGTAGCTCAGGGCCAATGGATACTTTATGCATGTTTTAGGCATTCACTCACATATAAAACGGCTTTGGAGAATAGTAAATAAAATGCACACCTATTTTTTCAGGTGTAGTTGCCCATATTCCTGTTGCAACAGTTGAGATCGTTCAGCAGTTTTGCAAGAACCTTAAGACCTGGCTCTTCCGCAGTGCTTTTGGCATGCCCGGATTACCCATAAGGCCAACGAGGCCATGGCCTAGGGGCGCAAGCCGAGGGGGGGGGGGCACAGATCACAGACCAAAAAAACCTGGTCTGTGCCCCTCTTTCCCCCTTTCTCATGCCCCTCCTCACTCCTTCTCTCGGCAAAGTCTCTCTCCCTCTCTCTTACGCTCTCTCTCTTGTGCACGCTCTCTCTCTCTCTCTCGGTCTCTCTCGCTCTCTCTCTCTCTCCTGTGCGATCTTGATCTCTCTCGTGTGCGTGTGCACTCTCTTTCTCTTGCGCTCTCTCTCTCTCTTGTTCTCACTCTTTCTCTCTTGCTTGCTTGCTCTTTAGCTCTCTCTCGCTCTCTTTCACACACACGCGTGCTCTCTCTCGCGCGCGCGCTCTCTCTCTCTCGCGCGCCTTTGGAGTGAGTTTGCACCTGCTGCACTCTCCCCAAGCCTCCCAACTCCTGAGGAGACCTTCAGAGCACAGCGGAGCTTTCCAGCCGATGGGGATGGGGACCTTGGAGGTGGTGGGATGGTACCTACTCGCCTTTCTCTTCTGCTCCGGAGGAACCATGGCGAAAGCCAGCCAAGTGTGGGTCTGAGTGGTGTGTGTGTGGGTGGACGGGGGGGGGGGGGAGGTAGAGGTGGGCTTAAAGGGGGCGTAATTCCAAAGTGTGGCCTAGGGTGCAAAAAAGTGTTAATCCGGGCCTGTCTTTTGGAGATTAACTATATAATCATGCCATCATCTAACTTCAATATCAGCTCTGAGTGTACACCTCCCCCCTTGACATGAAGGTCCTTCTGTTTGACCCCATTCTCAAAGAGTTTTCTCCCTTACAAATAACTTCCACCACTGCTATCTCACCCCCTGTTTTTATCCTTTCTATTTTAATCTGTACATGCGGCTCACTCACTGTATTGTCATTAATGGTTTTATTTTATTGTAATTTTATTGGTCATAGTATTGTATTGCTTAAGTTTTATGTAATTGTTTATATTGCTTTTGTTTGATTTTACTTTATTGTTGTGTTGTCAGGCTTGGCCTCATGTAAGCTGCCCCGAGTCCTTATTTATAAGGATGAGACTATTGTAAAATAGGTCATTATAGCTTTGGTCGCAAAGCAATAGTAATGTGTGAGGACAAGTTTTTGGGCCCTAGCTGGGGCCAGCGATCTAGGGCAGTGGTTCCCAAAGTGGGTGGTTACCACCCCCTGGTGGGCGGTGGGGCAATCCAGGGGGGCGCTGGGAGGTTCAGGAGAATTTGGGGGGCACTGAACCCCTGTAAGGGGGTGGTGGCGTGAGCCAAGCTTGCCACTTGCTGGGCCACATGCTTGCAAGGATGTCCCCATTGGAAGAAAGAGGCCGATACACAGGACTGCGCCATGGGCGGGGTTGACGAGAGGAAGGAGACGCGCACTGAGGTTCCCACGGCAATGCCTGCCCAGGGATTCCAACTCGCAGAGACACAGTTGCAAGTGGGCATCCCCGGGCAGGCGTTGCCGTTTGATCCAGATCTGTCATTCATGAGTACCTTAGTGGTCTGTGGAAGTCAAAGCTGAATTGGCTGAAGGTACTGTAAATCCCATCATTAGGCATGCTAAAATTGAAACGGAAATCTAATTGATTCGTTAGAAATCCGTAATTAATGGGACTTTTGTTGTTTTATGGATCGCTGCCCCGAACCAGGAAGTAGACTTCCTTTTACGGTCCGTGAGGCCAACAGTTTGCGTTAGGATCGTGAGAAATTCTTAAGTATTAATTAATTAATTATTGTACTACTCACTTCTCCCCTGTCTTCCCCCTCATTTCCTTCCCGCCTTCATTCAGCTTCTTCTTTTTCCCGCATTTCTATGGGGAACTGGAAGTGACGCTGCTGCTAGGTAGAGGCAATGCATTCTGGAAAGTGATTCACACACACACACACGCCAGACGCACGCTTCTCCTCTCTCTCAGGCTTCCCCCTTCTCTTCCCGTTGCTCTGCTGCCATGCATGCCCCATCGCAGGGGCCTGATTCACACACACCCACACGCGCGCACGCTTCTCCTCTCTCACCAGGCTTCCCCCCTCCTTCTCTTCCCCTGTTGCTCTGCTGCCATGCATGCCCCATTGCAGGGGCCTGCTTCACACACACACACACACGCGCGCTTCTCCTCCTGTCCCTCCCTGCACTCTCTCAGATGCTTCTCTCCCCCGTTGCTCTGCCTTGCCCCATCGCAGGGACCAGCTTCAGCCCTCCAGGTACGTGTTTTGGACTTCAACTCCCACCATTCCTCACAGCCTCAGGCCTCTTCCTTTTCCTCTCAGCCTGGGCAAACTTGGGCCCTCGCTCCCTCAGGATCGGGGTGAGAGAGAGGCAGCGAGGAGCGAGGGGCTCCTCCTCCTTTTCTTTTGCTGCTTCCAAGAATAGAAAACCCCCCTCCCTCCCTCCCTTCCTCCTTCCCTCCCTCCTTCCTATTTGGAGAGTCCCATCTAGAATTCAGTGTGGTTTATTCAAGTTTTGGCCTACAACTCCCAGAAATCCCAGCCAATTTACCAGCTGTTAGGATTTCTGGGAGTTGTAGGCCAAAACCATCTGAAAGCGCATGCTCTGGCATACGACAATTTCTAACGAATTCGTTAGTACTTAAGTTACATTTCCGAAAATTTTGGGAATTTTTTTGTAAGTCTTTGATATACTAATCAAAAAAAAATCCCCCCCCATTTGATTTTAGAATCGCCATTTTTCGATTTGTTATCATGCCTACCCATCATCTGTTGCTCATACTCCCCAAAACATATTGTTTTTGTGATTATTTCTGGAATTCAATGTTTGTAATTTACACCTTTCTTTATTATATTCTTTGAAAAAGGTAGAAACATTAATACATATATCTTTCTGTTTAATTGCTATTAAAAATTTTAAAAAATAATTTCTAGTGGGGCGCTGAGTAAATATTTTTCTGGAAAGGGGGCGGTAGGCCAAAAAGTTTGGGAACCACTGATCTAGGAAATTGTTTAGTCAAATGCACAGTGGACCATCCACAACTTTAAAAACAAAGGCAGTTCTTCAGACAAAGAGTGTTCTTCTGTATTTACCAAAACACATTACCCAATGCATTCATCTTTCCACAGGTTTTTCATTCATATTTTTTACTATTTGTGCCTGCTTCTTAAGTGACTCTGCTTCCTCTTTCCGCCCCTCCCCCTCCCTGTCCTTCTGTCTTCTCAAGCGCACAACTCATATTGTGCATCAGTGATCACTCTCCCATCAATTCACCTATTAGGACAGGACTACTATGTGAATAGTGACAGGGCAGGCCCATCTCCAGAATGTGAGTATTGTGGTGGCAGTGACAGAGGCGGAATGACACACTCGGTGGAGTAGGCGCCTGCCAAGAGCGCCAGATCCACAGGGGCGCACCGCTGCCGGCTGGAAACTCCGCCTCCACGCCAGCTGGAAACTCCGCGACTGGTGTGTTTCCAGCAGGCGTGGAGGCGGGGTTACCAGCCGGTGTGGAGGCGGAGTTTCCAGCATGTGTGGAGGTGGAGCCTCCATGCATGCTGGAAACTCTGCCTCTGTGTCTGCTGGAAACACAGTTTCCGCACATGCACATTTGGGCACGCGGGCAGGTTCCTCTCGGGGAATTATAAATGGCAGTTTTTAATTGGTTCTGTCTTAAAAACCGCCAATAATGAAATAATAACGAAGTTTTGAAAGTTTTGATAGAGTTCTGAAATGTTCACCACCAGAACTTTAGCAACACTGTAGAAGCAAAGCACCAGCGCCACCTAGTGTTCACCACCAGAACTTTAGCAACACTGTAAAAGCAAAGCACCAGCGCCACCTAGTGTTCACCACCAGAACTTTAGTTTTGTAAGTACTTTAGAACCATGATTGCCCAGGCCTAGTAGTTACTCTTAATTTTCCAGTTTTCATCTGTGAAATGATGGGACCCCCAGCTTTGGATCCCAGGATCTGATAAGGCTTGCTATGTGTGATTCAACACTGAAGCAGATGTAGAAGCTCAGAATGTAGTCAAGATAACCTGTTTTTATAAATTAGGGGGTAATGAGGAGAAATGAATGCATGCCGTGTGTGTAGTGTGATCCAGGTAGGATTCATTTGCCATCGGCCTAAGGCCACTTTTTAATATGTGTTTGCATCATGAGACAGCAAGCAGAAATATTCCCTGCTTTGAAAACTACATCTGTACAAGCGTGTGTTAGAAGGTGGTGTGTGTGTAGGGAGAAAGGACTATATTAGATGAGATTTTTGCAAAGATATTTTTGGTCGAATGATTGGTACACACTAGACTGCCTTTTTACAAAGGAGCACGTACAGCTGCGAAGCCTCTGACGGAAACAGTCTGATAGAAAACAAATTGGCAAAATACACACTAGAGATTTCATGAAATATTTAATTCTTTGAAGTTCCCAATTCTAGAGAGCAAATTCACATTTATTTAGATTAAACTATCTTCCTAGCTGTTAAGCTAGTCTGTTCTGTTCCTACAATTCCATTAACACACATTCAAACGCACACACACACACTCACACACACAAACACACACTACCTTTTAGGATTTTTTTTTAAAAAAAGATTTCTCATTTAAAAATATAAAAGGGAGCATTCTCCTTTTACTTTCCGCTTTTAGGTGGTTGTGGCAGAAATATTGTTAATGATGTGTACTGTACTGCCAGCCAGCGTGATGCAGTGGTTTGAGTGCAGTGAAAAATCACTCTGAAGAACAGGGGTTGATTCACCACTTATAAACACCTTTTAAAACTACAGTTCCCATTATTCCAAAGCAGTAAACCATTGTAGTTAAAGTGGTGTCAAATTGTATTAATTCTATTTTATTATTTATTTATTTACCATATTTCTACCCCGCCCTTCTCACCCACCAGGGGGGACGGACGGACGGACTCAGAGCGGCTTACAAGGCAGAAATTCAATGCCACAGTATAAATATAAAACCATAAAAAGTACAGCATTAAATAATACAATTAAAAACAACATCCAATCAACACTCATTTAAGCTAAAAACAATGTTCCGTCCCCAAACCTAGGTTAATGTGGCGCAGCTGGCTAACTGTCAGCTGCATAAGATCTCTCTGACCAGTAGGTCATGAGTTCGAGTCCTGCCTGGGTCAAGGTGGGTGCTCGGCCTTAAGTGTGGCCTGCTGTCGACCTTTGCAGCCCAAAAGACAATTGCAGCTGTCAAGTAGGAGACAAATTTTGACTGAATTATGAGGCCATAAAAAGAACTCCAGGCACACTGAGGAATGCGGAAGGAACAACAAGGGATGCTGGAACCCTGAGAGATGAAGAGTGTGTCAGCTCCCCCTGGTGGCCAGAGTTTGCCTCTGTTTGTTTATATGTGTGTAATATGTCAAAAATGTATGTACCCTACTGTGATAAACGGCAGGGATTGTCTGCTTGTATATGTACCTGTAATCCGCCCTGAGTCCCCTTCGGGGTGAGAAGGGTGGAATATAAATAAAGTAAATAAATAAATTAATTAATAAACAAAACTAGCCAAATTCTCATCTGTCAGTTTGCCAATCCTATTCCAATCCAAAGTGCTGCCTTCTGCTCTTGTGCAAAGGCCTAGTCCCATAACCAAGATTTTACTTTTTGCCTAAATGCAAGGAGGGATGGAGTCGATCGTATTTCGCTTGGAAGCGCATTCCACAGGCGGGGAGCCACAGCCAAGGCCTTGTCTCTTGTCCCCATCAGCCGCATTTGAGATGCTGGCAGGAGCGAGAACAGGGCCTCCCCGGATGATCTTAAATTACGAGGTGGGACGTAGAGGCTGATGCGTCCGGACAAGTAAGCTGGGCCAGAACTGTATAGAGCTTTAAAGGTCAAAACCAGCACTTTGAATGGAGCTCGGAAGTGGACAGGCAGCCAGTGAAGCTGACACAACAAGGGGGTGGTATGCTCCCTGTATCTAGCTTCTGTTAGTAATCTGGCTGCCGCCCGTTGGACTAGTTGCAATTTCCGAACTGTCTTCAAAGGCAGCCCCACATAGACTGTGTTGCAGTAATCTATTCAGGATGTGACAAGAGCGTGGACCACCGTCGCCAGATCAGACTTCCCAAGGTACGGGTGCAGCTGGCACACGAGTCATAACTGTGCAAAGACTCCCCTGGGGTTCCTGGCTCAACGATGAGCCCAGGATCACTCCCAAGCTGCGAACCTGCATCTTCAGGGGGAGTGTAACCCCATCCAACACTGGCTGTAACCCTATACCCTGTTCGGCCTTACGACTGACCAGGAGGACCTCTGTCTTGTCATGATTAAGTTTGAATTTGCTAGCCCTCATCCAGTCCGACATAGCAGCCAAGCTCCGGTTCAAAGTCTGGACAGCTTCCTTAGTGACAGGTGGGAAGGAGTGACAGATCTGGACGGCACCTGCGTACAGATAAACCTTACTCCGAAACTCCGGATGATCTCTCCCAGTGATTTCATGTAGATGCTAAATAACATCGGGGACAGTACTGAACCCTGAGGGACTCCACACGACAACGGATGTGGGGTCAAACAGGTGTCACCCAGTAACACCCTCTGGGACCGACCCTCCAGGAAGGATTGGAGCCACTGCAGAGCAGTACCTCCAAGTCCCATTTCCGCGAGGCGTCCCAGAAGGATACTGTGGTTAATGGTATCGAAAGCCGCTGAGAGGTCCAGCAGCACCAACAGGGACACACTCCCCCTGTCAAGCTCCCGGCGTAGATCATCAAATAAGGCGACCAAGTCTTTCTCAGTTCCATGTCCTGGCCTAAAGCCAGACTGTGCCGGATCAAGATAATCAGTGTCTACCAGAAACCCCTGGAGTTGCAAGGCCACCACACGTTCCATGACTTTGCCCAAGTAGGGGAGATTGGAAACTGGCTGATAGTTCACTAATTGAGTGGGGTCCTGTAACGATGTTCCAAAACCTCGTACTGGATTCACGGTGGACGACTGACCACTGCCACCAATACTCAATGTTTTGCTTTCTCTTTTTTATTAATTATTATTATCTAACTTGCTGCCACCATTTGTCAATGCTTGACCACTAGATGTGAGGGTCCTGGTGAATAAACGACTTCCACAGGTATTTTGTTGAAAGTGTTTAACAGTTTATTTTACACAAATGGGCTATGAGCTTAGGTGGTTTCAAAATTACTCCGAAGAGGTACAAACTTGCAATATTAAACAATATAACACTGGGGGTTTTCCCCTGATACAGTTACCCACAAGTAACTACTTAATACTGGGTTACTCTCAACCCTAGGACTAAACTCTGTCCTTAACCTGGGTTTCTCTAAACCCACACACTTGGGTTTCCCTAAACCCACACACAGAACTGAACTGCACACTGCAGTTCCTACAGACAGCTTGCAGCTTCAGCAACTGCAAATTCCCACTAACTCTGCTCACAGCAGCTGGCCAACTGACATTCTCCAACTATCAAATTCAAACTGAACATTCTAAAGCCCAGAGTGGCCTCTGTCGTCATGGCAACAGCTTCTGCCTAAAGCCTGCTGCTGCGAACATTCTACTGCTCACTCTCTGCAGCTTTCAAAGAATGTTCCTTCCAAACACATAAACAAACATGTGATTAACATATAAATAACCACCTCATCACAGGTCCAGTGATGGTTTTTTCGACAGCAGTTTTATAACAGCTTGATTTAAGCTGGCTGAAATTTTGCCTTCCTGTAAGGAGGCATTAACCACCACCTTCAACCACTCTGCCAAACCCCCTCTGGCTTCCTTTACCAGCTATGATGGGCAGGGGTCTAGGATGCATGTGGTAGGCCTCGCCTCGCCAAGGATCCTGTCCACATCCTCGAGCTGAACCAATTGAAACGAATCCATCAAAACCGGACAAGCAGATGCTTGTATCACATCATATTGGTTTCTTTCTTACTTTGGTGGCAAGATTGGGTTTCCCATTCTTTAAGAGTTGGTGTGCTATCTGATCTGCCTTTATGTTGGCATGGGTACTGGTTTGTGTAGGATCATTGCTCATCCGTCTTAGCAGCCCCCATGCCTTCTGACTGCTCCTGACCATGTCGACATCTGTTATCAGCTTTATCCACTGTTCTTTCTTGGCTTCAGAGATGGAGGACAAAATGCTCTGCGCTGCCTGAAGAGTTTGCTCACTAAACGGGTCTTTGTTGTGGATCCTGTAATAGTTTTTCAACAAGGCAGCTGTTTCAGGAGTAATGCCCTGAAGGTAGTGGGTTCTGCAGCCTCTCGGTATAGAGGCCCGTGAGCAGCTTTTCACTATTTCGATAAAGTGGTCGTATTCCTCAGGGATTGGCGTGACCAATATGATCATGCCATCTAACATGTCTGAGAATTTAGTCCAATTTGCCTTTTTGAAGTTGAATCTTTGTTTAAATCGAACTTCCTGAGGCCTTATAGTTGGGAACAGTTGGCATACTATTGGTCGGTGCTGTGTGCTTGGTATTGGTTGGCGGAATGATAGGCCCTTTCCACATCTCGGCATTACTTCGTGAACGAAGATTCTTAGGAAGGACTCATCCCACGCTTTTTACAAGCGCATTGATGACTAAGTAGGCCAATCCAAGATAGGCAAGTTTGGTTGCAGAAAGCACAGCAGAAAGTCTCCTTGGGTGATGTTGTTTCCAAGTTGCGGTTCTTTCTGCATTGTCGTTTCTCTTCGAGACCCATTCGGCGTGTCTTCTCGAAAGAGGCCGCAGCATTATGGATAGTGTGTCTCCATGCCTCCCGATGTGAGGCCAGGGTGGACCATTGTTGGTGATCAATCTGGCCGAGCCTGACATGTTGTTTCAGGGAGTCCTTATATCTCTTCCTTATATCTCTTCTTTGGGGTGCCTCTCTTGCACTGAAGAGATTATGCTTCCCAGGTAGGTGAACTGCTGAACGGACTTAAGCACATATTTTCCTATGCTGACGTGGGGGTGATGGTGTTCTTCCTGTGGTGCGGGCTGGTAGAGAACTTCCGTTTTCTTCAGGCTGATTTCCAGCCCAAACAGCTCTGCAGCTGTTGCAAAGCAGGATGTTAGGACCTTTCCACACAGCTGAATAAAATCCAATAATTTCTGCTTCGAACTGGAATATATGGCAATGTGGACTTAGATAACCCAGTTCAAAGCAGATATCGTGGGATTTTCTGCATCGAGATTCTGGGTTATATGGCTGTGTGGAAGGGCCCATTGAAGATTCATCAAGACTGTCCCTGCCTAATCGGACAGTTGGGAGCGCATGGTATTCACAGCTATCCCAGCTCCAGATACTTTGGAGCAGGGCATGTAAAATATTTTCTGGAAAGGGGGCGGTAGGCCAAAAAGGTTTGGAAATCACTGGTGTAGATCAGGGGTGCCCACACTTTTTCAGCATGCGAGCTACTTATACTAAGACCAAGTCAGAAAGATCTACCAAGAGAGAAGCAAGGTGGAGCTGGGGGAAGGGGGCGGGGCTTGGCAGGGCTTGGTTCCGCCCCCTCCCCCCTCTGGCTCCAGCATTTCCACAGCTTCTCAAGAGTAGAAGGGGGTAATGTCAAGCCAGTGGTGTCTATCTATGCCCCCACTGGCTTGGCATTATCCTCTTCCACCCTGGAGAAGCTGTGGAAATGCTGAAGCTGGCGGAGGGGGCGGAGCTTGGTGGGGCTTAGCTCCGCCCCCTCCTCCTCTGGCTTGAGCATTTCCACAGCTTCTCCAGGGTACAGAAAGGTTATGCCAAGCCAGTGGTGGCATAGATAGCCACCTCTGGCTTGGCATTACCTTTCTGTACCCTGAGAAGCTGTGGAAATGCTGGAGCTGGCAGAGGGGCGGGGCTTAGCGCGGCATGGCTCCGCCCCTCAGAGGCCCAATCCAACTGGGATCGACCTCCCTCGGGCCCAGGATCGACCAGTCGATCGCGATCGACTTCCTGAGCACCCCTGGTGTAGATGGTCTTTAGAGATCCCTTCGAACACTATTACTCTTATTATAATTAATTTCTAGGGGGGCGCTGAGTAAAAAAAATTCTGGAAAGGAGGCAGTAGGCCAAAAAAGTTTGGGAACCACTGCTTTAGATTAACAAAAGTGCTCCATGCTAATGGTTTTGCAGCCTTGACAATGCATCCTGACATAAAGGAGCACAATTTTGCCAAATGATAAAGTGCATCGGTGTGACATGAAAGATGATCCACTGCTTTCCAATCATTTGAGAGCAGCAGTTTCATGCTGAAGATCTGCCATGAGTACTTTGGGTTTTGAGAGGCACGACACTTTCTTAAGTCACGTGTTTGTTTGCTTGACACATTGACATCTCCTTTACAGCTTCCGCACATATTCTGTGGAAGATACCATTACATCCTGTATTGTTAAAATGTCACCATCCCTGCTGTTATGTTCAACAGTCCTGCTGGGTCGAGCATAATTTATTCATCTTGCAGTGTACATTCATGCATCCGCTCCTCCTTTACGTTTCCATCTTTGCTTGCCTGCTGCTGTCTTATAAATAGAAACACAGATGAAACTTACTGTTTACAAAGTCCAGAAGACTGGAGGAAGGCAAATCATAGAGTTCGAAGAGACCATAAGAACCATCCAGTCCAAACCCCTGCCCCGCAGAAATGCACTCCCAATATTGCCTCCATCTTTAATAGGTAGAAAAAAGATGACCCAAGTCAGCAGTAAAGTTTTTTTAAAGACCAATAAACAGCATATAGAAAAAATGCTGTGAAGCAAAGACTATAAAGAGGACAACAGTTCTTATAAGGAACTCGCTTGTTAGACAACCAGGTGGATTACATAATTACATAAGAAGGGCGGGAATGTTGAGCACTTCATTTAACCCTGCAGGCATTTCTGACCCTAACCTTAATATCCACTTTGTTTCAGCACAGATAAGTGCTCTCTTAAGGTCAGCATGAGGGTTAGGTTTAACCCCTTCTAAGCCAAAGAAACATAGCGATTCACTTGTATGTGAGAACTGTTTAAAGCAGTGGTTCTCAACCTGGTAAACTGGCTGGGATTTCTGGGAGTTGTAGGCCAAAACATCTGGAGACCCACAGGTTGAGAACCACTGGTTTAAAGTGAGTTTATAAAGGAGAATCTGTTGATAGTGTCCTGATTCTGGACCTATGTTCCCCTATTCTTATTTTAAGGGCCCTATTTGATTGTCTCACGTAGACAAGTCCACATGGACATAACAATCCATAGACGCAACACTCAGATGAACAGCTTGGTCTTGGGCCCATTTTTGTGCACAATATTTTTGGAAAGATTATTTCAGGAGGAGTTTGTCTTTGCCAACCTCTGAGTCTAAGAGAAGGTTGCTAGCCCAAGGTCACCCAGTGGATTTCAGTGACTGAGCAGGGATTCAAACCATGTTCCCTGGAGTCATAGCCCAGTGCTCAGACCATTACACCATGTTGCCTCCCTGGGGAAAATCTATGCATACCTTTGAATGTCAAGAGAATCCTTTAAAGTCTCAATGGAAAGCAAACTTACAACAAAAACTGGGAACTCAGTGCAGAGATTTTTAAGTGCTGATGAGGTGAAATGGCCTCTAAGAATTTGCTAGGTTCTCCAGGCAATTCTCTGGACCTCGTGTGGTGGTGGGCGGAGGTGACGGCACTGTTCTTTATGGCGAGGTGTGGAGGCAGTTGTTTCACCTCATCTCGATGGAGGAAAGCAAAATGTGTGCGCAGTGTGTGTGGCATCCCTCCACCAATGGGACCTGGAGCTGGCAATATGAGAACCCTCCCGTGTTTCCTCAGCTTACTGTACTAAGCATCATTCCTTCGCTCTTCACTCTGATTGTATGACAGCTTAACCATGGGTTCCACTGTGTTTTAGGAATTTATAATTTTCATACTTTTATAATTTTATAAGTGAGATTTTATGTGCTGTTAATTGTGCTTATGTCATTATAGTTACACTTATGTATTGTTGTCTGTTTGTAGCACTTGGCGTGCTTCTGTGAGCCACCTCAAGTCCCCTTGGGAAGATGGTGCTGTTGCTACCCAGCTTTGGCACTTTCTTCTTTCACCTTGATTAGAAGGCATGTCAGCTCCTCCTCGGTTTTGGCCATCAAAGTGGTATCATCTGCATATCTAAGTTTGCTAATGTTTCTTTCAGCAATTTTACCCCCAGCCTTGCATTCATCAAGTTCTGCACACTGCATAATGCGTTCTTCATACAAGTTGAATAGTTTGGGTGAGAGTATGCACAACCCTGCTGTACGCCTTTTCCAATCTTGAACCAGTTTCTTGTTCCATGGTCAGTTCTTACTGTTGCTACTTGGTCATTATACAGATTCCTCAGGAGACAGACAAGGTGATTCAGTATTCCCATGCCACCAAGAACTTGCCTCTTGGTGGCAGGGTACAAATAAAGATTATTGTTATTGTTATTATTGCACCGGGAATGTGGCACAGCTGGCTGGGTGTCAGCTGCATAAGATCTCTACTGACCAGAAGGTCATGAGTTTGAGGCCTGCCCGGGTCGAGGTGGGCTCTCGACCTATTGTGTAGCCTGTTGTTGATCTTTGCAACCCGAAAGACAGTTGCATCTGTCTAGTAGGAAATTAAGGAACCACTTAGTGGGGAGGCTAAATTTAACTGATTCACAAGGCCATAAAAAAGATCTCCAGAAAACACTCTAAGGAATGAATGAGTGCGACAGCTCCCCCTGGTGGCCAGATGTTAAATTGCCTCTGTCTGTCTTGTGTGTTTGTGTGTCTAAATGTAATGTGTTCAAGGGCGGAATAGAAATGAAGTAAATAAATAAATAAATTGTTATTATTATTAATTTCTTATGTGTATGTGTTGCAATGGGTTTTCCACTATGAACTGACTTAACCATTCTGAATGGATGCTTTGTTTGTTTTGCTTTATTATTGCCCTGAAAGAGGCAACTACATAGTTAAAGGTATTTTTTCCCCCTGACATTAAATCTAGTTGTGTCCAACTCTGGGGGGTGGTGCTCATCTCCATTTCTAAGCCAAAGAGCCAGCTTTGTCCATAGACATTTCCAAGGTCATGTGGTCAGCATGACTGCATGGAGAGCCATTATCTTCCCACCAAGGCAGTACCTATTGATCTACTCACATTTTCATGTTTTTGTACTGCTAGGTTGGTAAAAGCTGGGCCTAACACGGGAGCTCACCCCACTCCCCAGATTCAAACCATCAAACTTTTGGTCAGCAATTTCAGCAGCTCAGCAGTTTAACCCACTGTGCCACCAGGGGGCCTTATGATAACAGCTATAGCAGTGTTTCCCAACCAGTGTGCTGTGGCACACTAGTGTGCCGTGAGCGATCATCAGGTGTGCCGTGGGAAATTGGAACCTCCAATACCCTTTCTTCCCCCTCCTGCTTCAGGCTGTTAGGAATGGTGGGAGTTGAAGTCCAAAGCACCCAGAGGGCCGAAGTTTTCCCATGCCTATTTTAGGGGCCTTAAAGTGGTGAGGCTCCTTCCAACATTCTGGATAGAAAACAAACAACAACATAAAATAACATTGTTTGAGTCCACAGTGCTCTCTGGGTGTAAGTGAACTACAACTTCCAAACTCAAGGTCAATTCCCAAGCAAACCCTTTCAGTACTTTCTGTTGGTAATGAGAGTTCAATATGCCAGGTTTGGTTCAATTCCATTGTTGCAAGAGTTCAGGATGCTCTTTGAATGTGTGTTAACTATAAATCCCAGAAACTGTAACTCCCAAATGTCAAGGTCTATTTTCCCCAAACTCCATCTGTGTTCACATTTGGGCATATTGAGTATTCATGCCAAGTTTGGTCCTGATCCAACATTGTTTGAATCCACAGTGCTCTCTGGATATAGGTGAACTACAACTCCAAAACCCAAGGTCAATGCCCACCAAACTCTTACAGTATTTTCTCACAGTCTGCTTCTCTCTCTCTCTCTCTCTCTCTCTCTCTCTCTCTCTCTCTCTCTCTCTATCTATCTATCTTTCTAACCTACTTTCCTTACTCTCTCTAATCTGACTTCTCATCTCTCCCCTTTTGACACATCACTATAACTTTTCTTATACATTCTTACCTCGACGGAGGGTAATTGTATACCCTCTAATGCCTGTTTGTTGGTTATTTTTCCCTTCTGTACTTGTTTTTATCTGAAATCTTAATAAAAATTATTTTTTTAAAAAAAGTATTTTCTCTTGGTTATGGGAGTTCTGTGTGGGAAGTTTGTGCCTTTCTGCCATTCCTGCCAGGATATCTATGTTGTGTTCGTCGAAACAGGCCCAGGTTTCATACTGAGTGTATAAATACATTTAAAAACATATTAACTATATGTATTACTGTGTTAGAGTGTCATTTTATGTCATTTTGGTTGGTGGTGTGCCCCAGGATTTTGTAAACGTAAAAAATGTGCCGCGGCTCAAAAAAGGTTGAAAAACACTGAGCTACAGAACCCCCAAAAGCTTCCTAGAATCTCAAGGGACCTGTTTCTTTAAAAGGTGGCCAATCCTTTCTATGGAATGACACTTCATAAGTAAAATTAAATGTTGTTGTAAACCCTGGCAGAGATATATGCCCTTTTATTAGAAGTAGTATTATTGATGGCGTTATTTTGCTAGAGAAACGTTTTTGATCTTGGTGAAGCTATTTTAAAAGCATAATGTATTATATAGAAACAACCAATTCAGGCAAGCAAAATAAACAACCCTGTGCTATGAATAAAATGATAGATTTTCAAAAGTAAAAGTTCCTTTTCCCCCTTCGTGGAAATAAGTCAACCGGTCCAGACAAATGGAAATTTCCGTCTTGTTTCCTGAATTTGTCAAATTTAATGATTTAATCTGTAACTACTGAAAACGTCAGCTACTTTAGCAACAGAATAATTTTTTTTGGGAATTTCAAACATCTATATGCTAAATGTATACATCTTTGTATATTGAAATTTGAGTGGTTGCTATTTTTAAGCTATAATTTTAGGGGAAAAAGAGAAGTGTCTCCCAGAATAAAGAATGTTCTCTTATCTGCAGAAAACATCGCAACATAGGCAAAAAAAATTTTTTTAAATACTGAAGTAAGGGTTTTGGTAGTTTTAAATCTTTTAATGGGGGTACATTGAACAACACTAAGAGAAGAGTGTTCAAAATATGCAGAAACTATATTCAGCAGGAGTTATTCATCTTTTAAATCCAAAAACACATAATGAGTTCCTCATAGCACCGGGGATGTGGCGCAGCTGGCTAAGTGTCAGATGCATACAATCTCTCTGACCAGTAGGTCATGAGTTCAAGGCCTGCCTGGGTCGAGGTGAGTTCTCGACCTTAAGTGTACCTTCTGTCAACCTTTGCAACCCAAAAGACAGTTACATTTGTCAAGTAGGAGATAAAGGGACCACTTTAAAGTGGGGAGGAAAATCTTGACTGATTTATGACGCCATTAAAAAAGAACCCAGGAATCGCTAAGCAACAAGGGATGCTGGAAAACGCTGAGAGATGATGAGTGCTTCAGCTCCCCCTGGTGGCCAGAAAGTTTGCCTAAGTTTGTCTATATATGTGTGTAATATGTCAAAATGTATGTACTGTACTGTACTGTGATAAATGTCACATGTTTATATGTTATATGTTGAACTGCAGGGATTGTCTGCTAAGTATGTGTATTGTAATCCTCTCTGAGTCCCCTTCGGGGCGAGAAGAGCGGAATATAAATAAAGTAAATAAATAAATAAATAGAATCAAAGAGTTGGAAGAGACCTCATGGGCCATCCAGTCCAACCCCCTGCCAAGAAGCAGGAAAATTGCATTCAAAGCACCCCCGACAGACTGCCATTTAGCCTCTTTTTAAAAGCTTTCAAAGAAGGAGCCTCCACCACACCCTGGGGCAGAGAGTTCCACTGCTGAACGGCTCTCACTATCAGGAAGTTCTTCCTAATGTTCAGGTGGAGTCTCCTTTCTTGTAGTTTGAAGCCATTGTTCCACGTCCTAGTCTCCAGGGCAGCAGAAAACAAGCTTGCTCCCTCCTCTCTATGACTTCCCCTCACATATTTATACATGGTTATCATGTCTCCTCTCAGCCTTCTCTTCTCCAGGCTATACATGCCCAGCTCTTGAAGCTGCTCCTCACAGGGCTTGTTCTCCAGACCTTTGATCATTTTAGTCACCCTCCTCTGGACACATTCCAGCTTGTCAATATCTCTCTTCAATTGTGCTGCCCAGAATTGGACACAATATTCCCGGTGTGGTCTTACCAAGGTTAAGGGCCTGAGCTGTGTACTTTATTGGTTTGCCTGCCCTGCCCTCCTCTCCCCAATCTCCTCAATATTCTTCTCCTCCCCACCCCTCTCTTCAATTTTCCAAAATTATCTGCTTTCCTTTATTTTATATTTTGCAGTTCTATTTGCATTTATTTTTTTAAAAAAATGTTTGTCAGAAAAAGAATTGCAAAATTGCTCTTTAAGGCCATGTGCAGTACACTAGTAATACAGGAATGTGAGATAACAAAGGTATGTAGAAGTAAATTGTGAGGTAGCCAAGTTTGCAGATGACACTAAACTGTTCAGGGTAGTTAAAAATGAAACTGACTGTAAAGAGCTCCAGAAAGATCTCTCGAAATTGAGTGAGTGGGCAACAAAGTGGCAAATGCATTTTAACCTAAACAAGTGTAAAGTCATGCACATCGGGGCAAAGAACCCCAACTACACCTACCAATTGATGGGGTCAAAGCTTTCCGAGACAAACCAGGAAAGGGATCTTGGGGTTTTGGTGGACAGCTCAATGAAGATGTCAACCCAGTGCGCTGCAGCAGTGAAAAAGCAAATTCTATGCTTGGCATGATCAGGAAGGGAATCGAAAATAGGTCGGCAAATGTTGTATTGCCTCTCTACAAATCTATGGTGAGGCCACATCTGGAGTACTGTGTACAATTCTGGTCTCCGCACCTCAAGAAGGATATAACGGAACTGGAAAAGGTACAAAGAAGGGCAACAAAAATGACCCAAGGGATGGAGCAGCTCCCTTATGAAATCAGGTTGCAATGTCTTGGTCTTTTCAGCCTTGAAAGACGGCGTTTAAGAGGTGACTTGATCGAAGTGTATAAAATCATGCATGGGATAGAAAAGGTGAATAAAGAAAAAATATTTTCTCTGTCACACAACACTAGGACTAGGGGCACTCCTGAAGCTCCAAGGTAGGAAAGTTAGGACTAATAAAGGAAATATTTCTTCACCCAGAGGGTCATTGGGTTATGGAACTCACTTCCAGAGGAGGGGTTGTGACAGCTGTCAGCCTGGACAGCTTCAAGGCAGGATTAGACAGATTCATGGATACCAAGGGAATCAGTAGCTACTGAAATGGACATCCAAGTGCCACCCCTGTGTTGATGGAGGCAGGCAGGATTTCCCCGGGTACTGGTTGTGGGGGGTCGGGAGCAGGTGAGGGTTTTGCCCTCCTTTCTGCTAGAGATCCCTGTGTACAACTGGTGGGCCACTGTGTGACACAGAATGCTGGACTAGATGGGCTGAGGCCCGATTCAGCATGGCTCTTCTTATGTTCTTATGTTCTTATGTGAAAGTATGATCTGGGGAAATTGCGCAAGCAATAAGTGATGTGATATGGAAGTTGCTCAACCCAGTATGTATCCACTATCACAACTGTTGTGGAATAGTGAGTTTGAGCAATAAAGACCTGTATTCTAATGATTTTATTTTGCTCACTCATCCTCAAAAGCCAGTTCTACTTCTATTGCAAGCCAAAATGATCATCAGTTAGTTCAGGGCTGTCCAACTGGCGGCCTCGGGGCCGTACACGGCCTCCCAGCCTGTTGGGCACGGCCCCCGCTATGCCCCCGGCCACCATTTTTTAAATTTTTTTTTAAAAATAAAAATAAATTAAAAAAATGGCGGCCGGGAGGGAGGTGGGGCAGGGAGGAGGAAGTGAGCCAGTTCCTCCTCCCTGCACCGCCCCCTCCGTCCCTCTCTCCGTGCCACCGCTGCGAGATCGCAGGGGGCGGGGGGAGGGAGGGGAGGAGGAGGAGGCAGGGCAGGGAGAAGGAAGGGAGCCAGCTCCTCCACCATGCACCGCCCTCTTCTTCCCTCTCTCGCCGGCGCCGATGCAAACCGGTTTGCATCGGCGCCGGTGAGAGGGACAAGGGGCAGTGCAGGGAGGAGGAGCCAGGGAGGAGGGAGGCGTGCCTAAAGAGGAGGACGGCAAGCGGTTGCCTTCCTCCTCTTTAGGCCTGCCTTCTCTGTTCTGCCTCTCCCACCGGCGCCCTGATTGGTGTGTCGGTGGGAGAGGCAGAACAGAGGAGGAGGCTGGCGTGACACTTTAGGAGGGAGGGAAAGCCATGGAGGGCTCCCTTGGCTTTGCCCCCCTCTAAAGGGTCACACCAGCCTCAGAAGCAAAATCGCCGCTTCTGAGGCTGGCGTGACACTTTAGGAGGAGGGGCTGGGGGCGTGGCTGGGGCGTGGCCGGGGGTGGGGCCGGGGGCGGGGCAGAGCAGCCCCCCAGATCATCAGTGACTGGAAGTCCGGCCCTAGGTCCAGTAGAAGTTGGACAGCACTGAGTTAGTTAATACAGTGTTTCCCAACCAGTGTGCCGGGGCACACTAGTGTGCTGTGAGGGATCATCAGGTGTGCCGTGAGAAATTGGAACCTCCCGGGGGGGGGGTAGTGTGTTGAAGTATAAAAACCCTAAGAAACCTACCTCGATAAAGGAACAAAATTACAAACAACCCCCTCCCCACCCGTTGTCTACTTGGTCTCTCCCTCTGCATGCATTGGGAAGGCCCGCCTCCCTTTCCCCAAGTAGAGACCTCCTCTTGCCTCCTGGGGGTTCTGTGTGGGAAGTTTGGCCCAGTTCTATCATTGGTGGGGTTCAGAATGCTCTTTGATTGTAGGGGAACTATAAATCCCAGCAACTACAACTCCCAAATGTCAAGGTCTATTTCCCCTGAACTCCATCTGCGTTCACATTTGGGCATATTGAGTATTCATGCCAAGTTTGGTCCTGATCCAACATTGTTTGAGTCCACAGTGTTCTCTGGATATAGGTGAACTACAACTCCAAAACCCAAGGTCAATGCCCACCAAACTCTTATAGGATTTTCTCTTGGTTATGGGAGTTCTGTCTGGGACGTTTGTGTCTTTCTGCCATTCCTGCCAGGATATCTATGTTGTGTTCATGGAAACAAGTCCAGGTTTCACACTGAGTGTATAAATACATTTAAAGACATATTAACTATATGTATTACTGTGTTAGAGTGTCATTTTTTGTCATTTTGGTTGGTGGTGTGCCCCAGGATTTTGCAAATGTAAAAAGTGTGCCACGGCTCAAAAAAGGTTGGGAAACACTGAGTTAATAGACTAGTGCCTAGGAGCCTAGAAGGGGTTTTGGGGGGAAAGTATTTATCTTACATCCTGACAATCCTTTTTTAGTTAGCAAGGTTGGTGGCAGCGTTACCTTGAAGAAGAACTTTTAATAGGGCACAAGTTAGTTAATAGAAATTCCTCTTAAAGTTTATAAAGCAGGGCCCTGATCTTTTACATTTGGGTGTCAGCGATGGGATGAAATAGAAAGGTCCACCCTGTGCATCACTGGTGATGCTTCTGGACTGTGGCACATGGATTTTTGGGACTTCCAATGCACTTAATGGAATTAAGCGTGCAATGGACTGGCTATTGATACATACAGTATATTTTGAGGAAATTATGGTTATTTGTAAATTGTCGTTGTATGTCTTTTATATGATCCATACAGCCTACCAGGCTGTTGAGGCACAACTCACGTGTCCTGATACATAATACAGAAATATTTTTGCAATTGTTCTTTCTGATTTATATGAGATTATAGACGCATGTCTCTTGGTTCATTTTGGTTTCGCTGTTAAGCAGCACTTCCCTTGTTTACCATTGAAATAGGGTTGCCACCTGTCCTATATTATACAGGATGTCCCATACGTTTGCTCTTATTTTTGTGTCCCGTATTTTCAGCTCCTGTCTCGTATTGACAGGATAGGGCAGGACAGGTGGCAGCAGGAGGCGAGCCCAGGCCAGCAGTGAGGAAGGAAGGGAGAGAGAACTCTACGTGAATGCCTATTAGCTGCCGCTCTCCCCACACAAACTCCGGACCGGGTCTGGCTTACTCACCTGAGCCAACAGCGCTGCCATCTAGCCCTCCCTCGAGCATAAAGAGAGGCAAGCGCAGAAAGGGAGCAGAAGGGGGAGGGGTGATTTGGTTGCGCGGGCCTTCCTGGAAGAAAGGGAGGGTGGAAGGGGTGGGGCAGTGGCAGCAGGAGGCGCACACGGAGAGAGGGAGCCAGAGTGAGGTTCGCGCACACGACCGCTTGTGTCTCGGGCCTGCTGGGGATTCTGGGCTTTGCGTAACGGTTGTGGCGGCAAAGGAGGAGGAGGCAGCCGCGCAGGAGGGGATGAGGTGCTGGGTTCGCAGAGGCGGCGGTGGGTGGTTTCCCTGGGAGCGCAGGGGGAAAAGGAGGCCATGTGAAACATAACCTCAGTTATGTTTTATGAAGTCTCCCTTTTTTGTGAAAAATCCCATATTTTTAGGTAAATGTCTCTTATTTCTTATATCAAAAAGTGGCAACCCTAGACTGAAAGCTTGGAGGTGTTGGGTTGTGACAACCATCTAATATCTTTTTAAATAGATATTAGAGACACCGGATGCCCCCGGGGGCCCGGAGACAGACTCTGATTCTCCGATAGCACTCCGAGAACCGGAGAATCGTCGAAGATGGCGCTGTCTTTCCTTATCGGAAAGACAGGCTTTGGGAAGACAGCAGAAGATGGCGGCTGACCTTGGGGATGCCAAGGAGGAGGCCACCCTTGGGCCTTCCCCCCAAAAAAACCCTAGAGGTCGCTGTCGCAAGCATGGGCGACAAGCAGGGAGGAGATGAAGGCGGGGTCTGTTTAGAACCTCGACTTTCAGCACCCTCCACCAAGGACTCCCGGGCTCCGGAAGCGGAACATCGGAGCTCCCCCAGAGCAGTCTGGGAGCCACAGCAAGGACTTTGGAAACCAAGACATGGCTTCCTCCCAGATATAAACTTCAGCGAGGTGATGTCCGCCACCGATGCTTTGGCACCAGGATCTTCTGGGGAGTGAGCTCTGGGTGCTGGAGCCGAGCGGCAACACCCAGAGAAAAACTAGCGAGGTCCTTGTCCCCCCAATCTGGAGTCTACTTTCTATCTTCGGGTGGTGTACCCCCCCCCTCCTTCCTGGAACCCAGGGGATACCAGTCAACCTGAACCAGCGGCCCTTTGTGAGACTGACTTCACCCAGAGTGCCTCAAGCATCCTTGGGTCTTACCTGATCCTTGGGTCAGAGCCTCTCTTCCTGGGAAAGCTATGAACCCTAGTCAGGTTACTAGTGCTAGAATGAATATATTTACTGTTAGTTAGTATGTTATACTCTACTTTTAGAATTTATTAGATAGTTTTGTCAATACTGTATTTGTATTTTTGGATTTATGCATACTATTGTAAACTTACAAAAATTCCGAAAAGCCTCCGGGAGTGGCGGTGAATAAATGGGGAACATTCCCTTCACCTCTGCAAATAAATAAATAAATAAATAAATTGGACAATTAATGGGGGCAGTAATTTCCTGATTTAGGAGAGGGGGGCAGGTAATAAATAGCTTAACTGAAATTGGGGGGAGTGGTGGAAATGGCATGGGATTTTCTCCCACCAGTCCATTGTCTCATTGTAATCTTATTTGGTAAATGGAAACATTGGAACAGTTTCTTTCACACCTCATTGCAATTGCTGGTGTGAATTCCGGTGATCAGTCTTCTGCAAAGCCATGGTTCCTACCTGTTTGGCCTACCTAGCACTTGTATACTGTTCATCTCTCTCTCTCTCTCTCTCTCTCTCTCTCTCTCTCTCTCTCTCTCTATTTTGCTGCAACTCCACAGTTGTGCAGTTGTTGCAAGGTCTTCCTCCATGTGGACTGCAACAAAATGAAAATTATTGATAAAGAAGAATGGCAGAACTACAAGCGAAAAGGGATGCATTGGCTCCCCCTCTCCCATCAATGGAAACAGACTATCCAATCGTAATTCAAGTGTAATGTGACTCTGAGAGAGTCACAACGTTGTGCAACAGGCCTCATCAAAAGCTGCTTTTATCCTGCCATAATTGCACTTTATCAGCCTTGTGTGATAATGTCCATAGTTTTCTAGAAGCAAATACGTTCTTCTCCTGAATTACCTTCTCTCAGTATCATTAGCAGTACAAAAGGCATAGTTTTTCATGGAACACTATCTGGGGAGGTGAGAAAGAGATTGCATGTGTCAGGGAAAATCTTTTAAATCTGATTCCCCCAATGTAAAAGCGTTTTAGAGATAAAGTCTTTGAAACACGCTGATGGAAAAAGATGGAAGCAGGTGGTCCGGGCTTCACAGGAAGAGAGAACAGACAAGATCAGTAGCAGAAACTTTTTGGCAAGATTCCCTACCACTTTTATAGACATACAGATTAGCAAACTTCAACTATGGCAAAAACAACAGTAACAGCTCATTCCATCCATGAAAAAGGTACTGTGTGCAGGTTACGTTTTAATGAAAGGAAACTTGCTAGGAAAGACCACCAGGCATTTACTGAGGAGCCTCTGAAGAGAGTAATTGCATCGGAAATTATAGAACCATAGAGTTAGAAGGGAGCCCCCGGTGGCGCTGTGGGTTAAACCGCTGAGCTGCTAAACTTGCGGGTTGCAGGTTCGAGTAAGGGAGAATGACTTATCCACTGTGATTGCATGGATAAGCAGGGACAGAACTCTGTTCTCCAGAGTCATAGTCCAACATTCAAACCACTGCACTATATTGACTCTGTGTATTATGCTTTCCATAAAATATGTCTATACACATCTGTCTCCATCTCCACCTTGATATCATGATTTGCCCTTTGGGATCGCTTAATGTGTGTTACTGGGTCAATGGAAAGGTGTACCCTCTATTGACAAACTGCTATTTGGGAGGAATTTGCTGCATTGAAGCGGCAGTCTTGAATAATACACTTCCAAATCTATGATTCATTGAGTCTATGAGATCCAGATTATAAGCAAAAATTGTGTTACAGCAAGGGTCCTGAAATGGACCCCCTATGTCAAGGGTGGGCAACCTACGGCCTGTGGGCTGAATCCGGCCCGACAGCCGATTCTGTCCGGCCCAGGTAGAAGGGTGTTGGGGGCGGGGCCAAGAAGAAGGGGTGCTGCTACCGCCATCCCATCATGGCGGCTTTGGCGTGCCTGACATCCCTTTGGAGCGGTGGCTTTGGAGTGCCCCAGGCTCTCTGCCTCTTCCTCATGCCTCTGGCATGGAGAGGCTCCGGATGGCCAGCGTGGGAGCGTCAGTGCTGGTGGCGTGGTGGGGAGGAGCCTTTGGACGACTTCCTGTAGTCCCGGATGAGCTGGCTGAGACATTCGGGGAGCCGTAGGAGTCAGGAAATTACGGTTCCCAGAATGCCTCAGCCAGCTCATCCGGGGCTAAAGGAAGTTATCCAAAGGCTCCTCGCCGCCACACTACCGGCACTGACGCTCCCATGCTGGATATCCGGAGCCTCCCCACGCCGGAGGCAAAAGGAGGAGGCGGAGAGCCCGGAGCTGGTGCTGCCTCCACCCTCGGGCCCTCCCTCATTCCACCGACACGTGACCCTCCATTCAAGAGGGCCAAAGCCCAGGATCACCACCGTGAGGTCACTCTGGAGCCGTCAGAGAAGGCAGGAAGGAACACCCGCTGCCCTGGTGCAACCCGCGGCAGCCCCCGCTTTCAGGCAGGACCATGGCAATATGGGGAACGGCTGGGGGTGAGAGCGGGCGGAGGCCTGTAGCCTCCGATGGCCCTCTACTCTGCTCTCCTCTGCTGCAGCGGTGGCTGGGTCCGCTTTGCCATCCTCTGGGCTGGATCCATTGGGCCATTCCATCTTGGTTCGCACCTTGTCTTCTTGAATTGAATTTAATTTATTTTATTGGTTTTTATTATTATTTTATAATAATTTTATAATAATATAATAATATAATAAATAGTATAATATAATGTTATATTATAATTTCAATATATTATAATGTCTATATATATATATACTATAATATAATAATTATGATATTAATACTAATAGTATATGAATATTTCTTGATATATTAATACGTTAATATTAATGGTGTGTAATATATAGTAAATATAGTAAATAAATAAATAAATTATGTAGATTAGAATATAGTTCCGCCTTTAGGTGCGGCCCTCCATAATATTTTTTGGCTCTCGTGTGGCCCCTTGCAAAAAATAATTGCCCACCCCTGCCCTATGTAATACTTGGACCTACTGTAAAATCTTCATGTTATATATTCCGGACTTTGAGATTCTAGATTTGGTGAGCCTGGATGTTTTCTCTCAACACACTCTCATATGTATGTAAGAGAGAAAGACAGAGTGTGCATACAGATATGTTTCCTTCTCAGATGCAGCAATGACCTGAAAATCAAACAGGAAAAGAGTGTTCAATTGCCATTGTCTAACAACAGTGACCATCTTAGTAATAAAACACAATTTCTGTTAAACCCTGCTGTTTTATATTTTACGTTTCGAAGTCTGGAGAAGATGAGAGATGCCACTTTCCTAAAGGCCTTTTTGTTTTATAGTTGGCAAAGACAACGAGCGCTATAAAAAAAAGTTGTAATCAGAGCCAATTTGTCAAGCCTGCTATATGAGCTAGAACCAGGACAGAGGCGTGCTGCATTGACTGCTGATCATTTTGCTCCACTTTTAGTGCCTTGAAATGAAAATAGAGAAATTAATGGAGAAATAGAGAGAGAAAATGGAATATAAATAATGCAGGTCCCCCCCCCCCTTTTGTTTTCTTCCTTGGCCTATTAGTAGTCTTGTCATATTTGATGAAGGCAAGGAATTCCAATAAGATGCGCACTCACTTCTCCTCTGGCTTATGTAGAAGAGTTACTAAGCATCCGGAGTTTCAGGGTGCGGTGTCACCTGTACGCAGATGATGTCCAACTCTGTCACTCCTTCCCACCTTCTACTAAGCAGGCTGTATAGGTCCTGAACCGGTGCTTGGCCGCTGTGACAGTCTGGATGAGGGTGAACAAATTGAAATTGAATCCAAACAAGACAGAGGCACTCCTGGTCAGTCGAAAGGCCGAACAGGGCATAGGGTTACAGCCTGTGTTGGACGGGGTTACACTCCCCCTGAAGGTGCAGGTTCGTAATTTGGGTGTGATCCTAGATCAGGGGTGCTCACACTTTTTCAGCATGGGAGCTACTGATTAAAGTCCCAAAGATCACCTGCCCAGAAATGTAAAACGTATAACTATTTTCCTATTTATTTATTTATATTTATTATTCATTTTTATGTACCGCTCCTTCCAGCAGGCTCGGGGCAGTTTACATAAAATGAAGTTATAAAACATCAACATTTCAATTTAATAACAATATAAAACAGAGCATAAAATACATCCAACCACCCCATTTCTCCCACACTGCCATATTACCACACATATTATCAGCCAGAAAGTAAGAAGAGAGGCTTTTGAACTGCAAGGCCACTTAATACTCAGCAAGGTAAACAAAGGGGCATGCAAAAATACATCCAACCACCCCATTTCTCCCACACTGCCATATTACCACACATATTATCAGCCAGAAAGTAAGAAGAGAGGCTTTTGAACTGCAAGGCCATTTAATACTCAGCAAGGTAAACAAAGGGGCATGCAAAAATACATCCAACCACCCCATTTCTCCCACACTGCCATATTACCACACATATTATCAGCCAAAAAGTAAGAAGAGAGGCTTTTGAACTGCAAGGCCATTTAATACTCAGCAAGGTAAACAAAGGGGCATGCAAAAATACATCCAACCACCCCATTTCTCCCACACTGCCATATTGCCACACATATTATTAGCTAGAAAGTAAGAAGAGAGGCTTTTGAACTGCAAGGCCATTTAATACTCAGCAAGGTAAACAAAGGGGCATGCAAAAATACATCCAACCACCCCATTTCTCCCACACTGCCATATTACAACACATATTATTAGCTAGAAAGTAAGAAGAGAGGCTTTTGAACTGCAAGGCCATTTAATACTCAGTAAGGTAAACAAAGGGGCATGCAAAAATACATCCAACCACCCCATTTCTCCCACACTGCCATATTACCACACATATTATTAGCTAGAAAGTAAGAAGAGAGGCTTTTGAACTGCAAGGCCATTTAATACTCAGCAAGGTAAACAAAGGGGCATGCAAAAATACATACAACCACCCCATTTCTCCCACACTGCCATATTACCACACATATTATCAGCCAGAAAGTAAGAAGAGAGGCTTTTGAACTGCAAGGCCATTTAATACTCAGCAAGGTAAACAAAGGGGCACGCAAAAATACATCCAACCACCCCATTTCTCCCACATTTCCATATTCCCCAACATATATTTCTCAAGGAACAAAGCAAGCAGAGAGGCTTTGGAGCTAAAAGGCCATTTTTAAACATTAAAAATAAACAAAGAGACATGCCACAGAACAATCAAGCACCCACCCCAAAGTAAAAAGACCGACCTTTGAGATGCGGTAAGGAAATGACCCCAAAGCGTCCTTCTTCTTCTCCTCCGTCGTTGCTCCTATTTCCACACCGCCAGCATGTGTGCCGCCTCCAAGAGCTCACGAGAAGTCAGAGAGGCAGAATGGGCGCTTCTGTGCATGCGCACGGGGCCAGCCATGCATCGCGTCATCCAGGCCCACCCCCTTTGGTCTCCTATGACTCTGAGTGGCTGGAGAAGGACGGAGGGAGGAGGAGGAATCGAAAAGAGGGGGCCCATTCTGCCTCTTGGACTCTGGAGCTTTTGGAGGCGGCACGCGAGCAGGGAGCGGGGAGGAGCAACGACGGAGGATTTCTTTGCAGCGTGCAGGGGCGCGTGAAGAGGACCAACAGCAAAAAAAACCTGGTCAGGGGCCTGAAGATCACCAGGATGAGGCCTGAAGATCACCCTGGTGATCACAATCACCGTTCTGAGCACCCCTGTCCTAGATTCACCACTGAGCCTGGAACCCCAGTGTAAAGATCGCAGCTGACAGCATGCAACTTCACGTGAGGATCTTTTTACAATCTTGCTGCCACCATAAAGATATTCTTACTGTCACCAGATACGAGGGGTTTATGAGGAGGCTTGTGGTTTAAGTGAAGTCGCTGAGAGACTTTTGTGGAACAAGAACTTGAACAGTTTATTTGTTAACAACAGCGTGGAGGTTTCAATGTGTACAGAGCTTAGGTGGTTACACTTTCTGAGAGGCAAATGTCTTATGATTACTTAGTTACAATATGCAGTGTTTGTTTGTTTCTCAACAAGATGTTAAATTGTAACTTCTTCACACACAGCATAACAATATTACAGATATTCTTCACACACAGCATAACAATATTACAGATATTCGGCCTCACTAGGCTTCCTATCTTCACTGCCTTCATGCAGTATAAAATTACGGTCTTTACTGGTTCCCTCAGGAACAGACTCCAGCAACTCTCCAAGTTGCTACCAGCTAGCCTCAACAGCTCTGACCAACTGCTACTCTCTAACTGCTGCCGGCTAACCGACAGAATTCAAACGTGCACCTGCCAGTTAGGCTCCGCCTCCAGCAACTGAACATTCCGAGAGGCTGTGCACCTTTATAATCCTGTTAACCCTTTGCAGTCCAGCCAAAATATAACAATCCAATACCTTACAGGCTACACATTTAACCACAAATAAATACGAAACTCTTAACGACATATAGTGAAGTCACTACACCCAGGTTTCAGGGGTGACTGGGAGAGCATTTTATTTATTTATTTATTTATTTATTTATTTATTTATGTATTTCGATTTCATTAGCCACCACTCCCAAGTAGCTCGGGGCGGCTTACAAATCAAGGCAAACGGCATACACAGTTGTACATCAAACATTAAACATTACACATTAAAAGGAATTTAAAAACTGGGTATTATATACAACTAAACCAACTTAGACTCCAAACTCCAACTTAGACTCCATTTGCACAATTAAAACTTGTGCACCAACTGCGCCCATTCCTTGGGAAGTCTGATTGGCCACGGTAGTCCACGCTTTGGTTACATCCCGTATAGACTACTGCAATGCTCTCTATGTGGGGTTGCCTTTGAAGACTGTTCGGAAGCTCCAAATGGTGAAACGGGCAGCAGCCAGGCTGCTAACAGGAGCGACGCTCAGGGAGCATACAACTCCTCTGTTGCGCCAGCTCCACTGGCTGCCAGTCTGCTACCGAGCACAATTCAAAGTGCTGGCCTTGGCCTATAAAGCCCTAAACTGTGTTGGCCCTGCCTATCTGTCCGAACGTATCTCTCCTTACGAACCATCTAGAAATTTAAGATCTTCTGGGGAGGTCCTACTCTCAGTCCTGCCATCTTCACAGGTGCGGCTGGCGGGGATGAGAGACAGGGCCTTCTCAGCAGTGGTCCCTTGGCTATGGAATGCCCTCCCCAGGGATATTCGATTGGCAACCACCCTCTCAACTATTCGTTAAAAAGTAAAAACCCGGTTATTTGAGCAGGTGTTTCCAAACGCAGTGTAGCTATGACCTCTGATCTTGGAATGGTTGGATAACGTAACTGGACAATGATTTGGCAATGAAGTGCGGAGGATTTTTATAATGTTTTTATTGATGTTTAATATGTATGTGGATTTTTTTAAACTATGGTGAGTGTTTTATCTGCTTTTATATTGTTATGGGCATTGAATATTACTGCTTGTAAACAGCCATGAGTCTCCCTCGGGCTGATATAGTAAATGTAGTAAATAAATAAATAACAAATAAACATATTGAGATGCAAGAATGGAAAAATAGGTCTTTCTGCTATGATGAAGTTTTAATGTAAATATTAATAGACAATTGCACGGTTAAGGTTTCCTCCCAATATATGTTGTTGCTGCAATGTGTCATCCTACATTGTTGTTCATGCTTCTGCACTTGGTGTTCTTGAAGCGTTCTGGTTTTAGCGCTATTTTTAGGAGTTTAAAGTTTGGCCTTCAGGCTTTAGCTTCAGCTGGAGAGCAGGCATACAAAATATAAACCAAATCTCTCTGTGTCTATTTTTAAGTTCTCACACTCGTACTGCCAGAAAGACAAAAAGAGATGTTAACAGCTTTGGACACATTTGTGTTCTAATAGCACAGATTGCTAATTTTAGTTTCTAATGTGAGTAAGTATCTTTAGGATGTAAAGGGGCAAAAAGTGATTTTGGTCAGCAAAAATAACATAGTATAGACATGTGCAAGTATTCTGAATAATCATAGTGATTGGCCATGATTTTACCCATAAAAACATCCAGTATATTCCAGGCTTTAAGCAGCGGATTAATGCATTTACTCAGCTTTAGTTTCAACTATTGGACAGCAGAGTTAGATTTTTGGTTCTGAAATCAAAAAAGGTACCTAGACAGAAGATACCAGCAGGTCACCCACAGAGGATGGAGAATGACGGAGGAGAAGAAGGAGAGAGGGGGGAGATAAGAAGAAATCCAGAAACCATCATTATCCAGGGACATTGTTGGGGACATTTGGTCCAGTGAGAGCAGGACTGGTCTGTGGGACATTGAATAGGAAAACACTTGTGTCAAAAGTAGGCTGGGGAGGTATGATTGTTATATTAGCCATTAATAAAATGGGATTGTATGTATGGAAAAGGAAATTGGGCATTGGGTAAAAAATCCCTTAACTTCTTAAAGGGCCAGACCATATACCTGGAGAGGGGATTATTGAATGGAAGAGATAAAGGTAATGGTACTGTATTGCAGTGTGGTATATGGTTGAATGTATTTTGAAATGGTCAGACCAGATGAACATGATTTATGGTTTGTATACAATGCAGGTAATTATGTAATTGTGATAAAATGTTTACAGTATTAATGTGATGTTATGTACACACTATTATTTTTAATTCACTGTGGTTAGATAAAATTAAAAATAATTTTGGGGAAAGGAAGGTATGTAATGAATTCGCTATGTTTTTTGCGGTTTTTCTTTATTCTATTGTTAAATGTATGGTTTGTATTATTACATTTGTATTGTGTTAGATGATTAAATGTTAGACAGACCACAAAGGGTTAACGGAGAGTATTAGAGTGCCCAGCCTCTGAGAAGTTCCGTTGCCATAGCAACAGGAGGTGGAGCCTACAACTAGCCTTAGAATTTCCAGATTTGAAATTCTTCAGTTTGTTAGTAGTGGTTAGACTGGCTGGTGGCAGTATTGGGAGGCTGCTGTTATCTGTTCTGAGAACAGGATAAAGGCTATGTTTTGATACTGCAGAAAGACAGTTGGGGTTTAGAAGAAAGCCTTTAAAGACCACTGTTTGTAGGTTAGGCTGAAAAGCTAACCTAGAAGATAGATAAAAGGCCTATAAGTGGGCAAAGTATCTATAATGTTGTTGAGTCAGTGTTTGGAGAAATACAGTCAAACATTGTACCCCATTTAGAAACTCAGTAACTTTAAGATCTGTGCCTCTAAGAAGTTACTGTAACCAACTAAGCTTTGTGTACCTTAAAACCTCCACGCTTTAAGCTTTGTTAAACGATAAAATGTAAACGTTCTTTATTCATAAATCTCTCTCATTGACCACTTTTGCTGCAAGCTTTGGAAACATTGGGTGGTCAAGAATTACTCACTGGTGGCAGCAGATTTACAAAGGTGTTGCGTCATTACAGTTTGGTGGCACACACCTCCATTAATTTGAGGCAGAATTGGAGATCTTTACAATTAGGATCCCTGATCAAAAATAACTCAGTTCTTAACGTTTTGGTGGTGGCAGAAGTTATAAAGTAGAGAGTCATCACAGTATTGCCCTGTTGTTTTCTGCCGGGTATTTATTTTGTCTCTCTCACTTGCTTCCAAGATGCTTAAAAACATAGTGAGGTGATTGTCAAGAACTATGTGGAGATTAGTGGGGGGGGGGGGGAACTCTCCCAGCAAAAATCAGGTCACTAGGGAATTCATTCTGCTCCTCTTTGCTGTAAGATTTAGTAACCAATTATTATTACAAGAGATTTAAAATATTCAAACATGTTAAGCTATTTCAATACTTCATGAAAAATTTAATTTGGTGCATGTGTTTTAATCTAAAATATTTTTATATATATATACAGTATATTTAAAGAATTTTATTAAGATACATGTTCTGTAAAATCAATCACTAGAAAGAGGAAATGAAAAAAAGAAAGGAATACAAGAGAGAAAGAAAAAAATTAGCTAAAGGGAAAGAATTAAAATAAAACGAAATGGTCCACCATCAAGTATACTTTTCTATTTTTGACTTCCTGAGTATGAGTATCTTCCATGAGGCATATTCCTTTTCTTTCATTTGCTCTCCTTCTTTTCCTTCTCTTCTTCTTTTTTCTCCCTTTCTTTCAGTTGGGATCTGTATATTCGGTGTCATATTAAAATTTTATAGTTTTTCTCTTTTAAGTATTCTGTGACTCTCTTCCAATCTGTTTCTTTTATTGGTTTTCCCTTATTTTTTTGAGATCAGATAGGTAAGTCTGTTCGTATTTCTTACATCGAATGTCTTTTCTAGCCAGTCTTCTACTTCTGGAATCTCCTGTTTCTTTCATATTTAGCATAACATATCCTGGCTGCAGTAGTTAAGAGGAATAGAAGTTTGTCAGTATTTCTTTCTCCTTTCTGTTATCCCTAACAGGAATAACCCTGGCTTTAAGTGAATATTTATTTTTAAGATTTTTTTGTAATAGATCTTGTATTTTTCTCCAATATAACTTCGCCTTCTCACACGTCCACCATGTGTGAAAGTATGAACCCTCTTTCTTCCCACACTTCCAGCACTTTGTATTGACATTCTTGTAACATTTTCCTAATTTTTGCGGAGTCATATACCATCTATATGCAATTTTTTTCCAATTCTCTTTTAAGTCTGAGGCGTATGTGTACTTTATTTTCCGATTCCATATTTTTCCCATTCTTCTTTTTATATAGTTCTTCCAATATTCTCCTTCCATCTTTTCATATATGTTTTTAATTCATTTGTCTCTGTATTCTATTCCAATAATTTTTTTGTAAATTTTTTGTTATTATCTTCTTATTCGATTCTAGTATCTTGTCTCAAAACATTTTTGTTCCTCAAATCCTATTTGTTTATTTTTTTTATTTAAAAAAAACCAATTTCTTATCTGCCAATGTTGAAACCATGAAATTCTATCATTTATTGTTTTCATCTGTTCTGTTTTCAATATAGTTTGGCTTCCTTCTTTTTTCAGTAGATCTTTGTATTTGGGCCAATTATTCCACCCTAATGCTCTTCTTTGTGTGACTTCCAGTGGTGAGACCCATAATGGAGTTCTTGTAAAAAAAAATCTGTATTTTTCCCAGATTTTGAATATAGCTGATCTTACAAAATGATTTCCATTTTTTTTCTTTCTTGACTCCCTCATACCATAAGTAGGCAAAGGGAAGGGAGAGGAGAAGGAGAAGAGCTGTAAGTGAAGCAAAGTGAAGCAAACAAATAAAGGAAAGCCATTACAGAAGAACTCAAATATATATGTGTGTGTGTGTGTGTGTATGTGTGTGTGTCTATATATATATATATATATATATATATATATATATATATATATATAATTTACAACCAAATGACATTAAGAATTTATATTTTTTTGCTTAACTGGTGGTAATATAAACATATAACACTTCTTGAGTTTGTAAGAAGTGTTAGTTTTTAGCAGCAACCTTATTTTCCATGCTCAAAATACACACACACATACACACACACATGCACCAACAATATGAGCTAGAAACAGCAAAGTTTTTGTTGATATCGCAAACATTCCTAACTGGAGTTCCCAGTTGTGATGCCACAGCTCTCATCATCTCCAACACATGCCATGCTGGCTGGGGATGATTAATAATAATAATAATAATAATAATAATAAAACTTTATTTCTAACCCGCATCCATCTCCCCAGAGGGGACTCGGAGCGGCTTACATGGGGCCGTGCCTGAACAACACATCACAAAATATCAACAACATCGAAAAACAATAAACACAATAAAAGCAATAAACACAATAAAATACATCTGTGAAAACACAACAGCACAGGTGAATCTAAAACAGAAGTGACAGGGCGGGCCACATGAACATATAGAATGTTTAAAAACTCGGGGGAGATAACTGGAGTAGGGCCGAAACACAAAGGGTCACATAGGGGGAAGAGGTCCAAAGAAACGGGGGCATTTGGGGAGCCTAATCTCCGAAGGCCAGGTGGAAGAACCAGGTTTTCAGTTGTTTTCTGAAGGATTCCAGTGAGGGGGCATTCCTAATCTCTCCCAGGAGGGAATTCCAAAGATGGGGGTGGGGGGGGACAGAGGAGAAGGCTTTCTCCCTGGTGCACACAAGCTAAGTTTGTGAGACTGGCAGGGGTGAAAGGAGGGCCTCCCCTGAGGAGCGAAGGGCTTGGGCTGGTTCATGGGAGGAGAGCCGGTCATGAAGGTAGGCGGGTCCCAAACCGTTTAGGGCTTTGTAGGTAATCACCCACCTTCCCTGTAACCTGCCCCAGTTATTACTCTAGTAGCCGAGCGTTGGACAAGTTGAAGTTTCCGGGCCGTCTTCAAGGGAAGCCCCATGTAGAGCGCATTGCAGTAGTCCAATCTAGAGGTAACCAAGGCATGGACCACCATGGTCAAGTCAGACTTCACGAGGTATGGTCGCAGTTGGCACACGAGTTTTAACTGTGTGAAGGCTCTCCCAGCCACCGCCGACACCTGAGCATCAAGCGTCAGCGCTGAATCCAAGAGAATCCCCAAACAGCGGACCTGTGACTTCAGGGGGAGTGCAACCCCATCCAGCACAGGTTGCCACCCAATACCCCGATCAGATGAGCGACTGACCTGGAGGACCCCTTCCTTATCGGGATTGATCCTCAGCCTGTTCCTCCTCATCCAAACCGTCACAGCGGCCAGACACTGGTCCAATATTCGTGGGGCTTCCTTGGAATCTGGTGGAAAAGAGTAGTGGAGTTGGGTGTCATCTGTGTAGAGATGGCACCGTACTCCAAAACTCTGGATGAGTGCCGTAATCCAACAATTTCTTCAAGCTGTATGCATATGTAAATACAAATATTCCAAAATCTTGGGGGTGGGGGTGAGGGGTGTTATCTGAAATCAAAACACTTCTGGTCTGAAGCATTTTGGAAAAAGGATGCCCAACTTATACTATTTTTATGTCTGTTTCTATTGCTCATGAACATGCCAAAACTGCTGTGAAGGTCTTAAACCTGTGGTTCTCAAAGTGGGCGGTACAACCCCCTGGTGGCCAGTGGGATGATCCAAGGGGGCGCCTGGAGGCTCTGGAGAATTTGGATTAAAAAATGGGGTTTATACTGTCAGACATATTATGGCAGAAAATAGTGGGAAAATCTAAAGGAAGAATATCATTATTATATGATAAACTTCTAGAATGGCAGACGGAAGAAGAAACGATAAAGAATTGTATGGTCAAATGGGCTCAGGACGTAGGCCACCCAATTCCATATGCAAAATGGGAAAGATTCCTGAATAAACATATGAAATATACGTATTCATTTGACCTTAAAGAGAATAGCCTTAAGATTTTCCACAGGTGGTACCTCACCCCTGAAAAAATTGCAAAGTTCAACAAAAATTATAGTAACAAATGTTGGAAATGCCAGAAAGAAGTAGGATACTTTATTCACATGTGGTGGGACTGTGAAAAAGTTAAGATATTTTGGAAAGCGGTGCACAAAGAAATACAAGAGGCTTTGGGAGTCAAAATCCCAATGAAACCTGAATGCCTGTTGTTGGGATTATTAGATGTTAAAGTAGAAGATAATACGGAAAAGTTATTTGTTTATTGTGTCTCTGCGGCCAGATTAATTTTAGCTAAAAGATGGAAGGAAGAACATATCCCGGAGGCTGATGACTGGAGATTAAAGTTAATAGATATTATGAATATGGATCGACTGACCCAGAGGTTAAAGCGAGAAAACTAGAGTGGACTATAACATAAATCTTTCTTATAAGAATCAAGTCGTGGATAAGAAGATGTCGGAGACATTCCGAAGACATACAGAACATTAATTAAGAGATAATGGAAGGGGGGGGGGGGAGGATGGGCAGGAAGTACCTATATGAGTTTTTGTTTTTTGTGTGTTAATGTTGGTTCGTCTGGGGGAAGGATGTAGGTGTATGTTGTTATGTTCTGTTTACTTTATGTTTCTTTTTAACTTTTTGGAAAACAATAAAAGTTTGAAACTGAGAATTTGGGGGGCGTTGAGCCCCTGTAAGGGGGCGGTGGGAAAGGAAATGTTTGAGCTTTTTTGGTGAATGAAGGTGGCTGAGGTGGGGTGAACAGTCCCCCCTCCCGCACAAAGCCCACTTCTTCTGCGTCAGGAGCAATAATGGAGAACCCTATGGGCACATCATCTCCCCCTTCTCATTTTCCAGAAGTATGCAACATTGGTATTACCTTTCTATTCTAAGTTCAATAAATCTATTATATAAAGGAGGTCCTATCATGGAACGACCGTCCTAAGCAGAGAAACCTTACAAGGCAGAGACACCAAACTTGGCAACAAAAATAGGCCTCAGGCAAGGTAGGTTTTTAGCAAAGAAACTTTCCCCCCCAAAACCTAAAAGGCCCCCAAAACAACGATACAAAAAACTACATTTCCCAGCGTCCTCCACGGCCGCCAACGAATCTTCCGGCCTCTACATTCTGACAACATGATTGGTTGCCAATGAGAGAGTATTTGCATAACGCCTCTATTGGCCAGCCAACATGAACATTCCGAACCATAATAAACTGGCAGAGGAGGATAAGGCAAAGGCCTGAGGCAGTCGGCAACACAAACACCCAATTCACTTCCCACAGAAAATTTAAACCCCTACAAATCACAGACCACGCCCAAAATTGACAGTAAGGCTTCATTAACTTGATTTTCCCGACTAGGCCTCAGCTCATGGGACATTGTGTATGGCCTGAATTGACAGTAAGGATTCATTAACTTGATTTTCCTGACTAGGTCTCAGCTCATGGGACATTGTGTATGGCCTGAATTTACAATAACCTACCTTGGCACACAGAGCCCCTATGACCCACGCTACATTCTACTGCAGTTTGGAGGAGGGTGGACCATGGATGATGGGATTTGATGTGCCTCCATGGATTATGGGATTTGTAGTACTTACAAACCCTTCATTCCCCACAGACCACTGTGGCCCAGAACCAAGACCGATAAAGACCCAACTTGGCACACAGTGCCCCCATGACCCACACTCCATCCAACTGCAGTTTAAAGGAGGGCACACCATGGATGATGGGATTTCAAGTACCTCCACTCACTTCCAAAGTACCCCACCCACACAAGCATCAACCTCTACATCAACACAGCAGATGGAAAGACAAAAAACATTGTATATCCACAAGCTCTGCAGAACGCCAGCAACACCACACACCGACAACTCCACAGGACTTCAACATCCCACCCACCAGAACAACCCACAACGACACAGCTATGACCCCACCAAGACCATAAATAACATCAATTCCAACCCTTACATATCAGACTTTCTCGCATCTTCTAAATAGGGCACAGCAACGCGTGCCGGGTACAGCTAGTAGTTTCATAATTTCAAACTTGAATGTTTCTAATTTACACCTTTCTTTACTATATAGTAGCATTTTTTTAAAAAAAAGTGAGTTGTTTGGTGTGCTGCTAAGAAAGTCTCAGTAAGTTTTACCAAGATAGGCTTATCCACTGTGGTTCGGTTAAAACGTGAGCCTGCCTGTTCCATTATAATTATCCTCTAATCCTTAGCAATTTGCACATCACCAAATCCACCTTTCGCGTATTCCCAGATAATTTGGATACCTAGAGAAGCTTTCTGGTTTGCTTACGTCTTGAGCTGAATTATTTCCAGCCCAATCAATTCAGTATTTCACCAATGGTTTACTTCAGGTGGCATTTAATTCTTGCAGGGCAATTTGCATGATTAAGCAGTCTCTTCATATAACCCGTGAGCGGTTCTTGGAGCCTTACTCCTGCGTGAATTCCCTATCTCTTCCCACTTTAATACCAAACTGTAGGAACTTCCCATTTTATCGACAGGACCAGAGATTGTTCAGCAGGGGGGGAAATTGCATACAAATACTGCTTTGGGAATTAACAGGACATTGATATCGGAGGTGACCCCCTTGTTTTCTTAGGCTCTGTAGAAGACAGTTTAAAACCAAGGGATTCATAGTTTTCCCAAGAACACCAGGCTGGAAGTGATTCCATAACCCCCCATCTGTCCCCCACATGGGAACCTAAGGCTCTTCCCATGGCCCCGTGGTCTCACATGACAATGCCTCTGTAACCCACACTTTATGAATACACCCAGTTATTTTCCTTTTGCATTACTCTTATGGACTTTTGCTCATTCCCAAATACTTTTTTCTTTCTATCTAGTACCCCCTGGGCTATCTTTTATGAATCTAATAAACTGCTTATCTTTCTGGTGGATTGGCAGGGGTGATCAGGATGTTATTCCTCATAAACTCCAATGTATCTTCCCTCATGTTTTCCCTATGTATGTAATTTTAAAAATATGAAAGTGCCACTGTTTACCTTTAGCCAGCTACCTTGAGGCTAAAGCTTGTGAAAGCTGCAAAGCTTGTGATTCAATCACCACTCCACTAGCCTCATTTCCATGACAATGGCAGGAGCTAGCCCTTTCAAAGGATCTTTCCCCTTTGGGCCAAAACTGGTTTCTGCTAATCAATAGGCAAAGGCTTCTGAGATTCGTCTACCTTTGTGCCATTGATTAATAGGCAAAACTATTTCTATATTTCATAAAAGGCCACCTCTGCCAGCCTCAGAAACTGGTACATGGCTACAGTTTTTTCGCTTGTTTATCATTCAGAAGACTGAAACTCTCATAGAAAGATCTGTATTGGCCCCTTGTCAACAGGAAGGGGCCATTAAGGACAGTTCCCATTTCCCACAGAAGAACAAAAGACTTTTCTCTGACCCGAAAGGTCAGGTGCTTGGATTCATTAACATATGGACAAATCTACTCAAGGAAACTCCAGCTGCTTTGTTTTGAACACATTCCTGCTCCTTGCTACCCATTTGCCAGAGCAGAAGTGGCACTGTTTCACTATTGGATCAAACTCCAGCTGCCCCAGCGGTTCCACCCAATCAACACAAAGCTGGTCTGGGGGTGGGAAGTGGGAAATGTGAATCTGTAACCCATTATACACTGTGCAAAAAACTCAATCTGAAGTGTGTGTGGACCGTCATGTTTAGCATCCTGCTTGCAGTCCTTGCCTTTGGAAGTAACATTTATTTCTCTCTGAGAAGAAGTAGAGAAATGCAGCTACCATTGTTTGGCAAGGGTCATTTTCGGGAAATTAATGTGGCATAAAAACCAAAAGAAAAGAATATCACTGCCTAAGAACCATGATAAAATGGCTCATACTTACACAGGATAGGTATATTGTTTTTCCTTTAAACATTATGTAAAGTATGTATACCTTTAAACCTTGCTGTATGTGATCCTACAACCTTTATATATATTTTTTCGATTCGTGTTGAATGTTGTGAGACTACAAGTTCAGTTCCCCCTGGGTTTCAGAAGACATCCATGCCTCAAGCATGCCTGGAGCAAGTTAGTGTTCCAACAAAGGAAGCTGCCTATTCAGACCAAATGTTGAAATATACATTGGCTGCAAATTACCCTTAATACATTCCAGCGACCGCTGGCTTGCACTGTTCCTCATTGTAGCCATTAGGGATTTCTCCTAGATTTCAGAATGTAGTGTGTTGTCAACAGTTACTCAGCCAAAAGCTATAGAAAAGGGGATTGTGTTCTGACTGATAAAGTTTTCTTTAAAATGTATGTAAAGGGTACCTGCACTTTACAATTACTAGAAAACTGAATTTTGTACAGAACATTATAAAGAAAAGAAATGGTGTTTCCCCATATCCTCTGCTAAAACAAGGGCTGCAAACACCCCATCCTCAAGAAATCGTTGCTGTCTATGCAAAGTTTTGCTTTCATGATAAACATGTACTTTTTATTGTATCTTGGCATTACTTAACGAACGAAGATTCTTAGGAAGGACTCATCCCACGCTTTCTACAAGCACGTTGATGACTAAAAAGGCCAATCTGAGATAGGCAAGTCTGGTTGCAGAAAGCGCAGCTGAAAGTTTACTTGGTGATGTTGTTTCCAAGTTGCAATTCTTTCTGTGTTGTCGTTTCTCTTCGAGACCCATTCGACGTGTCTTCTCGAAAGAGGCCGCAGCATTGTGGATAGTGCGTCTCCATGCCTCCCGATGTGCACCATTGTTGGTGATCAATCTGACTGAGCCTGAGATGTTGTTTCAGGGAGTCCTTATATCTCTTTTTGGGGGCGCCTCTCTTGCACTGACCCGTGGCGAGATCACCATAGAGTAGTATCTTTGGGAGGCGGTGGTCCTCCATCTTAGAGACATGCCCTGCCCAGCGCAGCTGTGTTCTCAATAGCATGGCCTCAACGCTGGTGATCCCTGATTGCTCAAGGACAGTAACATTTATCACATAGTAGGTCCAGTGTATATTTAGGACTGTGTGAAGACAGCGCTGATGAAAGCGTTCAAGGAGTTGTAGGTGTTGGTGATAGGTGACCCATGTTTCAGACCCACAGAGGAGAATAGACAGTACGATAGCTCTGTACACACTCATTTTGGTGCTTTGCCTCAGGTGCTTGTTGCTCCAGACTCTTTTGTGAAGCCTTCCAAATACACTATATGCCTTTGCTAATCTATGATGTATCTCTTTATCAATCTTGGCATCTGAATAGATGATTTTTCCCTGGTAGGTGAACTGCTGAACAGACTTAAGCACAGATGTGCCTATGCTGACATGGGGATTATGGTGTTCTTCCTGTGGTGCAGGCTGGTAGAGGACTTCCGTTTTCTTCAGGCTGACTTCCAGCCCAAACAGCTCTGCAGCTGCTGTAAATCAGGATGTGAGGCGCTGCAGGGCTCCTTCTGAATGGGCAACAATTATTTTTTATTGTACTTTCATGATAATACATGAAGTAATATCAGAAATCTGCATAAAACTGTAGCTTGTGGGAAGAGCCCATTGTTTCATTTATTGAATGGCAGAGGGATGAGAATGTCTATCTGGTTGTAACTTGGGGCAGATTAAATATAGCTTGGACATCTCTATTCAAGTCTATATTATTCACATACCATCTTGTCAACAGTGGAAATAAATGACCAGGTTGTTTGGATCTTGTTTAACATTTTTGTTTGTCATTTTTACTTGATGTTATCATCTGTTTTTGTATATATTTTAATTTATTTTGCCTTATCGTAATCGCTCGGCCCAAGTTAACTGCCCCAATTCCCTTCAGAGATATGATGTTGGGTACAAAAAAGTTGTTGTTATTGTTGTTATATTATTATTATCTTCGTGCTATAAGAACCAGAAGTGGTGATTTTTTTTCCACATTGCTGTAGTCATATTTGTATTATTCTTTCCGGTGTGTGAATTTTTGGAACAGTGAAAATCCTTGTGTCTTGTTACTGTGAATTTTAGCAAGAAAGAGTAAAAATGTGAAGAAGACAGTGTTGTCAAATTGAGCTTATAGTTTTTACAAGGGTCTTGGTAGAGGTGTACAAATGTCATCAAAAAAGTATTGGTTAGTGCAGTGGTTCCCAAAGTGGGCGGTGGGGCGATCCAAGGGGGTGCTGGGAGGCTCAGGAGAATTTGAGGGGCGGTGAACCCCTGTAAGGGGGCGGTGGCGTGAGCCAGGCTTGCCACTTGCAGGGTTGCACACTTGCGAGGACGTCCCCGTTGTAAGAAAGAGGCGATACACAGGACTGCGCCATGGGCGGGGTTGATGAGAGGAAGGAGGCGCGTGCTCCGGTTTCCATGGCAATGCCTCCCCGGGGATTCCAACTCACAGGGACACAGTCGCAAGCACGTGATCCCCGGACAGACGTTGCCATGGAAACCGCAGTGCACGCCTCCTTCTTCTCGTCAACCCTGCCCATGGCGCAGTCCTGTGTATTGCCTTTCTTCCAATGGGGACATCCTCGCAATCGCGCCTTGCTGGACCCGGTACGGGGCGGGGTGAGCAGGAGGCGCTTTTCAAGGTAGGCCAGTGCCGGTCCCTTCTTTTTTCAATGCCATAAAAACAACATGCAATTAAAATAGCATTTAAATTAAAATTAAAACACATTAAAACATTTAATTTTACGTAAAGGTAGAAACACCCATACGTATATTTTCTGTTTAATTGCTATTAAAAAATTTCTAGAGGGCAGTGAGTAAATTTTTTTCTGTAAAGGGGGCGGTAGGCCAAAAAGGTTTGGGAACCACTGGGTTAGAGTAAGAAAGGAGATTATTATTTATTTATTTATTCATTATTTAAAACCTTTGTACCCTGATCTTCTCATCTCAATAGAGGGACTCAGACTGGCAGATTAGTGCAAGGAATTTTATGTGTAGATAAAAACAGTCTGACATTATAGTGCACAAATGGGAAAAAGATGGAACAACAACTTTCAAAATAATAAATTGGTTTTTTGTTTACTTTTGCATTGAATTTTTAAAACTTGTTCAGTGTGGAGTGTGGTCCCCATGGGGAGAAAAGTGGGGTATAAATAAAGATAACAACAACAATAACAATAATAATAATAGCTAGTCTGGAGTGAGCTGTTAGGTTGACTTTTTTGCAAGTGGGATGGACTGTTAAGGGCTCTGAAAAGGACTCTCCAAATCAACATGGCAGATGAGATTCAGTATCATTAAATGTACAAATAGAATAATGCCGAATGGAGGAAACCAAACCCTACACAATCATAATCTCCCATGGCATGGAGAAGAGATTGAACTTTGGGTTTACCAGAAAATACTCTGTGGAGTTGTGGTGTATGGTTCATACCAGCTTCTATTACTGCAAACATCCAGCAAGAGATTGAAAATGAAGCCGCCAGTGTCATGATGCTGATTTAGTGCTGCTGAGTGTGTATATTTCTAGCTGATCCATGTCAAAAGAAGCACCGTGCAGCTGGAAACGAGCAACAAAAATCATTCAGAGGTTGTAGCTAGGCATGGTTTAGAACCCAAAAATAGGAAATCAAAAATCTAATGGGGGATTTTTTTTTGATTAGTAATAGGAAGACTTACAAAAAATTTCCAAAAATTTCTAAAAATGTAACTTAATTACTAACGAAATTCGTTAGTAGTTCGTATGCCAGCGCATGCGCATTCCAGATGGTTTTGGCCTACAACTCCCAGAAATCCTAACAGCTGGTAAATTGGCTGGGATTTCTGGGAGTTGTAGGTCAAAACTTGAATACATCACACTGAATTCTAGATGGGACTCTCCAAATAGGAAGGAGGGAGCAAAGGAGGGAGGGAGGGGGTATTCTATTCTTGGAAGCAGCAAAAAAACAGGAGGAGGAGGGCCCCCCCTCGCTCCTCGCTGCCTCTCTCTCACCCCGATCCCGAGGAGCGAGGGCCCAAGTTTGCCCAGGCTGGTCATATACCTACATTCCATGCACATGCAATAATACAGCAGTAATAACAATGGGTATAAGAAGAGGTAAAATTCAAACCGGTATTCTGACTGGTCCCTCCTCATGCGGTGCAAACGGGCTCTTCTCTGTGAGCCGGGAAAGCCAGCGTTTTCTGCTTGGGTGCACACACATACATATTCTTTGGGGGATTTGCTGCAGAATCTTCTCTATGAGCCCGGGATTCTGCAGCAAATCCCCCCCAAGAATATGTATGTGTGTGTCCCAAGCAGCAAACGCTGGCTTTTCCCGGCTAATTTCCGGGCTAATAAGAGAAGAGCCCGTTTGCACCGCATGAGGAGAGACCAGTCAGAATACTTCGGTTTGAATTTTACCTCTTGTTATTGTTATTACTGCTGTATTATTGCATGTGCATGGAATGTAGGTATGACCAGTTGGATTACTTATAATATTAGGCACTTACAGTAGCATTCATTCTATTATACATTAGGTTGGTTTCTCACCCCAATACTCTTTGATGCTTTAGATCCTGGCAGGCAGGAGAGGCAGGGAAGCCTGGAAAATGTAAACAGAGAGGTTTACTCAGAGTAAATCCACAAAGGAGGGCACTTCATCCAAAGTGCCCTCCTTGCAGATTTACTGAGAGTAAACCTCTGTTTACATTTTTCCAGGCTTCCAGCCGAAAGAAGGAGCGAGTTTAGGGCTTGCCTTGCCATAATACTTATTGGCAAGGGAGGTGGGAGGGTGGTGAGAGAGAAGGAGGGTCCCCCCCCTTACGACCTAATAACGACACTTAAGAAAATCCTGGCCCCCGGAGTTCGAAAAAGAAAGTCCACTTCCTGGTTGGCGTTCCAGGTGCGGAAATACTCGAAAGTAGCATTTCTTACGAATTTCTTACGAAACGAATCATTTTCATAACTTTTTTTCTCATGCCTAGTTGTAGCCCTTTCATTATAAAGGGAGGAAACATAGAAAGGATTTGATTCTTATTAGGTATCAGGGAAAGGGGGAGGCTACAAAAATGACCTGATAGTGTAAGATAAATATTTTAGTACAGAAAAGTTTTTCTTTACCTCTCATAGTGTCGCCCACTTGGGCCTTGGGACCTGACCTCCCTGGATAAACCACACAACAGCTGAGGTACAACAAGTTTTATTGGTTAATAAGTTGAATAAAAGGTTTGGAGGCAATCCTTGTAGTGTTTCCAAATAGCAGCCAAAGTCAGGGAGTAGCAGGATAGTGTGATCCGTGGCAACAGGATCACAAGCGGAGGAAAATGGGGACACAACCCGGATGCAAGGAAAGTCTTTCAAAGGATCCCAGCCGAAGTAAATAAGGCTGGGTTGGTTTGCTTAAAGGCAAAGAGTCCAATAAAAACAAAGTCTTTTCCGGATCAATCACAGGGTCTCGACGATGAACGGGAACAAGGCACAACGCAGGATCAAGTCAGCCCGGCGTAGGCTGGCTCGCACAAGCTTGGCTGGGAGGCCCGAGGTGGCCTCTTCCCCAGTAGCATCTCCTTAGCGCGGCGTTGGTACAAGATACTTGCAATGGGCATCTCGTGGCAATTATAGTATTCCCTGGCTTTGAAGTAAGTACGTCGAGTGTCACAGCTTGATGATTGATGGTTGTCTATATGTTATGTTACCTCAGTCTTTCTGGTATGCACAGCTTGTTAGTGGCTACCATCTGGACAAAAGGGAGGCGATCTCTCGGTTCCTTCAGAGCGCCTCACTATCAGGGAGGCTAGATGGTATAACCTTGAGCTGCCAATGTTATGCATTCATCCCTGGCTTCTCACGGGAAAGAGCGGGAGGCCCAGGGCAAGGTTTGAGAGTGAAGCAAGCTGGCTTGGGCAGCACCTTGCTGCCGCCTTGACTATAGTCTCGCTCAAGCAAAAGTGATGCCTGAGGCCCTTGAGGTGTGACACATAGTATGAATTGTCAGGGTCTGCAAACATCTGCAAACATCATGCTCAACTTCTAGAATGATTCCATCACCTTTGCCTTCAAAAAAATTCCGGCAAAAGGGAAGACAGGCAGACAAACATCGGTAAACATCACCAGCATTGAAACTATGATTCTCAGCCATCAACTTTGCTGGAGTGTTCCCATTGTCCAAATGCTCGATCACTGTCTTCCAAAGCAGTTACTTTATTATCAATGTGAGAAATGGCTTGGCTCGACTTACCGGGCCGAGCAGTTTGCAACGCTGGGTGTCCTCACCACCATTATGGCTCAGGAGGGGGCTTCTTCTCCCCAGGAGATTTTCCCACCACCAGAGCCAGCTGACCAATGGTATGGCTGGCTCCGCCCTGACCTGGCTCGGAGTTGGGACCAGCCCTCTCTTCCGCCCGAGCAGCCTACTTAAGGCTGCCCGAGGCCTACCAGCAGGCACTGGGCCTGCTTCAGCTTTTCCACCCTCCCTCCCTGCATGTATTATTGCTCCGCATTTGTCAGCTTATCTTGCTGTTGTTTGGTATTCATCTTGCTCTGTATTTTGTTAGCTGATCTTGCTGTTGTTGGGTGTTTATCTTGTTGCAACTCTGTGTTGGGCATGTAGCATGGCCCCTGGATCGGGGTGGTGTATCGCCCCTTGTTGGAAGGGGGGATAACGCCCTGGCCCCTGGAGTGCCAAGCTTATGGGAACTGGTAGCGTGTTGGTGGCACCCAGGGATGTAAGCATCTTCGGACAGCAGCGGGCTGTCCGACCACTAATCCAGGACCCATGCATGGCTGCCAACCCTTGTTCCTGTTATCAATAAATGGTTGTGGCCAATTTTACTCCAAATACTTGTGTCGGTGTCTTCTTGGTCAGTGTTTCCCAGCCAGTGTGCCACGGCCCACTAGTGTGCGGTGAGCGATCATCAGGTGTGCCGTGGGAAATTGGAACCTCCAATACCCTTTCTTCCCCCTCCTGCCCAACACTTTTTCTTCTCCACTCGGGCTCCCTTCTTCCCAGCCTTGCTCTGCTCGCTTTGCCTCGCTTTGCTCTGGGGCGAGTCTGTGCAGTAGCGCCCGCACGGGTCACATCTTCCTCCCTCCCCCCTTCCCTCCTGAACCTGAAAATGGCACGTGTAGAAGAAAAGTCAGTGTTTGGCAGGAGGGGGGGAAGAAAGGGCACTCTGGCATGGGCAAACTTGGACCTTCGGTGTTTTGGGCAAAATTCCTAGCAGCCTCAGGCCCTTTTCCTTTTCCCCTCAGCCAGTTAAAACCTCAGGCTGTTAGTGTAGAAAGAAAAAAAGTTTCCCATGCCTGTTTTAGGGACAAAGTGGTGAGGGATTCTGGAAGAAAACAAACAACAACATAACATAACATTGTTTGAGTTCACAAACTCTGGGTGTAGGTCAAACTTCCAAACTCAAGTCAAACCCAAGCAAACCCTTTCAGTACTTTCTGTTGGTAATAAGAGTTCAATATGCCAAGTTTGGTCCAATTCCATTGTTGCAAGAGTTCAGGATGCTCTTTGATTGTGTGTTAACTATAAATCCCAGAAACTGTAACTCCCAAATGTCAAGGTCTATTTTCCTCAAACTCCATCTGTGTTCACATTTGGGCACATTGAGTATTCATGCCAAGTTTGGTCCTGATCCAACATTGTTTGAGTCCACAGTGCTCTCTGGATATAGGTGAACTACAACTCCAAAACCCAAGGTCAATGCCCACCAAACCCTTATAGCATTTTCTCTTGGTTATGGGAGTTCTGTGTGGGAAGTTTGTGTTTTTCTGCCATTCCTGCCAGGATATCTATGTTGTGTTCATCGAAACAGGCCCAGGTTTCACACTGAGTGTAAAACGCTGCCAGATCGCTTGAACTATTTTAATTGTGTTTTAACGCTGTTTTACTGTGCATTTTTATCTCGTTTTATATTGCATTTTAGTGTGTTATGCTGATTGTATATTGTTTTGCCCCTGGCTGTAAGCCGCCCCAAGCCTACTTGGGAGTGGCGGCATAGAAGCCGAATAAATAAATAAATAAATAAATAAATACATTTTAAAACATATTAACTGTATGTATTACTGTGTTAGAGTGTCATTTTGTGTCATTTTGGTTGGTGGTGTGCCCCAGGATTTGGTAAATGTAAAAAATGTGTCGCGGCTCAAAAGAGGTTGAAAAACACTGTTCTTGGTAATATGGGGGGAGGTGTATCACCCATACACACGCAATAGAAAACAAAATGTCGATAGACAAAAAATTTAAAAGATGTGGTTAAAGCTAACCTTTTAAAATGTGGTATAAATATAGAGAATTGGAAATCCCTGGCCCTCAAGCCTTCTTACTGGACGTCCGCTGTGGATCCGGAATAAGCCTTCACGGTCATTTACGGATCCACCGCCAGGACTCTACCTCTGGAAGACAATCATCTTCGGCCACGAGTGATAGTCTATAAGCAGGGGCGGTCCTACCGGTAGGCAAAGGATGCCGCTGCGTGGGGCGCCATCTGGGTAAAGGGCGCATTCCCCCGCCTGCCAGACAGCGTCCGACTGATGTTCCGCTTTTGGGCCTTGTGCGCTCCAACGCCGCGCCATAGCCTATGGAACCTATGGAACCAACTAGGTTCCTGAATGCCTTGAGGGATTTGGAGCCTGCCAGCGATTCACTCGGTGAGCTGGTTACCACCTGGAACCACGCGCTGTCCTCCGCTCTCGACGAGATCGCCCCTAAACGCCCTCTCAAACCCCGCGCATCCTGTTCACCTTGGTACACAGATGCACTAAGATCTATGAAGCGGGAGAAGAGACGGCTAGAGCGCAGGTGGAAGAAGCTCCGCGACGGGCCATCGACATCAGCTTATAAGCTTTTTATGGATGTTTATGAGCATGCTGTCAAGGAGGCGAAAAAAGTTTATTATGCCTCCTTGATAGCGTCTGCGGATTCACGCCCAGCTCAATTGTTCAGGATAATTCGGCAGCTGACGATGGTCCCTACCATCCCAAACAATGACAATTCAGCCCTTTCTGCTGAGGTTTTTCAGAATCACTTCGCAGACAAGATTGCGTTGCTCCGCCGGGACCTTCCTTCCACACTTGATACAGTCCAGGAGCTGGAGACTCCGTGGCCCTCCGCCGGGTCCACCTTCGACCGGTTTCGACCACTGGACGCAGAGGATGTTGACAAGAGACAGATGAGGAAAAAAACCCTGTAAATGAGTATATATCCAAATGGTCAGCCAATCTGGGCAAAAATATCCCCAAGGAAGAATGGGAGAAAATATGAAAAATTAAACAGAAATACACCTATTCATACTACTTAAAAGAAAATATGTACAAGATGGTTTACAGGTGGTATGTAACCCCTTGCCAACTTTCTAAAATATCAAAAAACAATAACGATCTTTGCTGGAAATGCTCCCAAGAACGTGGCACCTTTTTCCACCAATGGTGGACCTGCAGTAAGGTTAAGAAATATTGGAACTCGGTCAATAATGTGATCCAAGATATGTTAAAAGTGACTGTCTCAAACAAACCAGAATTTTATCTATTGAATATTTCAGGACCACAAACCAATAAGGAAACAGAAAAGTTACTTACATATTTAACCGCGGCAGCAAGAATTGTTTTAGCCAGATACTGAAAGAGGCCGGAAATTCCCAATGTCGAAGAGTGGCTAACAAAAGTACTCGAAATTGCGGAACTAGACAAGCTCACTTATTTGCTTAGAGACAATCCCACTAATTCTTTTGATAAAACTTGGGCCCCTTTTGTTGAATTTATGAAAGTGAAGAAACTTGTAAATCTTAAGGGGCTAAGCATCTAAGCTCTGAAAATTCTTTTGTTTTCTCTCCACCAAATGGGCCAAACAGGAATATTTCTTATTCGAGATGAGAAGTCAACATCTCTTTTAATTGTGGTGTATTGTAGATGTTGTATTGGTGTATTGATGTTAATCTGTCTGTTGGATTGTTCAATGTGGGGGGAGGGGATGGGGGGGTACCTGTCTTTGTAATTTCTCTTTCATGTTTTCATTCTTTTTGTTATGTATTTTCTTCAATAAAGCTCTTTAAAAAAAAAAAAAAGATTGTCGCAGCCCTTAAGTCGACCACCTGCTCCCTCGACCCGTGCCCCTCCATGCTGATTCGAGCTTGCGTGGAGGGGTTACGAGGCCCTCTGTTGAAGATAGTCAACTGCTCCCTTGAGCAAGGGGCTTTTCCAGAGGAGCTAAAAGAGGCGGTGGTCAGTCCATTGCTGAAGAAGCCCGGATTAGACCCCGCGGCTCCCTCCAATTACCGCCCAGTGTCGAACCTTCCGTACCTGGGCAAGGTGATTGAGAGGGCAGCAATGGACCAGCTACAGACCTTCTTGGATGACGCAACCTGGCTAGACCCCTTCCAGTCCGGCTTCCGTTCAGGCCATGGGACGGAGACTGTCCTGGTCTCCATCACAGACCTACTCCGCTGCCACTTGGACCGAGCTGGATCGGCGCTGCTCGTGTTATTGGACCTCACGGCAGCGTTTGATACCGTCGATTACCAACTTTTGATACACCGCCTGGCGGTGGCGGGGGTAAGGGGGACAGCCCTCAACTGGCTGTCCTCCTTCCTCCAACGCCGCCAGCAGCGAGTGAAGTGGGGGGGCGGTCTCCGAGGCTCCCGCTGAGTTGCGGGGTGCCTCAGGGGCTATCCTCTCCCGCTGTTATTTAACATCTATATGCGACCACTCGCCCAACTGGTACGGAGTTTTGGGCTGGAGTGTCATCAGTACGCTGATGATACCCAGCTCATTCTGAGGTTGGACCCCGGGGCAGTCTCTGTACCCGATAATTTCCATCTTTGCCTTGAAGCCGTTACTGGATGGCTGCGAGCCAGTAAGTTGAAGGTGAACCCGGCGAAGACGGAGATCTTGTGGCTGGGCCGCCGGGTAGTGACCCAGTTGCCAACTTTCGATGGTGTGGCCCTCTGCCCTCAGCCATCGGTAAAAAGTCTGGGGTCCGGCTGGGCGCCCACCTGTCCATGGAGGAGCAGATTGGCTGCACCTGCAGGACAGCATTCTACCACCTACGGTTGGCTAGCGCCTGGCTCCCTACCTCTCCCAACGCGACCTTGCTACGGTGATCCAAGCCACGGTCATCTCGAGGCTCGATTACTGTAATGCACTCTACATTGGCCTTCCCTTGTCGATGATCCGGAAGCTTAAGCTAGTGCAGCACGCCGCAGCACGCCTCCTCCTGGGTGCTGCAAGATCTGACCGCGCGACCCCACTCCCTGCGCGAGCTGCACTGGCTTCCGATTGAATTCGGGTCCTCTTCAAGGTGTTAGTTCTCACCTTTAAGGCCATCTATGGTTTGGGGCCAGTGTACCTGAGGGAGCGACTTACCCCTTATGTGCCCACGAGATCACTGCGCTCTGAGGAGCTTAACCTCCTTGAGGTGCCTTCCCTTGGAACCTGCAGACTGGCCACTACACGGCGGAGGGCATTCTCTGTAGCTGCCCCAAGTCTCTGGAACGGCCTCCCGGAGGAGATCCGCGCCATCCGCGCTCTTCTGCCCTTCCGCAAGGCCTTGAAGACTTGGCTCTTTAGGAAGGCGTTTGGCCCTTAACTCAACCACACTGTGTGCCATGCCGCCTATCCCCCCCCAGATTCTTATCTCGTCCCCACAGCCTTCGCTGAGGGCTAGTGTTTTTAATATGTTTTAACTGCTTTGATGTTTAATGTGTTTTAACTGTTTAATCTGTTTTATTACTCACGGTGTTTATGCTTCTTCTGTAAACCGCTCTGAGCTCCGGAGTGAGCGGTATACTAAATCGAAGTTAATAAATAAATAAATAAATAAATAAATAGCAAACCTCCCTGCGTGCCGAATAGGGAGTGCTGTGTTTACAGGCTTCTGCGCCTGCGCACAGGAGTTTTTGGGCATGCGCGGAGGGGGCGCCAAAATAATGTTTGGGGGGGGAATAATGTTCGCTTACCATTTAAAATTACCTTAGACCGCCCCTGTCCATAAGTTTACCCAGTTCAAAACACGGAGAAATCAGGTGTTCAATTTGAGATCTTTTGCATTCAGTGTGTGTCCTCTACAGCCCTTCCCAAAGTTTGGACTCAAATTACAAGTGATGCATTGGGAACAAAGTGTTCCCATGCAAAATGCTGCATTCTTTTGCAGTTTGTCTTCAAAAGCAGGCATTTTATTCATCCTATCATTTCCCCTCTTTTTTTCTTTTTCTTTTTGGCTGAATAAAGTAAAGCACTTTGATCCAGTAGCTTGAGTTCAAAATCCAAACACAATGAAGTAGAAAGGATTATTCTGTCCGAAGAGAATACGTAGCGGAGTGTGTGGGAAACAATGAGAGCGAATATCTCTGCCATCGTGCCGCCATTCTCGGGGTCTTCTCGGGTTCCTGCCCGTTTTTGTCTGCCTCTCCTTTGATTACTCACCTTCGCAATGTGATTCCCAAGACTGTGAAGCCTCTGAAATGTGAAGCGAAAGAAGGACATGAACGTGCTGCAGCACATCTGCAGTGCAAACACAACCTGACATTGCTGCAAGCTTTAATCTTGGTTTGAGGGGCACGTAGACCTGTCCGCGGCTTTAGATGTGTCTGTGTGCGCGCGCCTGTCTCTGTGTGTGACAGGGGACTACTTCCAAAATTGTATGCTTTTCTTATTTTGCAAAACGATGTGGCAGAAAGAGAGAAAGAATAGAAAAAAAAGAAAATCATTTGATCTCATTCCTTCCGATTGTTAAAGACTTGTAGCAGAGCTGTATGGCTTTAGGGTTACCTATACCCTAGATTTTCACAGAAAGTCCAGAAAATCACTTCTCCATTATTGCTAAGTACTGGGAGAAACCAGCTTTCAAAAGATTTAATGATCCTTCCTAGTGGCTTCCACGGGATTTTGGAAGGGGTGATTTCTTTGAGTCTGCAGGGAGTTCTCTATGTCCTGGGCCTTATATGTCCCTTTATACCAGCTCCTTATTAAACCATCCTGGGTGTTATAGATGTGTTTTTAAAACTGTACTCTTGGTTTACGTGCCATTTGCAGCCATTGTGATGTTTGAGCATTCCTGCTTTTCCTGTACTTCTGTTGAGGTTCAGTTCATTTATTGTCAGCCATCTACATTTGCTGAAGTTTGGTGCTCTGAACCCCCCATATAAGTGGAAAAACAGCTAATAAAGAAATTGCTATTTCTTTTATCAGAGGGATAAAGGAGTTCAAGGAATTTCTGCATCTTCCAACATGATTCTATGGGAATGTGGCGTAGCTGGCTGGGTGTCAGTTGCATAAGATCTCAGATAAGAGTTTGAGGCCTGCCCGGGTCGGGGTGAGCGCTCGACCATTTGTGTAGTTCGTTGTTGCATCTGTCAGGTAGGAAATTTAGATACTAATTGTGTGTGGAGGCTAAACTTTATTTATTTATTTATTTATTTACGGCATTTATATTTATTTACTTATTTATTTACATCATTTATATTCAACTCCCAGAAATCCTTCTCACCCATGTTAGGATTTCTGGGAGAGGACTCAGGGCGGATCACAATGCACATATACAGGCAAACATTCAATGCCATTTGACATACAAACATATATAGACAGACATAGAGGCAATTTAACATTCCAGAAAGTCAGTAGAGATCTTATGCAGCTGACACCCAGCCAGCTGCGCCACATTCCCGGTGCTTTAACTGATTTACGAGGTCGTAAATCTCCAGGAAATACACACACACACACACAAAAAGAATGAAGGAATGCGACAGCTCCTCCTGGTGGCTGGAATGTTAAATTGCCTCTATGTCTGTCTTATATGTTGTATGTCAAATGGCATTGAACGTTTGCCTGTATGTGTGCATTGTGATCCACCCTGAGTCCCCTGCGGAGTGAGAAGGGTGGAATATAAATAAATAAATATGGCCAAATTTAACTGGAAACTGACAATAGAATGCATTCGAGGACCTAGAGCAGGGGTGCTCACACTTTTTCAGCATGGGAGCTACTGATTAAAAAACCAAGTCCCAAAGATCACCTACCCAGAAATGTAAAACGTATAACTATTTTCTTATTTATTTATTTATAAACTTCCCACACAGAACCCCCATGACCAACAGAAAATACTGGAGGGATTTGGGAGGAATTAACAGTGATTTAGGGGAGAGCACGCCTGCTCTCTCTTCTCTGCTTGGAGTCTCAGAAACAGCCCTCCCCTTAGCTGAGAGGCCAGCCAATCACAGCAGGAGGAGGGCTTTTGGTGGAAGGATTTGGTTTCCAAAAAGGAAGAGAAAGATATTATTTATTTATTTATTTACTTTATTTACTTTATTTATATTCCGCTCTTCTCACCCCGAAGGGGACTCGGAGCGGATTACAGTACACATACTTGCAGACAATATGACATATAAACATGTGACATTTATCACAGTACAGTACAGTACATACATTTTGACATATATAGATGAACAGAGGCAAACTTTCTGGCCACCAGGGGGAGCTGATGCACTCCTCATCTCTCAGCGTTTTCCAGCGTCCCTTGTTGTTCTTCCACATTCCTCAGCGATTCCTGGGTTCTTTTTTAATGGCCTCATGAATCAGTCAAAATTTGCCTCCCTATTTAATGTGGTACCTTTATCTTCTACTTGACAAATGTAACTGTCTTTTGGGCTGCAAAGGTCAACAGCAGGCTACACCTAAGGTTGAGAAACCACCTCGACAGGCCTTGAACTCATGGCCTACTGGTCAAAGAGCTCTTATGCAGCTGACACTTAGCCAGCTGCGCCACATTCCCGGTGCTAGGCAGAGAAATCTTCAGCCTTCTCTGCCAACGGGATTGCTAAGATCCCATTTGGTGACCCCTCCCTTGTGACCCGTCCCCAGGGGTCCCGACCCCTAGGTTGAGAAAAACTGCATTTGATCAATATTTCTCCCACCATGAGCACCTCTATCATGTCCGCTAATTAGAAAGCCCTCACAAAAAACACCAAACCAGAGCAAAATAGTTCCTTGTAATAGAGAGCTTTTTGCAGAATATTCAGAGAAAACCGAACTGCAAAATATTTTGTTTTAGAATGGTGAATGAAATATATCTAAGGTGTCCATATCTTCAACTCCCCTGCCATACACACTTAATTTCTAAAAAATGCATACCGGTTGCACTACTAGGTAAGATTGTCAACGATATATTGCATCAATGAAATCCTTGGTTTCTTTTTCTCAGGTCTTTTTATGGGAATGAGTATTTTATATCTGCTTGACACTATGGATGACTAGTGGAGACAAAATCATTTTCTTTATTTTATTACCATTGATGGTTTCTCCTTTTTTATTGGTGTCCTTTCTGTCTGCTCAAGGCAAAAGCAAAGACGTTTCTTACAGTCCGGCACCCTGTCATTTGCAACAAAATAAAATCCAAACTAGAATGTGCAATTTGTAATTATTTCCTGAATAAATTGTACCTTTAATATATCAAAGATGATATTTTTACATCTAGCAAAATGAGACATAAAGCGCTTCATGTACCTAAAGTAACAAAGCGACTTGTAATTTTTCAAGGTTTCTAATATTTAATTATTCTATTTTTTTAAAAAAAATAGTTTTCCTTCTGTAGCTGAATATATTTTACATCTTTTAGACATGTCTGAATTAAGGTGTACCTTCTTGGCCCATAGCAAGTCATTAATTTATTTATGTTAATGTTTATATATACGCTACCGTTCAACTGCCGTCTGACGGATCGCACTAAGACTCTAAACTATCTAGTCCGTGAGCTGCTTTTTGCAGACGATGCCGCCCTTGTCGCCCATTCAGAAGCAGCCCTGCAGCGCCTCACATCCAGCTTTGCAACAGCTGCAGAGCTGTTGGGCTGGAAGTCAGCCTGAAGAAAAGGGAAGTTCTCTACCAGCCCGCACCACAGGAAGAACACCATCATCCCCACGTCAGCATAGGCGAATCTGTGCTTCAGTCCGTTCAGCAGTTCACCTACCTGGGAAGCATCATCTCTTCAGATGCCAAGATTGATAAAGAGATAGATCACAGATTATCAAAGTCATATAGTGCATTTGGAAGGCTTCACAAAAGAGTCTGGCGCAACAAACACCTGAGGCAAAGCACAAAAATCAGTGTGTACAGAGCTATCGTACTGTCTATTCTCCTCTATGGGTCTGAAACATGAGTCACCTATCGCCAATACCTATGACTCCTCAAACGCTTTATCAGCGCTGTCTTCGCACAATCTTAAATATACACTGGACTGACTATGTGACTAATTTGCTATCCTTGAGCAAGCAGGGATCACCAGCGTTGAGGCCATGCTATTGAGAACACAGCTGCGCTGGGCAGGGCATGTCTCTAGGATGGAGGACCACCACCTCCCAAAGATACTACTCTATGGTGAACTTGCCACGGGTCAGCGCAAGAGAGGCGCCCCCCAAAAAGAGATATAAGGACTCCCTGAAACAACATCTCAGACTTGGCCAGATTGATCCCCAACAATGGTCCACCCTGGCCTCACATCAGTAGGCATGGAGACGCACTATCCACAATGCTGTGGCCTCTTTCGAGAAGACATACCGAACGGGTGTCGAAGAGAAACGACTACGCAAAAAGAACCGTAACTTGGAAACATCACCCAAGGAGACTTTCTGCTGTGCTTTCTGCAACCAGACTTGCCTATCTCAGATTGGCCTTTTTAGTCATCAATGCACTTGTAAAAAGCGTGGGATGAGTCCTTCCTAAGAATCTTCGTTCACGAAGTAATGCCGAGATAAATGTGTTCGGTATTTTGTACCAGTGTGACTAGCTTTGTCTGTAGTAGCGGTCAAAAACGGAGGGAAAGGGAATCCCCCAAGTTTTGACTGTCCCTTCTGCAGGTTTCTGTGCATTACGCAATCGCGGACGCCATTAACGAAGCCATTCCAAATTTTGGAAGTACATTTGGATCAATTTCGAAGAAATTGCTGAAAACTTCGGAAGTCTATCAGATACGAGGCGCCAGCGCCCCCTACATCCAAAGCAAGTTTTGAAGCCATTTTCTCTGTGATAAAACAGCCTAGTGTCTACATATCAGAAAGACCCACCAGTGTTTCATCATCCAGAAGCAGCTTTAAGCAGCTCCCCATAAAAAGCTACTGGTAACTTTGCTTCTAGTGATCACATGGTTGGGCATCCTGTTGTAACCTTACGAGAAGCAATATCACCAGTAAGGCTCTGTTGAGTTGCATTCTGGAGAGTGAAACAGCAACAGTGGAACTCCAGGAGGACAGGGTACTGGTGCCAGGCCCGGATCATAGGCTTTTGCTGTCCTAGGCCACAGTTTGGACTTACGCCCCCCCCCCCAAAGTTAGCAGAAGCAGGAAAGGGCAGCGCGGCGGCGGCAGCCAATCGGGGGGCCTGAGGCGGTGCTTAGCTGCTAAGCACCGCCCCGGGCAACTCCCATTGGCTGCTGCAGCTGCGCCTGTCCCTCCTGCTTCTGCTAAGTTAGCAGAAGCAGAAAAGGGTAGCGCGGCGGCGGCAGCCAATCGGGGGTGCCTGAGGCGGTGCTTAGCTGCTAAGCACTGCCCCGGGCAACTGCCATTGGCTGCCGCCGCCACGCCTGTTAGCAGAAGCAGGAAAGGGCAGCGTGGCGGCTTTTGCCGCCCTAGGCCACAGTTCGGACTTACGCCCCCCCCCCCCCAAGTTAGCAGAAGCAGGAAAGGGCAGCGCGGCGGTGACAGCCCATAGTAGGCGCCTGAGCCGGTTCTTAGCTGCTAAGCACCGCCCCGGGCAACTCCCATTGGCTGCCGCCACCGCGCCAGTCCCTCCTGCTTCTGCTAAGTTAGCAGAAGCAGGAAAGGGCAGCGCGGCGGCGGCAGCCAATCAGGGGCGCCTGAGCCGGTTCTTAGCTGCTAAGCACCGCCCCGGGCAACTCCCATTGGCTGCCGCCACCGCGCCAGTCCCTCCTGCTTCTGCTAAGTTAGCAGAAGCAGGAAAGGGCAGCGCGGCGGCGGCAGCCCATCGGGGGCGCCTGAGGCGGTTCTTAGCTGCTAAGCACCGCGTTGGGCAACCCCCATTGGCTGCCGCACCAGTCCCTCCTGCTTCTGAGCAGAAGCAGAAAAGGGCAGCACGGCGGTGGCGGCAGCCGGCCTGGAACCCGCACCACCGCCCCCTCCCCCTGCACTCTCCTCCTCGCCGCGGCTCGGCTCCTCCCGCTTCCTCCCACAGAAGGTGCCGTGGGCGCCATTTTTAAAATAAAAAAATTAAATTAATTTTTATTTTTAATTGGGGGTCTGGATTTGCCGCCCCCCCCCCCCCATGGCCGTTGCCCTAGGCCATGGCCTAGGGTGGCCTTATGAGTGATCCGGGCCTGACTGGTGCCAATTGTGCTGTTGGCCTGGCTGGACTCCAAAAAGACTGAGGGACACGTTTCATACTAATAGACGTGGTCTCTCCATGCTGTATCTGAGGCAGAACCAGAGCAGCCTATTTTGCCTGGTATACACAGCCTGAATCCATCTATCCCACAATCCAACAGCTTAGGTACAATTTCTTTCCTTGCAATTTGAATCCATCAGTTCATGTTCTAGTCTCTGAAGTGGTAGAAAAGAAGCTGGTGCCAATCAAAATGGTTTATACAAATACACACGCAATTTATTGCTTATTTAATAAGAGCTTTGCAGGGTATGTTTACACCTTTTGAAATGACCGGCTTTCTATTAATGTCTCTTAATGGCAAAACTCTGTAACGCTTCTCCCAATTTTGGCTTTGACATTGAGGAGCACATTCTCCTTGGGCAGAATAAATAAGGTACATTAGGCAAATTGAAATGGCAGCTAATAAAGGTGTTGCTTAAGACACATGAAGCTTTGAATTAGGATGAGATGTCCAACTTCTACCGGCCCAGGGGCCTGAATTCCAGTCACTGATGACCTGGGGGGCCTAAGGGTCTGCCTCCACCCCCGGCTCTGCCCCTGTCCCTGCTCCGCCCCCTCCCTGCCCCCAGCTACGCCCTCTCCCCCGGCTCCGCCCCCTCCCCACCCCTCCCCCTAATTTTTATTTAATATTAAATATATTTAATTCCATCCGCCCGTCTCCCCTTTTTTTATTTAATATTAAATATATTTAATTCCATCCTCCCCTCTCCCCTTATTTTAATGCAGGGGTGCTCAGAATGGTGATCGGGATCACCAGGGTGATCTTTGGGCCTCATCCTGGTGATCTTCAGGCCCCTGACCAGGTTTTTTGCTGTTGGTCCTCTTCACGCGCCCCTGCACGCTGCAAAGAAGTCCTCCGTCGTTGCTCCTCCCCGCTCCCTGCTTGCGCGCCGCCTCCAAAAGCTCCAGAGTCCAAGAGGCAGAATGGGCCCCCTCTTTTGGATTCCTCCTCCTCCCTCCGTCCTTCTCCAGCCACTCAGAGTCATAGGAGACCAAAGGGGGCGGGCCTGGATGACGCGATGCATGGCTGGCCCCGCGCGCATGCGCAGAAGTGCCCATTTTGCCTCTCGGACTTCTCATGAGCTCTTGGAGGCGGCACGCATGCTGGCGGCATGGAAATAAGAGCAATGACGAAGGAGGAGGAGAAGGACGCTTTGGGGTCATTTCCTTACCGCATCTCACAGTTCGGTCTTTTTACTTTGGGGTGGGGGCTTGATTGTTCTGTGGCATGTCTCTTTGTTTATTTTTAATGTTTAAAAATGGCCTTTTAGCTCCAAAGCCTCTCTGCTTGCTTTGTTCCTTGAGAAATATATGTTAGGGAATATGGAAATGTGGGAGAAATGGGGTGGTTGGATGTATTTTTGCATGCTCCTTTGTTTACCTTGCCGAGTATTAAATGGCCTTACAGTTCAAAAGCCTCTCTTCTTACTTTCTGGCTGATAATATGTGTGGTAATATGGCAGTGTGGGAGAAATGGGGTGGTTGGATGTATTTTTATGCTCTGTTTTATATTGTTGTTAATTAATTGAAATGTTGATGTTTTATAACTTCATTTTATGTAAACTGCCCCGAGCCTGCTGGAAGGAGCGGGACATAAAAGTGAATAATAAATATTAATAAATAAATAAATAAGAAAATAGTTATATGTTTTACATTTCTGGGTAGGTGATCTTTGGGACTTGGTTTTTTAATCAGTAGCTCCCATGCTGAAAAAGTGTGAGCACCCCTGTTTTAATGTATCCCATCTCCCCTTATTTCATCTTTAAATATATTTAATTTTATATTTAATACATGAGGGGAGATGGGGGGAGGGAATGAGGAGCCCCCTGAGGAGCCCCCTGCTTCGGCCTACCTTTTCCAAACACGCAGGATCCAGGAATACTTGGACGACGAGAGAGGCGATGACCGACTGAGTCGAAGAAGGTCCTAATCGCGTCTGTGGGCCTCAATGATCCAGTAGTAGAGTAGCCGAAGAGTATCGCGAGAATACATAATCCACACGGATTTCGCTGTCAATGCCGGCGTGATCTCCGTTGACAGCGAAATCCCGTGTGGATTATGTATTCTCGCGATACTTGCTCCGAACCCGGAAGTAGGGTTTTTGAAAAAAAAATTATTTATTTTATTTTTCATTTTTTTAATTAAAAAGCTTAGGGGGGCAGAGGAAAGGGGCTTGGGGGCCGTATACGGCCCCCGGGCCGACAGTTGGACAGCCCTGAACTAATAGAATGCCTATCTTAATGGCACTGTGCTGGGTCAAGATGAGGCGGTTTTAATATTGCTGACTTCAGAAGGTGGCACTTGGAAACATCTACTTAATGCCTTAATGGAGGAATAGGAGGCATATGGCATTACGAGTTGGGGGATTCTTTTAATCTGAGACCCCAGAGTCACTTCAATACAATGCTGAGAAAGGAAAACTTCAGCCATCATGTATTTAATTAGGACAGATGCTCCTGGCACCAATCCTTTTAAGTTTACATACATTACAACCCATTAATATTCAACCTTTCATGATGGGCTTATGGCGCCACTAAAGCAGATGGAAGGATATGGAATGCAACTTTAGGGCATTTCCTGTTCTATATATCATCTACGTGAAATCACAGGGGAGGTGTTTTGGAGATGGGAATTCAATGTAATCATGCTCAAGCTTTACCTTCCTTTTCATCCCATGGACTTAGGGGGGAGACGGCACACACGGATATCAGAGGACAACCATTTTAATTATCACTAGCTGAGGACCCGGTGGTGCCCGGGTTATTTGAGGAAGGCATTGTGTGCCAAGGTTGGTTTATGTGGCTTGCAGTGGTCTCAGGAACTTAGCGAAGGTACTGCGAGTCCCGGAGGCCTAGTCAGGAAAATCAAGTTAAGGAAGCCTAACAATATCCCATGAGTTGAGGCCTAGTCAGGAAAATCAAGTTAAGGAAGCTTAACAATATCCCATGAGTTGAGGCCTAGTCAGGAAAATCAAGTTAAGGAAGCCTTGCTGTCCATTTTGGGGCTGGTTTGTGTTTTATAGGGGCTTTAGTGTTGTTTGGGAAATAAATGACGTGAAGGTACTGCAAATCCCATCATTCGTGGCCCCTCCTGCCCTAAACCACACCAGATAGTGAAGTGGGCCATTGGTCGCCTGTTTGCCAAGTTTGGTCCTGATCTGTCAGTGCTGTGGGCCCGAGGCCTTTCCCTCTGAGTCACTTTAGAATGTTTGAATGTGGTTGGCTATTTGGAGGCAGTTATGCAAATTCCATTTCAGTGGCAACCAATCCCCTCTGTCTGGGGCCGTAGAATGTTGGAGTTCTGAGGCTGGCCAGTTAGAGCCCGTTATGCAAATAATCCCACAATGGCAGCCAATCGAAACGCTGGCACATATTCCTCCGGTTGCTCGGTCGCTCGGTTGCACCACCGCAAACACTGACTTTTATTATATGTAATAGATTGTTTATTATGATTTCCTTAGCAGCTTCCAACTATTGGGGGTCATTCTGGAGTTTCTAGGACGCTCCAGGATAACTTCATTTTCTTCTTGTTCTGGGAGCAGTCCACATGATGCCTGGTTGGTTCTGCAAGAAAACACAGGGGTAAGAATGCAAACAGGCTCGAACAAACACAGTGAATAAAGTATTATATTAATTGGAAATCCAGAATATAATGATATTTCAATCATACCACTTGTGGTCACGGAGTCCATGGACGGAAGTCCATATATAGTAGTCCCAGAAAAACCAACAAAAAAAGACTTGCTAATGCAAGGTCGCCAATGCGAAAATCCCGCCAATATTGGATCACACCGTATCACTGCAGTCTGGAGTCTCCTTTGGAACTATACAAATGTCTCGCATTGGCAAGACCCTTGGATTATTATTTCCGTTCCAGAATCTCAATTACATCACTCCATTCTGGAGTTCTCTTTGGAACTGTACAAATACCCCGCATTGGCGGGATTTTCGCATTGGCGACCTTGCATTAGCAAGTCTTTTTTTGTTGGTTCTTCTGGGACTACTTTATATGGACTTCCATCCATGGACTTCGTGACTACTAGTGGTATGATTTAAATATCATTATATTCAGGATTTCCAATTAATATTCTTTATTCACTGTGTTTGTTCGTGCCTGTTTGCATTCTTACCCCTGTGTTTTCTTGCTATATCACTAGCCTTCCTTGTTCTCTAGTCTTCTGGTTGGTTCTGCAGCCATTTAAGCAGAAGTTGAGTCAATATCTTTCAGGAATTGTTTAGTATATATTCCCACATAGCAGGGGACTGGACCAGATGACCCTTGCAGATCTTCCTACTCCAAGATTTTGTGATTCTAAGCCACATTATTTGCTTTTGCTTTTCAATTGACACCTCCTGACAACAAAAATCCCAGACTGTTTATATAATTGCTCGTTTAACTACTTCCTACTCTACCTTTCAGCTAAAAGCAGAGTCAAAATATTTTAAGCAATAATAGGAATATATACAGGCCCGGATTAGCGGACTGTGCCGCCCAAGGCCCCCCTGTCTAAATGCCAACCCCCCGGGGGTGGGGCCTCTTGCGGGGGGCGGGGCCGGCATGACGGACAAGGCGCCGCCGGAAGTCCCGCCCCTAGGGAGAGTCACGCGTCTTCCCCCGCTGCCGCCGCGCTCGCACCGGCGCCCCTCCTCCCTTCACTGAAGGAAGGAGTGGTGCCTGCCCGCGCGAGTGCGGCGGCAGCGGGGGAAGCTGCGTGAGTCCCCCTAGGGGCGGGACTTTCAGCGGCGCCTTGTCTGTCACGCTGGCAGCGGCTCCGCCCCTCCTCCCTTCACTGAAGGGAGGGGGCAGAACCGGCGTGACAGACAAGGCACCGCCGGAAGTCCCGTCCCTAGGGCGACTCACGCGGCTTTCGCCGCCGCCGCCCCGCCTCGTATTTGGGGCATGGGTGAGCGGGGCGGCGGCGGCGGCGTGAGTCGCCCTAGAGGCGGGACTTCAACGACGCCTTCTCCCTCACGCCGGTTCCGCCCCCTCCTTTCACTGAAGGGAGGAGGGGCGGAGCCGCTGCCGGCATGACGGACAAGGCGCCGCCGGAAGTCCCGCCCCTAGGGTGACTCACGCGGTTTCCCCTGCTGCCGCGCGCCTGCCACTGGCGCCCATCCTCCCTTCACTAAAGGAAGGAGTGGCACCCGCCCGCGTGAGCGGGGCGGTGGCGGGGGAAGCCGTGTCAATCGCCCTAGGGGCAGCGGGACTTCCCCGCGGCTCCTTGTCCCTCACGCGGGCGGGCGCCACTCCTTCCTTCACCCCTTCCTTCAGGCCCGGAAATGCCGACACCCAAATCCGCCCCCCAAATGGCCTCGGGTGGCCTTATGGGTAATCTGGGCCCGAATATACAGTATATATATATATATATATATATATATATATATATATATGAGCTGCCTGTCTGGAATAAGTGAAATAAAATATACTTATGGGTTTTTAAAAGTAGGAAGGCTTTTGAATGATGCTTGCCCCCTTTTTTTGTATTTGATGGTGGTTTGTTTATCTTTAATTTCATATTTTTTTTAAAAAAAAGAAGGAATTAGCAATTGAAGTTCAGGAAGGGTACTAGCAAAGACATCCAATTGCCTTTCAGATTTTTCTGAAGTAGACTGTGTTTTGCCAGTCAGGAAGGTACAAGCAGTGAGTGCCTTGAATGGGTACTCTTGGATAGAATTCAAATGATTGCTCGTATAATAAGCTTTCCGTAATGGCCATACGGCATCTACACGGAGCCAAAACATTTTAGATTATTTCCTGCCCAATTAGACTGTGTCATTTCTGGCACTTTACTAATCAAGTCCTGATGGAGCTTCCTGTGTGCCCCCCCCACCCGAGACATAGATAGACTCAATAAGCAAATACTCACATGGCAAGTGGGTGCTGCAACCATAAATGTTTCTGGTGATAATAACAGATGATTAATTGCTCTCATTTTTGAATAAGCTTTCAGCCTGTGAGGATGCTCTCATATTCTTAAGAAGGAAACTTACCTAACTGACAATTTAGATTTAAATTATATTACATTCTGGGTGCATCTGCATTGTAGAATTAATGCAGTTTGACAACACTTTAACTTCTATGGCTCAATACTATGGGATTTTCTTCCATTAAGCTGCAAACTAGTGCAGAAAGCTAATGAAGAGATAGCATAATACAAGGGTTGAATGAAAAGTAATGCCTCCACCTTCGTAACTCCTCAACAGATGGCGCTACTGGTATGCGGCAGGTACTGGCTTGTTCAGGAGACTCTCCTCTACAGTTGCATTTTGGCGGAAAGCCTTAGCATTGAACGATTGTGTTGTTAAAGTGCAAAGTATGGAACCCTGCGCAGATGGTCAGTCAATGCGACTTAGGCAACGTGCAGTCATTGAATTGCATGGGCAAGGGTGATACACCTCGCGCCATGAACCAATAACACAAACACATGTGGTTGGATGAAAATGGCCACAACTCATTTATTGAAAACAGGAACAAGGATTGGCTGCAACGCATGGGTCCTAGATCAGGGGTCGGATAGCCCACAATTGTCCGAAGGCGCTTGGGAGCCTGGGTGCCACCGGCCCCAAGTGATGGTGGGGAAGCCCAGGGCAGCCTTAAAAGAGCTGCCTGGGCGGAAGAGAGGGCCGGCCGGCTGACCACATAGGGTGGGGCGGGGCCAGCCCTGTCATTGGCTGGCCGGCGTTGGTGGCTGGACATTTTCCCACCACCCAGGGGCTTCTGAGGGGGAAGAAGCCCCCTCCTTCCCCTCAAGATGGCAGTGAGGACAACCGCCGCCCCGCAACCTGCTCGGCCGGTAAGTCGGCCAAGTCCTTTCTTGACAGCAGAAGGTGTCGCCCCAAAGGAGATTCATCAGAGAATGCAAGCTGTTTATGGGGATTGTGTTGATGTGAGTACTGTGCGTCGCTGGGCGAGTAAGTCTAAATATGTTGAGGTGGGAACATCTGACTTGTGTTGGATGTTCTGTGACAGCAACCACAGAGTTTCACAAGCAAAGGGTTGACAGATTGATTCAGGATGATCGTCGTATCACTCCGAGAGAAATTTCAAGCATAATCAGCATTTCACAAGACAGAGTACATTCTAAGGAATATTTTGCGTTTGATTTATTAAAATATTCCCATCTAAACCCAAGTAACGAAGGTGGTGGTGTTACTTTTTATTCAACCCTCATACACCCTCTGTATCCACAGAGGATACACTTACGGACTTGGTGTGGACTATACTTCCCCCGGCTGCCTCGGGGCAGATCTACACTGTAGCATTCATGCAGTGAGGCACCCCTTGGTCTTCCAGGGCTCAAGGCTGGGGAATCCTGAGATTTGTAATTTAGGGAGGCTCAGGATGGTGTCACTCCCGTGATTTCCTCGCACTCAGCCAAGACGGGTCAAGGGGCGTTTGGGACAGAGGGTTGAGGCACCTTTAAGCAGGGGCCAAACAGGGGAAATTGCTCACTTAAGGCAGGCTTGGGCCAACTTGGGCCCTCCCTCCAGGTGTTTTGGCCTACAACTCCCACCATTCTCTCATATATAAATTAGCTATATAAATTTATTAGCTGTACCCGCCACGCGTTGCTGTGGCCACGCGTCTCTCCCTCTTTCTCTCCTTTCCTCCCTCTTTCCTTTCTTCCCTCTTTTTCTTTTCCTTCTTCTTTCCCTTTTTCTTCCTTCCTTCCTTCCTTCCTTCCTTCTCTACCTGTTTCTTTCCTCCCTTTCTTTGCAATTTGGTTCCATTCTTCCTTCTCTCTTCCCTTCCTTCCTTCCTTCCTTCCTTCCTTCCTTCCTTCCTTCCTTCCTTCCTTCCTTCCTTCCTTATTGATGCATAAGAACACACAGGGAGACTGACAGCTGTTGAGCAAGACCTTCATTGTGCCATTCCTGCCAGGATATCTATGTTGTGTTCATCGAAACAGGCCCAGGTTTTACACTGAGTGTATAAATACATTAAAAAATATATTAACTATATGTATTACTGTGTTAGAGTGTCATTTTGTGTCATTTTGCTTGGTGGTGTGCCCCCGGATTGTAATGTGCCGCGGCTCAAAAAAGGTTGAAAAACACTGCTTTACCCCCATTGGATGGGGTAGGGGAGCAGCTGGGCAATGTGGGGAGAGGGGCGACAGATTCCCCTCACCCCCTGCCGGGCACCGTCAAATTTGCCACGATACATGAGTATTCTGACGGCCCATCTCATGAGGTCATGGGTCTGCTGTATCTTCATTTAGGATGGTATTCTTGATAGCTTATCGTTATCAAGATGTAGGGTGTTGGTATATAGGGATATACTAGGGATACCACATCCACAGATGGCTAGGATGGTATTCTCTTCAGGGCTGTGGATGGATGGTATTGATGTTATTATTATTGTCAATATCATCATTATGTTTATTTATATCCCACTTTTTTTCTCCATGAGGAGACTCAAAGCAGCTAACATTAGAAGTGTTACAATACAATTTTAAAACATACAAATATTAAACATCATTAGTGTTAAAAACAATTCATATTAAATCCATAAAAACACATCAAACCACATCAAACCCTGATTCCTCAAGAAATCAGTTGTATCTTTCACATAGCTTGTATGGTACATGGCCTGCATCCACATATCACAACAATTAGGGTAGAGGCTCCTGGCGTTTATATTGTAATTCTGTACATCAGTGGAGAATTGTCTGAGTAATTTGTATGATTCCTTCAGATATTCATCAGTAAGATTCATCTCCCTATGAACCATCTAGGTCAGGGGTGGCCAAGACGGTGATCGCGATCAACCGGGTGATCTTTGGGCCTCATCCGGGTGATCTTCAGACCCTCACCCGGTCAATGCGCGCTCCCGCGCACGCAGGCTCCCAGCGCCGCCTTCCTCTGCCCTGCAGTAGGCGACAGAGGCCCCCCGCGCGCTCCTCGCTGCCTCTCTTTCGCCCGGATCCATGGATCCGGACGAAAGAGAGGAGAGGAAGCGCGGGCCTCCTCCTCTGTCGTGTATGGCAGGGGCGGTGACAGAGGAGGAGGAGGCCCCCGCGCGCTCCTCGCTGCCTCTCTTTCGCCCGGATCCATGGATCCGGACGAAAGAGAGGAGAGGGGAGCGCGCGGGGGGCCTCCTCCTCTGTCGCGTATGGCAGGGCGGTGACAGAGGAGGAGGAGGCCCCCACGCGCTCCTCGCTGCCTCTCTTTCGCCCGGATCCATGGATCCGGGGAGAGGCGAGAGGGAGCGCGGGGGTTTCCTCCTCTGTCACCGCCCTGCCATAGGCGACAGAGGAGGATTAGGCCCCGCGTGCTCTCCTCGCCTCTCTCTTGCCGGATCCATGGATCCGGGCAAGAGAGAGAGGGAGGCGCGAGCCTCCTCCTCTTTCACCTATGGCAGGGCGGCGACAGAGGAAGAAGGCCCCGCTCCTCGCTGCCTCTCTTTCATCCGGATCCATGGATCCGGGCGAAAGAGGAGGCGGGGGGGGAGCGGGTCCTCTGTCGCCGCCCTGCCATCACAGAGGATTAGGCCCCCGCGCTCTCCTAGCCTCTCTCGCCCGGATCTATGGATCCGGGCAAAAGAGAGGCGAGGGGAGCACGTGGGGGTCTCCTCTGTTGCCTATGGCAGGCGCGGCGACAGAGAAGGAGGAGGCTCCCGCGTGCTCCCTCACCTCTCTTTCGCCCCGATCCATGGATCCGGGTGAAAGAGAGGCAAGGGGAGCGTGTGGGGGGGGGTTCCTCCTCTGTCGCCGCCCTGCCATAGGCGACAGAGGAGGAGGAGGCCCTGTGCGCTCTCCTTGCCTCTCTCTCAGCCGGATCCATGGATCCGGGCGAGAGACAGGCGAGGGCAGCGCGACGGGGGCCTCGAGGGCGCCATGGATCGGAGCCTCCCCCAAATCCGGTGAGCAACCAAACTAATAAGAAGCCGCACGCGCGGCAGGTGATCTTTTCAACTTGGTTGCTCAAAAGTAGCTCGCATGCTGAAAAAGTGTGAGCACCCCTGATCTAGGTGTTTAAGATCGTTCCGAGAGGCACTGCTCTCGGCCCCGCCTTTTTCGCAGACCCGATTGGCAGGGACGAGAGACAGGGCCTTCTCAGTGGTGGCCCCTCGGCTATGGAACACCCTCCCTAGGGGCATTAGATCAGCCTCCTCCCTCCTAACATTTCGAAATAAAGTTAAGACCTGGCTGTTCGAGCAGGCTTTCGCAGATGAAATGTAAATGTTTATCTGTGATCACGGAATGATATGACGATGCGATGGAAAATTATTTTAACGATGAGACGCTGGGAATGGTATTTTTTTATTTTAATTGCTAATTGTTACTGTTTTTACCTGGTTATTGTATAATTGCTTTTAATTGTATTTTATATTATGGGCACTGACAGCCATGTGTAAACCGCCTCAAGTTGCCTTCAGTCTGAGAGGGGCGGTATAGTAATATAGTAAACTAGCTTGGGGACCCGGCGGTGCCCGGGTTATTTGAGGAAGGCATTGTGTGCCAAGGTTGGTTCCTATTAGATTTTTATATGGCTTGCAGTGGTCTCAGAAACTTAGTGAAGGCACTGCAAGTCCCATTGGCCATGGTCCATCCTCCTCCAAACAGTACCAGGATGTAGAGTGGGTCATGGGGGCTCTGTGTGTCACATTTGGTCTTGATCATTCTGTGGATGAGGGTTGCAATGGTCTCTGGAAGTGAGGAAAGGTACTGGAAGTCCCATCATCCATGGTCCCCCGTTATCCAAACTGCACCAGGATGTAGACTGGATCATGGAGGCTCTGTGTGCCAAGTGTGGTCTAGATCAGGGCTGTCCAACTTCTACCGGGCCCAGGGCCGGAATAGAGGTCACTGATGACCTCGAGGGCCGCTCGGCCCCGCCCCCAGGCCCCGCCCCGGGCCCCGCCCCCAGCCCAGGCCCCCACCCTCTCCTAAAGCTGTCATTCTCCCTCCTCCTCCTCTTTCCCGGGCGCCACGGCGCCAGGGAAAGAGGAGGAAGAGGAGGAGGAGGGAGATTTCTCCCTCCTCCTCTTTCCCGGGCACCGCGGCTGTCCCAAGCGCCACGGCGCCCGGGAAAGGCACGGCGCCCGGGAAAGAGGAGGAGGAGGGAGAGCAGAAGGCGGCTCCAAGGGCAGCGTGTCACAGGCCTGGCGTGACGCGCTGTCCTTGGCGCCGCCTACTCCTCCTTTTCGGCGTGGAGAGAGGGACGGAGGGGGCGGTGCATGGAGGAGGAGCTAGCTCTCTTCCTCCTCCCTGCCCCGCCTCCCCCTCGGCCGCCATTTTTTAAAATTTTTTTTAGATTTTTTTTTAAAAAATTAAAAATGGTGGCTGGGGGCATAGCAGGGGCCGTGTCCAACAGGCTGGGGGGCGGGTCCGGCCCCAGGGCCGCCAGTTGGACAGCCCTGGTCTAGATCAGTCATTGGATGAGGGTGGCAGCGGTCTCAGAAGGTGAGTGAAGGTACTTCAACTCCCATGATCCGTTGTCCATCCCACTCAAAACTGCACCAGGATGTAGAGTGGGGCATGGGTATTCTCTGTGCCAAGTTTGGGCCTGGTCTGTGATTTGTAGGGGCTGCAATGTTCTGTGGGAAATGAATTGGGTGAAGGTGCTGCAAATCCCATCATTTGTGAACCATCCTGCCGTAAACCGCAGCAGGTTTGTAAAGTGGGTCATTGGGCCTCTGTGTGCCAAGTTTGGTCCTGATTCGTCATTGGTGTGGGCCACACTGCTCTAAGGAAGTGAATTAAAGTACTGCAAGTCCCATCATACATGGTCCATCCTTCCTCAAACTGCACAAGATGTAGGGTGAATCTTGGGGTGTCTGTGTGCCAAGTTTGGTCTTGTTCTGTCATTGTTGGGGGCCTAGTCAGGAAAATCAAGTTGAGGAAGCATTGCTGTCAATTTTGGGCCTGGTCTGTGATTTATAGGGGCTACAGTGTTGTTTGGGAAGTGAATAATGTGAAAGTACTGCAAATCCCATCATTTGTAGCCCCTCCTGCCCTAAACCACACCAGGTTGTGAAGTGGGCCATTGGTCCTCTGTTTGCCAAGTTTGGTCCTGATCCGTCATTGCTGTGTGCCGCTATGGCTGACTGCCTGAGGCCTTTCTTTTTTCCCTCTGAGTCACTTTAGAATGTTGGAATGTGGTTGGCCAATTGGAGTCCTTTATGCAAATATCATTTCAGTAGCAACCAATCCCCTCTGTCTGGGGCCGTAGAATGTTGGAGTTCCGAGGCTGGCCAATCAGAGCCCTATATGCAAATAATCCCACAGTTGCAGCCAATCGAAACACTGGCACATATTCCTCCTGTCGCACCACCACACCACCGCCCGCAAACACTGACTTTTATTATATACATAGATAGATAGATAAATAGATAGGATCTTTGCAAAGGATACTGTAAAATGTAGCGATTGTTATTTCTCAGTCTTCTGTGTTTTGTCTGGTTTATTCGCAGTGACCACAGCACCCCTCCCCTCCCAACCCCCACTTTCTCTGCCTGCCGTATAATAATACAAAAATTGTTTCTGAAACTGGGCAGGTATCTCTTTCCCTATGTCTTATTGGATTTGGGGCACACACACAAAATGAGCATTCAATATACATATTCCATGTTCCATCCTTATGGAGGCGTCCCTCTAGAGTTCTTTTTTAAAGAGTTTAGAAACCTTTTATTGTGCATTGCTGCAGTGGCTGCTGTTCTGCGGTGTCAGCTGAGGTGATGCTTGTGAACTGTTGTCCTGGATGATGTCACTTTCCCTGAAATATTCATTGTGTCGTAGATGGCGGAAGAGAGCCTTCAGGTCACCACAGAACTAAATCATGTTTGTAGGTTTTAAGTGGCAGAAGGAGAGCCTCACAAGAGGAGAGGCTTCTCTGTCTGGCTTCGTGCGTGGCTGGAAAGATTTACAATATTATTGTACAAGTTTGCAGAGAAAGTTGGGGGGGGTTGAATAGGATTTTTTTTTCTCCAATGTTAGTTGACAGTCCTCTCCATTGGCGCCCCCTTGCAGTGGGGGAGAGGCTTGCGTACCCTAGTGAAGTTGTGAGCTATGCTGGCGGTGGCATAATAGCCGGCGGTAGGGCCTCCCATACCAGACAGGTCACAACCGAAGGGTCTGACAAAGAGTGTCAATGGGCAGGATGGGCTCTCTAGCCTTTTGGCAACCATCCTAAGAGAAGGAAAACTCTGATTTCAAACCCGGGCAGATGGTGCTCGTCTAACCCTGTAAGGTCAACCATCTAAGAGAAGGAAACTCGAACCAAACCTACGACCTGAGGACCTCGCTGCCACCGTCCAAGCTTGCTAGGCCCTGGCAGATGAACCTTTGGTTTAAAGGGTGAGGCCAGTTCTGTGCACGCTGCGCTCCACCAGAAAAATCCATTGCACAGGCCCGAAGGACACATCCAACTTCCGAAAAAGCCCTGTAGCGATAGGCGAGGGACGAAACGGTAGGTGTAAAGATGCACTGGAAGCCGCAGACCCAACCCCTGCATGCAGGCGGTTCAGGACTTTGGTCGCTCGAGACTGACCCGGAGATGACAGTCTTGTTCGGCAGCATCCTGAACGACCAAGCAGCCTTTTTAAGGAGAGCACTGCTTGCTCCGTATGGAGAGGGGCCTAGAAAAGGTGGCCTAACAGCTCATCCCCGTCTACCTGGTTGGCTAGCCGCGGCCAACGGCATCTTCCGATGCGGTCGAACAAAGACAAAGAAACAAAGGCCAACACCTGCCTGCAAAGGTGCAAATAGACTGACACTTGCATGCTGGAACATCAGAACCATGCAAGATTCTGCAGATAGTGGACGTCCTGAGCGTCGTTCTGCTCTAATAGCCCATGAACTATCACGGCTTAACATTGACATCGCTGCTCTTAGTGAAGTTCGTCTCCATGAGGAAGGCAGCCTTAAAGAACACGGTGCCGGCTACACTCTCTACTGGTCTGGCAAACCCAAAACTGAGAAACATCTTTCAGGAGTAGGCTTTATGATTAAAAACTCCATCGCCTCTAAACTCGAGACGTTGCCGACAGGTCACTCTGATCGCATTATCTCCTTACGCCTCCCACATGCTGTTCTCTTCAGTATATATGCCCCAACTATGCAAGCTGACCCTGTGGAGAAAGACAAATTCTACTCAGACCTACGCCACCTCATACAAAGGTCCCTGCAGAAGATAAAATCATTATCCTTGGTGATTTCAATGCCAGAGTAGGAAAAAACTTTGAAGCCTGGAAGGTGTATTAGGCAAGCACGGTGTTGGAAACTGTAATGATAATGGGCGCCTTCTGCTAGAGTTTTGTGCAGAACCTATTTTCTCTGTGATAAAACAGCCTAGTGTCTACATATCAGAAAGACCCCACCAGTGTTTCATCATCCAGAAGCAGCTTTAAGCAGCTCCCCATAAAAGTTACTGGTAACTGTTTCTAGTGATCACATGGTTGGGCATCCTGTTGTAACTCCACGAGAAGCAATATCACCAGTAAGGCTCTGCTGAGTTGCATTCTGGAGAGGAAACAGCAACAGTGGAACTCCAGGAGGACAGGGTACTGGGTGCCCCCGGATCATAGGCTTTTGCTGTCCTAGGCTACAGTTTGGACCCTACGCCCCCAAGTTAGCAGAAGCAGGGAAAGGGCAGCCGTGGCGGCGGCAGCCAATCGGGGCTTGAGGTGAAAGCTTAGCTACAAGCGTCCGCCCCGGGCAACTCCCATTGGCTGCTGCAGCTGCGCTGAACTCTCCCAAGGCAGAAGCAGGAAAGGGAGACACAGCAGGGCGGCAGCCAATCGGGGTGCCTGAGGGCGTGTTAGCTGCTAAGCACTGCCCCCGGCATCCTCAATACGTCGCCGCCACGCCTGTTAGCAGAAGCAGGAAAGGCAGCGTGGGCGGCTTTTGCCGCCCTAGGCCACAGTTCGGTTCGCGCCCCCCAAGTTAGCAGAAGCAGGAAAGGGCAGCGCCGGCGGTGACAGCCCATAGTAGGTGCCTGAGCCGGTTCTTAGCTGCTAAGCACCGCCCCGGGCACTCCCATTGGCTGCCGCCATACATCCTCCTCCTGCTGCTAAGTTGGCAGAAGCAGGAAAGGGCACGCGGCGGCGGCAGCCAATCAGGCGCCTGAGCCGTTCTTAGCTGCTAAGCACCGCCCCGGCAACTCCCATTGGCTGCCGCCACGCGCCAGTCCTCCTGCTTCTGCCAAGTTGGCAGAAGCAGGAAAGGGCATGGGCGGGCGGCAGCCCATCGGGGCGCCTGAGGCGGTTCTTAGCTGCTAAGCACCGCGTTAGGCACCCCCATTGGCTGCCGCATTCAGTCCCCTCCTGCTTCTGAGCAGAAGCAGAAAAGGGCAGCACGAAGTGTGGCGGCCCGGCCTGGAACCCCGCACCACCGCCCCTCCCTTGCACCTCCTCCTCGCTCGCTGCCTCGGCTCCTCCCGCTCTCCTCCCACAGAAGGTGCCGTGGGCGCCATTTTTTAAATAAAAAAAATTAAATTAATTTTTATTTTTAATTGGGGGTCTGATTTGCCGCCCCCCCATGGCGCTGCCCTAGGCCATGGCCTAGGGTGGCCTTATGGGTGATCCGGGCCCGACTGGTGCCAATTGTGCTGTTGGCCTGGCTGGACTCCAAAAAGACTGAGGGACACGTTTCATACTGTAGCGGTAACTGGAGTCCCAGAACTCCGAAGGCAATATCTTTTGTGCTAGGCTGCCGTTGCTAGCGAGCGCAAGGACAGATGACGCGACAATTTTACTGCGATTCAGGAAACCAGCTTTATTTGCATGACATCAGCTGATGGGCCTGCCCCCTTTGCAGAACAATGCCGCTGGAGGACAGAACCCCGTTCTTTCCCAGTAAACAGATTTTATACAAACAATGGCGACAATATTTCAGTCCCTCCCTTCTTCATGCATTGTTACTGGCTAGTATTCATGAACCCATATTACTCTACCCAATTAAACAAAGCATTCTTAGCATCTCCCTATTTGCTGACAAACGTTGCGCAGTGTAAATTTCCATCTTTCTTCTATGTTATCTGCCCTACGTGCAGACTGTACTTGAATCGATACATTTGCTACCGAGTTCCCACTGGAAGCCTGCCAAGTGGAAACCTCATTTGCCATGCGCATCTCCTAACCCAATTGCTAACTTTGTAAACAAATGCACATGGTGAATGCTAAGCCAATCACGACTGTTTCTTATCTGGAGGCACATGATGTTCTCTGGGCTAATCACAGCCTGTGCTTGTGTGGACCAATCAGAGTGGATTATTTTCGTCACTGTTGCTGGTGAACTATCTCTTTACTCTGCTACTCCATTTCTATTCTAAAGCAGCACCTTTCCCTGACGTTTCTTCTGTTAAAGCATCAATTTCCCCTTTAATACTAATAGATGTGGTCTCTCCATGCTGTATCTGAGGCAGATCCAGAGCAGCCTATTTTGCCTGGTATACACAGCCTGAATGCATCTATCCCACAATCCAACAGCTTAGGTACAATCTCTTTCCTTGCAATTTGAATCCATCAGTTCATGTTCTAGTCTCTGAAGTGGTAGAAAACAAGCTGGTGCCAATCAAAATGGTTTATACAAATACACACGCAATTGATTGCTTATTTAATAAGAGCTTTGCAGGGTATGTTTACACCTTTTGAAATGACCCGACTTTCTATTAATGTCTCTTAATGGCAAAAACTCTGTAGCAGCTTCTCCCAATTTTGGCTTTGACATTGAGGAGCACATTCTCCTTGGGCAGAATAAATAAGGTACATTAGGCAAATGAAATGGCAGATAATAAAGGTGTTGCTTAAGACATGAAGCTTTGAATTAGGATGAGATGAACTAATACAGGGCTGTCAACTCTACCGGCCCAGGGGGCCTGAATTCCGGTCACTGATGACCTGGGGGCCTGGTCTGCCTCACCCCCCGGCTCTGCCCCTGTCCCTGCTCCGCCCCTCCCCTGCCCCCAGCTCCGCCCTCTCCCCCGGCTCCGCCCCCTCCCCTCCCCACCCCTCCCCCTAATTTTTATTTAATATTAAATATATTTAATTCCATCCGCCCCTCTCCCCTTATTTTTATTTAATATTAAATATATTTAATTCCATCCTCCCCTCTCCCCTTATTTTTAATGTATCCCTCTCCCTTATTTCATCTTTAAATATATTTAATTTTATATTTAATACATGAGGGGAGATGGGGGGGAGGGAATGAGTAGCCCCCTGAGGAGCCCCCTGCTTCGGCCTACCTTTTCCAAATGCACAGGATCCAGGAGTACCTGGACGACGAGAGAGGCGATGACCGACTGAGTCGAAGAAAGGTCCTAATCGCGTCTGTGGGCCTCAATGATCAGTAGTAGAGTAGCCAAAAGAGTATCGAGAATACGCAATCCACACGGGATTTCGCTGTCAATGCCGGGCGTGATCTCGCGTTGACAGAAATCCCGTGTGGATTGCGTTTTCTCGCGATACTTGCTCCGAACCCGGAAGTAGGGGTTTTAAAAAAAATATTTATTTTATTTTTCAATTTTTTATTAAAAAGCTTAGGGGGCCGGAGGAAAGGGGCTTGGGGCCGTATACGGCCCCCGGGTCGCCGGTTGGACAGCCCTGAACTAATAGAATGCCTATCTTAATGGCACTGTGCTGGGTCAAGATGAGGCGGGTTTAATATTGCTGACTTCAGAAGGTGGCACTTGGAAACATCTACTTAATGCCTTAATGGAGGAATAGGGAGGCATATGGCATTACGAGTTGGGGGATTCTTTTAATCTGAGACCCAGAGTCACTTCAATACAATGCTGAGAAAGGAAAACTTCAGCCATCATGTATTTAATTAGGACAGATGCTCCTGGCACCAATCCTTTTAAGTTTACATACATTACAACCCATTAATATTCAACCTTTCATGGTGGGCTTATAGCGCCACTAAAGCAGAGGGAAGGATATGGAATGCAACTTTAGGGCATTTCCTGTTCTATATATCATCTACGTGAAATCACAGGGGAGGTGTTTTGGAGATGGGAATTCAATGTAATCATGCTCAAGCTTTACCTTCCTTTTCATCCCATGGACTTAGGGGGGAGGCGGCACACACGGATATCAGAGGACAACCATTTTAATTATCACTAGCTGAGGACCCGGCGGTGCCCGGGTTATTTGAGGAAGGCATTGTGTGCCAAGGTTGGTTTATGTGGCTTGCAGTGGTCTCAGGAACTTAGCGAAGGTACTGCGACTCCCGGGGGCCTAGTCAGGAAAATCAAGTTAAGGAAGCCTAACAATATCCCATGAGTTGAGGCCTAGTCAGGAAAATCAAGTTAAGGAAGCCTTTCTGTCCATTTTGGGGTTGGTTTGTGTTTTATAAGGGGCTTTAGTGTTGTTTGGGAAGTAAATGACGTGAAGGTACTGCAAATCCCATCATTTGTGGCCCCTCCTGCCCTAAACCACACCAGGTAGTGAAGTGGGCCATTGGTCGCCTGTTTGCCAAGTTTGGTCCTGATCTGTCAGTGCTGTGGGCCCGAGGCCTTTCCCTCTGAGTCACTTTAGAATGTTTGAATGTGGTTGGCTATTTGGAGGCAGTTATGCATATTCCATTTCAGTGGCAACCAATCCCCTCTGTCTGGAGCCGTAGAATGTTGGATTTCTGAGGCTGGCCAGTTAGAGCCCGTTATGCAAATAATCCCACAATGGCAGCCAATCGAAACGCTGGCACATATTCCTCCGGTTGCTCGGTCGCACCGCCGCAAACATATGTAATAGATTGTTTATTATATGTAATAGATTGTTTATTATGATTTCCTTAGCAGCTTCCAACTATTGTGGGTTCATTCTGGAGTTTCTAGGAAGCTCCAGGATAACTTCATTTTCTTCTTGTTCTGGGAGCAGTCCACATGATGTCTGGTTGGTTCTGCAAGAAAACACAGGGGTAAGAATGCAAACAGGCACAAACAAACACAGTGAATAAAGTATTATATTAATTGGAAATCCGGAATATAATGATATTTAAATCATACCACTAGTAGTCACGGAGTCCATGGATGGAAGTCCATATAAAGTAGTCCCAGAAAAACCAACAAAAAAAGACTTGCTAATGCAAGGTCGCCAATGCGAAAATCCCGCCAATATTGGATTACATCGTATCACTCCAGTCTGGAGTCTCCTTTGGAACTATACAAATGTCTCGCATTGGCGAGACCCTTGGATTATTATTTCCGTTCCAGAATCTCAATTACATCACGCCATTCTGGAGTTCTCTTTGGAACTGTACAAATACCCCGCATTGGCGGGATTTTCGCATTGGATTTTTGCATCGTTTACAATGCGATAAAAGCGATCTATACCAGTCAAGAGGCAAAAATTCTGATCAATGGTAAAGAAACAAAATCCTTCCCCATCAAAAAAGGCACGAGGCAAGGGTGCCCACTTTCGCCTTTATTGTTTAGCTTAACTCTGGAAGTATTACTGAAAGATATCAGGGACGACAAGAAGTTAGTGGGTTTGAAAATTAAGAAAAATAATCTGAAGGTGAGAGCTTATGCCGATGACTTGGTTTGTATTATAGAAAATCCAAAGGAGAATATTAATAACTGGATAAAGAAGACAGATCAATTTGGCGGGGTGATGGGCTTCAAGATGAATAAAAATAAAACCAAGATGGTATTAAAAAATGTAGATAAGAGTGAGAAAGAGTTGATTAAAACATTGGCCGGAGTAGATTATACAAACAAAGTGAAATACCTTGGTATTACATTATCATCAAACAATTTGAAATTAATAAAAAATAATTACATTACTAAATGGAACGAGATTAAGAGGAAACTCAAAAAATGGATACACCTAAACCTAACGCTACTGGGCAGAATCTCCTTAATTAAAATGTGTCTATCCTCTCCCCCTTATTATTCAACGTTTACATGCGCCCCCTGGCCCAGCTGGCCCACAACTTTGGTCTGGAGTGTTATCAGTACGCTGACGACACCCAGCTTCTGCTGAGAATGGACGGCAGGCCGGACTCCGTACCCGATTGTTTCCATCTGTGCCTTGAAGCCGTGACTGGTTGGCTGCGTGCCAGCCGGCTGAAGGTGAATCCATCGAAGACGGAGATCCTGTGGCCTGGTCGGCCTGGGCTGGGTGGGTGCCGGTTGCCTACCCTGGATGGCGAGCGGCTTAACCCATCGCCATTGGTTAAGAGCTTGGGGTTCTGGTGGACTCCTCGCTGACCATGAAGGCTCAGGTCTCCGTGGTCAGCAGGACGTCATTCTACCACCTCCGACAGGCTAGGCGACTGGCACCCTACCTGTCCAGGAACGACCTGGCCATGGTAATCCAAGCGACGGTCATCTCAAGACTAGACTACTGTAATGCCCTCTACGTCGGCCTCCCCTGTCGACAATCCGGAAACTCAAGCTAGTGCAGAATGCTGCCGCCCGCTGCTGGCAGGAGTGCCGGTGAGGAGCACATTACACCTATTCTTCGGCAACTGCACTGGCTTCCTATCGAGTACCGAATTGCCTTCAAGGTGTTGGTTTTGACCTTTAAGGCCTTGCACGGCCTAGGGCCTGCGTGCACTGAGGGACCGCCTTACCCGTACTCTCCCGAGATCACTGCGCTCAGATGAACAGAATCTGTTGTTAGTTCCATCAGTCCGCTCCTGCCACCTATCGACAACCAGACAAAGGACCTTTCCGTAGCGGCACCGGTACTCTGAATGCCCTCTCCGGATAGCACTCAAGCTATCTCGAACTGGCCCGCTCCAGAGGGCCTGCAAGACGGCTCCTTCGGCTTAGCCTTTAATTAGGCACACCTGACCAAGAACTGTGCCGTATGTCCTCTCATACAGTACTTGACGATGCTATATGTTTTAAATGTGGTTTTTATGTTTTATGTTTTATAAAGTGTAAGGCAACATGTTGTGACATGCTGCCTGTGTATTTTCTGTTATCCGCCCCGAGCCTGCTGGGAGGAGCGGAATACAAAAGTGAACAATAAATAAATAAATAAATAAATATATTGCCGAAAATGCTCTTTCTGTTCCAGAACCTTCCAATCCTCACTAATGACAATCTATTTAAAAGGTGGAGAAAAGATCTGTCAAACTTTATTTGGAGGGGGAAGAAGCCCCGAATTAAATGGGTGAATATGATTGAGGATGTAAGAAGAGGGGGCCTGGGAGTACCGGACCTTAAGACGTATTTCGAGGCTTGTTCCTTAGAATGGGTTAGCAAATGGTCTTTGTTGACAAATGAAAGCCTTTTAATGCTGGAGGGCCACGACCTTAGGGTCGGCTGGCATAGTTATATCTGGTACAACAGGGTTAAAAGTGAAAGTAACTTCAGAAACCACTATATAAGAAAGCCACTGATAAAGGTATGGTCAAAATATAGGGACATTCTATGTGTTAGAACACCTCTCTGGGTATCGCCTCAGGAAGCCTTCTTTAGAAGGCAATATGGGAAAAACGTTTGGTTAAAGTATGAAAGTTTACTAAGTAAAAAGGGAAATGACTGGACTTTGAAAGACTTTAACGAACTGAAGGAACTTGATGGGACGATGAACTGGCTCAATTATTTACAAATTCGAGATATATTCAATAAAGACAAAGTGAAGGGATTCGAAAGCCAAAAGACTCTTTGGGATAGAATTCTGGGGGAAAAACAAAAAAGAATAACAGTATTATACAAGAAAATATTGGAAATCCAGACTGAGCAGGAAACAGTAAAAACCTGCATGATAAGATGGGCGCAGGACTTCGGCCATGAAGTTCCTTTAGAAAGATGGGAAAGAACCTGGAATGTCCATTGGAGGTATACTTATTCGTATGACCTAAAAGAAAATAATATTAAGATCTTTTACAGGTGGTACCTAACCCCGACTAGGATCGCGAAGTATGCAGAAAATTATGATATTATGTGCTGGAGGTGTAACCGGGCGGCGGGTAGCTTCTTCCATTGCTGGTGGAATTGCAAAAAAGTCAAAAAGTTTTGGGTGAAGGTGTACTCAGAAATGCAAATGATGTTGAAACTTACATTCGCTCTGAAGCCAGAATATCTCCTGTTGGGACTTATAGATTTTAAAATAGATCCAAATAATGAAAAAATATTTGTATACTGCATTACAGCAGCAAGGCTAACGGTGGCGAGGAAATGGAAGGATCGCAAGGTTCCTGATATGGAAGACTGGTTCACGAAAATATTTGAAATAATGAAAATGGACATTCTCACCCATAAGTGGGCGCAAGATACAAACAGGAAAAGCACAGACTGGAGCCCGGTGATAGCGCATTTAAGAAATAAAAACTTTGTCTGGTGGACCGACACAGAGGCTTAGTGACACACAGAATATAAAGCATACAGGATGATTAGCACCTATAGTAGATCGGTTTGTTAAGTTTATATAACTATAGTAATATCAGAATTTAAGGTGGCCTGAGTGGCCTCATAGAGCCGAAGCTAAGGCTGGAAGCTCTGTTTTGTGTTTGTTAGTATGTTGGTAGGTCTTTGGAAGTACGAGACAAGGAATTTCTGACCTTGAGAACAAACTCGCAAGACCATTGTGATTGCTTTGTTTGTTGTTTTTGTTTTGTTTTTATTGTGAAAAACTCGAATAAAGATTATATTTTTTTAAAGAAAGGAATATATACAGGCCCGGATTAGTGGACTGTGCCGCCCAAGGCCCCCCTGTCTAAATGCCAACCCCCGGGGGTGGGGCCTCTTGCAGGGGGCGGGGCCGGCATGACGGACAAGGCGCCGCCGGAAGTCCCGCCCCAAGGGGGACTCCACGCGCTTCCCCATGCCGCCGCACTACACCGCGCCCCTCCTCACTTCACTGAAGGAAGGAGTGGTGCCCGCCCACGCGAGAGCGGCGGCAGCGGGGGAAGCTGCGTGAGTCCCCTAGGGGCGGGACTTTCAGCGGCGCCTGTCCGTCACGCTGGCAGCAGCCGCCCCTCCTCCCTTCACTGAAGGGAGGGGGCAGACCCGGCGTGACGGACACAGCGCCGCCGGCCGTCCCGTCCCTAGGGCGACTCACGCGGCTTTCGCCGCCGCCGCCCCGCTCGTATTTGGGGCATGGGTGAGCGGGGTGGCGGCGGCGAAAGTGGCCTTATGGGTAATCCGGGCCCGAATATACAGTGTGTGTGTATATATAAATAGGAGCTGCATGACTGGAATAAGTGAAATAAAATATACTTATGTGTTTTTAAAAGTAGGAAGGCTTTTGAATGATGCTTGCCCCTTTTTTGTATTTGATGGTGGTTTGTTTATCTTTAATTTCATATATTTTTTTTTAAAAGAAGGAATTAGCAATTGAAGTTCAGGAAGGGTACTAGCAAAGACATCCAATTGCCTTTCAGATTTTTCTGAAGTAGACTGTGTTTTGCCAGTCAGGAAGGTACAAGCAGTGAGTGCCTTGAATGGGTACTCTTGGATAGAATTCAAATGATTGCTGGTATAATAAGCTTTCCGTAATGGCCATACGGCATCTACACGGAGCCAAAACATTTTAGATTATTTCCTGCCCAATTAGACGGTGTCATTTCTTGCACTTTACTAATCAAGTCCTGATGGAGCTTCCTGTGTGCCCCCCCCCCCCCCCACCACCCCAGACATAGTTAGACTCCAATAAGCAAATACTCACATGGCAAGTGGGTGCTGCAACCGTAAATGTTTCTGGTGATAATAACAGATGATTAATTGCTCTCATTTTTGAACAAGCTTTCAGCCTGTGAGGATGCTCTCATATTCTTAAGGAGGAAACTTACCTAACTGACAATTTAGATTTAAATTATATTACATTCTGGGTGCATCTGCATTGTAGAATTAATGCAGTTTGACAACACTTTAACTTCTATGGCTCAATACTATGGGATTTTCTTCCATTAAGCTGCAAACTAGTGCAGAAAGCTAATGAAGAGATAGCACAATACAAGGGTTGAATGAAAAGTAATGCCTCCACCTTCGTAACTCCTCAACAGATGGCGCTACTGGTATGCGGCAGGTACTGGCTTGTTCAGGAGACTCTCCTCTACAGTTGCATTTTGGCGGAAAGCCTTAGCATTGAACGATTGTGTTGTTAAAGTGCAAAGTATGGAACCCTGCGCAGATGGTCAGTCAATGCGACTTAGGCAACGTGCAGTCATTGAATTGCATGGGCAAGGGTGATACACCTCACGCCATGAACCAATAACACAAACACATGTGGTTGGATGAAAATGGCCACAACTCATTTATTGAAAACAGGAACAAAGATTGGCGGCAACGCATGGGTCCTAAATCAGGGGTTGGATAGCCCACAATTGTCCGAAGGCGCTTGGGAGCCTGGGTGCCACCGGCCCCAAGTGATGGTGGGGAAGCCCAGGGCAGCCTTAAAAGAGCTACCCGGGTGGAAGAGAGGGCCGGCCGGCTGACCACATAGGGTGGGGCGGGGCCAGCCCTGTCATTGGCTGGTCGGCGTTGGTGGCTAGACATTTTCCCACCACCCAGGGGCTTCTGAGGGGGAAGAAGCCCCCTCCTTCCCCTCAAGATGGCAGTGAGGACAACCGCCGCCCCGCAACCTGCTCGGCCGGTAAGTCGGCCAAGTCCTTTCTTGACAGCAGAAGGTGTCGCCCCAAAGGAGATTCATCAGAGAATGCAAGCTGTTTAAGGGGATTGTGTTGATGTGAGTACTGTGCGTCGCTGGGCGAGTAAGTCTAAATATGTTGAGGTGGGAACATCTGACTTGTGTTGGATGTTCTGTGACAGCAACCACAGAGTGTCACAAGCAAAGGGTTGACAGATTGATTCAGGATGATCGTCGTATCACCCGAGAGAAATTTCAAGCATAATCAGCATTTCACAAGACAGAGTACATTCTAAGGAATATTTTTGCGTTTGATTTATTAAAATATTCCCATCTAAACCCAAGTAACGAAGGTGGTGGTGTTACTTTTTATTCAACCCTCATACACCCTCTGTATCCACAGAGGATACACTTACGGACTTGGTGTGGACTATACTTCCCCCGGCTGCCTGGGGGCAGATCTACACTGTAGCATTCATGCAGTGAGGCACCCCTTGGTCTTCCAGGGCTCAAGGCTGGGGAATCCTGAGATTTGTAATTTGGGGAGGCTCAGGATGGTGTCACTCCCGTGATTTCCTCGCACTCAGCCAAGACGGGTCAAGGGGCGTTAGGGACAGAGGGTTGAGGCACCTTTAAGCAGGGGCCAAACAGGGGAAATTGCTCACTTAAGGCAGGCATGGGCCAACTTGGGCCCTCCCTCCAGGTGTTTTGGCCTACAACTCCCACCATTCTCTCATATATAAATTAGCTATATAAATTTATTAGCTGTACCTGCCACGCGTTGCTGTGGCCACGCATCTCTCCCTCTTTCTCTCCTTTCCTCCCTCTTCCTTTTTCTTCCCTCTTTTTCTGTTCCTTCTTCTTCCCTTTTCCTTCCTTCCTTCCTTCCTTCCTTCCTTCTCTACCTGTTTCTTTCCTCCCTTTCTTTGGTCTTTGGTCCCATTCTTCCTTCTCTCTTCCCTTCCTTCCTTCCTTCCTTCCTTCCTTCCTTATTGATGCATAAGAACACACAGGGAGACTGACAGCTGTTGAGCAAGACCTTCATTACATAAGAACATAAGAAGAGCCATGCTGAATCGGGCCTCAGCCCATCTAGTCCAGCATTCTGTGTCACACAGTGGCCCACTAGTTGTACACGGGGATCTCTAGCAGAAAGGAGGGCAAAACCCTCACCTGCTCCCGACCCCACAACCAGTACCCGGGAAATCCTGCCTGCCTCCATCAACACAGAGGTGGCACTTGGATGTCCATTTCAGTAGCTACTGATTCCCTTGGTGTCCATGAATCTGTCTAATCCTGCCTTGAAGCTGTCCAGGCTGACCACTGTCACAACCTCCCTCTGGAAGTGAGTTCCATAACCCAATGACCCTCTGGGTGAAGAAATATTTCCCTTTATTAGTCCTAACTTTCCTACCTTGGAGCTTTAGGGAGTGCCCCCTAGTCCTAGTGTTGTGTGACAGAGAAAATATTTTTCTCTATTCACCCTTTCTATCCCATGCATGATTTTATACACTTCGATCAAGTCACCTCTTAAACGCCGTCTTCAAGGCTGAAAAGACCAAGGCGTTGCAACCTGATTTCGTAAGGGAGCTGCTCCATCCCTTGGATCATTCTTGTTGCCCTTTTCTGTACCTTTTCCAGTTCCGTTATATCCCTCTTGAGGTGCGGTGACCAGAATTGTACACAGTACTCCAGATGTGGCCTCACCATAGATTTGTAGAGAGGCAATACAACATTTGACGACCTATTTTCGATTCCCTTCCTGATCATGCCAAGCATAGAATTTGCTTTTTTTACTGCTGCTGCGACTGGGTTGACATCTTCATTGAGCTGTCCACCAAAACCCCAGGATCCCTTTCCTGGTTTGTCTCGGAAAGCTTTGACCCCATCAATTGGTAGGTGTAGTTGGGGTTCTTTGCCCGATGTGCATGACTTTACACTTGTTTAGGTTAAAATGCATTTGCCACTTTGTTGCCCATTCACTCAATTTCGAGAGATCTTTCTGGAGCTCTTTACAATCAGTTTCATTTTTAACTACCCTGAACAATTTAGTGTCGTCTGCAAACTTTGCTACCTCAGAATTTACTCCTACATCCAGGTCATTAATGAATAAATTAAAAAGTAACGGACCCAAAACTGAACCTTGGGGTATGCCACTTCTCACCTCTTTCCACCCAGAGAAATGTCCGTTTATTACCACCCTTTGTTTCCTACAGTTTAGCCAGGTTCCAACCCAGGACAAGACCTGTCCCCTGATTCCATGGCTGAAGAGCTTGTTTAGGAGCCTTTGGTGAGGGACTTTGTCAAAAGCCTTTTGAAAGTCAAGGTAAACAATATCGACTGGGTCCCCTTTATCTATGTGTTTATTTACACCCTCAAAGAATTCTAACAAGTTAGTAAGACATGATTTGCCTTTGCAGAAACCATGTTGATTTTCCTTCAGCAATGCCTGTTCTTCTATGTGCTTAGTAATTTTTTTCTTTAATAATGGTTTCCATCACTTTGCCTGGAACTGAGGTTAGACTAACTGGCCTATAATTTCCTGGATCACCCTGGATCCTTTCTTGAAGATCGGAGTTACATTTGCCTCCCTCCAGTCCTCGGGTACAGTGCCTGATCTTAGAGAAAGGTTATATATTTTGGCTAGAATTTCAGCAATTTCACACTTGAGTTCCTTAAGAACTCTGGGGTGGATGCCATCTGGCCCTGGTGATTTGTTGACATTTAGTTTAGTAAGGCATGTGAGAACATCTTCCTTGTTTATCTCTATCTGGTTTAATTCATTTAATTCCTCCTGAAAAAACTGACTCAGCTGCAGGCATATGTTGTCTGTCCTCCTGTGTGAAAACGGAGGCAAAGAAGTCGTTAGCCGCTTGGCAATCTCCTTGTCTTCACTTATTGTCCCTTTCTTACCATTTTCGTCAAGTGGCCCAACTGCTTTTCTAGTTGGGTTTCTACTTGATGTACTTAAAGAAGTTTTTCGCTATTTTTTTAAATATTCTTAGCTATATGTGCCTCAAAATCTCTCTTGGCTTTCCTGACGGTTGCTTTGCATTTAGTTTGCCAGAGCTTGTGTTCCTTTCTGTTCTCCTCAGTAGGAAGAGCCTTCCATTTCTTAAATGAGTTTTTCTTCTTTCCAATCACATCTTTTACTTCATTTGTAAGCCATGCCGATGTCCTCTTGGACTTTCCCGGCCTCTTTCTTATTTTAGGAATGCATTTTAGTTCGGCTTGTTTTAAAGTATTTTTAAACAGTTTCCAAGCATTCTGGAGGGATTTGATTTTTTTACTGTTCCTTTTAGTTTGTTCTTTACTATTTTTCTCATTTTGGTGAAATTCCCTTTTGAAAATTTAAGGTCTCTGTGTTAGTTTTCACTGACAGTTTGCTATCCAAACTTAAGTTGAAGGTTATTGTGTTGTGGTCACTGGTACCTATGGGCTCAGTTACAAGGACATCTTGGACGAGATCTTGTTCATTAGTTAGCACCAAGTCCAGGATCCCCTTTCCCCTGGTTGGTTCCATGACCATCTGCTCAAGCGAATAATCAGCTAGCATGTCGAGGAACCTTATCTCTCTTTCATGCGTAGAACAAGAATTTAGCCAATCTATTCGGGGATAGTTGAAGTCCCCCATTATGACTAATTTATTGCTTTTTGAGGCCTGTTTAATTTCATTTTCCAGATAGCAGTCTGCCTCTGGAGTTTGGTTGGGAGGGCAATAGCAGATCCCTAATGCTAGATTAGTTTTTTGTCCTGGGATTTTTACCCACCACGTTTCTGTAGGTGAGTTTGAATTTTCTTGAAGTTCTAATTCATGAGATTCTAGCTCTTCATTTATGTACAAGGCCACACCGCCACCGTTTTTCCCTCTCTTGTCTTTCCTGTACAGTTTATAACTGTTCATTGTGCAATTCCTGCCAGGATATCTATGTTGTGTTCATCGAAACAGGCCCAGGTTTCACACTGAGTGTATAAATACATTTAAAAACATATTAACTATATGTTTTACTGTGTTAGAGTGTCATTTTGTGTCATTTTGGTTGGTGGTGTGCCCCAGGATTTTGTAATGTGCCGCAGCTCAAAAAAGGTTGAAAAACACAGCTTTACCCCCATTGGATGGGGTAGGGGAGCAGATGGGCAATGTGGGGAGAGGGGCGACAGATTCTCCTTACCCCCTGCCGGGCACTGTCAGATTTGCCACGATACATGGGTATTCCGGCGGCCCATCTCATGAGGTCATGGGTCTGCTGTATCTTCATTTAGGATGGTATTCTTGATAGCTTATCATTATCAAGGTGTAGGGTGTTGGTATATAGGGATATACTGGGGATACCACATCCACAGATGGCTAGGATGGTATTCTCCTCAGGGCTGTGGATGGATGATATTGATGTTATTATTATTGTCATCATCATTAAGTTTATTTATATCCCATTTTTTTCTCCATGAGGAGACTCAAAGCAGCTAACATTAGAAGTGTTACAATACAATTTTAAAATATACAAATATTAAACATCATTAGTGTTAAAAACAATTCATATTAAATCTATAAAAACACATCAAACCACATCAAACCCTGATTCCTCAAGAAATCAGTTGTATCTTTCACATAGCTTGTATGGTACATGGCCTGCATCCACATATCACAACAATTAGGGTAGAGGCTCCTGGCGCGTATATTGTAATTCTGTACATCAGTGGAGAATTGTCTGAGTAATTTGTATGATTCCTTCAGATATTCATCAGTAAGATTCATCTCCCTATGAACCATCTAGGTGTTTAAGATCGTTCCGAGAGGCACTGCTCTCGGCCCCGCCTTTTTCGCAGACCCGATTGGCAGGGACGAGAGACAGGGCCTTCTCAGTGGTGGCCCCTCGGCTATGGAAAGCCCTCCCTAGGGACATTAGATCAGCCTCCTCCCTCCTAACATTTCGAAAGAAAGTTAAGACCTGGCTGTTCGAGCAAGCTTTCGCAGATGAAATGTAAATGTTTATCTGTGATCACGGAATGATATGACGATGCGATGGAAAATTATTTTAACGATGAGACGCTGGGAATTGTATTTTTTTGATTTTAATTGCTAATTGTTACTGTTTTTACCTGGTTATTGTATAATTGCTTTTAATTGTATTTTATATTATGGGCACTGACTGCCATGTGTAAACCGCCTCAAGTTGCCTTCGGTCTGAGAGGGGCGGTATAGTAATATAGTAAACTAGCTTGGGGACCCGGCGGTGCCCGGGTTATTTGAGGAAGGCATTGTGTGCCAAGGTTGGTTCCTATTAGATTTTTATGTGGCTTGCAGTGGTCTCAGGAACTTAGTGAAGGTACTGCAAGTCCCATTGGCCATGGTCCACCCCCCTCCAAACAGCACCAGAATGTAGAGTGGGTCATGGGGGCTGCGTGTGTCACATTTGGTCTTGATCATTCTCTGGATGAGGGTTGCAGTGATCTCTGGAAGTGAGGAAAGGTACTGGAAGTCCCATCATCCATGGTCCCCTGTTATCCAAACTGCACCAGGATGTAGAGTGGATCACGGGGGCTCTGTGTGCCAAGTGTGGTCTAGATCAGTCATTGGATGAGGGTGGCAGCGGTCTCAGAAGGTGAGTGAAGGTATTTCAACTCCCATAATCCGTTGTCCATCCCACTCAAAACTGCACCAGGATGTAGAGTGGGGCATGGGTACTCTGTGTGCCAAGTTTGGGCCTGGTCTGTGATTTGTAGGGGCTGCAATGTTCTGTGGGAAATGAATTGGGTGAGGGTGCTGCAAATCCCATCATTTGTGAACCATCCTGCCGTAAACCGCAGCAGGTTTGTAAAGTGGGCCATTGGGCCTCTGTGTGCCAAGTTTGGTCCTGATTCATCATTGGTGTGGGCCACACTGCTCTAAGGAAGTGAATTAAAGTACTGCAAGTCCCATCATCCATGGTCCAGCCTCCCTCAAACTGCACCAGGATGTGGGGTGTATCTTGGGGGGTGGGGTGTCTGTGTGCCAAGTTTGGTCTTGTTCTGTCATTGTTGGGGGCCTAGTCAGGAAAATCAAGTTGAGGAAGCCTAACAGTATCCCATGAGCTGAGGCTTAGTCAGGAAAATCAAGTTAAGGAAGCCTTGCTGTCAATTTTGGGCCTGGTCTGTGATTTATAGGGGCTACAGTGTTGTTTGGGAACTGAATGATGTGAAAGTACTGCAAATCCCATCATTTGTGGCCCCTCCTGCCCTAAACCACACCAGGTTGTGAAGTGGGCCATGTCAGTGTGTGATTTTCAAATGTTTCTGCAATTCAACCATTGTATAAGATGCTGTGTTGTGTAACCAGGCATGTATAGAGTTAAAACAGCACAAGTGGTGTCCAGCACTGTTTTGACCTTCAGCTGTGTAAACATACTGATAAGGGAGACGCTGAGCTGCTTGAGCCAGTCGACATGCTGATTCCGCTGTGAGGTGCAGACTGCTGAATTGCTCTGCGTGAGAATGCTTTACTTTGCTCACTTAATCAATAAAATAACTTTCTAAGTTCAGACCTGGCTTCGCTTCATCACTGGCGCGCGGACAGGCCATTGGTCCCCTGTTTGCCAACTTTGGTCCTGATCCGTCATTGCTGTGGGCCACTGTGGCTGACTGCCTGGGGCCTTTCCTTTTCCCTCTGAGTCACTTTAGAATGTTGGAATGTGGTTGGCCAATCGGAGTCCTTTATGCAAATATCATTTCAGTAGCAACCAATCCCCTCTGTCTGGGGCCGTAGAATGTTGGAGTTCCGAGGCTGGCCAATCAGAGCCCTATATGCAAATAATCCCACAGTTGCAGCCAATCGAAACACTGGCACATATTCCTCCTGTCGCACCACCACACCACCGCCCAAAAACACTGACTTTTATTATATACATAGATAGATAGATAGATAGATAGATAGATAGATAGATAGATAGGATCTTTGCAAAGGATACTGTAAAATGTGGCGATTGTTATTTCTCAGTCTTCTGTGTTTTGTCTGGTTTATTCGCAGTGACCACAGCACCCCTCCCCTCCCAACCCCCACTTTGTCTACCTGCCGTATAATAATACAAAAATTGTTTCTGAAACTGGGCAGGTATCTCATTCCCTATGTCTTATTGGATTTGGGGCACACACACACAAAATGAGCATTCAATATACATATTCCATGTTCCATCCTTATGGAGGCGTCCCTCTAGAGTTCTTTTTTAAAGAGTTTAGAAACCTTTTATTGTGCATTGCTGCAGTGGCTGCTGTTCTGCGGTGTCAGCTGAGGTGATGCTTGTGAACTGTTGTCCTGGATGATGTCACTTTCCCTGAAATATTCATTGTGTCGTAGATGGCGGAAGAGAGCCTTCAGGTCACCACAGAACTAAATCATGTTTGTAGGTTTTAAGTGGCAGAAGGAGAGCCTCACAAGAGGAGAGGCTTCTCTGTCTGGCTTCCTGCGTGGCTGGAAAGATTTACAATATTATTGTACAAGTTTGCAGAGAAAGTTGGGGGGAAGAGTTGAATAGGATTTTTTTCTCCAATGTTAGTTGACAGTATGAAGGCCAGATTGGGACAAAGAATGAGAAACAGTGGGTTAAAGCTTAATTTCAATGTGTAAATAAACAAACCTTTCATTCAAGTGAAATTATCACTAGTCACTATCACTACATATTTTGTATAGTTGTCCCTCCACAGTTGTTGTTTTGACTTCTACAGATTTGATTAATTCATGGATTTGATTACAATGTTCTTTCTAGGAATCTCTGGGTCTTCCAGTGCAATTCTATGGTCACGTTTCTCTGATGATGCTGGAGGACCTAGAGATTATTTATTTATTTGCAGTATTTATACACTACTTTTCTTACTCCTGGACAAAAATAACGGCAAAATTTAATGCCTTACATACATAAAACAAAACTTGAGGGACGTCTACTCCCATATGTTCCCCAGAGATCCCTGCGGTCGGAGGACCAAAACCTACTAAAAGTCCCTTCCATTCAGTCCCATTTTCCAAGTTCCAACAGACCTCACAACCTCTGAGGATGCTTGCGATAGATGCAGGCCAAACGTCAGGAGAGAATGCCTCTAGAACAGGGGTGCTCACACTTTTTCAGCATGGGAGCTACTGATTAAAAAACCAAGTCCCAAAGATCACCTACCAAGAAATGTAAAACGTATAACTATTTTCTTATTTATTTATTTATATTATTCATTTTTATGTGCCGCTCCTTCCAGCAGGCTCGGGGCAGTTTACATAAAATGAAGTTATAAAACATCAACATTTCAATTTAATAACAACAATATAAAACAGAGCATAAAAATACATCCAACCACCCCATTTCTCCCACACTGCCATATTACCACACATATTATCAGCCAGAAAGTAAGAAGAGAGGCTGTTGAACTGCAAGGCCATTGAATACTCAGCAAGGTAAACAAAGGGGCATGCAAAAATACATCCAACATTTCTCCCACATTTCCATATTCCCCAACATATATTTCTCAAGGAACAAAGCAAGCAGAGAGGCTTTGGAGCTAAAAGGCCATTTTAAAAAATTAAAAATAAACAAAGAGACATGCCACAGAACAATCAAGCAGCCACCCCAAAGGAAAAAGACCGACCTTTGAGATGCGGTAAGGAAATGACCCCAAAGTGCCCTTCTTCTTCTCCTCCGTCGTTGCTCCTATTTTCACGCCGCCAGCATGCGTGCCGCCTCCAAGAGCTCACGAGAAGTCTGAGAGGCAGAATGGGTGCTTCTGCGCATGCGCACGGGGCCAGCCATGCATCGCGTCATCCAGGCCCGCCCCCTTTAGTCTCCTACGACTGAGTGGCTGGAGAAGGACGGAGGGAGGAGGAAGAATCCAAAAGAGGGGGCCCATTCTGCCTCTTAGATTCTGGAGCTTTTGAAGGCGGCGCGTGAGCAGGGAGCGGGGAGGAGCAACGACGGAAGACTTCTTTGCAGCGTGCAGGGGCGCGTGAAGAGGACCAACTGCAAAAAAACTTGGTCAGGGGCCTCAAGATCACCAGGATGAGGCCCAAAGATCACCCTGGTGATCCCGATCACCATTCTGAGCACCCCTGCTCTAGAACATGGCCATATAGCCTGAAAAAACCTACAATAACTCTGTATGGCAGGGGTGCTCATTAGGTAGCTCGGGAGCTACTAGTAGATCTTCGGCCCTCTTCCAGGTTATCTTCGGGCCTCACCAGCCAAATGGGGCGCTCCTGCCATGCGCACACAAACCCTGCGCACACACGCGCTCCTGGAGCTGGCTTTTGCTCTCGCGGTGCTTCTTTCGCCTGCGGGGCATTGCAGGAAGAAGAAAGCACGAGGCGGGGCCTCTGGGGGGAGTGCCCTGCCTCTATCTCGTCCAGAAGCAGCTGTGCAGTCTCCGTTGCCGGCGAGACAGGCAGGGCGGAGCGCTCCCTCTGGATGCCCCACCTCGTGTTTTCTCCTTCCTGCAATGCCCCGCAGGCGGAAGAAGCACTGCGCGGGCGGAAGACAGCAGCAGGGGCACGCGCGGTTGCAGGAGCGCACGGCGGCGGGAGCGTGCGGGAGCGCACAGCGGCAGGGGCAGGTAGATCTTTTGGACTTGGTTGCTTTAAGAGTAGCTCGCATGCTGAAAAAGTGTGAGCACCCCTGCTGTATGGAGACTCTTTCAAATCTTCAGTGCTCTAAGTCAGTGTTTCCCAACCTTTTTTGAGCCGCGGCACACTTTTAACATTAAAAAAATCCGGGGGCACACCACCAACCAAAATGACACTCTAACACAGTAAAGAACGGCTGGGGGATGGTGGCCTGCTGGGAGCAGCTGCTGGGAGTGCCGAAGCTGGGGGAGGGGGAGGAGCCAGGCCGTACCATGCCCCACCCCTCCACGCGGCTTCAGTTCTCCCACAGCTTTGCCAGCCTTGAGGGGGCAGTGCCAAGCCAGCGATGGCAAAGCCAGCACAATGCTGGCTTGGCACTGCCCCCTCAAGGCTGGCGAAGCTGTGGGAGTGCTGAAGCCGGGGGGAGGGGGCGGAGGCAGGCCGTGCCATGCCCCGCCCCCTCCCCCCAGCTTCAGTTCTCCCGCAGAGGAGAAGCATGAGCAGTGGACGGGCTTCAGTGGGCAGGGCTCCTCCTCTGCGCGGCTTCAGCGAGCGAGGGGTGAGAGTCGTGGCGGGAGTCATGGCAGATTGGAGGCTGGCTGGGGAAACGGCCAAAGGAGGTGGTGCCCTGGCCCCTTCTTCTTTTTCTTCACCGCCACTCAGCCCTTCCTCCTCCTCTCCCAAGCAGCAGGGGTTCGGCAGGAGGAGGGGGGAAGGAAGGGGGGCAGAGAGCTTTTCTCGCGGCACACCTGATGATCGCTCACGGCACACTAGTGTGCCATGGCACACTGGTTGAGAAACACTGCTCTAGCATATCCTCTGATCCGCAAGATCTCCACACTTCAGCATACAATTATGTGCCTTAATCATTTCTTTCTCAAAATGAAACACCAACACAAGGTTTTAAAATTCTCTCTAATTCTATGCGAACAGCAAGGGAATCTCTAAAAGTTCTTCCCTTTTGCATCTATTCATTTCTGTATTGAGGTTGAGACATAGATGAATGGTAGTGAGCAGCTGGGCTGCCTAAAAATATCCCTGTACTGGAGTCATAAGGCCGGTCACAATGGGAAAGAGAATATTATTAATATAGTACTGAATCTGTGGCAAACGCAGCACTGCTTGCTCTTTGGCCCTCATTTGGAATGGGGAGAGAGGCACGATCAAAAATTGTTTACTGAAAACCAGAAATGATTTTTGACCTATAGCAAGATCTAAAGCACTTATTCTCAAAGTGGGTTGTATTGCCCCCTTGTGGGCAGTGAGGCGATCCAACGGGGCGGTGGGAGGCTCAGGGGAATTTGGGGGGTGGTGAACCCCTTTAAGGGGGTGGTGAACGACTGGCCATTTAGGAGGGGTCACCCGGCCCTCTTCTTTGGCCCCACCCCCTTCGCTTTGACCCCCACACGCAGTAGAGTGCGAAGGCTGCAGTGCGAAGGCCTCCGCGTCCTTCAGCAGAGCTTCCCACTACCGCGGAAGAAAGCGCAGCCTTCCCCGGCGGAGGGAGGAGAGCCCGAGGCTTCTGCGGGGAGAGCAGGCCTCACTTCTTCGTCCCCTCAGGCCGCGGCTTCCCGTCCCCTCATAGCCCTCTCTGGCGGCGGCATGGCGAGCAGCATGCCAAGTTTGGTCCAGTTCTGTAATTTGTGGGGGTCTCTGTTGTCTGTGGAAGTCAGAGCTGAATCGATTGAAGGTACTGCAAATCCCATCATCCATTGTCCATACTCCCATAAACATATTGTTTTTGTGATTAATCACTATGCTTTAATTATGTTCAATTTGTAACAATGAAAATACATCCTGCATATTGGGCTTGGCCAACTTACTGGCCGAGCAGGTTGCGGGGTGGGGTTGCCCTCGCCGCCATCTTGCGGAGAGAGAAGGGGCTTCTCCTTCCCAGAACCCCCTGGGGTGGCGGGAAGGTTTCCTGACACCAACACCAGCCCGCCAATGATGGGGCTGGCTCTGCCCCGCCCCCTCTTTGCGCCAGCTGGTCTGACTTCCGTCTGGGCAGCCTATTTAAGGCCGCAAGGGGCAGACCAGGCTGCACATGGGGCCAGCTCTGTTTTAGCTTTTGCATCACCTTTTGGGCCTCCTCTCCGTGGAAGCGGCGGCGGCGGCACAACATCGGCATTGGTCTGTTTTGGGCCTCTGGCCCCGTTTCTTTCTCCGGGGAATGGGGCGGTGGGTTTCTCCTTGCCCTCCCCTTCCCGGCCTTTGTTCCTGTTTTCAATAAATGAGTTGTGGCCATTTTCATCCAACCACTTGTGTCTGTGTTATTGTTCTTGGCGCGAGGTGTTTCACCCTTGCACACGCAATAGATATTTGCATTAGAATTCGTACGAGTAGCAAAATTATTTATGAAGTAGTAACAAAAATATGGTTGGGGGGTCACCACAACATGAGGAACCTTATTTAGGGGTCACGGCATTAGAAAGGTTGAGAACCACTGCATTAATACATATATCTTTCTGTTTAATTGCTATTAGATTTTAAAAAAATTAATTTCTAGGGGGGAGGGTGGTAAAAAAAATTCTGGAAAGGGGGCTATACAATAGGGATATCTATAGGGATATACAAGAGAAATCTTATGATAATTGAGTTAGTGTGTCAGGGTGCAATTCCGTATTGGGCTACGGAAATCCATTGGGTGACTCTGGGCAAATCATACTTTCTCAGACTCAATGGAAGGCAATGGCCAACGCCCCCAAACAGTCCTTGCCAAGGAAATCCTGCAATAGATTTGCCTTCAGGATGCCATAAGAGAAAAATGAAGGTTCACAGCACACAAATGCATACTTCTTGATTGTTCCCACTTCAAATAGGAGACGATGGATAATCCAAAAATTTTACATCTATGACTTGTTTACTATGGAGTGAGACCTGTGTTCTAATCTGGAACTCCGTGGAGACCACACATCCTGCCAAAGCCCAGAAAATTAGATTTGGCTCATTTCCAGTTTTGAGGAACACACTTAGAATCAGCCCTCCGTATCCATGGATTCGGCATGCAAAGCTTCATTGGCTTTTATTCGTATTCTTCAAAACCTTTTATGAACTATAATTAATTGAATCTCAAAAATTCCCTTGAAGCTACAGAAATGTAATCCTGTTTATGTTTGAGTTTTTCATTTTAAAAAATTAATAATGACGCCTGTCACAAATGTGTTAATTAGTAATAATGCCTAATCTTGTGAATGTTTATACATGAGATCCAGTACAGATTGAGTGTTGTAGTCAAGGAGGAGTGTGCTGCCATGTGACCCTATAGCCGGTAGCAGTCTTAATTTGTCAACCAGTGTATTTACAAATTAATCTGCCAACAAGCAGACTTAAGATAGCTGCTTTGATACGACAGACGTATTTTCAGTTCAGATACACTAAATGAGTATCATGGGGGTCTGTGCAAGGTCATGATGAGACTTTTCTCTAGTGATGAAACTATAGACCCCTGTGGAACAGTCTTATTATTTTTATTTATTTATTTATTTAGGGCAGTGATTTTCAACCAGTGTGCCGTGGAACACTAGTGTGCCGTGAGAGATCATCAGGTGTGCCGTGGGAAATTATTTTCAAACTTCATTCATATATAAACTATAAGGTGCATCTGTCCTTTAAGAAATGGAACCATAGCACTCGTCACCTAAGAAGTGATGCAAGAGTGCTATGGTCGCGCCATCTTGGATTTGCTCAGACGCGGCTAAGTAACCAAAGTTAGAGTTAGTGCTGCAGCTGTGCGTCAAGTGACAGTGGCAATTTGGGATCACAGCTCCAGATTTCACACTGAGTGTATAAATACATTTAAAAACATATTAACGATATGTATTACTGTGTTAGAGTGTCATTTTGTGTCATTTTGGTTGGTGGTGTGCCCCAGGATTTTGTAAATGTAAAAAATGTGCCACGGCTCAAAAAAGGTTGAAAATCACTGATTTAGGAATATATTAATCGCCCATGTCATATGGCTCTGGTGACCCCCAACCATAAAATTATTTTCATTTCTACTTGATAACTGTAATTTTGCTACTGTTATGAATCGTAATGTAAATATCTAATATGCAGGATGTATTTTCAGTCACTGGACCAAATTGAGCACAAATACCCAATATGCCCAAATTTGAATACTGGTGCGGTTGGGAGGAGATTGATTTTGTCATTTGGGAGTTGTAGTTGCGGGAATTTATAGTTCAACTACAATCAAAAAACATTCTGAACTCGGACTTCCGGTTTGGACATGGCAGGGAGGGACGCGTCCTAGGATTGCTCTGTCCTAGGGACGAAGCGTGGAGAGGGATCGGGCGACATCTGAGCCCGCCAGTGCTCGGGTTAGAGAGCACAAGGTCCGAGGGTCAGGAGAGTGCCCCGGCGGTCGAGTTTTGATCCCCTCAAGGGGTCAGACAAGATCGCTGGAGAGCTGAAGAGACCCGAAGGGATCCCCTCCAGAGCGTGGTCCGCTACGGCGTGACCGAAACCTTCCGCCTGTATCCAGACACAAGGGGAAACTGGGGCCAGCAGAAGCCATCGGAAGCCATCAGAAGCCATCAGAAAAGAGAAACCGCGAACAACCGCGAGCAAAAGCAAAGCAACTTCAGACCATACTATGTGAGTGCCGCCGAACACCACAGGGTTGCCGCAGTTGGGGGTTATACACTCCCAGAAGAGTGCCCTAGCCCGTGCCCACAAAGTGCAAAGCCAAGAGAGACGAAAACCAGATAAAAAGAGCTGACGGACTTGCCTGGGGTCCATAAGGTAACGTTCTGGGCTTTGTGAGCGGGGGAGTGCTGCCTCCTGGTCGGAGAACATGGCGACGCGAGGAGGAGATGAGGAGATAAGGGGCACTAAAGCGAAGAGGAAGGAAGTGACCTCAACATCCAGATACCCAGAAAGCTAAGCGAAAGCCAAGCGGAGAGAAGGAGGAGGGCCTTAGTGACGCAAGGAGACGCAAGGAGAAAAGGGGGAGAACCTCTACAGTGAAAGAGACGGCGTGAAGAGGGAGAAGAGAGGAGGAGCCAGAGGGAGAAGGCTAATAAGGGACTACGATCCTTCCTCAGGGTCCTAGAGAGAGAGAGTTTTGTGTAGCTGATCGTAATTAACAGAGGATTGAAGCAGACTTGGAGGGTCCCCTTTGGGGGATTAACAGACAAGAAACAACAGAGCCTAACAAGTAAGGAAAGAGCTGGTGGACCCAGATGGGAGAGAGGACAAGGTAAGAAATTAAAAGACGGGCATCTAAAGATAAACTGTTACCCTCCACTAAAGACAAAGATAAAGGTTGCCTGTGAAGCAGGAAAATATAAGATAAAGGTTACTCCACCCTCTGAGAAGTAAGATAAACAAGAGTAAGAGCAATACGCCCAATCAAACAGCCTCCCCGTGTAAAGCTAATAGACAATAACAGATAGCAATAAATGATGGCCACCAGGGTAGAACGGTTAAAGACAAGAAGGAGATACAAACAGAAGGTTCTCAGGGGCAAGTGACCCTGGGTTTAAAGAACTTATGGCTGAAATGCTGGAGATAAGAAGGATGCTAGAAGGAGGGGAAAAAGACAGGAAAAAAATGAAGGAGGACATTAAAGAGTCAAGAAATGATCTCAAAACTGAACTAAAAGAGATGAAAGGAGAGCTCAAGGGGGACCTAAAAGATATGAAGAGAGAACTAACCTCTGTGAATAAAGGAATGAAGATGATCAACGAAGAGCTGGAGAGATTAAAGAAAGAAAATAATGAGATCAAAAGTAAACAAAAATTCTCCGACGAGAAAATAAAAGAGCTTGAAAATGATCTAGCACTCTCCCAAGATAAACTTTTGAAGATGGAGGTCCATATGAAGGAGCACCAACTTCGCTTCAGAGGCGTAGAAGAAGAAGAGGGAGAACATTTGAAAGAAATTATTATGGCCATATCGGCAAAAATCCTAAACGCCCCTGTAAGTTATATTGAAGGGAAGGTGGACAGAGTTTTCAGAATTAACTCGAGTTTCACTAAGAGGAACAAGCTCCCAAGAGACATTATAGCGTCGTACTCCTTAAAATGCGTTAGGGATGACATCTTGAGATGGCAAATAAAAAATAAAGGAGCCTATAAGGGTAAGAAAGTCATTATTCTGAAAGAAATTCCTTCCGAACTCTTAGAAAAGAGGAAAGACTACTATTTTCTTACTGACATTCTAAAAGCCAATGAAATAAGATACCGTTGGGAAAAGTTGGAAGGCCTGATGGCCACATATAGAGGCCAGAAACACTGGATAACGTCAGTAGATAAGGCACAGGACTTTTTACACCGCTACGGGGAAGAGCTCAAGAGAGACAAAGAGGATAGACCAGCCCGAGCGAATAACACTCCACGCTCTAGAAGAGAAACCCCGATACCACCAGAGACAGATACCATAGCGGAGATCAACAAAGACACCCCGATCGACAACTTTCCCAACAAAGATTCAGAACTCCCGAGTGAGGAGGAGGACGACGAAACGAACGGAACGAACGGAACGCAGGACAACGAGACCTCAGATATCGAATGAAGAGTATAAGGTGTTTGTCCCTGAATGTTAATGGACTGAACAATGGCGGGAAGAGGAGGAGAGTTTTTGCATATCTAAAAAAAAGAAAAGCTACCATAACAGCCTTACAGGAAACTCATATTAGAAATAACGATATTAAGTACTTAAAAATGAGGGTCTGGGAGAGATCTTTGTGTCGTCAGCCGAAAACAAGAAAAAGGTGTCGCCCTGTATATTGGGAAGGTAGATCATTAGGTGTTTCCATCCAAAATAATACTGAGAAAATTTTGATCTGTAATGTCTATGCACCTAACGATTCGAAGGTAAAATTCTTCAAAGAGTTAGAGGAGCAGATTAATGAGATAGATTTCGACAGCCTACTTATCTTGGGAGATTTTAACGGGGTAATAGACCCAAAGGAGGACAAAAGTAAAATTTATAAGGGTATAAGGGGCTGTAACAGTAAACTACCTAAATCTTTCTTTCAACTGAAAGAATCTACGGGGCTACAAGATGTATGGAGAGTACTACATCCGAGATCTAGAGACTATACCTTTTTCTCAGATAGGCACCAGGCCTGGTCACGGATTGATTATATCCTCATCACAGGCAAGTTGGCAACATACGTAAAATCAGCAAATATCCTTCCCCGATCAGTGTCAGACCATTGCGCAGTAGAGGTGAATATTTTCGAAAAATAAAACCGAATATAGTTGGAAATACCCATGGTACCTTTTAAAAGACAAGAAGAGATTAGATAAAAGCAAAGCCTCACTTAGAGAATTTTTCGAGATTAATTGTAAGAATAATGACAACACTAGCCTAATCTGGGATACCAGCAAGGCATATATGCGAGGTGTCTTCATGAAATACCAGTCGCTACACAAAAGACAGAAAAACCAGGAAACTCAAGACATAGAAAATAAAATTAAACTAGCGGAGGCCAAATTAAAAAGCAATCCCAAAGACAGGAAAGTTCAAAATGAAGTGAAGCTTTTGGCGAGTCAACTAGAATTCCTTGAAATGGAAAAAATTAGAAGAAATTTAAGATTTCTGAACCAAAGATATTTCGAACATGCCAATAAGCCCGGTAAACTCTTGGCATGGCAATTGAAAGAAAAAAGGAAAAGAAATTGGATCCATAAATTAAAGCTAAACCAAGCCGAGCTGATAAACGACAGGGAAATAAGAGGGGCCATCGAATCCTTTTTCGCTACCCTATATTCAAAAGACAATATAGAGGAGGATAAGGTGGTAGCATATCTGGCGACGAAAAAAATAGATAAAATTACAGATATAGAGAGAGAACACCTTAATAAGAGGATTACCAAAGAGGAAATAGTAAAAGCTATAAAAAAAATGAAAATGGGCAAAGCAGCAGGCCCTGACGGGTTCACTGCGGAATACTACAAAGACCATGGGGAAGAAGTAATAAATATCCTTGAAGTACTATTTAATGAGACTTTAGCCAAAGGAAAGATCCCTGAGACGTGGAAAGACTCAAATATCATACTAATCAAGAAGGCAGGAAAAGAACCCACGGACCCAGCGAGTTATAGACCCATAGCATTATTAAATGCTGATTACAAATTATTTGCTACCATAATAGCCGATAGACTAAAAACCTTTTAAATGATCAGATACACAAAGATCAAAATGGTTTTTACCAAATAGACATTTGAAGACAAATATCCGCAACATGATAAATGCTATCGAATACTACAATACCAATATTAACAAAAAAGTAGCCTTAATATTCCTTGACGCCGAAAAGGCGTTCGATATCTGGTGGGGCCTTCCTCGAACACCTTTAAAGGAAATGGATATAGGTCATCAATTTAGCAATTCAATTAAGGCAATATACCACGACCAAAAAGCTAGGGTCATAGTAAATAATAATAAGACCAATTCAATTAGCATAGGCAAAGGGGTAAGACAGGGATGCCCCCTCTCCCCGCTTCTCTATATTATGATGCTCGAGATCCTCCTGAGGGATATCAGACAGGAGGAAAAATTGAAGGGGCTAAAAATAAAAAATGAGTCACTTAAAACTCAAGCCTTTGCCGACGACCTGGCCTTAATAGTTGAAGACCCAATCCCCTCAATTAAAGATTGGATGAATAAAATTAATGAGTTCGGGAGTGTTGCAGGACTAAAAATCAATAAGGATAAAACGCTGATGTTGGGCTTAAACCTGACAGAGGCTGAGAAAGCCGAACTGACAAAGATATCGGGAATAAAGGTATCCAAGAAAATTAAGTACTTAGGGATTAATCTATCTGCCAAAAATTCCAACTTATACAAAAACAACTATGAAGGTGCATGGATAAACATCAAAAAGACTTAGATAATTGGTCAAAAAAGAACTTATCACTTATGGGTAAGATTGCGTCAATTAAAATGATGGTTTTGCCCAGGATGAATTTCTTGTTTTCGACACTGCCTATCATCAAGAAGGATTCGATTTTTAATGCATGGTCCAGGGATATCTCTCGATTTATATGGGGAGGCAAGAAACCCAGGGTCAAAATGAAGACCCTGCAGGAATCTAAAGAAATGGGAGGGCTCGGAGTGCCAAACCTGAAAACGTACTTTGAAGCCAACTGCCTGGCATGGCTAGGCACTTGGTGTAAGCTAGATGACAACAGGTTGTTAAACCTAGAAGGGTTCAACTTGAAATTTGGAATTCACGGGTATCTGGGTTACGAAAAGATCAGAGCCGACGCCCAGTTCAAGAATCACTATATAAGAGAGGTTTTGTTAAAGATATGGACCAAACATTATAAGAAATCCAACTCAAAAATCCCCATTTGGCTCTCCCCTTTGGAGGCCGACAGGATAAGACAACTTGATGATTGCAAGTGGCTGACGTACAAAGATCTCTTATACTGGAATGGTATCAAACATATCTTGAAATCGAGAGAACAATTAAGTCAAGAAAACAAACTCCTAAATTGGTTCCCCTACTATCAATTAAGCGAAAGATATAAAACGGACGAAAAACGTGGATTTAAAGATAACCAAAATGAGTTGGAAAACGTGCTATTAGGCCCAGATAAAAATTCGGTTGGGAAGATTTACAAAATTATTCTACCCAAGAACCAAAAACAAAAAAACTTTATTAAAAAGTGGTCGCGAAATGTAGGATTCAATATTAATCAAGCAATTTGGAGAGGTATCTGGAAGAAAAATGTAAATATATCCTATAGTTATAGCTTCAGGGAAAGCTGGGTCAAATTACTTTATAGGTGGCATCTTTCCCCTATGAAGCTTGCAAGAATATACAAAAACACAAGAGCTGAATGCTGGAACTGCAGGGCCCCAAATGGCACATTTTTCCACTTATGGTGGCTTTGTAGCAAAGCCAGAAAATTCTGGAGGATGGTAAACGGTGAACTGGAAAAAATTTTTAATAGACAAATGGACGAGAAACCAGAAGTATTACTCCTGGGTATTCTTGGACAGGAATTCAATAACAATGAAAAAAAATTATACCTAATGTTAATAACTGCTGCTAGACTTGTCTATGCAAGGTATTGGAAATCCCTCGGGGCCCCGACGAAAGAGGAATGGCTTCAAAAAATTCTAGAAGTCGTTAAAATGGAGTGGCTGACCGAGGCACTTAAGACTGTGGATCATACAACGACCAAAGTAGACTGGTCCCTGGTCCAAAACTATTGCACCAGGGAGCACAATATCAACTTAACACTTAATTGGGAATAACGGTAACACAAGAGGGCAACCTTGGGGGTGTTCATATGAACTAAAAATGAGTCTAAAGTAGATAGATGCACTCAAGCTAATTGTTATATTATATCTTATATTTATAGGAGAGCTTACCATACAAATCATGAAGTAGGCGAAGAGACGGAATAATACACAAGTTATAGCCATGATTCGTTTTTTTTCTCTTTTATGTATTTATTCTCTGTTAATACCAACAAGAAGACTGTAACTCCATTCCCCTTTGAAGTACTCGTCTCCCTCCCTGTTCCCCCAACCCGTCCCCCAACCACCCCTCCCCCCCTACCCATAACCCCTCTTCCTCGTGTTTTTCCCCACGCGACTGTATGTATGTTTATCTTGTCTTGTTTTGTTTTTAAAAATTTACCAATAAACATTTATATTAAAAAAAAAAAAAAAAAACATTCTGAACTCCACCATTGATGGAATTGAACCATACTTGCCACAAGGAACTCCCAGAATCCAACAGAAAATACTGGAAGAGTTTGGTGGGCACTGACCTTGAGTTTTGGGGTTGTAGCTCACCTACATCCAGAGAGCACTGTGTACTCAAACAATGATGGATCTGGACCAAACTTGGCACAAATACTCAATATGCCCAAATGTCATCACTAGTGGAGTTTGGGGAAAATAGACTTTGGCATTCGGGAGTTGTAGTTGCTGGGATTTATAGTTCAACTACAATCACAGCAGGAGGAGGGCTTTTGCTGGGAGGATTTGCCGTCTGTTTCCAAAAAGGAAGATAAGAACAGGCGGAGAAATCTTCTATTTCTCTATCGTGTTATTTTGAAACTGTTTATTTTATTTTGTTATTTCATGTATTTATTTTGATAGTATTTTTGCTTATTTGTGGTTTTTTGTGTGGTTTTTTTTGTTTTTTTTCTGTACTGTAAATTTTGGGCTTGGCCTCATGTTGGCCACTCTGAGTCCCCTTTGGGGAGATGGTGGCAGGATACAAATAAAGATGATTATTATTCCCTGCCAAAGGGGTTCCTACGTCCATCAGAAATATGTGTTTTCTGATGGTCTTTGGCGACCCCTCTGAAACCCGTCTTGCGACTCGCCCAGGTGTCACAACCCCTAGGTTGAAAAACACTGCATAGACTAGAGGATAATCTAAAGAAAGGTAAACATTTCTAATTTCCATTAAATTAGGATTCCCTCCTGTGATGAAGTCGTGTTGTTTTGTTGCAAGATAAATGTATGGTTTGTTATTGCTTATTTGCCTTGCTATTTGTTTGATGGTGAAATGTTTAACAAGCCACAGAGGGTTGGCGGGGAATGTTGGAGCAGCAGGCCCCTGGGAAGGCTGTTGCCGTGGAGACGGAAGTTAGAGCTGCACCTGTTTTAGAACTTTCAGATTTTTAAAATAAGTCAGTTGGTTTTGTCAGTTGGTGCGAAGGAAGCTGTTTTTTGGAGCTTTTAGGAAGCAGTTCGGTTAGGGGTTTGAGAAACCCAGGTGAAAGGCAGACTTTGTCCAAGTTAGAGTAGAAAACTAACTTAATAGATGGGTAAAGCCTATAGTTGGCTATTTACCTGCTGGAGCAGTTAGTTATTACCGTGTTTCCCCGAAAGTAAGACAGCGTCTTACTTTCTTTTCCCCCCGAAAAGTCCCACTACACCTTACTTTCGGAGTACGGCTTACATTGGGCGACGGTAAGCCGTACCCCCAGCCGCTGCGTCACTCGGTCCCGCCTCCTCCGGCTCCTCCTCCGCCGCCCAAAGAACAGCCGCTTTTCTTTTTCTTTTTCCAGGCCTCTGACGTGATGCCGCTTCGCCCCGCCTCCTGCTCCTTCTTTCCCCCGCCCTTCGCATGGAGTACGGCTTACATTCGGGGTACGGCTTACATTAGCCGACCCCGCTGATACCCTTGATACGTCTTACAATCGGGGGTGTCTTACTTTCGGCGAAACACGGTAGGACTGCTTGGTTGTGTGTTAGGAAGTACAGTGGAAACTGTACCCTATTGTTGAAACGTTGTAACCGCAAGATTTGTACCTCTTAGGAGACTTGTTTGCAACCAACTAAGCTCTGAACTCTGTTTTAAAATAAACTGTTGAACATCTTTATTACGACACCTCTCAATGTCATTCATTTTAAAACACAAGTCTTCAACGAACAAACCCTCACATCAGTGGCTGATAGGATACAATTGGTGGCAGCAAATATATTAACTGGTGGCAGTTTGAGCATCTGTTGGTGGGGCTCAAAGGGAAAGTACCCACCCTCCCACAGTGGGAAGAAAGCCTTACTGCCCAGAGTTATAAAAGGGTTCGTCCCTTACATGTTAGTGGCAGTGGTAAGATTTGCAAAATAGACCTGCCCTGCCACGGTTAACATAAGGAGCCTGGAAGCCTTCTTTATATACTTCATTACATGATTTGGTGGCAGAGTATTTATTGTAAGGGTCAAGGGGTCCGAGCCCCGCCATATTTGGGGCATGGTGGGATAGCCTGCCCTGCCACACCGAAAAAGGAATGGTCAGTGGTGACTGACCAACAGGCCAACCCTGACCCCTTACACCTCCCAATAAAAGGGGGAACTATGTGTTCCTAACTTTGCCTGGATTTCACACTTAATAAACCCAAAAGGCTTTAAATGTTTGACAGCCACAATATATGTGTGCAATAGGGAGAGGAGATAAGGCACAATATAGTTAATAACTGTAAATGTTAACTCCTCACTGACTCCGTAAGGAACTTGATATTGATTAAACATTGTTATGAATCACAAAATGCAAAAGACTGTGTCATTAGTGTATTGTGTCCTTTTTCTTTCAGGTTACTCGATACTTCAAGCTATTATGGAAACAGCGGGAGAAAAAAGCTGGCAAGTCAGTGCCATTTGTGTGGAGAATTTTAATGATGCGAGCTACAGGCAGCTCTTGGAAGACTTGGATCGGAGACAGGAAAAGAAATTCGTCATAGATTGTGAAATAGAGAGGCTTCAGAATCTCTTAGAACAGGTAATACCTGCTTTTAATGTCATTGTAAACACATTACCATAGCCCCGGCAGTGTGGCCTCTGTCCTCTCCTTTTCATTGTGCCTTGCCAATCAAGGCTGGGTATTTTCATGAGGCATTTCTTTCCTCAATGTTTTAATGTGTAGTCCAATATTTATTCTTCACTGTGGGCTCTATTTGCACATTTCTTTACAAGCAGCGTTTAGATTCAGTATAAGAAACCTCGCGAATGAAGATTCTTAGGAAGGACTCATCCCACAAACGCGTTTTACAAGCGCTTTACAAGCGCGTTGATGACTAAAAAGGCCAATCTGAGATAGGCAAGTTCGGTTGCAGAAAGCACAGCAGAAAGTCTCCTTGGGTGATGTTGTTTCCAAGTTGCGGTTCTTTCTGCATTGTCATTTCTCTTCGAGACACATTCGGCGTGTCTTCTCGAAAGAGGCCACAGCATTGTGGATAGTGCATCTCCATGCCTCCCGATGTGAGGCCAGGGTGGACCATTGTTGGTGATCAATCTGGCCGAGCCTAAGATGTTGTTTCAGGGAGTCCTTATATCTCTTTAGGGTGCCTCTCTTGTGCTGACCCATGGCGAGTTCACGGTAGAGTAGTATCTTTGGGAGGCGGTGGTCCTCCATCCTAGAGACGTGCCCTGCCCAGCACAGCTGTGTTCTCAATAGCATGGCCTCAATGCTGGTGATCCCTGCTTGCTCAAGGACAGCAACATTAGTCACATAGTTGGTCCAGTGTATATTTAGGATTGTGCGAAGACAGCGCTGAAGAAAGTGTTTGAAGAGTCGTAGGTGTTGGCGATAGGTGACCCATGTTTCAGACCCATAGAGGAGAATAGACAGTATGATAGCTCTGTACACACTGATTTAGGTGCTTTGCCTCAGGTGCTTGTTGCTCCAGACCCTTTTGTCAAGCCTTCCAAATGCACTCTATGCCTTTGATAATCTGTGATCTATCTCTTTGTCAATCTTGGCGTCTGAAGAGATTATGCTTCCCAGGTAGATGAACTGCTGAACGGACTTAAGCACAGATTTGCCTATGCTGACGTGGGGATGATAGTGTTCTTCCTGTGGTGCGGGCTGGTAGAGGACTTCCATTTTCTTCAGGCTGACTTCCAGCCCAAACAGCTCTGCAGCTGTTGCAAAGCAGGATGTGAAACGCTGCAGGGCTGCTTCTGAATGGGCGACAAGGGCAGCATGGTCAGCAAAAAGCACCTCACGGACTAGATAGTTTAGAGTCTTAGTGCGAGCCCTCGGATGGCATAAGTTGAACAAGCTACCATCAGTACGATAGCGTATATATATGCCGTCTTCTTCTTCGAGATCTGCCATAGCCCTTTGGAGCATCATGCTGAAGAAGATTGTAAATAGGGTTGGTGCAAGAACACAACCTTGTTTACAGTTACACTCACATAGATAATGGATTTGTACTGCATTGTGCAACATCAATATTTCACCTCTCTTCAGTAGCACAATTGCAGAGATACATCAATCCGGGGTCCCACAATTATACTTCCGCACACTCTCCTAATCCTATTTTCCTGCACTGCTGCGATTCTACGGAGTATCCCAAAAGTTGCCAGACATTGGAGGAATGGGAAATTGTAGCTAAATGTACCTTCTTTACAAAATATTCATTCCAACCTTTTAATAAATTATTTCAGTATAAAATATATATATATATATAAACAGAAAAATATATAATATAAAATATAGTATTCGTTTGTTGTGTTTTCCTTTGTATGGAGATTTTTGGGACCCCCTATTTTAGCAGTGGTGGTGTTGTGATGAAGATGCCAAGTAAAGCCAAGCCCAAGTGTTAAAAGGGATAACAAACAGTTTATTGAGCAACAAATGGGAATGGGACTAATATAAATCTAGCCTAACCGGCAAAACCCCACAAAAACCCCAGGGAAAGCCCAAAAATCACTGAAGAAGGAATCCAAAACAAACTCAGGACGTCTTCTGTGACGTCCTTCGAGGGATGAGCCAATAGTGTAGTCAGTAACCGGTCTGGAGTCGTGGGTAGGAGAATGACGGAGAAACAAGGAGACAATCCAAGGTCCACAGGAGAGAAAGTCCAGTGGAGTTCAAACCCCGCCACTAGGAACACACGGCTATAGGAGGAAACTGGATCAGGAACACGATGCAAGATATCAGGATACCAAAACAGACACAACACAGGATACCAAGAAACAACTCCTTGCTCGCTGCAAAGAAGCTCACCCAAAAGCCCACATTAAATAGGCCTAAAGATCAGACTCGCCCCAAAGAGGACCCCTCCTCCTCATTAGACGATGCAGCTGCTTCTCTCTCTGTAGCTGACACCCCTTGTGAGTCTCTCCAAGATCCCCAGCGTCTTTCAAAATTTAGCGTATCTCAATCATTCCCTGAGGTTTCAGAGGGCCACTCATTATCACTATCAAACCCCAGAAAAGTATCACTACTGGTGTCTGCATTACTCGTATCTTGAACTTCCTGTACCAAAGTCTCATCCAACTAAGTATCACTCTCTTCTGATGAGCTTTCCCCATCCCTGGGAAAACCCTCAAAGGACTCTTAGTCAGTAGGGGACCTAAGTATTTGCTGTACTCTCTTCCTTTGATCCAAACTTTCCCTGCTGGAATCACTTGCAGTCCTCTTTCTGCCTGCTCCAGCGTTTAGGTTACTCTCAGCCCCACCCAGTTCCATACTACACTCAGACGCTGTTGACTCAGCATCTTCCTCAGCCCTACTAGCAGGCAGAGCCGAGAGCTCAACTACAACAGGTGGTGGTAATAGTGCAATCACATAATTTCAGCTTAAAAACAAAAAAAAGGAGGACAATGAGATATGCAGATCTCCAGGTGTTCTTCACAACTGCTTATGGTGGTTAGGACTGATGGACGTTTCGGTTTATAACAGTGGCACACAATACCTGGCCCTCCAGGTGTTTTGTTTTCCAATTCCCAAAAGCTGTAGTCACTCAGCTTGTCCTATGGTCAGAGTTTCTGGAAGCTGAAGACAAAACACCCGGAGAGTCACAGGTTGTACACCACTCATATCTAAGAAAAGGTTGTGTTCCCTAGGAACTAGCTGACAGTATATCTCACAATGTAAGTGGTCTCTATAAAATATCAATTACATGTTTATTTATTTTTTTATTTATTTTATTTACTTTATTTATATTCCGCTCTTCTCACCCCGAAGGGGACTGAGAGTGGATTACAGATACACATACTTTAGCAGACAATTCCTACTGTTTCACAAACACACATATAAACGTACAGAGGCAAACTCTGGCCACCAGGGGGAGCTGACGCACTACTCATCTCTTAGCATTTCCAGCGTGCCTTGTTGCTCTTCTGCATTCCTTCAGCGTTCCTGGAGTTCTTTAATGGCCTCATAATTCAGTCAAAATTTGCCTCTCCACTGAATGTGGTACTTTTATCACCTACTTGACAGATGCAGCTGTCTTTCGGGCTGCAAAGGTCAACAGCAGGCTACACTTAAAGGTCGAGCACCCACCTCAACCCGGGCAGGCCTCGAACTCATGACCTACTGGTCAGAGAGATCTTATGCAACTGACATTTCGCCAGCTGTGCCACATTCCCAGTGCTTTACTTAGAAAATGAAGTCTGAGACTGTGACGTACTATCCCACAGATTTAAAATGTGACAGCAGTTTGTGACCGAATCCTTTACAGAATAACAGGAAGATGTGTGAAAAGATGCACAAAATTGTTCAGTGAGTACATACTACAAAAAAGAAAAAGCACAAATTGGATAAGCAAGCATCATGTTGATTTTTAAAAAAAAAAACTCATCAGGGTTATACAGAATATGCATAGACCCAAGACCCTTAAAGAAAACATTGGGGGAAAGCTACTTTTATTGCCTGTTCTTGAAGATTTGTTGCCAAATATGCCAAAAGCAAGATCGTTTTCTGTTTGTTACGTCAAAAATGGCCTCTGGCATATTGAGCTAGATGACTATTCCTGTTATTTGACAGCATGTACGGCATCCTTAGGAGATATCACTGGTTAAAAATGCCAATGGGAATTAATTCTGTCCTGAAGTATTTTAAAACAGGTTGACAGAAGCCTTGGAGGGATGTCCAGGAATCTTGGGAAAAGCTAATGATATGCTGATAATGGAGGAAGGGGGTGACCTATAGCAAGCCCAGCAGGGCCATTACTAGCTAATAGCATTTCTGAATAGATGTTGAGAAAAAAGTATTGCACTGAGCAGAGACAAGCTAAGGTTGAGAATCACATAACTACCATCTATTTATTTGGAAGGCAACTAAGGTTAGTGGAGACCTTCAGGATAGCATATCTATCAGAAATTGTTATGGAGGATCAGTACAAGTTGAATGAGAAATCATCAATTATATTACGATATAATATAATATATGTGATATGTAATTGTTGTACTGTGACAATAACAGAGTATGTTGTATTTGATATTATAGTATAACTAGCTTGGGGACCTGGCGGTGCCCGGGTTATTTGAGGAAGGCATTGTGTGCCAAGGTTGGTTCCTATTAGATGTTTATGTGGCTTGCAGTGGTCTCAGGAACTTAGTGAAGGTACTGCAAGTCCCATTGGCCATGGTCCATCCCCCTGCAAACAGCACCAGGATGTAGAGTGGGTCATGGGGCCTCTGTGTGTCACATTTGGTCTTGATCATTCTTTGGATGAGGGTTGCAGCGGTCTCGGAAGGTGAGTGAAGGTATTTCAAGTCCCATCATCTGTGGTCCATCCTCCTTGAAACAGCACCAGGGTGTAGAGTGGGTCAAGGGGGCTCTGTGTGCTAATGTTGGTCTGTATTGGTCATTGGGTGAGAGTCGCGTTGTGGAGTGGGCCATTGGGCCCCTGTGTGCCAAGTTTGGTCCTGTGGGCCGCAGTGTCTGACTGCCTGAGGCCTTTCCTTTTTCCTCTGAGTCACCTTAGAATGTTGGAATGTGGACAGCCAATCGGAGTCCTTTATGCAAATACCATTTCAGTGGCAACCAATCCCCTCAGTCTGGGGCCGTAGAATGTTGGATTTCTGCGGCTGGCCAATCAGAGTCCTTTATGCAAATACTCCCATAGTGGCAACCTATCGAAATGCTGTCACATATTCCTTGGCACCTCCACACCTCCAAGAAAATGAACATTCCATTTCCATTTCCAACGGAAAAAAGCTGTCATTTGGCTAACTCAAGCTTTCAGTTGCATTCTGTTTTGCTGGCCAATCAGAGTCCTTTATGCAAATAGTTACTCAGTGGCAATCAATGCCCTCTGTCTGGTGCCTTAGATTGTTGGAGTTCTGATGCTGGCCAATCAGTGTACTTGATGCAAATAATCCCACAGTGGCAATCAATCGAAATGCTGGCACATATTCCTCCGCACCTCCTGCCCTCCGCACCGCCGCAAACACTGACTTTTATTATATACATAGATATAGTATGGTATAATATATTGTATACATATAATATTGATAATGTTGTAATGTAATGCAATATACTACTACTAATAATAATAATATGATACTGTAACTATATATTTTGTGTTACATGCAATTTTACCAATAATATTGTGATATAATTGTTATAGTTCAATGTGATGTTGTTATAGTACAATGTGATATGTAATATTGATGTTGTACTGTGGCAATAATTATAGTTCATTGTATTTGCATTTTGCTTCTGAGCCGCTCTGGGTCCCCTTCGGGATTGAGAAAGGCGGCATATAAATATCGTGAAATAAATAAATAAAATAAATAAAATCAATTGACAAGTACAGTTTGGCCAAAAGCATAGCAAAGGACAGATAGCTAAAGAACACTCTGAAAATACACCTAAATAGAGCTGGATTAAGGATGGTAGATGAAAAATGTCATCATTGAAGCCAGATACACTAGAGCAGTGTTTCCCAACCAGTGTGCCGTGACGAACCTCCTGCTGTGCCGCGAGAAAAGCTCTCTGCCCCCATTCCTTCCCCCCTCCTTCTGCCAAACGCCTGCTGCTTGGGGGAGGAGGAGGAAGGGCCGGGCAGCGGCGAAGAAAAAGAAGAAGGGGCCAGGGTGCCACCTCCTTCGGCCATTTCTCCAGCCAGCCTCCAATCCGCCATGATTTCCGCTATGACTCTCGCCCCTCGCTCGCTGAAGCCGCGTGGAGGTGCCCCCGCCCACTGAAGCCCGTCCACCGCTCATGCTCCTCCTCTGTGGGAGAGCTGAAGCCGGGGGGGGGCAGGGCATGGCATGGCCTGGCTCCACTCCCTCCCCCAGCTTTGGCACTCCCAGCAGCTGCTCCAGCCTTGAGGGGGCAGTGCCAAGCCAGCATTGTGCTGGCTCTGCCACCACTGGCTTGGCATTGCCCCCTCAAGGCTGGAGCAGCTGCTGGGAGAGCCGAAGCCAGGGGAGGGGGCGGGGCATGTCACGGCCTGGCTCCTCCCCCTGCTTCGGCACTCCCAACAGCTGCTCCCAGCAGGCCAACATCCCCCAGCCGTTCTTTACTGTGTTAGAGTGTCATTTTGGTTGATGGTGTGCCCCCGGATTTTTTTTAATGTTAAAAGTGTGCCGTGGCTCAAAAAAGGTTGGGAACCACTGCACTAGAGCAGTGTTTCCCAACCGCTGTGCCACGGCAGCCGATCATCAGGTGTGCCTTGGGAAAAGGAGGCTGCTGCTATGGCTGCTGCTGTTGTTATTGTTGTCCCTCTCCCTGCTGTTGTTCCCGCACCTCCTCCCATCTTTGCCCGAGCCATCCGCGCCATCCTTCTGCCGAAGCCCGCTCTTTCTCTCACGCTCGCTCAAGTGTGAGGCGAGGGGCTGGCTCCTCTGCACAGCCAAAACATCATGGAGGAGGGGAAAGGGCGGGGACTGTTTTGATCGCCCTCGGCCCCATCCTTTCCCCTCCTATCAAAGGCCAAAAAAGCTGTTTCGCCTATCTCATAAGCTGTGTGTGTGTTTCCTTGATATTCTAGAGCAAGGCTGTCCAACTTCTAGCGGCCCAGGGGCCTGAATTCCGGTCACTGATGACCTGGGGGACCGTAGGGTCTGCCCCCACCCCTGGCTCCTTCCCGGCTTCGCCTCTCTCCCCTCTCCCCTTATTTTAATTTAATATTAAATATATTTAATTCCATCCTCCTCTCTCCTTATTTTAATTTAATATTAAATATATTTAATTCCATCCTCCCTCTCCCCTTATTTTAATTTAATATTAAATATATTTAATTCCATCCTCCCCTCTCCCCTTATTTTAATTTAATATTAAATATATTTAATTTCATCCTCTCCTCCCCCCTTAATGTATCCCATCTCCCCTTATTTCATCTTTAAATATATTTAATTTTATATTTAATACATGAGGGGAAATGGGGGGAGGGAATGAGGAGCCCCCTGCTTCGGCCTACCTTTTCCAAATGCGCAGGATCCAGGAGTACCCGGACGAGAGAGGCGACGACCGACTGAGTCGAAGAAGGTCCTAATCGCGTCTGTGGGCCTCAGCGATCCAGTAGTAGAGTAGCAGAAGAGTATCGCGAGAATACGCAATCCACATGGTATTTCGCTGTCAACGCCGGCATGATCTCGCGTTGACAGCAAAATCCCATGTGGATTGTGTATTCTCACTATACTTGCTCCAAACCCGGAAGTAGGTATTTTTATTATTATTATTTTCAATTTTTATTTTTTATTAAAAAGCTTAGGGGGCCATAGGGGGGCTGGGGGCCGTATACGGCCCCCGGGCCACCAGTTCAACAGCCCTGTTCTAGAGTGCTGTTTGCACAGCCATATAACCCAGAATACCAAGGCAGAAAATTCCACAATATCTGCTTTGAACTGGGATATCTGAGTCCACACTGCCAGTTCAAAGCAGATAATGTGGGATATTATTATTCAGCTGTGTGGAAAGGGCCAAGGACGTCTATATCAGGATGGGAAAAAAGGTTTTCAAACTGGAAGCTTGTACTGACTAACCAAATACTGGGCTAAAGAAACAATATTGCAGTGGAAGTGGGATGGCTGGCATGACCCAAATGAAGCTGAGTATTTTCAATATTTTATGTACCTGGCTATTTCTATTCCGTTCTACCAACCTGCAAGGGTGAAGGAACCTGTCTGGCTGTAGTCTGGCGTCCCATTGTTAGAACACTATCATTTTAAATTTTTTATCAGGATACATAGAAAAAACAAGTCTACAAATTGGCCTTGCTCTTGTAGTCGAGCCAAAATCTGTAGTAGCCAGTCCCACTGGTCTTTCGCTGAATTGTATCGTATGCTTGCTTACTTAGAAGTAAATCCATAGAATTATAGAATGATAAAGTTGGATGAAACCACAAGGGCAATTCAGGCCACTAGTCCCTGCTTTGCAGAAACACCTACTCAAAGCATTGGCTTTCATCCATCAGAACAGGTATTTATTTATCAGACTGCATTCTTTATTCTTAGCCTTTGCTGTACCACTTTGCCATTCCACCAGCATTTTTTCGAACGAAGCAGAGAGTGTTTGAGAATCAAGACATTCATAGGGATACCAAGATGCTTGTTTATAAAACTACTAGCTTGGGGACCCGGAGGTGCCCAGGATATTTGAGGAAGGCATTGTGTGCCAAGGTTGGTTCCTATTAGATGTTTATGTGGCTTGCAGTGGTCTCAGGAACTTAGTGAAGGTACTGCAAGTCCCATTGGCCATGGTCCATCCCCCTCCAAACAGCACCAGGATGTAGAGTGGGTCACGGGGGCTCTGTGTGTCATATTTGGTCTTAATCATTCTTTGGATGAGGGTTGCAGCGGTCTCGGAAGGTGAGTGAAGGTATTTCAAGTCCCATCATCTGTGGTCCATCCTCCTTGAAACAGCACCAGGGTGTTGAGTGAGTCAAGGGGGCTCTGTGTGCTAATTTTGGTCTGTATTGGTCATTGGATGAGGGTCACGTTGTGAAGTGGGCCATTAGGCCCCTGTGTGGCAAGTTTGGTCCTGATCCGTCACTGCTGTGGGCCGCAGTGTCTGACTGCCTGATGCCTTTCCTTTTCTCTCTGTGTCACCTTAGCATGTCGGAATGTGGGTGGCCAATCGGAGTCCTTTATGCAAATACCCTTTCAGTGGCAACCAATCCCCTCTGTCTGGGGCCGTAGAATGTTGGAATTCTGAGGCTGGCCAATCAAAGTCCTTTATGCAAATAATCCCATAGTGGCAACCTGTCGAAACGCTGTCACATATTCCTTGACACCTCTGCACCTCCCAGAAAATGAACAAAAAAAATGTCATTTGGCTAACTCAAGCCTTCAGTTGCATTCTGTTTTGCTGGCCAATCAGAGTCCTTTATGCAAATAGTGTCTCAGTGACAACCAATTACCTCTGTCTGGTGCCTTAGAGTGTTGGAGTTCTGAGGCTGGCCAATCAGAGTCCTTTATGCAAATAATCTGGTGCCTTAGAGTGTTGGAGTTCTGAGGCTGGCCAATCAGAGTCCTTTATGCAAATATTCCCACAGTGGCAACCAATCGAAACGCTGGCACATATTCCTCCGCACCTCCCGCCCTCCGCACCTCTGCAAACACTGACTTTTATTATATACATAGAAGATAGATAGATTTTCCTCCCAACCCTGTTATACACCTGCAAAACATGGACCATCTACAAATGTCACTCTCAACTTCTGGAATGATTCCATCAGCATTGCCTCTGAAAAATCCTGCAAATCTCTTGGGAAGGCAGGCGCACAAATGTCAGCGTTGTAGAAGAAGCAAAGACCACCAGCATTGAAGTGATGATCCTCTGCCATCAACTTAGCTGAATGCCCGATCACAGTCTTCCAAAGCAGTTACTATGCTCTCAACTCGAGAATGGAAAACAGAATATTGGTGGACAGGAAAAGATATTTAAATATGGGCTTAAAGCTCATCTTAAAAATTGTGGCATAGACACCGAGAATTGGGAAGCCCTGGCCCTCAAGCGTTCTAACTGGAGGTCAACTGTTACCAACACATGAAAGGCAAAGAAAAACTGTGTCAAGAGGAAGGTGCATTAAGCCAAACCTTGTCAGGTCTGCCTTCCATCTGGAAATAGATATGCTCATTGTGAAAGAACATGTGGATCATAGATCTCTATAGTAATCTACGGACCCACCACCAGGCCTTACACTTCAAAGTCAATCATACTCAGCCACAAGTGATAACCTATGATGGTGACCACCATGAGAGATTAGAGACTATGGGCTCATTTCCTTACTAGCTGAGGGAAGCACAGCACAAGTTCAAGGGTTTCGTCCTATGCACACTTAGGTCAGACCACTCCCCCCCCCCACCCCACCCCATCATCAAAAGACCTGGTAGCCCCAGCCTCCACTCCTAGATCCAGGGTGAATGATTCAGGATCAGTTGGCTAATGCTTTTGTGAGTTCTTCTCTAATGTGGAACTGCCAGCTGAGACATTAATATACCCAAGTTTATGCTTAAGTCTCCAAAGCCAAACAGAGCTCATTCCTAGTTCTTAATCAGCTGGGAAGGAAATGAGGCAACAATGATCTCTAACCTCTTATGGAGGCACAGCAAAGGCCATACCACGAGCCCCCAATGAAAGACTGAACATTTGTAGACTTGGAGTGTCTGTATAATTGTTTTGGCTTTACTTCGCAAACGAAGATTCAGGAAGGACTCATCCCATGCTTTCTACAAGCGCATTGATGACTAGTTGGATGTGTCCTTCGAGCCTGTGCAGTGGATTTTTCTGGTGGAGTGTAGCATGCACAGAACTGTCCTCACCCTTTAAACAAAAGGTTCATCTGTTGGGGCCTAGCAAGCTTGGACAGTGGCAGCGAGGTCCTCAGGTCATAGGTTTGATTTGAGTTTCCTACTCTTAGATGGTTGACCTTACAGGGTTAGACGAGCACCATCTGCCCGGGTTTGAAATTAGAGTTTTCCTTCTCTTTGGATGGTTGCCAAAAGGCTAGAGAGCCCATCCTGCCCGTTGACGCTCTTTGTCGGACCCTTCGGTTGTGACCTGTCTGGCATGGGAGGCCCTACCAGTGGCTATTATGCCACCGCCAGCATAGCTCACAACTTCATTAGGGTACGCAAGCCTCTCCCACATGGCAAGGGGCCGCCAACGGAGAGGGTATAATTGCAAGAACTGGACTAAGGAAGTCTGTGTTAAGTTCTGGTTGGCTGAGGTTCCTTTTCCTGTTATGACATTGTTCCCAGATAAGTTTTGACAAACTTCCTATTGGGTCACATATTCATATCCCGAGGGAGCGAGGGCCCAAGTTTGCCCAGGCTGGTCATATACCTACATTCCATGCACATGCAATAATACAGCAGTAATAACAATGGGTATAAGAAGAGGTAAAATTCAAACAAGAGTATTCTGACTGTGGTCCCTCCTCAAACTGCAAAAGGCTCTTCTCTATGAGGCCGGGAAAAGCCAAAACCCCAGGCACAGCATTTGCTGCCTGGGTGCACACACATACATATTATTTGGGGGGGGGGATTTGCTGCAGAATCCCGGGCTCATAGAGAAGATTCTGCAGCAAATCTCCCAATAATATGTATGTGTGTGCACCCAGGCAGCAAACGCTGTGCCCGGGGTTTTGGCTTTTCCCGGCCTCATAGAGAAGAGCCTTTTGCAGTTTGCACCGCTTGAGGAGGGACCACAGTCAGAATACTTCGGTTTGAATTTTGCCTCTTCTTATACCCACTGTTATTACTGTTAAGTTCTGGTTGGCTGAGGTTCCTTTTCCTGTTATGACATTGTTCCCAGATAAGTTTTGACAAACTTCCTATTGGGTCACATATTCATAAACTCCTCTAATGAACAAGGACACATGTCTGTTGTCCATGTTCTCTCTCTCTCTCTCTCGGCATTACTTCGCGAACAAAGATTCTTAGGAAGGACTCATCCTGCGCTTTCTACAAGCACGCTGATGATTTCATTTTCGGAGGTTGGATGTGGGGTTTATTTTAGGGGTAGGGCTTATATTCTCTTGGCATTACTTCGTGAACGAAGATTCTTAGGAAGGACTCATCCCACGCTTTTTACAAGCACGTTGATGACTAAAAAGGCCAATCTGAGATAGGCAAGTTCGGTTGAAGAAAGCACAGCAGAAAGTCTCCTTGGGTGATGTTGTTTCCAAGTTGCGGTTCTTTCTGTGTTGTCTTTTCTCTTCGAGACCCGTTCGGTGTGTCTTCTCGAAAGAGGCCACAGCATTGTGGATAGTGAGTCTCCATGCCTCCCGATGTGAGGCCAGGGTGGACCATTGTTGGTGATCAATCTGGCCGAGCCTGAGATGTTGTTTCAGGGAGTCCTTATATCTCTTTTGAGGGGCGCCTCTCTTGTGCTGACCCGTGGCAAGTTCACTATAGAGTAGTATGGTGAATGGAGAGATAGCACAGCGGTAACAACAGCTGTGCTGGCAATCTGAAGATCTGAAGATTGCAGGATCGAATCCCGGGCTGAGTTAGAAGCCAGCTGTAAACCCTGTCTACTGTTTACCCAAGCAGTTCAACAGCCCAGCTGTGAATTAACAACAAATTGGGGACCATAAAAGTGGGGAAGGACTTTTGCACAGACTTGTCTGAAATAGGCTGACGGAGAAGGGAGAGGCGGAAGTGGTGGAAACAAGAGGCTCCTGTCATGAGGATGGAACAACAGCACCCCCTTGTGACGTGATGGCGCAATGACGCAGGGACATAACAACAATGATGTAATGGAGCATTCACACCCAATGACGCCCACCTGTATGACGCAGCCAGGAAAGAAGAAGTCCTTCTAAAAACTGCACTGTATTTGTCTATGTGTAATTGTATGTCTTTCCAACAGGGACTGTCTGTCATATGTGTATTGTAATCCGCACTGAGTCCCCTTCGGGGTGAGAAGAGCGGAATAGAAATAAACAGTATTACCGTAGTATCTTTGGGAGGCGGTGGTCCTCCATCTGTACTATAAGTGCAAGCAGTCCCCAAGTTACAACCATTTGACTTACAAATCACTCATACTTAAGAACGAAAATGAAACAACAGGAAGTGAGAGAAATCTATCCCTAGGAAGGGAAATTCTCGACTGAAAGAGTTATCATGGAGAAAATGGGCCTCTATTGAAGGTTTATCACCAATTCCTGTTCACACAACAAGCCACATTTTTCAAAATCACATTATTACAGGGCCAGAAAGTGAGCTGAAATTTTCTGAACAGGGGCAGAGACAGCAAGACAAACACCACAGGAGTATTAACCCTTCCCTATTCTATCCAAACCTTACTTAAATGTACACACACACATACACACACAACTTGAGTCACACTTAAAAAATGAACCTGTACAGAAAAAATCAACTTAAAAACAAAGCTATAGAACTGATCTGGTTTGTAACTTGGGAATTGCCTGTAATGCAGTTTGACACCAGTTTAACCGCCATGGCTCAATATTAAGTGGGGATGATGGTGTTCTTCCTGATCTTCTGAATGTTCAGAGTGGCCAAGGGATTCTGGGCTGCTTTACTAGAAAACTTATATTTATTTATTTATTATTTTATTTATTTATTTATTTATTATTTTATTTATTTATTCAATTTTATATACCGCTCCTCCCCGCAGGCTCGGGGTGGTTTACAACATTCAATTAAAATACATGTAAACACATAAAATGCATAAAATACATATAACCAATTAAACATTTGTCAGATAGGGAATGGTAAAGGCCAGAGGCCTAATTAAAAGCAAGCCTAAACAGAGTCATTTTGCATGCTCTCTGGAAAGGAGTCAGCTCCATGATGGCATGAACGTCGCCGGCAACGCATTCCATAGCGTCAGGGCCACCGCGGAGAAGGCTCGCTGTCTGATCGTAGAGAGATGGCAGGAGCGGAGATGGAACTGGGAGATTCTGTTCTTCCGAACGTAGATCTCGGGGAACATACGGGTGAGCCCCCTCAGACCAGACCATGCAAGGCCTTAAAGGTAAATACCCGCACCTTGAAGACAATCTGGTACTCTATTGGCAGCCAGTGCAATTGCTGCAAAATGGGAGTGATACTCCTACCAGCAATTGAGCGGCAGCATTTTGCACTAGCTTGAGCTTCTGGATTGTAGACAAGGGAAGGCCAATGTAGAGGGCGTTACAGTAATCTAGCCTTGAGATGACCATCGCCTGGATTACAGTGGCCAGGTCATCCCTGGATAGATAAGGAGCCAGCCGCCTAGCCTGTCGAAGATGGTAGAATGCTATCCTGCTAACCGTGGATACCTGGGTCTCCATGGATAGCAGTGGATCCAATTGGACCCCCAGACTTTTTACCAAGGGTGATGGGCTTAATTGCTCACCATCCAGGGTAGGCAACCGGCACTCACCCACCACAGGGCGACCCAGCCACAGGATCTCCGTCTTCGATGGATTCACCTTCAGCCGGCTTCAAGACATTGATGGAAACAATCGGGTACGGTATCCAGCCTGCCATCCATTCTCAGCACCAGCTGGGTGTCATCAGCGTACTGATAACACTCCAGACCAAAATCACGAACCAGCTGGGCCAGCAGACGCATATAGATGTTAAACAATAAGGGGGAGACGATAGCCCCCTGGGGGACCCCACAACTTAATGGGAGCCTCCCAGAGGCCATCCACTCGTTGCCCCTGGTCTTGAAGAAAGGAGGCCACGCACTTAAGGGCAGTCCCCCTAACTCCCGTCGCGGCTAAACAGTGGGTCAATAATGCGTGATCTACCGTGTCAAAAGCTGCCGTGAGATCTAACAACACCATCTTCTGAATGTTCAGACTGACGAAGGGATTCTGCAACTTGAAGTCCGGAAAGTTATTATTCCAAGCTTTACTCTGTTCACACTTGCATCTTCCTTATGCAACATCAAGAGAAAAATGTGTATCCAAAGGCATCTTCACAAATAAAACATGTCATATTTCTTCCCATTACTTTAAGTGCAATGCTTTTCCGTGGAGATAGTCCATGCGTTCCTTTCCCAATTAAGTACAGAGCAATTAACTTATTGCCTATAGATGACTCTGCACTGCCCTAAAATGTTGATAGGCTGAAGGACGGTATCAAAATGTGTGAAATAAACAAACCGGGTTCAAAGTATAGCTAATCTGCATTCAGAAATCCTTAGACTCATTCTCAAGGTCATAAATCATATGAATCCAGTCATGGTGAGTGAAAAAAAAGTCTTGAAAAAAAAAAGGTATGGGAATCTTATTTTTAAAGAAAAAAGTCTTAAAGTTTATTATGCAGTACTACTTGTGAATAGTAGTAAAGGGATGCCATCTAGTGGTTCTGCAGGTTAATTTACTTTATTTCCGGTTTTTAAATAATTATTGCTGTTTACAAGGCATATTTCATGTATTTCACCCATCTTGGCATTAAAACCTATGTTACTTTTAAGCTGGGGAAATGCCCTCACCTAAAAATCTTGCTATATTTAAATTTCAGCTCAATTTCAAGGACAGCTGAGGATATGCAGAGCCTGGGCTCTAATGCTGCGGCAGATCCAAATTTAGCAGGAATTGATTTGACAGAGATTGCAATCAGAAATAGAGCCACAATAGCACGTAATTCTCTGTATTTGTTTGCAGCTGAAAGCGTCAGAGCGTTTGGAAGCACATGTAGTAACTTATAATCAAATCTTCCTGTCGTCTAATATATTACGGTATAAAAAAGAAATATAAACAATTTCCATTTAACATCCTGAAATAGCAAAGTGATTTTGTAATGTATGAGAATAAAATAGTTCATGCAGCTGTTGCTTTATATGATATATCTACTGTGATATTCCCGCCATGATATGAATGCTAAATCCCCAGATCTATGGAATACTTGTGCGTGCTCCTAGATCTGCTGATATATGATTTCGTTGTTGCTAACTGCCTTAAAGTCAACTTTGATTTATTTGGACTCTATGGATGGAAGGAACTCCAAGTCATCCTATTAGCAACAGCCCTGCCCAGGACTTGCAGACTCAGGGAACACGTATACACTGACCATTTATCATGAAGGGTGGGTGAATCAGTTATTTATTTTTTATTTATTTCCACAATTTCTACCCTGCATCTTCTCAACCCCCGAGGGGGGACTCAGAGCAGCCTCACAATGGCAACAATTCAATGTCCAAAACACAGTAAACATATAATAGAAACCACAACAGTCAAAAATTTAAAATACATTAAATACAGTTAACATTAAAATACATTAAAATATAATTAGCATTAAAAAATATCAAATACATTCACATAGGTTAAAAACAGTATTCCGTCCATAACAGAAGCCTTAGTTCATGTCCACCAGTTTGCCATTTCAATCCCATATAAAGTGCTGTATCGTGCTAATGTGAAAACGCCTGTTCCCATAACCAGGATTTCACTTTTTTCCTGAATGTCAGGAGGGATGAGGTAGATTGTATATCAATAGGGAGCGCATTCCACAGACGAGGAGCCACCACCAAGAAGGTCCTATCTCTCGTCCCCACCAACTGCATTTGAGAAGTAGGCGGGAGCGAGAGCAGGGCCTCCCCGGATGATCTTAGATTACGAGTGGGACGTAGCGGCTGATGCGTTCAGACAAGTAAGCTGGGCCAGAACCGTATAGAGCTTTAAAGGTCAAAACCAGCACTTTGAATTGAGCTCGGAATTGGACAGGCAGCCAGTGGAGCTGACACAACAGGGGGTTGTATGCTCCCTGTATGTAGCTCCCGTTAGTAGTCTGGCTGCCGCCCGCCGGACTAATTGCAGTTTCCGAACTGTCTTCAAAGGCAGCCCCACATAGAGTGCGTTGCAGTAATCTATTCTGGATATGACCAGAGTGTGGACGACCGTAGCCAGATCAGACTTCCCAAGGTACGAGTCTTAACTGTGCCAAAGCTCCCCTGGCCACCGCCGAGACCTGGGGTTCCAGGATCAGTGATGAGTCCAGGATCACTCCCAAGCTGCGAACCTGCGTCTTCAGGGGGAGTGTGACCCCATCCAACACAGGCTGTAACCCTATGCCCTGTTTGGCCTTATGACTGACCAGGAGGACCTCTGTCTTGTCTGGATTAAGTTTCAATGTGCTAGCCCTCATCCAGTCCGGCACAGCGGCCAAGCACCGGTTCAAAGTCTGGACAGCCTCCTTGGTGACAGGTGGAAAGGAGTGACAGATCTGGACGTCATCTGCGTACAGATAACACCTTACTCCGAAACTCCGGATGATCTCTCCCAGCGGTTTCATGTAGATGTTAAATAACATCGGGGACAGAACTGAACCCTGAGGGACTCCACAAGACAACGGTTGTGGAGCCGAACAGGTGTCACCCAGTAACACCTTCTGGGTACGACCCTCCAGGAAGGATTGGAGCCACTGCAATGCAGTACCCCCAAGCCCCATATCTGCAAGGCGACCCAGTAGGATACCGTGGTCAACGGTATCGAAAGCCGCTGAGAGGTCCAGCAGAACCAACAGGGACACACTCCCCCTGTCGAGTTCCCGGCATAGATCATCTACCAAAGCAACCAAGGCTGTTTCAGTTACAAGGTGTTGATCTGAGTCCCTCCGAGGAGATAGGGTGGAATATAAATCAAGTTTATTAACATGGTCTAAGGCAGTGGTTCTCAACCTTTCTAATGCCGTGACCCCTAAATGAAGTTCCTCATGTTGTAGTGACCCCCAACCATATTTCTGTTGCTACTTCATAACGGTAATTTTGCTACTCTTATGAAGCATAATGGAAATATCTGATATGCAAGGATGTATTTTCAATGTTATAAATTGAACATGATTAAAGCAATAGTGATTGATCACAAAAACAATATGCTCGGGGAATATGGACAATGGATGATGGGATTTACAGTACCTTCAACCAATTCAGCTCTGGAATCTGGACCGATGATGATGAGCTTGGCAGAGGATGAGGGCTGGGTGACAAAGGCTCCACAGACTGCCGGGCCATATGGAGCCCTCTCCCCGGTTCTGCCTCTCCTGAGCTCGGCAGGGGGTGAGTGCCAGGCAGCCATGGCACTCCATGGATGGCCAGGCCACGCTGGCAGCCCTTCCCCTGCTCCCCACGCACTTCCCAGCTGAGAAAGGGGCGTAGGCCAGGCAGAAAGGCTGCCCAAATGGCAGGGCCCAGGGCCGTGAGGGCAGCCCTCCGCCTGGCCCCCGCATGCTTCCCGGTTGGGAAGGGCACGCGGGCTGGGCAGAAAGGCTTGTCAGATTATTGCATTTTGAATAGCAATTCATGAGTCAGCACAAGATATATTTTCGCAGTTTGAGATGACCTGCAGTGTGACATGTTTGACACCAGATGGCGCTGTCTCAAGACTGCTAAATGGAACCTTGAGGAATGTCAGTTACAAAGTGACAGTTGGGATTTGTCAGTTGGGATTTAATATCTGTGAGGAAAGGATGTTTAGAAAGGTAGCTGTGATGGCTGTTGTTTTTCGATGTTTTGCCAGTTATTGTTAAATACAATTTAATACAAAGTTATATATTTACCTTGTGAATTGAATGAGAGTTTCATTATTCACTCGAACAGAGACTGGAGTTTTTGGGCCGATGGGGAATTAAACTTCTATATTTCTGTTGCCTATCCGCTGTGACATAAATACTCAACACCGAAGAAGGCTGCCCAAATGGCAAGGCGAACCTTCTTCCTGTGCGCGCCTTTTCTTGATACCCCACAGACCTGTGGGAAGAGCAGGAGGAGGAGCTGACCAAGACTGCTAGCTTTTTGGCTGGCACAGGGGGTCGGCAGCCATTTTAGAGGGGGCAGGGCCAACCAAGGCAGCTTTGCGACCCTCTGAAATTGGCCCAATGACCCCCCTCGGGGTCGCGACCCCCAGGTTGAGAACTGCTGGTCTAAGGCCATCTGGAGAAGGGGCAATTTCTCCTCTGCTGCATTACTCTGGGATCCTGGCTGAGGTCATTCTAATAGTGACCTTGTCACACTGCCGCCAGAGTGACTCTGGTTTGTCAGGGTATGTGGGGAACCTGCCACCCCACATCCCACACTTCCCAGCTCCAGCTGAGGGTGATTCCATGGGGGGAAGCATGGAGTGCATGGCTTCCCCCCATGGATTCCAATGGCAACACGGATCCATGGAATCCTTCACCCACGGATCTGCGCCAGCATAATTTGATGAGAGCCAGCAGGTTCCATGGGTGACCTGGGCTAAACTAGTTCATGATGCCAATTTTAGCCCCATGTGAAGAGGTCCTAGACAACGAGCAAATGGCATGAGTCATGTTGCACCCTCTGGCCACCATGACAAACTGGTGGGGACACAATAGAGGAAGCAATCCCGGGATACCAAACTGAGCCCATCATTACTGGGTGCTAAGGACTCCCTCCTGCCTCTGCTGGAGATTGGCGGTCTAAAGCAGTGGTTCTCAATCTGTGGGTCCCCAGGTGTTCTGGCCTACAACTCCCAGAAATCCAAGCCAGTTTACCAGCTAGTAGGATTTCTGGGAGTTGATGGCCAAAACATCTGTAGACCCACAGGTTGAAAACCATTGGTATAAACCAGTGATTTTCAACCGGTGTGCCGCGGAACACTAGTGTGCCATGAGAGATCATCAGGTGTGCCGTGGGAAATTATTTTCGAACTTCATTCATATATAAACTATAAGGCGCATCTGTCCCTTTAAGAAATTTGCAATTCATGTTAGAAATGAATTGTAGGAAATTTCATTAAGTGAGGGTAAATTATAAGGAATACACTTTCAACTTTATGTCTAATTGAACTCTGCATAAACTGTGGAGAGTAAAAACATTCATCTGTGGAGATAGTGAAAAAGGGATACAATGGCCCTCCATGTTTGTAGGTTTCACTTTTACAGATCTAATTATTTTGGATTTGATTAATATGTTTTTTGGGGGATTTTCTAGAAAGAACTCTATGGTTAACTTTTACCAGATTTAGAGATTTGTATAGAGCAGTGATTTTCAACCAGTGTGCCATGGAACACTAGTGTGCCGTGACAGATCATCAGGTGTGCCGTGGGAAATTATTTTCGAACTTCATTCATATATAAACTATGATGCGCATCTGTCCCTTTAAGAAATGGAACCATAGCACTCTCGCGTCACCTAAGAAGTGACGTGAGAGTGCTATGGTCACGCCATCTTGGATTCGCTCAGACGCGGCTAAGTAAACAAAGTTAGAGTTAGTGCTGCAGCTGCGCGTCATGTGACCGTGGCAATTTGGGATCACAGCAAGACAAGCAAGTGAGACTGACAGCTGTTGAGCAAGAGCTTCGTGTGTGTCTTTCTACCATTCCTGCCAGGATATCTATTTTGTGTTCATCGAAACAGGCCCAGGTTTCACACTAAGTGAGTGTATAAATACATTTAGAAACATATCAACTATATGTATTACTGTGTTAGAGTGTCATTTTGTGTCATTTTGGTTGGTGGTGTGCCCCAGGATTTTGTAAATGTAATAAATGTGCCGCGGGTCAAAAAAGGTTGAAAATCACTGGTATAGAGAACACTTCTCTAGGTATTTGTAGGTCTGTCAGCATAATTCTATGGTCAACCTTTCTCAAGATTCCTAGAGAAATGTTTTCTCAGTCTTTTATTATTATTATTCATAATTTTCTCACTTTCATCGAGATCCTGGGTCCCTAACACTTCAGCTCTGTAGTTTGCCTGGAATTAATGTTTCTCTCCGATTGCATTTCCTTGTTTCTTTGTCAGGGCAAACCTCTTTTTCCAAATCCATTTGGGTGTTTGCGTATAAGAAACAAATTAGATGCAATTTCCCCGTAAATGTGTTCTTTCAAAATATACCTTTCTCTTTCTTAAAAATGAACTTCCTTCATTGCAAATTAACTCCGTAGATAACGTGTTAACAGCTATAAATTAATTAACTTCCACACTTCTCTCTCAGTTCATCTACACAGAAAATTATCAGTAATTACTTAGCTGACCTTTCATTTCATCTACAGTTTCAAGCACTTTATGGAAGGAACCTTTTCTCATTGAAATAAAAATAGAGAGATCCATCTATTTTATGCACATATGTAATTCCTTACCATCCCAATCAAATGTGTTTTCCTACTAAAAATAACAATTGATTTCTAAAATCACTCCATGGATCGCTCTGTCCTGAGTCAACCACAAATAATCCAGATAATGTCAGGTCTACTGTCAACAACATTCCGTCTCCCCGCAGTGAAAATCAGCCCCCATTTCTCAATTTGGACAGGACAAATATGCACTGCGTGTGTGTGTGCCTCAAGTCATCTGTTGAGTTATAGTGACACCATGGTTTTCACTGGGTTTTCTTAGGAAAGGAGTAACCAGAGGCAATATTGCCAGTTCCTTCTTCTGAATGTGGTGCGGGAATGTGGCACGGCTGGCTGGGAGTCAGCTACATACAGGGCCGGACTATGGTAATTTAAAATGGTAAGCGAACATTATTTTGGCGCCCCCTCGCTCTCCGGCCTCGTGGAGCGTGTGCATGCACGCCAGGCGCGCATGTGCTGGGCCAGCTAGTTCTGCGCGTGCGCCATTGCTGCGGAGGGACTCCAGATGGACCGAGATACCAATCGCTCTAAGTGAGGCCGAAAAGGAGGAACTTTTTGCAGCCGGGACGGAGCCGGAGCATTTTGGGCGATTGGCGTCTCAGTCCAGCTGGAGTCCCTTTGCAGCAATGGCGCATGCGTGGAACCTGGTGGCCAGATGCGCCCCTGGCTACGTGGCACCCTAAGCGGGTGCTTACTTTGCCTAATGGTAAATCCGCCCCTGGCTACATAAGATCTCTATTGACCAGAAGGTCATGAGTTCGAGGCCTGCCCAGGTCAGAGTGAGCGCTCGAACATTTGTGTAGCTCGTTGTCGATCTTTGCAGTCTGACAGACTATTTATTTATTTATTTATATGTTGGATTTCTACACCGCCACTCCCGGCGGCTCGGGGCGGTTTACAGATACACTTTATATAAAACAATAACTGATAAAACAACCAAGTTAAAAATTTAAAATTCAGGACTCAAAGGCCTGCCTGAGTAAGTAGGTTTAACATGCTTTGTGGAAGGTGCTCAAACTTCGCAAGGCCCGAGACTCAGGCGGCAAGGCATTCCATAATACCGGGGCAATGATGGAAAAAGCCCTTCGGCGGGTTGTTGTCAGGCGGAAGGATTTTACACTGGGAATATCTAAGAGGTTCTGATCCTCTGACCGTAGGGATCTCGGGCGATTATATGGGAATAGACAATCCCTTAAGTTGCATCTGTCAAGTAGGAAATTTAGGTACCACGTTGTGGGGAGGCTAATTTAACTAATTTACGAGGCCATACATCTTCAGGAAATGTGCAGAGGAGTGAAGGAGTGCGACAACTCCCCCTGGTGGCCAAAAGCTGAAATGTTAAATTGCCTCTGAGTGTCTTGTCTATACATGTTTGTATGTCAAGGGCATTGAACGTTTGCCTGATTTGGTGTACTTCTGAGAGAACAAAAACAGAGGATTTCTTCAAGTAAGAGAAAACAGAGGAAACAGTGGAAGGAGAAAAATTTCTCCCATTTGGTGGGAAGGCAAATTGATAATCTTAAAAGAAAGCTGGAGGAAGGAAAACATGTGATGGGGGTAGGACATTCGTTTGTTTAATTTCCAAATGGGATGTTGTGAATCTCAAGGGAAAAACAACGATCCCCAACTATTATTGCGTGGAATGAAGTCCAAAGAACACAGACTTGGAAAGAGTGGAACACATCGCATACTGAATGCATTAGTTTTTTTCAATGTTAGAGCTATCATCCCTTTGTCCAGTTTGTCCTGGATCTAAAACAGGTGGGGAGCAAAAATATTTAATACTAGCTGTACCCGGCACGCGTTGCTGTGCCCTTTTTAGGAGATGCGAGAAAGTTCAATCATCCACGGTGTGCCCTCCTCTAAACTGCAGTTGGATGGAGTGTGGGTCATGGGGGGCATGGTGTGCCAAGTTGGGTCTTTATTGGTCTTGGTTCTGGGCCACAGTGGTCTGTGGGGAATGATAGGTTTTGAAGTACTACAAATCCCATTTTCCATGGTGGTACTTCAAGTCCCATCATGCATGGTCGGGGCTCGGTGTGCCAAGGTAGGTTACTGTAAATTCAAGCCATACACAATTTCCCATGAGCTGAGGCCTAGTCAGGAGAATCAAGTTAATGAAGTCTTACTGTCAATTCAGAGCGTAAACAGCTTCCCAGTAAGTGAGGGCTAGTTAGGGAAATCAAGTTAATGAAGCCTTACTGTCAATTTTGGGCATAGTCTGTGATTTTTTGGGGTGTAAATTTTTGGTTGGAAGTGATTTGGGTGTTTGTGTTGGGGATTGGCTCAGGCCTTTTCCTTATTCTGTTTTGGCAGTTTATTATGGTTCGGAATTTTCATGTTGGCTGGCCATTGCAGCAGTTATGCAAATCCGCCCTTATTGGCAGCCAATCATGTTGTTCAGAATGTAGAGGCTGGGTGAGTCTTTGGCTGCCCCGGAGGATGCTGGTAAATGTAGTTTTATTTTTATTCGTTGTTTTGGGGCCTTTTAGGTTTTGGGGGAAAGTTTCTTTTGCTACAAACGTACCTTGCTTGAGGCCTATTTCTGTTGGCAAGTATTGTGTTTCTGCGTTGTATAGTTTCTTTGTTTGAGGTATACATCACATGACGTGAACCCATTAATATAATAGATTATAAAAGTTGGGGATCGTTGTTTTTCCCTGATGGAATGCAATGGTTTAAGGCCGTAAACTATGGTTCTATAGGGATTGCACACACCAGTCCTTCCAGATGTTATAGTCAGAAACGGAATTTCAGTGTGGTAGAGAAAGTGCCCACTACACTGCATTTGAGCATTATACTATGACTACAGGAAACAGGGTATGATTACCACTCAGCCATGGAAACCTACTGGAGGACCTTAGGCGAATCATACACTCTTAACATGAACCTATCGCCATGTACCCCACATTGCCCTTTACATATCCCTCAGGGGGAATATAAAACCCTGTAATAGGTTCACCCTAAGTCAGAATAAGCTTTACCTCTCCGCGCAGTGGAGAGGTAGAGTGATTTGCCTCCTCCCACGAAAGAGAAGGCTACTTACTACAGAATTTCCTGGAAGGGGGCGGAGCCAGGATCCAAGCACTTGCCAGCCCCCTTCCCCAGTCTGGAGCTGGACATCAACCCACCACTCCCGCCCATTAAAGAGTATATTAAGGTTGCCATTAGGGGGTCGGGTGGGAATTTCCCCCCTCTTATGTTCTAGGAGGTTTTTTTGCCTACCCTATACTGTTACAAGGCAAATTGGGATGTGTGTGGTTAAATAGGTGCCCACGGTAAACAGGAAAAGCTAAAATTTGATATACGCCTAAGGCAGTGTTTTTCAACCTTTTTTGAGCTGCAGCACAGTTTTTACATTTACAAAATCCTGGGGCACACCACCAACCAAAATGACATAAAATGACACTCTAACACAGTAATACATATAGTTAATATGTTTTTTAATATATTTATACACTCAATATGAAACCTGGGCCTATTTCGATGAACACAACATAGATATCCTGGCAGGAATGGCAGAAAGTCACACACGAAGGTCTTGCTCACCAGCAGGGAGTTATAGTTCACCCGCAATCAAAGAGCATTCTGAACTCCACCAATGATGGAATGGAATCAAACTTCCCACACAGAACTCCCATAACCAAGAGGAAATACTATAAGAGTTTGGTGGGCATTGACCTTGAGTTTTGGAGTTGTAGTTCAACTATATCCAGAGAGCACTGTGGAGGGGAGGGAGGAAGACGTGGGGAGAGTCTTCCCCCCTCACCCCTCCCGCAGAAGCGGCAGCGTGAGCAAAGCGAGGCAAAGCAAGCAGAGCGAGGCTGAGAAGAAGGGAGCCCGAGTGGAGAAGAAAAAGTGTTCGGCAGGAGGAGGAAGAAAGGGTATTGGAGGTTCCAATTTCCCACGGCACACCTGATGATCGCTCACGGCACACGAGTGTGCCACGGCACACTGGTTGGGAAACACTGGCCTAAGGCATCCCCTTCAGGGGTGAAGGACATTAACTAATATACTCACTTAAGGTTCAATTTAAACAGGTGAGGGGAATTATAATTTATTTATTTATTTATTTATTATTTTGATTTATATACCTCCATTCCCAAAGAGGCTCAGGGTGGTTCACGCTAGTGAACAACATAATCACAACATAGTTAAAAACGTAATAGAACAGATTGAGGCAAGAGTGGAATTTAACAGCCATAAAGATTAAATGCCTGTCTGAAGAGATGGGTCTTGCAGGCCCTCCGGAAGGCCTGTAGGTCAGTTATTGCGAGAGGCTCCTCTGGGAGGGCGTTCCAAAGGGTAGACGCTACTACAGAGAAAGTACGCTGCCGCATCGATGACAAGCGGCAGATCTTAAGTGATGGAACCTCCAATGTGTTTTGATCCATGGTCTCTGGGGAATGTGCAGGGATAGGCGGTCCTTCAGGTGCACTGGCCCCAGACCATGCAAGGCCTTAAAGGTTAGCACCAGCACTTTGAAGGCACTTTGAAGGCAATCCAGTACTCAATGGGGAGCCAGTGCAATCACTGTAGGACTGGAGTGATGTGGCACGATAGTGCCGCACCAACCAGTAGTCGAGCCACAGCGATTTGCACCAGCTTAAGATTCCGGATTACCGACAGAGGAAGGCCAATGTAAAGGGTGTTACAGTAGTCCAGTCTCGAGATGACCGTGGCCTGGATTACCGTGGCTAGGTCGCCACCGGAAAAGTAGGGCTCCAGCCACCTTGCCTGGCGCAGATGGAAAAACGCCGCTCTGCTCACGGCGGAGACCTGAACCTCCATCATCAGCAGAGGGTCCAGTTGGACCCCCAGGCTTTTAACCAGGGCCGACAGGCTAACCACCTCCCCTTCCAGTATTGGCAGCTGGAACTCACCCCCCTCCCCGGGTGACCCAGCCACAGGACCTCCGTCTTCGACGGGTTCACCTTCAACCTGCTGGCCCGTAGCCACCCAGTCATGGCTTCAAGGCACTGATGGAAATAATTGGGTACAGAGTCTGTCTGGCCTTCCATCCTCAGTACCAGCTGGGTGTCATCAGCGTACTGATGACACTCCAGACCAAAGTCATCAGGGCGAGTTCCAGCTGCCAATAATGGACGGTGGTTCACCCTAGCTAGCCGAGGGGTAGGCAAAACAGGAATGCTACCTCGGCTTTGCCACCAAGTTCAAGATCCATAGATTGTTTCTTGGTCAAAGTTAAACCGGTAACAGTTAATAAAAGTTGCCTATATTTAAACCCAATTACTTGTGTGTGGTTTCGTTATTTTGTGGGTCGGCAGGCAAATGACTTGAAGGCTTACAACAACAAAAGGAAAGTTGGCTTGAAGCATTTGAATCTCGACATGAGACCACAATCTACCATGGTGAGCACATGCATAAATTCCTCTGAACTGTGCAGTGAAAAATTAAAGCTTTCTTGTCCAAAAGAGCTCAATACGAAAGTAAGAAGCTTGCCAGAATGATTCTTGTAAATGCATTCTCATACAAGCTCCTTATCACTCCTTTCCAGCCTAACTAGGTGCTTTCTTTATAGATATAACAATCAGCATTTAATATAAAGTCTGCTGCCTTCCAGTTATGAGTGCCTTGCCAGCTTCATTCTTGCCGGAACTCCTGTTTCCATCAGGGAATGAAACTCATCAGCGGGTGTCTTGGTGCCAGTTGCCTCTTTGAACGAACCTGTGAAACCTGCTATATTAAAGCTCAGCTTCAACACTACTGAGCCAGAGTGAATAGTTACCATCACTCAGTCATCCTGGCCTAAAGGCTTTGATAATATTTTGAGATGACTTTTTGAAAGGTTTATCCTTGCTTCAGGTGCTGCATAGAAATTTCATTTCTTACAAAAAGTTTTCCGTTATTGTTCCTGTCACAATATTGCAAGTCTGGTCTCTTGCCTCTTTTACCTGATAGAAACAGCCACAGTTCTTACCATCTATTGGTTAGAGAGATTATATTCAATTTCTCTCTCTCCAGAAGTTGATAGCCCAACAATTCTGTGTAGAAGCTTGTGTACAATGAATGTTTCTTAGGACCTAATCACACTGACGTCAAAATTGCGGGTGACAGTGGGAGGATTTACTATTATTTATTTATTTATTTATCGCATTTGTCTGCCGCCCCTGGCTTGGGGCGACTCACAACAGTTCGTCAAATACAATTGACAGATATCTTATAAACCACAGTAACACCATTAGAATAGAATTACAATTAGAACAGTTGAAACAGCAGATGGAGTCGCAGTGGGCTGTCAGCTAGGCAGCGCGAGCTACAGTCTAATTAACCCTGAAGGCTTGCTGGAACAGCAATGTCTTAACTGCTCTCCTGAATGGGAGGAGGCTCTGGGTGGCACGGACGCCGGCGGGCAGTGTGTTCCACAGGGTTGGGGCTGCAACAGAGAAAGCCCGCCGGCGTGTTGCGGACAGATGGTAGGTCTTCACATTTGGGATGACCAGGAGATTTAGCTCTTCGGAGCGCAGTGATCTGGTGGGATGATATGGGACAAGGCGGTCCTGCAGGTACACTGGCCCCAGACCATGTACGGCCTTAAAAGTCAGGACTAACACTTTGAAGGTAATCCGGCATTCTATTGGGAGCCAGTGCAGTTCGCGCAGGATTGGCGTGATATGGTGGCCAATCGGGACCCTCGCCAGGAGGGGCAAGGATGTCTCCAGGGGGTTCCCCGCTTCTCTGCGGGGTTCCTCAGAGGCTTTTCCCCCTCTTATTTAACATCTATATGCGACCACTTGCCCAGCTGGTGTGTAGTTTTGGGCTGGTGTGCCATCAGTACGCTGATGACACCCAGCTTATCCTGAAGATGGAGGGCAGCCTCGAATCCGTACCCGATAATTTCCATCGTTGCCTTGAGGCCGTCACTGGATGGCTGCGAGCCAGTAGGTTGAAGGTGAATCCGGCAAAGACTGAGATCCTGTGGCTGGGTCCCCCAGACTGTAGGGATGTTCAGCTTCCAACCCTGGACGGCGTGACATTATGTCCGTCGCCCTCTGTTAAGAGCTTAGGAGTAACCCTGGACCCCCTGTTGTCGATGGAGGCCCACGTCTCCAGCGTCAGCAGGGTAGCATTTTTCCATCTTCGACAGGCGAGGAAGCTGGCCCCCTACTTGTCCCGGCGCGACTTAGCCACAGTGGTCCAAGCCATTACTATGCATGTGGGTAACCCATCGTCCTGTGTCCCACATTTCCCTTATCTATCCCACAGGGGGAAGGGTCACTATCCAACTTCCTCTGATTTTTCTCCATAAGAACATGGGAAGCCTGTGTTCTCCTTGCTCCCTCTTACAATACAGTTTGAGCCAGGGTCAGAGTGAGCACCCACTGTTAGTCCCAGCTCACCTGCCCACCTAGAAGGTTGAAAGCAGAAATGTGAGTAGATAAAAGTAGGTGCTACTTTTAGTGGGAAGGTAATCTCTGGCATTACTTCGCAAACTAAGATACTTAGGAAGGACTCATCCCATGCTTCTACAAGCGTGTTGATGCTTTTTCGGAGGTTGGATGTGTCCTTCGAGTCTGTGCAATGGCTTTTTCTGGTGGAGCACAGCGTGCACAGAACTGGCCTCACCCTTGAAACCAAAGGTTCGTCTGCCGGGGCCTAGCAAGCTTGGACGGTGGCAGCGAGGTGCTCAGGTCGTAGGTTTGAATTGAGTTTCCTTCTCTTAGTTGGAACTTGAACCATCTGCCAGAGTTTTCCTTCTCTAGGATGTTGCACAGGGTTTGGCAATTCTTAAGCACCATCTGCCCAAGTTTGAAATCAGAGTTTTCCTTCTCTAGGATGTTGCAAAGAAAGGAGGGACCCCCTGGCTCCTCGCTGCCTCTCTCTCCCGATCAAGTTTGAAATCAGACCAAGGAGAGCCCCCTAGATCATACACACAGCAGGCAGTCTATGAAGAATAGGCTTTTATTGAAGCAAATATAGTGTCCAACAAAAGGGTTAAAAGCAGATCTTAAGTAAAAGATTTTTCCAAGGTAAAAGTACAGTTCAAATAGTTTTTAGTATCAAAAACAATGCTTAGAGCTGGATATAAAATCCCATGGAAGAACAAGGCATCAAATCAGAAACAAACAGGCCCAGTCCTAGGCCAGGCAAAAGCTTGGAGACAAGATAACATGAAACACATCCAAGCAAAACTTGAAGTCTGAAAGCTAACTTTCTAGCCAGCTCTAATACAGGGAAAATTACTTTCTATTTGCCAGCCGCCCACTCCGCCTCAAACTGGCATCACGCCTAGAAGTGTGAATGTTATCCCAACGATCAAAAGGAGTCTCAGAAGAAGCCTCATTAAAATCTCCAGGTGTCTTGATCTCAGCATGGCTGTTATCTCCTTCTGCACAGGAATGTTAATCTATGACCTCGTTCTCATGGGAACTGGCCTCATCTGACATTTCACTGTCCACATCACTTTGCAGTTCAGAATTCACATCAACATCACTAGCATCCTCCTCAGTCCTAGCCATCCCATCATACCCAGCATGTACATTCCCATCATCTCCAACATGTACATGAATACCAGGCTGAAATACCACATAGGATGGTTGCTAAAAGGCTAGAGAGCCCATCCTGCCCGTTGACGCATTTTGTCAGACCCTTCGGTTGTGACCTGTCTGGCATGGGAGGCCCTACCTGTAGCTATTATGCCACCGCCAGAATCGCTCACAACTTCATTAGGGTATGCAAGCCTCTCCCCCACGACAAGGGGGTGCCAATGGAGAGGAGGGAAGGCAATAAAGGCATCTTTAAGGACATCAATCAGAGGAAAACGTCCTCGGCATGAAAGATGTAGTGACAGTGCCCCCCCCACCCCATGACTGGAGTTGAGCACAGCCTCCAAGATCCTAGAAATAAGACGGGAAAACTGCTTTGACCTCTGCTTGTGTTGTCTGTCCTTGTTAATTGTATAATCGGCATTGAATGTTAGCTGAATGTGTGTTCTGTAAAGCCGCTCTGAGTCCCTTTCGGGGTGAGAAGGGCAAGATATAAATACCGTAAATAAATGAATACATAAGACAGTACTACCACCCAAGAAGGTGTTTCACTGTCAAACAGCTCTTGACATTAGGAAATATGTACCGATATTAACTGACCGTAAATTTGCCTCCCTGAGTTTTCCATCCTTTGATTCTAGCCCCTTTCTCTTCCACAACCAAGTATAAATTTACTCTTGTCTCCGATACTTGAAGAGCAGTATATGAAGAATATTCGCAACATCTCTCATTCCCTGAAAGAGATACTGACACATCAAGACAACTTGCTGAGAAGTTGTCGGCGAGAAGTGATTAGACTATGAAAAAAGAGCATTTTGTTTTACATTGAAGTTTCTGTAACTTGCACATTGTTTCTGAGCACATCTGGTGGGTTCCCCACCCCACCCCCTCCCAGGTTTTGGAGCTAAAATACACACAAGTAAAAGTAAAGAAGGATTGATAACAAAAGACTGATAGCAAAGATACAAATAATTCATCCAATATTTTTAATTTTGAAAACCATAGCAGCAGCTTGTTATAGTTTAGTTCCCTAGTTTGAACATTTTTTTCCAGTTTCTGGGGGGGGATCCATACTGTAAGACAAAAAAAGTCAGTTTCTTGTTGCTTGTCAACAGGGGCGGATTCAACTGTAAGCAAAGTAAGCGCCCGCTTAGGGCGCCATGTGGTCAAGGGCGCATCAGGCCGCCAGGTTCTGCGCACGCACCATTGCTGTAGAGGGACTCCAGCTGGATCGAGACGCCAATCGCCCTAAGCGAGGCCGAAAAGAAGGAACTTTTTGCAGCCGGTGGTGGGAGGCTCCGCCCCGGCTGCAAAAAGTTCCTTCTTTTCGACCTCGCTTAGGGCGATTGGCATCTCGATCTAGCTGGAGTCGCCTCGCGCTGCACCAATGGCACATGCGCAGAATTTCCACGCATGCGCCATTGCTGCGACGCAACTCCAGCTGGATTGAGACGCCAATCCGTCACCCGGCACGCATGCGCAGAACTAGCTGGCTCCGCACATGCGCACCCAGCGCACATGTGCACCCTCCACGAGGCCAGAGAGTGAGAGGGCGCCAAAATAATGTTTGTTTTTTTTTAAAACAAATCTTTATTGAGAGTTTCAAATAGTTTACAAATAGTTAAAAGAGTGTAGACAAAACAATATGTAGTGGCTCTCCCAGAATCGCGTATCCTGGGGGCGGAAAATGAAACGGAAAGTCCGTGTCCAGAGGGACAAAACAGAAAAAAAAAACAAGATTTAGAGTGTCCAGAATGTGGAAGTTAGCTTGGGACTGATATTTCCCGAGCTATAACTGTGTGCAGAGCAAGTGGGGTTCGACGTTGATCTTCTTCTTCTCTCCATCTGCGACTGATTTTCCATTCTTATGTATTACTACAACTTCCATATTTTTGAATGATGACATCTACGTGAAAAGAATTAACACACATAACCCTATTTATCTTAGCTTAAATAATAACATATTCCTCCTTCTCGAATCTCTTTCTCTTTCTAATCTATAGACATTTCACTTTGAGGTCTATATTTTTTTCTTTCTTAAAATATTCTTTCAACTCCGACCAGTCCCACTTATTTTTCTCTCTTCCCCTTTCTTGTCTAGTTCTTCCCCTTCCCGGAGGGCTGCTGTCATTGCTTCCATTTGGACCGTCTCCATAATTTTCAAGAGCCATTCCTCCTTCGTTGGATCCTCCTGGGATTTCCAATGGTTAGCATAAACCATTTTAGCCGCTGTGGTAATCAAAATAAATAATCTTCTGTCCTTCTTTTCCCAGGAGGGATCCACGATTCCTAAGAGGAATGCCTCTGGGCTTCTCGTCGGTTTCTTTAATATTTTCTCAATTTCCGTGTGTATCTCACCCCAAAATTTGTTCGCCTTGGGGCATAACCACCAAAAGGTGGAAATATGTCCCGACGTTTTTCTTTTTGCAGTTCCAGCAATCTGGGTTTTGATTTTTATATATTTTTGCTAGTTTATTTGGGGTGAGGTACCACCTATATATTAATTTAATCCAGTTTTCTCTATATTTGTGGCAGTAAGAGATGTTGACATTATATCTCCATATAGATCTCCAGGTGTCCTCTCTAATCCTATATCCTATATTTCTTGACCATTGTAATTTATGGTTTTCTCCATTCTTACCCCCTGGTTCCAATCTAGCAGGACTTTATATATCCGTCCTACTTTTTTTTTTTTTGTCATCAAAATTATCTCTTCTATTTCATTATTGGTATCTTCAAAGCCTAATTTTAAATCCTCCTTGTATTTTTCTTAATTGAAGGTAAGTAAACCAATCTATTCCCCTCTCCGTTTCTATCTGTTCTTTAGTCCGGAGTTCGTAATTCATTCCATTCCATCTCAGTGCGTCTCTATACGTCAACCATCTCTTACTGTCCAGCTGTCGGATTCTATATGCTTCTGTCGGAGATGTCCATAGTGGTATTTTTGTCCCAAAATTTTTTTTATATTTAGTCCAGGTCTTTAGAAGATTATATCTTGTACTGTGATTTTTAAAATTTGAGTCTACCTTTATTTTGTTGTAGAGGAGATATCCGTGTAGGCCAAACCTTAAGTCAAAGCCTTCCAGATCGAGGAGTCTATCATTTTTTAGTGTACACCAGTCCCCTATCCAATTTAAGCAATTAGCTTCATGATATAATTTTAGGCTTGGTGTACCAATTCCTCCTCTTTCTTTCGTTTGTTGTAAGATCTTCCATCTGACCCTGGGTTTCTTTCCTCCCCAGATAAATTTTGACAAATCTTTATCCCAACTGTTAAATTGAGCCTCTTTCTTAACTATGGGGAGGTTGCGAAAAGAAAGTTTAATTTGGGTAGTACCATCATTTTGACTGATGCTACTCTACCTAAAAAAGATAGATTGAGCTTAGTCCAGCTGTTTAGATCCTTCCTAATCTCTTCCCATTTTGGTTTATAATTGTTTTTGAATAGGTTGGAATTTTTTGGAGTTATGTTTACCCCCCAGGTATCTCACCTTATTTGTAACCATCATTCCTGTCCTTAGTTGCAATTGAGCTTTTGCTTCCTCAGAGATATTTTTCACCAGAATTTGGGTTTTTTCTTTATTTATCTTAAAGCCAGCTACTGCCCCAAACTTTTCTATTTTATCAATCCACTGTATGATGCGATCTCTTGGTTCTTCAACAATTAGTGCCAGATCGTCCATGAATGCCAGCACTTTTGTTGTATTTTTTTAATTGTGGCCCCTTTTAGATTCTTGTCTTTCCTTATTTCCTCCAGCAATGTTTCTAACACAAAGATAAAGAGTAAGGGAGAAAGGGGACATCCCTGTCTCACTCCCTTGTTTATGCTTATTTTCTTTGTTTTACTCTGGTTCACTATAATTTTGCTTGATTGTTCCGAGTATATTGCTTGGATAGCCCTCATGAAGTTGAATCCAATGTCTATCTCCCTCAGTAGTCGTTTTAGATAGTCCCAGTTTATTTTATCAAAAGCTTTTTCAGCATCTACAAATACCATCGCAATCTCCCTGTTACTATTTATGTCATAATAATCTATAAGATCTAATATAATTCTAATATTTGTAGCCAATTGTCTTTTTGGCAAAAAGCCATTTTGGTCTTCTTTTACCCAATTATTTAAGAATATTTTGAATCTATTTGCTATGATATGTGAGAAAATTTTGTAATCTACATTTAACAGGGAGATTGGTCTGTAATTTGCTGGGTTTGTCGGGTCTTTTCCTTCTTTACTGATCAAGATTACATTGGATTCTCTCCATGAGTCTGGTATCTTTCCCTCCTCTAAGATCTTATTGAATAGGTTTTCCATTATATCGATTAGATCTTTTTGATATGTTTTATAGTACTCCGCTGGGTATCCATCTGGGCCCGCCGCTTTTCCTTTTTTCATTGATTTTATAACTTCCTCAATCTCTTGTTTAGATATTTTCCTATTGAGGTTCTCTCTTACTTCATCTGAGATTTTGTCTAACTTTTTCTCACTAATGTATTTTACCACCTCCTCTTCCTTTATCCCATCGTTCTTATAGAGATTTGTGTAGTAAGCTTCCATGATTGATTTGATGTCCTCCTCTTTAGTATCTTCTATGGGGTCTACTGTTAATTTCTCTATAAAGTTTCTTTTCCTTTTTTGTTTTAATTGCCAGGCAAGCAGTTTGCCCGGTTTATTTGCTGATTCGAAGTACTTCTGTTTTAAGAACTTCAAATTTATTTCCATCTTTTTAAGTTCTATTGAATCTAATTGTTTCTTCCATAGCTCTAGTTCACTTTTTAATTTTCTGCTTCCCGGTTTCGTTTTCAAATCTTTCTCGATCAATTCTATCTTCTCTATTATGTTTTGGACTTCTTTTTCCCTTTTCTTCTTCCAGAGAGATTGCTGTCTAATATACAAACCTCTCATGAAAGCTTTTCCCGTGTCCCATATTACCTTCAAGTTTTCATTTTCCTTACAATTTATCTCAAAGAACTCTTTCATCTCTATTTTTGAACGCTTAAAAGCCTCCTCATCCCTTGTAATTTCAATTGGGTATCTCCATCGAAATTCTGGTCTATTTATGTTGAATTCCATCAACATCATACAGTGGTCCGACAAGTATCTGGGCAATATCATCCTAAAAGAACTGCCTTCAGAGATCTTGGACAGGAGGAAGAAATATTTCTTCCTGACAGATATATTAAAGAGACATGACATAAGGTTCCGGTGGGAAAAGTTTGAGGGGGTGATGGCGACGTATAAAGGAAGAAAACACTGGCTAACCTCAGTAGAGAAGGCCAAAGAATTTTTAAGAAGATATGAGGTGGACTTAAATGACATGCATAAAGATAGGAAACAAAACAGCGAGACCGAGACTCAAAGACCATCACCCAAAAAATTACACCTGGATAAAATACCAACGAATGAAGAAGGCGACGACGGAGGCGACGACGGAGATAGAGACCTAGAAGACAGAGAAGAAGGGGAAGAATCAGTATCCGAGGAAGAAGGAGAAAGAGAGGAAGACACTTCGGACGAGCCGAGAACCCAAGGAAGCCCAGAAAAAGAAGTTTAAATACATAAAGGGGTGAGAATATGCCCCTTAGATGTATTACCTGGAACGTAAACGGACTAAACAATGGAGCTAAAAGGAAAAGAGTATTTAATAAATTAAGAAGAAAAAAGCAAATATAATTGCTATCCAGGAGACCCACGTTAAAAATCGGAAGAATTCTACCTTAAAAGGACGACCTAGGGGAGGTATTCACAGCCTCAATTGGGAAAAAGAGGGGAGTGGCCCTCTATATAAAAGCCACATTGAGCCCTAAGAAAATATTTGAGGACAAAGAGGGAAGGTACTTGGGAATCCAAATCAAAGTAGAAAAGGAATCAATTTTGGTGTGTAATGTGTACGCACCAAATGACGCGAAGCAGACTTTCTTTAAACAATTAAATAAGGAAATAGAGGGTAGAGAATTCGATAACATCATACTCCTCGGAGATTTCAATGGGGTAATTGACCCAAAATTAGATAAGAACCCCACAAGAGTGGGAAAAATGGACAAAATGGGAAACTCCCAAAGAGCTTTTTTATGTTAAAAAATAAATGGGAGTTAAGGGATGCTTGGAGGGACGCTAACCCACAGGAAAAAGATTTCACCTTTTTTTCCAATCGACACTCGTCCTGGTCCAGAATAGATGCAATATGGGTTTCAAAAGGCTTATTTCCAAAAATACAAAAAATTAAAAATAATGTTTGCTTACCATTTTAAATTACCTTGGTCCGGCCCTGTTTGTCAACTACCAGTAGAAATTGATGAAACTAACTAACATGAGGTATCAGGTGACATTCTCTAAATAGTAATTCCAGAACTGTCCTTCTGTCATCACCTTCACATCATAGGGTAAGAGTATCTGAAAGGGGGCTCTGAAATCAGCTATCCATGGACAGGTCCCTGCCCTTCGTAAAAATAAATACATCTTCTGCTTGGTGATATACATCATGGTCAAGGTGACTGAGAAGACTGGGTGGATGGAGGGGACAGAGTTAATCAGAGTGGTTCCAGTGTGGAAGAAGAAGTGTCTGTTATGATGGAAACAAATAAATAGTTACTAGGCCTGTTTTATCACAGAAAAAACTTTTTCAAAAGTCGATTCGGATTTAAGGGCTACTGGCACCTCGTTTCTGATAGACCTCTGAAGTTTTCAGCAGTATCATCGGAATTCATTCGGATATACTTGCGAAATTTGGAATGTTGAAGGAGTTTAACCCACTGTGGACAAGGCTTTCTTTCCTTCCAAGGCAGGAAAGAAGGCCATGTGTCCACAGCGGGTGACTTTGGCTCTTCCAGAGTGGAAGGTGCAGCCTACACACCAACTCTCCTCGGTGGCAGCTACACTTCAGTGCCCCTCCCCATCCTCAGTCTACTGGCAAGTGATAACTCACACCTGACTTATGATACCACAACCGATAAAATCTATGTTCCTCTGGACTTTACTAAACTAAACAGTAGCCTACTACCATCATCAGATAAGACTCTCCCTTAGGGTTCCCATATGTCCCTTATTCTAAGGGACGTCCCTTATTCCGGCCCTAAAATTTGTGTCCCTTATTTTCAGGCCCTGTCCCTTATTTTTGACTAGCAGGACAGGACTGGGTGGGGTTGACCAGAGGAAGGTACGCGCTGTGGTTTCCACGGCAATGCCTGCCCGGGGATTCCAACTCGCAGGGCAGCCTGCGTCCCCGTTGGAAGGAAGAGGCGATACAGGACTTTTTCAAAGTACAGTAGACTAATTAACCGTTACCCAAGGGGAATGTGAGATCATGTTGGATGAAGATAGTTTCTGGTTGCTTGAGAGTTACTCTTAAAATAGGCCTAGCTGTGCATCCCAATCCTATACAATGCTGTGTATCCCATACTATACTATACCATTAACTATTGACATAATAATCATGAAGATGTACTGTCTTATAAAATGTATTTTATTTTAATGTTTAGACAGTGCACTTTTAAAGTCAGCAAAGTCAAGTACTAAATACAGATGGAGAAAATTAGGTAGTTCTAATAATGTTTTTCCTGCATGACAAAGCATGCAGAAACATCCCATGTCCTGTTAAGAGGGTGTAAGTCAGTTTCTTTTGTGAGTTTCAATCATTATCTTATTCTGTTAATAAAACTATTTCTACCTAATGTTTGAGTTTCAAGTTTTTAATGAAGTGTCCCTTATTTTTGTGAAAAATCCCGTAAATGTCCCTTATTTCTTATATCCAAAAATGGCAACCCTACTCTCCCTCCACCCTCCCCAAGGACCCCATATCATATTTACCATCCCCCAAGAAGGCCCAGGACATGTTTTGTTTTTACCCTCCCCATTTTGTATTCAATCTCTACCTAAATAACTTTGTGTCTGGTGGGATGGGGCAGAGCAAGGAGGGTATAAAAAGGGCTGAAACACTATGGAGAGAGAGAGTTTGGGGGGAAGGGGAAGAAAGGGGGTCCACATTGTTAATTGCAGCAATAATATGTTTCACGCTTATATCTATGCTTGGTGTTTTTATAATTTCAATGGTTATTTTCTACAGTTATATGTTATTGATTAGGATATGTGATATTTTTGTATATATGTAAGGCATTGAATTTGCCATTTATTATGTTGTAAACTGTGCTGCTGTTGCTTTTAATTGTTTTATCGCCTTGTATTTTACTGTGCCCTTCGGCTCCTGTAAGCTGCCGCAAGCCTCAGGGAGTCGGCGGCATAGAAGCCCGAATAATAAATAAATAAATAAATAAACCGCTTTGAGTTCAGGGTATTGTTCAGGGTAGTTAAAAATGAAACTGATTATAAAGAGCTCCAGAAAGATCTCTCGAAATTGAGTGAATGGGCAACAAAGTGGCAAATGCATTTTAACCTAAACAAGTGTAAAGTCATGCACATCGGGGCAAAGAACCCCAACTACACCTACCAATTGATGGGGTCAACGCTTTCCGAGACAAACCAGGAAAGGGATCTTGGGGTCTTGGTGGACAGCTCAATGAAGATGTCAACCCAGTGCGCAGCAGCAGTGAAAAAAGCAAATTCTATGCTAGGCATGATCAGGAAGGGAATCGAAAATAGGTCGGCAAATGTTGTATTACCTCTCTACAAATCTATGGTAAGGCCACATTTGGAGTACTGTGTACAATTCTGGTCTCCGCACCTTAAGAAGGATATAACGGAACTGGAAAAGGTACAGAAAAGGGCAACAAGAATGATCCAAGGGATGGAGCGGCTCCCTTATGAAACCAGGTTGCAACGCCTTGGTCTTTTCAGCCTTGAAAGACGGCGTTTAAGAGGTGACTTGATCGAAGTGTATAAAATCATGCATGGGATAGAAAAGGTGAATAAAGAAAAATTATTTTCTTTGTCACAAAACACTAGGACTAGGGGGCACTCCCTGAAGCTCCAAGGTAGGAAAGTTAGGACTAATAAAGGGAAATATTTCTTCACCCAGAGGGTCATTGGGTTATGGAACTCACTTCCAGAGGAGGTTGTGACAGCTGTCAGCCTGGACAGCTTCAAGGCAGGATTAGACAGATTCATGGATACCAAGTGTATTGGTAGTTACTGAAAAGGACATTCAAGTGCCACCTCGGAGTTGGTTGAGGTAGGCAGGATTTCCCTGGGTACTGGTTGTGGGGGGTCGGGAGCAGGTCAGGGTTTTGCCCTCCTTTCTGCTAGAGATCCCTGTGTACAACTGGTGGGCCACTGTGTGATACAGAATGCTGGACTAGATGGGCTGAGGCCCGATTCAGCATGGCTCTTCTTATGTTCTTATGTTCTTATGAGACCCCCCCCCCCCCCAGGGGTGAGAAAAGTGGTATAGAAATGCAGTTAAGAAATAAACAATAAATAAACAAACAAACAGGCGATCCAAAAACTTGGAGTTCAACTCATTAAGCAAAAGCCAACACAACCTAATTCACATGTATTGCTGTTGTTCTGTCATGAACAGTTTGGAACCACTAAATAAATTGATAAGATCTCTTGAGTTTGATTTGGGCTATTCTTAGTTTCACTAGCTTAAGCCATTTTCTTTTTCTGATGGAGTCAAAGATGTATGATCAGTTAAAATCTTGGCTCTGCTTTGGAATCCGAAAATATCTGACAGAACCCGGGAGGTAGAAGATGTTTGGTGACCTAATGCATTATCAGAATCTGAATTGATTTGCCCTTGAGGTGATGGATTAATCTTAGAATGATTTATGAGATTCCAATATCCGGCCCTGTAAATTCACTGGTTAGTCTTTCTTTTCCAGAAGAGCTGGGAAAGTGATGCCCATGAGCTATATCCAAGGCTGATTTTGAGGGTCCCGGGTCATGCAATTAACTTTTTATATCTCTGGATTTTTCTGCTTTTATAAAATGCAACATTTCATCACTGGGCCTAAAGGAGGTATTTTCTTCCTAATCTGGACATAAACTGGAGTTGGCATCCATTTTACTTTTGGTGGGGGTAAAGGTCCAGCCACAGAGGGCAAAACACATGGTGATACTATCTACAACAGTGTTTCCCAACCAGTATGCCGTGGCACACTAGTGTGCCGTGAGCGATCATCAAGTATGCTGTGGGAAATTGGGACCTCCAATACCCTTTCTTCCCCCTCCTCCCGAACACTTTTTCTTCGCCACTCGGGCTCCCTTCTTCCCAGCCTCGCTCTGCTCGCTTTGCCTCGCTATTCTCTGGGGCGAGTCTGCGCTGTAGCGCCCGCACGGGTCACGTCTTCCTCCCTCCCCCCTCCCCTCCTGAACACGCTCACGCTGCCCCCTTGGAAGAAGCAGCAATGTAGAAGAAAAAGTAAGTGTTGGGCAGGAGGGGGAAGAAAGGGCAAGAAGGGGAAGGAAGAGGTCTCTGTCGAAAGCTGGCATGGGCAAACTTGGACCTTCCAGGTGTTTTGGACTCCAACTCCCACCGTTCCTAGCAGCCTCAGGCCCTTTTCCTTTTTTCCCCTCAGCCACTTAAGCAGGAAAGGGCCTCAGGCTGTTAGGAATGGTGGGAGTTGGAGTCCAAAGCACCCAGAGGGCCGAAGTTTTCCCATGCCTGTTTTAGGGACCTTAAAATGGTGAGCCTCCTTCCAACATTGTGATTCTGGATAGAAAACAAACAACAACATAACATAACATTGCTCTCTGGGTGTAGGTGAACTACAACTTCCAAACTCAAGGTCAATTCCCAAGCAAACTTTCTGTTGTAGTTCAATATGCCAAATTTGGTTCAATTCCATTGTTGCAAGAGTTCAGGATGCTCTTTGATTTTGTGTTAACTATAAATCCCAGAAACTGTAACTCCCAAATGTCAAGGTCTATTTTCCCCAAACTCCATCTGTGTTCATATTTGGGCATATTGAGTTTTCATGCCAAGTTTGGTCCTGATCCAACATTGTTTCAGTCCACAGTGCTCTTTGGATATAGGTGAACTACAACTCCAAAACTCAAGGTCAATGCCCACCAAACTCTTATAGTATTTTCTCTTGGTTATGGGAGTTCTGTGTGGGAAGTTTGTGTCTTTCTTCCATTCCTGCCAGGATATCTATGTTGTGTTCATCAAAACACGTCCAGGTTTCACACTGAGTGTATAAATACATTTAAAAACATATCAACTATATGTTTGACTGTGTTAGAGTGTCACTTTGTGTCATTTTGGTTGGTGGTGTGCCCCAGGATTTTGTCAATGTAAAAAGTGTGCCGCGGCTCAAAAAAGGTTGAAAAACACTGATCTACAAGACACTGAGAGCCAGTTTTAGAAACACATTAAATTAAATCCAATTTTATTTATTTACAGATTTTTAAAAACATAGTCTCTGGATCCCGAAGTTTCTGCCTTAGACACAGACTGACCTTCCAAATCAATGTATTTCTACTTGCAGAGCATGAGCCACAGACCATTTTTAATGGAGCAGTAATTTAATTCCAATTTGAAATACTTGAGCTCCTTTAATGTTCTAAAATCTGGGTATTTAATTATTAGGTACCTTTTTATGTTGATACAGAGGAAAAATAATTTCAACATTATATGGCTGTGTGATTACATGTAATAAATCATACCACTGCTATTAATAATGTAAGATTCATTGTTCCCTTTCTTTTCTTTCTTCTTACAGATTGTGAGTGTTGGGAAGCATGTTAAAGGCTACCATTACATCTTAGCAAATCTGGTAAGAACTCTGTTTTGCATTTTAATTCATACTTAGCTAGTGAAATTCCCCCATGGCTCTTTCATATCAAAACCATAATCCGATGAGAACTAAAGGCTTGAATTGAAATAGATTTATTATTATTATTATTATTAGGGGTGATATCTTGCCTCAGTAGAGAAGATGGCAATATCTTGCAGAGAGTTTGGTCCTGATTTAAAGTACTTGACCGCATGTTAATCAATGCACCAAGGCCCTATTCTCTAGTTCAGGGCTGTCCAACTTCTACCGGCCCAGGGGCCTGAATTCCGGTCACTGATGACCTGGAGGCCCGAAGGGTCTGCCCCCGCCTCGCCCCTCTCCCGGCTCCAATTTACTTACAATTCATAAGAGGCATCCATACAATCAAATATGATCTTTTACTAAGGGGAAATGCAGGGAGGGAATGCATAAGGAGCATCCATACACAATTACATAATAATAACATAAAGGTTAGCCTACCTTCCCAAACGCGCAGGATCCAGGAGTAGCCGGACCACGAGCAGAGGTGACGACCGACCGAGGCAGTAGCCGAGAAGGTCCAAATCGCGTCTGCGTGGGCTGCAGGGATTAAGTAGCTGAGGTTTCGGCAACAGGAGTATCGCGAGACTACGGAAGCCACACGGGATTTCGCTCTCAACACAGGCGTGATCTCGCGTTGAGAGCAAAATCCCGTGTGGCTTCCGTAGTCTGGTGATACTTGCTCCAGAACCTGGAAGTGGGTAATTTTATAAAATATTATTATTTAATTTATTTATTTATTTTTATTTTTCATTAAAAAAACTTAAGGGGCCGCAGGGAAGGTGCTGGGGGGCCGTATACGGCCCCGGGTCGCCAGTTGGACAGCCCTGCTCTAGTTATTCCTGAACCATTTAGATTTTCTTCTGTCAGAACTGTATATGTTAAAGTAAATACTCCAGAATTACTCACCACTGAAGCAACCCTCACAATGCACCAGGCCCGGATTACCCATAAAGCCACCCTACGCCATGGTGTAGGGGTGCAAGCCAAGGGGGGGCGCAATTCACATGGACCCCCCAAAAAATGTTGAAACAAAATCGCAACGCAACTCTCTATCTCTCTCTCAGGGGAGGGCGGAGGGAGAGCGCTGCGAGGGGGCGGGGGAGGAGGAATTGGCGCTCCCCCTCACCATCGCCCCCACCCCCTTGTCAAGGAAAGAGGGTGTGAGGAGGAGGTGGAGAGAAGCCCCTGGGGCTGCTGCCGGGCATGCACAGCACCCAGGAACATGGCGGAGGAGGCAGAGGCGCTCGCGCCCTCTTGCTGCGCATGCCCGGCTGCCTTCCCCAGGGGCGGGGCTTCCATCCGCCTCCTCCTTGCGCACCCTCCTTTCTTGACTCAAGGAAGGAGGGCGCGCCACGAAGAGGAGTAGGAGGAGGGAAGCCCCGCCCCCGGGGCCACTGCCGGCACCGGGGGCGGGGCTTCCCTTCACCTCCTCCTCGCACACCCTCCTTCCTTGACTCCTTCCTTGACTTTGGCCTAGGGCGCCAAAAGGGGTTAATCCGGGCCTGCCCTGCACTGAGAATGGGGTCATGTTATAAGAATTATACAGGCATGGAATAGTATGACTTGAACTTGCATGATTTTAATTGGATGTTTTTATATGTGTTATTATAATTGTCTTGTTTGGGCATCTAATAGTTGTCGATTGTGAGGCTGCCCTGAGTCGTCTACCCCCCCCCCCCCCTGAGATGGGATACAAATGGAGGAAATCTTCTTGACCTTTCTTAGCGAACGAAGATTCAGGAAGGACTCATCCCATGCTTTCTACAAGTGAATTGATAATTCGGAGGTTGGATGTGTCCTTCAAGCCTGTGCAATGGACTTCTCTGGTGGAGCGCAACGTGCACAGAACTGGCCTCACCCTTTAAACCAAAGGTTCATCTGCCGGGGCCTAGCAAGCTTGGACAGTGGCACCGAGGTCCTCAGGTCGTAGGTTTAGTTTGAGTTTCCTTCTCTTAGATGGTTGACATTACAGGGTTAGACCACCATCTGCCCAGGTTTTAAATCAGAGTTTTCCTTCTCTTAGGATGGTTGCCAAAAGGCTAGAGAGCCCATCCTGCCCTTTGACGCTTTTTGTCAGCCCCTTCGGTTGTGACTTGTCTGGCATGGGAGGCCGCACCGGTGGCTATTTTGCCACTGCCAGCATAGCGCACAACTTCATTAGGGTACGCAAGCCTCTCCCCCATAACAAGGGGGCACCAACGGAGAAGCAAATGTATGAAATAATAAATAAATAAATGTAAGATGGATTCGTACCTTAAATATCCTGGATACCCTGCCATCAAATGCAGGGCCTCCAACAAAGCTGCCTAGTCTTTGACCATGTGGACCATCAAAGAAGTGGTCTTCACCACAAGGTCCAGGTACACAGTATTAGGGAAATGTTCCTTCAGTATCTCCCCCAAATTTGTGTGAGTGGCAAGCATAGTTGTGCTTTGATGACAGAGAAGTGACACTGCCCATTGTGCATGTGCACCAGGGGACACGCTCTGGATACCTGTATGATGTGATCATCAAAATCATTGACACAATCATGTGCAAAGTGGAGTTTGAAATTCTGTTAGTACACATTACTGAGTGCATAAAGCTACATTTTCCTTGTATTGGCAAAGGCTTTTATGGCCAGAATCACTGTGTTGTGGGTTTTTTGGGCTATATGGCTATATTCTAGAAGCAGTCTCTCCTGACTTTTCGCCTGCATCTATTAAAGGCATCCTCAGAGGCTGAATCTCAACCTTACAACCGTAGGTGCAGGTGAAATATCAGGAGATAATGCTTCTAGAACATGGCCATATAGCCTGAAAAACCTACAGCAACCTGCATTTTCCTGATATAGAGACAGAAAGAACTTACCAGTGAATGGATAACAAGAGTAGTAAACTGATTATCTGTGTGAGTTTACTGTCCTTGTGTCATAATACAGAGACCAAAGAAGCCAAGCACAATGGTAAAAAGGGATAACAAAAGTTTATTTGAACAATAAATGGAAAAAGGACTAACAAAAAAGTAGCCAACTTGGCTCAAAAACCCTCAAAAATCCCAGGAACCCCCCCCCCTAAAATAACGCAGCAAAAAAGCCCAAAAACAAACACCAGACGTCCGTCGGCGGAAGATCCAGAAGAGTAGTCTGGATGTGGGAAGATCCAGAAGAGTAGTCGAAAAGCCAATCCAAGGGTCAAGGGCAGGAGAATGACAGATGAAAGGAGGAGGCAGCCAAAGGTAATCTGAAGCTGAGTATACAGAAGATACATAATTCAAAGTCCCCCTGGGGGCCGTGGGTAAAAGCACAGTTGCCAGCCTCCCTCCATGCCACTGTTCAGACAATACCAAACTTTGTAGCAGGAACTCACGGAGGGGGCAGTGCAGGGAGGGACTCAAAAAAAAAAAAAAAATTAAATATTTTTTAAAAAATTTTCAGTGGAGACCCATGCTCCATGCCACATTAATACACGGCAGGCAACTAAACAGAAAAGCAAACATTGAATCTCAAACCCCCCACCTTTTCCCAAACATCAGCTAGAGCTGCCACAGCAGCTCACCCCAAGCCCAAAGGTGGAGAAGTAACCCATAACTCACGAGTAACTGGAACCAGGAACAAGGCAGACGATATCAGGAGCACAGGAATATCAGACACAAGAATCAGATATCAACTCTTTGACCACCACAAATGCAGCCCCAAAAACCCATTTATAGCCCTTTACACATCAGATTCGTCTGAAGACCCACCCTGTTCATGAACAGCAGCTGCTTCATTTCCTACAGCTGCTGAACCCTGTGCAGTCCTCCAATTTTCCCAACGATCTTGGTAGCTTAAAGTGTCCCACTCTGCTTCTGAACATTCAGAAGGCCAATCCTGATCGCTATCAAAGCCCAGAAAGGTGCTATCACCAGAATCTTCATTACATACATTTCTTACTTCCTGAACCAATGTCCAGTCTACTTTGGCATCATTCTCTTCTGACTGCCTTTCTTCATTCGCAGAGAAACCTTCAAAGGTTTCTGAATCAGAAGGAGCTCTAAGTATTTGCCGGATCTTTCTTCTCTGTTGCATCCCTTCAAGACTGGAATCATTAGCAGCCCTTTTTAATCCCAGCTGCAGGGGCTTGATTATACAGATCCTCGCCCAAATCCATACTACTGTTTGAAGCTATTGACCCAGCGTCTTCCCCATTGCTACTAGCAGTAGCAGCCGAAGGCTCAATTACAATACCTTGTCTTATACAAGATGGCCAAGCTTTAATTAATTTGAATTTTTTTTTTAACAAGACAAGAAACTTGACTGACCTTTAGCTAACTAACCTATTTGAACTCACTATTCTTAGATGAGAAGCTATGGAGCCACAATGACTAATACATTTACTGCTTATCTTGTTTTGACTAATTGCTATCTAGTCACTCTTGCTAATTCACTTAGCATCTATCTTATCTAATTTGCTGCCTAATTAGTGGCCTGGCTTAATTTATCAAATATTTGTTTCTATTAATTTATCACCTAATTCGCTTGTTGCTTTTGGTTAACTTACTGCATATTGTCGTTGACTAATTTGTTATCTTGATAACTTATTGCCTGTCTCGACTAATTCAAGGCTGTTGTCCTCAACTAATTCACTGCCTATTGTCTTTGACTAATTAACTGTCTACTCCTTTTGACTAATTGGTTGTTTGATCAACCACTTAATTAACTTACAACGAGTTATTAATAATTCTTCTACCAGTGAAACAGACAATGCAGAGTTAATTGACCCACTCTAGTCTTTCTCTCTCATACGCGCACTAATTTGACTTGCTATTATTGAAATTCTCAGGGTGGTCCGCGAGAAGGCCTTACTGGTACATTATTTAAACTGTTATGTGTATTCATATCATGACCTGATCACTATGTTCAATATATCCCATATGCATGGGGGTATTGGGATAATGATACAAAAAGTTTGCTAGGGTAGATCCTCTCTCAATCAGACTCAGCCCCCCCCCCATCAAACTCAGCCCCCCTCCCCGGCTACGGTCCTGTATTGAAGGATCCTCTCAACAAATTGGGGGGCATGCTGTGGGAGGGGGAGACTCTACTTATATGGTGTTGATTAGGGGTGGTTGATCCATAAAAAAAATTGATTCTAAACTCATGAGGGGGGGATTTCCATTGCTGGGTCATTATAGAAATTATTCCAAATTTTTAAAAATACATTTCATAATTGAAACGTAATTAATAATGAATTTTCATTATTATTTGTTACACCAGCTGGAAGGGAAGAATGGAGGGCAAGCCCTCCACTTTTCCCTCCCTCCCCCGTAGCTGAGAAGCATCGCGGGTTAATAAGAAAGGGTGAAAATAACGACCTAATAACGTGCCCTTTACGGAAATGACGACCATGACTTCGGTTTTGAAACGTCACTTCCGGGTTAGACGCCGAGGGTCGATATAGGGTCAAAATAATTTTAAATATGAAAAATTAACGGAAATCAAAGGATTACGGCCAGAGATATCCACCCCTAGTGCTGATCTTCCTACATCACTTTTAGCATTAAAGATCCTATGCCTATTTAAAAAGTGGCTCCAGCAAAAGTTATAGAAAAAGAAATTGGGAAACTTATGTAGGCATATTTTACATTCTTCCTCAAGGGTTAAAATCAAAGACTACAGAGGTAAATAGGAAAGTTCTCAAAGTGAACGTGAAAATTTTTAACTTGAAAATATAAATTCAGTGAAACTGAAGGCTGAGATCTATATTTTGAAGTAAGCAAATGGAAACTTTCCCTTTAATTTTTGAAATGCCTAACCAATGCTTCATGAAAAGGAAATTTGAGAGAAATGCACAAAATGTATTAAAAAGAGAGATAAATACCCATTAATACAAATAGAATCAGAATCATTTGAGATGACTGCTGATGAAAATAGAGCCGAGGATGACTAGATTGGTGGCAGCATAACAGGTTCATCCTTCTCATTAAGATGATTTCGAATGTTTAAACTTTTTTTGTATTACCTTTCTGTTCTGAGTTCAATAAATAGTTTCATAATTTCAAACTTCAATGTTTCTAATTTACAAATTTCTTTATTATATTTTACGAAAAAGGTAGAAATATTAATACATATATCTTTCTGTTAAATTGCTATTAAAAATTTAAAAATTAATTTCGGGGGGGGGGGGGTGAGTAAAAAATTTTCTGGAAAGGGGGCGGTAGGCCAAAAAAGTTAGGGAACCATTGGTTTAGATCTTCAGAAATGTAGATGTAAATTGAATGTAGCAATTTATGAAAAGAGCTACCATAGTGTATTGCTTCACATGTTAGGCCATGACTCTGGGAGACATGGGGTACACATGCCTTGACCTGTTATCCTGATAGCAATGGTCCACTACACTTTCTGAGTATTGTGCCTTGTACCCACAGTGGCCTAAACCCGATGCCAGATTAAATTCTCTCTCCTTTTGGTAGCACCCACGCAGTTTGTACGACCTCTTTTGAGGAATGCAAAAGGAGGAGAAAAACTTGTGTTGTGCACATGGAATTCCACTCATCAAACATTGCATTGAACCCTTCAACATTTACGAAGAACTTTCAAGAGTGTTAAAAGTCAAAAATTTCAGCCCGAGTCGCCTTCGGGCTGAGAGAGGCGGTATAGAAGCGTAGTAAATAAATAAACAAACAAACAAACAAATATTTGAATCAATGGCTTTTTGCAGGGTTTCAAGGATATTTCTTTGGACCGGTTTATGCATGGAGGAGCTAACGTCACTGGATTTCAGCTAGTAGATTTTGATACACCAATGGTTACTAAACTCATGCAACGGTGGAAGAAACTGGATCAAAGAGAATACCCAGGATCGGAATCTCCTCCTAAGGTACACATCCTAAAATTACTATTTATACAGGTTCACATAAACTCTTGCGATAAGTATTTGCTGTGTACTATGAAGATCTTTTCCTTACAAAAAATTATAATATCAACCTCTAGATATCTGAATTGTTTTGTTTGTTTTTATAGTTATTGTGTTGTTCAGCTTATTCTTATTATCTCCTTAAGTATATTTGGGGGGGGGGGGTTCTACCCACCAGACATTAAGATTATATCAGATTGAATAAAATCCCAACACAATAGATAGGAACCCTTTAAAAAAAACAAGCAAAAACAATTCAGAAGCCAGTATGCGTTGAAGCTAGGATTTTACCAGTTAGTTGCTCAGTTAGTGAGGAAAACGTTTTTTCATGAATTTGAAGGTGCTACTAATATAATTGTCATTTTAACATGAAATGCTATGAAGAAAACAGCACTGGTTCAGAACTCTCTAACGCAGGGGTGGGCAACCTACGGCCCGCGGGCTGCATCTGGCCCGGCAGCCGATACTGTCCGGCCCGGATCAAAGGGCGTTGGGGGGCGGGGTCAAGAAGAGGGGGTGCCACTGCTGCCATCCCATCGCGGCGGCTTTGGCATGTCTGACATCCCTTTGGAGTGGCGGCTTTGGAGTGCGCCAGGTTCTCCGCCTTTTCCTCATGCCTCCATAATGGAGAGGCTCCGGATGGCCAGCGTGGGAGCATAAGTGCTGGCAGCGTGGCGGGGAGGAGCCTTTGGACAACTTCCTGTAGTCCCGAATGAGCTGGCTGAGACATTCTGCGAGCCGCAGAAGTCAGGTAACTACGGTTCCCCGAATGCCTCAGCCAGCTAATCCGGGGCTACAGGAATTCATCCAAAGGCTCCTCCCCACCACGCCGCCGGCACTGACGCTCCCATGTTGGCCATCCGGAGCCTCTCCACGCTGGAGGCAGGAGGAGAAGGCGGAGAGCCCAGAGCTGGTGCTGCCTCCACCTTCAGGTCCTCACTCACTCCACCGACGGGTAACCCTCCATGAAAGAGGGCCAAAGCCCAGGATCACCACCGCGAGGACACTCCGGAGCCGCCGGAGAAGGCAGGAAGGACCCCCCGCTGCCCTGGTACAGCCCGCGGCACCCCTCCCCCTTTGAGGCAGGACCATGGGAATACTGGGAATGGCTGGGGCGAGAGCGGGCGGAGGCCTGCAGGCCTCCGATCGCCTGCTGCTCTGCTCTCCTCTGCTACAGCGACAGCTGGGTCCACTTTGCCATCCTCTGGGCTGGGTCCATTGGGCCATTCCATCTTGGTTCGCACCTTGTCTTCTTGAATTTAATTTAATTTAATTTAAGTGGTTTGTTATTATTATTTTATAATAATTTTATTATAATAATATAATAATATAATAAATAATATAATATAATGTTATATTATATTATAATTTCAATATATTATAATGTCTATATATACTATAATATAATAATTATGATATTAATACTAATAATATATGAATATTTCTTGATATATTAATATGTTAATATTAATGATGTGTAATATATAGTAAATATAGTAAATAAATAAATAATCTAGATTAGAATGCAGTTCAGTCTTCAGGTGCGGCCCTCCATAATATTTTTTGGCTCTCGTGTAGCCCCTTGGAAAAAATAATTGCCCACCCCTGCTCTAACGTCATCTCTGGATAAAGATTCTCCTTTCCATGTCACTAAGGAGTGGGTTCCTGCCATTTGCTGAAATGCTGCCAGCTGTAACATCTGTGCAAAGAATTAAAATATAAAATGTGTGCTGTTTCTTCTCAGAACTATTATTTTTATTTATATGCATATATTTTTTTGAAAATTCAATTGATTAGTTAATTAAGACTTGCACAATTAATTAAGAGTTCTTTAACTGTGTGATAAGCAAAACTGAAACAGTCATAGAACCCCATGACAAGCAAAACATTTATTAAAATGAATCGGAAACACAACTTGTACATTAAACAAGGCATAAATATGAATTCGGTTGCACGGTGGGTGGAGAAATATTAACTGTGGAACACATTTCCAGAATACCAGTTTGGATGTTTGAATTGGGTCTTTGAGTGGAGTGTATATGTGCTCACCCCGCATTAGGGATGCCAACAAATTTCCTTAAGCACACATCTACGCTGACCCATTATTCCAGGCCCAGATTAACACCTTTTGGCACCCTAGGCCACACTTTGGAATTACACCCCTTTTAAGCCAACCTCTACCGCACGCCCCCCATTGGGAAGATATTGAAAACATGATGGAAACATTATGTAGGGATAGGAAAAATATTAAGCCCAGAACACACATCTCAGCCCCATTCAGACGTGCAAAACCCTTGCACGGGTGTATACACGCACCGGAATTGTCCTGCGTGTACCTCCGGCGGCGCAGGGGGTCCGATTCGCTGTGAAGAACCCCAGGAACGCCGTTTGCATGACCCGGGTCGGCAGCCATGGCTGTGTGCACATGTGTCGCCCTCTTCCTGGACCCAACTGAGCGGGTGGGTGGGTGAGTGGGCTAGCTTCCTAGCCATTCGGGAGGGTCCCTTTTCGGTTGCCTCAGTTTCCCCGGCGGTATAGAAGCCCATCCTTAAAGGCACAGGCACCCCTTTGATCCAGGCAGGGCTGGCTCTGTGCCAAAACGGGCAGAAAAAAGGCTATTTCTGGCTCCACAATGAAAGGGGGAGAAAGGCGGAGGTGTGGGGAAGCGAGGGAGCGGGGGGTGCTCACGGGTCTCGTGCTCGCTCACTCTCTTGCTCAGAAGGCAGGCTCCCCGTCTGCTCCTGCGGATGGGAAGGACCACGGGGAGGGAGGGAAACAGGTGCGTGCAGAGCGGACGGAGGCATCCCTGGGGGGCGCGTGCTGCTGAGTTGGGAGAAACCCCAGGGGCCGACCATGGCATTTTTATTTGTTTCAACATTTTTTTTGGTCCATGATTCTGCTCCCCCCCCCCCGGCTTGCACCCCTAGGCCATGACCTAGGTTGGCCTTATGGGTAATCCGGGCCTGCATTATTTCAAACGGAGGGGCACATTAGCTCCATAACAGCTGCATGGTGCTCAAAGCTGATTCAGTTAATATGGCTTTGAACTGCATTAACAAAAATTGTGTGTGGATGGGCAACACTCCTCCCACCCGCCAAAACCAGCGATGACACCGACACATAAGTGGAGAAAAAAATTGGCCACAACTTAATTTATTGATTACAGGAACAAAAGGTTGGCTGCCAGGCATGAGTTCTGGATCAAGATTGATCAGCCCGCTGCTGACCGATACCAAAAGAGTCCAACAGGGGGCCCATCGGCACAATACCAGGCAACGAACCCGGTACCCCTGGAAATCGCCAGTTGCTCCCTCCCTGGCCAGTAGGGGAGCAGCAGCAACCAGATCCAGAGCCCATGCTACCTGCAAACCAAGTTGTGACAAACAGGAAAACCAACAACAGCAACACCAAACAACAACATAAATCGAGTAGGGTGGGTGGGAGGACAAACGGAAGCACGCCTGGTGCTCACCAGGCCCTGCGCAGCCTTTTAAGGCTGCTGGATGGGGAGAGCGGCTGGCCGCTTGCCAGCCTACTACCCCAGCCGCTGATAGGCCCAACTGGCCACCCCCCCCATCCTTTACTGTGTTAGAGTGTCATTTTTGTCATTTTGGTTGGTGGTGTGCCCCCGGATTTTTTTTTTATGTTAAAAGTGTGCCGCGGCTCAAAAAGGTTGGGAAACACTGACCTAGAAAACCCACTGACATCAACCAAAGGTTTACTACTGAAAACGGTTTCCTGATGCGACAAACCCTTTAAGACTATGTTTTGTTCCCATTTGATTAGTATACCTCTGCTCTGACCTATGACGGGGTCCTTGTGATGGCTGAGACTTTCCGTAATCTTCGAAGACAGAAAATTGATATTTCTCGGAGGGGGAATGCTGGGGATTGCCTTGCAAATCCGGCCGCACCGTGGAGCCAAGGGATCGACATGGAGAGAACGCTGAAACAGGTGTCGTTTATTCAAGACTTCGTTCTAGCTCATGTTCATTGATGTCTAAATTCTTTCTCTTTATCACACAAGGCTGATAAAACACAATTGCGGCAGGCTAATAGTGTGTTTGGCTGGTAATTATCACACAATATCATGTCTTTCCTTTTGCTGCTTTTGTTACTGGAGTGCCTTTTTTATTAGTGGGGGGATCCGTCCATGACTCTCAATATTACAACTGTTCCAATAGTGCCTCTGATGCAATGCATCCTTTCTGCTGCAGTTCCACCATTACAGCAGTCATGTGGCATAAGTGGGCATGATTCTCCTTCCTCTGTCCTTCATTATGCCCATGCAGGATGAGGTTGCTTTTATTACATTTTCCTTGTTTATTTCTCTTTTTTGCCATAACTGAGCACTTGTGGCAAAAAATAAATGAAAGGTAAATAAATATGTATTGTGTAGGGTAGGGGTGCTCACACTTTTTCAGCATGCGAGCTACTTATAAAACAACCAAGTCACAATGATCTACCTATCCATATTTTGATAGAAGAAATAAGGGACATTTACATGATTTTCCATGAAAATAAGGGACACTTCATAAAATGCATCCAGACAAGAGTTCCTTTTCCCCTCCCTGACATAATTCCACAGATATAAACAGGCAGACCTTTCACAGATATAAAGCACACAGACCTTTCAGCTGCAGGGCCATTCAATGCTGATCAATGTGGCCAATGGGACTTTAAAAAATGCATCCAGACAAGAGTTCCTTTTGATCTTTCAGGCTGCAAAGGTCAACAGCAGGCTACACTTAAAGGTCGAGCACCCACCTCGACCCGGGCAGGCCTCAAACTCATGACCTACTGGTCAGAGAGATCTTAAATACACATCGTGCAAATAATTCCAAGTGGAAAATCCTTACAGGTTGATTCCTGATGATCGGTGAGAGTCCCGTAACAGAGAAACAAAGTTCGATATGAAGCCTATATGATGGTAGAGGAATAAATACTCCAAAACGGGGAGATCTCTAGGACGCGGGAGAGCGTTACAGAAGCGTCTCCCCCTCGTAAATCCGATGTAAACTCCGAGCCGACGGCATACAAACACTCCCTTTTGGGCGGCCACGAGAAACCGTTTTGAGGGTCCTTTGTCAAGGCTCAAGTAACATCCTTACAAGCGTCCATCAAATCATATATGGTGAAGATCCAGACATAACCCTACTCCCATGTGAGTATGGATTTTCCACTTGGAATTATTTGCATTATGTGTATTTAAGACGTACGGACTCTCTATGATTGTTCTTATGGACTGTGGATTGATGTACCTAATAATGAGTCTCCCGAACCAATTATGGTTGGATATTTTATTACACTGATTTGGGAACTTCAAACGTATGTATTTTCCTTTTTCTGATATCTCTTATAGCCTATTGATATAATATCTGGTAGAAACTTAATTCAGTTTCAACGCTGTTGTACCTGACTGTTACCACTAGCCCCACGCGTTGTGTTCACTTAGCCAGCTGCGCCACATTCCCGGTGCAGTACTATGATTCTTCTTCTTTAGTTAATGCCAAAAAATTACTTTGGGCCCTAATCTTGAGCACAGAGTGTCATTACAGCCTTAGATGTGTGATGTACGACGTGTAAATATTTGGAAATTGCCTTTCGAGCTGATTCCAAGAACAAGATAACGTGTCTGAACATAAAGCTTATATTTCCCTTTCAGAACTTTGACTGAAAGAATGTGAAAACAGATGAGTTTTCGGCTTGCGCCCTTTGTTAATTCCACATCAGACTGATAAAAAGAAAATGAAACTATAAATGATTATCTAAGAGCCAGTTTATCTTTTTTTTTCTTTCCTCCCCGCGTTGCTTGCCAAATGCATTTCTGTCAACTTGGTGGTGCATTTAGCTTTCCTGGCCCAATGTATAAAATCATTACGCCCTTCTCCCTTCTTGTCTAATTTAAAAAGCAACAGCAAGGAGGTATTTTTCACTGACGTCATGCTTCTGTATCCTGATGAATGTATAGGATTCGAAGGTTCCAGATTGGAATTGCAAATCAGTATATACTACATGCAAAAAATAGGCATTGAAAAGAACTGATTGCAGGAAGCTATCTGCCTAGGAACAAATGTTTGAGAATGTGGCACAGCTGGCTGGGTGTCAGCTGCATAAGATCTCTACTGACCAGAAGGTCATGAGTTCGAGGCCTGTCTGGGTCGAGGTGAGCTCTCGACCTATTGTGTAGCCCATTGCCGACCTTTGCAACCCGAAAGACAGTGGCATCTGTCAAGTAGGAAATTTAGGTGCCACTTGCGTGAGGAGGCTTAATTTAACTAATTTACGAGTGTAAAGGATCGCCACCTACAGCTAGCGTCTTCACTTGAGGATCTTTTTCTCAATTAAGCTGCCACCATAACAATCCTGGACACCCGATGTGAGGGGTTTATTTTGAGGCTTGTGTTTTGAAATGATGTCACAGAGAGATTTGTAAGGAGGAACTTCAACAGTTTGTTTTTAACAATAGCGTGGAGGTTTCAAAGTATTCAGAGCTTAGGTGGTTACAGTTACTTCAGATGAGGTATAGAACTTAAGGTTTCTTATTCTCTAAACACAATGTTTGATTGTATCTCTTCAAACACTATGCCTCAATAGGCTTCCAATCTATATATTAGGTTAGCTTCCCAGCCTAACCTATAAACAGCGGTTCCTATAGGCTTTCTAAGCCTATACTGCCTTTCTGCAGTACCTAAAACCAGCCTTTTCTATTTCCCTCAAAAAAGACAACAGCAACTCTTTCAATTGCTACCAGCTAGTCTAACCCCTCCTGACTAACAGAAGAATTTCAAACTGGGAATTCTGAAAGCTAGCATTAGGCTCCACCTCCTGTTGCTATAGCAACCGAACATCTCAGAGTCTGTGCACTTCAATATTTTCCGTTAACCCTTTGTAGTCTGTTTAGCATATAACAATCTAATACAATACACATGTAATAATACAAACCACACATTTAACCATAAAATAAATACAAAACCCTCAATACATATAGTGACCTCACTACAACAAGGCCATAAAATATCAAGGAAATACACACAAAAGGAGTGAAGGAATGCGACAGCTCCTCCTGGTGGCCAGAAAAGCTGGAATGTTAAATTGCCTCTGTGTCTGTCTTATATATTTGCATGTCAAATGGCATTGAATATTTGCCTGTATATGTGCATTGTGATCCGCCCTGAGTCCCCTGCGGGGTGAGAAGGGCGGAATATAAATGATGTAAATAAATAATTAATTAATAAGGTGATTTGGTTAACAAAGAAATCCCAAAAATGAGAGATCATTGTTTGAAAGATACACATTTAACTCTTTAGGAAAACTATTAAACATAGAGCTTATTTCAAATAGTCAATAGAAGTACCTGGAATGTGGCGGAGCTGTCTGGGTGTCAGCTGCATAAGATCTCTACGGACCAGAAGGTCATGAGTTCAAGGCCTGCCCAGGTCGAGGTGGGCTCTCGACCTATTGTGTAGCCTGTTCTTGACCTTTGCAACTCGAAAGACAGTTGCATCTGTCAAGTAGGAAATTAAGGTACCACTTAGTGGGGAGGCTAAATTTAACTGATTTACGAGGCCATAAAAAGATCTCCAGAAAATACGCTGAGGAATGAAGGAGTGCGACAGCTCCCCCTGGTAGCCCGATGTTAAATTGCCTCTGTCTGTCTTGTGTGTTTGTGTGTCTGTCTAAATATAATGTGTACATTGTAATCCGCTCTGAGTCCCCTGCAGGGTGAGAAGGGTGGAAAAGAAATGAAGTAAATAAATAAATAAATAAAGTAGTGAGGTTCTTCCTTCTGGGGTGGAGGTCTTACATTTCACCCTTTAAGTATGAAACTGAACATTTTGCTCATGCTGGACTGCTGGTTAAAAAAAAAAACTAAAAAACTGCATAAGCCCTGTTTCATTTCTTCCTATTCTTCTTATACTGCATCACAACACTTACTCAAACCATGAACCACAGCCTTGGCTGGCTGGTTTGAAAAATAATGTGAAGAAGTCTGCATAAGTAGAAGAAAACAGAAAGCTTGATGGGACGCTCATAGCCTTCAACACAACTAAACAGCCATACAATGAGAAAATGGTGATGTCCAACTCTGTCTTTCCTTCCCACCTGCTACTAAGGAGGCTGTTCAAGTCCTGAACCGGTGCTTGGCCGCTGTAATGGACTGGATGAGGGCGAACAAATTGAAACTAAATCCAGACAAGACAGAGGCACTCCTGGTCAATAGTAAGGCCGAACAGGGCATAGGGTTACAGCCTGTGCTTGACGGGGTTACACTCCCCCTGAAGACGCAGGTTTGCAGCCTGGGAGTGATCCTGGACTCATCGCTGAGCCTGGAACCCCAGGTCTCGGTGGTGGCCGGGAGAGCTTTTGCACAGTTAAAACTTGTGCGCCAGCTGCGCCCGTACCTTGGGAAGTCTGACTTGGCCACGGTGGTCCATGCTCTGGTTACATCCCGAATAGACTACTGCAACGCTCTCTATGTGGGGTTGCCTCTGAAGACTGCTCGGAAACTGCAATTAGTCCAACGCTCGGCATCCAGGTTTCTAACAGGAGTGGGGTACAGGGAGCATACAACTCCCTTGTTGCGCCAGCTCCACTGGCTGCCAATTAGTTTCCGGACACAATTCAAAGTGCTGGTTGTAACCTACAAAACCCTATACGGTTCCGGCCCAGTTTACCTGTCCGAACAGATTCTCCCCTACGAACCATCAGGGGCATTAAGATCCTCCGGAGAGGCCCTGCTCTCGGTCCTGCCATCTTCACAAGCACAACTGGTGGGGATGAGAGACAGGGCCTTCTCTGTGGCAGTCCCTCGGCTGTGGAACTCTCTCCCAAGGGAGGTTAGATCTGCACCCTCTCTGTTGTCCTTTAGGAGGCTGGTGAAGACGTAGATGTGGAACGAAGCTTTCCCAGAATAGGCTGAGATTGGTTATACTCTGAATGAATGACCACGTTTCAAACCGAGTGGAATTGTTTTAATGGCAATGTCTTGGGCTTTTAATGTATTTTAATATGTTGTTGTAGATGTTTTAAATTGTATAGCATTGAATCTTGCTGTACCAATCATGTCTTAATTTTATTTTCAATGTTAAGGTTCGAATACAAGGACTGACAGGGAATGTTCAGTTTGATCACTATGGTCGCCGAGTTAACTATTCAATGGACGTGTTTGAATTGAAGAGTACCGGCCCTCGAAAGGTATATTCTAGTTCAATATCTTGATAAATTGTCACCTCATTTTGTATATCTCGGATTTCTTAATACACATTGTGTCCAACAAATTCAGTGTTGTCTCTATTGTCAAAAGTTCACTAGCTAATGTTGCAAACAAGTAAATGTACAGACTTTATTATTCTTCCATGGGCATATGTATGCATTCACATTCTCAGGAGACAAGATCTATAAAGATGGGCTCTTCTGGATTGCTGTGAGTTTTCCGGGCTGTCGTGATGCAGATGCCAAGTAAAGCCAAGCCCAAGTGTTAAAAGGGATAACAAACAGTTTATTGCACAATAAATGGGAATGGGACTAACAAAAAACTAGCCTAACCAGCAAAAACCCACAAAAAACCCCAGGGAAAACCCAAAAATCACTGAAAAAGGAATCCAAAGCAAACTCAGGACGTCCTCTGTGACGTCCTTCGAGGGATGAGCCAATAGCGTAGTCAGTAACCGCTCTGGAGTCATGGGTAGGAGAATGACGGAGAAACGAGGAGACAATCCAAGGTCCACAGGAGCTAAATGTATAGGGACAACACACATCTGTAGCAACCCAGTTCTCTTTTGTGCCTGGGGGGCAGGGGGCAGCACCGGGGGTCCCACTTGCATTAGAGCCAGCCGCAGCTGAGGATGAAATGGAAGAAGGGGTTAATGAGCTAGCTGGACCTTCCTCTCCCACAGAGAGCTTGGCCTGGGATGAAGGTTGGCCGGATGCCTATGAGAACTGGGAAGGTCAGGCTGATCCTGAAAGTGCTGATAGCGATGATTGTTATGAGAAACCGGGTGGGTACGGATCACAGGAGAGAATTTGGGAAAACATGGGCGAGGAGGCCATGGAAGACGAAGGGGAGTTTGACTCTCATGAAGATAGCGAGCCAGGTGCTGGGAGACAAGGTCGAAGCTTTGATAGGAGACGGAGCATCGACTCCAGCAGGAGGGATTGGCACCGCAGTCTAGAGCACCAGAGAAGCGCGAGGTCCCGTAGCACAGACTACCGCCGTAGCCTAGAGCGTCCAGGGGGGGCGCCGCGAGGTTTAAGTATAGGATCCGTGGGAACGGATCCTCAGTACCTCAGCCACTTCTAACCTAGTGAAGTGTAGCGAGCCAAGGACCACGGAGCCAAGCTGTGGCTCGTTCCTTGCCAAGAAGTTTCTTGGAACCTTGCATTGAGCTTTACCTTGTTTCTTGATCCGCTTGGATTTGCGGAGCTTTTGCCAAGTTTTTGCCAAGACCTTTGCCTTTGGATTATACTACAGACTCTTTACTTTTGGACTATACTTTTATCTTTGGACAATTGCCTTTTTATATGTTTTTATTTTCAATGAAATAGTTAGCTGATTACCGTCTCTGTGTGCGTGATTAAGGGGCCGGCCGAGTCTTTGCATCGTGACAACATCGTAATCCCCATAATACGCATTGTCAACCTCCCTCCATGCATACAATACCATTCTTGCAGCTTGAAACTCACAGCTGTAGCTGGATAGAAAGCAGAACATTGTAACCCAAAAACACCCACCTTTCCCAACTGCGGCAGCAGCATCTCAGCCCAAAAGAGCAGAACAAAACCCCAACTCACAAGTAAACTAGATCAGGAACACGATGCAAGATATCAGGACACCAAAACAGGACACAACACAGGATACCAAGAACAACTTGCTCGCTGCAAGGAAGCTCCCCAAAAAGCCCACATTAAATAGACCTAAAGATCATACTCGCCCGAAGAGGAACCCTCCTCCTCATTAGACGATGCAGCTGCTTCTCTCTCTACAGCTGACACCCTTTGTGAGTCTCTCCAAGATCCCCAGCGTCTTTCAAAACTTAGCGTATCCCAATCATTCTCTGAGGTTTCAGAGGGCTACTCATTATCACTATCAAACCCCAGAAAAGTATCACTATTGGTGTCTGCATTACACACATCTCGAACTTCCTGTACCAAAGTCTCATCCAACTCAGCATCACTCTCTTCTGATGAACTTTCCGCATCCCTGGGAAAACCCTCAAAGGACTCTGAGTCAGTAGGGGACATAAGCATTTGTCGAATTCTCTTCCTTTGTTCCAAACCTTCCCTGCTGAAATCACTTGCAGCCCTCTTTCTGCCTGCTCCAGCGTTTAGGTTACTTTCAGCCCCACCCAGTTCCATACTACACTCAGACGCTGTTGACTCAGCATCTTCCTCAGCCCTAGTAGCAGGCAGAGCCGAGAGCTCAATTTCACAATGGATATGTCATTAATATAAAGGTTTATTGGTGAAAAGAAATAAGAAGGTAAAACTAAGACTTTTTCTTGAAGGAAGAAGCAAGGAATTTGAGTAATGTCAACAACAACCATTCTTTATTGATCAGTCAATTTTGACCATATCTGTCACGATGCAGGGTCTCGGCCCGGCCCCTTAATCACACACACAGAGACGGTAATCAGCTAACTATTTATTGAATAATAAAAAACAGGTGAAAAGGGTAATTGTCCATAAAAAGTATCAAAATAGCAAAGAAGCAAAGAGTTCGTAGTTAAATCCAAAGGCAAGGCTTGACAAGGCTCCGCAAAACAAAGCGGATCAAAAACAGACTTGGTCCGTGGCAAAGGCAAACAAGGCAAGGTTCATGAAAGTAAACCCAAGAAACTTCTTGGCATGGCACAAGCCGAATCCTGGCTCCGTGGATCTTCGCTCGCTTCACTCCCTTCAGAACAGAAGTGGCCGAGCTACTGAGGATCCTTTCCCACGGATCCTATACTTAATTCCCTTGGCGCGGCCCCCGACGCTCTAGGCTGCCCCGCCAATCTGTGCTACGGGATCTAGCGCTTCTCTGGCGCTCTAGGCTGAGGTGCCAATCTCTCCTGCTGGACTCAATGCTCTGTCTCCTATCATAGCTCCGTCCTTGCCTCCCAGCACCTGGGTCGCTATCTTTGTGAGAGCCGAACTCCCTTTCGGCTTCCATGGGCTCATCCTCCACTGTTTCCCTGATCCTTTCCTGCGACCCGAAACCACCTGGTTTCTCATACTGATCTGAGTCAGCACTCTCAGGGTCAGCCTGACTTTCCCAGCTATCATAGCCATCAGGCCATTCATCATCCCAGGCCAAGCTCTCTGTGGGAGAGGAAGGCCCAGCTACCTCGCCACCCCCTTCCTCCATGTCCTCATCAGCTGCAGCTGGCCCTAATGCAAGTGGGACCCCCGGTGCTGCCCCCTGCCCCCAGGCACGAAAGGGAACTGGGTTGCTACAATATCAAAACATACAAAACATAAACACTTACCCATATATACAATGAATGCATATATGAAAACAAAGCAACAATGTCTTCAAATTGTGGTTTTCAAAAACTAGTTGCAATTTGGGATTTGCTCTGCATCAAATTCATGTGTAGTATTTTTTTTCTCGCAGAAAGCAGCATTTTCTGTGCAGAAAATAACATTTTTGTGCAGATTAAGTTCTTACCTGTGAAGATGTATTATTTTTCTTATGATACATTTTTTAAAGTTGAAACTGTTTTTATACAACTTTTCAAATAGTGTTTGAATATTTTCTAACTCTAGCAATTTAGTTTCCATTAGTTGTAGTTACTGATTGCCTTTTCCATGTTGTGTTCTCATACAACTTGTCACTTGATGCCTCAAGATTTGCTCATGAATGGAGTTCATAGTATTTTGTGCACTGATGTATATTTCCTCATATGTGAGTTCTTATTCTTCTAAAACATTTCTTTGACATTTTGGCCTAAATCCTTTTGTTGGTTCCAGGTAGACTAGGCCCAGAGAATCAATGGAGAAATTGATAGGTCAATAATTCTTCAAGTCAAAGGGTCTACTCAACTTGAGATTGATAAATACTAGGCATGGTTTCGAACCCAAAAATCGTGATTCTAAAATCAAATGGGGGGTTGATTAGTAATAGAAAGACTTACAAAAAAATTTCCAGAAATTTCTAAAATGTAACTTAATTACTAACGAAATTCGTTAGTAGTTCGTATGCCAGCGCATGCGCATTCCAGATGGTTTTGGCCTACAACTCCCAGAAATCCTAACAGCTGGTAAATTGGCTGGGATTTCTGGGAGTTGTAGGCCAAAACTTGAATAAATCACACTGAATTCTAGATGGGACTCTCCAAATAGGAAGGCTCTGCTCTATGAGCCCGGGAAAAGCCAAAATCCCGGGCACAGCGTTGCTGCCTGGGTGCACACACATACAAATTCTTTGGGGGGGATTTGCTGCAGAATCCCGGGCTCATAGAGAAGATTCTGCAGCAAATCCCCCCAAAGAATATGTATGTGTGTGCACCCAGGCAGCAAACGCTGTGCCCGGGTTTTGCCTTTTCCCGGGCTCATAGAGAAGAGCCTTTGCAGTTTGAGGAGGGACCACAGTCAGAATACTTCGGTTTGAATTTTACCTCTTCTTATACCCATTGTTATTACTGCTGTATTATTGCATGTGCATGGAATGTAGGTATGACCAGTTGGATTACTTATAATATTAGGCACTTACAGTAGCATTCATTCTATTATACATTAGGTTGGTTTCTCACCCCAATACTCTTTGATGCTTTAGATCCTGGCAGGCAGCAGAGGCAGGGAAGCCTGGAAAATGTAAACAGAGAGGTTTACTCAGAAAATCCACAAAGGAGGGCACTTCATCCAAAGTGCCCTCCTTGCAGATTTACTTGAGTAATCCTCTCTGTTTACATTTTTCCGGGCTTCCAGCCGAAAGAAGGAGCGAGTTTAGGGCTTGCCTTGCCATAATACTTATTGGCAAGGGAGGCGGGAGGGTGGTGAGAGAGAAGGAGGGTGCCCCTTTACGACCTAATAACGACACTTAAGAAAATCCTGGCCCCGAAGTTCTATAAAGAAAGTCCACTTCCTGGTTGGCGTTCCAGGTGCGGAAATACTCAAAAGTAGCATTTCTTATGAATTTCTTACGAATCATTTCATTTTCATAACTTTTTTCTCATGCCTAATAAATACATTTAGGTCTTTGCTCCTATTGTTCAAGAATTTCACATTATCTCAGGATTGTTTTGTAAAGCATGAAAAATTCTTCAATTTCCTTTGAAAACTGGTCATAGCTATATACTCTATAGATGTCTGCCAAATGTATGGATTTATGATGACCCTGATCATTACCATGTACAGCTTTTGCTACTTTCAAAGTAACAATATATTCAAGGACATGTCATATGTAAAAGGTGCAACTACTTTATAAGCTTTCACTTTTACAGCCAAGGAACACCCTTCCTTCCTATAGTTTGTATATTATGATTTTTTTGGGTCAACTTCAACTCTATTTTTTTGGTCAACTTCAACTCTTTTTTTTGGTCAACTTCAACTTTTTTTGTCAACTTCAACTTGTCCAGTGATCAGCAGCCAGATTAATAACTGGGGCAAGTTACAGGGAGCGGTCAATCCCCCTGTTTAAAGAACTGCAGTGGCTGCCATTTATTTTCCAGTCCCAATTCAAGATACAGGTGATCACCTATAAAGCCCTAAACGCTTCATGGATCTCTGTCCATGAAATAGCTCAAAACCTCTGCTCCTGGGGGGGGGGGCTTCTGTCGCCCCTGTCAGACTCACAGACTCGTATGGTGGGCACAAGGGAGAGGGCCTTCTTGTCTATGGCCCCCCTCCTTGCCTGGAGAGATTAGGAAAGCCCCCACTCTGGAGACCTTCAAAAAAACATCTGAAAACCTGGCTTTTCCGCTGTGCCTTCGGAGAGTAGTTATTTAATTTCCATCATTGCTCTCCTCATTGCCCCCGTTCTTGGAGTCCATCCCCCCTCCCTCATAAAGGATGTTTCTCCCCGTAAAGGATGCTATTCCTCGTATCTCACCCTGAGTTTTTTTTAACACTTTATATGTGTGCCTGCAGCCCGCCCTGTCTTTGTGATTTTTGATATCTCGTTGTATATCTCGTTGAATATTGTGTACGACCGGAATCCATACCCAATCATTTCCATCTGTGCCTTGAAGCTGTTACTGGATGGCTGCGAGCCAGTAGGTTGAAGGTGAATCCAGCGAAGACGGAGATCCTTTGGCTGGGTTGTCCGGGCGATAGGGAAATCCAACTGCCAACCCTAGATAGTGGGGCATTACGCCCATCATCATCAGTAAAAAGCCTGGGTGTCCATTTGGACCCTCTGCTGGCAATGGAGACCCAAATCTCCAATGTCAGCAGAATTGTATTCTTCCATCTGCGACAGGCGAAGCGTCTGGCTCCCTATCTCTCACGGAATGATCTGGCCACGGTAATCCAAGCCACGGTCATCTCAAGACTTGACTACTGTAACGCTCTTTACATTGGCCTTCCCTTGAATGTGATCCGGAAACTCAAGCTAGTGCAGAATGCTGCAGCCCGGCTGCTTGCGGGGGAACCCACAAGCCGCCGTATCACATCTATACTGCAGAACCTGCACTGGCTACCAATTGAATACCGGATCACTTTCAAGGTGTTAGTTTTTACTTTTAAGGCTTTGTATGGTCTGGGGCCAGTGTACCTACGGGATAGCCTGATTCCATATAACCCTCCGAGATCACTGTTCAGAAGACCAGAATCTTCTAGGCATCCCTAGCGTGAAGTCTTTCCACCTGACTTTGACAAGGCGCAGGGCATTTTTGATCATCGCCCGGCTCTTTGGAATACGTTGCCACCGGAAACGCGGGCTCTCTGAAATTTGGTCACCTTTCGGAGGGCCTGCAAGACACACTTGTTTAGACAGGCCTTCGAAAGCTTGTAATTTTAGCTTGTGATTTTAGCTGCGTTTTTATTTTGCTGTTTTACTTACTATTATATGTATGTTTTGCCTATTGTTTGTTTTACTGAATTGTGTTGTAAACCGCCCCGAGCCGCTGGGAGTGGCGGTGTACAAATCCAAATAAATAAATAAATAACATATTGATTTTTATTTATATGTATGTATTTATTGCTGATGTTTTGATTTTATTTTATTGTAATTTTTTGTTTGGGCTTGGTCTCATGTGAGCTGCAATGGAGCAACTAGGGTTGCAAATAAATAGTTAGAATCAATATCAAAAGTAGTGATTATTCAAAAATTGTTATATCACATTCTACACATCAAGTGAAAATACACAGATACAGTTCAACATGTTTTTCTTAAAGTACATATATCAATTTCACCATAGAGAGTTCTACACAATGTTGCTAACACAAGAATTCGTACTACACAGTGGTCAATACGTTCCACGCAATATATTTTACAAGCTTGTGACTCCCAGTGTAATTCACTAAGCATAGTGCCCATTCAAGTCCCGGTTATCAAGCTGCTAAGCGGTTCTGACTCTTCTATATTATTATTATTTCACAGTACCTTGGGTAGAAGCGCTGGTGGTGGAAGAATTGTCTGAGGAGTAATTTGTAGAAGCCCAAGTTTGGGTGGAAATAATAGTTTATAAGGGTTCCCGCGATGTGCGCGTTGGCGCGATATGTTTGTATCCGAGCGAAGAACCGTAAAGGCCCTACGCCTGGTTGCTGTTAACCGAAAGGTCTTGAAGCTGGGGATTTCCAGTAGCTCTTGATCCTCTGAACGAAGTGATCTCTGGGGTTGGTAGGGGGCGAGACGGTCCCTCGGGTACACTGGCCCTGGGCCATATAAGGCCTTAAAGGTAATAACCATCACTTTGAAGGCAATCCGGTGCTCAATCGGTAACCAGTGCAGTTGCTGCAAAATTGGTGTTATATTGCCCCAGCGAGGAGTCTAGCGGCTGCATTCTGCACTAGCTTAAGCTTCCGGATCACCGACAAAGGCAGGCCGATGTAGAGGGCGTTACAGTAATCCAATCTTGAGATGACAGTGGCCTGGTTCACCATAACTAGATCATCTCTGGACAAATAGGGGGCCAGCCGTCTAGCCAGGCACAGATGGAAAAAGGCGGTTCTACTGATGGCAGAGGCCTGAGCCTCCATCATCAGCAGAGGGTCCAAAAGGACTCATAGACTTAACCAATGACGACGGGCATAATGTCTCAACTGAACAAAGGGAGGCTGCTTTGGAGCACTAAATAAAGAACAAATCTAAACGTCTTTGAGTGTCCAGGACCGGGGACAACGTGTGGAGAGGGGAGAGGAGGTCTCTGAGAGGCTCCCATTAACTTGTGGGATCCCCCGGGGGCCATCCTCTCTCCTTTATTATTCAACATTTATATGCGCCCCCTGGCCCAGCTGGCCCGCGGAGGCCTCTTCCTCCTTCCCTCCCTCTCTCCGGCGTCTCTCCTTCCGGGCGTCCTTACAGCGCACGGCTGGCGAGGCCTTCCTCCCCTTCCTCCTCGGCAGAGGCGCGACGAAGTGACGTCACGAAGATGCGCCTCTGGCTCCGGGCCCTTCCGGGGGGCACTGCTGCTGCTGCTGATGCGTCTCCGTGGGGGCCGCCCTCGTGGCCTCCCCCCTCCTCCTGCTCCTCCTCGGGTCCGTGAGCCCGCCCCATGAGTCCCCTCTTCCCCCCCGTTCCTCCGCGCCGGCGCGCTCGGGAGTCTGAGCATGCGCGGGCGCCGCCGGGAGCCGCCGGGGGGGGGCGTGAAAATAAAGTTTGCGTACTCCCCCCGGAGAGCTCGGGCCGCCCCTGCATCTATATGGAAAATCCAGGCCTGGAGTGACTCAACATTGACTACACATGGTTCGTCTGCCGGTACCTAGCAAGCTTATGATGGTGGCAACGAGGTCCTCAGGTCGTAGGTTTGGTCTGAGTTTCCTTCTCTTAGATGGTTGACCTTACAGAGTTAGACGAGCACCATCTGCCCGGGTTTGAAATTAGAGTTTTCCTTCTCCTAGAATGGTTGCCAAAAGGCTAGAGAGCCCACCCTGCCCGTTGACGCTCTTTGTCAGACCCTTCGGTTGTGACCTGTCTGGCATGGGAGGCCCTACCAGTGGCTATTATGCCACCCCCAGCATAGCTCACAACTTCATTAGGGTGCGCAAGCCTCTCCCCCACGACAAGCGGGCGCCAATGGGGAGGAGAAACAGCTTTAACTGAGCACTAAACCCAATCTCCTCTACAGACAGAAGGGAAAGGATATCAGAAAGAGTGGTATCTTAACTCTGATGCTTTTAATCCAGATCTTAATGAAGTCTATAAGGACAAACAATGCCTAAAATGACAGGAAAGGGAGCCTGGGAAGTTCCCCTCCCATAATGGCCTGGATAGAAAACAAATCTTTTGGCTTCCCAGATTGAGAACAGATTTCTGTCCTCCCGAATTGTGGAGGCTCCCGAAAAATGGATCAGGACCCCTACCAAAATTCTGGACACTGAAATGGATCACGGTTTACCTGTATTGCATAAGCCTAACCGCTAGTTCCTTCCTCAGATGATATCTCCCAAAACAACATGAGTATTCAGTTGTATTTGAAGAGGTGCTGGGATCTCTCGGCATTACTTCGCAAATGAAGATTCTTAGGAAGCACTCAATCCACGCTTTTTACAAGCGCGTTGATGGCTAAAAAGGCCAATCTGAGATAGGCAAGTTCGGTTGCAGAAAGCACAGCAGAAAGTCCCCTTGGGTGATGTTGTTTCCAAGTTGCGGTTCTTTCTGCATTGTCGTTTCTCTTCGAGACCCATTTGGTGTGTCTTCTTGAAAGAGGCTGCAGCATTGTGGATAGTGCGTCTCCACGGCTCCCGATGTGAGGCCAGGGTGGACCATTGTTGGTGATCAATCTGGCCGAGCCTGAGATGTTGTTTCAGGGAGTCCTTATATCTCTTTTTGGAGGCGCCTCTCTTGCGCTGACCGATGGCGAGTTCACCATAGAGTAGTATCTTTGGGAGGCGGTGGTCCTCCATCCTAGAGACGTGCCCTGCCCAGTGCAGCTGTGTTCTCAATAGCATGGTCTCAAAGTTGGTGATCCCTGCTTGCTCAAGGACAGCAACATTAGACACATAGTCGGTCCAGTGTATATTTAGGATTGTGCAAAGACAGCGCTGATGAAAGCGTTTGAGGAGTCGTAGGTGTTGGCGATAGGTGCCCCATGTTTCAGACCCTTAAAGGAGAATAGACAGTACAATAGCTCTGTACACACTGATTTTGGTGCTTTGCCTCAGGTGCTTGTTGCTCCAGACTCTTTTGTGAAGCCTTCCGAATGCACCCTATGCCTTTGCTAATCTGTGATCTATCTCTTTATCAATCTTGGCATCTGAAGAGATGATGCTTCCCAGGTAAGTGAGCTGCTGAAGGGACTTAAGCACAGATTTGCCTATGCTGACGTGGGGATGATGGTGTTCTTCCTGTGGTGCGGGCTGGTAGAGGACTTCCATTTTTTTCAGGCTGACTTCCAGCCCAAACAGCTCTGCAGCTGCTGCAAAGCAAGAATTTAGGCGCTTCAGGGCTGCTTCTGAATGGGCGACAAGGGCAGCATCGTCATGATTGCTGAGTTTTTCAGTAATACATAACAAGCTTAATATTTACTCTTTTTTTCAGATTGGTTACTGGAACGATATGGATAAGTTGGTTTTGATTCAGCATGAGCCTACATTGGGAAATGACACGTCCGCTCTTGAGAACAGAACAGTCGTCGTTACCACAATTATGGTAAGTTTGTTTTTATTGCATTTGCAAGTTTGACATTAAAATAACCTGCCTGTCCTGATATTAACAGAAAAGTAGAGGAGGAAAGGTGTTAAGCATGTCAATTGTTTCTAATTCTCCCAAACTCAATACGAAGTTAAAATACTTTACATATAGATAAATACATATGGATAAAATACATTAAAACCAAATCGCCAGATTTATTTATTTATCTGTTTGTTTATTATTCATGCTTAAATTCCTGCTCTATTAACATAGCTCATTAAGGCAGATGTTGAGTTTTCTTCCTGAAATATACCAGTTAAGGGTTTTTCCTCCCAGTATAATGGGTTTTACACGGTGTTCCTTAACCAGATTTTGCTTTCAAATAAATTAAGACTGAACTAAAATTGAACCAAGGTCAAGTGTGGGACTGCCTTTCTATATAGAATTAGCTATTGTGTTGTTGACATAATTTAGTATGGCGATGTATCCATTGAATTCTGGGAAATCACTGGTTAAGGATACTCAATCTAGGATGGGGAAGAAAACACTAACATTCGGAGTGTAAGCCTAACCTAACTGTGTAATTCTCTTTTGCATGGGACTTATGAAATGTATTTTTTTCTTTTGAAAAAAAAAGACATGGTAATGGAAAAATCATACTTCAGTACAGTCCTCCTCTTTTCAGCCTCTGATGAAGAACCCTATTTTAAGAAATTGATCAAGGAAGAAAAGAGTCCCACGCTGCTGCGAACACTCCTAACTAAGCCTCGAGCGTTAATCTCCAGTTATAGTAGCATTGAGATATATATATTTCCATATGGATTTCTGATCCTCTGGCTGGACGAACAGGCACTGGACCATCAAGGAAAACCAAAAAAGCTCTGTGACTCTTCTGAAATGCCACATGCCCAAAATCATGTGTCATTCAGTCTTCAAGGTTGTCAAGCTGTGAAGAAAAGGATGAGGATTTCAAGGCTCTCCCGTTGATTTTTTTTCTCCCCCCCCCCTCTTGTGCCAGTCTTTAAATTGAGGCTTTCATATATGTACAGTGTAAACTTTTGTCAAATGCTTCCAAGTGAGGAAGTGAACTAAGTGAAATGGAATACAAGGAAAGTGTCTGTGTTGTTTCCGTCAAAGCGTTTTGATGTGCATATTAAATGTCGGCCAAAGGATGGCTGGCTATTTGATTTTCTAAATTGGGGATCTGAATAAATTTTATGTAGCATGCCAGAGCGTCTTGCAGCATGCTAACCTATGGTTCTAGGGTGGAAAGAACTAACATTTTGAAAGGGGAGTATCTTCTTGTATCTTTAATCCTTCCATCTCCTTTTACTGTAGGGCCAATACAACAAACTTCAAGGTGTAGGTGATCCCCAACTTGTCATAAATCTATTGCCAAAAGCTTTCATGGCCAGAATCACTGGGTTGTTGTAGGTTTTTCGGGCTGTATGGCCATGTTCTAGAAGCACAACCTCTGAGGATGCCTGCCATAGATGCAGGCGAAACATCAGGAGATAATGCTTCTAGAATATGGCATACCACCCAAAAAACCTACAACAATCCAGTTGTCACAAATCATTAATTTAGACCTGTGGTTCCCAAAGTGGGCGGTACCTCCCCCTAGTGGGCGGTGAGGCGATCCAAGGGGGCGGTGGGAGGCTCAGGAGAATTTGAGGGGCACTGAAGCCCTGTAATGGGATGGTGGGGGGATTTCAATTCGCAAGCGCACGAGTGTGCGCCTGCCAGTTGGAAATCCCATGCAGGCGCTGCCTGGAAACCGCAGCACGCCCCCTTCCTCTCCTCAACTCCGCCCATGGCACAGTCCTTTATCACCCCTTCCAATCCAATGGGTCCCTTGGAAGGAAGGGACGATACGGGACTGAGCAGTGGGTGTTTCAGAACTCTAAGAAAACTTTCAAAACTTCATTATTATTACATTATTGGCTATTTTTAAGACAGAACCAATTAGGAACTGCCATTTATAGCAAAATTTTGAAAGTTTTGTTAGAGCTCTGAAATGTTCACCACCAGAACTTTAGCAACACTGTAGAAGCAAAGTACCAGCGCCACCTAGTGTTCACCACCAGAACTTTAAACACTGTAGAAGCCAGCGCCACCTAGTGTTCACCACCAGAACTTTAGCAACACTGTAGAAGCAAAGTACCAGCGCCACCTAGTGTTCACCACCAGAACTTTAGCAACACTATAGAAGCAAAGCACCAGCACCACCTAGTGTTCACCACCAGAACTTTAGTTTTCTAAGTACTTTAGAACCATTTAGAACCATGATTGCCCAGGCCTAATATTTTCTCTAGAAATAAACTGAAGTTAACTGGTTAACTTTTCAGCATACAATTTATAGTTTTGATCAGGTCCCTGTATAACATAGTCACTAACGTTTCCAGATGTTAGACATGCTGCACATCTAATGATGGGTGGGCAACATGTGCCATTAAACTTTTTTTATCATCCTTTCCCCCCTCTAGACCACCTGTTGTCCAGCCAAACTAAGTCAAGGTCAATTTTCTTTATATTTTAGATAGATCCAATACTATGTTTTTGAAAAACAGAAGTGCAAGAGGAGGGTTTAGTGTGGGGGGGAAGGTCATGCGGCTCAGAAAGATGCCAGGGGCTGAAAACTGACCCTCAGATCTGTATCAGTTCCCCACTTCTGCTTAACAATAAATGTCAAATCTGGAAACTATTTTCATAGTGAAACCTGGAACTCACTGCAAGCTGCTTCTAGCTCACATGGGCTTGTGGTGAATGGTTGTAACCAAGGGAATGTGTGCCCACCGTACCTCTCCCAAAACCTTAAGACTCTGGCAGGTACATAGAGGGAGAAGATCGTATTTAGTCTTCACATCGGAGACTTTATTTATTTATTTATTTATTTATTTATTATTCATACTTGTATACTGCTCCTTCCCGAAGGCTCGGGGCGGTTCACAGCATAAAATCAATAAGAACAATAATTAAAAACAGTAGTAAAACAATAAAAACAATAAACAACAGTAAGAACAATTGCCCCCGTTGTCATTAAACAAGCCATAACTATGGCCATAGATTACATAAAACACTAAGGGTTGAAGGCCTGCCGAAATAGGGTTGTTTTACAGGCTCTTCGGAAAGCCGAGAGCTCCCTAAGAGCCCGGACATTATCTGGCAGAGCATTCCAAAGTGTGGGGGCAGCTACAGAGAAAGCTCTCTGTTGGGTCGAAGACAGATGATAGGTTCGGATGGAGGGAACCTCTAGTAGGTTTTGATCTTTAGATCGCAGTGATCTCTGGAGAACATACAGAGAGAGGCGGTCCCTCAAATACACAGGCCCCAGACCATGTAAGGCCTTAAAGGTTAAAACCAGCACCTTGAATATGATCTGGTATTCCACTGGAAGCCAGTGCAGCTGCTTCAAGATGGGAGTTATGTGGCTTCTAGCCGGAGCCCCGACGAGCAAGCGAGCTGCAGCGTTCTGAACCAGTTTCAGTTTCCGGATCATGGACAAGGGAAGGCCAATGTAGAGGGCGTTACAGTAGTCCAGTCTCTAGATGACCGTCACCTGGAGCACTGTGGCTAGGTCGCCCCCGGAGAGGTAAGGTGCCAGCCGTCTAGCCTGTCGCAGATGCAAAAATGCAGATCTGCTGACCATAGAGACCTGGGCCTCCATCGTCAGCAGTGGGTCCAACTGGACCCCCAGACTCTTTACCAAGGACGACGGGCATAATGCAACACTGTCCAGGATTATGCCTCCATCTTCGATACCAAAACATCTGATATAAGAAGAGCTGGCTTTTGATTAATAGGTCTCCTTAATTACATTTATTTGTCTTTGGCTTCCTAAAAAATCAGTTATTTTTTGACACCATTGCTTAACTTAGTAAGGAGCTTGTGGGTCCAATTGGACCTGCTACTGTCAATGGAGGCTCAGGTCTCCACTGTCAGTAGATCTGCCTTTTTTCACCTATGGCAGGCTAGGCGCCTGGCTCTCTATCTCACCGAACGTGACCTAGCCACGGTAATCTAGGCAACTGTCATCTCGAGGCTAGACTGCTGTAACACCCTTTACATTGGTCTTCCTTTGTCGGTCATCTGGAGGCTTAAGCTGGTGCAGCACGGGGCAGCGAGACTCTTGGCTGGAGTACCAGCCAGGGCTCATATTACTCCAACTCTGCAGCGACTGCGCTAGCTGCCAATTGAGCACCGGATCATCTTCAAAATGTTGGTATTGACCTTCAAGGCCTTATATGGTCTGGGGCCAGTGTACTTGAGGGACCGCCTACTCCCATATGTTCCCCAGAGATTGCTTCGATCAGAGGATCACAACCTCTTACAGATTCCATCCCTCCGAAACATCCATGTGTCTTCAACAAGACAAAGAGCATCCTCCGTGGTTGCACCGAGTCTATGGAATTCTTTGCCATCTGAAGTCCGAGCAACCACTGATTTACTGGCCTTTCGGAAAGCATGTAAAACAGTCCTTTTCCGTCAGGCCTTTAACCTTTAACCACCTTGGTTGAGTACATACTGTTAATCTGTGTTAATCGATTATGATTTTATTGTATACCTGGATTGCTTTGAATTGTTATTGGTTGATATACTGTAAATTGTCCTAAGCCAATTTCAGAAGGACGGTATACAAATCAAAACAATAAATAAAATTAAAATAAAATAAAACTTTGAAGGCAAACAATGGCCATTTTTGGTTTACAAAAAAATATATTCTTCATCGTTTTCTTCAACCATGAAAGTCCCAAACTGATACAAACAGTTGAGCAACAGCATAACTGCAAAATATTGTAAGTATGCTTTATTTTGTAACATGGTTAACTTTTTTTTTAAAAAAAAAAGGTGAACTGAGTGACATTAGTTCACCCTCTTCAGTGATTGCTTCACATTAATAGAAAGTTAATTCAGTGCCAGTGAAAAATACCATTAGTTGCCCAGGGCAATTTCTATATTTAACTCAATAGGTTCGAGAATCAGTTGTATGTCCAGCTTTTGAATGTGTGGAAAACACCTCTTGTCAGTAATTTCTGCATGGATACTTTAATAAAGTACTTGGCAGTTTGCTTGTTCTGTATGCTTCTGTGCTTCATTTGATGCAAATCTGTTTTGCGCATAGATGCCAAGATGTAAAAGAAATTGATTTATGCTTCCAAAGGTGTATGTTCTTTCACAAAGAAGGTTATACAATATACATAATTATTTTTTTTAAATTTTAACTTAATATGAAAATGTGTGTATGGGGTTTTTTTTGGTGGAGATAAAAACATATGGATATAACAATTTAGTTAACTATATCAGTGTTTTTCAACCTTTTTTTGAGCCGCAGCACATTTTTTACATTTCCAAAATCCTGGGGCACACCACCAACCAAAATGACACAAAATGACACTCTAACACAGTAATACATATAGTTAATATGTTTTTAAATGTATTTATACACTCAGTGTGAAACCTGGGCCTGTTTCGACGAACACAACACAGATATGACTTCCTCTCACATACTTATACATGGCTATCATGTCTTTTCTCAGCCTTCTCTTCTTCAGGCTAAACATGCCCAGGTCTTCAAGCCGCTCCTCATAGAGCTTGTTCTCCAGACCTTTGTGAAATTTCACCCTGAGTTAAACTTGCTTCCAGTTAACTATGGATGTCATGAAGCTGTTATAAACAGTTCCTTCGGGGGCTCTCAAAACATGCAGTAAAATAGTAAAAAAAAAAAACATTTCCAAGCGGATAGGCTCAATTTGTTTCTTGGAAACCTGTGAATGCTTCAGCCTCCCGATGCTCCCAGGTTCACTCACTGCCCAATTCACCGACGTGGAGCTTCCGGCTTTGGCTGTTCTCGCGGGAAATCCAAGCCAACGCAAAAACGCCAACTCAATCACTTCTGCCCAGTGCTCTGCTTTTGCGGAGGGAGGAGGGAGGCAGCAAAAGAGGCCACACAGATCTATGAAACATATAGAGTTTCATGGTGGATCGAGGCTCTTGAAGGCTTCCTCAAGGCGGGCCTGGCCCTGGCATTCGACGGAGCCCTTTCTTTGCCTCGGGGAGGATCTTTGGGGAGGGAAAGAGGGAGAAAGAGCTGCTAGGAGGGGGAAGAGTGCCAATTTCCCACGGCACACCTGATGATCGCTCACGGCACACTAGTGTGACGCGGCACACTGGTTGGGAAACACTGAACTATATGAATCCTTCTTTTAATTATATAGAAAATAAGATCCATCTTAAATGTTCTTGAAGTTTAAAAAGGGGTGTAAAATAGACATTAATTAATTCGCAGCTGATTTTACACGTCAAGAACATCGCAAGTGTTTGAATGCCAAAGAACTTGACAATATTTGTACTGTGTAGGGCAGTAGTAACTATTACGTACATTTGTTATTATCCAGTCCTGTGCCACAGAATCGTCCTGTGATATTGCGCCTACATTTGCTGGTCATATAATGACATTTCGGGTATAGTGGGATATAATCTGTTGCCGTTGAGTCCCATGGTATATTTTGTTATAACCTGTATTGAAACAATAAGTCTTAACGTTGTAAATAGTTGCTCAGAGTAATTGCTTCAATGTCTAAGAGGTCTCTATTAAAATCTGCGAACTTTCCCCCCTTCATCTCAGGCATGTATTTAAGCTAGAAATTTAAAATATTTGTATGCCAATTAATTGATACATTTATTTGCCAGGATTAACTTACCATTGAGAAATGTCTTTTTCCATACCATGAATTTGTCATTATAAATTGAACATAGGGCTTTATTTATGTACAAATTTCTTTCGAATTGGCCAGTTGTATAAGACTGAAAGTTCCCCAGATGTGTACTAAGCAGGATTGTGAAAGATTGCTCTGTGTGGATAACTCGACTCTTTTAAACAAGGCCGTGCATTTTTAACTGTTAACCATTGTTATAGACATCTGCTTTCTGTAAGTCAGCCTTGTACTACTTTGACTTTCTGTGTTCAATATACTGTCACTGGTCAATTGAAATGTGGATTTTGTGTGAAATTATATTTTGTAAACCTGATCCAGAGTGTTCTCATCTTACTTTAATTAGAAATTGTGCCTTGACCAAAGGGTAGATGAATAATATACTCCCAATACGTATTGTGTTTTGCAGTCATCATGTGGAAACATCAAATTGGATAGTTTGATGGTGCCCAATAAATATGATGGATGATAGTGCACTATGCATCCATCACATTATTTAGGTTTTCCATCTGGTGGTAGCTATGAAGACAATCACTTTTGGATCCATCCACACAATATAATGTTACTATTTGGTTTATACTATGTAGTAGGCCTGGGCAATCATGGTTCTAAATAGTTCTAAAGTACTTACAAAACTAAAGTTCTGGTGGTGAACAGTAGGTGGCGGTGGTGCTTTGCTTCTACGGTGTTGCTAAAGTTCTGGTGGTGAACATTTCAGAACTCTAACAAAACTTTCAAAACTTCATTACATGAAGCCGTTGGGGGAGATCATCCGGAGTTTTGGGGTGCGGTGTCATCTGTACGCAGATGATGTCCAACTCTGTCACTCCTTCCCACCTGCTACTAAGGAGGCTGTTCAAGTCCTGAATCGGTGCTTGGCCGCTGTAACGGACTGGATGATGGCTAACAGATTGAAACTAAATCCAGACAAGACAGAGGTACTCCTGGTCAGTAAGGCCGAATAGGGTATAGGGTTACAGCCTGCGCTTGATGGGGTTGCACTCCCCCTGAAGGTGCAGGTTCGCAGTCTGGGAGTGATCCTGGACTCACGCTGAGCCTGGAGCCCCAGGTCTTGGCGGTGGCCGGGAGAGGTTTTGCACAGTTAAAGCTTGTGCACCAGCTGCGCCCGTACCTTGGGAAGTCTGACGTGGCCATGGTGGTCCACGCTCTGGTTACATCCCGAATAGACTACTGCAACGCTCTCTACGTGGGGTTGCCTCTGAAGACTGCTCGGAAGCTGCAATTAGTCCAACGTTCGGCAGCCAGGTTTCTAACAGGAGTGGGGTACAGGGAGCATACAACTCCCTTGCTGCGCCAGCTCCACTGGCTGCCAATTGGTTTCCGGGCATAATTCAAAGTGCTGGTTTTAACCTACAAAACCTTATATGGTTCTGTCCCAGTTTACCTGTCCGAACGGATTCTCCCCTACGAACCATCAAGGACGTTAAGATCCTCCGGAGAGGCCCTGCTCTCGGTCCCGCCAGCTTCGCAAGCGCGGCTGGTGGGGACGAGAGACAGAGCCTTCTCTGTGGTCGCCCCTCGGCCGTGGAGCTCTCTCCCAAGTGATGCTAGATCTGCCCCCTCTCTGTTGTCCTTTAGGAGGCTGGTGAAGACCTGGATATGGAACCAAGCCTTCCCAGAATAGGCTGAGATTGGCTATTGTCTGAATGTTTGACCACATTTACAGATTGAGTGGAATGGTTTTAATGGTGATGTGGTTTTATGCTGGGTTTTTATGTATTTTAATATGTTGTTGTAGTTGTTTTTAAATTGTATAGCATTGAATCTTTGCTGTTATGCTGGTCTGAGTCCCTCGATAGAGGTGAGAAGGTCAGGGCACAAAAGTTTTAAATAAATAAATAAATAAATAAATAAATAAATTATTATTTCATTATTGGCGATTTTTAAGACAGAGCCAATTAGGAACTGCCATTTATAACGAATTTTTGAAAGTTTTGTTAGAGTTCTGAAATGTTCACCACCAAAACTTTAGCAACACTGTAGAAGCAAAGCAACAGCACCACCTAGTTTTCACCACCAGAACTTTAGTTTTGTAATTACTTTAGAACCATTTAGAACCATGATTGCACAGGCCTACTATGTAGTGTCACTCTATTTTAGCCTCTTACCAATAGATTTTATAGTATTTTGTATACATTTAAAAGTATTTGGACCAAGGCAATTATTAAACCCAAGAAATGTGTATATACATACCATGGAGAGGCAAAGCTCTCTCAAAACTTCTGAAAGTACCGGTTACTGGAAGACATCTTCATATAAAATCTTAGTGCTGGATTTTGAGAAGCAACATCAAGTATTACAACTCTTTAAAAAGTTTCCAGTACTCTTATTTGGCCTGAAGAAGAAATGGGGTAATGAGATACTATTTAGTGCAATAGGATAATGCAATGAAAGGTCCAATAAAATATTTATGTTGCTTTAATGACTGGTCATTGCACTGGTTATAGTGGCAAATAGTTCCTGATACAAAGGTTTCGAGCTCCATAAATAAAGTCTGGGCATGAAAATCAGGTGGGAGGAAACTGAAGTGGTATGATGGAGGGCACCTTTAGAAACAGTTGATTTCAAGTCAATTTAAGGGGGAGGTAGATCACATTTTTAATTTTTAATTAAATCATGCACCAAGACTGTCATTCTCTGCAAAGATCAGTTATGAAGATCTCAATAATTATGCGTATTATGTGACCACCATGTGATTGCAATGAACTTGTTCATATAGGTTCCTCTGACAAGGAACACATCTAATATTAGCCTATTTGTCAAAGAGCCCTTGCTCATTGCCACCAGTTTCCAAAGTACAGACCATCGCCAAGTTACAACCATCTGACTTACATCTGACTCCTAGTTAGTAAGGAGGATGAGACAACAGGAAGTGATAGGAAATCTACCCCTTGAAAGTGCCACCTCTGTGTTGATGGAGGCAGGCAGGATTTTCCCCGGGTACTGGTTGTGGGGGGTCGGGAGCAGGTGAGGGTTTTGCCCTCCTTTCTGCTAGAGATCCCTGTGTACAACTAGTGGGCCACTGTGTGACACAGAATGCTGGACTAGATGGGCTGAGGCCTGATTCAGCATGGCCCTTCTTATGTTCTTATGTTCTTATGAAAGGGTTAGTAACTCTTGTACGAGTCTCCCCTGAAGCTTTATCACTAATCTTTGTTTCCACAACAAACCCACAACAACACAAAGTTTTCAAAATCAGTTTCTCACAAGGCTGGAAAGTGAGACGAAGTCTTCTGAACAGGGACACAGATAGCAAAGCAAACTAGTCAAAGGGGTTTTAAAACAATTGGCTGGAGCTACACTTTCAAAAAAATCTACCTGTTCTGACTTACAAACAAATTACACTTAAGAACAAACATACAGAACCTATTTCGTTTGGAACCCAAGGAAATGTTAGTCAAATTTGACATGCACCACCCCCCAAAAACCACTGGGTCGATGTGTCATGGGTCAATGTAAGTACCGTAGCCTAACACTTCTAAAGAAAATGGTGCCATCCCCTTCTCTGAGTAGAGTGGCAAAAGGTGAGAGATCAATCCATCTGAGGAGAACCTAAAGCAGGGCTGCCCACAAAGTCGATTGTGATCGACCAGTCGATCGCGGGTCTAAAGGAGTTTGATTGCAGCACGCGGGGCACTTTCCCCGCGCACACCTTTTGTGTGGCGCTCCTTCCGCGGGCCATTGCAGGAACGACGGAGTGTGAGGTGGGGCCTTCGAAGGCCCCACCTCGCGCTCCCTCATTCCCGCTGCCAGCTCCTCCCGCGGGGCTCCTCCCTTCAAAGGCCCCACCTCGCATTCCATCGTTCCCGTAATGCCCCGTGGGGGGGGGGCGGCAGTGGGAACAAGGGAGCGTGAGGTGGGGCCTACGGGGCCCCCACCTCGCACTCTGTCGTTCTTGCAATGCCCCGCTGGAGGAGTCGGAAGCAGGAACGAGGGAGCGCAAGGCGGAGCCTTCGAAGGCCCCGCCTCACGCTCTGTCATTCCCGCAATGCCCCACAGGAGGATCCGGCCCCGCAGAAGGAGCGGCATGCGGATGGTGAGCACATGTGTAAGGTAGATCTTCTTGACTTGGTTTTTTAAAAAGTAGCTCACATGCTGAAAAAGTGTGGGCACCCCTGACCTAAAGGATAGCACTGATCCCTTCTACTCTCTCTGCCATCATGCCGCTTCTGGCCATTTTAAATGTCTAGGTGGGAAAATGGTAGTGGCAGTGGCCACAGGCAAGTGGTCTCCTTAGTTGGTGCTGGTGCTTACTCCTCTCCTCTCTTTTGACTCAACACATCAAAATCCATTGATTTGGTCCCAAAACCTATTCTTGACTTATACATGAAAATGGCTTGTACACAAGTGTATGCATTGTGTTCTAAGGCACAGAAGTAGTTTACATTTACGGAATGCATTACCATTGGAACTGAGACTATACTATGGAACAAGTGCACACCATCTTTCCTCACCACATTACAGAAGAAAATGAGTAATGTAGGGGCAAGCTGCCTTCCAAGGAAGACACTAGTCTTGATCATTCACTCATGATCATGCCTGGATTACCCAGAAGGCCAATGAGGCAATGGCCTAGGGGTGCAAGCCGAAGAGGGCGCCCAGGAGCCAGGAAGCAGGAGGAGCCGCAGCCCGGCCAGGTAGCCCTTGGCGCGCAGAGAGAAGGAAGGGAAGGAGAGGAGGGAGGGAGGGAGGACAGTTCTGGGTGCCAGTGTGTGCCGTGAGAGATCATCAGGTGTGCCGTGGGAAATTACAGTGTAGAGAGAGAGAGCCTAGCAGGAAACTTCAGGCAGTGAGGGGGGGGGGCGCAGATCACAGACCAAAAAAACCAAAACTGGTCTGTGCCCCTCTTTCCCACTTTCTCATGCCCCTCCTCGCTCCTTCTCCCGGCAAAGTCTCTGCTCTGTCTCTCGCTCTCCTTCCCTCTGGCAGCAAGGAGGAGGAGAAAGAGGAGGAGTCTGCAGGAGCTGCCCCCATCCGACCCAGCTCCCAGGGGCTTTGAGGCGAGGGTTTCTGCCCTCTAGCCCCTCCGCACCAGGGAAAGGGAGCAACCCCTCATCTCCTGGCCTCTCCTGGCTGGGCTCTGGGTTCGCTGCAGAGCAGAGCAGAGGCCGGGATGCACGGCTCCACAGCCCAGCTTGGTTCCTTCCCGATCTGGCCCCAAGGCGACAGCAGGGAAGCCGAAGGGACGTGGGGGGAGGCACTTCTGGGGGGACTGAACCCCTTTGGGAAGGAGGGCTGGGGGTGGTGACAGCTGCGAGCCTCTGCCACAGTTTGTTCCGAGGCTCGCAGCCATCCCGTGCGCTCAATTCCTATTCGTCCTGCTCAGCCGAGCCCACGTGTGCTTCGGCCACTCAGCGCAGTTCTCCCCCGTGGGACAGTGATGGGCCTCCTGCGTGTGGGCCTCGGGGGGGGGGTTGGCAGAAGCAGCGGCGTCACGAGGGGGGCGGGTGACAGTTAGTAAAATGACAGTTAGAGTGTCATTTTGTGTCATTTTGGTTGGTGGTGTGCCCCAGGATTTTGTAAATGTAAAAAATGTGCCGCGGCTCAAAAAAAGGTTGAAAATCACTGTTTTATGTACATTAATTTACAAGTATGACCGAAACACCTCCCCCCCCCCCCCCGCACATACACATATTTGCTAAAGTGCATTTGGTTAACTGAAGCAGGGTAATTGTTATCAAAATGGCATCGACCTAATGCTGTGCTTATTTAGTTTTAAAAATTTGCTTTGAGTTCCAATATTTATTGTAATGAGTAATACAATAAAATTAAATGGTTTTTTCCTATTGTCGTTGCTGGGTTTCGTTTTTCCAATTGTAATATTTAGTTGGTTATACTTTCTTCAAGAAAACATATTTAGCTTTTCGTAATACGCAACATTATTTAATGTTAATTAATTGTTTATACAAATTGGTCAAGGAAAAAAATGCTTTAAAATCATATGTAATAGCTTTTATCATTGCACAAAAAGGATATAATTTCAAGGAATGTATTATTATTATATATAAAAAACATGGAACAAATGTACAGCATCTATGTTTGGTTTAAATCACCATGTATATATGCTGCTTTTGATTTCTTGTGGATCTCTTTTCCCGTTTCATGGCAATTCTGTCAATAATACTTGATGTGGCCTTTCGGGACGTCATGGCCGAGGAAACAATGCATTCCTTTGGGCAGGCTACACTGTATATTTCTCTTTTTACAGCTCTCTCTTTTTTCATTGTAGGAAGCCCCGTATGTTATGTGGAAAAAAAACAGAGAACTGTTTGATGGGAATGAGAAATATGAAGGATACTGTGTAGACCTGGCATCGGAAATTGCAAAGCATATTGGCATCAAGTACAAAATTGCAATTGTCCCTGATGGAAAATATGGAGCAAGGGATCCAAACACAAAAATATGGAATGGGATGGTGGGAGAGCTGGTATATGGGGTAAGCACATGAATTTTTTGATGCAAGATTTAGCCTATACGTTTCGAAAGCACAGTGATTGTACCTGCATTTTAGCATACGCTAGCTGTCCCCTGCCACGCGTCGCTGTGGCCCGGTCTGGTGACCCGGAAAATAACGTAATGGGAAAGTGTTGGTTTCTAATATATGTAATTTCTTTATGCTTGTGGGTAAAAAGCATTTTGTGTTGTTTCTTTGTCAATGTTGATGTAGAGCAGGGGTGGGCAATTATTTTTTCCAAGGGCCCACACGAGAGCCAAAAAATATTATGGAGGGCCGCATCTAAAGGCTGAACTGCATTCTACATAATATCAATTGAATTTCTTTAATAATAATAAAAAGGCACTCTTCTGCCTCCAGGGTCAAAAAGGGCTATAAAAGGATGGACGTTGCAAGCTATGACCCCGAAGGTAGAGAAGAGAGCCTTCCCACATGCAGGGAGACCCAGGATCTGTATAATGATGGGTGCTAGACTCAGAAATAGCGAACCAAAACAGGATTTATTGGATAACATCCAGTAGAAAATGCTGGTGGCCCAAAATGCTTGGTTGGTTCCAAAGAGTCCTTTAAACAAAGGGAAAGCGTTCACTTGCCTCATGCAAAGCGAACAGGCCCAGATTACCCATAAGTTCAACCTAGGCCATGGCCTAGGGCGGCACCTTTGGGGGGGCAGCAGGTCCGGACCCCCCCCCAAGTGATTTTTTAAAAAAAATCCCCAAAAAAGGGTGCATGCGCGCGCGCGCCCCCCCCCTGGCTCTGCTCCCCTTGGCTTGCCCCTGCCCTTGGCTCCACCCCGCTGGCGCGAGGAGGAGGAAGGAAAGCCCTCCCTCCCTCCCCCGCCCCCGGCCCCCGGCTCCTCACTCCCTCCTAACGCCGCGATTTCGGCTGCTTCTCAGGCCGGCATAGTGGCTTTAGGAGGGAGGGAGGAGCCGGAAAGGAGGCGGGTGGGGAGGAGCTGGGGGCGGGGCTGGGGTGGAGTGCGGAGGAGCCCCCAAAATATGCAAATATTCAAAGATGGAGTGGGGATGGAATCTGGAATTGTCTCAAGCACTTTTGATAAAGCAGTGATTTTCAACCTTTTTTGAGCCGCGGCACACTTTTTACATTTACAAAATCCTGGGGCACACCACCAACCAAAATGACACAAGTAATATGTATAGTTAATATGTTTTTAGCTGTATTTTTACACTCAGTGTGAAACCTAGGCCTGTTTCGATTAACACAACATAGATATCCTGGCAGGAATGGCAGAAAGACACAAACTTCCCACACAGAACTCCCATAACCAAGAGAAAATGCTCTAAGAGTTTGGTGGGCATTGACCTTGGGTTTTGGAGTTATAGTTCACCTATATCCAGAGAGCACTGTGGACTGAAACAATGTTGGATCAGGACCAAACTTGGCAATGAATACTCAATATGCCCAAATGTGAACACAGATGGAGTTTGGGGAAAATAGACCTTGACATTTGGGAGTTACAGTTTCTGGGATTTATAGTTAACACACAATCAAAGAGCATCTTGAACTCTTGCAACAATGGAATTGAACCAAACTTGGCATATTGAACTCTCATTACCAACAGAAAGTACTGAAAGGGTTTGCTTGGGACTTGACCTTGAGTTTGGAAGTTGTAGTTCACCTACACCCAGAGAGTACTGTGGACTAAAACAATGTTATGTTATGTTGTTGTTTGTTTTCTATCCAGAATCACAATGTTGGAAGGAGACTCACCACTTTCAGGTCGCTAAAACAGGCATGGGAAAACTCTGGTCCTCTGGGTGCTTTGGACTTCAACTCCCACCATTCCAAACAAATGGAATGGCTGGGCGAGGGGGGAGGAAAAAAGCCCGAGGCTGCTAGGAATGGTGGGAGTTGGAGTCCAAAACACCTGGAAGGTCCAAGTTTGCCCATGCCAGCTTTCAACAGAGACCTCTTCCTCCCCCTTCGCGCCCTTTCTTCCCCCTCCTGCCGAATACTTTTTCTTCTCCACTGCCGCTTCTGCCGCCATTTTGATCCAAGGGGGCAGTGTGAGCGTGTTCAGGAGGGGAGGGGGGAGGGAGGAAGATGTGACCCGTGCGGGCGCTACTGCGCAGACCTGCCCCAGAGCAAAGCGAGGCAAAGCGAGCAGAGCGAGGCTGGGAAGAAGGGAGTCCGAGTGGAGAAGAAAAAGTGTTCGGCAGGAGGGGGAAGAAAGGGGGTTGGAGGTTCCAATTTCCCACAGCACACCTGATGATGAGGGCGACAGCCATGGGAGGGTGGGCAGCAGGTCCGGACTCCCCCCAAAAAGTAAATTTTTAAAATTCCCCAAAAAAGTGCGCATGCGCATGCCGGCGGAGCGCCATCCACGGCCGCCCCGTGCCCCGCCCCCTTTGTTCTGCTCTCCTCGGCTCCTCCCTCCCTCCCTTGCTGCTCGCCCCGGCCCTGCCTCTCTTCCTTCAGTGAAGGAAGAGGGGCGGGACTGATGCTGACGCGAGAGAGGAGGGCGCGGAGGGAAGTCCCGCTGCCCCGTCCTCGCTGCTTGCGTCGGCCCTGCTCCCCTCAGCTCCTCCCTCCCTCGCTGCTCATGCTGGCAGTGAAGGAAGAGGGGCGGGACTGATGCTGACGCGAGCGAGGAGGGAGGGCCCCCTCGCAAGCGGCCCCACCCCCCGCACGCGACCCTGCCACCTGGGGCGGCGCTTCCAGAGTGTGGCCTAGGGTGCCACATTCGGTTAATCTGGGCCTGCTGGTGTTTGATAAAGGATACTCAACCTTAGGATGCCTCATTTTTCTCTTAACTTGCTTTTGTTTGGATTCTCCTTCTCTTACAGAAAGCAGAAATTGCTGTCGCGCCTCTGACAATTACTTTGGTTCGAGAGGAGGTCATTGATTTTTCTAAGCCCTTTATGAGTCTTGGCATTTCCATTATGATCAAAAAGCCCCAGAAATCTAAACCTGGAGTTTTTTCTTTCCTGGATCCCTTGGCGTATGAAATATGGATGTGCATTGTCTTTGCCTACATTGGGGTCAGTGTGGTCCTGTTCCTAGTGAGCAGGTTTAGTCCCTACGAATGGCACACAGAAGAGCCAGAGGATGGCAAAGAAGGCCCGAGCGACCAGCCTCCCAATGAGTTTGGCATCTTCAACAGCCTCTGGTTTTCCCTGGGTGCCTTTATGCAACAAGGATGCGATATTTCACCCAGGTCGGTATCAAATATTTTACATTCCTCTGTGCTTTTAAAATCTGCATCATAGCATTAGTGATGGAAACACACTTGCCACATAAAATCCAACGACTATTAAGTTATTCAGGTAATCTTCTTAGTTCTAGCTTGCAATAGCTTCTTCTGTTTATGAAATCGTTCAGATTTATTGTCTTACTTTCCAAGCAGTAGTGCCCCATGTTGGGGGGGAAGATGGCTCCATGTGTTGCGTGGATGCCACCAGAGCCCGACCTCATTTATTGCAGTTTATTTCACCCCCCCGATTTGCCCCCGCCACTTCAGGTATCTGGTAAACCTAGATCAGTATGGTGGGAGTCTTTGGCAACTTCTCCACACAGATTTCCTACAGTGTTATAGCATTCCAACAACCCCAATCATATTTCCAATACATTATTGAGGTGAAATTTATAATAGCTATAAAATAAGACAGGAAATACTGTTTTTCTTGCTACTGCCTTCCCCCCTCCCTTATTTAACATTGCGATGTGGCATAGGCACTATGAGAGTTGGGGGGGGGCCAAGAGATTTCATCTGTAACTGCCGGTACTGCAATAAGGCGAGGCGCTCTGTAAGGCCTTTCTATATATTCTTTTCATTTCACATTCTTGGTCGCTATCATCAGCATCAGCACCATCATCGTTATTGAGTATCATTAGCTTATCTAACTCCAGTGGTCAAGCAATTCAGTCAAGCAGTAAGTCAGTACTTACGGTGGCCTATACACAGTTAACCTGACTGGCCAAGCACATCTGAATTGTTCTCTAGCCGAGAGAAGACTAAAGAGAGATCTCAAAATGGAGAACTCATCCCCAGGGAAAAAAGGGGCGGGCCCAAACCAAAGGGATACATTTTGCAAGGCTCCAGCAACAAGCTTTGCAAAACTGGTTGCAAACCTGTAAATGATTAACTAACAGGGTGCCAGTGGGTCTATGGCAACCCTAAAGGAAAATGCAAAAGGATGCTGCCATCCAGAACTGGGAGCACCACAAAACAGGTGTCTGGAAGATGGAACTGGCCTCACCCTTTAAACCAAAGCTTCGTCTGCCGGGGCCTAGCAAGCTGGGACGGTGGTAGCGAGGTCCACAGGACGTAGGTTTGGTTCAAGTTTCCTTCTCTAGATGGTTGACCTTACAGGGTTAGACGAGCACCACCTGCCCAGGTTTGAAATCAGAGTTTTCCTTCTCCTAGGATGGTTGCCAAAAGGCTAGAGAGCCCATCCTGCCCATTGACGCTCTTTGTCAGACCCTTCGGTTGTGACCTGTCTGGCATGGGAGGCCCTACCCGTGGCTATTATGCCACCGCCAGCATAGCTCACAACTTCATTAGGGTACGCAAGCCTCTCCCCCATGACAAGGGAGTGCCAACTGAGAAGAAATATACACCTAAACATGTTCACACAACATTTTAACACATTGTAATGTCAAAACAAAAGCACTGTTTATCCCACCCTTCTTCATTAGTGCTAAATATTCACTAATTCTCACACTTTAACTCATCCTCATATAATTTTCTCATATTCTTCTTTACTTTATATTGCTATAATTACCACCTCAACACTCCTTCCACCTTTATTGAAGATCTTCTTTGTTTAGTTGTCAAATATATATTCAGAAACATGAGGAGTCACCAATCCGAAATATGAACCGGTATATGGTGTGTATGTCAAGGAGAAAATAGAGTTTGAGGTACATATCGACACTGGTCCAAAATAGTTAGCAGGAGAAGGCAGGGAGGGAGCCTTGTTTGACCGTAGCTTTTTAAAAAGAGAGAGAAAGGTTAATTATTAATGAAAGAATGCCAATATTCAAAATGTATAATTTGCTTTGAGTGTTGTATGTAGAAGAAGCCAGAGACATAACTCAAGGTGTGCAATTGATGGATTTGTGGGTTCAGGTGACCTGTCAAACTATGATGGCCTCATAAATTTCATAGGGTTTACTAAAGCAAGGAATACTTGCATTTTCCCAGTTCCTTTCTAAGAAAGATCACCTGCCCCACCTGGTGTTCATTGGCAGTCTCCCATCCAGTACTCACAAGGATCGATCTTGCTTCGCTTCTGAATCATACAGGATCTGGTGCCTTTATGTTGCACCTTAGACCTGAAGGATCCCTCAGTAAACCACTTTAGACCAGCCGTGATTAAATGCTTTATTTAGAATAAGTGAAAAGAAGTAAAGAGATTAAAAATATAGTCCTTTGATGCTCTCAGCATCGAGTATTGCAATGCAATAGTCCAAAGAGTAAAAAAGGTTCAATAAATGAAGTAATAATCCTGCTGCCCCAATGGGCTAAATCCTGGATAAGTCTCTGGCAACAAAGGCTTGGCAAATACTTGAGTACGAGGACTTGAAGGCCCGACGGCCCAGGCTGGAACTAGAGTACGTGGAACTTGACGAGGAAAGCTTAACGTTGGCGACAGGCATGTAGCCAGGGGGGCTAAGGGGTGACAGGCATGCCCCCCCCGAAATTCTCAGGATGGTCCGCGAAAAGGCCTTACTGGTACATTATTCAAACTGTTATGTTTATTCATATCATGATCTGATCACCATGCTCATTATATCCCACATTAATGGGGTTATTGGGATAACAATACAAAAGGTTTGCTAGGGTAGACCCTCTTCCACCCAGTCTCAGCCCCCCCCCGAACCAAACTCACCCCCCCCCCCGAATCAAAATCCTGGCTATGGCTCTGGTTGGCGAGAGATCCCAAGACCCAACGGGAAGCAGCTTAAATAGGTTTTCCTTGGTTTCTCTCTTGAAGACGCACACTGCGTCGTAACTCTTTCCCATGGATAGTCTGTGGGCCTGGCCCTCCCTTGCCCTCCGAGGAGGGAAGGAATGCCCGCTCATTAGTAGCTGCACCTGGAAGCCGGGGAGGCAACAAGGCTTTGCCGTACCAGCTCTTCTTATCGGCCTGGGATCAGGCTGGGGTCTGACACTTTAGGGTCCTTGTTTCTTATTATGTATTAAACAACATTGGAGTTTGAGCTCTAGAAATTTCTGAAGTAACATCGCGAATGGGCCCTTAATGAGACCCTGAAAGTATCAAACACATTGGACTTTTTCAAACCAATGAAGCATCCATCAATTGAGTTCCATGAGTTGTGTCTCCCATTTTTCCCCCTACACATTGTCTTGAGTGCTCTCCAGTTTTTTCTATTTTTCAAGTTGATGTGGGTACCTGTGGGTTGGGGGGGGAGACATTGTTTTTCACACAGACAAACTATACAATGTCAAGCCACACTATCAAAGACTCACTGGGGGAAGTTCCAAGCAGTAGCAAAACTCTAAAACAGGTTGTATACAAACACAGTATTATTAATACAAAATCCGAAGTATACTGAGTATTGAGCGGTTACATGTGCATACACATCATAATACAAATACCATTTGACACAAGATTATCTGCAACACAGTCAATTCCTACCAGTACAAGGTGGTATCAACGTTCTCCAACAGGTAATGTCTTGAAAATGCGTGTATGACGTCCTGGAAAATGCGGATTATAATCAGCTAATAATCCAAATAGAGTCAACTCTTGTAGCCCGTAGTGAAATCACTCCAAAATAATCCTATATAGATGGGGTTTCTAAATGGGGAAAAGAAAGGAAAGAACGAAGGGGAGAAAGGGAAGGAAAAGGAAGGAGAGAAGGAAAGGGTGAAGGGGTGAAAGAAAGGAAGGAAGAGGGAGAATGGAGGAAAGAAGGAAGGGGAGAGAGAGGGAAGTGAAAAGAAAGGAAGGAGAAGGAAAGGAAGACTTGGGGGGAAAGAATAGAAGAGGAAGGAAGGAAGGAAGGAAGGAAGGAAGGAAGAGGGGGAGGGAGAATGGAGGAAAGAAGGAAGGGGAGAGGGGGGGAAAGGAAGGAGAGAAGGAAAGAAAGGAAGAGGGAGAGAGGAACGACGAGGGAGGGAGGAAAGAAGGTAGGGAGAGAGGGAGGGAAGAGAATGAAAGAAAAAGAGAGGGAAAAAGAAAGGAAGAGAAAGGAAGGAAGGGGGACGAGGCACATTTGCGTCACTCCTCCCCGCTGCATGCTGGGAAACCGAGGCCCGGGCTGCTCTGGAGAGCCAGATGCAATCATGAAAAGAGCCACATCTGGCTCCCGAGCCATAGGTTCCCGACCCCTGACTTTAATGTTTGTCGTCTCTCTCTTATACATAACCCACACTGTATCCTTGGCTGAGCACAGGATTAAGCCGAACACTTGACCTGTTCTGTCAATCTCTTCCAATTATTGTTGCCTGGTTAATACATGTCTTGTCATGCCAGTATCTCTGCTAGTCTCTCTTTCTCTGCCTGACACGAGAGATAGGAAAATATGCTTAATCTTATTCATGTTTAGATCCCTCTCAGGTCGCATAGTTGGAGGCGTGTGGTGGTTCTTCACACTCATCATTATTTCCTCCTACACTGCTAACCTTGCTGCTTTCTTGACTGTTGAGCGCATGGTCTCGCCCATAGAAAGCGCTGAAGACCTAGCCAAGCAAACCGAGATTGCATACGGAACGCTGGACTCGGGGTCGACGAAAGAATTCTTCAGAGTAAGTTGGCATGCCTACCAGCGCATGGTATTCCTATCCCACGCAGAAAGCAGTCAGAATAATTATGCGTTAGGGGTAATCAGATTTGTAGCTTCTAGCTCTTGCAATATTGATGTTACTTCTTTCTTTTTTTTTAACTCTAGGAGCATTTAACTCTAGGAGCAGGTTGGCATTTGCAATCATTTTATTTGTGGTAAATGTATTGATTTTGACACATGAGGCTAGACGCTTGCCCTAAGGGGCTGTAGGCTCAGAGGTAATTAAAATAACACTGCTCTCCTGGTTTATTACAGACAAAATGGAGTTTTCTGACAAGTGTATGGTGGTCTGAGGTTGACTTCTTATAGATTCTGCTGCAGGATTTCTTGGGCGAAAATATGTGTAGGAATATAATGTCCTGTCCAGGCCCGGATTACCCATAAGGCCACCCTAGGCCATGGCCTAGGGCGGCAGCCATGGGGGAGCGGCAGGTCCGGACCCCCCAAAATTTTTTAAAAAAAATTTTTAAAGTTCAATCTTCGGGCACTCCTGCGCCTGCGCGCGGAGCGCCATAGGCCCTAGGGCCTCTGACGTGGCTTCCTGCCGCCCCCTCCTTACTCACGTTGGCCCCGCCCCTCCTTCCTTCAGTGGCCCTCCTTCCTCCTCACCGAAGGAAGGAGGGGCGGGGCCGATGCGAGTGAGGAGGGGGCGGTGGTACTTCCCTCCGCCTCCTCTTCGCTCGCGTCAGCCCCGCCCCTCCTTCCGTCAGTGAAGGAAGGAAGGAGGGGTGGGGCTGACATGAGCGAGGAGGGGGCGGTGGGACTTCCCTCTGCCTCCTCTTCGCTTGCTTCGGCTTTGGCCCCGCCCCTCCTTCCTTCACTGAAGGAAGGAGGGGCGGGCCAACACGGCGAGGAGGGGCGGTGGGACTTCCTCCGCCTCCTCTTCGCTCACGTCGGCGTCGGCCCCGCCCCTCCTTCCTTCCTTCAGTGAAGGAAGGAGGGGCGGGGCTGACGCGAGCGAAGAGGAGGCGGAGGGAAGTACCACCGCCCCCTCCTTGCTCGCATCGGCCCCGCCCCCTTCCTTCGGTGAGGAGGAAGGAGGGCCACTCCTCAAGCGGCCCCACCCCCACAAACAGCCCTTCCCCCCACAAGCGGCCCCGCCCCCTGGGGTGGGGCCGGTGCTTCCAGAGTGTGGCCTAGGGTGCCACAATCAGTTAATTCGGGCCTGGTCCTGTCACTGTTGTAGTAATACATGGCTATGACGAGTATTATTCCGGTTGCTTCGCCATCCAATTTCGTTTTGTGAAGCTTTATATTCACGATTGCTTTAATTTGGTTTGCTTTGCTATAGAGATGTAAAAGATAATTTCTTCCAGCAGCTTGGCAACAGCTGCTCCTGCGGATTCTTATATCTTATTGATGGCAGTGGGTATTTTAAGCATGTGTTTATTTCTGTCCCATTGAGACTTGGAAGCGTTTAACTTGAACTGGATTGTTCGGTGATGTCAAACAGAGAACACCACATGCAACCCAGTGAAAAGTAATCACTTCCAAGTCCCTGTAATTTCAGGAGGATAATTAAGCCAGTGGTTAAGCCAGTAAGCCTATACCAACATAAGTGGGACTAAATCCCATTAAACTAAATGGGATCGTGCTATTCCATCCATATGTTTCACTGAAATCAGTCGGATTTAACAAATTGTTTACAATGTGTTAATTTTGACTGATCTGTGTCCACAGTCACACTTGGCTTCCTGTCTCAAGTATGAATGCAAATAATGGTAGTGATATATAACAGTAACATAGTAATATACAGTATAAGGCTGTAATTACATACCAAGGTGTGAAGACACGACACAATCAACAGCCCAGTGTTTTAGAGTCTTCAAGGTAAATATAAAGCTAATACTGAGAGGATTAATATGGGACTGCTAATCAGAGAAGATTCAGGTGAGTAGTACAGAAAAGATGATTGGATCATTGAGTCCATTAGGGCTTTCACTCCCTAGCATTGTGATCCATTTGATTTCAGATCTGACCTGGTATGTAATTACAGCCTTATATATTACTATGTTACTGTTATATACCAAGTATGAATGCATCATAGTGAACTGAAAGTGTTTAAGGCCCACTAGATAATGCAAGGGATCCCATTAACCCCTTTGTCATGTAATTCAGAACAGAACAACGAAAACTAATAGAACTTTAGTTTGGACTAAATTCTTATTTATATAAACTCCTCCAGACTACTCAATATCTATCTATATTCTATGTATATAATAAAAGTCAGTGTTTGTAGCAGGCCTGGATTAAGCCTTTTTGGCGCCCTAGGCCAAAGGCTCTGCCTCCGCCCGCGGCTCCGCCCCACCCCCGCCGCCTCTCCCTCCTCGCCGGCGTGAGGAGGAGGAAGAAAAGCCCCACCCCTGGAGCCGATGCCGTGTATGTGCGGCAGCAGCCCGAGAGCGGGGCTTCCCTCCGCAGCTCCGCCCCTTCCTCCTCACACCAGCCTGAGAAAGAAAGGGCGCTCTTCAGCTGCTTCTCAGGCCGACGTGGTGGCTTTAGGAGGGAGGGAGGAGCCGCGGAACCAGGGCACACGATAACAACCCTTCCAAAGATGTCTTTTTTAGTTTGGAGTATAATTCAATGAATAATAAGATAGCCTTCTACAGTTGGCTAGTTGGTGGATGCACTTTGATGTTTTGTTTTCCAGTTTTAATTTCGAGCTCTGCCTTGAGAAATTTCCCTCTAAAAGTAGCTCTTTTAAATCAAATAAATCACTCTGGATTTGATTATCCACTTCCACTTATGGATGATTTTGAATGATCCAGAGATAAGAGAGACTTCGCACAGGGGAATTGTGCAGGCTGTGAAGACAACCAAAAGCAAAGATGGCCTGTGTTAAATTGTCACAACCAAAGCCACGTTGCATTTTTCTTCCACGAACTCTGCAATCTAACTTGCTTTGTTTTATTTACGTTCTTCTATGTGCTGTGAATGTGGTCTTGAAATGACAATAACAAGACTGCACGTAGAACAGTTAGCTAAGCAAAGAAAGGAAATGGTAAGGCATGTCAGGATTTCAGCATTCTCCCATGAAAATACCTAATGCCATTGAAAGGTATCTCATTTCCTATAGAACAAGGGTCGGGAACCTTTTTGACTCAGAGAGCCATGAAAGCAAAATATTTGGAAATTTATTTCAGTGAGAGGCATATATATATAATATATTTTAATACTGAATTCAAGTAAATGTGAGTATATACGTACATACGATGAGAAAAGGATTCCCCCGGCAGAATGATGGGACACTTCAGATCTTGCTCTGCAAAAGGAATGCTCAGGACTCTGGGAAGGAAGAGAAGGCGAAAGGAAGGAAGGGGAAAGAAAGAAAGAAAGAAAGAAAGAAGAAAGAAAGAAAGAAAGAAAGAAAGGGGAGGGGAGGAAGAAAGAAAAGAAGAATGAACTATGGAAAAGGAAGAGAAGAAAAGCAGGAGAGAGACATGGAAGGGAAAAGAAAGAAGGAAATGGGAAGGGAGGAAAGAAAAGAGTGGGGGAAGAAAGGAAAGGGGGGTGAGAAAAAAGTAAAATAATGAAGAGAAAATAAGAAAAGAAAGAAGGGGAGAGAGGGGGAAGTGAAAAGAAAGGAAGGAGAAGGAAAGGAAAATTTGGGGGGAAAGAATAGAAGAGGTAGGAAGAAAGAGGGAGGGAGAATGGAAGAAAGAAGGAAGGGGAGAGGGGGGAAAGGAAGGAGAGGATAAGGAAAGGGTGAAGGGGAGAAAGGAAGGAAGAGGACGGAAGGAAGAGGGAGAATGGAGGAAAGAAGCAAGGGGAGAGAGGGGGAAAAGGAAGGAGAAAAGGAAAAGTTGAAGGGGAGAAAGGAAGGAAGGAAGAGGAAGGAAGAGGGAGAATGGAGGAAAGAAGGAAGGGGAGTGAGGGAGGGAAAAGGAAGGAGAAAGAAAAGGGTAAAGGGGAGAAAGGAAGGAAGAGGAAGGAAGAGGGAGAATGGAGGAAAGAAGGAAGGGGAGAGGGAGGGAAAAGGAAGGAGAGAAGGAAAGGGTAAAGGGGAGAAAGAAAGGAAGAGGAAGGAAGAGGGAGAATGGAGGAAAGAAGGAAGGGGAGACAGGGAGGGAAAAGGAAGGAGAAAAGGAAAGGGTAAAGGGGAGAAAGGAAGGAAGAGGAAGGAAGAGGGAGAATGGAGGAAGAAGGAAGGGGAGAGAGGGAGAGAAAAGGAAGGAGAGAAGGAAAGGGTGAAGGGGAGAAAGAAAGGAAGGAAGAGGAAGAATGGAGGAAAGAAGGAAGGGGAGAGAGGGAGGGAAAAGGAAGGAGAGAAGGAAACGGTGAAGGGGAGAAAGGAAGGAAGAGGATGGAAGGAAGAGAGAGAATGGAGGAAATAAGCAAGGGGAGAGAGGGGGGAAAGGAAGGAGAAAAGGAAAAGTTGAAGGGGAGAAAGGAAGGAGGAAGGAGGAAAGAAGGAAGGGGAGAGAGGGGAAAGGAAGGAAGGAGAAAGGAAAGGGAAAGGGGAGGGGAAGGAAGAGGAAGGGGAAAAGGAAGGAGAAAAGGAAGGGGTAGAGGGAGGGAGAAAAGGAAGGAAGAGGAAGGAAGAGGGAGAATGGAGGAAAGAAGGAAGGGGAGAGAGGGAGGGAAAAGGAAGGAGAAAAGGAAAGGGTAAAGGGGAGAAAGGAAGGAAGAGGAAGGAAGAGGGAGAATGGAGGAAAGAAGGAAGGGGAGAGAGGGAGGGAAAAGGAAGGAGGAAAAGGAAAGGGTGAAGGGGAGAAAGAAAGGAAGGAAGAGGAAAGGAAGAGGGAGAATGGAGGAAAGAAGGAAGGGGAGAGAGGGGGAAAAGGAAGGAGAAAAGGAAAAGTTGAAGGGGAGAAAGGAAGGAAGGAAGAGGAAGGAAGGGGGAGAATGGAGGAAAAAAGGACGGGGAGAGAGGGAGCGAAAAGGAAGGAGAGAAGGAAAGGGTGAAGGGGAGAATGAAAGGAAGGAAGAGGAAGGAAGAGGGAGAATGGAGGAAAGAAGGAAGGGGAGAGAGGGAGGGAAAAGGAAGGAGAGAAGGAGAAGGAAAGGGTGAAGGGAGAAAGGAAGGAAGAGGGAGAATGGAGGAAAGAAGGAAGGGGAGAGAGGGAGAAAAAGGAAGGAGAGAAGGAAAGGCTGAAGGGGGAGAAAGAAAGGAAGGAAGAGGAAGGAAGAGGGAGAATGGAGGAAAGAAGGAAGGGGAGAGAGGGAGGGAAAAGGAAGGGGAGAAGGAAAGGGTAAAGGGGAGAAAGAAAGGAAGAGGAAGGAAGAGGGAGAATGGAGGAAAGAAGGAAGGGGAGAGAGGGAGAGAAAAGGAAGGAGAGAAGGAAAGGGTGAAGGGGAGAATGAAAGGAAGGAAGAGGAAGGAAGAGGGAGAATGGAGGAAAGAAGGAAGGGGAGAGAGGGAGGGAAAAGGAAGGAAGGAGAAGGAAAGGGTGAAGGGGAGAAAGGAAGGAAGGCCCCAAGAGCAGCGGGGGATGAGGAAGAGGCGGTGATGGTGGCGTGGAAGTGGCAGCCGCGGCACATTTGCATCACTACTCCCCACTGCATGCTGGGAAACTGAGACCCAGGCTGCTCTGGAGAGCCAGATGCAGTCATGAAAAGAGCCACACCTGGCTCCCGAGCCATAGGTTCCCTACCCCTGCTATAGAGGTACAATCTATAAACCTGACTCCTAATATAGTATACTTTGAAGCCTGTTTCTTTGTGGTGATCTCATCCCTTTATTATATCTAATCTCCTTTTAATTTCCTTCAGAGATCTAAAATAGCAGTGTATGAAAAGATGTGGGCATACATGAGCACAACAGACCCGTCAGTGTTCGCTAGGACTACGGCTGAGGGAGTTGCCCGTGTCCGCAAATCCAAGGGCAAGTTTGCCTTCCTCCTGGAGTCCACCATGAATGAATACATTGAGCAGCGAAAGCCATGTGACACCATGAAAGTGGGAGGAAATCTGGATTCGAAAGGCTATGGCGTAGCCACACCAAAGGGTTCTTCATTAAGGTGGGTGGAATAGTATAACAATATAACATGTGTTGTTATAGTATTCCACCTTCCCTGATGCCCCCGATCTAGTACTTTTTGTGTTGTTCTGTGGACATGGTATGTTCTTTTTGTTTCCTTTTCCCATTTCATACTTTTGATCGACAAGGAGGTAACCATTGATGATAACAAAATCCATTTAATAGTTACAATTGATATATATGTCTATCAAGGCCATATAAAAACCAAACTGGTTGAACACTGCTTTCGGGTTTTCCAGGACCGAAGGATAAACATTGGACGCTCAGGTTCATTGGCTTTTCATTTTCCAAATTCCTTAATATCAATGCCTTTTTTGTATTTCCCGATATTAGGTAAGAAACTGCTTATGCTTCCTTTGCTTCAGGTTTACGTTATGATTTCCATTACAGAAGCAATAATTACATTTTCATCACTGAAGTATCTTATTTATACAAAATTGCAAGATCTTGCCATTTTTTTATTTCCAGCATTATCACTGAAGTACGAACTTCAAAGCAACCCATTACTACATAAATATATTTAAATCTTGTATGTAAAATTATACCCATATGACTTTTAGGCGTTGTGGAGATCGGTTTTTATCGAGAAGTCCAATTGATTTAATCGAAACATAAGAATGACCAATTTTGTTGGGATTTATATGTAGTACAGCAGGGGTGCCCACACTTTTTCAGCTTGCGAGCTACCTTGTGAGCTACCAAGTCCAAAAGGTCATCCTGGTGTAGATCGACGGCAGCTGCTTTTGGACGAAAGAGAGGCAGGGCACCGCCGAAGGCCCCGCTTCTCGCTGACTCCTTCCCAAGCGGAGAGGCAGGGCGGAGCAGGAGGTGGGGCCTCAGGCGGCGCCCTGAGCCAGCAGCTGCTTCCGTGGGAAGGAGTCAGCGGAAGAGGGGCCTCCGGCAGGCACTGCCTCTCTCTCGTCCAAAAGCAGCTGCCGGCGAGAGAGGCAGGGTGCCGCCTCAGGCCCTGCCTCGCGCTCCCTCCTTCCCGCGGAAGCAGCTGCCAGCGAGAGAGAGGCAGGGGCGAGCAGGAGGTGGGGCCTCGGGTGGCGCCCTGCCTCTCTCTCGGTGGCAGCTGCTTCCGTGGGAAGGAGTCAGCGGGAGCGGGGCCTCCGCAGTGCCGCCTCTCTCTCGTCCAAAAGCAGCTGCCGGCGCTGAGGCAGGGGTGCCTCAGGCCCGCCTCCTGCTGCCTCCTTCCCACGGAAGCAGCTGCCACCGAGAGAGAGGCAGGGCGGAGCGGGAGGTGGGGCCTCAGGCAGCGCCCTGCCTCTCTCTCGCCAGCAGCTGCTTCCGTGGGAAGGAGTCAGCGGGAAGCGGGGCCTCCGGCAGTGCACTGCCTCTCTCTCGTCCAAAAGCAGCTGCCGGCGAGAGAGAGGCAGGGTGCCGCCTCAGGCCCCGCCTCCGGCTGCCTCCTGCTGCCTCCTTCCACGGAAGCAGCTGCCAGCGAGAGAGAGGCAGGGCGGAGCAGGAGGTGGGGCCTCAGGTGGCACCCTGCCTCTCTCTCGGTGGCAGCTGCTTCCGTGGGAAGGAGTCAGCGGGAAGCGGGCCTCCGGCAGTGCACTGCCTCTCTCTCGTCCAAAAGCAGCTGCCGGCGAGAGAGAGGCAGGGTGCCGCCTCAGGCCCCGCCTCCTGCTGCCTCTTTCCCGCGGAAGCAGCTGCTGGCGAGAGAGAGGCAGGGCGCCGCCTGAGGCCCCACCTTCCGCTCCGCCCTGCCTCTCTCTCGCCAGCAGCTGCTTCCCCGCATGAAGGAGGCAGTGGGAGGCGGGGCCTGGCGGCGCCCTGCCTCTCTCTCGGTGGCAGCTGCTTCCACGGAAAGGAGGCAGTGGGAGGCGGGGCCTCCGGCAGTGCCCTGCCTCTCTCTCGCCAGCAACTGCTTTTGGACAAGAGAGAGGCAGGGCATTGCCGGAGGCCCTGCCTCCCGCTGCCTCCTTCCCACGGAAGCAGCTGCTGGCGAGAGAGAGGCAGGGCACCGCCTGAGGCCCTGCCTCCCGCTCATTCCTCCCTGCAGAAGAAGCGCAGCGCGGGTGAAAGGTGACGGTAGGAGCGCACACGCGGCGCTAACATCGCCGCTCACAGGGTACGCACGTGCAGGGCAGAAGCGCCCCATCCGGCTGGGATCGACTCAGAATGGACTCGGGATCGACTCGTCGATCGCGATCGACCTAATGAGCACCCCTGCAGTAGTGTCTTGCTTATCCGACATAAATGGGCCAGCAGGACATTAGATAAATGGAAATGTTGGATAATACAGAGGTTTCTGGGAGTTGAAGTCCATATCTCTATCCTGGCAGAGATCAGTGGTGAGTGAGTTCTCCTTCTGTTGTGTTTTCCAGACACAAGGAGAGAATTCACTCACCACTGATGGAGAAAAAAGCAACAAACAAGGAATTGTAATGAGAAGGTAGATACTAGTACACTTACAGAAATCCTCAAGACAACTGTCCAACTTCATTCTTTTCTTTTCTCATATTTCCTACAAACTCCTGTGTCGTCACGGCTCCTCTTTCCAACTCATACTGAACCATTGCTGCACGTGGGGGGAGAGGCAGAACCATTATGCTCTGGCGCCTCCTTCGGAGTTGGCACAGTGGTACCAGCCAAAATGGGGAAGAAAGAAGGAAACTAAAATCATGGCCTTTAAAGAGGAAATGCTGGAGGAAAAGGGGGACGGAGGGCATAGGATAAGAGCATCAGATAACATGGAAGGTCAGATAAGTGAAGGTTGGATAATCAAGACTCTACTGTACTCTCTTATCTAAGAATCTTGGCTTTTCTTCGCGAACGAAGATTCAGGAAGGACTCATCCCACACTTTCTACAAGCGTGTTGATGATGGAAAAATATTATGGAGGGCCGCACCTGAAGGCGGAGCTACATTCTAATCTACATTATTTATTTATTTATTTACTATATTTACTATATATTACACATCATTAATATTAACATATTAATATGTCAAGAAATATTCATATATTATTAGTATTAATATCATCATTATTATATTATAGTATATATATAGACATTATAATATATTGAAATTATAATATAAAATAACATTATATTATATTATTTTTATATTATTATATTATTATAATAAAATTATTATAAAATAATAATAAAAACCACTAAAATTAAATTAAATTAAATTCAAGAAGGCAAGGTGCAAACCAAGATGCAATGGCCCAATGGACCCAGCCCAGAGAATGGCAAAGCGGACCCAGCCGCCGCCACAGCAGAGGAGAGCAGAGCAGCAGGCGATCGGAGGCTGCAGGCCTCCGCCCGCTCTCGCCCCCAGCCGTTCCCCAGCTGATCGCTCTGCTATGGGGTGCCTGCCATCCTTGGAGGCAATCTGGGCCTGCAGGGGGAGCAGTCGGCGATCTGAGGTGGCTGATCGCCCTGGCAACCCGGAAGACAATCAAGGTTTCCGGGTCGCCAGGGTGATCAGCCACCTCAGGTCGCCGACTGCTCTCGCTGCAGGCCCGGATCGCCTCCAAGGATGGCAGGCACTCCAAAGCCGCCGCTCCTCCGTCCTGTCTGCCGACACATGCCCCACAGAGCCCGCGATGGGATGGTGGCAGCGGCACTCCTTCCTCTTGACTCCACCCCCGACGCCCTTCTCCCCGGGGCCGGACAGAATTGGCTGCCAGGCTGCATCTGGCCCGCGGGCCGTAGGTTGCCCACCCTTGGCATAGAGAATGGGTTGAGCATCCCTGGTTTCTGTTCAGAGGCCCTGTCTGAAAGTTGTTTGGAAGTCATACAAAGAACTTCCATATTGATCTGACCATATTGTTTCTCATATGACTCCGCCCTAAGAGAGATGTGGTAGTGGTTGAGCAATGCTTTCATTTTAAGAGGTATATATATGTTCACTTCCAGTTTGTGATGTAAATACAGATTATGCCATTATAACTCTCTTTGTTTGTTTTGGTCATTACAAAGTTTAGGATTTTGTACCAATGACACAACAACCACAGTCTTCCCTCTCAACTACACATCTTCTCTGCTGTAGTCCACCCTGCCATTTTTTGACCGGTGGGTAACAGCAAGTAAACATCTATTTCCCTGAGGTTAGATACACATCAATGGGCAGCAGGCATTTTTGGGACTTTTGGCAGTTCTCCAGAAGTCTCCAAGGATGATGTTGCTGAGCATCTAATTATAGGAAAATGGCTTCACATTTCTTTACTGCGTCTCATGGTCTCCACTGGACAGAAAATAGTCCCGTTAGGAGGGATTACAGCAGACATCGGGGAGTTGGAAGGGTTGGATGGGAGATGTATTATATGTGCAATACATCTCCCAGTTCAGGGTCTTAGCCATATTTCCAGTGATTATTTAACTCATTTAAAAGAGTTTTTATCCCACATAATTGCAGTTTGTACATTTGTGTTTAACGATCTTGAGGCCTTGTTGAGCTGGCTTTCTCACTGCACTTTGTGCGCATGCATGGATGAGGTTTAAAGAGCTGTTCCTTAGCCTCTTGACCCCCATTCAAAACTATAATTCCAAGTAGCTTTTAGGCAGAGGTGGCCCAAGGTAATTTTACATGGTAGGCAGGCATGTAGCCAGGGGCTAAGGGGCTTCGCCCCCTGAAATTATCAGGGTGGTCCGCGAAAAGGCCTTACTGGTACATTATTTAAACTGTTATGTTTATTCATATCACGATCTGATCACCATGCTCATTATATCCCACCTTCATGGGGTTATTGGGATAACAATACAAAATGTTTGCTAGGGTAGACCCTCTTCCACCCAGTCTCAGCCCCGAACCAAACTCAGCCCCCCCGAATCAAAATCCTGGCTACAGCCCTGATGGTAGACAAAAATTATTTCCCCCCCCCCCCCCAACCAAACCTGGAGCAGGTGCGGAGGTGGAGTTACCAGCTGAGCCAGCGTGGAGGCGGAGTTTCCAGCATGCCCCCCACCCCTGGCTGCCCTGTGGTAGTGGTGGGCGATGCCATTGGGAGGGGCGTGGGAGGGGAAGAGTGAGTGTCACCTGGCGGGGGCGTGGCTGTAGGCGGAGTCTGTGGGCCAGCTCTTGGAGGAGGGTGTGGTGTGGCAGGGTGGGGTGTGGCCTGGTCCGGGGGGCGGGGCAGAGGGAAGTGCAAAGTTGGCAGAAGGCCATCCCGTCGGCACCCAGGAAGAGGCACCACCCCTCCTCCGCACCTGTTTCCAGCAGGCGCGGAGGCGGAGTTACCAGCTGAGCCAGCGTGAAGGCGGAGTTTCCAGCATGCCCCCCGCCCCTGGCTGCCCCCGTGGTGGTGGTGAGCGATGAACCTGAGTCACAAGACTTCGATATAAAAATATATCTATTCAAATATAGTGCACAACACTAGTGTATAACATATCAATTATACAACAGGACATGCCATAACACGTATGTGTCTGGCCAGACATTATATGAACTATTAAGGAGCATACTACAGTCTCCTAGGTCCATTTATCTGATGTTGTTTGGACTTCACATTACTAGAGACATTATCATTAATTTTGTGGACTGCCCAATTTACTGTGAGGAGCGAAACTGTATTTATATGTCTAAACATTGCGGAATTTAATCCGGTTTATGTATGCGCCTCCTTATCACGACATACGTGTTATGGCATGTCCTGTTGTATAATTGATATGTTATACTCTAGTGTTGTGCACTATATTTGAATAGATATATTTTTATATCGAAGTCTTGTGACTCAGTGTTATTTGCTTGATTGTTGAACCCATTACTCTGTGCTTTTGATTTGTTGTGGTGGTGAGCGATGCCCTTGGGAGGAGCATGGGAGGGGGCGAGTGAGTGTCACCGGGAGGGGGCATGGCTATAGACGGAGCCTGCGGGCCAGCTCTCAGAGGAGGGTGTGGTGCGGCAGGGCAGGGGCGTGGCCTGGTCCGGGCAGGGCGGAGGGAGGCAAAGAGGTGGCGGAAGGCCATCCCATCGGCGTCCAGGAAAAGGCACCACCCCTCCTCCGCGCCTGTTTCCAGTAGCGGTGCGCCCCAGCGGATCTGGTGCTTTTGGCGGGCGCCTATCCCGCCAAGTGCGTTAATCTGCCCCTGCTTCTAGGGGCCCTTCCACACAGCCATGTTACCCAGAATATCAAGGCGGAAATTCCTAAAATATCTGCCTTGAACTGGGTTGTCTGAGTCCACACTTCCATATATTCCAGTTCAAAGCAGAAAATGTGGGATTTTATTCAGTTTTGTGGAAGGGGCCGAGGACTCACGAGGCTGCTGTTATTGCCTCTCGTCCCTGCTGCAATTGGCTAGAGACAGAAGAGCAAAACAAGCTCACTACTCACCATATAGGAAACTGCAGCAGAGATGAAATGCAAGACATTATCACACCAGTTCGTTTCATCACAATGTTGTTGTTGTTGAAGCAAATGGAAACCTATAATTGTTGGAACACTCTCTTTCACACCTCAATGCAAATGCACAATGCCGGCACTTTGTTGATGTGAATTTCCATAATAAGTATTTTGTACATCCTCGTGTCCTACCTACGTTTGCTGTACCCAATACCTGCACACTGTGCTTTTAAATTTTTGTCTTAGTCTCCCCATTGGTCTTCAGCATTCTTGTGAGTGCTTTCTTTTGCAATAAGCAAGATTACTGCAGAAGGAAATTTTCAGACAAGTAAGAATTGCACAACAACAGAAATATTTGATTCATCGGCAGGTTTTTTGTTTTTTTGGGGGGGGGGAGTTGAAAATCCAAATACAATCTAAACACCAGGAATGTGGCGCAGCTGGCTATGAGACCGCTGCATAAGATTTCTACTGACCAGAAGGTCATGAGTTCGAGGCCTGCCCAGGTTGGGGTGAGTGCTCAACCATTTGTGTAGCTCGTTGTCGACCTTTGCAACCTGAAAGACAGTTGCATCTGTCAAGTAGGAAATTTAGGTACCACGTTGTGGGGAGGCTAATTTAACTAATTCACGAGGCCATAAATCTCCAGGAAGTGTGTAAAAGGAGTGAAGGAGTGCAACAGCTCCCCCTGGTGGTCAGAAGCTGAAATGTTAAATTGCCTCTTGTCTTGTATTACATGTTTGTATGTGAAGGGCATTGAATGTTTGCCTGTATATGTGCATTGTGATCCACCCGGAGTCCCCTGCGGGGTGAGAAGGATGGAATATAAATGACATAAATAAATAAATAAAATAAATCTAAGTACAATGTGACTACAGGACAAAGACAATGTTATGTAGTAATCCCCAACAACAGGCACTTTTATCCTGCCCTAATTGCACTTTAGCACTTGAAAATCAAGCCATAGGTGGTTGAATCTGTAGATGCAGAACCTGTCTATAGGGAAGGCAGATTGTACTCCTGTGCTCTTTTGTTTCTATATTGAGTTTCACAGAACGATTCCATCGGCAGAATCTTCATCATTACTAACAACAAATTCTAGCATGACTTTATAGTCAACTTCTTTTGGAATCTGGCCAAAGGGTTTCACTAAGGCGTGGGTAATTATTTTTTCCAAGGGGCCACACGAGAGCCAAAAAATATTATGGAGGACCACACCTAAAGACTGAACTACATTCTAATCTACATAATATATTTATTTATTTACTATATTTACTATATATTACACATCATTAATATTAACATATTAATATGTCAAGAAATATTCATATATTATTAGTATTAATATCATAATTATTATATTATAGTATATCTATATAGACATTATAATATATTGAAATTATAATATAACATTATATTATATTATATTATTTATTATAATATTATAATAAAATTATTATAAAATGATAATAAAAACCACTAAAATTAAATTAAATTAAATTCAAGAAGACAGGGACTTTGAAAATATCTTTGATGAATGAAATCTGCTGCTGCTGGATCCTTTATAGATATTTCTGCTGAAATAACAACATGCAATCAAGGAAAGCTTATCTGTTCTAAGTAGCTTATGCTAATTCCCAGGGTGCTACCTCACTTTACAATCCCATAAAGATAGATGCTATTACTGTCATCCCTCCACACTTGAAGTTTTTTTCTTTTACAGATTTGAATATTCATGGATTTGATTTGAAATGTTTTCTCCAGGAACCACTAGATCAGGCATGGGCAAACTTTTCTCTTTTTTTGTGGAGGCTGCATTGCGGACCGGGCTGGGGTGCCATGTCCCCAGCTGAAAAGAGGAGACATGCTGCTGGCGAGAGCTTTGGAGGATTTCCACCATCTGTGTGTCTCTCCACCAGCTCTCTTCACAGCCTGGAGACACAATGGACTGCTGCATCCACATGCGGAGAGAAGGGCCAAGCCAGACAGGGGCAGGAAAAAAGAGCCCAAGGGGCTGCGTCTGGCTTGCGGGCCAGGGTTTGCCCATGCCTGCTATAGATCCTCTGATGTGACTATTTGGTAAACTTTCTCCAGTTGTTCAGGGGTCTAAAAAATTCTAAAGATAACACTCTCTAGGAATATCTAGTTCCTCCGATGCTATTTTGTAGTCTGCTTTCAGCTTTTGTTCTTTCCCTCGACTCAGGGGTAGTGGGGACAATTGGGCCAGTTCCTAACTGGTAGGGGTGGATATCTCTAATTTAAATATTTTGTATTTGAAATTATTTTGACCCTATATCGACCCTCGGCGTCCAACCAGGAAGTGAAGTTTCAAAACCAAACCCGGGATCGCCATTTTTGTAAAGGGCACGATATTAGGTCGTTTCCCCCCTCCTCAGTTCTCAACTCACGAGAGGAGACTGGAGGGCAGCAGCACCCGCCTTTCTCCTCTCGCCAGCTGAGAGCTGAGGTGGGCACTTTGGAAGCAGCCCAGCCGAGCTTTGTCTTCCAACCCCCCGAAATAACGAGACAGACACAAATATATATGGTTTCAAATTTTGGGCAACTTTTATTAAATAGTTACCTATTTAACTTGTAACTCAACTAACCTTTTGGTGTCAGTTCAAGTTGGTGTGTGTAAGCTGGGGTAGCGTCTCCTAAAGTCTACCCCTCAGCTATTAAGGCGTACTACCTGGGTCCCCTGTATATTTCAACCCGGGCAACCCGTAAGGGAAACATCAGGAGAAATCTCTCTCAACTTTTGAGACTAGACTCTCCCCGCTCCGCGGACATTCACCATCACCTCACCCCTAAAATTAACCATCTAGGTGAGTGTTTTCATAATACCCCACACCCTTAAGGGGTGCCTTAAGTGTATACACACCTTTGAATAACTAAACTATTTACGCTTAGCTAGTTTACTAGCCGACCATTCCATCTAAGCCCCTAATAGACAGTATAGGATAGGCAAAACCCTTGTGGGCGAATTCCTATCCGACCCCAAGTGTGAAACCATTTGAGCGATCATTATTATACTATCCATGGGCGGGAGTGGTGGGCGATGTCTTATTGCAGAATGAGGGAGAAGGGGCTGGCAGCACACTATGCCAGCCCCTCCTCCCTTCCAGTACATTCTGCAAAATTAACCAATCTCTTCTCCGAGGAGGAGACAAAATTGCTCCGCCCCAACTTGTTGGAGGGCGAAGTGTATTCCTCCTGTTCCCCAGGCTTTGCGTCACAAGCGGAGGGAGAGCCTGGAGAACAGGAGGAAATTCCTCCGAATCTCGGAATTAGTTCTCAGCAGGGAAGGAGGACGGGAGGGGATGCCATCCACACCTCTTTCCCTGCTAAGAACTAAAGCGTGTCAAGCCTTGATGTGGTTTAGGTCTTAGCAGGGAAGGAGGAGCGTCCGCACCTCCTTCCCTGCTAAAAACTAAAGGGCAAATCATACACAAAGCTAAACCATGGAATTTAAAGGGGCAGATCTGTAGGAGTAATTAATCACAAGTCATCCTCTAGTAAAAATATCAAACTGTATTATTGTGAACAATATACGTGCTAAATAGCAGAACAATATCACATATAGTGCAATGTAGTACAATTCAATCACAAAATCACAAATCTCATATCACAGTAAATACAATAGCATAACAAAATAAGCCCTCACACATCAATGGGCTTAAATGACGCTCTAACAGAATCTGTGTACCCCTGTAAGTAGTCGCGGGCTAGAGACTGAGTCAGTGGGGGAGCCTTGGTGGGTATAAGAGCTGGCAAGCTGCCAGATGGGCAGGCGCCTGTGGCTGGAGGTAAGCTGACGATGCCAAGATGGCCGTTTCGCGTAAACCACGCTTCCTCAGGGTGCTCTGAACTTCTGACCGCTCCTCCCCAGGGTTGTAGTAGAACAATTTGGACTCAAAGTCTGGACGGGAGATTTCGCGTTTCCGCGTTCGAATACATATCGATACTGCAAGTGTCCTCCCGGGCTTGACGCGGTTTAGGTCTTAGGAGGGAAGGGGGAGCGTCCGCACCTCCTTCCCTGCTAAGAACTAAAGCGCGTCAAGCCTTGACACGGTTTAGGCCTTAGCAGGGAAGGAGGAGCGTCCGCACCTTCCCTGGGATGCTTCTGAGGTGGAGGGGGAGGGAAAGAAGAGTGGATGGCTGCCCGTGCCAGGTCAGAAGCATCCCGGCTTATATTTAACCCAGGATGCTTCTGAGGTGGAGGGAGTGGCTTGCTCTCCCTTCTTCCCTCCCTCTCCCCCAGCTGAGAGGCATCACGCAATAAATATAATGCACGATGCTTCTGAGCTCGGGGGGAGGGAGGAGTGAAGTGCTTGCTCTCCTCTCTTCCCTCCCTGCCCCCTGAGCTCAGAAGCATCACACATTTTATTTAATGCGCGATGCCTCTCAGCTGGGGGGGGGCAGGGAGGGAAGAGTGGAGAACAAGCCCTCCATTCTAGCCTCCCAGCTGGCATAACGAATAAAAACAAAAATTCGTTAGTAATTACGTTTCAATTATGAAATTTATTTTTAAAAATTCAGAATAATTTCTATAACGACCCAGCAAGGGAAATCCCCCCCCCCCACACACACACACACACACACGAGTTTAGAATCAAAAAAAATTATGGATCAACCACCCCTACTAACTGGAACCATCCACAACTGTCTTGATTGCCATCCTAGCTTCCTGAGGCTCAGATGGCTTGAGGACATGTGATGGTGGTCCCCTGTCATCCTCTTCTTACTATGTTACTGCTGTCCCCAGCTGCATCGTGGCACCTACCTACCTTCTACTTGGTGCTCTGCCTGGGTGCCATGACTGATGGGAGAGGAAAGCAAGGGGGCAGAAGGGGTTTCCGCCTAGTTCCCAGAGCCCCAAGGAGAAGGTAGGTGGTGTGTAATGGCTGGTGATAGCCTTGTTCTGGGAGAAGGGGGGGGGGCATTGGAATGGCTACCCAGTGGCACTGTAAGGACACTATGATGGGTATGTTCCCAGAGGCTGATCTAAAATTTCAGTTTTCACCTTTCATTATTACCCACTGGTTGCTTGCTGGCAATCTTTGGGGTGGCTATCTCTGGCCATTGCTTTCCCATTCTTGCTACTGTAGTGCAGAGTTGGGCAACTTCGGTTGACCCACGGGCACATTACAAGCCTCCAGGACTCTTTATGAGCCCCACAAGGGCCACAACCAAAGCAAAGGAATTAGTATCATTCTTCCATTTTGGGAGCTGCAGTGGATTTGTGCACAAAATCACAGCCTCTGTTAAAAAAATTGCAGTGATGCATTTTCTGCGTTGGGAGAAAAAAAAAGCATAGACATTACTTCAGGGGCCACACCTATCCCTGAAGTTGCACTTTCCCACTCCTACTTTAATGGGATTTTTTTTCAGTCTCCAACACACCAATAGCTAAAGAAAGGTATCCAAGACTCAAATATCCTAAAGGCCACCTGATCCCATCTCATCTTGGAGGCTAAGGGTGCTTCCACACAGTCATATAACCCAGAATATCGAAGCAGAAAATCCCACAATATCTGTTTTGAACTGGGTTATCTGAGTCCAGACTGCCATACATTCCAGTTCAAAGCAGAAAATGTGGAATTTTGTTCAGCTGTGTGGAAGGGGCCTAAGAAGGGAGATTGACAAGGGCTGTAGAGCAGTGTTTCCCAACCTTTTTTGAGCCGCCACACATATTTTACATTTACAAAATCCTGGGGCACACCACCAACCAAAATGACACAAAATGACACTCTAGCACAGTAATACCATATTTTTCGCACCATAAGACACAGTTTTTTTCCTCCCAAATTAGGAAGAAAAATCAGCCGCGTCTAATGGAGCGAAGATGCAGGCGGGGGGGGGGGGAGGCGCTGGAGCAGGGGGGGCGGTGATATACTCACCAAAAGTGTCTGGAGACCGCCGCCTCTGTCTCCGCCTCTCCTCTTCTCTGGTCCGTTGCTGGTCCGTCCCGTTCCTTCCCCCGGCCCTTTCTTCCCTCGAGCAAAGGGCGGGGGGAAAGGAGCAGGAGGAGGAGCGAAGCAGCATCGCGTCAGACGCTCTGACGTGACGCTGCTTCGCTCCTCCTGCTGCTCCTTTTCCTTCCCCCCACCCTTTGCTCGAGGGAAGAAAGGGTGGGGGGAAGGAAAAGGAGCAGCAGGAGGAGCGGCTGCGTCGCGTCAGAGGAGGAAAATAGGGGGAAAAAATTCTATTTTCCTCCTCTAAAATCTAGGTGCGTCTTATCAGCCGGTGCGCCTTATGGTGCGAAAAATACGGTACATATCGTTAATATGTTTTTAAATGTATTTATACACTCAGTGTGAAACCTGGGCCTGTTTCGATGAACACAACATAGAAATCCTGGCAGGAATGGTACAAAGACACAAACTTCCCACACAGAACTCCCATAACCAAGAGAAAATGCTATAAGAGCTTGGTGGGCATTAACCTTGAGTTTTGGAGTTGTAGTCCACCTATATCCAGAGAGCACTGTGGAATCAAACAATGTTGGTTCGGGACCAAACTTGGCATGAATACTCAATATGCCCAAATGTGAACACAGATGGAGTTTGGGGAAAATAGATCTTGACATTTGGGAGGAAGGCTGAGGAAGGCTGGCAAGGGAGTTCCTCACGGAGTCCCGCTTGCCTTTCCTTCCTCCGAGGGCCCTGCTGCCAGGCCCCGACCCTTTCCCCCCATGAAGGAATGCCCCTTTTCCCCTTTGGGGCCCTTCCTCCCCAAGGGACTTTGGGGGGGGCGAGGGGAAGGGCACCCCGGGGTCTCAGCTGGGACGCAGCAGGGTCGAGCCAGGGCGCTTCCGGAAGCAGCTGGCTCCTTCATGTCCTTCACCGCCACAGGAGGAAGGTGAATGCGTCTGCCACTCCCGGGACCTAGTGTGCATGCGCCCAGACAAGCGCACTTCAACTTCTGCTTCCTTCCCTGCCCTCCCTCGATTGGAGGCTGGCTGGCTAGGGAAACGGCCGAAGGAGGCGGCGCCCCGGCCCTTCCTCTTCCTCCTCCCCCCCCCTCGCAAGCAGCAGGAGTTCAGCAGGAGGAGGAAGAAAGAGGGGAAGAGAGGTTTTTCCGCAGCACAGCAGGCGATTGCTCACGGCACACTAGTGTGCCACGGAACAGCGGTTGGGAAACACTGCTGTAGACTATATTTTAGAGCAGGGCTGTCCAACTGGCGGCCCGGGGGCCGTATAAGGCCCCCCAGCCCCTTCCCTCCGGCCCCCTAAGGTTTTTAATAAAAAATAAAAATTGAAAAATAAAATAAATAATAAAAAAATTTAAAAACCTACTTCCGGGTTCGGAGCAAGTATCGTGAGTTTCGCAATCCACACGGGATTTCACTGTCAACGCGAGATCACGCCGGCGTTGACAGCGAAATCCCGTGTGGATTGCGTATTCGCGCGATACTCTTCGGTTACTCTACTACTGGATCGCTGAGGCCCACAGACGCGATTAGGACCTTCTTCGACTCAGTCAGTCATCGCCTCACTCGTTGTCCGGGTACTCCTGGATCCTGTGCGTTTGGAAAAGGTAGGCCGAAGCAGGGGGCTCCTCAGGGGGCTCCTCATTCCCTCCCCCCCATCTCCCCTGATGTATTAAATATAAAATTAAATATATTTAAAGATGAAATAAGGGGAGATGGGATACATTAAGGGAGGAGGGGAGGATGGAATTAAATATATTTAATATTAAATTAAAATAAGGGGAGAGGGGAGGATGGAATTAAATATATTTAATATTAAATTAAATTAAAAGATATTAAATTAAATTAAAATATTAAAATAATTTAATATCTTAGCCCTGCATTTTATCTCAGTAAAAGATTATATTTGACTGTATGCATGCAGGGCGGGGGCGGAGCCAGGGAGGGGGCAGATCCAGGGCAGGGGCAGACCCTACGGCCCCCCAGGTCATCAGTGACCGGAATTCAGGCCCCTGGGTCGGTAGAAGTTGGACAGCCCTGTTTTAGAGGATGGGATTGCCAAAACCACTTCTGAGTATTCCTTATCTAAGAAACCCACATGAACTTAATGGGGCCACTATAAGTCAACAGTGGACATATACACATATACTCTAAAACAGTGTTTCCCAACCTTCCAACTGCTGCGACCCCTTCATAAAGTTCCTCATGTTGTGGTGACCCCCCAACCATACAATTATTTTCGTTGCTACTTCAAAACTGTAATTTTGCTCCTGTTATGAATCATCATGTAAATATCTGATATGCAAAATGTATTTTCATACACGGGACCAAATTGGGCACAAATACCTGATACACCTACATTTCAATATTGCTGAGGTTGAAGGAGGTTTGATTTTGTCATTTGGGAGTTGTAGTTGCTGGGATTTATAGTTCACCGACAATCAAAGAGCATTCTGAACTCCACCAACGATGGAATTGAACCAAACTTGCCACACAGAAGTCCCAGAACCAATAGAAAATACTGGAGGGGTTTGGTGGGTGTTGACCTTGAGTTTGGGAGTTGTAGTTCACCTACATCCAGAGAGCACTGTGGACTCAAACAATGATGGATCTGGACCAAACTTGGCATGAATACTCAATATGCCCAAATGTGAACACTGGTGGAGTTAGGGGAAAATAGACCTTGAAACTTGGGAGTTGTAGTTGCTGGGATTTATAGTTCACCTACAATCAAAGAGCACTCTGAAGCCCACCGATAGAATTGATCCAAACTTCCCACACAGAACTCCAATGACTAACAGAAAATACTGTGTTTTCTGGTGGTTTTTGGTGACCCCTCTGACACTCCCTTGTGACCCTCCCAGGGGTCCCGACCCCCAGGTTGAGAAACACTGCTCTAAAGGTACCAGATCCTGTCTAAGCTGTGAAGTTAAGCAGGGTCAGCCCTTATTAGTAATTGGATGGTGTTGTAGGATATATTTCAGAGGAAGGAGCTGACAAATCCACCTCTGAATATTCTTTGCTTAAGAAAACCTTGTGAATTTCATAAAGTCTCCATAGGCCGACATGCGGCTTGAAGGCACAACAGCAGGAAGGAGATTGCATCCTAACCTTAGCATAATATATAAGGTGCTAACAGCATGTCGTTGTAGAATATTTAGCATGTTACAGATGAGAGACATCTATGAATTCTCTTTGAACCAGGATTCTAACATGATTCAATCTCTCGGATCCCCAGGGGATCAAAAAGATTCACTGAGCTGAGCCCTGGGCCCGATATAAACCCCTCGTAGCCAAAAGAATAGAGTATGAATTGACTCATGAAGGGAATGTTTCCCATCTTCGGTAGACCTAGAATCCGTCCCATCTGTTCTATATTGGATTTTCATTTTATAAAGCATTTTTATACATAAAGATGGAGTTTGAGCACCTGTGGAGCGCAAGTAAGACTGAAATGATTGCAACCATATCATATGTTTGACAAGGAAATGTTTTATTGACCCCAGTTTCATCCTGCTATAAAGATTATTGTGAAGTCTACTTTATTACTAAGGAAGACGGATGTTTGGCCTTCAACTCCCAGAAATCCTAACAGCTGGTAAACTGGCCAAAACAGTGGATTATGTGGCTCTACGCTGCCGTATGATCTACTTCAGTGCTGTCCAACTTCTACGGGCCCAAGGGCCGGAATTCCAGTGACTAAGCACCTGGCGGGCCGCAGCGGGGGCGGAGCCGATCGTGGGGGCGGGGCCGATTGCGGGGGCGGGGCCGATCACGGGGGCAGTTTCGCTGCTTCTGCCGCCCGGAGTGACACTGTAGGAGGGAGGGTGGAGCAAAGAGGGGCTTCCCTTTGCGCCTCCCTCCCTTCTACAGCATCAAACCGGGCAAGAGGAACGGCGGTTCCACCGCTTCTGTTGCCCGGTGTGATGCTGTAAAAGGGAGGGAGGAGCAAAGGGGAGACCCCCTTTGCTCCGCCCTCCCTCCTACAGGGCAAGAGGACTCCGGGCGGCAGAAGGTGTGTGAAACTGCCCCCGCGATCGGCCCCGCCTGCGCACTTTTTTTTGGAATTTTTCTCGGAATTTTTTTGGGATTTTTTTTAATTGCTGGAGGGTTGGGGGGCCGGGTCCAAGGGCTGGGGGGCCGTATGCGGGCCGCGGCTCACCTGTTGGACAGGTCTGATCTACTTCAAAGCAGATAATCTGAATCTTATATTGCAGTGTAGATGGAGTCTTCTATAGTCCAGTTCAAAGCAGATAATGTGGATTATCTAATTTGGTAATCTGGATTATATGGCAGTGTAGACTCATATAATGCAATTCAAAGCAGATAATCTGGATTATATGGCAGTGTTCTTCTTAGGCGATCCCTCCTAGCCTGAGGATGGTGGTCTTGGTGGTGGGTCCATATGTGGCTGTGGCGCCCTATTCTTGACCTGCATGTGCTTCAACAGTGTTGACATCAGTTTCCAGGTGGAAGGTGATCCCAGTCAGGGTCTGGCATTACTTTGCGAATGAAGATCCTTAGGAAGGACTCATCCCACGCTTTCTACAAGCACGTTGATGACGAAGGAGGTTGGATGTGTCCTTCGAGCCTGTGCACTGGACTTCTCTGGTGGAGCGCAGCATGCACGGAACTGGCCTCACCCTTTAAACCAAAGGTTCGTCTGCCGGGGCCTAGCAAGCTTAGGACGGTGGCAGTGAAGTCCTCAGGTTGTAGGTTTGGTTTGAGTTTCCTTCTCTAGATGGTTGACCTTACAGGGTTAGACAAGCACCATCTGCCTGGGTTTGAAATCAGAGTTTTCCTTCTCTTAGGATGGTTGCCAAAAGGCTAGAGAGCCCATCCTGCCCTTTGACGCTCTTTGTCAGACCCTTCGGTTGTGACCTGTCTGGCATGGGAGGCCCTACCGGTGGCTATTATGCCACCGCAAAAACAAACAGCAATATATCTATCTTGTGCTAGGAAACACTAGTAACTCAAGCCTATATAGAACAAAATACAGGCATATAGCAAAATGTATCAAAATATATTATAATAGTACATAGCAAGATGAGGACGCTCCCTCTATTTTCATTCAATAATGATACTGGCTCTATATGGCCACATACAAGTAATACATCAATATATATAGTGAACACAGAAAGTCCCGTTTCAGCGCTTTCCTTCTATGCTACAGATTTCGCAATACTGTCCACACAAAACGTAGGAAAACTTCTTTGGACTCCCCCTCAGCTACTACCTTGTTTGTTCACCTTTACTTCCCTTCTATTGGACACTACCCTACGCATCTGCCCTAAAAAAAACCCATTCTCAAGTCACCCAGTTCGAAAACGCCGCCTAAACAGTGCAGCGGTAGCAAAAGTTTTCCTACGCGACGGAGCGGGTGTGCTTTACGGCGTTCTCCAGTTACCGCGGCATTTACGAGTGGTCGCAAAAGGCGCCCGCTTGGGCGAACCTTGGAGAAATAAGGGGCTCATTGTGGATATACAAGTGCCTCATTTGAGGACAGAAGACCTACAGGACAGTGAGTACTGTTCCCTGGAACTTACAATCTGAACTCTTTAGCCCTTAAATCTCGAAGCCGTTTTGTGTGGACAGTATTGCGAAATCTGTAGCATAGAAGGAAAGCGCTGAAACGGGACTTTCTGTGTTCACTATATATATTGATGTATTACTTGTATGTGGCCATATAGAGCCAGTATCATTATTGAATGAAAATAGAGGGAGCGTCCTCATCTTGCTATGTACTATCTGTTATATAAATGGGTTCACGTCATGTGATGTATACCTCAAACAAAGAAACCATACAACGCAGAAACACAATACTTGCCAACAGAAGTAGGCCTCAAGCAAGGTACGTTTGTAGCAAAAGAACCTTTCCCCCAAAACCTAAAAGGCCCCCAAAACAACGAGTAAAAATAAAACTACATTTACCAGCATCCTCCGGGGCAGCCAAAGACTCACCCAGCCTCTACATTCTGAACAGCATGATTGGCTGCCAATAAGGGCGGATTTGCATAACTGCTGTAACCATAGCAACGCTGGCAAGAGCCATCCAAGGCTAGGATAGAATGCTGAGAGATTTCAGTTGGTGTTTGAGGGTTAAACTGCCAAAACCAAACTCTGAGGGAGCAATTCTCAAGCAAATTGATACATTTTGCTATTATGCCACCGCCAGCATAGCTGACAACTTCATTAGGGTACACAAGCCTCTCCCCCATGACAAGGGGGCACCAATGGAGATATATAATAATAAAGGGAATGCTTCATGCACCTTCAAAGTGGCCTGAGGCCCCACAAAGCTTATGCCAAAATAGAATTTGTTGATCTTTAAGATGTTAGGAAATTTTCTGTAAAGTTATTTATTTTCTGCATAGAGTTTGATATATAACTTCATCCCACAGTCTTCGGGCGCTGTTTCCATGCGTTTGGGAAATGGGGCCCCACAGGAGTTCCCCCAGAGGCCATCAGATGTGGCACTTTTGGTGGGACTCCATGGTGCTTCAATTCCCAAATGCATAGAAATGGAGCTTGATGACTTCTGATAGAGTTAGATGTGAATCGACTCCTGGCAAGTAAAGATGGGTTAAAGAGGAGGAAACAGAAAAAACACTGGGCATGTTACCGTTGTCATATCACAAAAACAACAGGGTCTATAAGTTCAACCATATAATAGTAATGTCAATCAGTATAATAAAGAATATAGCAAATATAACTGCTTAATAGATGGTAGAGAGCACAATATACATTTTATAGAGAACAATCACAATTAATATGAAGACCAGCATCAAAGACAATCATATTCAGTATACATGCTTAAGGGAAACAATTTGAAATACACCAGGGCTGTCCAACTGGCGGCCCAGGGGCCGTATACAGCCCCCCAGCCCCTTCCCTACGGCCCCCTAAGCTTTTTAATAAAAAATAAAAATTGAAAAATAAAATAAATAATAATAAAAAATACCTACTTCCGGGTTATGAGCAAGTATCGCGAGAATACGCAATCCACACGGGATTTCGCTGTCAACGCGAGATCACGCCGGCGTTGACAGCAAAATCCCATGTGGATTGCGTATTCTCGCGATACTCTTCGGCTACTCTACTACTGGATTGCTGAGGCCCACAGAGGACCTTCTTCGACTCAGTCGGTCGTCGCCTCTCTCGTCATTCGGGTACTCCTGGATCCTGCGCATTTGGAAAAGGTAGGCCGAAGCAGGGGGCTCCTCAGGGGGCTCCTCATTCCCTCCCGCCATCTCCCCTCATGTATTAAATATAAAATTAAATATATTTAAAGATGAAATAAGGGGAGATGGGATACATTAAAATAAGGGGAGAAGGGAGGATGGAATTAAATATATTTAATATTAAATAAAAATAAGGGGAGATGGGAGGATGGAATTAAATATACTTAATATTAAATTAAAATAAGGGGAGAGGGGAGATGGCGCCGGGGGAGAGGGCAGAGCTGGGGGAGGGGTGGAGCCGGGGTGGGGGCAGACCCTACGGCCCCCCAGGTCATCAGTGACCAGAATTCAGGCCCCTGGGCCGGTAGACATTGGACAGCCCTGAAATACACCAATGTGTAAAAAGATCCTCATTGGTAGTGCAATGTAATGTCTTCCTTATTAGGAATCCTCAATGCCCAAGTTCAATATAGGAAGAAAATATACTATTCAATATTGAATTGTCTTCCACAAGGATGAGGGAGTCAATTGATGCGGCAAACATAGAATCCAGGGATGCCAAATCCAGTTCTGAAGCCGAAATTGGCAAAGGTGGGGTCTCCATATCACGCAGAGAAACCAAAGAAGGGCAACAACGCCGCAAATGGAGTAGAGGAGCCGCTACCCGTGGTAGGCTGGGGCTGTAGGAAGCAGCCTGGGGCTGCAGAGAGCAGCCGACGGTGAAGCGTATGCTCAGTTTAAAGCCGGCAGAACCGTTTCGTTCTCGTAAGAACTTCCTCAGGGCAAGTAAAAAGCAATATATGGCGTCTAAACAGTCTCCATAGAAATATTTCAATAAATCATCTGTAAAAAATATATAAAGTCAGTCCAAAACACTCAAACACGGTAACCTAAAATACAATATAAATGACAAAGGAAGGGGATTCTAATATTTACCAATGCAGAGTAAAATATAAGAATCTAACAGCGAGGAAAGAACGAGGGGGGCTATCCCTCCCCAACCTACAACTCTATTACCAAGCAGCAGCACTCACATGGGTGAAGGACTGGGCAACGCTAACCAAAAGAAGATTGCTAATTTTGGAAGGGAGTGATATTCGGAGAGGCTGGCATGCATACCTTTGGTATGACAAAACCAAGGTAGAAAAACAATTTACGAACCACTATATAAGAGCGGCTTTACTGAAAACGTGGAGCAAATATAAAAACCAATTCCACCAGGTGACTCCCCTCTGGATCTCTCCAATCGAAGCCCAACACAAGAAATAACTTCCTCTAACCAAATGGTACACATATAAAGACTTAATTGAAAGAGATGGAGAGGCTTGGAAGCTGAAAACGCTGGAAAACCTAAGAGACGCAGGTATAAACCTGTCGTGGTTTCACTACGCCCAACTTAAAGACTATTTTAGAGAAGATAAAAGAAACCACTTCACCCAGACTCAAACGACATGGGATTTGGTTATGGCAAAAGACAAGAAGCTGATAAGAATATTATACAATCAATTATTGGAGAGGGACACTGAAACGGAAGTTGTCAAAGACAACATGATTAAATGGGCGCAAGATTTCGGTCACTCCATATTACTACGAGAATGGGAAGAAATATGGAGGAAGAACATGAAATACGCCGGTGCAACAACAATCTCGGAGAACTGGATGAAACTGTTCTATCGCTGGAATCTGACCCCGCAAAAGCTAGCCAAACTTTATAAAAATTTAAATAACAAATACTGGAAGTGCAAGGAGCAGCTAGGCACCTTCATGCACTGCTGGTGGTCGTGCCAGCTAAATAAAAAATTCTGGAAGAAGATTCACATACACATTCAGAAGATCTTAGAGATTGAAATTGAGCTTAAACCAGAATATTACCTACCGTGTTTCCCCGAAAGTAAGACAGCATCTTACTTTCTTTTCCCCCGAAAAGTCCCCCGGCTTACTTTCGGGTACGTCTTCTTATAAACTAAGACGTGCCCGTCGCCACGCCCACGCCGCCGCCGCCGCCGCCACCAGCCCATCGGCCGCGGCACACCTCCGCGCGCGCAGCTTTTCCTTGGACGAAAGAAGGGAGGGGAAAGGAGCCAGAGGCGTGGCAAGCGGTGGCGCGTCACTCTGACGCGGCGCTGCTTCGCCACGGCTCTGGCTCTCTCCCTCCCTTCCTTGAGGCCTGACAGAAAGGTGCGCCGCGGAGGTGTGCCGCGCCGATGGGCTGGTTGCGGCGGCAGCTACGATGAGGTACGGCTTTGGAAGACGGCTTATATTAGCCGACCCCCCTGACACCTCAATACGTCTTACAATCGGGGTGTCTTACTATCGAGGAAACACGGTATTAAACCTAATGGAGGGTAAACTAGACACGGAAAAAGACAAAATATTCTTCTTCATGGCCGCGGCAGCAAGGGTGGTTGTGGCGAGGAACTGGAAGCTGGAAAGTTCCCCAGACCCAACAGAATGGGCTATAAAACTATCCGAATACATGGACGTTGACTCACTAAAAAGCCTAGTAAACAATCAGAGCCCAAAGTCTAAGACAAACTGGCAACCCATAAAAGCCTATCTAAAAAACACAGAGATTTAATGAGGCAATGCAAACAACAAAAGAATAAGGGAGGGTGTTTGAAAGTACACTCGGATTTTGTGAACGTCTAGCAAAGATGGATCCCCTGCCATCCTGACTGGGAGACCAAGAAACTTTTCGGCTGACATATCAGTTAGCAATTCCTCACTGTTTTCTTTTCCTTTCTTTTTCACTTTTTCTTTCTCTTTCCTTGCTCTTCTCCTTCCCCCTCTTTTTCTTTTCTCCCCTATCCTGTGCTTACCCCCCCCCCCCTGTTTTGCCCCTTCTATCCACTTCCCCTTAACTTTCTCTTCTATCTATATTTTATTCACTGACTGTAAAACAAACTCAATAAAAAGAATTTTAAAAAATTACCACTGCATAACGCATTCTCATCATGTAGATCAGGGCTGCTCAGGAAGTCGATCGCGATCGACCAGTCGATCCCGGGACCAAAGGAGGTTGATCCCAGCTGGATGGGGCGCATCTCAGAGGGGATGGAGTCAGGCCCCTCCCTGGCTTCGGCACTCCCAGCAGCTGCTCCAGCCTTGAGTAGGGCAGGGCCAAGCCAGCCTTGTGCTAGCTATGCCACCACTGGCTTGGCACTGCCATCCTCAAGCCTGGAGAAGCTGCTGGGAGCTCAAAAGCCAGAGGGGAGGGGCGGGGCTTGGCGTGGCCTGGCTCCACCCCCTGGCTTTTTTACCGGCAGCTTCTCCAGGCTTGAGGATGGCAATGCCAAGGCAGCCTTGTGCTAAATGCCAAGGCAGCCTTGTGCTAGCTATGCCACCACTGGCCTGGCACTGCCATCCTCAAGCCTGGAGAAGCTGCTGGGAGCTCCAAAGCCAGAGGGGAGGGGCGGGGCTTGGCACAGCCTGGCTCAACCCCTCTGGCTTTTGCTCCAGCAGCTTCTCAGGTTTGAGGATGGCAATGCCAAGGCAGCCTTGTGCTAACTATGCCACCACTGGCCTGGCACTGCCATCCTCAAGCCTGGAGAAGCTGCTGGGAGCTCCAAAGCCAGAGGGGAGGGGGCGGGGCTTGGAGCAGCCTGGCTCCGCCCCCTCTGGCTTCCGCTTTACCAGCAGCTTCTCCAGGTTTGAGGATGGCAATGCCAAGGCAGCCTTGTGCTAGCTATGCCACCACTGGCCTGGCACTGCCATCCTCAAGCCTGGAGAAGCTGCTGGGAGCCTCCAGGCTTGAGGATGGCAATGCCAAGGCAGCCTTGTGCTAACTATGTCACCACTGGCTTGGCATTGCCATCCTCAAGCCTGGAGAAGCTGCTCGGAGCTCCAGCCAGAGGGGAGGGGGCGGAGCTTGGCATGGCCTGGCTCCGCCCCCTCTGGCTCTGCTCCGCCCCCTCCCCTCTCCAGCCTTGAGGAGGTAGATAGATCTTTCTGACTTGGTTTTATTATAAGTAGCTCGCATGCTGAAAAAGTGTGGGCAGCCCTGATGTAGATCAAAGCATCAGGCCAGTAAAGTGTGTGGCTAAGAAAGCAGTTATCTCTTAAGCAGTTATATTTGCTATATTCTTTATTATACTGATTGACATTATTATTATATGGTTGAACTTATAGACCCTGTTGGTTTTGGTTTTTTGTTGAAGCGGAGGAAAGACAGGGGATAACGGTGAAAGGATGTAGGATGGATGTTCATTCCAGGATATCGGGAAATACAGGAGGGAATGGGGTAAGACAGTTCCCTCTGCTTTCCCCATTCCCCTCCCCCAACCGTCTCATGAACACAATGGTCATTGTTTAAAAAAGGAGTAATCTAGAACACTGATTTTCAACCAGTGTGCCGTGGAACACTAGTGTGCCGTGAGAGATCCACAGGTGTGCCGTGGGAAATTATTTTCGAACTTCATTCATATATAAACTATAAGGCGCATCTGTCCCTTTAAGAAACGGAACCATAGCATTCTCACGTCACCTAACAAGGGACGCGAGAGTGCTATGGTCGCGCCATCTTGGATTCGCTCAGACGTGGCTAAGTAAACAAAATTAGAGTTAGTGCTGCAGGTGCGCGTCAAGCGACAGTGGCAATTTGGGATCACAGCAAGACAAGCGAGTGAGACTGACAGCTGTCGAGCAAGAGCTTCGTGTGTGTCTTTCTACCATTCCTGCCAGGATATCTATTTCGTGTTCATCGAAACAGGCCCAGGTTTCACACTGAGTGAGTGTATTAATACATTTAAAAACATATTAACTATATGTATTACTGTGTTAGAGTGTCATTTTGGTTGGTGGTGTGCCCCATGATTTTGTAAATGTAAAAAATGTGCCATGGCTCAAAAAAAAAAAGGTTGAACATCACTGGTCTAGAAAAGGGAATGTGATAGTGCCACTGCTTCTTTGTGTATTTCTGTCGTGTTCCTCATGTGGAGTGTCACTTTCTAAAGAAGAGAACATTGTCCACAAAGGATGATAACGTATACTCCATGCCAGAAAACCACAGCTCCTGGCCATGTGAAGAAAGAAGACTTTCTGCAGCAGGCATGTAGCCAGGGGGGGGGGCTAAGGGGGCTTCAGTCCCCCCCCCCGAAATTCTCAGGGTGGTCTGCGAGAAGGCCTTACTGGTACATTATTTAAACTGTTATGTTTATTCATATCATGATCTGATCACCATGCTCATTATATCCCACATTAATGGGGTTATTGGGATAACAATACAAAAGGTTTGCTAGGGTAGACCCTCTTCCACCCAGTCTCAGCCCCCCCCGAAACAAAATCCTGGCTACGGCCCGGTTCTGCAGGGAAGTACTCTCCGTGCAAATACAGTGATAGCAATGCATGAGGATCGCATATAACTAACACACTTCCCTCCGTTCCCATATTTGAAATAGGCAGATCTATGGCGTTGGAATAGGAGTCGTGAATCCAAACTGTTTCTGTGTTGTAAAACAGAGCTTAACATTTCCAAGTGCTTGACTGATCTCTGCCTATTTTTGAGTGACTTCTGTTTAATGAACGCAATGAATAAATATTTTTAGGACCTTCCAGAGATATAAACATTAAATCTTGTGTGAGAAGAATGCTATATATATATATAAAAAAGACCAGCCGTTAATTTTGGTACATTGGGTTGCATCTCAATTGCATAGCCATTAAGTGAAGTGGTGTGAAACAAACCTGTTTTTTACATGGCCTGCTAGATGTAAACGAGGAATGTGATGTGGTTAGGCTGGTAACTAATTTAAGATTAATTTCAGAACAAAAGGAAGTGCTTAAAAATTTCTCATTTATTTTTTCCATTCCTTTTTTATTTCCATTTTTTTTCTTTATTGTGCTGTGAAATTGTCTATGGATATGGCTAATAACCCTACTAAATAACCCTCTCATGAATAGCTTTTGTGGGTTTGTTTTTGAAAAATTACTGTTTTAGGACTGTGATCAGCCAGTTGCAGTTTCCTCAGAAAAGTAAGTGGAAACGGGGTTTTTTTTCTTTTCTTTCTGTTCTTTAAGGATGACTTTTTGTCAGGGTGAGTAATTCTTTCCCTGGAAGATAATAATTACCTAAATGTGTGTGTGTGTGTGTTTGTGTTTCTATGTGTGTTTTAAGAAATGGTTCAGTCTAGTTATCAAGAGATCCATTTTCCTGGTTGTTCCACTGAAAACAAACAACAACTGTCTACTCTGAAGCAGTGTTTCCCAACCGCTGTGACGCGGTACAGTAGTGTGCCGTAAAGGACCTCCTGTTGTGCCGCGAGAAAAGCTCTCTGCCCCCTTCCTTCCCCCCTCCTCCTGCCGGACTCCTGCTGCTTGGGGGGGGGAGGAGGAAGGGCAGGGTGGCGATGAAGAAAAAGAACAAGGGGCCGGGGCGCCGCCTCCTTCGGCCGTTTCCCCAGCCAGCCTCCAATCCGCCATGACTCTCGCCCCTCGCTCGCTGAAGCTACACGGAGGAGGAGCCCCGCCCACTGATGCCCATCCGCCGCTCATGATCATGTTCCTCCTCCTCCGCACGGCTTCAGCGAGCGAGGGCCGGGCATCATGGTGGAGAGCGGGGACGGGGGCCATTACTCCCACCCCTCGTTCGCACTGCCCCCTCAAGGCTGGAGAAGCTGTGGGAGAGCTGAAGCCAGGGGAGGGGCGGGGCATGGTGCAGCCTGGCTCTGCCCCCTTCTCCCAGCTTCAGCTCTCCCACAGCTTCTTCAGCCTTGAGGGGGCAGTGCCAGGCCAGCATTGTGCTGCCTCTGCCACCGCTGGCTTGGCACTGCCCCCTCAAGGCTGGAGCAGCTGTGGGAGAGCTGAAGCCGGGGGAGGGGGGCATGGTGCGGCCTGGCTCTGCTCCCTTCTCCCAGCTTCAGCTCTCCCACAGCTTCTTCAGCCTTGGGGGGGGGCAGTTCCAGGCCAGCATTGTGCTGCCTCTGCCACCGCTGGCTTGGCACTGCCCCCTCAAGGCTGGAGCAGCTGTGGGAGAGCTGAAGCCGGGGGAGGGGGGCATGGTGCGGCCTGGCTCTGCTCCCTTCTCCCAGCTTCAGCTCTCCCACAGCTTCTTCAGCTTTGGGGGCAGTTCAGGCCAGCATTGTGCTGCCTCTGCCACCGCTGGCTTGGCACTGCCCCCTCAAGGCTGGAGAAGCTGTGGGAGAGCTGAAGCCGGGGGGAGGGGCATGGCGCAGCCTGGCTCTGCTCCTTCTCCCAGCTTCAGCTCTCCCACAGCTTCTTCAGCCTTGGGGGCAGTTCCAGGCCAGCATTGTGCTGCCTCTGCCACCGCTGGCCTGGCACTGCCCCTCAAGGCTGGAGCAGCTGTGGGAGAGCTGAAGCCGGGGAGGGGGCATGGTGCGGCCTGGCTCTGCTCCCTTCTCCCAGCTTCAGCTCTCCCACAGCTTCTTCAGCCTTGGGGGGGGCAGTTCCAGGCCAGCATTGTGCTGCCTCTGCCACCGCTGGCTTCGCACTGCCCCCTCAAGGCTGGAGCAGCTGTGGGAGAGCTGAAGCCAGGGGAGGGGCGGGGCATGTTGCGGCCTGGCTCTGCCCCCTTCTCCCAGCTTCAGCTCTCCCACAGCTTCTTCAGCCTTGAGGGGGCAGTGCCAGGCCAGCATTGTGCTGCCTCTGCCACCGCTGGCTTGGCACTGCCCCCTCAAGGCTGGAGCAGCTGTGGGAGAGCTGAAGCCAGGGGAGGGGGGGCATGGTGCGGCCTGGCTCTGCTCCCTTCTCCCAGCTTCAGCTCTCCCACAGCTTCTTCAGCCTTGGGGGGGGGCAGTTCCAGGCCAGCATTGTGCTGCCTCTGCCACCGCTGGCTTGGCACTGCCCCCTCAAGGCTGGAGCAGCTGTGGGAGAGCTGAAGCCGGGGGGAGGGGCGGGGCATGGCACGGCCTGGGTCCTCCCCGGGCTTCGGCACTCCCAGCAGCTGCTCCCAGCAGGCCACCATCCCCCAGCCATTCTTTACTGTGTTAGAGTGTCATTTTGTGTCATTTTGGTTGGTGGTGTGCCCCAGGATTTTTTAAAGGTTAAAAGTGTGCCGCGGCTCAAAAAAGGTTGGGAAACACTGCTCTGAAGAACAGCAAGCAACAACAATGGGGGTAAATACAATATACAGCTTATAGATGTATATAAAGGTCAAAATCCATACACAAATAACAAATCCATGTCTCCACGCTTGTTATGGTGCAGTGCAACGGCATATAATGTAAAGTAGTCAAAGGTACAGGAGCATCAATACATACTATCAATAATTCAAAAGGAGCAAAAGTACATATTAATCAATGCACAAATATCGAATCCATGTCTCCACATTTAATACAATGTAATGTAATAGCATATAATATAACATTTTATCAACAGTTCAAAAGGCGCAAAGGTTCAAATTCACAACAGTTACATATGTAAAGCATTAAACATATAAACATTGAAGCATTGGGCAAAATACTAACAGTCCTCCGGGTGTATAAGCGATATGCAACCATCACGGTATTGTCTATACATAGTTAATGCATATCGCTTATACACCTGGAGGACTGTTAGTATTTTGCCCAATGTTTATATGTTTAATGCTTTACATATGTAACCGTTGTGAATTTGAACCTTTGTGCCTTTTGAACTGTTGATAAATTGTATTGATGTATATGTACTTTTGATTATTATATATTATATGCCATTTCATTGCATTATATTAAATTTCAGATGTAGGGGGCGCTGGCGATTCGATTTTGAAATGATTTCTGAATTTTGGGGGGGGGGGAGTTGGAAATTTCCGAAATTTCTGAAGTTTCCGAAGTTTCCGAATGGCGTTGTTAATGGCAGACACGCATGCGCAGTAGGAAAGAAACAGCACTGGCACTGGGGAAACTTCAAGGGATTGTCCCTCCCTCATTTTTAGACCAATCATGATGAAACTTACTACAGTAGTAGAACACATGGATCACTGTTAGCTCACCAAATTTCATAACTTTTGACTTGTCCATGTATTTTTGGCAAATTTTCAAAGTTTTTATTAAAAGTTTTTATAGACTGACCCTGCTTAAATACAAGTTCTGACTTGGTTTTGCTACAGGGCTAGCATGGCTCAGGGAGAGTGCGCCGGCCTAATAAACATAAGTCCGTGGGTCCTGCCAAGGGAAATTTTTCAATTTTTTTAAAGCATTTTTTAAATAATAATGGAAATAGGTTCCTAGTTTGAATTTTGAAAGTGTTTTTCCTGTTTCTTTGTGTGGTCTTTACTTTGGAACAGGCCCGGATTACCCATAAGGCCACCCTAGGCCATGGCCTAGGGCGGCAGATTTTGGGGGGCAGCGGATTCGGCCCCCCAAAAACTATTTTTTTTAAAAAAACGCTCCCTCGCAGCGCTTTCCCCCCGCCCTCTCCCGAGAGAGTCATCCTACCTGCTGCAGCGGGCTTCCCTTCCTCCTCCTGGCTGCCTCCTTCCTTTGCAAGGAGGCGGCCCAGGCGGCGAGGAGGAGGGCGGGACTTCCCTTCCTCCTCCTCGCGCCTTCCTTTCGGTCGCAGGAGGAGGAGGAGGCGGACGGAAGCCGCACGGCACTGGTTGTAGAGCTTCCGTCCGCCGCCTCCTCCTCCCACGACCGAAAGGAAGGCGCGAGGAGGTGGACGGGAGCAGCACGGCCAGGGCTGGTGCTGGTGCCGTGCGGCTTCCGTCGCCGCCTCCTCGCGCACTCCTTTCGGTCGCAGGAGGAGGAGGAGGTGGCAGAAGGCAGGAGGGGCACCGGTGCAAGCGAGGCGGCGGCGGGGAAAGCCGCGTCAGTCGCCCCAGGGGCGGGACTTCCCCCGGCTCCTCCCTCACGCAGATTCCATTACTCCTCCCTTCACTGAAGGGAGGAGGGGCGGAGCCGCTGCCACATGAGGGACAAAGCGTGAGGGACAAAGCCGCCGCCTCGCTCGCCCGTGCCCCAAACACGAGCGAGGAGGCGACGGGGCAGGGGAAAGCCACGTCAGTCGCCCAAGGGGCGGGACTTCCCCCCGGCTCCTTGTCCCTCGTGCCAGCCCCGCCCCCTGCAAGAGGCCCCGCCCCCCAGGGGGTGGCATTTAGACAGGGGGCCTAGCGCGGCACAGTCCGCTAATCCGGGCCTGCTTTGGAAGTAGTTGTTCTACTCCAGAAACTTTGTGTGGCACAAACTGTTAATTTGGGGGAGAACAGAAATCATATACAGCGAAGACCCCATCAAGGGCCATCTAGACTGACCCCCTTCTTTGGAATCAAGAACACGGTTTCTCGCCAAAGGGAGGGGAATGGGGTCTCAGGAGCATAAGACAATGAGACAACAGAAGACATGTGAAGCTTTTGAGGCAATTTTATATACATGAAAGATGTAATTTCCCAAAGTACCACGTGTAAGCCCAAGGAGAGGAAAGGGACCTCCAAACTTTGTTTGTGTTGATTCCCAAGAAAAGGATTGGATTAGTTGATTTCTAGTTTCCCAAAGTACCACGTGTAAGCCCAAGGAGAGGCTTAGAAGTAGTATAGTGGAATTAATCACGTTCCTTCCCTGCTTTTTCAAAAACAAAACCTATAAAGTTGATTAGTAACTGACCAGGGATCACCTGGTTAATCTCACAATTAAGCAGGGATTTAGAAATTTAACTGATTTCTGGAATATTAAATTGCCTCTAAGTCTGTCTATATATGTTGCATACTAATGGCATTGAATGTTTGTCTGTATGTGTGCATTGTGACCCGCCCTGAGTCCCCTGCGGGGTGAGAAGTGCGAAATATAAACGACGTAAATAAATAAATAAAATAGATCTAATACAATATTTTATTCACTGCATTACATCCACGGCACCTTACACCGTAAGATAGAAATATTGTATTAAGATAAGCAAAGGGTGCGGTCCTCCCCCAAAATTATAATCAAAATTAAGACTTTTTTTAATACAAGAAAAGACAAAAATAGAGACACTGATGCACAGAACAGAATTTTGGTTTTTTTAGTGATATAGAAACAAAGACATTGAAATGTTTTAACCTCCTTGAACAGTGCTTCAGCTTCATTGGATATACTGAAGGGAGCAGAGGTTGAGAGAATCACAAAAAAACAGAACGACTGCCTTCCAGATGCTTAATTAAAAATCCATAATAAATATCTCTAGTTCAAAAGCAATTGCTTCCTGGAACACAGGAGGGGAATGAACAATTTCAACTCAGTTGTTCCCTTTCTCCTCTCCTGCTTAATCACAAACCATAATTAGAGCACTTATATAAAATTACATTTGTCAAATTGCCCAAGAACTGTACCCTCAGAGGCTTTATCCACAAAGGGCAGGCCGTTATCACTGACGCCCCAGCCTGCAGACCTGTCTTTGGAGGTCCAATGGCAGAAAAGTAATTTCATTATCTTCCTTCACTATCTAATACAAATTTAATAACCATGAAAATTAGGTTCAGGTCAATTCTGCTTAGAGATAGTTTTCAAAACTCAGTAATTAGTTGGCAGAGATCTAAGTAGATCACACCAAGAATTCACACAAAAGACCCCCCAAAAAAGGAACTAACGTTCTTCTTTTCTCAAAACGGATAATGCATAAAAGTGTTTCCTTCTGCCAAGAACGAGACATATTATGACATGGATCATAAGAAAACTCTGACATTTTACAGATGTTGTGTGTGTGTGTTAAGAGTGACTTGAGAAATTGCACGTTGCTTCTAGTGTGAGAGAATTGGCTTGGCCGATTTACCGGCCGAGCAGGTTGCGGGGTGGCAGTTGTCCTCGCCACCATCTTTGTGGGATGGAGGGGGCTTCTTCCTCCCAGAAGCCCCCAGGTGGCGGGAAGGTTTCCCGCCACCAACGCCGGCCGGCCAATGACAGGGCAGCAAGAGGGCCTGGCAGCAATGAGGAGTAGGAAGAGAAGGTAAAGACCGATGAGGTGGAAGGAAGACCCCCCCCCCTCGCCCTCTTTACCTCCTCTTACTCCTCCTCATCGCCGCCGGGGTAGAGGGCCAAAGCAGCAGCAAGAGGCTCAGGCAGCAACGAGGAGGAAGACGAAGGTAAAGAGGACGAGGAGGGAAGAAGACCTGAGGCTAATACCGCATTGCGGACCTTTGCGACTTTTTAATCCTTCCTTCAAACCTTTGGATTACAAAACCAACCCAGGACATAAGATCCTCTACAGGAGGTGAGCTACTTCTCCTCCCTGTATGCTTGGACATAACCCAGTTAGTCCACGCCAACCGCAACGGACACATATAATCCGCATTATATCGGAAATGGACCTCCGGATGACCTTGGTCTCGGACTCCCACGGTTTCCATAACGTTAAGTACTCTGACATAGTATTCACAATATTTTGTATTATCATATGTAATTACCTTATATTATATGTATAGATCGCAATGCTTGCTATGCTAGTGTAAACTGATAAATGCTATATATATTTTGATACACTATTTATGCACGGTTTTTTCACTCAGTAACTGTTTATACCTTGCTTGGTCCTAGTTTTGTATAGTGACAAGGTATTACAGCTTAACCCTTTGTAGTTGTGAAATGCAAAAGAAAATAGCAGCCAATGTTTTATGATCAAATGTAAGCTGGCGGGGTGAGAAAGGCAGAGTAAGAAAGGAAGAAATAAATAGAAATAAAATATGTTTATTAGCAAGCTGGTTGAAAAAGTGTTGCCAATATCAACTGGGCACTGAAATTACCAAACAACAGACGGATCTATACTGACCCCTTATCCCAGGGCCAATCCAGCATGAAGTAAATAAAATTGGCTACTTCTCGGCCACTGCAGAGGCAAGGAAGAATCCAGTTTGCTGCCACTGAAAGACCATGCATGCTATCCCTTGTTGTTCTTTTTGTCCTGGTGGTCTCTGGGTGCACATGGGTCCTGCCAATTGCTTGTCACCTGCACTGATGTTGATCAGGTGAGCAGTGAGAAAATGGAGGGAGGAGGAGGAATCACACCCCATCCTCTACCCCTCCCCTCCCCTAATCTCTCTGACCAACATCACTCCAGTTGACCTCTCTGAACATATTCTCCCCTATGAACCGTCAAGAGTGCTAAGATCGTCTGGAGAGGCCTTGCTCTCGGGCCCACCACCTTCACAGGGCCTTTTCTGTGGTGGCCCCCCGGCTGTGGAATTCCCTCCCAAATGAAATTAGATCCGCCCCCTCCCTCCTGACTTTTAGGAAGCGGGTGAAAACGTGGCTCTGCAATGAGGCCTTTGCAGAATGAAGGAGAGATTGCGACGCGACTAAAGTCGCTAACCGCTAGATACGGACCGAATATATGGATAAAGTTGGACTTGATTTTACTTTGGCGAAAGGCTTTTAAAATGTATTTATTGTATTTTATTGTAAATTTTATTGTAAATTTATTATGCTTTTAGATTTTAAATGTTAGCATTGAATACTTGCTGTTTGCCGGTCTGAGTCCCTCTTTGGAGGTGGGAAGGCCGGGGTATACAAGTTTTAAATAAATAAATAAATAAATAAATAAATAACAGTATCCATGCTGCACCCACTGGCTGCCATGACAAGGAGAACAAGAGGGGATAGTAAGTGCCATCCCATGTCCCCAGACCATGCAAGCCCTGCAAACATGGCATGGCTAGGAACTGGCCCAACTGTTTACATGGGCCCAAAATCATTGGTTGTTCTGAATTTTGCGGCAGAACTCAGAGGAACCTGCATTAATGGATCATTACCATGGATCAGTTCTGTGTGTAGCTTGTCTGCCACGCTGCTGATTCTGGTGTACTTTGTAGTAAGTGGTCAACGTAAATGTGCCCAGAATCGTTCAACAGTCACTGTGCAGCTTTTTATTTTTATTTAGATTACTAGAGTACTAATCTTACTAGATTATATCATGTCCCTGGAACCTGGGTTTGGAGAACAATTTTTTCTCCAAACCCAGGTTCCAGGGACATGATATACCATAGATCAGAACCACAACCTTTATGATACCTCACCCCTCATACACATACATGAGGACAGACACATCTATGATGAAGCAGAAATGATTTGGGGAGCCTGACACATCTTGATGACCGCATAGATGTGAGATCTGAAGGACTTGGCCCATAACTTCAGTGGAACAACAAATGTTTTAGTAATCTAGTAAAGAGGTTTTTTTGTAATGCAACTGTGTAAGAACTCATATCTATGTAGTAGGGCTGTTATCAAATTTTGGATACGCCTGAATTTTGGAAGTTTTTCGGATACTTCTGACTCTTTTTTTGCAATTTCGAGAGCAGCCCTCCCAAAAGGAATTCTGAAATCCGAATTCCGAATTTTGAAATTCCGAATTCCAAATTTCGAAATGCCAAATTTCAGAATTCCGAATTTCAAAATTCCAAATTCCGAATTTTGAAATGCCGAATTCTGAATTTCAGATGTCATTTCTGAATTTTCTTGCTGATTGCTCATTGGCCGATGGCTAAGAGCTGATTCTCCCTTCTGCTGATTTTTTTGCCCATTTTTGAAAGCGGACACCATTTTTGAAGATTTCCGAAGACTACCGAATTTCGGAAATACTTCCGAATCAATTCCGAAATTTTTCGGAATTTTTTCAGAAGTCTAAATAATCCGAAACACAATCTATGACTAGATCCCAAAAGAAACTTTTTTTTTATCAAACAGCCCTACTATGTAGCCTAAAGCTCTGATATAGTGTAAAGGTGTTTTAATTATGTCTGAATCTTGCTTCATATGTCTATGTTGTGTACATAGTTGTAGAGTAGTTTTGTGTGTGTATGTGTGTGTGTGTGCGTGCTTATCTTTTTTGCTAGTTATCTCTCTACTGAATTCATCCATTTCCTTCAGATTTCAATGCCAGCAAAATAGCATCAAAATAATGAGTTTTGCATTTTTGTTTCCCTTGTGTAGAAGAACTCTACTCAAGGGAAGGAAAATCGAAAACTTTTACTTTCTACGGTGAACAATCGTCTGGCTGCTAATAAGATTGTGTTGGGGCCCATTTTTTATCGTTTATGTTGTAAATTGAAGGAGAAGATGTTTAAATTGGATATCTGAGGATCCTTTATTGCAAATATGTAATCACATTGCTGGAGGAGTCCGGGGAGGGGGAAGGCACGGTCGCAAAATTGTATTATCCTTACTTAAATGATAAACCATAAAGATGCCAGAATTTTTATATATTTTTTGCTCTCCAAATTTGTAAGCTCAGGTGCTTCCTCCTTCTGATAGGGATGTTGTGATATGTAAATGAGAGGTTTATTTAGTATGCGGATAAAAAAAGAGCTTTTTAAGTCCCCATTCCTTCTAACATCTTTAACAGCTGTGCAGTTTCTTACAAAATATGTTTTATCGTTTCAAGAAATGCTGTTAACCTCGCAGTTTTAAAACTGAATGAACAAGGCCTCTTGGACAAATTGAAAAACAAATGGTGGTACGACAAAGGAGAATGTGGCAGCGGGGGAGGTGACTCCAAGGTCAGCCTCAATGTCACCAAAGCGGGTAAACAGTATGTTGAGTAATTGGTGCATCTGCTGGGGTGTATTTCCTTCCTGCCGTGAAGCCCTTGACCATCTCCTAGGCATCGTGAAACACCGGGGCCAAAAAAAGAGACCCCGAGGTTCATAAGTATGCAATTACTGTCAAAGCAAAAATATTTGCGTCCTTCTAAGCAATTTAGGAATCTAAGTTATAGCTTCTCTTGTCATACTTGCAGCCTCACAAATAGTTTTTTACAAAAATATCAAATACATTTATGGGTTATACAAAGAGCAAAACTGTAATGTTGAGGAACCTGCCCAGGTATCTGTTGTGATGCAGACGCCAATTAAAGCCAAGCCCACATGTAAAAGGGGGTAACAAAAGGTTTATTGAACAAGGAATGGGAATGAGACTAACAAAAGACTAGCCTAACCGGCAAAAACCCACAAAAAAACCAGGGAAAGCCCAAAAAATCACTGTAGGAGAATCCAAAACAAACTTAGGATGTCCTCAGTGACGTCCTTCAAGGGATGATCCAAAAGCGTTGTCTGTAACCGGTCCGGAGTCAAGGGCAGGAGAATGACGGAGGAAACGAGGAGACAATCCAAGGTCCAACAGGAGAGAATGCCCAGTGGAGTTCAAACCCGTCACTAGGAACACACGGCTGTAGGAGTAAACTGGATCAGGAACATGATGCAAGATAACAGGATACCAAACAGGAATGCCAAACAGGATACCAGAAACAACTCCTTGCCCGCTGCAAGGAGTCACTCTCAAAGCCCACGTTATATAACCCTAAAGATCAGACTCGCCCAAAGAAGAACACTCCCCTTGATCAGGCGTTGCAGCTGCTTCCCTCTCTGCAGCTGACACTCCCTGTGAGTCTCTCCAAGCTCCCCAATGTCTCTCAAAACTTAGTGTTTCTCAATCATTCCCAGAAGTTTCAGAGGGCCAGTCTTTGTCACTTTCAAATCCCATAAAAGTATCACTACTGGAGTCTGCATTACAGGCATCCCTAACTTCCTGTACCAAAGTCCAATCTAAATCAGTATCACTTTCTTCTGACTCATTTTCCCCATCTCTGTGAAAGCCCTCAAAGGATTCAGAGTCAGTGGGAGACATAAGTATCTGCCAAATTCTCTTCCTCTGTTCCAACCTTTCTCTGCTGGAATCGCTTGCATTCCTTTTTCTGCCTGCTCCAGTGTTTAGATTACTCTCAGTCCCACCCAGTTGCATACTACACTTAGACGCTGATGACTCAGCGTCTTCTGCAGCCCTACTATCAGGCAACGCCGAGGGCTCAATCACAACAGTATCCTTCCTACCTCCCGAGTTAGATTTGAAATGGTTTAGATTGGCTATAGCTACTTAGGTTTATTGAGGTCACACAAACACACTTGCTTAACCAAAACTGTTGGGGTGTGTAGTTACAACCCACCGTCTGTTTACACAATTATCTTGCTTTTGAAAAGGCAACTCACAAAGATGTTTCTTTAGTTAAACCTTGTTTTGATGAATTCACCTTAGAGGCACATATACCCAAACCAAGTTTGGAAGACGGTTTAGCGTGATGGATACTCTAAAACAGGACTTCTTACGCTTTTCCCACTTGTGACCCCTTTCCACTTGCCAAATTTATTCCTTTTTCACCTAAACATTTTTTATGCAACCCTGTGTATATAGGTATATAAAATTGGTATAAAATCAAATATTTACTAATTATAAATCCTCATTTGCAAGGTTTGTTGAACGGGCTGATTTTCCTTTTTATAAAGTACAGTAAAGCATATCTACACAACATGAAGCGTATCTGTAAATGCTTCATGTTGTTGCTGACAGGTTCATGCAACTATCTAGGTGCCATTCAGAAGCTTTTTGTTGTTGTTATTTTGTCCCTGTCCACAACATCGAGCGAGGGGGCCCCAGTTGGGGTCGGGGCCCACAGTTTAAGAATCGGTGCTCTAAAACCGACCCTCCCTAAGTGGTAGACTGGCTAACTAAGGTAGTAGAGCAGGGGTGCTCACACTTTTTCAGCATGCGAGCTACTTATAAAGCAACCAAGTCAAAATGATCTACCTCCCCACTACTCAGAGAGCCATAAAAGCAAAATATTTGGAAATGTATTTCAGTGAGAGCCATATAATATATTTTAAGACTGAATTCAACTAAATGTGGGTATAATAAGCCCCTGAATGATTCTATTCATTCAGCCTCTGCTACTACTACTACTACTACTACTAATAGTAACAACAACAATAGGTTCCTAGAATACGAGACCTCCAAGGACCATCCAGTCCAACCTCCTTCTGCACCTGGGTGGCGTCGGGAGCCTGCGGGGCGGGACTGAGCCTTCCTCCCGCCCTGCCTACGATCTACCAGGACGCCCTACGCAATCTACCAGTAGATCGCGATCTACGTAATGAGCACCCCTGTAGTAGAGTATATGGATTTCGACAAACTGTCGCAAATATTTAAAAATCAGAAGAAAGAGAATCAAACCAATTGGAGATTACTAATAATATATCTACAGGAAAAAATGAACCTTAATATTTAATGATAACAAAAGAAAAAGGAATCAGAGGCAATTAGTTAGCGAAAGAATCAAGAAAATTTACCTATTTTGGGAGGACCATCTCTGTGGAATGGACTGGAAACACACATTAATTCAATCCACCAATAATAACTGCACGTAGCTACCTCACTTTCCCCCATCTGTACTCCTACTTTGTTTCAGTGGTCTTTGGGATTCACACAATGGAAAACCATTACAAGGTGGTGTTGGCAGGCCGGACACAAAACATCAGTGGGCATTTTTAAAGTCCTTGGACTTAAAAAAAATCCATCAATTTTCTCAGAAAGAGAATGTATCCAGGAAAAAGGAGCTTGCCTGGTAACAGTATGGTGGATGCATAGCTTTAACTGCAAATACACAGATTAGTGTCCCCCTGGCTCAACATAAAAACCAACCAAACCCCAAGAGGGGACGATTTTTCCCAAACAGGTATACTTTTATTATTATTATTATTATTATTATTATTAATTCACACTTGATTGGCCGCCCTTCCCGGAAGGCTCGGGGCAGCTCACAGCATATACATACAATCAAGTATAAACGATGATTAAAACGAGGTTAAAAACATATCTAAAGGTACAATAAAAACACGAAAACCATATGCTAAACAAGATAATATACAATAAGACAGATGGGCAAATGAGGCAACATATAACGGAGCCTGCAGTTCTTCCTACTCCAAACGCTTGCTGAAAGAGCAAGGTCTTCACCGCTTTTCAGAAGGAGAGGACGTTCTGCATGGCGTGTACGTCAGCAGGCAGCAAGTTCCAGAGTGTTGGAGCTATTATTGAAAAGGCCCGCCGGCGAGTTGCCGTCAGGCGGTACATTTTAGGCGAAGGAATAACCAAGAGGTTCTGTTCCTCAGAACGCAGCGATCTGGTGGGATACTACGGGATGAGGCGGTCCCTCAGGTACACTGGCCCCAGACCATGTAAGGCCTTAAAGGTTAAAACTAACACTTTGAAGGTGATCCGGCATTCTACCGGCAGCCAGTGCAGTTCGCGCAGAATGGGCGTGATGTGAACGCTCAGCGCACTCCTTGTGAGGAGGCGGGCTGCAGCGTTCTGCACCAGCTTGAGTTTCCGGATCACCGACAAAGGAAGGCCAATGTACAGAGAGTTACAGTAGTCCAATCTGGAGATGACCGTGGCTTGGATCACTGTGGCTAGGTCGCAACGGGACAGATAGGGGGCCAGCTTCCTTGCCCGGCGAAGATGGAAAAATGCCACTCTGCTGACGGCGGAGACATGCGCCATTAAATAACATTTGTCATATGACTACTATGTAAGCCAATAGTTCTGGGTTGACAGTAATTGCACACAAGTTGTTTAAAAATTTCCCCAGCAGTATGTGCCCGTTACCTGAAGCGATGGAGCAGGTCCCAGTTGTATGTCTGTCTCTAACCCTTGGCCTACCATCCATGACATAACAGCCACTGTGGCCTTTGCTCCGTCACTTTGCAATGCGATTCTATGTAGTTTTACTTGAATAACATAAAATAACATATATAATGTTATTTATGTTATTTTCCACGTGAAGAACTCCTGTAAACCTTGCCGTTTTGAAACTCAGTGAGGCAGGCGTCTTAGACAAGCTGAAAAACAAATGGTGGTACGATAAAGGTGAATGTGGACCCAAGGACTCTGGAAGTAAGGTCAGTTGCTGCAGTTCGGGACCTACTATTGTGTTCACGAGGGAGAGTTAATGATCACTTAGGGATGGAAATAAGTCGGCTATTGAATGGTCATCGTATAGGAGATAATTACCCTTTCCCTCCTTACCCCAGTGGGATAAATACAAGTCTTTGTTTGGTTTTTTAAAAATATTTAGAGGGGAATGCAACAGAATGAAATGATTCCCACTTATATCAAAGTCCTTCATCACCAGCCTCATCCAAGGAACAAGCAAAGTCCTTACATCCTTCAATGTTCACAACAGTAGAATATTTAAAGGGAAAGTAAAATCTATTGATTTATCTGTTTATTATCTTGCTCCTAATATGGAACCCTACCAATTTTATTTACTGACATAGTTGTTGGGAAAAGGTGTGTGTGTGTATGTACACACACACACACACACACACACCTTTTTCCAACAACTATGTACACACCAGATTTCTAATCTTTATTTAATGACATAATTGTTGGAAAAAGGTATGTGTGTGTATGTATGTACACACACACACACACATATATATACACACACACAGTTCAGTAGTCCTTGTGGTGGGTAAATGCCAGCCAACTTGGAGTTTTTAAAGCAGTATCCCTGCCCTTCACCCCATTTTAAAATAAGCTGGTTGCTTAAGGTAAGATTTACTAAATGACTTAATTAGCAATATAATTAGTGTCGTACAGGGTCAAAGCCTGAAAAACTGACATTCTCCTCAAGAATTGTGTTAGGTGTGCAATTCTGATTCAATAATTTGCTAGTGTTAGTTATAGACCAGGGCTGCCCACACTTTTTCGGCATGCGAGCTATTTTTTTTAAAAAAACAAGTCAACGCACTTCCGTGCGACGCACTTTCCACGTGCGTGCACTTTGCGCATGCATGCACCATCCGCACGCTGCTCCTCCCGCACGCCGCTCCTTCCACGGGGCATTGTGGGAACGAGGGAGCGCGAGGTGGGGCCTCCGGAGGCCCCACCTCGTGCTCCACCCTGCCTCTCCCTCGCTGGCAGTGGGAATGAGGGAGCGTGATGCGGGGCCTCCGGAGGCCCCATCTCACGCTCCGCCCTGCCTCTCTCTCACCAACAGCAGGAACGAGGGAGCGAGGCAGGGCCTTCGGAGGCCCCATCTCACGCTCCGCCCTGCCTCGCTCACCAACAGCAGGAACGAGGGAGCGCGAGGCAGGGCCTTCGGAGGCCCCATCTCACGCTCCACCCTGCCTCTCTCTCTCACCAACAGCAGGAACGAGGGAGCGCGAGGCAGGGCCTCCGGAGGCCCCATCTCACGCTCCGCCCTGCCTCTCTCTCTCGCCAACAGCAGGAACGAGGGAGCGCGAGGCAGGGCCTCCGGAGGCCCCATCTCACGCTCCGCCCTGCCTCTCTCTCACCAACAGCAACAGCAGGAACGAGGCCCCATCTCATGCTCCGCCCTGCCTCTCTCTCAGGGAACAGGGCCTCCTCCGAGGCCCCATCTCACGCTCCGCCCTGCCTCTCTCTCACCAACAGCAGGAACGAGGGAGCGCGAGGCAGGGCCTCCGGAGGCCCCATCTCATGCTCCGCCCTGCCTCTCTCTCACCAACAGCAGGAACGAGGGAGCGCTAGGTAGGGCCTCCGGAGGCCCCATCTCACGCTCCGCCCTGCCTCTCTCTCACCAACAGCAGGAACGAGGGAGCGCGAGGCAGGGCCTCCGGAGGCCCCATCTCACGCTCCGCCCTGCCTCTCTCTCACCAACAGCAGGAACGAGGGAGCGCGAGGCAGGGCCTCCGGAGGCCCCATCTCACGCTCCGCCCTGCCTCTCTCTCACCAACAGCAGGAACGAGGGAGCGCGAGGCAGGGCCTCGGAGGCCCCATCTCACGCTCCGCCCTGCCTCTCTCTCGCCAACAGCAGGAACGAGGAGCGCCCTGCCTCTCTCTCACCAGGCAGGGCCTCCGGAGGCCCCATCTCACGCCTCCACCCTGCCTCTCTCTCTCGCCAACAGCAGGGAACGGGCCTCCTCAGGGCCCCATCTCACGCTCCCACCCTGCCCTCTCTCTCACCAACAGCAGGAACGCAGGGCCTCCCTCCAGAGGCCCCATCTCACGCTCCGCCCTGCCTCTCTCTCTCACCAACAGCCAGGAGCAGGGCCTCCGAGGCCCCAACGCGCCCTGCCTCTCTCTCTCACCAACAGCAGGAACGAGGGAGCGCGAGGCAGGGCCTCCAGGCCCCATCTCATGCTCCCCCCTGGCGAGGCAGGGCCTCCGGAGGCCCCCTCTCACGCTCCACCCTGCCACGGAGCCCCGCCTACCGGAGTTAAGATGGGGAGCGCGAGGCAGGGCCTCCGGAGGCCCCATCTCACGCTCCACCCTGCCTCTCTCTCACCAACAGCAGGAACGAGGGAGCGCGAGGCAGGGCCTCCGGAGGCCCCATCTCACGCTCCGCCCTGCCTCTCTCTCACCAACAGCAGGAACGAGGAGCGCGAGGCAGGGCCTCCGAGGCCCCATCTCACGCTCCGCCCTGCCTCTCTCTCTCGCCAACAGCAGGAACGAGGGAGCGCGAGGCAGGGCCTCCGGAGGCCCCATCTCACGCTCCACCCTGCCTCTCTCTCTCGCCAACAGCAGGAACGAGGGAGCGCGAGGCAGGGCCTCCAGAGGCCCCATCTCACGCTCCGCCCTGCCTCTCTCTCTCACCAACAGCGGGAACGAGGGAGGGAACGAGGCAGGGGCCCCATCTCACGCTCCACCCTGCCTCCTCTCTCACCAACAGCGGGAGGCCCCCTCCAGACCCCATCTCACGCTCCACCCTTCCTCTCTCTCACTGGCAGCGGAGGCTGCATGGTTGCTTCTGGACGAGAGAGAGGTAGGGTGGAGGCCCCGCCTCGCACTCCCTTGTTCCCGCAATTCCCGAGGAAGGAGCACTGCGCACAAGGTGCGTCGTGCGCAGGGCAGAAACACCCCACCCGGCTGCAATCGACCTCCTTTAGACCCGCGATCGGCCAGTCCCGCCTCATGCTTCCTCGTTCCCGCAATTCCCCGAGGAAGGATCACCATGCACCCCATCCGGCTGCGATCGACCTCCTTTAGACCTGCGATCGACTGGTCGATCGCGATCGACTTCGTGGGCAGCCCTGTTATAGACAGACAACTCATTGAACCCATGAGATTTACAAAAGTGCTGACTTACCATTCAGCAGTTTGTTTTCCCAGAAGTTCTACTCTAATTCCCACTAGCAATCCAATTCAGACCAGTGTATCTATGCAGGTCATGCCAAAATAAGCTATAAACTATGAAGAATGTATTGAATTGAAACTGAGTTTTAAACATTACAACAAACCAAAACTCGATTAAATTTTCGATTAAAAGTCCATCAAACATACATGAACAAAATTGCAACCATGACTGAACTCCCCTGAAACCAACCTTAAAAACCAGTCAGTCATCCAGAGCGATGGAGGTCTATGCTGCAACCAAGGCGGGCAATGCAGGATGATGTGACCAGCCATTGACAGCCATCAGGCGATGCTGTGAACAGCAGAAGGAAGGAACTACCACAATCTTCATTGAACGAGGGCGGGTCAATAAGTCTGTGACTTTTTGAATGACACGCAGGTTTTTGGATTAAACAATCATTTTATTTTTCAACATCGTCTCCTTTGAGCTCTATACACTTTGTCCAACATTTCTCCATTTTTTTTATCCCTCCCAAAAAATAAGATTTGTCAAGGTCATCAAAATAGATATTTGTTTGTGAGATGATTTCATCGTTGGAGTCAAATCTCTTTCCGCCGAACTTTTTTTTTTAAGGTTTGGAAACAAGAAATAGTCACTCGGGACTAAATCTGGAGAATAGGGCGGATAAGGGAGCAATTCATGTCCCAATTCATGGATTGTTGCCATGGCAACTGCACATGTGTGCACCCTTCCATTGTCCTGGTCCCATCATGCAGAAAGCTTTCTCATACCCAAGTGATCATTTAAAATTGAAACCACTGAGCCATGTGAGATGCCTATGGCTTCCACAATCTCTCGCACTTTCAATTTCCTATCGGCCAACACCATATGGTGAATTTTTTTCTATTGTTTCGAGTTATAGAGACTTCAACTGGGCGTCCAGAACGTTCGGCATCTTCCGTGCTTGTACGGGCACAATGAAATTCAGTAAACCAATATTTTACCATTGAAATTGATGGTTCAGAGTCCCCATAGTATTTATCAAGCTTAGCTTTGGTTTGAGTGATGGTTTTTTCCGCAAAAAAAAAAAAGCGTAATGAGCACAGGAAATTCACTTTTCTTCCATTTTCTCCTCAAATCAGGCGGTAGTCTGCTATCAATGTCTGTCAAACACAAACTAAATGATGCAGCTTGTTCAAATTTTGACAGAAGTCAACTGACAGATGCCTGTTGACAGGAGCAGTGTTGCCCTTTCAGTTCAGAGGCGGGAAATTCAAAAAGTCACGGACTTATTGACCCTCCCTCGTATCATCACTTGGTGGCAAGAGGAGGCTGGTCACACCATCCTGTAGCATCCTGCTCACCTTTAGAAGAGAGATCTCCGTCAACCCAAGAGTTGATTGGCTTTTAAGGTGGACGTCAAGTCATTTGCAATTGTGATAATGCCATGAACATTTATAGCACCAGAATTGACTAACAGGATGCCAGTTATACTCTCCAAACCTAGAGAAGTTCAGACATACAAAATTTCTCAAGACTGTTCCCAACTGATCCAGTGAAGATAATGCAGTTAATGGGTAGAGATGGGCTTCTACAAGAGCCATTCCTTCTGACATGTTGCAATGATTTCCTTAAACCAGAGAACTTAAAAGCACTTTGACAGTGTGGTAGGGAGAGAGGGAAGCTAGCAGCTTCCATGTCAGTGGGGTAATGAATCGGCTCTGGCTTTTTAAAAGCTCTTCGCTGCTACAGCTTATTTTCAAGACATATTCACCTCTCTAATAGCTCAGACTGAAACCTAGACAGATTCACCACTGTAATGGCATAAAAGCCACACGCCACCATAAGTAGGAAGAAAGGGGGTTCAAAAAAGCCTTATCAGGGGCAGTCTAAGGTAATTTTTAATGGTAAGCAAACATTATTTTGGTGCCCCGCCCCAAAATATTATTTTGCCCCCCGCGCATGCCCACAAACTCCTGTGCGCAGGCGCAGAAGCCTGTAAACACAGCACTCCCTGTTCGGCACACCCCCCCTCCGCGCATGCCCAGAAGCTCCTGTGCACAGGCGCAGAAGCCTGTAAACACAGCACTCCCTATTCGGCATGTGCCCCCCGCGCATGCCCAGAAGCTCCTGTGTGCAGGTGCAGAAGCCTGTAAACACAGCACTCCCTATTCGGCACCCCCCCCCCTCCGCGCATGCCCTGAAGCTCCTGTGCGCAGGCGCAGAAGCCTGTAAACACAGCACTCCCTGTTTGGCACACCCCCCCTACGCGCATGCCCAGAAGCTCCTGTGCGCAGGCGCAGAAGCCTGTAAACACAGCACTCCCTGTTCGGCACACCCCCCCTACGCGCATGCCCAGAAGCTCCTGTGCGCAGGCGCAGAAGCCTGTAAACACAGCACTCCCTATTAGGCACCGTGCTGACGGCACGCAGGGAGGTTTGCTACGGCGCGGCGTCAGAGCGCACAAGGCCCAAAAGCGGAACATCGGCCGGACTCTGTTTGGCGGGCGGGGGAATGCGCCCTTTATCCAGATGGCGCCCCACTCAGCGGCATCCTTTGCCTACCAGTAGGGCCGCCCCTGAGCCTTATTATCCCCAGAGTTACCCCTACTCCCATTGTAGATGTGGGTTCCATTGCCGGCACAAGAAATGCATTTGTTTGAGTTGTAAAAAAGTGATTTAAATGTAATAGACATTAAATCTACTCTTATTTAACTAATGGATAGAGAGCTAGTCAGGTGTTTTATTTTGCCTTTCGAATAAATACATGAGGGCGCATTTAGCCTGAAAGGAATCACCACCATAGATCACGGAGTTGTTTTAATGATGCTTTAACAGACCCACGCTCAGGCCTCCATTAAACGTCAGCCGAGAGAATAGATATGCTTTATTGATGCCACGGTTAATTGTGCTAGACTATTTCACAGCCATTCGTAACCAAGGGACTAATTACACCCGGAAGTATTGTAATGTTTCTCAATGTCTTTTGTTAATTTGCTTTTCGTATATATATGTGTGTGTTTGTTTTGCAAAGCAGGACAGACCCAGTCTCTGAATGGCATTTGTCAGTGGCCGTCTCCCCCGCCCCCTGTTTATACTCTTGACGTCACTATATATAATGTCTCCGTATATAACGCAGTGTAGTATTTGTGTGTTTCCCCGGCCGCTTGTTCCTTGGAGTTAACGTCGGCACTTCTGTTTCCGCAGGACAAGACCAGCGCCCTGAGTCTCAGCAACGTTGCCGGCGTCTTCTACATTCTGGTCGGCGGCCTGGGCTTGGCTATGCTGGTGGCCTTGATAGAGTTCTGTTACAAATCCAGGGCAGAGGCGAAAAGAATGAAGGTGGCAAAGAGTGCACAGACTTTTAATCCAACTTCCTCGCAGAATACCCAGAATTTAGCAACTTATAGAGAAGGTTACAACGTATATGGAACCGAGAGTGTTAAAATTTAGGGGTAGGACTTAGGGCCTACTACAGTGAGTGGGTGATGCATCATCTTGTCCTGCGGTGTTGTGACCTGTCTGTCCAGTGGTGGTCCCTTGCTTGCTTCTCAAAGAGAGATTCCTCTTTTTGGAAAACCGGTTCAATTAATTTTGGCTGCAGATGTTTAGTATATTTCCTTATATGTGGCTAATAGACATCTGCATTTGCTTTTCTTTTTAATAAAATGCACTGGTATATATGTATACATGTATATATTTGATACAATTATATATGTACATATGTGTGTGCTATACATAATAGTATCAAATATATACATGTATACTGGTACATATACATCAGAGGGGAATATTTACCACTAGATGAAATTTTAGAGTTTGTGGTGAAATTTTAGTGTTGTTGATAAGAGGCAGGCCAAGCAAGATTTTTCAGTGTAGGAAGGGCTGGATATGCAAAACCTAGTATAGTCAGGCCCGGATTACCCATAAGGCCACCCTAGGCCAGGGCCTAGGGCGGCACGTTGGGGGTGGGGCAGCAGATCCGGACCCCCCCAAAAAGTTTAATTTTTTAAAAAAAAATTCAGAAAAAAAATTCAAAAAAATTCGGAAAAAAAAGTGTGCATGCACGTGGCGGCGGAAGCGCCCCTCCCCCTGCTGCTCGCGCTGTTCCGCCCCTCTTCCTTCAGTCAGTGAAGGAAAAGGGGCGGTGCCGGCGTGAGCAGTGGGGAGGGGGCCTAGGACTTCCCTCCGCCCCCTCCTGACGCAAGAGGCAGGAGAGGGCAGAGGGAAGTCCTGGCGCCGCCCCCTCCCTGCTGCTCGCTCTGTACCCGCCCCTCTTCCTTCAGTCAGTGAAGGAAAAGGGGCGGTGCCGGCGTGAGCAGTGGGGAGGGGCCTAGATCTCCTCCCGCCCCTCCTGACGCAAGAGGCAGGAGAGGGCAGAGGGAAGTCCCGGCGCCCCCTCCCTGCTGCTCGCTCTGCACCGCCCCTCTTCCTTCAGTCAGTGAAGGAAGAGAAGTGGTGCCGGTGCGAGCAGTGGGGGCGCCCCCACCCCCCGTACGCGCCCCCGCTCCCTGCAAGCAGCCCCCCCCCGGAGCGGGGGCGGCGCTTCAAGAGTGTGGTGTAATCTGGGCCTGAGTATAGTCACTTTTATTTATTTATTTATTTGTTCGACTTCTTAGCCGCCACTCCCTGGTGGCTCAGGGCAGTTTACAATCCCGGAGAAGTAAACAACAATGAACATTAAGCACTAAAAATGCAGTGGTAAACATTAAAATATTACATTAAAGACAACAGTACTAACTAGAAGTAACATATATGGCTAGACTGACTCAGCATTAAAAGCTTGCCAAAATAGCCAGGTTTTACATGCTTTTCGGAAGGTCAAAAGGTCACGGAGTGACCTGACCTCTGGCGGCAAGGAATTACAGAGCGTAGGGGCAATGATGGAGAATGCCCTTCTTTCTGTCGACATAAGACGATAAGCTTGGCGCTCGGGATGAGGAGAAGGTCTTGGTCCTCAGATCTCAGTGATCTCATGGGATAGTATCGGGTAAGGCCAGTGGTTCTCAACCTGTGGGTCCCCAGATGTTTTGACATTCAACTCCCAGAAATCCTAACAGCTGGTAAACTAGTAGGGATTTCTGGGAGGTGTAGGCCAAAACACCTGGGGGCCCACAGGTTGAGAACCACTGGATAAGGCGGTCCCTCAGGTACACTGGGCCCCGACCATACAAGGCCTTGAAGGTCACAACCAACACTTTGAAGGTGATCCAGAATTCAATAGGCAGCCAGTGCAGTTCCTGCAATACAGGTGTAATGTGGTGGCCCACAGGGGTGCCTGTGAGCACACGGGCTGCAGCGTTCTGCACTAGCTTAAGTTTCTGGGTCACCGACAGAGGTAGGCCACTGTAGAGAGCGTTACAGTAGTCTAATCTTGAGATGATCATCACTTGGATCACCGTGGCCAGGTCGCGTCGGGAAAGGTAGGGGGCCAGCCTCCAAGCCTGGCAAAGATGGTTTTAAAACAGGGGTGCTCACACTTTTTCAGCATGCGAGCTACTTATAAAATAACCAAGTCAAAATGATCTACCTACTCCCACTACTCGGAGAGCCATAAAAGCAACATATTTGGAAATTTATTTCAGTGAGAGCCATATAATATATTTTAAGACTGAATTCAACTAAATGTGAGTATAATAAGCCCCTGAATTTATTCATAATAATAATGATGATTATTATATTCATTCCGCTTCTGCTACTACTAATAATAATAGTAATAGTAACAACAACAATAGAGAGTAGAAGGAGACCCCCAAGGACCATCCGGTCCAACCTCCTTCAACCATAAGGGAAAAACACAATCAAAGCACTCCTCACAGATGGCCATTCAGCCTCTGATAATAATAGTAATAGTAATAGTAATAGTAATAGTAACAACAACAACACTAGGTTCCTAGAGTAGAAGGAGACCTCCACGGGCCATCTAGTCCAACCTCCTTCTGCCGCAAGGGAAAAACACAATCAAAGCATTCCTCACAGATGGCCATTCAGCCTCTGATAATAATAATAATAATAATAATAACAACAACAAGGGTTCCTAGAATAGGAGAAGACCTCCAAGGGCCATCCAGTCCAACCTCCTTCTGCCATAAGGGAAAAACACAATCAAAGCATTCCTCATAGATGGCCATTCAGTCTCTGATGATGATAATAATAATAGTAACAACAACAACACTAGGTTCCTAGAGTAGAAGGAGACCTCCAAGGGCCATCCAGTCCAACCTCCTTCTGCACCTGGGTGGCGTCGGGAGCCTGCGGGGTGGGACTGAGCCTTCCTCCCGCCCTGCCTGCGATCTACCAGGACGCCCTACGCGATCTACCAGTAGATCGCGATCTACCTAATGAGCACCCCTGATTTAGAATGTGTGGGCCTGACTTGGACATAATTTCCATAGGAACAAGTCTACAAGTAGGTTGTAATATTTTGAGTATTGGACTAGGGTGCTGGGCGCACAGGACCTCCATGTTTTTTCAGTCATAGAAATCCACTAGATGACCTTGGGCAAGTCACCCCTCTCAGCGTAAGAAAAAGGCAATGGCAAACTACCTCCAAGTACATCTTGCCAAGATAATGGTAGAATCGCATTGCCATAAGTCAGAGTCGACTAGGGGGCACATAGCAACAGGAGATGGCAATCCTGTAGGTAGCCTGAGCCCAAACCATGTAGGGCTTTAAGGGTCAAAACCAAAACCTTGTACTTTGCCTGGAAACTAATTGGCAGGCAGTGGACTGACTTTAAGACAGGTGTAATATGCTGTCTTCTGGGTGTCCCTGTGACTAACCTGGCTGCCATAGTTTGAACCAATTGGAGTTCCCAAACTTGGTACAAAAGTAGCCCAATATAAAGCACATTGCAGAAGCCCAACCTTTAGTTAGCCAACAAGTGCACTACCATCTATAAGTCCTCCAAATCTAAGAAGGGGCTCAGCTGGCATATCAGATGAAGCTGATGGTCAGCACTCTTGACCATCACATTTACCTGGGCTGACATTTGGAGAGACATTTGGATTAGGCCAACTAATCACCATATTTAGCCTCCAGGATCAAATTAGTGGCTTACCATTGAATACTGTCAGGGGTGAATTAAGCCGTTACGCCGATTACACACCCGCGTAAGGCGCCACATACTCAGGGGCGCCAACATGGGTCGTCTTCGGCGTCCCCTCGCTCATTCTGCTTTCTTTCTCCTCTGGTGCTCGGGGAGAACTAGAAGAGTGTGCTGCCGGAGGAGAACAAGATGTGCTGGCTATGGCAACCCTGCGTCAGTCAGGTACAAAAGTCTGCCAGCCAGCGCACGTGCACGCAGCCCCCTTCCTCCTCCAAACATGAGCGTGTGCGCACGCCATTCCCCTCGCACGCGCCCCCGACATGCACCATATCCAGACCTACCACCGGGAAGAGCAAAGCTGGACAGGGCTTCCCCGGGGCCCCATGCAGCCCATCCCACCCGCCTTCTTTGGCAGCGCCGCCAGGACCCCGGAAGAGAGGACGCGCTGGGAGGAAGAAGGTTGGTGGGATCCGGATAGACCTCTGCCAGAAGGGGTCACGCCGTGCCCGCTGAAACGGAGTGGGCTAGGCTGCATGGTCCTTGGGGCCCCCTCCCAACTCTAGAAGTCTTGCAACAACAGTAATAAGAATAATGTACAATAATATATTAATTCTGAATATATAGTAGTAATAATAATAATACCTTCTTGGCATTAGGGGGTTGACTGTATGGCCCTTGCAGCCCCTTCCAACTCAAGGAGTCTAATAATAACAATAATAATGATGATAGCAATAACAATAACAATAATAATGTATAATAATATATTAATTCCAAATATATAATAATAATAATAATTCCTTCTTGGCATTAGGGGGTTGGACTGGATGTCCCTTGCAGCCCCTTCCAACTCTAGGAGTCTAATAATAGCAATAATAATGATAGCAATAATAATAACAATAATAATGCATAATAATATATTAATTCCAAATATATAATAATAATAATAATATTCTTTCTTGGCATTAGGGAGTTGGACTGGATGGCCCTTGCAGCCCCTTCCAATTCTAGGAGCCTAATAATAGCAATAATAATGATAGCAATAATAATAATAACAATAATATATTAATTCCAAATATATAATAATAATAATAATTCCTAATTGGCATTAGAGGGTTGGACTGGATGGCCCTTGCAGCCCTTTCCAACTCTAGGAGTCTAATCATAGCAATAATAATGATAGCAATAATAATAACAATAATAATGTACAATAATATATTAATTCCGAATATATAATAATAATAATAATTCCTTCTTGGCATTAGGGGGTTGGACTGGATGGCCCTTGCAGCCCCTTCCAACTCTAGGAGCCTAATAATAGCAATAATAATGAGAGCAATAATAATAACAATAATAATGTATAATAATATATGAATTCCTATTTGAAAAGGGGGCAGGACTAGATGTCCCTTGGGGGTACATCTCAATTCTATAAGTCTAGCAACAACAACAATAAGAATTATGTACAATAATATATTAATTCCAGTTTGGGGGGGGGGGCAAAATACTGTTCGCTTACCATTTAAAATTACCTTCGTCCAGCCCTGAATACTGTAATAAGATTTTTTTTCAAAACAAGCTTAATAGGAACAAAGACCAACCATTTGTTCCCATTGTAGTCAACACAGTGAGAATCAGGACAAGAAGTCCCCTCTCCACCCACTATTTTCCAGCAATTGGTATAGAGAAAGGTATGGGACATTGTTCTTGTCCAATGGAGATGTTCAATTGTTAGTTACGTTATTGATCAATATGGCTTGCTTCTGAGTAAACCTGAAGAGAAGTAGCGTCTGCAGAAATGTAGGCACTGCCCTTGAAACTTTAGTCATAAGAATGCTTGGAAGAGCTTTATGCTCCACCACTTGAAACGGGATCTTGGTCCAGGTCTATAGTTTGTGAACTTGGTAAATACGAAGGCGGGTCAATAAGTCCGTGACTTTTTGAATGAAACACAGGTTTTTGGATTTAAAAAAAACATTTTATTTTTCAACGTCGTCTCCTTTGAGCTCTATACACTTTGTCCAACGTTTCTCCAATTTTTTTTTATCCCTTCCAAAAATAAGATCTGTCCAGGTCATCAAAATAGGTATTTGTTTGTGAGATGATTTCATCGTTGGAGTCAAATCTCTTTCCACCGAGCCATTTCTTCAGGTTTGGAAACAAGAAATAGTCACTCGGGATTAAATCTGGAGAATAGGGCTGATGAGGGAGCAATTCGTATCCCAATTCATGGATTGTTGCCATGGCAACTGCACATCTGTGCACCCTTGCATTGTCCTTGAGCAAAATAACTCTTTTTTTGGCCAAATGCAGTCATTTTTCCCCAAATCCTCATTAAATCGACCCAATAAGTTGGCATAATATTCATAATATTGATTATTTTACCCTTTTGAAGGTAGTCAATGTGGCTTATACCGCGTGCATCCCAAAAATTGGTCACCATGACTTTATTGGCTGACAAACCCACCTTGGCCTTCTTTGGCGCCGATTCACCCCGAGAAACCCACTGTTTTGACTGCTGGTGTGTTGTGGTGGATCCATGTTTCGTCCACGGTTACGAAACCGCGCAAAAACCTGTCCATATTGCGGTTGCACAACGCCAAATACTCCTGCGAAATTGTCACACGATTTCGTTTGTAGTCGATTCTGAGTAAACACAGCACCCATCTTGCGGAAATCTTTCTCATACCCAAGTGATCATTTAAAATTGAAACCACTGAGCCACGTGAGATGCCTATGGCTTCCACAATCTCTCGCACTTTCAATCTCCGATCGGCCAACACCATATCGTGAATTTTTCAATTGTTTCGGGTGTAGAGACCTCAACTGGGTGTCCAGAACGTTCGACATCTTCCGTGCTTGTACAGCCACAACGAAATTCAGTAAACCACTTTTTTTACCATTGAAATGGATGGTGCAGAGTCCCCATAGCCTTGGTTTGAGTGATGTTTTTTTCCGCAAAAAAAAAAAAAAAAAAAGCTTAATGAGCACACAAAATTCATTTTTCCCATTTTCTCCTCAAATCACGCGGTAGTTTGCTATCAATGGCGATCAAACACAAACTAAATGACGCAGCTTGTTCAAATTTTGACAGGAGTCAACTGACAGGTGCCTGTTGACAGGAGCAGTGTTGCCCTTTCAGTTAAGAAGCGGGAAATTCAAAAAGTCACGGACTTATTGACCCATCTTCATACATTGCAAACATCTGAGTTAAAACAAATTTCTCATCCCTAGCTGTTAGTTAATTTTCCTGCATTTTGAGCTCGGGTTAGTTTTGCTTCATTGACCAAGAACACAGCTTGGCAGTTTGGGATGCAACTGCAAATCTCAGTAGACACTTGGCGGACTAGTTTGCACAATGGATATGGTAGAAAAAAATTGTTGATAGACTGATTTTGAACAGTTCAGAGAGCAAGGAAAAATGGTTGGAGATGGAAAATTGCAGCTAAGAAAGGAATCCAGGCTTTGACAAGCTAGTTATTGTTTGCGCAGACGGCATGAGTTGTTTGTTTTCCTCCTATTAAACATTCAATTTGATTTGTGATGTTTCACTCACAGTGAGAAATAGCGCTAGCCAGGACAGATCGTGGAAAGTCACATGTTCCTATTACTGATCGGACTTATTATTTTTTTCCCTGAGATAATGCATTCTCATTCCAATGTGGTTGTTACTCGTTCCATTACGTGTTGCTTTTTGTGCTTCTTACGTTTTAGAAAAAAAAACATTGAATTAATAAGAAAATATCACAAGACACCCTTTAGTCACGACACCCACAAATTTTGCCGTTTCCACTCATTAAAATTGTTTTGAAATGTGACTTTCTTATGCCCATATGGCATCTCGCAGAAATAACTATTTAAGGGCAATTGCGTTAGTTCTAAACTCTGATTGGCATTACTCTGTAGGTGGCTAACAAGATAATAGGACAGGAGTAGGAGAAGAGTGGCCCATTGACTATTTTTTGTGGCTCTATGGGGCCTCCTTGAGATTAAAAAAACACTCCTTTTTTTCAAAATGTCTTCAATTCCCTAGAAAAGATGCAGGAAGTAATTTTGCCCCATTTTGGCCGCCACACACCAATTTAGGCCAATTTAGGTTCAAGGAGGCCCGGATTAACTGTTTGTGGTGACCTAGACCAGGGCTGTCCAACTTCTACCAGCCCAAGGGCCGGAATTCTGGTCACTGATCACCTGGGGGGCCAAAGGGTCTGCCTCCGCCCCCGGCTCCGCCCCTCCCTGGCTCCGCCCCCTCCCTGGCTCCGCCCCTCCCCTGGCTCCGCCCCTCCCCACGCCCACCCTTCCCCCGGCTCCAGGGAAGGAATATAAATACATTAATAAAATATAATAATACTAGCTGTACCCGGCACGCGTTGCTGTGCCCTATGTAGGAGTCTGACAGTTTGTTATGGGTCGGAATGTTCATGTTGGCTGGCCAGTAGAGCAGTTATGCAAATCCGCCAATCATGTTGTCAGAATGTAGAGGCTTGGAGAGTCTTTGGCAGCCCCGGAGGATGCTGGGAAATGTAGTTTTATTTTTACTCGTTGTTTTGGGGGCCTTTTAGGTTTTGGGGGGAAGTTTCTTTGCTACAAACGTACCTTGCTTGAGGTCTATTTCTGTTGGCAAGTTTTGTGTTTCTGCGTTGTAAGGTTTCTCTGTTTGAGGTAGTCTTCACATGACGGCTCTTTCTTTATATATATAGATCAGAAAGGGATATGGAGGGAGGGAGGGAATATTCATACATTTATAAAATACAATAATATCAGAAAGGGATGTGGATGGAGAGAAGGAATATACATACATTAATAAAATATAATAATAACAGAAAGGGGTTGAACTAGCACTAGCACCCTCCCAACCCCTGAGGCTGTGGATTCATTACCTGGGGAGGCGCGGGTGGAGGCGGCGATGGCGTCGCAGGCCTGCCTCTGTGCGGGTGGGAAGGGGTCCCGGAGGCCGGCGCAGAAGGCGGCGGAGGCCTCGGGCAGGAAGGGAACCAGGGCCAGGCCCTCACTGGCGCCAAGCAGGGCGGCCAGGAGCTGGAGCAGGCCCAGGCGGAGCTCCTCGCAGGCCTCGCCTTGGCCTTGTACGGCCTCGCCCTGGCACAGCCGCTGAGCCAAGGCTGGCACTATCACTGAATCCCGAGATTTCGGCAACTGTATTAACTATCGCGAAACTACACCAGGTACACGGGATTTCGCTCTCAATGCGAGATCATGACTACGTTGAGATCGAAATCCCATGTGGCTGGTGTAGTCTCGCGATACTTCCTCCGGAACCCGGAAGTGGGTAATTTTATTATTATTATTTTATTTTATTTTATTTTTTATTTAAAAAAGCTGAGCGGGCCGCAGGCAAGGGGCTGGCGGGCCGTGTACGGCCCGGGGGCCGCCTGTTGGACAGGGCCGGCCTAGGCCACACTTTGGAAGCCCCGCCCCTGGGGGCGGGGCTGCTTCCGCACATGTGCGGCCTCCTCCTGCATGTTCCTGGGTGGAGGAAGGAAAGCTCCAGGGCAGCTGCTGGGGCACCCCTCCATGTCTTCTTCCTCCTCGCCGGCAGAGAGGCAGAGCGGCATTCGGAAGAAGTGCCCGCGGCTTCCCTCCGCGTCTTCCTCCTCCTCGTCGCGCCTAAGGATGTATCCTTAGGCGTGGCGAGTAGGAAGACGCAGAGGGAAGCTGCGACGCCTCTTCCCGAACGCCGCGGCCTCTCTGCCTCCTCTGGCATGTTCTTGGGTGCCGCAGCAGCCGCCCGGGAGCTTTCCTTCCTCCTCCTTGGAGAAGGAAGAGGAAGGAAGGGAAGTCACCGGGCAGCCGCTGCGGCACCCAGGAACATGGCGGAGGAGGCAGAGTCCGCAGTGCTCGCAAAGAGACGCCGCGGCTTCCCTCCGCCTCTTCCTCCTCACCCTCACTGCCGCGCCTGATGTCATCCAGCCCCGCAGGTTGGTTGCGGGAGAGGCACGCCATTGGCCGCCGAAAAGGGGCAGGCGCTGCACAGGATGCCGGGGTGCCCTCCCCACCCCCCTGCAGCGGCCCCCGCCCCCTCTCAGATGTGAGGGAAGGAATGAAAGAGAGGGAGGGAGGGAAGGAAGGAAGGAGGTGCTGCAGCCTAAGGGAAGAAGAGAAAGGGGGGTTTTTTGGTCCGTGATTTGGCGCCCTCCTAGGCCTATGCCCATAGGCCTTGGCCTTGTTGGCCTTATGGGTAATCTGGGCCTGGGTTCAAGAGAGGCCTTTTTTGAAAAACAAAGTGAACCAGAAGTGGTCTCTACTCAATTCCCATTGTTGTCTCTGGAGTCTAAAATAGTCCAAAAGAACTTAAAAACATGGAAGAAATGGTCGTGTTTGGGGAATTTGAGGGCAATGTTTAATTTTTTGAGGGGATGTGGTGGACATGTACTCTTCCAAGTTCTTGAGTCTTCACACTCGCACACTCCTGCAGTAGGAACCCTGCGGTGTATAGACAACCCTTCCTCTGGGTGTAGCACTGTCTGATGTGACCTCTAAGCTATAAGTGAAGCTGCACATAATAATAATATAATATAACAATACACTTTATTTATATTCCGCTCTTCTCACCCCGAAGGGGACTCAGAGCAGATTACAGGTACACATACTTAGCAGACAATCCCTACCATTTTCCACATACACACATATAGACGAACAGAGGCAAACTCTGGCCACCAGGGGGAGCGGACACACTCCTAATCTCTCAGCATTCCCAGTGTCTTTTGTTGTTCCTTGCGCATTCCTCAGCATTCCTGGAGTTCTTTAATGACCTCATAATTCATACACAATATCCCATTAACTGAGGCCTAGTCAGGAAAATCAGGTTAATGAAACCTTACTCTCAATTTTGGGCCTGGTCTGTGAGGCCTTTTCTTTTCCCCTCTCCACCTCCTAAGAATGTTGGAATGTTGACAGTGGCCAATCGGAGACCATATGCAAATTATACCACAGTGGCAACCAATCCCCTCTGTCTGCCTCCTAAGAATGTTAGAATGCTGAGGCTGGCCAATCAGAGACTGTATGCAAATTCTACCACAGTGGGAGCCAATAAAAAAGCTGCCAAATATCCGCATGCATGCATATATTTATTTATTTACTTACTTTATTTATATTCCGCTCTTTTCAACCCGAAGGGGACTCAGAGCGGATTACAGGTACACATACTTAGCAGACAATCCCTGCTATTTCCACATACAAACATATAGCCCAGAGACCTGCAGGGGAGCAGTCGCCTGGTGGCTTCTGGTGACCTGGAAGGTCTTCCATGTCGCCAGGACCGACTTCAGGCCCAGATCACCTCCAGGGATGGCAGGCACTCCAAAGCCGCGGCTCCTCCAGACTGTCTGCCAACACAGGCCCCACAGAGCCTGTGATGGGATGGCGGCACCCCTTCCTCTTAGCCCCGCCCCCGATGCCCTTCTCCCTGGGCCAGACAGACTGCCCACCCTGAGTCCAAGGGGTCCCTGGATACCTAGACTGCTCTATAACATAGAAAACTATTTACTATTTGAATAATTCAGAATTAGGTTGTGCTTCATGCACAACTTAAAAAAGAAGTAATGCTAACGCAAAGTATAGAACAGTGGTTCTTTACCTGTTGGGTCCCCAGGTGTTTTGGCCCACGACTCCCAGAAATCCCAGCTGTTAGGATTTCAGGGAGTTAAAGGCCAAAACATCTGGGGACCCACAGGTTGAGAACCACTGGTGTAGAAGTTTCGCTACACAGAAAAACAAAGAATCAAGCACATTCATTTTGTCTTGCTTTTTAATCTATTTATTTATTTTCTTTTTTGAATACTTTTATTGTTCAGATAAGCAACCTGTGCAGAAATGACTCCCTCGGGGAATGTTGTTGTCACAGTCTCTGGAAAACATGTTGTCTGAATTCTTTCTTTTGGCCTTTGTGTACATATACGTATATAAACAGTACATTTTCTGCTATGTGTCTCGCTCTTGTGCCCTGCATGTGGCTGATATTTTAGCAAGGAAATTTGTTTTATTAAGATGTCCTGTTGAAATCAGTACATCCCGTCTACTTCCGTGAGAGTTATGGGCCCTCAAGTTGAACTTCTTAAAATTGTTTATAGTGGTTTGGATTCAGACTTAGTCATGCTTAGTGTAGATGTAATGTGTTACTATCCTCCTCCTCCTTCCCTTTTAACTCAGTAGATCATTTGTAAGCATGACTAAGTCTGGCTCTAACTCAGTATAATTAATCAAAAATTTAAAGGTGGTTATTAGTATTGATATTCTAGGTCAGGGGTCAGGAACCTTTTTGACTCAGAGAGCCACGAAAGCAAAATATTTGGAAATTTATTTCAGTGAGAGCCATATACTGTAATATATAATATATTTTAGGACTGAATTCAACTAAATTTGAGTCTATACGTACATACTATGAGAAAAGGATTCCCCTGGCAGAATGACGGGACACTTCAGACCTGGCTCTGCAAAAGGCACGCTCAGGACTCGGGGAAGGAAGAGAAGGCGGAAGGAAGGAAGGGGGAAAGAAAGAAAGATAGAGGAAATAAAGGAGGGAGGGGAGAGGAAGAAAGAAAAGAAGAAAAAACTATGGAAAAGGAAGAAAAGAACAGCAGGAGAGAGACAAGGAGGGGAAAAGAAAGAAGGAAATGGGAAGGGGGAAGGAAAGCTGGGGAAAAGAAAGGAAAGGGAGTGAGGAAAAAGTTAAATAATGAAGGGAAAAGAAGAAAAGAAAGGAAGGAGAAGGAAAGGAAGACTTGGGGGAAAAGAATAGAAGAGGAAGGAAGGAAGGAAGGAAGGAAGAGGGGAGGGAAAATGGAGGAAAGAAGGAAGGACAGAAGGAAAGGGTGAAGGGGGAGAAAGAAAGGAAGGAAGTGGGAGAATGGAGGAAAGAAGGAAGGGGAGAGAAAATGAAGGAGAGAAGGAAAGGGTGAAGGAGGAGAAAGGAAGGAGGTGGAAGGAAGGAAGAGTGAGAATGGAGGAAAGAAGGAAGGGGAGAGAGGGAGGGAAAAGGAAGGAGAGAAGGAGAAGGAAAGGGTGAAGGGGAGAAAGGAAGGAAGAGGAAGAGGAAAGAAGGAAGGAAGGAAGAGAATGGAGGAAAGAAGGAAGGGGAGAGAGGGAGGGAAATGAAGGAGAGAAGGAGAGGGTGAAGGGGAGAAAGGAAGGAAGGAAGAGAATGGAGGAAAGAAGGAAGGGGAGAGAGGGAGGGGAAATGAAGGAGAGAAGGAGAGGGGGAGGGGAGAAAGGAAGGAAGGAAGAGAGGGAATGGAAGAAAGAAGGAATGGGAGAGAGGGAGGGAAAAGGAAAGGGAGAAAGAAGGAAGGAAGAGGGAGAATGGAGGAAAGAAGGAAGGGGAGAAAGGAAGAAGAAGGAAAGAGTGAAGCGGGAGAAAGGAAGGAAGTGGGAGAGCCAAATGCAATCATGAAAAGAGCCACATCTGGCTTGCGAGCCGTAGGTTCCCTCCCCCTGTTCTAGGTTTTATGTATCTGAAAAAAGTGTAACCTTCTTAAATTTCATTGAGAGAGAAGTGGAATTAAAGTGTTGAAGGGGGAAGGAAGGAAGGAAGGAAGGAAGGAAGGAAGGAAGGAAGGAAGGAAGGAAGGAAGGAAGGAAGGAAGGAAGAGAATGGAGGAAGGAAGAGAATGGAGGAAGGAAGAGAATGGAGGAAGGAAGGAAGGAGAGAGAGGGAGGGAAAAGGAAAGAGAAGGAAAGGGTGAAGGGGAGAAAGGAAGGAAGGAAGGAAGGAAGGAAGGAAGGAAGGAAGGAAGGAAGGAAGGAAGGAAGGAGAAATAAAGGCACCCAAGGTTGTGCCATTGCTACCGGTAGAAGAAATAGGCATGTGTTTACATCTTTTCTTCTGGGGCTTTAAAGGATAGTTTACTAAAATATCCAGTAAATGGGTACCTTATGATTATAGATACTATCAATCTGATCTTGCCTCTATGCTTGCAAGCTAATTTGTGAGCAAATTCCAAACCTGTGGTCTGACTGGCATCGTGTACATGAAAACCGACAGAAAATCAAAGTGAAACAAAGGCACGGGAACTATATGAGATTTTACAGTTCCCCGTTGAGATTGGCCTTTACTAAATTTTGACATATCTAGAGCCTCCAGTTTCTGGTTTTAAAAAGTAGAACATGCACGTATACTATATGAAGAGTTAACATGATAATGCAGATGTCTACATATAGATATTTTTTTGGTGTTTGCTGTGTACTGTTTTCGGGGACTAGAAATATTGTAACACTTCCTTTTTTACTTCCTCCCCTCCCTCTTTTTTTCTGTCCTTTTTTTTCCTGCCACCTAGCTGACCTTTTCCGAAGCCATACGAAACAAAGCCAGACTATCCATCACCGGGAGCGTGGGGGAGAACGGCCGCGTCCTCACTCCCGACTGCCCAAAGGCTGTACACTCCGGAACGGCAATTAGACAAAGTTCAGGATTGGCGGTAATTGCATCAGACCTACCATAAAAACCAAAAAAATTATCGAGTGCCTTAATTAAAACTGTGTCAGTGACTGATGGGAATACAGCACGGACTGTAAACACGACACAGGAAATGTCATTGATGAACTTAGAAAAAAAACGGGCTGAGTATGGGAAAAAGGGCATCCAAACATGCCAGACATCATCAGCAACAAAATGCGTGCATGGTTTCAGCTCAGAAAACCCAAACTCAGATTTTATATCAGGAAAAAAAAATATTCATAATTTAGTTTTCTTGGGGGGGGGGGGGATGGGGGTAGGAAGGGGGTTGGGGAAAAGAAATATTAACAGCAACAAATTTCACTTTGAGTGGACTTTTAATTAAAAAAAACAACAACTAATAAGACTTGCCAATTTAGAGAGCATTAAAAACTGTGAAGAACACACTCGAGGAAAAGACTACCTTGTGGTCTTTGTCTTGGCAAAGTGGGGAAACCAATTGCTATAGAAATCAATGAACATGCTAACCTGTGTCTCCAGACGATCGACATTATACAATGGGAAGATTATCCAGCTGTGGAAAAAACCAGTCACTAAAACTGTGATAAGGAAATAAAAATATGTAAATCCTGTGAAAAAAAATTACTTTTTTTTCTCCTTTGGGAATATTGAAAAAAAAAAAAAGAGGAGTATTGAAACATGCTTGCTTTTTAACGGATGTAAATTCAGTAGAGGACAACACGATTCTTTTTTTCTTTTCCTAACCATCTTAGGGAACAATTCATTGCAATAATTGATATAAAAAATGCCATCACTGTAATAAAAAAAAATTCAAAGACTTTTTTTTATATATAAACATTGTTGGTCATCCTCTCATTTGCTGTTACCGTCATTCTGTTCCATCATCCAGCGTTCCACGGATTTGCATCTGTCTAACTACAAGAAACCGACAAATACGTTTAGAGAACACCATCAGTCTGCAGTGTAGAAATCAAAGAGACTACGGGTCACTCATGTTACCGATCTTATTTATAATCTTGTTCTGTGTAAGAAACTGTGGTTTTTGTACCCACCAAAAAAGAATAAAACAACAAGCGTTTCTTTTAATACCTACTGACCTGGAGTGGTTTTCCTGACCATCGGAAATGCTGTTTCAGAAACAGGTCAACAGAGTCAGGGAGGAGAAATTGTATTGCAGTGAATTTGGCCTCTGATGACATGACGTGTGACCAAGCATGATTTTTTTTTTGACTCTTGGGCAGAGAAACAGCAGACTCTTCTTGGCTTTTTTGGCACTGATTCGCGCCAGTGTGGTTGCATACGCAGCAGACAGGGTTGGCATATGTTCTGTTGAAAAACAACAACAACTTTGTTCCAAGGGAATTTCCAACCCTGCTATAAGAAATGTGCATATATTATGCAAATTAAACGACTGTGTTTGAATTCTCCCCATTGCATTTTTTTCTCACTGTTTTTGCATCATCTAGCCCAGTGTTTCCCAACCAGTGTGCCGTGAGAGATCATCAGGTGTGCCGTGGGAAATTGGAACCTCCAGGAAAAGGGGGGGGGGAGAGTCTAGTGTGTTGAAGTATAAAAACCCTAAGAAACCTACCTCAATAAAGGCACAAAATTACAAACACACCCCTCCCCACATTTCATACCCTCTAACATTTCACAGGTGAAAACCAAATCGTGTTTAACCAAGCAATATTAGAGTGGTCAAGATGACCAAAGTTACCCAAAAAGAAGGAAGGAGAAGCTGGAGAGGCTGCATTAGTTTACTTTGGTCAGAGTATTTTTTTTTTGATAGGACAAGATTCAGCTCCCTCCTCTCCACATGCTGAATTAATTGAGTGTAAAAATATTTACGTACTTTGAACTCAGCTAGTAGTAGTAATTTTAAAAGTGAGCTGAGAAAAGTGGGATGAAAAGTGGAACAATTTATAAAAGGGGGATGACAGATCAATCAGAACTGTCCTTGTAAAATATGGACAGTTGGGTGTATGTCATCCTCTACCTCAGGGTTTCCCAACCAGTGTGCCGGGGCACACTAGTGTGCCGCGAGCGATCATCAGGTGTACTGTGGGAAATTGGAACCTCCAGGAAGCGGGGGGAGCTCTATTTCGCCTGAACTCCATCTGTGTTCATACATATTGAGTATTCATGCCAAGTTTGGTCCTGATCCAACATTGTTTGAGCCCACAGTGCTCTCTGGATATAGGTGAACTACAACTCCAAAACCCAAGGTCAATGCCCACCAAACTCTTATAGCATTTTCTCTTGGTTACGGGAGTTTTGTGTGGGAAGTGTGTGTCTTTCTGCCATTCCTGCCAGGATATCTATGTTGAGTTCATTGAAACAGGCCCAGGTTTCACACTGAGTATATAAATATATTTTAAAACATATTAACTATATGTATGACTGTGTTAGAGTGTCATTTTGTGTCATTTTTGTTGGTGGTGTGCCCCAGGATTTTGCAAATGTAAAAAGTGTGCCGCGGCTCAAAAAAGGTTGGGAAACACTGCTCTAGCCACTGAAGCCACACTTCAAGCATGTTTATTCATTCCTCAGGCTTCTGGGATTTCACCATGCACCGTTCACACCGAAACCCCTTTTGCTGCAGAATTTCATTGTATGCACATCTAGGGCAGCTATGAATTTGGCTTTATGATTTATGTAAGACATTCATGACTTTTTGGTATCTTCTTGCCAATTCTCTGGAAAGACTCTTTCACATTCTGGACATCTTTTAAATCCATAACTGCTTCATATTCAGTAGCACTATAGAGTTGCAATCGTGGTGCTTTGCCATGGCCACAAATTCCCCACAATCCTCCTTAAGAGCCGGTAGCCTCATCAAGCAAAGGAGGTAAGTTGGGTGCAGTGAACAAGGCTTCAAACAGGTGGGAGACACCCTGGCAATACTTCCTCCAGCCTTAGAGAGAGCTAGAAACATTATCCTCCAGCAGCCTGATGCAGCTGCTGGCTGTCAAGACGGGCTTAGGAGGTTGAGACAGGAAATGCAATGCATTATTATCATTTTATTTATTTATTAGATTTCTTAGCCGCCACTCCCAATGGCTTGGGGCGGCTTACATCGACATAAAATCACAACCTACAATGGCATTAAAACACAGAATAAAACGATTCCAGAAAAGGACACAATTTTTAAAGATAGCATATTATTCACCGCTCAAAGGCCTGGTGGAATAAAACAGACTTACAGGCCTTCCGAAAAGCCAGTAGATTGCGTAAGGCCCTAACCTCCGGGGGCAGTGCGTTCCAGAGGACCGGGGTGATGATGGAGAACGCCCTCCTCCGCGTTGAGGTTAGATGGTACTGTTTAACATTTGGCACAAGTAAAAGGTTAATCAATAAATGTTAGGAGACAGTTCAGTGTAAAATAATATATTCAAACATGCACATAAAATGCAAACATCAGCATAAGAACAAAAATATAAGTTGTGATATATATCTCACACGAAAGACTCTGCATGCAATATATATGATGAGGCACCGATATATCCACCTGGAGGATTCAGTCTCCAACTCACGAGTTTGGACACCGGGCGGGGCTTCCACTGACCCCGCGTTCAGCATTTGTTATTGTCTGTTTTGCGCTGAAGACCTAACGCGCACGCCACACGGGCGAAGTCACTCGGGGGGGCCTTTTTTTATTTGTTTACGTTACATAGGGAGTGTTTCGGCGCTGTGGACTTGCCACACGGCGCACATTGATATTCTCAGCGCTCTCCCTTTGAGTAAAGACGGTATTTACTTTGTTTATATTGTGGGGACTTGTGGATATATCGGTGCCTCATCATATATATTGCATGCAGAGTCTTTCATGTGAGATATATATCACAACTTATATTTTTTGTTCTTAAGCTGATGTTTGCATTTTATGTGCATGTTTGAATATATTATTTTGCATTGAACTGTCTCCTAACGTTTATTGATTTTGCTTAGATAGGGGGAGTGACTATATTATATTGCTATCTTTGACAAGTAAAAGGTTCCTCTATTCAGATCTAAGTGATCTCGTGGGACAATGTGGGGTTAAGCGGTCACTTAGGTACACTGGCCCCAGACCATACAAGGCCTTAAAAGTTAAAATGACCGTGTTTCCCCGAAAGTAAGACGATGTCTTACTTTCTTTTTACCCCCAAAAGCCCCACTACGTCTTACTTTCGGGGTACGTCTTATATTAGACATACCCCAAAAGAATTCTTCACCCAGTAGTACCTGTGAGGGCCGCCGCCGCCGCCGCACAGCCAGCCTCTTGCCAGGCCTCTGACGCGGCACCGCTTCACCCCGCCTCTTGCTCCTTCTTTCTCCCTCCCTTCGTCCATTAAGGGAGGGGGAAAGGAGGAGCAAGAGGCGGGGCGAAGCGGCGTCGCGTCACTCCGACGCGGCGCCCCTTAGCGCCGCCTCTTGCTCCTTCTTTCCCCCTCCCTTCCTTCGTCCATTCGAGTGAACGGAGGAAGGGAGGGGGAAAGGAAAAGGAGCAGGAGGCGGGGTGAAGCGGCATCGCGTCACTCTGACGCGGCGCCCCTTAGCGCCGCCTCTTGCTCTTTCTTTCCCCCTCCCTTCCTTCGTCCATTCGAGTGATATGTCTTACTATCGGGGGTGTCATACTATCGGGGAAACACGGTAGCACTTTGAAGGTGATCCGGTACTTGATAGGAAGCCAGTGCAGTTCCCGCAGAATTGGTGTAATGTGGCAGCTCGGAGGGACTACTGCGAGCAACCGGGCTGCGGTGTTCTGCACTAGCTTGAGTTTCCGGGTCACCGACATAGGCAGGCCAATGTAGAGAGCATTACAGTAGTCTAACCTTGAGATGACCATAGCTTGGATCACCGTGGCTAGGTCGTGCCGGGATAAAGGGCCAGACTCCGAGCCTGACGAAAGTGGAAAAACGCCACTCTGCTGACAGCGGAGACCTGAGCCTCCATTGACAGCAGAGGGTCCAGGAGAACTCCGAGGCTCTTTACTGAAGATGACGGGCATTACCACATATATTCACATATATATCAGCCTCATGGATAAGTCAAGGGTCATTCCGCAGAGAGGGGGAGGCACCTCATGGGAGCCATCCGCCACTGGCCCCTGCCACTAGGCATTCAAAAAACCCGGAAGTGGCACCTTGATGGAGAGAGAAGAGGAGGCTGGTGTTTCTTTTAGGTTCTCCCAGGATGGACTAAGTTTTTGTCCTTGTTCTCCACTTAGAGAAGAAAATGTCTCCTTTGGTAAAATAAGAGTTAAGGTGTATTCTCATGTATATGTTGACCCAGGATTTTGGGGCTGTTTGTTTTCTAAAGCTTCTAGACTCATACATGAGTAAGTAGACAATGTACGATATCATCGAATTTCTATCTTTCTGGCCATGTCGACTCTACACAATAAGATAGTGGTACATGCTATACATTTATTTACACCTGACACTTTAGATGGGATGACAACAAACTTTCTCTGGATTGTTTGTCTTTAACCCTTGTTTCTTAACCTCTGGAGCCATACAACCTACTTTGCAGATGTAGTGATCACCAGGCAATGAAATGCTGATTTGTAGCACCGTGACTTGATCTCTCCTCATGCTTCGGACATGATGTTCATCTTAAGCAAACTAAAACGTCTGATGGCACACAAGGACCTTTTACCTATTCCATTAAAACACAGAATCAGTCTTGGGATGGGAATGTTCATGGCATCTCTGGTTGTCAGCCAACATTCTGCAAGGAAACGCTCTTCTGTAAGATGATAACATCTTCTCATTCATTCCAGAAGAATGATGCATGTCTAAGCCAGTGTTTCCCAACCCCTGTGCTGCAGCACACTAGTGTGCCGTGACAGACCTCCTGCTGTGCCACGAGAAAAGCTCTCTGCCCCCCTTCCTTCACCCCTCCTCCTGCCAAACTCCTGCTGCTTGGCGGTGGGGGGAAAGGGCCGGGTGGCGGCAAAGAAAAAGAAGAAGGGGCCGGGGCGCCGCCTCCTTTGGCCGTTTCCCCAGCCAGCCTCCAATCCGCCATGACTCACCCCTCACTGAAGCCGCACGGAGGAAGAGCCCCGCCCACTGAAGCCCATCCACCGCTCATGCTCCTCCTCTGTGGGAGAGCTGAAGCTGGGGGGAGGGGGAAGGGCATGGCGCAGCCTGTCTCCGACCCTTCCCCCGGCTTCGGCACTGCTCTAGCCTTGAGGGGACAGTGCCCAGCAGCTGCTCTACTGCCTTGAGGGGACAGTGCCAAGCCAGCATTGTGCTGGCTCTGCCACCGCTGGCTTGGCACTGTCCCCTCAAGGCTGGAGCAGCTGCTGGGAGAGCTGAAACCAGGGGAGGGGGCGGGGCATGGCATGGCCTGGCTCCACCCCTCCCCCGGCTTCGGCACTCCCAGAAGCTGCTCCCAGCAGGCCACCATCCCCCAGTCATTCTTTACTGTGTTAGGGTGTCATTTTGTGTCATTTTGGTTGGTGGTGTGCCCCCGGATTTTTTTAATGTTAAAAGTGTGCCACGGCTCCAAAAAGGTTGGTCTAAGGCAGTGTTTTTCAACCTTTTTTGAGCCCCAGCACATTTTTTACATTTACAAAATCCTGGGGCACACCACCAACAAAAATGACACAAAATGACACTCTAACACAGTAATACATACAGTTAATATGTTTTTAAATGTATTTATACACTCAGTGTGAAACCTGGGCCTGTTTTGATGAACACAACATATATATGACTTCCTCTCACATACTTATACATGGCTATCATGTCTGCTCTTAGCCTTCTCTTCTGCAGGCTAAACATGCTCCTCATAGGGCTTGTTCTCCAGACCCTTGTGAAATTTCACCCTGAGTGAAACTTGCTTCCAGATAACTATGGATGTCATGGAGCTGTTATAAACAGTTCCTTTGGCTGGGGGGAGGGGGGGGAGGGCAACTCTCGAAAAATCCAGTAAAATCGTAAAAAAATAAACATTTCCAAGCGGAGAGGCTCAATTTGTTTCTTGGAAACCTGTGAATGCTTCAGCCTCCCGATGCTCCCAGGTTCGCTCACTGCCCAATTCACCGACGGGGAGCTTTCGGCATTCGGCGGAGCCCTTCCTTTGCCTCGGGGAGGATCTTTGGGGAGGGAAAGAGGGAGAAAGAGCTGCTAGGAGGGGGAAGAGTGCCCATTTCCCACGGCACACCTGCTGATCGCTCACGGCACACTAGTGTGCCACAGGACACTGGTTGGGAAACACTGGTCTAAGCAGTACTTTCATAGCTGGACCCATTGTTCTGGCCACACATATTAGTATTCACCATGGTTCTGTTTTTCTTTTGTGATAGGGTTTTCCCCTAATACCAGTTGGTTTGTGGCCTGAAAGCAGCCTGGATTATATCTCCACAGAGATATTTTTGGAGTAATTTGATTTCTCTATTGCTCAGTATGCTCTTATTTCAATCACTGGGGTTGATATCCCCTTCCAGTCCAGAAGAAAAGAGAACTAGGTGGGCAGAGGACTTGTCAATATTTATTTCCCTTCACTACCAAACCCCTTAACAATGTACACTGATAGTACTATGATTTAACTGCAGTGGTTGCATCCTATGAAATCTTGGGGTTCATAGTCGGATGAGTCTCTGGGGTTCTGTTTCAGCTTTCTAGCTTCCCCTCCCAAAACTGTAAATCCCAGATTTCTATACAATGGAACCTTGGGAATTAAAGTGAAATCACAGTGTTATAAAGCACAGTGAAGAAGAACCCCAAAGGGTGCTGAGATAGTGTTTCCAGTCAAAATATATGGGTATGCAGGCATGTAGCCCGGGGCTAAGGGGCTTCAGCCCCCTTGAAATTTTCAGGGTGGTCCACGAGAAGGCCTTACTGGTACATTATTTAAACTGTTATGTTTATTCATATCATGATCTGATCACCATGCTCATTATATCCCACATTAATGGGGTTATTGGGATAACAATACAAAAGGTTTGCTAGGGTAGACCCTCTTCCACCCAGTCTTAGCCCCCCCGAACCAAACTCAGCCCCCCCCCCCCCATCAAAATCCTGGCTACGGCCCTGTGGGTATAGAAAGGCCAAACTCTTCGTTATTTTGAAAATTCCCCTTAGAGTAATCTAAGGCCTCTTCTACACTGCCATATAATCCAGATTATCAAATTAAATAATCCAAATTATCTGATTTGAACTGGATTATGAGTCTGCACCGCCATATAATCCAGTTCAAAGCAGATAATCTGGACTTTATATGGTATTTTAAAAGGGGTCTTAGTGTTACATCCATAATAGAAACTAGATAGCATGCCACTTATGTGAGGGCTATCGCTTTGTATCCTTATTTCTCCACATCAGGAAGATTTGAGTGCTACTAAAATAGATAGATAGATACACACACACACACACACACACACACATATATATATATATATATATATATATATATATATATATATATATCTCCCTGATCAGGCATGTAGCCGGGGGAGGGGGCTTAGGGGGCTTCAGCCCCCCCCCCCAAATTCTCAGGGTGGTCCGCGAGAAGGCCTTACTGGTACATTATTAAAACTTTTATGTTATTCATAAAAGTTTTAATAATGCCCCCCCCCCCCCAATCAAAATCCTGGCTACGGCCCTGTCCCTGATGCTGATCATAATACTGCCGTTGTCTGTCCCTCACATCAGGGCTATCAGTAAATACTAACATAGAAGAGAAGCGTCCCATCAAAATCTATTTAGACCCAAAGATTGGAGAAATTAGTTCTTCGGGGGAAGGTAGAGGAGGGATTTTAATATGTCATCCAATTTCAAGGTTGGCAACTTGGGTCCTCAAGCCTGGGCATGGATGCCACTGTGTTTGCTTGCATATACTTTGCTGGATCCTTGAATAGAATCAGGTAGGTGCACCTGATTCAGCTGCACAGAGAAGTAGCACTTCCCAGTCTGTCACCCTTCTCCCCTTTATTGGTCATGTGCAGGGCCGGATCTTACATTACGCGAACTACGCACCCGTGTAGGGCGCCACATATTCAGAGGCGCATCCGGCTGCCAAACACCCCTTCTCAGTCTCCGGCCCCGTGGAAGGCGGCCCGCCCGCGCCGCACCAAATGCGCACATGTGGAACCAGCTGGTTCCGCGCATGCACATCCAGTGCAGCGCGAGCAGGCCAAAGCTGCCCACAGCAGCTCCATGAGGCCGGAGACCAAGGAGGAGCCCCCGGCTACCAAACCTTCATCCTCAGTCTCCAGCCCGATGGAAGGCGGCCTGCCCGTGCAGCACCAAATGCGCACTCGCAGAACCAGTTTGCTCCGTGCATGCACACCCCGCGCGGTGTGCAAACAGCTGGCTCCGCGCATGCGCACCCGGCGCAGTGCAGAACCAGCTGGGTCTGCACATGCGCATTTGGTGTGCCATGAGGAGGCGAGAGCAGCAGTGCAAGGAGGCTCACCGCACGAGGCCAGAGAGGAGGAGGGGTAAGCATTGTTGGTGGTGGTGGGGGCGGGTGTGCCAAAATCATGTTTGCTTACCATTGAAAATTACCTTAGTCCGGCCCTGGTCATGTGGAGAGAAAGGTGTGTGCACTGCTGCTGACTGGATCCTGGGCAAATAATGCTTCCTTCACCCCACCAGCCAGAAAATTCTTTCTAAGGAAGTGCAACAAGGATCCTCCTTCTGCTCATTGCAGCCTCATTGGTTGGCCGGGGTGGGAGAGTGGAAGCTTCATCCACGCCACAAGAGGCACGCGCACCCCATCCCTCCATGCAGCTGATGCCCAGGTCGGGGGGCACCTACATCTGTGGCAATAGTGCCATAATCATGACAACAAAGGATCTATGAAAATAGAATTCTACATCTGTAAATCTAAACCTAAATTTTAGCCAACGTCCAAAAAAGCTTAAGCATTTCACCCTAATGGATGTTCTAATGTCCCCAGACGTCAATAGGTCATTCTGCAGAAATTAACAAAGACATTTCATACCCTCCAACATTTCGCAGATGAAAACCAAATCGTGTTTGACCAAGCAATATTAGAGTGGTCAAGATGACCAAAGTTACCAAGAGTATTTTTTTTGATAGGACAAGATTCAGCTCCCTCCTCTCCACATGCTGAATTAATTGAGTGCAAAAATATTTACGTACTTTGAACTCAGCTAGTAGTAGTAATTTTAATAGTGAGCTGAGAAAAGTGGGATGAAAAGTGGAACAATTTATAAAAGGGGGATGACAGATCAATCAGAACTGTCCTTGTAAAATATGGACAATTGGGTGTATGTCATCCTCTACCTCAGTGTTTCCCAAGCAGTGTGCCGGGGCACACTAGTGTGCCGTGAGCGATCATCAGGTGTGCCGTGGGAAATTGGAACCTCCAGGAGGGGGGGGGGGAGAGAGTCTAGTGTGTTGAAGTATAAAAACCCTAAGAAACCTCCCTCAATAAAGGCACAACATTACAACCCCCCCCCATCTGTTGTCTACTTGGTCTCTCCCTCTCCATGCATTGGGAAGGGCCGCCTCCCTTTTCCCAAGTAGAGACCTCCTCTTGCCTCCTGGGGGTTCTGCGTGGGAAGTTTGGCCCAGGTCTATCATTGGTGGGGTTCAGAAATCTCTTTGATTTTAGGGGAACTATAAATCCCAGCAACTACAACTCCCAAATGCCAAGGTGTATTTCCCCTGAACTCCATCTGCGTTCATATTTGGGCATATTGAGTATTCATGCCAAGTTTGGTCCTGATCCAACATTGAGTCCACAGTGCTCTCTGGATATAGGTGAACTACAACTCCAAAACTCAAGGTCAATGCCCACCAAACTCTTATAGCATTTTCTCTTGGTTATGGGAGTTCTGTGTGGGAAGTTTGTGTCTTTCTGCCATTCCTGCCAGGATATCTATGTTGAGTTCATTGAAACAGGCCCAGGTTTCACACTGAGTGAGTGTATAAATACATTTTTAAAACATATTAACGATATGTATTACTGTGTTAGAGTGTCATTTTGTGTCATTTTGGTTGGTGGTGTGCCCCAGGATTTTGCAAATGTAAAAAGTGGGCCGCGGCTCAAAAAAGGTTGGGAAACACTGCTCTACCTAGCGGTGACTGGACCAGTCTAAACTATTTCAGCCTTACCTCCCCATCCCACTTCACCCCACAGACCTTAGGAAGACCTTAGAATAGACATTTGGCTTAAATGCATTGTGATTTTTTTTTTTTAAAAAAAAAACAAACCCCAAATGTTGGCTACTACTTCTATTAAGCTGATAAGTGACCTCTCCCTTGTTTTTTTTTGGAAAAATACCTGTATATATATATATATAAACCTTGGAAACCCCATATATCCTTTTTTTATAAATGGTAGAGAAATGAACCTTTTCTAGGAAGACATTTTGTGTCAAAAAACCCTCCCGACAAAGCAAAATTGACATATTTTTAGATTTCGTTCCTCTCTATTTATCCATTCAAATATCCATTTATTTAAATCAGTATTTTTCAACCTTTTTTGAGCTGCAGCACATTTTTTACATTTGCAAAATCCTGGGGCACACCACCAACCAAAAAGACACTCTAACACAGTAATACATATAGTTAATATGTTTTTAAATGTATTTATTCACTCAGTGTGAAACCTGGGCCTGTTTCGATGACCACAACATAGATATCCTGGCAGGAATGGCAGAAAGACACAAACTTCCCACACATAACTCCCATAACCAAGAGAAAATGCTATAAGAGTTTGGTGGGCATTGACCTTGGGTTTTGGAGTTGTAGTTCGCCTATATCCAGAGAGCACTGTGGACTCAAACAATGTTGGATCAGGACCAAACTTGTCATGAATACTCAATATGCCCAAATGTGAATACTGATGGAGTTTGGGGAAAATAGACCTTGACATTTGGGAGTTACAGTTTCTGGGATTTATAGTTAACACACAATCAAAGAGCATCCTGAACTCTTGCAACAATGGAATTGAACCAAACTCGGCATATTGAACCAACATTACCAACAGAAAGTACTGAAAGGGTTTGCTTGGGAATTAACCTTGAGTTTGGAAGTTGTAGTTCACCTACACCCAGAGAGCACTGTGGACGCAAACAATGTTATGTTATGTTGTTGTTTGTTTTCTATCCAGAATCTCAATGTTGGAAGGAGGCTCAACACTTTAAGGTCCCTCAAACAGGCATGGGAAAATTTCGGCCCTCTGGGTGCTTTGGACTCCAACTCCCACCATTCCTAACAGCCTGAGGCTCTTTCCTGCTTAAGTGGCTGAGAGGGGAAAGGAAAAGGGCCTGAGGCTGCTAGGAATGGTGGGAGTTGGAGTCCAAAACACCTGGAAGGTCCAAGTTTGCCCATGCCAGCTTTCGAGAGACCTCTTCCTCCCCCTCCCCCTTCGCGTCCTTTCTTCCTCCTCCTGCCAAACACTTACTTTTTGTTCCCCACTGCCGCTTCTGCCTCTATTTTGATCCGAGGGGGCAGCGTGAGCGTGTTCAGGAGGGGAGGGGGGAGGGAGAAGATGTGACCCGTGCAGGCACTAATGCGCAGACTCGCCCCAGAGTGAAGCGAGGCGAAGCGAGCAGAGCGAGGCTGGGAAGAAGGGAGCCCGAGTGGAGAAGAAAAAGTGTTCGGCAGGAGGGAGAAGAAAGGGTCTTGGAGGTCCCAATTTCCCACGGCACAGCTGATGATTGCTCACGGCACACTAGTGTGCCACGGCACATTGGTTGGGAAACACTGTTTTAAATATTTTAATACTGCCCTTTGAGGCAAAGCTTTCAGGGACAGAACTGATATGCCTAAAGTGGCCTCGGCCCATCTTGAGACTTTGGTTATTCTGTGCTCTATATATTCTTCATACTGTCCTTGTTAGATATTTGAACCATTTTTTTTAAAGTGCTTACAAAGTTTTTGCAAGTTGATTAAAACGTAATGATTGGATCCAGAATTACAAACCAGACTCACTGGAATCTGTGGTACTGGACTTAGAATCATAGAGTTGGAGACCTCGTGGGCCATCCAGTCCAACCCCCTGCCAAGAAGCAGGTCAGTCGCATTCAAAGCACCACCAAAAGATGGGCATCTAGCCTCTGTTGAAAAGCCTCCAAAGAAGGAGCCTCCACCACACTCTGGGGCAGAGTGTTCGACTGTCGAAGAGCTCCCATAGTTAGGAAGTTCTTCCTCATGTTCAGGTGGAATTCCCTGGCACCCCCCCCCCCCCAACGTCCAAGGAAGATCAGCAAATTTTAGCTTTAAACTACAATCTTGTTTCAGTTCAATGAGTTCCTCTTGCTCCTTTAAAGTCAGGGCCTTCATCTGTGTCATTATTTTGTCCAGGGCCCTGTTCGGCATTTGCGTTTTCCCTTCTCAAAAACTTCTCCATCACTGTCACTCGCTTGTCTTGCTGTGATCCCAAATTCATTGAATTTTTGCCATTAGTATGTTGTAAACCACCTTGAGTCCCCTCACCGGTGAGAATGGTGGTATAGAAATTAAATACTGTTGACTACTCATTTGAATACGACTCTTAGCGATTCAAATTGACGCGCAGCTGCAGCACTAACTCTAACTTTGTTTACTTAGCCACTTCTGAGCAAATCCAAGATGGCGTGATCATAGCACTCTCGCGTCACTTCTTAAGTGACACGAGAGTGCTATGGTTCCATTTCTTAAAGGGACAGATGCGCCTTATAGTTTATATATGAATGAAGTTCGAAAATAATTTCCCACGGCACACCTGATGATCTCTCACGGCACACTAGTGTTCCGCGGCACTCTGGTTGAAAATCACTGATCTATACTAAGTGGATGGCCCGTCGCATTGAAAGCAGTGTTGATTCAACATGTCAGATTCTTAACTCTCAAAATCTATAGTCCTGCTCCAGACTGGCAGGGATACTTGTATCTCAGCTAGGAGTTAAAAGTAGGATAGAAATAAATATTCCTATCACCTAAGGCAGTGTTTCCCAACAAGTGTGCTGGGGCACACTAGTGTGCCGTGAGCGATCATCAGGTGTGCCATGGGAAATTGGAACCCCCAGGAGGGGAGGGGGGAGAGTCTAGTGTGTTGAAGTATAAAAACCCTAAGAAACCTACCTCTATAAAGGCACAAAATTACAAACACCCCCCTCCCCACCCGTTGTCTACTTGGTCTCTCCCACTCCATGCATTGGGAAGGCCCACCTCCCTTTCCCCAAGTAGAGACCTCCTCTTGCCTCCTGGGGGTTCTGTGTGGGAAGTTTGGCCCAGTTCTATAATTGGTGGGGTTCAGATTGTATATGAACTATAAATCCCAGTAACTACAACTCCCAAATGTCAAGGTCTATTTCGCCTGAACTCCATCTGCGTTCATACATATTGAGTATTCATGCCAAGTTTGGTCCTGATCCAACATTGTTTGAGTCCACAGTGCTCTCTGAATATAGGTGAACTACAACTCCAAAACTCAAGGTCAATGCCCACCAAACTCTTATACCATTTTCTCTTAGTTATGGGAGTTCTGTGTGGGAAGTTTGTGTCTTTCTGCCATTCCTGCCAGGATATCTATGTTGAGTTCATCGAAACAGGCCCTTGTTTCACACTGAGTGTATAAATACATTTTAAAAACATATTAACTATATGTATTACTGTGTTAGAGTGTCATTTTGTGTCATTTTTGTTGGTGGTGTGCCCCAGGATTTTGCAAATGTAAAAAGTGTGCCGCGGCTCAAAAAAGGTTGGGAAACACTGACCTAAGGCATATTTTCTTGCCTTTGGAAGGAAGCAGGCTGTCTAAACCTCTGCTGTCAGCTCCTCAAAGTCCGTTTAACAACTAAACAAAGCATAGACTCAAGGGCAACCTCCTAAGACATCACCATTCAAAGGCAGAAAATAGCACAGAAACTTCTATGCTTGGTTCTCCAAGATGGTTTATTTTTCAACTAGGAACGTTTGAACTACTTGATGCTTTCTATCTGAACAGTACACCTAATTTTAAAAAATGAGTTTTGACATTTTGAGTTTCATCTTCATTTAGATTGCGGTATTAATGTTAAAGGCATAGGGAGCTATACAAGTTATATGCAACAATTAGTTATTTCTTTGTGTTACTGTATGTTGGCATTGAATTTTTGCCATTAGTATGTTGTAAACCACCTTGAGTCCCCTCACGGGTGAGAACGGTGGTATAGAAATTAAATACTGTTGACTACTCATTTGAATACGACTCTTAGCAATTCAAATACTGTTTTATACACAAAAATGCATGTACATTTTGTACAGAATTATTATTATGTTCAAACTTACTATACCGCCACTCCCTGAGGGCTCGGAACGGTTTACAGTTTGACATGGAAATACATAGCAAACAAACAGAACAAACAACATCAAGAGGGGGGTGACTACATCTAACAGGGAAGGGGAAGCCAGGCTCGTGACCACGTGGGTCAGAGTTGTCCAAGGTCAAAGCTATCCAGCTCGACCATCGAACGAGGGAAGCCTAGGAGGATCCCACAAGCCCAACAGCGTCCTTAGAGTTTCGAGTTCCATACGGTGGCGGTCACCACAGACCTGTGGCTCCGGTCTCCCCATCGTCGGGTTATCAAGCCTCCTGGGTTGGGGGTTCGCCAACAGAGGAACCCGACGCCTGGGATTGGTATTCCAGAAGGTCCTAGGACGGAACCATCTGGGTGCCCCAGGCACGGGCGACGCAAACCTCCCTCGCTCCAGAGGTCCAGAGGAAGAATAAGTCTCCATTGATAGCACTTTGGGCAGAAAGTAATATATTCTTATCATTCTGTTTTTTGCAGTTAAGACTTTGTTTTATGTTTTTAAAAATATTGAAATTTTGCACAGAATAATAACATATTAAGCCCCCAACTCCAGGACTTACTCCCCAGAAAACAGCATTTTCTCTGCAGAAAAGGATGCAAAAATATGGGTAACTTTTGCACATAATCTTGAACTGTGAAGATCGTCATCACTTTTGAAACACTTAAAAGGAGTTTTGATACCTGGTTGCTGTGGATTTTTCAGGGTGTGTGGCCATGTTCCAGTAGCATTCTCTCCTGATGTTTTGCCTGCAAGTGTGGCTGGTATCTTCAGAGGTTCTCAGGCAAGAGCTGATGCTACCAGCTTCACGCTAAAACAGCGAGCTCCCAAAAAACCCCACTGTAACCCATTGATGCCATTATGATTATTACTACTACTACTACTACTACTACTACTACTACTATTCCAGTCATGAAAGCCTTCAACAACAGTTTTGACACTTACCTGAAAAATGTCCAGTGCTTTTTTTAACCATTCATAACCAAAGCAGTCAACATCACAAGAACGTTCCGCGATCATCAAGATCTACGTCTCTGAAGCTTGCTCTCCCTTTCCCTACCATGGAAAGGAAAATTTGTCCTAACCCATTATTTCTGAGGCCTTCTCTAAGAACCATGTTATTGCATCTTAGTTTTGAAATTACACAAAATTACAATATCTCATCTAATCTTGGAAGCTAAGAAGGGTCATCTCTGGTTAGTACTTGGACGGGAAACAGCCAATGAATATCAGGTGCTGTAGGCCAGTGTTTCCCAACCGCGGTGACAGGGCACGGTAGTGTGCCGTGACAGACCTCCTGCTGTGCCACGTGAAAAGCTCTCTGCCCCCCTTCCTTCTCCCCCTCCTGCCGAACTCCTGCTGCTTGGGGGGGGGGGAGGAAGGGCCGGGTGGCAGCGAAGAAAAAAGAAGGGGCCGGGGCGCCGCCTCCTTCGGCCGTTTCCTCAGCCAGCCTCCAATCCGCCATGACTCTCGTCCCTTGCTCGGTGAAGCTGCACAAAGGAGCCCCGCCCACTGAAGCCCATCCACCGCTCATGCGTCTCCTCCTCTGCACGGCTTCAGCGAGCGAGGGGCAGGAGTCATGGCGGAGAGCGGCGCCGGGGATGGGGGCCATGACTCCCGCCCCTCGCTCGCACTGTCCCTTCAAGGCTGGAGCAGCTGTGGGAGAACTGAAGCCAGGGAGGGGGCGGGGCATGGTGTGGCCTGGCTCCGCCCCCTCCCCCAACTTCAGCTCTCCCACAGCTGCTCCAGCCTTGAGGGGACAGTGCCAAGCCAGCATTGTGCTAGCTCTGCCACTGTTGGCTTGGCACTGCCCCCTCAAGGCTGGAGCAGCTGTGGGAGAGCTGAAGCTGGGGGGGAGGGGGGCATGGCATGGCTCTTCCCCCTCCCCCGGCTTTGGCACTCCCAGCAGCTGCTCCCAGCAGTTCACCATCCCCCAGCCGTTCTTTACTGTGTTAGTGTCATTTTGGTTGGTGGTGTGCCCCCGGATATTTTTTATGTTAAGCGTGCCACGGCTCAAAAAAGGTTGGGAAACACTGCTGTCATGGCGCCATAGAGGAAGGAACTGGCAAAGCCACCTCTGAGTATTCCTTGCCTAGGAAAAATGGGGTTGCCATTAAGACATCAGACAACTTGAAGGGTTGTTTATTTACTCAACATCAATCAATGGTTAGGACATAAAATGACTGCGAAGTGATTTAAGGATACACATCAGAGGAAAGACCTCAGCTCCAAAGGACCTGTCTGCCTATACCCCACTCACTACTCACAGCCAAAACAGTGTAGGTACCAATTTTCTAAAATCTCCAAGCAAATGGATATGGCGATGATGCAATCTGCCTAAGTTATGAGTAACACCTGCCAATACTGTTAAAATCATACTGAAGATTTATGATTGCCCAGAGCTTGTATTACATGGTTTGTTAGCAACAGAATGAAAAATGTTGCCATTACAAATGGATTCTATTAAAATGCTAAAAGCTTCCCTTGTCACTTGCAAAAATGATCACCCAAGAGCACTGTTTTCCAAACCGCAACTTTGAAACATCTAAAATTAACCTGCAAGAGTTCTCCTTCCCTTAATCTTCTCATCCTATCTCCAGAAGATAACTAGCCTGCTGAAAAGTAGCGCGCAAACTACCCAAACGGACAGAAGAGCTAAATTAAAATTTTATTCTCCCCTCGCTCATTCTAGCTCTTCTGCACTCCTTGATGGTGCCATCCATCAAGAGGAAGCGATCTCAAGATGGATCATAAGTCATGTGCAATGTAATTACCAACCTGCAAGTATTGCATTACGCAGCATGAAATGAATTGGCAACTCTTACTTTCTGCCTTATGAACCAACTGACTAATGATTCAACAGTACAATTAAGAGAGAAAAAATGGAGAAACTAGGCAGCTTTCCAGTCTGATCACGTAAGAAATGATAGTGCATCTAATGAGTAGCACCGATATTTAAGACTGTGAACAGTTGCAATCTCTGACCAGACTGCTCATACTGCAGAAAGAGCACTGAAACCTAAATAAATCTGTTCTATGCCCCGTATTCTCCACCCATGGAGCATCAGAAATGTAATATGCCAGTATATTTGTATTGGCCACGCATCCATTAGATCAGTGTTTCCCAACCAGTGTGCCGGGGCACACTAGTGTGCCGTGAACGATCATCAGGTGTGCCGTGGGAAATTGGAACCTCCAATACCCTTTCTTCCCTCTCCTGCCAAACACTTTTTTCTTCTCCACTCGGGCTCCCTTCTTCCCAGCCTCGCTCTGCTTACTTTGCCCCGCTTTCCTCTGGGGCGAGTCTGCGCATTAGCGCCCGCACGGGTCACATCTTCCTCCCTCCCCCCTCCCCTCCTGAACACGCTCACGCTGCCCCCTCAGATCAAAATGGCGGCAGAAGCGGCAGTGTAGAAGAAAAACTGTTCGGCAGGAGGGGGAAGAAAGGACGCAAATGGGAAGGGGGAGGAAGAGGTCTCTGTAGAAAGCTGCATTGGCAAACTTGGGCCTTCCAGGTGTTTTGGACTCCAACTCCCACCTAGCAGCCTCAGGCCCTTTTCCTTTTCCTCCTCAGCCACTTAAGCAGGAAAGGGCCTCAGGCTGTTAGGAATGGTGGGAGTTCAAGTCCAAAGCACCCAGAGGGCCGAAGTTTTCCCATGCCTGTTTTAGGGACCTTAAAGTGGTGAGCCTCCTTCCAACATTGAGATTCTGGATAGATAGCAAACATCAACATAACATAACATTGTTTGAGCCCACAGTGATCTCTGGGTGTAGGTGAACTACAACTTCCAAACTCAAGGTCAATTCCCAAACAAACTCTTTCAGTACTTTCTATTTGTAATGAGAGTTCAATATGCCAAGCATGGTTCAATTCCATTGTTGCAAGAGTTCAGGATGCTCTTTGATAACACACACTCAAAGATTGTGAAACTGTAACTCCCAAATGCCAACTATAAATCCACCAGTGTTCAAACCTCATCTGGATAGAAAACTAACAAGGTCCCAAATGCCATTGTTGCAGAGTTCTGCTCTTTGATTGTGTCTATAAATCCAAAACTCCATCTGTCTATTTTCTCCCAAAACTCCATCTGTTCACATTTGGGCATATTGAGTATTCATGCCAAGTTTGGTCCTGATCCAACATTGTTTGAGTCCACAGTGCTCTCTGGATATAGGTGAACTACAACTCCAAAACTCAAGGTCAATGCCCACCAAACTCTTATAGTATTTTCTCTTGTTTATGGGAGTTCTGTGTGGGAAGTTTGTGTCTTTCTGCCATTCCTGCCAGGATGTCTATGTTGTGTTCATCGAAACAGGCCCAGGTTTTACGCCGAGTGTATAAATACATTAAAAAACATATTAACTATATGTATTACTGTGTTTTGTGTCATTTTGTGTCATTTTGGTTGGTGGTGTGCCCCAGGATTTTGTAAATGTAAAAAATGTGCCGCGGCTCAAAAAAGGTTGAAAAACACTGCATTACATGAAGCACATTAACATTCTTGACTAAAGCTCAGAACTTTGATTTTTTAATTAAAAATAATTTTAACAGGGAATAAATTAATTCGCAATAGCCCACTTTTCCTCCCACTGTAGAGCTGTATTTATTTATTTCAGTAATAAAAAATAACACTTTATTTGCAAAATAAAAGTAATTACATAGTGATATAAATAAATTGACATGTACAAATAACCCATGGAACTCTCATGACATATATTCCTACCGAAACATATGAATTTTGAAGTGGGTCACGAACATTTTCTGCAAAAGCCAGGTCTGGCTTAGAAACAAACTGTGAAATCTGTTTTCATACATAAAGCTTTTTTTTTTTTACAAGTAAACATACCAAGTAGGAAACTATTGAGAGTCTCAAAGTCTGATCTTCCAAGTTTCCTCTTGACAAGAATACACCTCACATTGAAAGGCATTACTTTCAGGGTTTAACACTATGTAATGTGTAAGGCCTAGCTTCACTCTAAAGCCTTCAGATCAAACACAAATTTATGCTGAAGGCTCCTATGGATTTCATTAACACTCTTAAAACGACAAAATACAGCTAAGCTGTGATCCTTAATGTGGACATACAGGTCTACAACAGAGAACGCAAGATAGGCAACATTTCTTCTCTGACACTGAAATGCAATTTCACATAAGCTCCATTTACACAGGCACAGTGACTTACTGAGCACAATTTCTCAGCTTCTTTTAAAACCTGAACACATGAACGTTAACTCCAAACAAAAACAAGAAAACAAAGAGGGGGAATAGTACTGTCGAGGTGTAAGAATCACGGTATCGAAGCAGCATAAAACAGAATTTTCTGTTAATGAAATGCTTTGAAAACCGCAATATTCAATAATTTTACTGGAACCAAATTAACCTAAAATTAAAAAAATTACAAATAACAAAGCACAGCATTGTTAATTATGGTTTTTCCCAAGTTCACTGCAAGTGCCCTTCCCGCTGAATTCGAAGGCGCTCTTTCTCCACTTGCAAACGCTCTTTTTCAATCTGCAACTTCTCAGATTCAAACTTCAAGAACTGCAGCCTTTCCTTCTCAAGCTGCAAGCGCTCTTTTTCAATTTTCAGTTTTTCTGTTTCAAGATCCAAAGGCTGCAAGACAGGTTTTTCAGATTGGCTGGGATCAATCTCTGGGGCGGGTTTTTCAGCATGCAAAGCCTCCAGCCTTAGTTTCTCCCGTTCAATTTGCAACCGCTCCTTCTCCAACTGCAGCCTCTCGTGCTCCAGGTCAATGTGCCGCAACCGCTCTTTTTCAATCTGCAAGCGTTCCTTCTCAACTTGTAGGCGTTCTGCTTCGATATCCAGTCGCTGTTTCTCCAACTCTAGTTTCTGCTTCTCCAGGCTGATCAGCAAATGCGAATCTTCGTAGGCCAGCCTAGCCTGAGCAGAGCTTAGATTTCCAAATTCTTCTATGTGGGTGAAATCGGGGAGGTCGCTTTCCTTCTTAGAATCTGGCAACACTGAGGACAAAATCTCTTCTTCTTCCTCAATAGGAAACTAAAGAAAACAACGGAAATTTAGTACCAATTCATCTTAGGTGGAATACATACACCAATCCCAAGTAACACAGTAGGAGCTACACTGATAAACTTCAATTTTGTATGTTTATATTTACACAGGAGGTACACTTGAATAATCTGATGCTGACAGTTGGTGTGACAAAGATGGGACTACTACCAAAAAAAAGCCCCACACAAAACTAAAAAACCAAAAATCTGCAACCCCAAATCAAATATTCTTGTCACTCCCATATCTACTAAGCTAAAATTTATAAGAAGCTATCACATTGCAAGTTTTCCTAAGCCTGTCCTTAACTGCTGTATCTCTCTCTGACATTACTTCGCGAACGAAGATTCTTAGGAAGGATTCATCCTGCGCTTCCCACAAGCACGCCGATGATTTCTTTTTTGGAGGTTGGATGTGTCCTTCGAGTCTGTGCAATGGATTTTTCTGGTGGAGTGCAGCGTGCACAGAACTCGCCTCACCCTTTAAACCAAAGGTTCGTCTGCTGGGGCCTAGCAAGCTCGGACGGTGACAGCGAGGTCCTCAGGTCGTAGGGTTGTTTTGTGTTTCCTTCTCTAGATGGTTGACTTTACAGGGTTAGATGAGCACCATCTGCCCGGGTTTGAAATCAGAGTTTTCTTTCTCTTAGGATGGTTGCCAAAAGGCTAGAGAGCCCATCCTGCCCTTTGACGCTCTTTGTCAGACCCTTCGGTTGTGACCTGTCTGGCATGGGAGGCCCTACCGGTGGCTATTATGCCACCGCCAGCATAGCTCACAACTTCATTAGGCTGCACAAGCCTCTCCCCCACAACAAGGGGGCGCCAATGGAGAGGTTAAGAGGTTTAACTGCTGTAAAGTGGAGAAAAATAACAGGGCCTTTTAAATATGTATATATATATATATATATTATTTACATCTCACCTTTTCTCCTAATGAAACCTATAGTTGACTAATTATTACTTGAAGAGAAAGAGTTTGCAGTAGCCATAAGATCATCATGTGAGACATGACTAGTGGGGTACTTTAGGAAACTGTCCTAGGTCCAGTGTTATTGGACGTTTTTATAAATGACTTATGATGATGAAATAGAATGAAAATTTATCGAATTTGGGGTGGGTAGATTTGATAATACCCCAGAGGGCTGGAACAGATTTCAGCATGACCTTGATAAACTGGTATTAACAACATGATAAACTAACAACATGAACTTTAACAGGGATAAATGGAAGGTAATACATCTGGGCAGGGAAAATGAAATAGACAAATATAAGATGGTTGATAGAAGACTTGAAAGTAGTACCTATGAAAAGGATATAGGGGTCTTAGAAAAACACAGGCTAAAAAGCTGTCAACAGTGTGATGCAGCAGCCATCAAAGCCAATGCAATTCTGGGCTGTATCAACAGGATTATAGTGACTAGATGGAGGAAAGTATGACTCTTCTGTTTTGGTTCGCTTCCGAGCACAATTCAAAGTGCTGGTTTTGACCTATAAATCCCTATACGGTTCCGGCCCAGTTTACCTGTCCGAATGTGTTTTCCCCTACGAAGCATTAAGGATGCTAAGATCTTCCGGAGAGGCCCTGCTCTTGGTCCCACCACCTTAGCAAGCACATCTGGTGGAGACGAGAGACAGGGCCTTCTCTGTGGTGGTCCTTCGGCTATGGAACTCTCGAGCGAGCGAGATCAGATCTGCCCCCTCCCTCCTGTCCTTCAGGAGGCTAGTAAAATCCTGGCTTTGGAAGGAAGCATTCCCAGAATAAAGACTGAGATTGAGTAAATGACCACATACATTGGAGTGAGTCGAAGTTGATTTTTATCTGGCGAATTGGTTTTAATTGTATTTCAATGTTTTTATCTATGTATTTTATGTATGTATTTTAATGTGTATGTTCTGCATTGAATTTTTGCTGTAGGGATGGTCTGAGTCCCTCTTTCGAGGTGAGAAGATCGGTGTGCAGAAGTGTTTATTTTTATTATAGGATTGAGGATTGAATGTGTATTGAAATGTTTAGATGTTTAAGGAAGGTGCACTTCTTCAGTAAAGGCCCACCTTGGGGAAGAGTTGCCATAGCAACATGGCTGTGAGGCAGAGGTGGGAGGAGTCAACAGCTTTCTGCCACAGCCAAGAATAGAATTCTGGGGAAGTTTGAATTTTGACAGTTTAACTGTCAGACCAGCTCTAGGGGAGTGGGTGCTGAGAAGCTCAGAGAGAGCAGTTGTGTTTAGACCAGCCCAAGGTCTATTTTAAGTCCAGAGGTTTGGCTGGGAGAGCCAGCCTGTAGTTTATGCTGAGACATAAACCAGGGTAGGGAATACTGTGTTTGAGACTAGTGAGATACTAGTGGAATAGACTGTAAACTGATTTGACAAGAACCATTTAAGAAAGAAAGTGTAACTGCATAATCTCATAATATTAACTGAAAGGAAATGAACTGAGTAACTTTGTAACTTCTTTAAAGAAAGTGTAACAACCAAGAATTGTGCCTCTAAGAAGAATTGTAACTTTGAAACCGTCAAGCTAATGCACTGATCCTCAAAATAAACTATTTATAGTTCTTTAACTATAAACCTCTCCTTGCCAGTATTTTGAAGAAGTCAAGCCTCATTTTAAAAGACAAAGTGGTGGACAAAGTGGTGGACGGCTGGTTGCAACATTATTAGAGTGGAAGTAATCCAAACACCTTCCTACAAATTGATGGCCAACTAGTTACCTCATTTAGTGGCAGAAAAATATATTTACTATATAGTACATCCTTATGATTGGTGGAAGTTAATATATGCTTCTTCATAATTTGTAGCAGTGGTAGGATTTGAAGAGTCCATTCTGGTAGCGTGGCCGGTAGAGTGGCCAGATGCTACTTTATAATTGGTGACAGACATATGTCACATCGTTACAATCGGGATATAAAAGTTTTAAATAAATAAGTAGGTTAGACCCCAACTGGAATCCTTTGTTCAGTTCTGGGTATTATAGTGAAAGTTAGATATCAGCAAGTGGGAATATAGGAAAGGGCAACCAAGATGTTCAAAAGTCTAAAAATCAAGCCTTATGGAAAACCACTGAGGGAGATGGCTATGTTTAGCTTAGAGGATAATGACCTGACAGCCATCTTTAAATGATCCAAGCGACGGTCATCTCGAGATTAGACTACTGTAACGCCCTCTACGTTGGCCTTCCTTTGGCGACAGTTCGGAAACTCAAGCTAGTGCAGAATGCCGCAGCTCGCTTGCTGACGGGAACGTCGGTAAGGGAGCATATCACGCCCATCCTTCGGCAGCTGCACTGGCTGCCTGTTGAGTACCGAATTGCCTTCAAGGTGTTGGTGTTAACCTTTAAGGCTTTACACGGCCTAGGGCCTGCGTACCTGAGGGACCGCCTTGCCCCATACGTACCCCCCTGATTCCATCGGTCCGCACCTGCCACTTATCCGCGACTAGGCAGAGGGCCTTTTCCGTGGCGGCTCTGGCACTCTGGAACTCTCTCCCAGATGATGTCCGTGCCGCCACGGAGCTCTTTCCGTTCCGCAGGGCCTGTAAGACCGCCCTGTTCAAACTGGCCTTTGGCTAGGTGAATCAGCCAAATGTACTCATCTTCCGACCAGCACCTAGACCCTGGAATGCCATGGCTTGACATAATTGTTTAAATTGGGACCTATGTTGTATTTTATGCTGTTTTATTGTGCGGCGACATGAATGCTACATGTCAGCCGGGTTTTATGATGTTATCCGCCCCGAGCCTGCTGGGAGGAGCGGAATACAAGAAGGAACAAAATCTAAAAATCTAAATCTAAATCTAAATATCTGAAGGGATGTCATATACAAGATGCCGTCCTGAGTCCCCCTCTGGGGGTTGAGAAGTGATGGGGTACAAATGCGGTAAATAAATAAATAAATACTTGTTCCAGGTATGAACCAATAGATTTCAATAAATAAGAAAAAGATCCCACCTAACCATTGGAATTTTTTTTTTGTTTACTGTGAGAGCTCTTTGACAATGGAATGGCTTGCCTTGGATGTCGACTGACTATATTTGGAAGTCTTTAAGCAGAAGCTGAATACAACATATTTCAGGAATGCTTCAGTTATGTATTCTTGCATGGCATGTGGTGAACTAGATAGCCCTTTTGGTCCCTTCATAGTAGTATAATTACGTTTATTTGATTATTCATACTTAGTTTTCATTTTGCTGTTTATTTCTCTTTTGTCATAAGTTTATGGTCATTTTAAAGATTATTTTATTTTTTTAATGTTTGTATTTGAGTGGAGCATTGAATGTTTGCTTTCATGTGTGTCAACTCCCCTTGGGGAGAGAGGGCGGTTTATAAATAAATAAATAATTATTATTATTCCTAGAATACAACAGTAATATGAAGGCAAACCTTCTTGTGATATCGAAATTACTTTCCTACTTTTAAAACAAGCATTACAGATTACTAGGTAAAATTGAAATTCAAGTGATACGAGGAAAAGAAAATAAAGCAATACATTGATTAAATCTGAAAATGTACTAAGAAAACAAATTCCAAGTCAGAATTACATATACAGGTCCTTCTCAAAAAATTAGCATATAGTGCTAAAGTTCATTGTTTTCCATAATGTAATGATAACAATTAAACTTTCATATATTGCACACCAACTGAAATATTTCAGGTCTTTTTTTGCTTTGTACTGATGATTTTGGCATACAGCTCCTGAAAACCCAAAAATACTGTCTCAAAAAATTAGCATATTTGGTCTGATGGAACATGCTAATTTTTTGAGTTATATTTGCCAAAATCATCAGTATTAAAAAAAGGCCTGAAATATTTCAGTTGGTGTGCAATGAATTGAAAATATATGAAAGTTTAATTTTTATCATTACATTATGGAAAATAATGAACTTTAGCACTATATGCTAATTTTTTGAGAAGGACCTGTACAATTCTCATCCATACCCACAACATAATATAAAGCCTGGCAAATATAGAATCAAAAAAGTCAAATGAAGAAAAACTAAATAAAAGGCACACTAAAATACCATTCTTAACTACAAGAGCAACCCAAAACAGCAGTCCAACAGTATTTTGTAGGACTTCTACAAAAAGTTCTCAAGCTAAGGATTTTAGTAGCTGCTGGGAAAGAAAAGTCCACAGCTATGGACCAAAGAACTTGTATTTATTTATTAATTATTTCGATTTGTATACCGTCCTATCCAATTTGGCTCAGGGTGGTTTACAGCATATTGACGTAACAATATAAACAATAAAACAGTAAAATATCAAACAATTAAAACAATGTTGTCATCCACAACCAGGGTGGCTAAAGATTAAATGCCTGTCAGAAAAGAGCCGTTTTACAGGCTTTCCGAAAAGTCGGCAGCTCATTTATTGCTCGGACTTCGGCCGGCAAAGCATTCTACAGGCTCGGTGCCACCACAGAAAAGGCCCTCTGCCTAGTTGAAGACAGATGGAAGGTTCGTATGCAGGGAATCTTCAAGAGATTTTGATCCTCAGATCAAAGGGATCTCTGGGGAACATATGGGAGTAGACGGTCCCTCAAGTACACCGGCCCCAGACCATACAAGCCTTAAAGGTCAAAACCAACACTTTGAAGATGATCCGGTGCTCGATTGGCAACCAGTGTAGCCGCTGCAGAGTTGGAGTGATGTGAGTCCTGGCCAGCACTCCAGCCAGGAGTCTTGCTGCAGTGTTCTGCACTAGTTTGAGCCTCCGGATCACCAACAAAGGAAGACCAATGCAAAGGTCGTTACAGTAGTCTAGCCTCGAGACGACCATCGCCTGGATTACCGTGGCTAGGTCGTTGCTGGTAAAATAGGGCACCAGCTGCCTAGCCTGTCGCAGATGGAAAAAAGCAGATCTAGATCCAACTGGACCCCCAGGCTCTTTATTAGAGACGACGGGCGTAGTGCCTTGCCGTCCAGAGTACGCAACCGAAGCCCACATACCCCCGGACGACCCAGCCAAAGTGGATTCGATGGATTCACTCTCAACTGGCTGGCTCATAGCCAACCAGTCACGGCTTCGAGGCATAGTTGGAAACAATCGGGTACAGAGAAAAGTATCATTTTCTTCATGCAGACTTTTTGTCTAAATTATATTTGCATAGAGGCAATAATTAAAATTAGCTTTCTCATCAGATATAACAAAATTCAGGTGAGTTATTACCAAAAATTAGAACTTTTCATTTGTTGTTTCTGAGTTATTTTATATGTATACCTTGATGTTGTTTATTTGATTGCCCATAGAATCATAGAGTTGGAAGAGACCTCATGGGCCATCCAGTCCAACCCCCTGCCAAGGAGCAGGAAAATTGCATTCAAAGCTCTGTTTTGTTTTTATCTGGCATTGAATGTTTGCCTGTTTTTGTTGTAAACCATCCTGAGTCCCTTTTGGGAGATAGGGCAGGATAGAAATAAAGTTTTTATTATTATTATATTATTATTAACAGCAATTTAGCTGAAAAGGTCTGCAAGAAATAACTTCATACAGATCTACACCTATTATACTGGAAATACCTACTTCAAAACTCTGTGGATCCTCCTCTTCTTCCTCCACTTTGATCTCAGTCAGTGATCCACCTGGTTCTCTGAAATCTGTTATACTTTGCCACTCAAATCCTGATTCACCTGGAAATCCCATTTTCTCATCAATATCTTCATTGAGAGAGTCATCCAAATCAGATGCAGGAAGGTGAAAGCCAGCACCCACTAACTTGATGTTATTGTTCAGTCGCTTCCGTTTCATGAGTGCTCTCCAATCGAGGTATCGCCTCTTGACTTCCGTCCCTGTTCTTTGCTCTCCTTCACCCACAGCATTCACACACTCTGCTATTTCTTCCCAAGCCTTTCGCTTCATCTCATTAATAGTTGTATTGAGTTGTTTGGAAAAAAGGACTTCTCTTCTTTTTCGGATTTCTTTAAGTAGTGTTTGAGTTTCCTGAACGCTAAAATTGCTTTTCCTTTTTCTTTTTAGTTGTTTCATCTTTTCCAACTTTCAATGTATTTCTATCTGCAGCAGACAAAAAGAAAAAAAAATTAATATCTTTTTTCTGTACAATTATTCTGAGCGCATCACCTTTTCCAACTAAATTGCTTTTTCCCTTTAAACAAATTAAGAGTAAATAGCATAATACATGTTATTTGTTGTATATTGTACTTGAAATAGTAGTTATCAATTAAGAGATCTTCAATTTCATGGAAGATTCATCATGATTTTCAAAAATAATATACCTTTTGTGAAATACTGCCTGTTCTCGCCTGCATGGTAAACTACTCAGGCAAAGTTCAAGACCTGAAAGCATGAGACAAGATGCAGGGAAGAGTACTTCAGATCTCTTGGGCACTGTGGGACATTGTGAGCCAAATCACAAAATGGACATAACGGAGAGTCATCTCTTGAACCAAGATGAAACCAGGCTGATGGCACACAACACAAAAAGGTGAACATTTAAACTGAACAATGGGGGAAAGTAAACTAACAGGAATGCTGGGAGATATCCAGTTTGGGGTGAATGATCTCCAAGTAATGAAAGTGAAAAGAACATGGCTGCATTGGCCCTTTCTCCTGTGAAGACACAACCAGATAACATCTTGCCTACTTGAATAGCCATCATGAGATTACTCACTCTGTATTCCAATTTTTCTCAAACTGGAGGTTGCAAATAATAATAATAATAATGACACTTTATTTGTACTCTAACCCAGTGTTTCCCAACCTTTTTTGAGCCACGGCACACTTTTTACATTTACAAAATCCTGGGGCACACCACCAACCAAAATGACACAAACACAGTAATACATATAGTTAATATATTTTTATATGTATTTATACACTCGGTATGAAAAATGGGCCTGTTTTGATGAACACAACCTAGATATCCTGGCAGGAATGGCCGAAAGACACACACGAAGGTCTTGCTCAACAGCTGTCAGTCTCTCTCTTTGTTTAGAAAAAAATGTGTCCATATGGCTTCAAAACAGTCCACTAGTACTGTTCTTATGCATCAATACACCTCATGGAACAATAATGAGGCTTCCACCTTCAATATATATGCTCCTGTATCATTCCAGGTGGGCATTAGACGAGTCCCTCATGTATAACTGGTGAACAGGAGAGTTGTTACACAGTCACTAGAAAGGTTATCACGTCCAGCCAATGCCAAATGTAGTAACAGTTGGTACACATAAGCACGAAAGTCGGCGCCCCAGCCCCTTCTTCTTCGCCGACGCCCGGCCCTTCCTCCTCCTCCCCCCGCAAGCAGCAGCAGCAGCAGGAGTTCGGCAGGAGGGGGAAGGGGTGAAGAGAGGTTTTCCCACGGCACACCAGGTGATTGCTCACGGCACACTAGTGTGCCGCGGCACAGTGGTTTGGAAACACTGCTCTAACCTATCTCCCCGAGGGGTTGCAAAGATGGCAACAGTGATCTGTGGTATTTGGGATGAGATCCTGGGTAGGAGTTCCCAATCATAGGGAAGGTGCTCTTACTGCTGCCTCACCTGTCAGATGCAAAATGGCTTCTCTTTCCCTCTTATGTTGCTCCTGTCTCCTTCCCAGTCAAAATGAAATCATACATCAAAAATGGGAAAGTTCGTGGGTTTATAAAGTGTGTGTATATATTTAAACTATATGCAAACAATTATGAAACCATCTAGTACAAAAGTACAGAAAAGCTTAATTAAACTCCAAAAAATAGCAAATACAATAGATTAACTGTTATATAACTGACCTATTATAAGACCTTGTATTGCAACAGCTCTTGACAAATACAGAGGAACTGTTTTGTCATATGACTTTTGCAGTTCCGTTCAACTGATATCTTCAAAATGTATTTAGGTTTATTTGGAGAGATTTTGTTACATGCAAAAGTAATAAATTGGTACGATATCAAATAAATTTAAATTCAGATGATAAGTACTGCTTAAATATCAAGATGCAGATGTTGAGAACTATCCTCAAAACTCTTCCAAATCGTATTTGGATATTCGTGTTTTTCAATTACTTTGGGCAAGTTCAAGCTTCGGTTCTGCAAGAAGGATGCTGATGAGTGATTTGTGAGACTTTTATTTTGATCATGATACATTCAGAGCAGTAATACTTCACCTTAGCAGAGTACTTTGTCTGGACGTTTATGGTATTGATTTTAACATTATTAAAATGTCATGCTTATCGAAATACTAAACTGTTGAGTTCAATGCAGTCTACTGCCTGGAAAATCCTAAACATACCCATTAAGGAACACAGACCAGCTGTGCTGCCAGCTGGACCAAGGTGGGTCAGCGCTGCTCGTGTTATTGGACCTCACGGGAGCATTTGACACAGTTGACCATTCTCTATTGATCCACCGTTTAGCCATGACGGGAGTGAGGGGGTCCACTCTTAAATGGGTGGCCTCCTTTCTCCAAGATTGGGGGCAATGGGTGGAGAGGGGAGGGATGGTCTCGGAAAGGGTCCCCCTTAATTGTGGGACCCTTTCCGAGACCATCTCCTCTATTGTTTAATATCTATATGCGTCCACTTGCCCAACTGGCACGTAGTTTCGGTCTGGAGTGTCATCAGTACGCTGATGACACCCAGCTGGTGCTGAGGATGGAAGGCTGGCCGGACTCTGTACCCTATTATTTCCATCAGTGCCTGGAAGCCGTGACTGGGTGGCTACGAGCCAGCAGGTTGAAGGTGAAACCGTCGAAAACGGAGGTCCTGTGGCTGGGTCGTTCCAGGGGGAGATCCGGCTGCCAATAATGGATGGTGAGGTGGTTAGTCTGTCGCCACTGGTTAAAAGCCTGGGGGTCCAACTGGACCCTCTGCTGACGATGGAGGCTCAGGTCTCCACCGTAAGCAGAGCAGCGTTTTTTCATCTGCGCCAGGCGAGGCGGCTGGTGCCCTATCTTTCCAGTGATGACCTAGCCGCAGTAATCCAGGCCACGGTCATCTCAAGACTGGACTACTGTAACGCCCTTTATATTGGCCTTCCTTTGTCGGTAATCCGGAACTGAAGATGGTACAAAACGCTGCGGCTCGACTGCTGGCTGGAGTGACACTAACATGCCACATCACACCAGTTCTCCAGCGTTTGCACTGGCTTCCCATCGAGTACCGGATTGCCTTCAAAGTGGTGTTAACCTTTAAGGCCTTGCATGGCCTGGGGCCAGTGTATCTGAAGGACTGCCTCTCCCTGCACATTCCCCAGAGATCACTATGGTCCATGGACCAAAATCTATTGGAGATTCTATCACTCAAGATTTGCCGATTCTCATCGACTCGGCAGCGCACCTTTTCTGTAGTAGCGCCTACCCTCTGGAACGCCTTCCCGGCAGAGGCATGAGGAATAATGGAGTTACAGGCCTTTCGGAGGGTTTGTAAGACCAACCTGTTCCGCCAGGCGTTTAATCTCTAAGGTTGTGCTTTCCGTTCTGGTCCTAATCTGTTTTTATTTTGTTTTTAACTACATTGTGTTGTGTATTCATTTTTGTGAACCACCCTGAGCCTTTTTGGGAAGGGTGGTATATAAATCGAAATAATAAATAAATAATAAATAAGTGTCTCTGAATTCGAATGGACTTAACTTTGAAGAAACCATGGAGGGGTACCATTTTCACTGTGACTCCTCAATGTTGCTGTGTGTCTTCAATTTCTGTTTTATAGTGAATCTATCATGAGGTTTCTGTTTTATTTTTCCATATTTAATGTGCTTTATTATGGTTATTGTATTTTATGATGCTTCTATTTTAAGGTGTTTGATTTTATGAATTGCTTTGCTTTTATGTTTTTATGGACATTTGTCCCACATGCAAGCCGCTCCGAGTCCCTTCAGGAAGATGGTGGCAGGGTATAAAATAAAATTAGCATTATTATTACTATTATTAGAGCTTTCTCTTGTCATTACCTTCCTCTGATACTGAGAGGGTGTGACTTGTCCAAAGTGACTCAGTGGATGAACTTCAACTCCTACCAGTCCAAAACATGCCTGGTGTAGATGCATCCTCTGAGGCAAGAGAAGGGAGGAAGGGGAAATGAGTGGCTCAATCTTCACCTTCCTTTAACCCAGTGGCTCTCAACTTGTGGATCCCCAGATGTTTTGGCCTTCAACTCCCAGAAATCCTAACAATTGGTCAACTGGCTAGGATTTCTGGGAGTTGTAGGCCAAAACAGCTGGGGACCCCTAGGTTGAGAACCATTGTTTTAACCCATGCAAGAGTCTATATTACTTATAATGTATTTATGATTTATATTATGTATAATGCTTATTATATATACAGTATATATCTTAATGGCTCAATCTCCACCTTCCTTGCCCTCCTTCCTTTCTTTATTTACGATATTTCTATCCCACCTTTCTTTGACCCGAAGGTGACTCAAGGCAGCTTACAACCAGGAAGCAATTCGATGCCTAACAATATACAATTAATAGAATTAAAAATACATGCAATAAAACCTTTAGGAACATAAAACTAATACCTTCATTGTTAGTCCCATTGTCCATAAATCATCGTCTGAGCCGTTAATATTCACTTTCATCTAATACTGTGTTTGACTGTTGTTTTATATATTCATTTACGACATTTATACGACATTAGATTGCAAAGGCTTGTTCAAATAGCCACATTTTCACTTTTTTCCCGGAAGGTCAAGAGGGAGGGAGCTGATCTAATATTCCACCACCGAGGGGCCACCACTAAGAAGGCCGTGTCTTTCGTTCCCGCCAGTCGCACCTGCAAATTCTTAGATGGTTCTTTAGGCAGGCCTAACCCATTCAAGTGCTTAAAATACTAACAAAATATTTTTGATTCATCTGTATATATAATAAAAGTGAATGTTTGTATGCACCGGGAATGTGGCGCAGCTGGCTAAGTGTCAGCTGCATAAGATCTCTCTGACCATGAGTACGAGGCCTGCCCAGGTCGAGCAGGGTGCTCGACCTTTAAGTGTAGCCTGCTGTTGACCTTTGCAGCCCAAAAGACAGTTGCATCTGTCAAGTAGGTGGTAAAGGTACCACATTAAGTGGGGAGGCAAAGTTTGACTGAATTATGAGGCCTTTAAGAACTCCAGGCAGGCTGAGGAATGTGGAAGAATCAACAAGGAACACTGGAAACACTGAGAGATGAGGAGTGTGTCAGCTCCCCCTGGTGGCCAGAGTTTGACTATATTCGTCTATATGTGTGTATGTGGAAACAGCAGGGATTGTCTGCTAAGTATGTGTACCTGTAATCCGCTCTGAGTCCCCTTCAGGGTGAGAAGAGCAGAATATAAATAAAGTAAATAAATAAATAAATATATGCGTGCGTGCGGATATGTGGCAGCTTTCTGATTGGCTCCCACTGTGGTAGAATTGGCATACGGTCTCTGATTGGCCACTGTCAACATTCCAACATTCTTAGGAGGCAGAGAGGGGAAAAGGCCCCACAGACCAGGCCCGAAATTGACAGTATGGCTTCATTAACTTGATTTTCCTGACTAGGCTTCAGTTAATGGGATATTGTGTATGGCCTGAATTGACAGTAACCAACATTGGCACACAGAGGCCCTATAACCCACTCTACATTCTACTGCAGTTTGGAGGAGGGTGGACGATTGATGATGGGACTTGAAGTACCTCCACGGATTATGGAATTTGTTGTACTTTCAAACCCTTCATTTCCCACATACCACTGCAGCCCTGAACAAAGACAGATAAAGACTAAACTTGGCACACAGTGCCATGACCCACACTCCATCCTACTGCAGAGGAGGGCGGACCATGGATTATGGGATTTCAAGTACCTCCACTCACTTCCCGAGCCCGCTGCAACCCTCATCCAGTGACTGATCAAGACCAAACTTGGCACACACAGCCCCCATGACCCACTCTACATCCTGGTGCTGTTTGGAGGGGGATGGACCATGAACGATGGGACTTGCAGTACCTTCACTGACTTCCTGAGTCCACTGCGAGTCACATAAACAACTAGTAAGGACCAACCTTGGCACACAATGTCTTTCTCAAATAACCCCGGCACTGCCGGGTCCCCAAGCTAGTATTATATATAACATATTAACTTTGCCCACGACGCACACCAACCACAAAAATACCTAAGACACACACCCAATTGTAAGATACGCCCCATTATAGAGATATTACATTGTTGTGCGAGTAGTGTGTGTCTTAGAATCGAAGAAATGCAGTCATTGAGACGAGTCCCATTTACAAGAAATGGAAACTGGGGGGATTCCGAAACCCAAAACATTTTGGATAAGGATAGGGTTGCCAAGTATGCCATATCGTATGGGACGTCCTGTATTTTGGCCCAGAATTCAATGTCCCGTTTTTAAAGCTTCTGTCCCGTATTGACAGGACAAGTGGCAGCAGGAGGCAAGGCTCTGTTTGAGTTTGAGGTGGAGGCTCAAGAGGCCTCCTCCTTGTTCTTCATGCCCGCAGCCCGCCTGTTGGGCCGTTGTCGTGGCGACGAGAGGAGAGCCGAGAGAGAGCGCAGGACGGTACGTCACTTCTGGTGCACCGTGTGCTCTGCTTATTGGCGGAGCGGAGTCCCTGCCGGCATCCCTCCTTCCGGACACGCCTGCACTGGAGGGGCTGGACGGCATCACCCCAGGAGCCCTCTGGGAGGGCTTGGCCACCCAAGTGCTGCCCTTCCCGCTCGCGCCCCTCAGAGCCCAGACCCAGGTGCTGCTCTGGGCTTTGCTGGCCACCAACGCCAAGCTCTGCTTCGCCCTCCTCCCTAAGCTGCGTCCTCCACTGCACCTCTACAACAGGTGAGCCTTGGGGCCACGGCCTCACGCTCTAGGCCACGCATTATAGCACAATGTGATATGTAATATTGATGTTGTGCTGTGGCAATAATACAGTTTATTGTATTTGTATAGTTCAATGTGATATTATAGTACAATGTAATATTGATGTTGTGCTGTGGCAATAATATCGTTTATTGTATTTGTATAGTTCAATGTGATATTATAGCACAATGTGATATGTAATATTGATGTTGTGCTGTGCCAATAATTATAGTTCTCATTGTGATATTGTTAATAGTACAATGCAATATGTAATATTGATGTTGTGCTGTGGCAATAATATAGTTAATTGTATTTATATAGTTCAATGTGATATTATAGTACAATGTGATATGTAATATTGATGTTGTGCTGTGGCAATAATATCGTTTATTGTATTTGTATAGTTCAATGTGATATTGTTAATAGCACAATGTGATATGTAATATTGATGTTGTGCTGTGGCAATAATATAGTTAATTCTTTATATAGTTCAATGTGATATTATAGTACAATGCAATATGTAATATTGATGTTGTGCTGTGGCAATAATATCGTTTATTGTATTTGTATAGTTCAATGTGATATTGTTAATAGCACAATGTGATATGTAATATTGATGTTGTGCTGTGGCAATAATATCATTTATTGTATTTGTATAGTTCAATGTGATATTGTTAATAGCACAATGTGATATGTAATATTGATGTTGTGCTGTGGCAAAAGTACAGTTTATTGCATTTTTATAGTTCAGTGTGATATTGTTAATAGCACAATGTGATATGTAATATTGATGTTGTGCTGTGGCAATAATATAGTTAATTGTATTTATATAGTTCAATGTGATATTATAGTACAATGTGATATGTAATATTGATGTTGTGCTGTGGCAATAATATAGTTAATTGTATTTATATAGTTCTCATTGTGATATTGTTAATAGTACAATGTGATATGTAATATTGATGTTGTGCTGTGGCAAAAGTACAGTTTATTGCATTTTTATAGTTCAGTGTGATATTGTTAATAGCACAATGTGATATGTAATATTGATGTTGTGCTGTGGCAATAATATAGTTAATTGTATTTATATAGTTCAATGTGATATTATAGTACAATGTGATATGTAATATTGATGTTGTGCTGTGGCAATAATATAGTTAATTGTATTTATATAGTTCAATGTGATATTATAGTACAATGTGATATGTAATATTGATGTTGTGCTGTGGCAATAATACAGTTTATTGTATTTGTATAGTTCAATGTGATATTATAGTACAATGTAATATTGATGTTGTGCTGTGGCAATAATATAGTTTATTTTATTTTTTTAGTTCAATGTGATATTGTTATAGTACAATGTGATATGTAATATTGATGTGCTGTGCCAATAATTATAGTTTATTGTATTTGTTCTTCAATGTGATATTGTTATAGTACAATGTGATATGTAATATTGATGTTGTGCTGTGGCAATAGTACAGTTTATTGCATTTCTATAGTTCAGTGTGATATTGTTAATAGCACAATGTGATATGTAATATTGATGTTGTGCTGTGCCAATAATTATAGTTAATTGTATTTATATAGTTCAATGTGATATTATAGTACAATGTGATATTGCTGTTATGCTGTGGCAATAATATAGTTTATTGTATTTGTATAGTTCAATGTGATATTGTTATAGCACAATGTGATACGTAATATTGATGTCGTGCTGTGGCTTTTTGCTGACGATGCTGCCCTTGTCGCCCACACAGAAGCAGCCCTGCAGCGCCTCACGTCCTGCTTTGCAGCAGCTGCAGAGCTGTTTGGGCTGGAAGTCAGCCTGAAGAAAACGGAAGTCCTCTACCAGCCCGCACCACAGGAAGAACACCATCATCCCCATTTTTCTTGTGAGCCGCTTTTGAGTCCCCTTCGGGGGTTGAGAAGAAGGGCGGCATAGAAATATCGTGAAATATATATAATAAATAAAATAAATTTACCAGAAATGGAAACTGGGGGATGTTCCAAAAGCCAAAGAATTAAGGGGGGGGGGGGAATCCAAAATATTTTGGGTAAGGGATGCTCAAGCAGGACATGGCAATTGAAGCACACATAAATATTTACATAAGCTTACATATATTTACTACATTCTGTCCCAAAGTAAATCCACTCAAAACACATAAACACACAGAAATATGTATACATTACACAGAGATACAGACTAGGAAGGAAAAGGGTGTCACCCCAAGGCACTTGGTGGTGAGGTGGGCCCAGAGGAGGAGGCTCCATCCCGCTCCTTGGAACCGAAGGCCTGTGGGCGGGGAAGGCCGCTCGCTCGCTCTCCTCAGCGCTGGACATCCATGTTGGAGGAGGGAGGGAGGGAGAGGCAGGCAGGCGGCGGCAGCTCACGTCACGGGCCGAAGGGGAAGGGGAGCCCCTGAGCAGACACGGAAGCCCGGCTTTCCCCTCGCAAACCCGCACCAACCCGGCGGCGGACGCCTCGGCTCCTCCCCTTCCTTCCTTCCTTCCTCCTTCCTCCCCTCAGCCGCGCCGAAGCAACTCACCTGCGCGCAACGCCGGCCTTTTGACCCTCTCCCCCTTCCGGCGCCCAAGCCCGCTTGTCACTCACCCATCCCAGCGGCGCCCCCATTGGGCAGAGCCCCGCGCGCGCCGGCCACGCCCCCTTTCCCCAACCGTCCCAACCGTCTCCCTCGCGCCGCGCCCCGCCCACTTTTTGTCCCCAGCTCGCGCAACTTTGCCCATCTTCCACCCCTCCCACCTTTTCCCGTCCCCCTAGCCGCTGGCTATTGGTCGCAACTGCTCGCCCATCTTCTCCACCCTCTCGCCTTCAGAGGAGAAGGAGTCTCGCCTTAGACCTTCCTTCCCGCCCTCCTTCCCTACAGCTGCTTCCTATTGGTCCGAGCGGCTGCTCGTCACCGAGTCGGGGCGTTCTCATTGGCTAGGAGGGCAAGGCGAGGCCGAGGGGCTGGTTGGCGCCCTCAGAGGAGAAGGAGTCAGTCGAGATGGCGGCGAAGGAGGGAAGGGTTAGAGGGAAGGCCTTTTTGCCTTCCCCTGTCACAGTGACGTCTTCTTATCTCATATATATTAATAATAATAATACACACACAATGGGTATATCATATTTATATAATTATCTATGTATATAATAAAAGTCAGTGTTTGCGGCCGAGCGGTGGGAGGAATATGTGCCAGTGTTTCGATTGGCTGCCACTCCGGGATTATTTGCATAAATGGCTGTGACTGGCCAGCCTCCCAACATTCCAACACAGCACAGAGAGGGAAGGGCCTGAGGCTGGAGTTGAAGTTAGCCAGTTGACAGTTTTTTCTGTTGGAAAAGGAATGTTCAGTACCTTCACCCAATACACTTCTCAGGTGACTCAGAGGGAAAGCAAAAGGCCTCAGGCACTCAGCCACTGCGGCCCACAGCAATGACGGATCAGGACCAAACATGGCAAACAAGGGACCAATGGCCCACTTCACAACCTGGTGTGTTTTACATAAGAACATAAGAAGAGCCATGCTGAATCGGGCCTCAGCCCATCTAGTCCAGCATTCTGTGTCACACAGTGGCCCACTAGTTGTACACGGGGATCTCTAGCTGAAAGGAGGGCAGAACCCTCACCTGCTCCCGACCCCCCACAACCAGTTACCCGGGGAAATCCTGCCTGCCTCAATCAACACAGAGGTGGCACTTGGATGTCCATTTCTTCACCCAGAGGGTCATTGGGTTATGGAACTCACTTCCAGAGGAGGTTGTGACAGCTGTCAGCCTGGACAGCTTCAAGGCAGGATTGGACAGATTCATGGATACCAAGGAATCAGTAGCTACTGAAATGGACATCCAAGTGCCACCTCTGTGTTGATGGAGGCAGACAGGATTTTCCCCGGGTACTGGTTGTGGGGGTCGGGAGCAGGTGAGGTTCTGCCCTCCTTTCTGCTAGAGATCCCGTGTACAACTAGCGGCCACTGTGACACAGAATGCTGGACTAGATGGGCCGAGGCCCGATTCAGCATGGCTCTTCTTATGTTCTTATGTTCAGTAACTACTGATTCCCTTGGTATCCATGAATCTGTCTAATCCTGCCTTGAAGCTGTCCGGGCCGACAGCTGTCACAACCTCCTCTGGAAGTGAGTTCCATAACCCAATGACCCTCTGGGTGAAGAAATATTTCCTTTATTAGTCCTAACTTTCCTACCTTGGAGCTTTAGGGAGTGCCCCTAGTCCTAGTGTTGTGTGACAGAGAAAATATTTTTCTTTATTCACCTTTTCTATCCCATGCATGATTTTATACACTTCGATCAAGTCACCTCTTAAACGCCGTCTTTCGAGGCTGAAAAGACCAAGGCGTTGCAACCTGATTTCGTAAGGGAGCTGCTCCATCCCTTGGATCATTTTTGTTGCCCTTCTTTGTACCTTTTCCAGTTCCGTTATATCCTTCTTGAGGTGCGGTGACCAGAATTGTACACAGTACTCAGATGTGGCCTCACCATAGATTTGTAGAGGCAATACAACATTTGCCGACCTATTTTCGATTCCCTTCCTGATCATGCCAAGCATAGAATTTGCTTTTTTCGCTTCTGCAGCGCACTGGGTTGACATCTTCATTGAGCTGTCCACCAAAACCCCAAGATCCCTTTCCTGCTTTGTCTCAGAAAGCTTTGATCCCATCAATTGATAAGTGTATTTGGGGTTCTTTGCCCCGATGTGCATGACTTTACACTTGTTTAGGTTAAAATGCATTTGCCACTTTGTTGTTCATTCACTCAATTTCGAGAGATCTTCTGGAGCTCTTTACAGTCAGTTTCATTTTTAACTACCCTGAACAGTTTAGTGTCACCTGCAAACTTTGCTACCTTACAATTTACTTCTACATCCAGATCATTTATGAATAAATTAAAAAGTAACGGTCCTAAAACTGAACCTTGGGGTACGCCACTTCTCACCTCTTTCCACCCAGAAAAGTGTCCATTTATTACCACCCTTTGCTTCCTACAGTTTAGCCAGGTTCCAATCCAGGACAAGACCTGTCCTCTGATTCCATGGCTGAAGAGCTTATTTAGGAGCCTTTGGTGAGGACTTAGTCAAAAGCCTTTTGAAAGTCAAGGTAAACAATATCGACTGGGTCCCCTTTATCTATGTGTTTATTTACACCCTCAAAGAATTCTATCAAGTTAGTAAGACATGATTTGCCTTTGCAGAAACCATGTTGATTTTCTTTCAGCAATGCCTGTTCTTCTATGTGCCTAGTAATATTTTCTTTAATAATGGTTTCCATCACTTTGCCTGGAACTGAGGTTAGACTAACTGGCCTATAATTTCCTGGATCACCCCTGGATCCTTTCTTGAAGATCGGAGTTACATTTGCCTCCCTCCAGTCCTCGGGTACAGTGCGTGATCTTAGAGAAAGGTTATATATTTTGGCTAGAATTTCAGCAATTTCACACTTGAGTTCCTTAAGAACTCTGGGGTGGATGCCATCTGGCCCTGGTGATTTGTTGACATTTAGTTTAGTAAGGCATGTGAGAACATCCTCCTTGTTTATCTCTATCTGGTTTAATTCATTTAATTCCCTCCCTGAAAAACTGACTCAGCTGCAGGCATATGTTGTCTGTCCTCCTGTGTGAAAACGGAGGCAAAGAAGTCATTTAGCCGCTCAGCAATCTCCTTGTCTTCACTTATTGTCCCTTTCTTACCATTTTCGTCAAGTGGCCCAACTGCTTTTCTAGTTGGGTTTCTGCTTCTGATGTACTTAAATAAGTTTTTGCTATTGTTTTAAAATATTCTTTGCTATATGTGCCTCAAAATCTCTCTTGGCTTTCCTGACGGTTGCTTTGCATTTAGTTTGCCAGAGCTTGTGGTCCTTTCTGTTCTCCTCAGTAGGAAGAGCCTTCCATTTCTTAAATGAGTTTTTCTTTGAGAAAAACTCATTTAAGAAATGGAAGGCTCTTCCTACTCACATCTTTTACTTCATTTGTAAGCCATACCGATGTCCTCTTGGACTTTCCCGGCCTCTTTCTTATTTTAGGAATGCATTTTAGTTCGGCTTGTTTTAAAGTATTTTTAAACAGTTTCCAAGCATTTTGGAGGGATTTGATTTTTTTACTGTTCCTTTTAGTTTGTTCTTTACTATTTTTCTCATTTTGGTGAAATTCCCTTTGTGAAAATTTAAGGTCTCTGTGATAGTTTTCACTGACAGTTTGCTATCCAAACTTAAGTTGAAGGTTATTGTGTTGTGGTCACTGGTACCTATGGGCTCAGCTACAAGGACATCTTGAACCAGGTCTTGTTCGTTAGTTAGCACTGAAGCAGCAAATTAGGGAGTTATGGAACTCCGGGTGGCAAATTTACTTCTTACCAAACGGCGCGTAGACGTGCGGGCGCAAGGATGAGGAATCACGCAACAACTTCACTGCTCAATGTGAAATCAAAGAGATTTATTGCTTAACACCAGCTGGTGGGGTTGCCAACAGAACAAGCTGTTATCAGGGCAAACGGCCCGGTCATTCTTAACACAAAGTTCTTATACCCTTCATGGTGGCATCTCCAAAAGCCCGCCCTCCTTCATGGATTTTTCACAAACATCATTGGCTGGTGTTACATAGCATTTCATTGATCCAATAAAACATTACATTTTCATTAGCATCACACTTCAAACCCCTCCTATGTGTTAGAACAATGAACATTTCTAAGTTAGTCCTTTCCCACAGTACATTATCAGTGGCTGGGACTCTCATGTTCCCAAGTAGCAACATTTCGCTTCTGCCTCTCCTTGCCAGCAACGGAGGGGGCAGAATCCCTCTGTACATGCGCAGTTCTTCTCCCTTTGGCACTGATGTCAACAAGCAGCACGCCTTGTACTGTTAGACCAATCTGAGCCTACGTTATCTTACGCTAGGCACGGGGTGTACTTTAGCAAATCATAGCATTGATTTGAAACACCAATCACAGTGTTACATTCACGGAGCAAGTGCCTGCCTGATTCTTGGCACAGAAACCCACTTTTCTAAGCTCTACACGTGTGCAGCATCACTCTCTGACCTTTCTCCTGCACAGAAAGTACCAAAACTGCTTTAGCACCAAGTCCAGGATCCCCTTTCCCCTGGTTGGTTCCATGACCATCTGCTCAAGGGAATAATCAGCTAGCATGTCGAGGAACCTTGTCTCTCTTTCATGCGTAGAACAAGAATTTAGCCAATCTATTCGGGGATAGTTGAAGTCCCCCATTATGACTAATTTATTGCTTTTTGAGGCCTGTTTAATTTCATTTTCCAAGTAGCAGCCTGTCTCTGGAGTTTGATTGGGAGGGTGATAGCAGATCCCTAGTGCTAGATTAGTTTTTTGTCCTGGGACTTTTATCCACAATGTTTCTGTAAACATTTTAGGGCAGGATGGGCCACGAATGATGGGATTTGCAGTACCTTCACCTCATTCACTTCCCAAACAACACTGCAGCCCATTTTAATGACATACCAGACACAAAATTGACAGCTAGGCTTCCTTAACTTGATTTTCCTGACTAGGCCTCAGCTCATGGGATATTGTTAGGCTCCCTCAACTTGATTTCCCTGACTAGGCCTCAGCTCATGGGATATTGTTAGGCTTCCTCAACTTGATTTCCCTGACTAGGCCTCAGCTCATGGGATATTGTTAGGCCTCCTCAACTTGATTTCCCTGACTAGGCCTCAGCTCATGGGATATTGTTAGGCTCCCTCAACTTGATTTTCCTGACTAGGCCTCAGCTCATGGGATATTGTTAGGCTCCCTCAACTTGATTTTCCTGACTAGGCCTCAGCTCATGGGATATTGTTAGGCCTCCTCAACTTGATTTCCCTGACTAGGCCTCAGCTCATGGGATATTGTTAGGCTCCCTCAACTTGATTTTCCTGACTAGGCCTCAGCTCATGGGATATTGTTAAGTCCCTCAACTTGATTTTCCTGACTAGGCCTCAGCTCATGGGATATTGTTAGGCCTCCTCAACTTGATTTCCCTGACTAGGCCTCAGCTCATGGGATATTGTTAGGCCTCCTCAACTTGATTTTCCTGACTAGGCCTCAGCTCATGGGATATTGTTAGGCTCCCTCAACTTGATTTGGCTGACTGCCTGAGGCCTTTCCTTTTCCCTCTGAGTCGCCTTAGAATGTTGGAATGTGGATGGCCAATCGGTGTCCTTTATGGAAATACCATTTCAGTGACAACCAATCCCCTGTCTGGGGCTGTAGAATGCTAGAGTTCTGAGGCTGGCCAATCAGTGTCATTTATGCAAATAATCCCACAGTGGCAACCAATCGAAACGCTGGCACATATTCCTCCCACCACACCACTGCCCGCAAACACTGACTTTTATTATATACATAGATAGATGTGTGTGTGTGTGTATTTAAAAATATAAATGAAAAGTTTTCATGAGTTGTGTCCCCATATGTTTTATTAATACAATTTACGTCTATGAAAGCTTATGTTATCAACTACATTATTTCAGTTACTCTCTAATGCGGTACACAATCCCTTTACACATAAGTCAACTAATGGAAAGTGCTGTTCTTGATAAAAGAACTGGGTCAGATTGGGAACTGATAATAATGGGCAGAATCATGGGATGTCAATACCGGCTAAACAGTACAATTTCTCGAGTGGTGTACTGATGGGTGGGCAAAGTGCATGTTCCCCAATGGCCTTTTTTGTGCTCCATTGTATTTTGCATAAATTATTTTTGGCATCCCCCCCCCCCCCAAAAAAAACAACAAATTGCCACATGTACTCTAGGAGCTTGGAGAATGTTTCCACCAATTTTGGAGCCCGTACTGTAAATAAGAATATTTCCCCCCAATGTGCACTAGGAATTGTATGCCACTACATCCTGTGGTTTCTTGGGCCAATTTAGGCCTTTATTGAAACCCAAAGATGTTTGAGATAAAACAAGTTTTTCCTTGAGAAGCTGAAGGCGAGCCCCAGAAAGAGTCCATCTGCATCCTAATTGGTTTGACCTGCAGCAGGGAGTTCAAACGTTCCTGCACATGTGGTCTGGCATCTCTAGCACCAAAGGCTGGGATTTGGCATCAAAAGACCTCCAGCCATTTCTACCCCTCTGTTTTTTTGCCTCACTTAACCTGAAACCATGGACCCTTTGTGCACGGAGTTGCATGCGGACAGGCCAACAGGGACAAGCCCTGAGCGGTTTGGGAGAAACAGTTTTCCAAGGACTTCCGTGTGTTTGGACTCTCCTCTGGCTATTACCCCTTCCTATGTGTTGACGCAAGACAATTGCAATAAGTTTAGTTTTTAATGTGTTACATTGTTTGCCTTGTACATTAGGTACTGATTTTATCCTTTATCTTGTATACTACTACTGCTGTTGGAGCTTTTATTTGAAACTAGCTTGGGGACCCGGCGGTGCCTGGGTCATTTGAGAAGTGTAGCAGGATGTAGAGTGGGTCATGGGGGCTGTGTGTGGCAAGTTTGGTCTGTATTGATGAATGGATGAGGGTTGCATTGTTTTGAGGAAGTGAGTGAAGGTACTTCAAATCCCAACATCTGTGGTCCATCTCACACAAAACTGCACCAGGATGTAGAGTGGGTCATGAGGGCTCTGTTTGCCAGGTTTGGTCTTGATCAGTCATTGGATTAGGTTTGTAGCAGTCTTGGAAAGAGAGGGAAGGTACTGCAAGTCCCATCATCCATGTTCTGCCCCCCTCCAAACTTCAGTAGGATGTAGAGTGGGTCACTGGGGCTCTGTGTGCCAAGTGTGGTCTTTATCGGTGTTTGTTGGGGGCCGCAGTGGTCTGTGGGAACAGAGAGGTGTGAAAGTACTACAAATCCCATCATCCATTGTCAGTCCTCCCCCAAACCTCACCAGGACGTGAAGGTAGTCATGGGGGTTATGTGTGCCAAGTTTGGTCTCGATCAGTAATTGGATAAGGGTCGCAGTGGACTTGGGAAGTGAGTAGAGGTACTTCAAGTCCCATCATCCATGGCCCACCCTCCTCTGAACTGCACCAGGAGATAGAGTGGGTCATGGGGATTGTGTGTGCCAAGTGTGGTCTGTATTGGTCCGTTTTGGTGGCCTCAGTGGTCTGTTGTAACCAAAGTGTTTGAAAGTACTACAAATCCCATAATCTGTGGGTCATGTCCCTCAAACCGCACCAGGACGTAAAGGGGGTCAGGGGGTTATGTGTGCCAAGTGTGGTCTTGATTCGTCATTGGATGAGTGGAGCAGTGGTCTCAGGAAATGAGTAGAAGTACTTCAAGTCCCATCATCCATGGCCCACCGTCCTGCAAACTGCAGCAGGATGTAGAGCGGGTCATGGGGGCTCTATGTGCCAACTTTGGTCTTGATCAGTCATTGGATGAGGGTTGCAGCGGTTTCGGGAAATGAGTGAATGTACTTCAAGTCCCATCATCCATGGTCCACCCTCCTGCAAACTGCAGCAGGATGTAGAGTGGGTCATGGGGGCTCTATGTGCCAAGTTTGGTCGTGATCAGTCATTGGATGACGGTTACAGCGGTCTGGGGAAATGAGTGGATGTACTTCAAGTCCCATCATCCATGGTCCACCCTCCTGCAAACTGCAGCAGGATGTAGAGTGGGTCATGGGGGCTCTATGTGCCAAGTTTGGTCGTGATCAGTCATTGGATGGGGGTCGCAGCGGTCTTGGGAAGTGAGTGTAGGTACTTCAAGTCCCATCATCCCTGGTCCGTCCTTCTCGAACCTGCAGCAGGATGTAGAGTGGGTCATGGGGGCTATGTGTGCCAAGTTTGATCTCGATCAGTAATTGGATAAGGGTTGCAGTGGACTTGGGAAGTGAGTGTAGGTACTTCAAGTCCCATCATCCATGGTCCACCCTCCTCCAAACTGCACCAGGAGATAGAGTGGGTAATGGGGGTTGTGTGTGCCAAGTGTGGTCTGTATTGGTCCTTTTTGGTGGCCTCAGTGGTCTGTGGGAACCAAAGTGTTAGAAAGTACTACAAATCCCATAATCCGTGGGTCATGTCCCCCGACCCGTACCAGGACGTAAAGGGGGTCAGGGGGGTTATGTGTGCCAAGTTAGGTGCAGGTCCATCACCCGCGCTGGTCGCTGTGGCCTGTGAAAGTGGCTGCCAATCAGAACGCTGCCACATTTCCGCCCTTCCGCCCTCCGCACACATACAAACATTCCGTTTTATTAAGGTATATACAGATGACCTGACGGTTACTCAATAAACGTGACTGACTGACTGGCTATTAGCAAAAAGGACTTTTCTCTTATAGTTTTCCCAAGGAAACAGATGGACTTTCCCTAAAGCATATGGATTTGATACTTTTCAAGATTATATGGACTTTCTTTCCACCCCTTGCATATGAAGTAATGAGATATTAGTGATATTCCCCTGAAACCCTCCTATGTAATTTTCCTGCATGTTTTCCCCCCTCCCCATGTGTAAAATAATATGAAGAAATGCGACATGTTTGTGAAAGACCCAGCTGTTGTTTTGAGATCAGGATGAAACCACATTCCTGGCTGCACCCTTAATCCAATCATTGGAGCAATTTGCATGACAGAGGACTCTTTCTGGTTTTGGAGAAGTTCTTCTTTTCCTTCTCATTTTTGAAAGACTCCTTTTGTTTCATAAACGCTGGACCCTCTAAGATTAGCCTCGTCCCGCACTTATAGAACGTATGGCATAATTATATTTCATAACCGGCTGTCACTATTGGCCTCGGAAACCAACACACAGCTACAGTTATTTCATTTGTTTACCATCCAAAAGACTGAAAACTCTCATGGGAAATCTACATATGGCCCTTTGTCAACAAGAAAGGGTCGTTAAGGACAAATTCCTGTTTTTTACCAAGAACAAAGAACTTGCTTTGGCCCGAAAGGTCAAAGCCTTGGATCTTCATTAACATATGGACATGATCTAATCAAGAAAACTCCAGCTGCTCTTTGTTTTGAACACATTCCTGTTCCTCGCTTCCCATTCACCAGGGCAAAAGCGGCACTGTTGTTTTCCCCCCCATGTACTGACATCCTTATACCATCTGAGTTCTTAAAAATCCCAATGCCCCCCAAACCTCTGGTTCCTACTGATTTTGCTTCTGAATATGGGTCAGAGTTAGGGTTCAGTTATTTCAAGTTGTAAGAAAGTTGTCTTAGGGCCCTTCCACACAGCTGTATAACCCAGAATATCAAGGCATATAATCCACAATATCTGCTTTGAACTGGATTATTTGAGTCCACATTGCCATATAACAGTTCAATGTGGATTTTATACAGCTGTGTGGAGGGGCCTGAGACTTGCAGCCTTTATTCTGCATTGGATAAAAAAGTGCGACATTAAGATGCATAAAGGTGGTTTTTATAAGTTGAGATAAACCAGAAGTATAAAACACAAATCCAGGTGTTCAGTGGTTTTATTATGCAAATTAAAAACCATTCCAGTGCTCCAATTACCATTGCTAATGTTCTTCAACATAATGACAACAATCCTGAGACACCATTATTGTTACAAGCTTTTGTGGACTTCAGCCACATCCATCACACGCAAGACTAATGTAGAAAAGTAGTCTGTGAACCATTATAGCCAAACAAATCATGTTTGTCTTTCAAGTGCCACAGTATATTGATCTGGTTTTTTTTTTCCTAGAAAGGAAACACTATTACCTCCTCATTGATTCAGCGCAATGATTGGTCTCACAAGGGACTAACACAGGGGTCGGGAACCTTTTTGACTCAGAGAGTCATGAAAGCAAAATATTTGGAAATTTATTTCAGCGAGAGCCATATATTGTAATATATAATACATTTTAAGACTGAATTCAACTAAATGCGTACATACTATGAGAAAAGGATTCCCCCGGCAGAATGACAGGACACTTCAGACCTGGCTCTGCAAAAGGCATGTTCAGGACTCTGGGAAGGAAGAGAAGGCAGAAGGAAGGAAGGGGGGAAAGAAAGACAGAAGGACAGAGGAAATAAAGGAGAGAGGAGGAGAGGAAGAAAGAAAGGAAGGAAGAACGAACTATGGAAAAGGAAGAAAAGAAAAGCAGGAGAGAGACAAGGAGGGGAAGAGAAAGAAGGAAATGGGAATGGAGGAAAGGAAATGAGGAAAAAGTAAAATAATGAAGGGAAAAGAAGAAAAGAAAAAGGAGAGAGGGAAGTGAAAAGAAAGAAGGAAAGGAAGAATTGGGAAAAAGAAGAGGAAGGAAGGAAGAGGGAGGGAAAATGGTGGAAAGGAAGGAGAGGAGAAGGAAAGGGAGGAAGGAAGGAAGGAAGGAAGAGGGAGAATGAAGGAAAGAAGGAAGGGGAGAGAGGGAGGGTTAATGAAGGAGAGAATGAGAAGGAAAGGGTGAAGGGGAGAAAGGAAGGAAGAGGAAGGAAGGAAGAGGGAGAACGGAAGAAAGAAAGAAGGGTAGAGAGGGAGGGAAAAGGAAGGAGAGAAGGAGAAGGAAAGGGTGAAGGGGAGAAAGAAAGGAAGAGGAAGGAAGGAAGAGGGAGAATGGAGGAAAGAAGGAAGGGGAGAGAGGGAGGAAAAGAAGGAGAAAGGAAAGGGTGAAGGGGAGAAAGAAAGGAAGAGGAAGGAAGGAAGAGGGAGAATGGAAGAAAGAAAGAAGGGTAGAGAGGGAGGGAAAAGGAAGGAGAGGAGAAGGAAAGGGTGAAGGGGAGAAAGAAAGGAAGAGGAAGGAAGGAAGAGGGAGAATGGAGGAAAGAAGGGGGGAGAGAGGGAGGGTTAATGAAGGAGAGAATGAGAAGGAAAGGGTGAAGGGGAGAAAGAAAGGAAGAGGAAGGAAGGAAGAGGGAGAACGGAGGAAAGAAGGAAGGGGAGAGAGGGAGGGAAAAGGAAGGAGAGAAGGAAAGGGTGAAGGGGAGGAAGGAAGGGGAGAGAAAGCCGTAGCGCATTACATATCAAAATACATTTTTTATAATTTTGTAGTGCAATTGATAGTGGATTCAATACATTAAATATACATCACATATAATCATCAAAAGTGCATAATACATCACGTTTCTGTGAAGTCTGGTTCAGAAATAGTGTCCGCGATCCAGGTAGACTGGACCTTAGGGTCAATAGAGCCTACACTCTTGATGTTATCATTTCGTCGCTTTCTTGCGGATATATATTCGCCTTACGCTGCCTGTATGATATTGCTACTAATGCTCCGAACAGGATTGCCTCTGAAGAAGCTGGGGAACTCCCTGCGAAACGGTTTGAGCTCCTAACTATACCGTCAGGCATCCGCTTGGAACTATTGCAATATATGCTTTAATACCAACAATTGATGCAGCTTGGATTAGCCTGGTAAATTTATCCAGCGGTCCTCGTTAACTCATACTGGATTACAAATACCAGCTTTATTGAACGACAAAACCCCACATGGATGGACAAAGAAACTTAACCATATTATTGGTTGGAAAACTTTGGTTTTGTCTACACACTCAATAATCCGGACTATAAACGAGTTATGAACTAATCGTTTAACAACAGTCTACCTGGATCGTGGACACTATTTCTGACCCAGACTCCACAGAAATGTGATGTATTATGCACTTTTGATGAGGAGTTTCGGGGTGCGGTGTTATCTGTATGCAGATGACATCCAACTCTGTCACTCCTTCCCACCTGCTACTAAGGAGGCTGTTTTGGTCCTGAACCGGTGCTTGGCCGCTGTGTCGGACTGGATGAGGGCGAACAAATTGAAATTGAATCTAGACAAGACAGAGGCACTCCTGGTCAGTCAAAAGGCTGAACAGGGCATAGGGTTACAGCCTGTGTTGGACGGGGTTACACTCCCCCTGAAGACGCAGGTTCGCAGTTTTTGTGTGATCCTGGACTCATCGCTGAGCCTGGAACCCCAGGTTTCGACGGTGACCAGGGGAGCATTCACACAGCTAAAACTTGTGCGCCAACTGCGCCCGTACCTTGGGAAGTCTGACTTGGCCACGGTAGTCCACGCTATGGTTACATCCCGTATAGATTAGTGCTACGCTCTCTACGTGGGGCTGCCTTTGAAGACTGTTCGGAAGCTTCAACTGGTCCAACGGACAGCAGCCAGATTGATAACGGGAGCGGGACTCAGGGAGCGCACACCTCTGTTGCGCCAGCTCCACTGGCTACCAGTTTGCTACCGGGCACAATTCAAAGTGCTGGCTTTAGCCTTTAAAGCCCTTAACGGTTCTGGTCCAACTTACATGTCCGAACGCATCTCCCCCTATGAACCTTCAAGATGCTTAAGATCATCCGGAAAGGCCCTGCTCTCGGTCCCGCCTGCTTTGCAGGCGCGATTGGTGGGGACGACAGGGCCTTTTCAGTGGTGGCTCCTTGGCTTTGGAACGCCCTTCCTAATGACATCAGATCAGCCCCCTCCCTCCCGACATTTCACGGGAAGGTCAAGACCTGGCTATTTGACCAGGCATTTGCATATGTAGTATGATTATCACATAGAGACCTAAGGAACGACGATGCAATTGGAAATCGACTTAATAATGAGACGCTGATATTGTGTTTTTAATGTTAAATGCTAATTTGTATATGTTGGAATTGTATTGATAATTGTTGATTTGTTTGTCTTGAGCAGTTCCTGCTATTTGTACACCGCATCGAGTCGCCTTCGGGCTGAGAGAGGCGGTCTAGAAGCAAAGTAAATAATAAATAATAAATGTATATTTAATGTATTGAATCCACTATCAATTGCACTACAAAATTGTAAAAAAATATATTTTGGTATTTTCAGGATAGCCATGAAAATTTAAATGGGTTCTTTCTAGCGTACCCTTTGTACACACTCTTTTTTTGGGGTACATTTTAAATATGTTTTTAAATTATATAACTTTTTCTGTCTTGTATGATAGAATTGCATTCCTTTAAACATGTTTTTTTCCCTTCAGGATAATATTAGTTACGTTAGCAAATAAAGTGACATTTGTTACAACAGGGAGAATTTGGTCAAGTGTTCCCATTATCTCCTGCGTAGATGTGGTAGAGCGGTCTGAAAAAATTACTAGTTGCATTAACATTGGGATTTGTGGTGGAAAATAATTTCCATTATAGTAATATTTAGGTTAGCAAATAGTTCAAGAAATTATTAAGTAATAATCGCATACATTTCATTAATGTTCATTAGGTCATGCCATGTATTATATTTACTGAAAATACAATTTCTGCATAAGTAGAGATAGAACTATTTTGGTGGAATTACATTGTTTAGTGCAAATAAGATCATATATACCAGGGCTGTTCAACTGGCGGCCCCCCAGCCTGTTGGGCACGGCCCCCGCTATGCCCCCGGCCGCCATTTAAAAAAAATCTAATTTTTTAAAAAAAATGGCGGCTGGGGGGGGGAGGGGGAGGCGGGGCAGGGAGGAGGAAGTGAGCTGGCTCCTCCTCCTTCGCCCTTCCTCCTTCCCCTCCCTGCACCGTGGCTCACGATTGGAGCCGCGGCGTGTCCACGGGGGAGGAGGAGGGGCGAAGGAGGAGAAAGTCAGCTGGCTGCCTTCTTCCTCCTTCGCCCCTCCCCTCCTCCTCCCGCGCCGGCGCTCGGGATCGAGGCAAGGGTGCGCGGGAAAAGAGAGAGAAAGGAGAAGCCAGTCAGCTGACTGGCTTCTCCTTTCTCTTCCCGTCTTGTGGGATCCCAGGCGCCGGCCCGGGGAGAAAGGAGAAGCCAGTCAGCTGACTGCCTTCTCCTTTCTCTCTCTTTCCCCCCGTGCGCGGGGATCCTAGGCGCCGGCGCGCGCGCGGGGAAAGAGGGAGAAAGGAGAAGCCAGTCAGCTGACTGCCTTCTCCTTTCTCTCTCTTTCCCCCCGTGCGCGGGGATCCCAGGCGCCGGCGCGCGCGCGGGGAAAGAGGGAGAAAGGAGAAGCCAGTCAGCTGACTGCCTTCTCCTTTCTCTCTCTTTCCCCCGTCTTGCGAGGATCCCAGGCGCCCGCGCGCGGGAAAGAGGGAGAAAGGAGAAACCAGTCAGGGGAAAGACGAGGAAGAATGACAGCTTAGGAGGGGCTGGGGCGGGGCTGGGGCAGGGCCGAACGGCCCCCCAGGTCATCAGTGACCTCAAGTCCGGCCCTTGGCCGGTTAGAAGATGGACAACACTGATATATACTGACATGCAATTTATTCACTCAAACCATTGCAATGCGGACGGAGATCCAACGAATGGCAAAATTGGATTCTCACAGCCAGCATGTCCTTGTGCTTATCTTTCTTAAATACTTAACACTTCTGCTACTATTTCATCATGACAACTGTCAAAATGCTTCTGAAAGGTTCCTTGGTTTCAAAAAGCAGTTTGACAGTTTTAAAAAGTAAATTTAGGATAGATCATGAAAAGCTCCGAGGTTCAGAGGAAAAGCAAAAACAATTCCCAAACATACACCAGTGTCCTCAGGAGGACATACCTAAAGAGCCTATTCAACTCCTAACCCTAAAATGGTGAAACTGCTAGATAATATTTACTCTTTAATACGTATATCCTTATTGCTCATCTTTCAGCCTCTTGCTGGTATTTTGTGCTTAGATTCTTGTAAGATGTTTATAGCAAAAAAAAATCTTACTGCAAATTTACTCAGGTGTATGTACACAGAGGAATGCAGCCATACTAAATTAACTACTCCTTTCTGTTTTATGTGTTGGTGCAAATACATCATTTCCTGTACAAGACTGATGAACGAATAAGTAGTTTTGTGGAAATGATTTCATAAATACATTTGAAAAGTTCTACCAGATAAACTATTGCCACATGAATTCTCTAGCCCACATAAAATTCAGATTAAGATTTCCCAAGCAAGGTATTTGTGATGTATCATAGATCAGTGTTCCCCAACCTTTTTTGAGCCGCGGCACACTTTTTTACATTTACAAAATCCTGGGGCACACAACCAACCAAAATGACACAAAATGACACTCTAACACAGTGATACATATAGTTAATATGTTTTTGAAATGTATTTATACACTCAGTGTGAAACCTGGGCCTGTTTCGATGAACACAATATAGATATCCTGGCAGGAATGGCAGAAAGACACACACAAAGGTCTTGCTCAACAGCTGTCAATCTCTCTCTGTGTTTAGAAAAAATGTGTCCATGTAGCTTCAAAGCAGTCCACTAGTCCTGTTCTTATGCATCAATACACCTCATGGAACAATAATGAGGATCCACCTTCAATATATATGCTCTTGTATCATTCCAGGTGGGCATTAGACGAGTCCCTCATGTATAACTGGTGAACAAGAGAGTTGTTACACAGTCACTAGAAAGGCTATCATGTCCAGCCAATGCCAAATGTAGTAATAGTTTGTACACATAACCACAAAAAGGGCCGAAGGAGGCGGCGCCCCAGCCCCTTCTTCTTCACCACCACCAGGCCCTTCCTCCTCCCCCCCCCCGCAAGCAGAAGCAGCAGGAGTTTGGCAGGAGGGGGAAGAAAGGGGGGGAAGAGAGGTTTTTCCGCGGCACACCAGGTGATCGCTCACGACATACTAGTGTGCCACGGCACAGTGGTTGGGAAACACTGTCATAGATAATGAAGTGCATGTTGAAATGGCATATTCTACAACCATCGTTATTTATTTAAACTTGGTTGTTTTTTTAAAATTTTATTTAATGGGACCAGATGAATTAATTTCAATGGTACTACTCTGGCAATTTATTCTTAGAACGCGAATCAGAAGCAATTTCCTGGATTTCAGCAAGCTATTTTCTTTGTTAAATATGCATAGGTTTATAGCTTCCCAAAGCAGGCGCTTGCATATCGCAAATGTATTTGTAGCGTGTCTGCAGCAATTTTAGATTGTAAGCTGCTTTCAGCAGGGATCAGCAATCCATTTTGTTAGTACTAGGGAAATCAACATCATATTATATATAAACTAATCCCTCTGTTCTACCTGAGAGCAAAATGAAGACAACAAATTCAGTATAAATATAATTATCACTGACCTAAGAAATGCCCTTCATGCTTTTACATGAAACTGGCTTGCTCGTATATCCTAATGCAGAAAGGCCTGGTAAAATATTTCCATATAGCTTTCTATAACTTTTACTTATTATATAGCAAATAAAAGCTTTACTGGATTTGGGCAGTGCTTGATGGAGTTACACTCCCCATGAAATCTCTGGTTCACAGCTTCGGCAAAAACTCAAGGTCTGAGCCTAGATGCCCAGGGCTGCATTTGCAGTTATAACTAGCGTACCAGCTAAACTCATTTCTTGAGAATTGAGATTTAACACAACCCTTGATACATCTTGCATGGACTTCTGTGATCTACTGTATATGGGGCTGCCTTTGGAAACTTTTGAGAAACTTCAGGCTTTTGATCGGTGCTGGTTAGTTACCACATGATTCTCCTGTTGAAACATGCTGGCTTCCAGTCCTTTTCCAGGCCAGATTCAGTGCTGGTTTTGACCTTCAAAGCCTCACCCGAGTTTGGGTCTAACTCTAGACTATCTGGAAGACCCGATCTCCCTTTACAAGCCAGTGGCAGCTTTAACATCTGTAAGGGAGGGGTTTGTAAAACCATCCCATCAGTTTTTCAGGTACATTGGGTAAAATGTACACTTCTCAGTGGCTGATCCCAGGTTGTGAAACACTCTTCTGAAGGAAGTTTGGTTGTCTCCCTGCTCTCTTTCCACTAGCAGCTGAAGATATTTTTTATTTAGGCATTTTAATTATGGAGTAGTGATGTGCGTGTGAAGTGGTGTGCTGTATTTGTAACCCTTTATAGGAAACTAGCTGTACCCGGCACGCGTTGCTGTGCCCTATTTTGGAGATGCGAGGAAGTCTGAGTATGTAAGGGTTGGAGTTGTTCTTAGTTATGGTGTTGTTGGGGTCATGGCTGTGTTGTTGTGGGTTGTTTTGGTGGGTGGGATGTTGGAGTCCTGTGGAGTTGTTGTTGTGTGGTGTTGCTGGCGTTCTGCATAGCTTGTGGGTATACAATGTTTTTTGTCTTTCCGTCTGCTGTGTTGATGTAGAGGTTGATGCGTGTGTGGGTGGGGTACTTTGGAAGTGGGTGGAGGTACTTGAAATCCCATTATCCATGGTGTGTCCTCCTCTAATCTGCAGTCGGATGGAGTGTGGGTCATGGGGTGCATTGTTTGCCAAGTTTGGTCTTTATCGGTCTTGGTTCTTGGACACAGTGGTCTGTGGGGAATGATGGGTTTTGAAGTACTACAAATCCCATTATCCATGGAGGTACTTCAAGTCCCATAATTCATGGTCCACCCTCCTCCAAACTGTAGTAGAATGTAGCATGGGTCATAGGGGCTCTGTGTGCCAAGGTAGGTTACTGTAAATTCAGGCCATACACAATGTCCCATGAGCTGAGGCCTAGTCAGGAACAGCAGGTTAATGAAGCCTTACTGTCAATTCAGGCCATACACAATGTCCAATGAGCTGAGGGCTAGTCAGGAAGAATCAAGTTAATGAAGCATTACTGTCAATTCAGAGCATAAACAGCATCCCATTAAGTGAGGCCTAGTCAGGGAAATCAAGTTAATGAAGCCTTACTGTCAATTTTGGGCGTGGTCTGTGATTTGTAGGGGTGTAAATGTTCTGTGGGAAGTGAATTGGGTGTTTGTGTTTGTGCCTCAGCCCTTTGCCTTATCCTCCTCTGACAGTTTATTATGGGTCGGAATGTTCATGTTGGCTGGCCAGTACAGGAGTTATGCAAATCCGCCCTTATTGGCAGCCAATCATGTTCTCGGAATGTAGAGGCTGGGAGAGTCGCTGGCAGCCCCGGAGGATGCTGGGAAATGTAGGCTTTTAAACTTGTTTTGGGGGCCTTTTAGGTTTTGGGGGGAAAAGTTTCTTTGCTACAAACGTACTGTACCTTGTCTGAAGCCTATTTCTGTTGGCAAGTTTGGTGTCTCTGCGTTGTAAGGTTTCTCTGTTTGGGACGGTCTTTCCATGACGACTCTTCCTTTATATATATAGATTATGTTTACAATATATTTAAATGCTTTTAACTTTTAAATCATTTTTCAAAATAATTTTGTTTTTCAAAAAAATAATGTTATTTGGTTTTTTTAACCTTTACAATGTCTTAGTTCAGTGTTTCCAAACCTTTTATGAGCTGCGGCACACTTTTAACATTAAAAATATCCGGGGGCACACCACCAACCAAAATGACACAAAATGACACTCTAACACAGTAAAGAACGGCTGGGGGATAGTGGCCTGCTGGGATCAGCTGCTGGGAGTGCCAAAGCCAGGGGAGGGGGAGGAGCCAGGCCATGCCATGCCCCACCCCCTCTCCCAGCTTCAGCTCTCCCACAGCTTCTCCAGCCTTGAGGGGCAGTGCCAAGCCAGTGGTGGCAGAGCCAGAACAATGCTGGCTTGGCACTGTCCCCTCAAGGCTGGAGAAGCTGTGGGAGAGGTGAAGCCGCGCGGAGGAGCCTCGCCCACTGAAGCCCGTCCACCGCTCATGCTCCTCCGCACGGCTTCAGCGAGCAAGGGGCGAGAGTCATGGCGGATTGGAGGCTGGCTGGGGAAATGGCCGAAGGAGGCGGCGCCCCGGCCCCTTCTTCTTTTTCTTCGCCGCCGCCCAGTCCTTCTTCCTCCTCCCCCAAGCAGCAGGAGTTTGGCAATAGGAGGGGTGAAGGAAGGGGGGCAGAGAGCTTTTCTCGCATCACAGCAGGAGGTCCGTCACGGCACACTACTGTGCCGTGTCACAGCGGTTGGGAAACACTGTCTTAGTTGAATGTTTTAAAGCTTATTGTAAACGTCCTTGAATTACATCTCAGGACATCAAATAAATATTTGTATACAAAGTATGTACACTAGAATCAGGCTGTGATTCAGTATTATTGTGACCTAAAACTATGTTAATGTAAAAGTCCACCAAATCATATAATACTGCTCTTTGTATCAACCAAAAAGTTTGAACAATTACATTTTAAAATGTAAGACAGAATCCCAGATTTGCTAACTGTAGTAATTACTACAATAACACTCATTATCAAACACTTGAGGGCTGTTCTCCTAATCATGATCAATCCTTTGACAAAAATGTGAATTCTTCTTACCCATGTTCAGAAAGAGGCATTTTAATATATAGTGATGGATGCAAAAAGTAGAATTTGTGTTTGGTGGATTGTGTCTCCATGTGCATTGCCTTCAAAGTTTAAAAAAAAAATACTTGTGCCGTTGCTTGCAATTGAAACTTCTTTTCATATTGCTATTGCAAGCCATGGGTCCCTGTATTTATTAAACTGAATGACTTGGCAATGGAATTCAGTCAAGGCCCTCGGCATGGGTGAAACCTCTTCCCATTCAGACCTACTGCTATGATAGACCTGTACTTCGTCAGTGATTTCATCAGGAGCATAATCACCACCAAGGATATAAATTTTATCTTCTATCCCAACTGCTCCTGCATTAAAGCCGGCACATTCAAACGAACCTTCCCCTTTCCAAACACAGGTCACTGGACAGAAACTATAAACCTTGTAGGTGGAAAGGTCACAAATGTATAATGTGCAGTTCACCGGAACAGCTTTGATTAACGTCGCATGGAAGAACTGTCCAAATTCTGCAACCAGCTCCGACCATTGATCAGCTGCGGCATTATATTTAAAGAAACAATCCAGAGATGGATTAAAGGCATCGGTAATCTCTACTTCAGAACCAAGCACATAAATTACATCCCGACAGGCACTAGCTTCCGGGTAGTAGATTCCTCTTGGTAAAGGACTCACAGATTTCCATTCTCTAGAGAGAGGACTATAGGCCTCAACATCCAATAGACTTTTGATTTCCTGAGACGCCCTTGTCTTTCCTCCTATCACAAACAATTGATTCAGAGTCATGACAGATGTGTGCATTGTCCTTGGCTTCTTCATGGGTGAAACTAATGACAAACTATCGTTTGCTGGGCAGTAACACCATGTTTGGTTGGTAGCGTCGTGAAACGTCTCACCGATATGTAGTCGAATAGTCCGAAAACAGCTTCCTTTACATCCACCTGTTATAAATAATTTTTCACCATAGCTACATAAACTGGATCCTGGCAGATCGGTTATATTTGTGTGTGCCAGTTCTTTCCACTGGTCGGTTTTGATATTATAGCAGAACGTATGCCGGTGTACCCCATTTTCTTCATTTTTGTGAACCAATATATACTTCTCTGTTGTAGAAGGACGAGCATCTACAAACAGTCCGCTGAAATCCTGCACGTTTTTAATGGCCTCCTTGATTATTATTGAGCAGCCAGTACTTTGGAGTAACTCTTTTTCAGACTGCAGTACATCTTGCAGCGTCTTCTCGGATAACTGGTGTAACCTTACTTCTTTCATCAACCGAGGGAGGCGTTTCTGTCTTGTTTCCAAGTGATGCTTTGTCCACCGAAAGACAGCCTTCAACACAGACTCCTCATCGGGGACATTCAGCTCATCCGCTTCTAGGCACTTCTGCAATATCTCAAAATGCATTTCCAAGAAATCGGCTGACTGGAGCAACAAGGAAAAATGCTGGCGTGCATATTCGAGGGTACGGTTGAACAACTGCGTGGATCCGTAACTTTCGGAAATGGACAGCAGTTGCAAACAGTTCACAAGATCTATGTTTTTAATTAGAAAGTCACTGCAAGCTTTCGACAGAAGTGAAACTTGAAGGAAGGACGAGAGCTGAAAGAACATTTCCACATTATCATTCGTTATCTCCGTTCTTCCAGTGTAGGCATAATCTAGGAAAGCCTTCACTGCCTTGGGCGATAAATTACTAATAGTAACACTTCCATCATCTCTTTCTTTCATGTTAACTTCAAACATTGCCCTAGAATTTTTTAAAAAAACAGAACAGAAGATAAACATATGGTCAGTTATCACCAATATCTGTGTCAATTCAATAAGAGGAAAAACATAAACTAGAGCAAAAAAAGAATAGGAAAAAAAACACACTTTGTATAAATTAATAAATTGGTGAATAATAATAATAATAAAACTTTATTTGTAACCCGCATCCATCCCCCCGGAGGGGGGACAGAGCGGCTTACATGGGGCCGTGCCCGAACAACACATCACAAAATATCAACAACATCAAAAAACAATAAACACAATAAAAGCAATAAAGACAATAAAATACATCTGGGAAAACACAACAGCACAGGTGAATCTAAAAAGGAAGCGACAGGGCGGGCCACATGGACATATATAATGTTTAAAAACTCGGGGGAGATAACTGGAGTAGGGTCGAAACACAAAGGGTCACATGGGGGGGGGAAAGGACCCGCAGAAACGGGGGAATTTGAGGAGCCTAATCTCCGAAGGTCAGGTGGAAAAACCAGGTTTTCAGTTGTTTTCTGAAGGATTCGAATGAGGGGGCACTCCTAATCTCTGAATGTATATTAAACGAACACAGTCAAAATGGCAAATTAGGAAAGAGGATTTCTGTCATGATGCAGGGTCTCGGCCCGGCCCCTTAATCACACACACAGAGACGGTAATCCCTTCAGAACAGAAGTGGCCGAGCTACTGAGGATCCTTTCCCATGGATCCTATACTTAATTCCCTTGGCGAGGCCCCCGACGCTCTAGGCTGCGGCGCCAATCTGTGCTACGGGATCTAGCGCTTCTCTGGCGCTCTAGGCTGCGGTGCCAATCTCTCCTGCTGGACTCAATGCTCCGTCTCCTATCAAAGCTCCGTCCTTGCCTCCCAGCACCTGGGTCACTATCTTCGTGAGAGCCGAACTCCCTTTCGGCTTCCATGGGCTCATCCTCCACTGTTTCCCTGATCCTTTCCTGCGACCCGAAACCACCTGGGTTCTCATACTGATCTGAGTCAGCACTCTCAGGGTCAGCCTGACTTTCCCAGCTATAGTAGCCATCAGGCCATTCATCATCCCAGGCCAAGCTCTCTGTGGGAGAGGAAGGCCCAGCTACCTCGTCATCCCCTTCCTCCATGTTCTCATCAGCTGCAGCTGGCCCTAATGCAAGTGGGACCCCCGGTGCTGCCCCCTGCCCCCCAGGCACGAAAGGGAACTGGGTTGCTACAATTTCATCCCATCATGTTTTCGCTACTTTTAGTTAAGAATAATCATTTTAGCCCAGGATTTGAATTGTAAGTGACTTCAGAGTTTGATGGGAAATTTAATCTATCTTCAAAAACAAATCTAAGTAACCCACACAGCAGTATTCAAGGGATTCCTTCAGGACCATTCTTGGCAATTCCACCTGATCATTTTGTTTAGCTGTACCCGCAAGCAACTCCAATGCTAATAATAATAATAACTTTATTTCTTTTTAAAAAATAATTTTATTGAATGTGTTGCAATAAAATAAAAGGATAGAGTAGCATAGGTAGAAATAGGAGTCAGAAAGGGAGGGGGAAAGGGGGTAGCGGGGAAGGGGGGTAGGTTTACAAGTGAGGGTTAGGGAAGAAAAGAAATGAAATCTACTTCCAGTCCGGGTATACGGGGGCAGAGTCCTTGTTTGATATTTATGGCTCGCCTTTAGGTTTCTTCCACCTTTTTGGTCTGTTTGTTTGTAGTTTGATATTAGAACTTCGTTCTTTTCATATAGCCTATAACAGGCTGCCAGTCTATCCTTTTTCTGGGTTCTTGTTGTTTACTACATTTACTACAAATAATAACTTTATTTCTATCCCGCATCCATCTCCCCAGAGGGGACTCAGAGCGGCTTACATGGGGCTGTGCCCGAACAACACATCACAAAATATCAGAAACAACGAGAAACAGTGAACACAATGAAAACAATAAACACAAATACATCTGTGAAAACACAACAGCACAGGTGACTCTAAAACAAAAATGACAGGGCGGGCCACATGTACATATAAAAGATTTAAAAACTTGGGGGAGATAACTGGAGTAGTATCGGAACATAAAGGGTCACATAGGGAGAAGAGGTCTCGCTAGAAACGGGGGGCATTTGGGGAGTCTAATTTCCAAAGGCCAGGTGGAAGAACCAGGTTTTCAGTTGTTTTTTTTAAAGGATTCCAGTGAGGGGGCATTCGTAATCTCTCTCGGGAGGGAATTCCACAGAGGAGAAGGCTTTCTCCCTAGTGCTCACAAGCTGGGTCTGTGAGAGTGGCAGGGGCGAAAGGAGGGCCTCCCCTGAGGAGCGAAGGGCTCGGGCTGGTTCATGGGAGGAGAGCCGGTCACAATGTTACTCCTTCAGCTCAGATTTTGTCATTCAGCCGCAACTACCGTAAGTCTTCTCATATTCATGAAAGATGTACCATGGTTTTGCCAACAAATGACATTATTAGTGAAGGGGGTTGTTTAATAAAATCTTGGATGGGGTTTGACAGAAGTTTGAATTTAGGATTTTTTGAACACCACAGTGCCAGGTGGACTCTGGCTTGGTAGCCCAAGGTTCCATCCTGAACATGTAATTAAGCCAACTCTATATAGAATTCTTACAAACACACACAAACAAACACAAAGTTGTAGCAATTTTAAAGGGTTAAATTCCCCTTCATTATTCATCAGGAAGTTAGTCATGCACCCATATTCAGAACCTTTAAATCCTTAAGAGGTCAAAGATCAGAAAATAAAAACAAATGGTTTTGACAATGTTTTGACAATGTTTAGAGCAGGGGTGGGCAATTACCGGCTGTAATGAAGTCAATTTATGTCTTGTGTTATGGTTGAATATGTGGTTCTATGATTGCATTTGTATTTGAATATGGGGTTAAGTGTTAGACAGACCCTAAAGGGTTAACTATGATAGTAAAGGCATTTCCCTCCTAGGGGAATGTGTTGCCATAGTGACAGTGGGCGGAGCCAGCCAGGAGGCTAAATTAGAATGTTCGCAGTTTGAAATGACAGTTGGGATTTGGCAGTTGGGGGAGAAGCCAGCTGTCTGTTAGAGCTGCAGGTGTGCAGTTCAGTTCTGTGTGTGGGGTTTAGGGAAACCCAAGTGTGGGACAAGTTTTGTCCTAGTTAGGGTTGAGAGTAACCCAGTAGTAAGCAGTTAAGTAGAAGAACTGCTGGTAACTGTGTAACAGTGTCAGGGGAAGTTATACCCCAGTGTTATATTGTTTGAAATTTCAAGTCTGTACCTCTTCTTAGTCTGAAACCACCTAAGCTTTGTGCCCATTTGTGTAATAAACTGTTAAGCACTTTCAACACAACATCTGTGGAAGTCGTTTATTATCAAAGCTCTCACATCGGTAACCAGAGTAAATATGGTGGCAGCGTAATTGGAAATAGATCCTCTCACAGTGGGACGCACGCTTTAGGTTGCGTCTCCACGAAGTGGTCAGTGGTCAGTTTAAATCTACAGAGGGTTTTCGACGCTAAGTCTTAGGTGGCGTTTCGAATACGTCTCCACACCAGCCCTCCAGGTGTTTTGGACTTCAACTCCCAGAAATCCTAGCCAGTTTACCAGCTGTTAGGATTTCTTGGAGTTGAAGTCCAAAACACCTGGAGGGCCGGTAATTGCCCACCCCTGGTTTAGAGAGAATCTATACATCCCAAGGATACTAGACTGGGATGGCAGATATACACTTTTGTAGGGTCTCCACTACTAGCCATACGGATGATGCAAGGTATGTTAAAAAAAATTATCATCTGAAATACTAAACGTACTGCACCACAGAATATCTAAATAACAATAAAAAATGTCACGGAGCAGGTTACATTGGAAATTGTCAGACAGGAAATTTAGGGCACATCTACATTGACTAGTTATGTCAGTTTCAAACCGGTATTGAAAAAAGTGGTTTTGCTGTGCAGATGATTCCATGGGAAATCCTGGAATCAGTCTGAGGACCAGATGGCATTGCACAAAGCAGAAAGCACTGATGTGCATAAAGGACATTCTTTCATACACTTTTGTGGGCATTTGTTGTCTAGCCCTTGCAGTTTGAAGCTAGCTTGGAACTGTATTACATGGTCAGTGTAGCAGAATCGAGCAAAACAGATTTTCATTTCAAAGTAACCTGCATGTATACATTACATGGATACACAGGCACACTGATCTCTACGCAATGCAAATGGAGAATGTTCATCCAAACCCAAAAATGTGGTTGCATGTGGTTTTTAACACTTCTCCTTGAGGAATCACTAGTTATTGCATATCAAGTAATATGCACACAAGGTCATTGTGTTTAATGTTACTGGCTCTATTTAATAAGTATATCTACATACTTGTATTACTTTTATGGTTCAATACAAATCAAGACTTCTGCATGCAAGAACCAGAAATCCAGTATTAAAATATCTGCATGCACAAGATCCACAATATAAGTTTACCTGAAAAAATCACTGCACGCTGCTAGTACGCAACGATGACATGGGATCACTTCATCTTTCACAAGTATTTTGAAGTCAAAAAAGATGTTTTGCTCTCTGAAGCTCTGCAGCACACCCAAGATTTGCTGGCCATGGCCTTCATCTACCAAGAAGCTGGTTTTCTTCTCACTTGAAAACCCATTGCAAGTTGAGATATTCATGGGATCATGTTGGTTGTCCATGTCTTCTTCAACTTATTCTTACAGCTTTGAGAGAAAAATTAATACAGTAGAGCAGTGTTTTTCAACCTTTTTTGAGCCGCGGCACATTTTTTACATTTACAAAATCCTGGGGCACACCACCAACCAAAATCCAGAGAGCACTGTGGACTCAAACAATGTTGGATCAGGACCAAACTTGGCATGAATACTCAATATGCCCAAATGTGAACACTGGTGGAGTTTGGGGAAAATAGACCTTGACATTTGGGAGTTACAGTTTCTGGGATTTATAGTTAAATTCCATTGTTGCAAGAATTCAGGATGCTCTTTGAGTGTGTGTTATCAAAGAGCATCCTGAACTCTTGCAACAATGGAATTGAACCAAACTTGGCATATCAAACTCTCATTACCAACAGAAAGTACTGAAAGGGTTTGCTTGGGAACTGACCTTGAGTTTTGGAGTTGTAGTTCACCTACACCCAGAGAGAACTGTGGACTCAAACAATGTTATGTTATGTTGTTGATTGTTTTCTATCCAGAATCACAATGTTGGAAGGAGGCTCACCACGTTAAGCTCCCTAAAACAGGTGTGGGAAAACTTCGGCCCTCTGGGTGCTTTGGACTTCAACTCCCACCATTCCTAACAGCCTGAGGCCCTTTCCTGCTTAAGCGGCTGAGGGGGAAAAGGAAAGGACCTGAGGCTGCTAGGAATGCTGGGAGTTGGAGTCAAAAACACCTAGTGGGTCCAATTTGGCCCAGGCTTGGCCTAAATCCTACTGTTAGTGCCATCTAATTCAGACTCACTGATTTAACAGTAACTTAGTAATTGAACATTTATGTAAGTTCTGTTGATTTACTGTGCCTAGTCTAGATTTGGGGGGGGGGGGGTGATAATTATTAGCCCTTTTCAACTTTTTTACCCTTGAAATAATTTTTCAGATCTCAGTGACCCCCCCCCAGCATAAAATTATCATATCTATAGCTCAAAAAAGTTGTATTTTAGTATTTTAAGAAAGTTACCTGCACAATATATGTTATATGGCCTTTCGATTTCTATACCATCTATTTTCAGCACTCCTAAAAGCAGTGGTTCTCAATCTTTGGGGTCCCAGATGTTCCAGACTTACACTGCCTATCTATATCTATCTATCTATCTATATCTCTATCTATATATATAAAGGAACAGTCGTCATGTGAAGACTACCTGAATCAGAGAAACCTTACAACGCAGAAACACAAAACTTGCCAACAGAAATAGGCCTCAAGCAAGGTACATTTGTAGCAAAGAAACTTCCCCCAAAACTTAAAAGGCCCCCAAAACAACGAGTAAAAAAAAGCTACATTTCCCAGCATCCTCCGTGGCTGCCAGCAAATGCCATTGGCCGACATCAGCCCATACAAAATGCAGAGAGGAAGAGTAACCATAGCAACGCTGGCAGGAGCCATCCAAGGCTAGGATAGAATGCTGAGAGATTTCAGTTGTCAGTTGGTGTTTGAGGGTTAAACTGTCAAAACCAAACTCTATGAGGGAGCAATTCTCCAGCAATTCCTACCCACACAACGCAACACAACTTCCAATCACAACCCATCCCACCAACCTTACGGGACCCCGTACACACAACACCTACCACCACCACAAACAAAAACCATTCCTTCCTTCCACACAGACAGAAACTGACCCAAAAGACAAGCCATGCCTTATAAAAATAACAGCATCGGACGACACACTCACAACGCTACATACATCAAACAAAAAAGGGCATAACAAACGCCAGAACAGAAACACACTGCGCAGCAGAGACACAGACAACAGGTCACTGCACGACGCACAGCTGAGAACCAAATGCAAAGAACTGCACGACAAGAAGCGCGCAGCCAGGAACAACAAAGACGCAGAAATGCAACACAACAGCAGCGCGCAAGGAGCGCAGAAACACGGCGTCGCAACACAGAAAACAAACTTCAAAAACACCACAACCAATTCCACCGCCTAGCCTTCAGATACAACGCTGCAGAAGACTACAGCATGGTGCCAGAGGCCGACATTGGCACCCTAACGCACATCTGCACACACTGCAAAGCCCTGAAATACCCAGCAGAAACACCAGGAATGTGCTGCCTAGCCAGTAAAGTCTCTCTACCACCACTTGCCACTCCTCCACAACCACTACAGACTTTGCTGAGTGGACACACTCCAGAATCAAAACACTTCCTCCGCTATATAAGACAATACAACTCATGCTTCCAGATGACATCATTTGGAGCACACATAGAAAGTGCGCAATTCATGCCTACATGGCCCCACCAAGACCGTAAGTAACATCATTTCCAACCCTTACATACTCAGACTTTCTCGCATCTCCTAAATAGGGCACAGCAACGCGTGTCGGGTACAGCTAGTCTATATATATAATAAAGCAGAATGTTTGTATGTATGTATGTATCTTTGTGTGTTTGTATGTGGCGGTGTTCTGATTGGCTCCCAGCCTCTAGATTCTGACAACACGATTGGTTGTCAGTGAGGGAGCATTTGCATAACGCCTCTATTGGCCAGCCAACACAAACATTCCGACCCTCTAAACTGGCAGAGGAGGATAAGGCAAAGGCCTGAGGCAGTCGCCAACATAAACATTCCAACGCTCTAAAGTGGCAGAGGGGGAAAGGAAAAGGCCTGAGGCAGTCAGGCATGGTGAAAGTTTAAGGCCAAAACACTTTGCGACCCCTTTGCGACCCCAAACAATGAGAGAACAAGACCAAACTTGGCAGACAGAACCCTCAATACCCACTCTACATCCTGGTGCAGTTTGAGGGAGGATGGACCATGGATGATGGGACTTCCAGTACTTTAACTCACTTGCTTAGAGCACTGTGGCCCACACCATAGAAGGATCAGGGCCACACTTGGCACACAGATGGCTCACTTTACAACCTGGTGCGGTTTAGGACAGGATGGGCTACAAATGATGGGATTTGCAGTACCTTCACCCAATTCATTTCCCACAGAACATTGAAGCCCCTACAAATCACAGACCAGGCCCAAACTTGGCACACAGAGTACCCATGACTCACTCTACATCCTGCTGCAGTTTTGAGTGTAACGAACCACGGATGATAGGACTTGAAGTACCTTCACTCACTTTCTGAGACCACTGCGACCCTCGTCCAATTACCAAAAAAGAACAAACTAGGCACACAGAGCCTCCATGACCCACTTTACATCCTGGTGCAGCTTGGAGGAGGCCAGACCATGCATGATGGGACTTGAAGTACCTTCACTCACTTCGCAAAACTGCTGCAAACCTAATCCAATGACTGATCAAGACCAAACCTGATACACAGAGCCCACATGACCTACTCTACATCCTGGTGCCGTTTGAAGGATGGACCATGGATGATGGGACTTGAAGTACCTTCACTCACCTTCTGAGACCGCTGCGACCCTCATCCAATGAATGATCAAGACCAAAATGTGGCACACAGAGCCCCCATGACCCACTCTCCACCCTGGTGCTGTTTGGAGGGGGATGGACCATGGCCAATGGGACTTGCAGTACCTTCAGTAACTTCCTGAGACTACTGCAAACCACGTAAACATCTCATAAGGACCACCCTTGGCACACAATGCCTTTCTCAAATAACCCGGGCAGGGCCGGGTCCCCATGCTAGTAATAAATAAATATCAACTACATTTACAACCTGTGACAAATAAATATCACTTCACCACACCATGCTATTGAGAACACAGTTGCACTAGGCAGGGCACGTCTCTAGGATGGAGGACCACCGCCTCCCAAAGATACTACTCTACGGTGAACTCAGCGCAAGAAAGGCGCCCCCAAAAAGAGATATAAGGACTCCCTGAAACAATATCTCAGGCTCACCAACAATGGTCCACCCTGGCCTCACATCGGAGCATCACCTCTTCAGACGCCAAGATTGACAAAGAGATCGATAACAGATTAGCAAAGGCATAGAGTGCATTCGGAAGGCTTCACAAAAGAGTCTGGAGCAACAAGCACCTGAGGCAAAGCACCAAAATCAGTGTGTACAGAGCTATCGTACTGTCTATTCTCCTTTATGGGCCTGAAACATGGGTCACCTATCGCCAACACCTACGACTCCTTGAACGCTTTCATCGGCGCTGTCTTCGCACAATCCTAAATGTACACTGGACTGACTATGTGACGAGTGTTGCTGTCCTTGAGCAAGCAGGGATCACCAGCATCGAGGCCATGCTATTGAGAACACAGCTACGCTGGGCAGGGCACATAAGAACATAAGAACATAAGAAGAGCCATGCTGAATCGGACCTCAGCCCATCTAGTCCAGCATTCTGTATCACACAGTGGCCCACCAGTTGTACACGAGGATCTCGAGCAGAAGGGAGGGCAAAACCCTGACCTGCTCCCGACCCCCCACAACCAGTACCCAGGGAAATCCTGCCTACCTCAACCAACTCCGAGGTGGCACTTGAATGTCCTTTTCAGTAACTACCGATACACTTGGTATCCATGAATCTGTCTAATCCTGCCTTGAAGCTGTCCAGGCTGACGGCTGTCACAACCTCCTCTGGAAGTGAGTTCCATAACCCAATGACCCTCTGGGTGAAGAAATATTTCCCTTTATTAGTCCTAATTTTCCTACCTTGGAGCTTCAGGGAGTGTCCCCTAGTCCTAGTGTTTTGTGACAAAGAAAATATTTTTTCTTTATTCACCTTTTCTATCCCATGCATGATTTTATACACTTCGATCAAGTCACCTCTTAAACGCCGTCTTTCAAGGCTGAAAAGACCAAGGCGTTGCAACCTGATTTCGTAAGGGAGCCGCTCCATCCCTTGGATCATTCTTGTGCCCTTTTCTGTACCTTTTCCAGTTCCGTTATATCCTTCTTGAGGTGCGGTGACCAGAATTGTACACAGTACTCCAAATGTGGCCTTACCATCGATTTGTAGAGAGGTAATACAACATTTGCCGACCTATTTTCGATTCCCTTTCTGATCATGCCTAGCATAGAATTTGCTTTTTTCACTGCTGCTGCGCACTGGGTTGACATGGCACGTCTCTAGACTGGCACGTCTCTAGGATGGAGGACCACCGCCTCCCAAAGATACTACTCTACGGTGAACTCGCCACGTGTCAGCGTAAGAGAGGCGCCCCCAAAAAGAGATTCAAGGACTCCCTGAAACAACATCTCAGGCTCGGCCGGATTGATCACCAACAATGGTCCACCCTGGCCTCACATCGGGAGGCATGGAGACGCACTCTCCACAATGCTGCGGCCTCTTTCGAGAAGACACGCCGAACGGGTCTCGACAAGGCAGAAAGAACCGCAACTTGGAAACAACATCACCCAAGGAGACTTTCTGCTGTGCTTTCTGCAACTGGACTTGCCTATCTCAGATTGGCCTTTTTAGTCATCAACGCGCTTGTAAAAAGCATGGGATGAGTCCTTCCTAAGAATCTTCGTTCGCGAAGTAATGCCGAGAGAGAAAAAAATTGACCATATAGTTCTTCTAGTACAGTTCTGAGCCAACTTGGACCCTCCTGATGTTTTGGACTACAACTCCCACAATTCCTAGCAGCCGGTAGGCTGCTAGGAATTGTGGGAGTTGTAGTCCAAAACACCAGGAGGGCCCAAGTTGGCTCAGACCTGTTCTGACAAACTGTGACGTCTAGGAAGAGATCACGTGACATTGCTGCTTCACTGACTGTAATGCGCATGCGCGAGTTGTCTGCGCATGCTCAGAACGGCCGGGGATGCTCGCCCAAAACGGGCCGTTATTTCCCTCAGCCAAAAACTCCCTCCTCAAAGTAGGTCGCGGCGACCTTATCGCCAAGGCCTTTCGAGAAAGGGCTCCCCCTGCCAACCGAGGAGCGTTGGCCTCTGCCTTTTCGTCCGGCGGCGGCGTCGCCAACTCACCTACATCCACTACAAGAGCTGAGAGACAGCCAGCGAGATCCTTCCATTACTCAAACCCGGCGATTGGCTTCCCCTCCTGTCCATCAAATAGGAAACGAATTGCGATTGGTGCGAATTTGAGTCAATCACGCATTGATTGAACCCGCCTCCGACCGTCCCACCCACTTCAAGGCTTCAAGTAAACAGTGACGTCACGACAGCTGAATGTCGTTAGGGTTTCTCTATTTTTCTATCTCTATGTGCTCGGCATTCCGATTGGTCCGTCTCTCCTGCGCACGCGGGTGGAAGACAGCTTGCGATTGGCTGGTGCGTTTTGGAGCCTCCCTGCCTCATTCTGCCTCCAGTCTTCTCTGGATCTGCAAGTCTGGGCTTCAGAAGCGGTTCAGTCCCGCTTTATTTTGATAGGTTGAGTCTCAGATTGTTTAGATTAAGTCCTGATGTGGTTGTTTGTAGTCTTTAATGCTTAGATTTACTCTAATTTAATCATAAAATCCTTATATTGAATGTATTCAGTCTCAAATTGTTATATGAAGTCCTCATATCAATATATTAAGTTCTCAGGTTCTCAGGTTAAATCCTTATGTTAACGTTTGGAATCTGAAATCCATAGATCAAGTCCTTATATTGAATGTATTCAGTCTCAAATTGTTATATGAAGTCCTTATATTAATATGTGCTTTCTGCAACCGAACTTACCTATCTCAGATTGGCCGTTTTAGTCATCAACGCGCTTCCTAAGAATCTTCGTTCGCAAAGTAATGCCGAGAGAGATATTAATACACTAGCTGAGGACCCGGCGGTGCCGGGTTATTTGAGGAAGGCATTGTGTGCCAAGGTTGGTTCCTATCCGATGTGTATGTGGCTTGCGGTGGTCTCAGGAAGTTAGTGAAGGTACTGCGAGTCCCATTGGCCATGGTCCATCCCCCTCCCAACAGCACCAGGATGTAGAGTGGGTCGTGGGGGCTCTGTGTGTCACATTTGGTCTTGATCATTCTCTGGATGAGGGTTGCAGCGGTCTCTGGAAGTGAGGGAAGGTACTGGAAGTCCCATCATCCACGGTCCCCCGTTCTCCAAACTGCTCCAGGATGTAGAGTGGGTCATGGGGGCTCTGTGTGCCAAGTGTGGCCTTGATCAGTCATTGGATGAGGGTTGCAGCGGTCTCTGGAAGTGAGGGAAGGTACTTCAACTCTTATCATGCGTGGTCCGTCCCACTCAAAACTGCACAAGGATGTAGAGTGGGTCATGGGTACTCTGTGTGCCAAGTTTGGGCCTGGTCTCTCATTTGTAGGGGCTGCAATGTTCTGTGGGAAATGAATCGGGTGAAGGTACTGCAAATCCCATCAGTTGTGAGCCATCTTGCCGTAAACCGCAGCAGGTTTGTAAAGTGGGCCGTTGGGCCTCTGTGTGCCAAGTTTGGTCCTGATTCGTCATTGGTGTGGGCCACAGTGCTCTAAGGAAGTGAGTTAAACTACTGCAAGTCCCATCATCCATGGTCCATCCTCCCCCAAGCTGCACCAGGATGTAGGGTGAATCTTGGGGGGTCTGTGTGCCAAGTTTGGTCTTGTTCTGTCATTGTTGGGGGCCTAGTCAGGAAAATCAAGTTGAGGAAGCCTTGCTGTCAATTTTGGGCCTGGTCTGTGATTTATAGGGGCTACAGTGTTGTTTGGGAAGTGAATGATGTGAAGGTACTGCAAATCCCATCATTTGTGGTTCATCCTGCCCTAATCCACACCAAGTTGTGAAGTGGGCCATTGGTCCCCTGTTTGCCAAGTTTGGTCCTGATGCGTCATTGCTGTGGGCCGCAGTGGCTGACTGCCTGAGGCCTTTCCTTTTCCCTCTGAGTCACTTTAGAATGTTGGAATGTGGTTGGCCAATCGGAGTCCTTTATGCAAATACCATTTAATTGGCAACCAATCCCCTCTGTCTGGGGCTGTCGAATGTTGGAGTTCTGAGGCTGGCCAATCAGAGCCCTTTATGTAAATAGTCCCACAGGGGCAGCCAATCGAAACACTGGCACATATTCCTCCCTCTGCACCACCGCCCGCAAACACTGACTTTTATTATATACATAGATTGGTAGATAGATAGATAGATAGAAGATAGATTACTGTTAGTCTCAGATTCTTAGGTTAATTCTTTATGTTAATGTTTGAAATCTTAAATCCATAGATCAAGTCCTTATATTAATGTATTTTGATGCAAAGACCCCCAAATTCTTGCTCGATATCAACTTCAGTCTCAAATTATTATATTAAGTCCTTATATTAATATACTACCTTTAGAACATAAGAACATAAGAAGAGCCATGCTGAATCGGGCCTCAGCCCATCTAGTCCAGCATTCTGTGTCACACAGTGGCCCACTAGTTGTACACAGGGATCTCTAGCAGAAAGGAGGGCAGAACCCTCACCTGCTCCCGACCCCCCACAACCAGTACCCGGGGAAAATCCTGCCTGCCTCCATCAACACAGAGGTGGCACTTGGATGTCCATTTCAGTAACTACGGATTCCCTTGGTATTATTAGTCTCAGGTTCTTAGGTTACATCCTTATGTTAATGTTTGGAATCTGAAATCCATAGATCAAGTCCTTATATTAATGTCTCAAGGCCCCCAAATTCTTGCTCAATATCAAATTCAGTCTCAAAATGTTATATTAAGTCCTTATATTAATATATTACCTTTAGTCTCAGGTTCTTAGGTTAAATCTTTATGTTAATGTTTGAAATCTGAAATCCATAGATCAAGTCCTTATATTAATGTTATTCCGTCTCAATGTCATATGAAGTCCTCATATTAATATATTAAGTTCTCAGATTCTTAGGTTAAATCCTAAATGTTGGAAACCTTAAATCCTTAGATCATTTTATTTTATTTTAGATAAATTCCTCATATCAGTCTATTAAGTCACCAATTTTAGATAAATTCATTGTATCAATATGATAAGTCCTCGATGTTCACTTTAAATCCATATATCCATTCATTCACTCTCATATTCTTGGATTAAGTCCTCATGTTAACATATGAAACGTTAGATTCTTACATGAAGTCCATATATCAATATGTAAAGCCTCAGATGTTTAGATAAAGCCCTTCTGTCAAGATCAGATTTTTGTAAATTTAAGTCCTTATGTTAAGTATTAGTTTCTCAGGTAAAGTCCTTTTATCAACATATTAAGTCTCAGATTTTTAAACCGGGTCCTTGTAATAAATATTACATCCCAGATTCTTAGGTAATGTCTTTATGTGAAAATATTAAATAATAGTTTTTAGATTAAGACTGTATATTAATAGATTTGGTTTTAGGTCCGTCCATTCCTTATATTAAATACTAGCTTGGGGACCCGGTGGTGCCCGGGTTATTTGAGAAAGGCATTGTGTGCCAAGGTTGGTCTTTGGTACTTCAAGTCCCATCATCCATGGTCCACCCTCCTCCAAACTGCAGTAGAAGATAGAGTGGGTCATGGGGGCTCTGTGTGCCAAGTATGGTCTTTATCGGTCTTTGTTGGGGGCCGCAGTGGTCTTGGGCAATGAGTAGAGGTAGTTGAAGTCCTATCATCCATGGTCCGCCCTCCTCTAAACTGTAGAAGGATGGAGACTGGGTCATGGGGGCACAGGGTTCCAAGTTTAGTCTTTATAGGTCTTTGTTCAGGGCTGCAGTGCTCTGTGGGAAACGAAGGCTTTGAAAGTACTACAAATCCCATAATCCATGGAGGTACCTCAAGTCCCACCCATGGTCCACTCTCCTCCAAATGGCAGTAGAATGTAGAGTGGGTCATAGGGACACTGTGTGCCAAGTTTGGTCTGTATTGTTCTTGGTTGGGGGCACAGTGGTCTGTTGGAAGTAAAGCATGTGAAAGTACTAAAAATCCCATAATCCGTGGTCCACCTCCCCTAAACCTCACCAGGATGTAAAGGGGGTAATGAGGGTTATGTGTGTGGTCTTGACCAGTCATTGGATGAGGTGCGCAGTGGTTTCAGTATGTGAGTGAAGGTACTGCAGCTCCCATCTTCCCTCCTCCTTCAAACTGCAGCAGCAGGTAGAGTGGGTCATGGGGGCACTGAGGCAAATTCTCAGTGGCAAGCAATCATGTTGCTTGAATGTAGAGGCTTGGATTCTTGGATGCTGGCCAATCAGAGCCCTTTATACAAATACTCCCTCAGTGGCAACCAATCCCCTCTGGTGCCTTAGAATGTTGGAGTACTGAGGCTGGCCAATTAGAGTCCTTTATGCAAATAATCCCACAGTGGCAACCAATCGAAACGCTGCCACATATTCTTCCGCACTTCCCGTCCTCCGCAAACACTGACTTTTATTATATACATAGATTACATTTTTAGATTATATATCATATTAATAGATCAAGCCTCAGATTTTAAAGGTTTAAGTCATTGCATCAGGGAACGAATGGACAGGAATAGTAACTCGCCTTAAATGCTTTAAATGAAAAAGCTCTGTGTAGAAAGTGAGAGGTGTATTTCCATATATTTGTATATGAATATGTAATATAGATGCCTCATTGCAAGCTTTTCCCCCCCTAAAGGTGACAAACTAGGTTTAATAGAAAACCTGGAACGGCCTTTCATGGAATCATAGAGTTGGAAGAGACCTCGTGGGCCATCCAGTCCAACCCCCGGGCAAGAAGCAGGAAAATCGCATTCAAAATACCCCCTACAGATGGCCATCCGACGTAGTATTCACAGACTTTTGGAATTGGCTTTCGACTAAAAACATTTTCTTCACAATTCCTAAAAGAGGGTGTGATGAAGTGTTCATTCATCAGGTGTAAAAACAGTACGCTGTATATTCAGGGACTTCGTTTGTAGACTTTCCCCTCCTTCATATTTAAGCCAATTGGAGTTAAACCCAGTTCAGACTCCAAACAGTGTTGTGAAGGAACTGGACTGCAAGGTTTCAGACTATGATTGCCATCTTGTTTGAATGCAAAACTCACCAGTCCAAGACATCTTGCTGTGTTCCACGTTTGTGAATGTTTCCTTGAGTTTACCATAGATCGGTAAATGTTTTGGCGCCCTGTGATCTCCTTGTTGCAACCTGCTATGGAGAGAGTCCGTTGGGCCTTTGCCTATTCCGGCTGGGTCCCCTGCCGTGAGGATTGGCTGCTGGCGATGCGCCTCATCCAGCCGGAAGAGAAGGAGCGCATTTCACAGTTCGTTTTCGGCCGTGATGCCAAGGCTGCTATGGTATATATTTTTAGATTTATTTATTGATGTGTTTTGTTGAAACATTTATATATTTCTCATTCTTTGAACATTAAGATGCTTCCAGACAATGGCACAGACTAAAAATAAATTAACATGTTTGCACTAGTCATTCCTTTAAAAAGTGAATTTATACTTGTTACTGTAAGTCAGTGGTTCCCAAACATTTTTGGCCTACCGCCCCCTTTCCACGAAAAAATTTACTCACCGCCCCCCCTAGAAATTATTTTTTTTAAAATTTAATTTAAACATTTATTTATTATTTGCATTTATCAGTCGCCACTCCCAATTTGGCTCGGAGGGAGGGAGGGAGGAGGAAGGGAAGGCTACTTTGGACTACATATCCCATTGTTCTAAACCAGACTCACCAGTGATGAGGGATTCTGAAGGCTACAACTAGAAAGTAGCCGCAGGTTGCCAAATCGTATTTTACCGCCTGAGCAGCCAGTTTCCTTGTTTTGTCTCGGGAGTGCTTCCTTAAGGCTGTGGCAGGATGTACACTGCCACATAATACACTGCCGCATTATATGGTCAGTGTGGTCCCGTGTAATGCATTTCAGTACAGTTCAAAGTGATTATATGGCAGTGTAGATCCAGCCTGAATTAAGCTGACTCCTCAGGAGACAGAGGAAGCGTTGTTGGGAGGAATGGGACGGTCGAAATGGGTTTAGATCAAGGTTTGTGGTCATGCTGAGGCGGAACCGGATGGCCGACGCCAGTTTCCTTTGGGACGGGGAGCTGCGGCCATCCGTCAATCTTTGCCGACCTCCCCTCCCCCTTCCCCGCCCCCCTCCTGCCCCCCTTTCCCTTCCCTTCATAAATAATTTTGCTACTCTTACGAATTCTAATCCAAATATCTAATATGTAGGTATAAGTGAAGGGGGCAGGGCGGGGCTAAAGAAGAGGGCCGTGCAACCCCTCCTAAATGGCCAATCATTTACCGCCCCCTTAAAAGGGTTCTCCACTCCCCAAATTCCCCTGAGCTTCCCACCACCCCCTTGGATCGCCTCACCGCCCACCAGGGGGTGGTACCGCCCACTTTGAGAATCAGTGCTGTAAGTGTACAAACACTTCTAACTGGAGCTAATTATAGGGAGCTCACAACACCCCTATTAAAGCAGCTTTGACCTGCATATTAGATATTTGGATTAGAATTCATAAGAGTAGCAAAATTATTTATGAAGTAGCAACGAAAATATGGTTGGGGGTCACCACAACATGAGGAACGTTATTTAGGGGTCATGGTACTAGTAAGGTTGAGAACCACTGCATTAATACATATATCTTTCTGTTTAATTGCTATTAAAATTTTACAAAAATAATTTCTAGGGGGGCAGTGAGTAAAAAAAATTTCTGGAAAGGGGGCGGTAGGCAAAAAAAAATTGGGAACCACTGGTGTAGATGCTCTCAAATTACCTCACATACTCGTGCTGAGGACAGAAAATATACCTTCCTGAGAAACTCTGAGGAACAACAGATACTCTATTCCAGGGCTGGCCAACAGGCGGCCCGCAGCCCGTATACGCCCCCCCAGCCTGTTGGACACGGCCCCCGCTACCCTCCGCTACCCTCCTGAAATTGTTTTTTAAAAATATTTTTTTTAAAAAAAAATGGCGGCCGTGGGGGGGGGGGGGAGGCGAGGCAGGGAGGGAGGAGGAAGGGAGCCAGCTCCTCCTCCCTGCACCGCCCCCTCCGTCCCTCTCTCCACCCCGCTGCTGCGATCCGGTTCGCAGCGGCGGGGCGAGGGAGGGGAGGAGGAGGGATCCTCCTTTCCGCCTCCTTCCCGGCTGAGGAGGAGAGGATCCTCCTTTCCGCCTCCTTCCCGGCGCTGGCTGGTGAGAGCTTTCGCCCGATCTCACGTCCCTCTGACCAGAGGGACGGAGAGCCGGAAGCCTCCCGAAGCCTGGATGCCTCGCAGGGGAAGCGAGCGCCCGGTTCTTGCTTCCCCGCGAGCCATCCTCTTCGCGGCTTCTCCCTCTCCCCAAAGCGTCACAACAGCTGTTGTGAAGCTTTGGGCGAGGGGGCGGAGCCGCGGAAGGCTCCCCGTGGCTCCTCCTTCTCTCCCAAAGCGCTTTGGGAGAGAGGGCGGAGCTGCGTGGCCGAGTGGCCGGCCCCCAGGTGATCACTCACCAAAAGTCCGGCCCTTGGGCTGGCAGAAGTTGGACAGCCCTGCTCTATTCAAAATTGTGTCCATGTTGTGTTCTCTTTTAAAAAGAAGAGAAGTTCAGCTTTGTTCCATAATGAGATGTCAAATATCTTTTGAAAGGCATGCTGTTTTTTTTTTAATATATATCTTTTTCAAACACAGGATTGTTGTGATTTATGTAGCATTTGGTCATTTTGCTTCCTAGGCTGGCCGTCTCCTGATAAGGAAGTTAATCGCAGAGAAATTGAATGTTCCATGGAACAAAATACAATTGCAAAGGACTTCAAAGGGCAAACCTGTCCTTGCCAATGACGTCTGCAGCGCCGAGTCCAATTTCAGCTTCAATGTTTCTCACCAAGGGGATTATGCCGTTCTTGCAGCTGAACCTGACTGTCAGGTTGGCATTGATGTCATGAAGACCAGCTTGCCGGGTAATGTATTCTAATATATACCTTATTTATAACAGTTTTCTAGGAGGGAAAAATGGTACCTTCTATGCCTATCTGACCTGTTTGTATGACAACAAAGCAAAGATTGGCTTAGCTCTTACACAGGACCGAGACAAGCCGAGGATCTTTAACTGCCCATTGGTTGAGATGAGGGAGACAGAATGAGCAGAAAACGATTACATGGTCAGGGAAAAGTTTCTAGAACAGTGGTTCTCAACCTTCCTAATGCCGCGACCCCTAAATACAGTTCCTCATGTTTCGGTGACCCCCAACCATAAAATTATTTTCATTGCTATTTCATAACTGTTATTTTGCTACTGTTATGAATCAGGTTCGGAGGTTCTGTTAAGACTCAGGTTCTCAGCTTGGGAGTGATCCTGGACTCATCGCTGAGCCTGGAACCCCAGGTCTCGGTGGTGGCCAGGGGAGCCTTTGCACAGTTAAGACTCGTGCGCCAGCTGCGCCCGTACCTTGGGAAGTCTGATCTGGCTACGGTCATCCACGCTCTGGTCACATCCCGAGTAGATTACTGCAACGCACTCTACATGGGGCTGCCTTTGAAGACAGCTCGGAAATTACAACTTGTCCAACGGGCGGCAGCCAGATTACTAACCGGAGCGACATACAGGGAGCACACACACACACCCCCCCCTGTTGTGTCAGCTCCATTGGCTGCCTTTCCACTTCCAAGCTCAATTCAAAGTGCTGGTTTTGACCTTTAAAGCTCTATATGGTTCTGGCTCAGCTTACTTGTCCGAACGCATCAGCCTCTACATCCCACCTCGTAATTTAAGATCATCCGGGGAGGCCCTGCTCTCGCTCCCGCCAACTTCTCAAACGCGGTTGGTGGGGATGAGAGAGAGGGCCTTCTCGGTGGTGGCTCCCCATCTGTGGAATGCGCTTCCAAGCGACATACAATCAACCCCATCCCTCCTGGCATTCAGGAAAAAAGTGAAATCTTGGCTGTGGGACCAGGCGTTTGCACATTAGCACAATGCAACACTTTGGACTGGATTTGTAATGGCAAGTTGGCGGATATGGCTCAATGCTCCTGTTATGGACAGAATACTGTCTTATTTTAAGAGAATTTGTATGATGTATTAATGTTAATTGTATTTTAATGTATTTTAATGCTGTATGTTTTTGGTTTTATATTGTATTCATATTGTGTATCGGCATCGAATTGTGCCTTTTGTTAGGCCGCTCTGAGTCCCCCCTCGGGGGTAGAGAAGAGCGGGGTAGAAATGTTGGAAATAAATAAATAAAATAAAATCGTAATATAAATATCGGATATGTAGGATGTAGTTTCATTCACTGGACCAAATTTGGCACAAATACCCGATACACCCAAATTTGAATACTGGTAAGGTTGGGGGAGGGTTGATTTTGTCATTTGGGAGTTGTAGTTGCTGGGATATATAGTTAAGCTACAATCAAAGAGCATTAAGAACTCCACCAATGATGGAATCAAACTAAATTTGGCACACAGAATTCCCAGGACCAACAGAAAATACTGGAAGGGTTTGGTGGGCATTGACCTTGAGTTTTGGAGTTGTAGTTCACCTACATCCAGAGAGCACTGGACTCAAACAATGATAGATCTGGACCAAACTTGGCATGAATACTCAATATGCCAAAATGTGAACACTGGTGGTGTTTGGGGAAAATAGACCTTTACATTTGGGAGTTGTAGTTGCTGGGATTTATAGATCACCTACAATAAAAGAGCATTCGGAACCCCACCAACAAAAGAATTGGGCCAAACTTCTCACCCAGAACCCCCATGACCCAAAGAAAATACTGTGTTTTCTGATGGTCTTTGGTGACCTCTCTGACACCCCCTCGTGACCCCTCCCACCAGGGGTCCTGGCCCCCAGGTTGCGAAACACTAATCTAAAAACACGTACTGTCTTTTTGTACTTTTGATCTTGAATGCTCTGCATTTGTAAAGCTCTTTATCATGGTCTTTGGCTAGAACAGTGTTTCCCAACCACTGTTTCGCGGCACACTAGTATGCCATGAGCGATTACCTGGTGTGCCACGAAAAACCTCTTTCCTCTCCCCCCCTCCTTTCCCCCCCTCCCTTCCCCTTGGACCGCCCACCCCCTGAAGCCTCTCAGTGAGGAAGGGCCCCAAAGGGGAGAAGGGGCCTTCCTTCGCCCGGGGGGGGGGGGTGTCAGGGCCAGGCAGCAGGGCCCTCGAAGGAAGGAAAGGCAGGTGGGATTCCATGAGGGACTCCCTCGCCAGCCTTCCTCGGCCTTCCTCCCAAATGTCAAGGTCTATTTTCCCCAAACTCTTATCTGTGTTCACATTTGGGCATATTGAGTATTCATGCCAAGTTTGGTCCTGATCCAACATTGTTTCAGTCCACAGTGCTTTCTGGATATGGGTGAACTACAACTCCAAAACTCAAGGTCAATGCCCACCAAACTCTTAATAGTATTTTCTCTTGTTTATGGGAGTTCTGTGTGGGAAGTTTGTGTCTTTCTGCCATTCCTGCCGGGATATCTATGTTGAGTTCATCGAAACAGGCCCAGGTTTCACACTAAGTGTATAAATACATTTTAAAACATATTAACTATATGTATTACTGTGTTAGAGTGTCATTTTGTGTCATTTTGGTTGGTGGTGTGCCCCAGGATTTTGTAAATGTAAAAAACATATTGGGAGTGGTGGCTTGAGCTGCTTGGATTTTCAGCTCCACAACATCTGGAGGGCTTCATGATGCTCAAACCTGGACCAAAGTCCGAAGCTCTGCTCAGCTATGACGCTAGACTAGTTACTACTTCTCACTTTCTTACGAGATGGAGGACTGTGGAGAAAGAAATATAGAAGATAAATAGATTTAACAAACCAACTAGAATAACAAAGAAAGAAAAAGAGCAAAGGAATGAGATTAATATTCATTTTTAAGCCTAAGAACAGCCACAGGGTGGTGCCATTGATCTGTGAAAGATGTGAAATCAAGCCAGACATTCAGATCTGAAAATCCCTAAACCTTTCTGAATGGGCATTTGCAAAATGTATCCGCAACCATGAAAAGGAGATGTTTGTGTTCTAGTTACTCCCAGGCTTCACTTTTCAACCAATAGATTTTTAGACTGCTTGGAAAGGCAAGATGCCCGGTTTTCTCCCTTATTTCTGCCTTATCTCTCCCATCGTTTTGTGTGATAATATTAAGTTGTTCCCTCAGCCTAAGAACAGCTTTTTAATGAGTACAGTGAGACAAGGAGATTGGCAATGACCAAGTACCCCACCTTAAAGAAACAAAGAGCAAGGCCTTTATGTTTAAAATCGGCTGATGCTGATTGGAAAGCAGTGGTTTCCCAGAAGTTGCTGGACTGCAACTCCCATTCTCCATGTTGGATGGAACCTCTGGGCAGGGCTGCCCAGGAAGTCGATCGCGATCGACCAGTTGATCCGGGACCGGGAGGCGATCCCAGCCAGATGGGGTGCTTCTCAGAGGAGGGAGGAGCCAGGCCGCGCCAAGCCCCGCCCCCTCCCCCGGCTTCGGCACTCCCAGCAGCTTCTTCAGGCTTGAGGATGGCAGTGCCAAGCCAGACTTGTGCTAGCTATGTCACCACTGGATTGTCATTGTCATCCTCAAGCCTGGAGAAGCTGCTGGGAGTTCCAAAGCCAGAGGGAGGGGGCGGGGCTTGGTGCGGCCTGGCTCCGCCCCCCTCTGGCTTCTGCTCTACCAGCAGCTTCTCCAGGCTTGAGGATGGCAATGCCAAGCCAGTGGTGGCATAGCTAGCACAAGGCTGGCTTGGCATTGCCATCCCTAAGCCTGGAGAAGCTGCTGGGAGCTCCAAAGCCAGAGGGGAGGGGCGGGACTTGGTGCTGCCTGGCTCCGCCCCCTCTGGCTTCCACTCTACAAGCAGCTTCTCCAGGCTTGAGGATGGCAATGCCAAGCCAGTGGTGGCATAGCTAGCACAAGGCTGGCTTGGCATTGCCATCCCTAAGCCTGGAGAAGCTGCTGGGAGCTCCAAAGCCAGGGGGAGGGGGCGGGTCTTGGCGCAGCCTGGCTCCGCCCCCCTCTGGCTTCCACTCTACCAGCAGCTTCTCCAGGCTTGAGGATGGCAGTGTCAAGCCAGCCTTGTGCTAGCTATGTCACCACTGGCTTGGCATTCTCATCCTCAAGCCTGGAGAAACTGCTGGGAGCTCCAAAGCCAGTGGGGAGGGGGCAGGGCTTGGCGGGGCCTGGCTCCGCCTCCTGTAGCTTCCGCTCTACCAGCAGCTTCTCCAGGCTTGACGATGGCAGTGCCAAGCCAGCCTTGTGCTAGCTATGGCACCACTGGCTTGGCATTGCCACCCTCAAGCCTGGAAAAGCTCCTGGGAGCTCCAAAGCAAGAGGGGAGGGGACGGGGCTTGGCGTGGCCTGGCTCCGCCCCCTCTGGCCAAGCCCCACCCCGCCCCCTCCCCTCTACAGCCTTGAGGAGGTAGGTAGATCTTTCTGACTTGGTTTTATTATAAGTAGCTCGCGTGCTTAAAAAGTGTGGGCACGCCTGTTCTGGAGGATGCAGGATAAAGCATAAATAGAACCAGATTTTTCTTTCCTCTGCTCTTGCCCCTTCTTGATTATTGTAACATACTTTAACTTGACGGCCTTTATTTATTTATTTATTATTCACTTTTATATACCGCTCCTCCTTGCAGGCTCGGGGCGGTTTACATAAAACAATAAAATATAAAACAGTTTGGATATGTAAAAACACAAGGGTATGGACAAGATTATCAGGAGGCGCCTAGATTGAAAGCCTGCCTAAAAAGGAACGTCTTGCAGGCCCTCCGGAAGGGGGTCAACTCTGTGATAGCCCGAGTTCTGTCTGGTAACTCGTTCCATAGAGTTGGCGCCACCACAGTAAAGGCTCTTTGTCTTGTTTTTGAAAGGTGGCAGGAACGGATTGATGGAATCAGCAGATTTTGTTCTCCTGAACGCAACGATCTCGGGGGAACGTATGGGGTGAGGCGGTCACTGGCCCTAGACCAGGGGAGCCCATCAGGTACACTGGCCCTAGACCAGGAGTGCCCATAGTTTTTCAACATGCGAGCTACTTTTAAAGGAAGCAAGTCACAAAGATCTACCTGTGTGCGGTTTTGTCGCCACGCGTGCACTCCCCTCGCCATTTTTTTCCGCCCACGTGGTGCTTTTTCCGCCTGCGGGGCATTGTGGGAAGGAAGGAGCGTGAGGCGGAAGAGAGCATTCTTCGAACTGCCTCCCCGTCTCCTTCCTCGGGCGCGTGGGCAGGGAACGGAGTGTGCGCCTTCCCCCCCTCCAAAGCCAAAGCAAGGCTTTCTGCTTCCAGTGCTAGGGAGGGGGATGCTTCTCTGTCACGCAAAGAAGGGGAGGGGGTGTGAGGCGGCGGCAGCGAGGAGAAGAAGCTGGAGAAAGAGGAGAGGAAGATCCTAGCGTGACATCGCCGGGGATCTCCCCGTCGTCGAAGAAAGGGGGAATCCTGAGGCGGGTCTGACGCCTTTTGCCACCCCTTTGAGGCTCAGGTGGGCTTGGCTTGAGGCCGAGGAGGAGAGGAGAGCAAGGCTGTAGCGGGTGCTCCCGAAGCGACAGAGGAGGTGGAAAAAGCACCGCGAGAGCAGAAGCCAGCAGCAGGACAGCACGTGCGCGCAGGATGTGCACGCGCATGGCAGGAGCGCCCCATCCGGCTGGTGAGGACCGAAGATCGACTGGAAGAGGGCCGAAGATCGACTTGTAGCTCGCGTGCTACCTAATGAGCAACCCTGGCCTAGACCATACAAGGCCTTAAAGGTCAAAACCAGCACCTTGAAGACAATCCGGTACTCTACTGGTAGCCAGTGCAATTGCTGTAAAATTGGTGTAATATGCTCTCTTGTCGATGCTCCCACCAGCAATCGAGCAGCAGCATTTTGCACCAGCTTTAGTTTCTGGGTTGTCGACAAGGGAAGGCCGATGTAGAGGGCGTTACAGTAGTCTAGCCTTGAGATGACCGTCGCCCAGATCACCGTAGCTAGGTCATTCCTGGATAGGTAGGGAGCCAGTCGCCTAGCCAGTTGGAAATGGAAGAATGCTGTCCTGCTAACCGTGGAGACCTGAGTCTCCATCGATAGCAGTGGGTCCAATTGGATCCCCAGGTGTGTTAATTGCTCGCCATCCAGGGTAGGCATCCGACACTCACCAGCATCAGGACGACCCAGCCATAGGATCTCCGTCTTCGATGGATTCACCTTCAACCGGCTAGAACGCAGCCATCCAGTCACGGCTTCGAGGCATTGATGGAAACAATCGGGTACGGTGTCTGGACATACCCGATTGTTAAAGGCACTTCGGAAACTTCAGTGGTTGAAAATATAGCTGCCGTGCCAGCAATATTAACTAACGTGTCTTTGGCCCTGATCTGCTATCATCGTTCTGTTTGGTTAGGCAACAAAGATTATCCTTTTTCTGTTCATGACTCTGCATTTTAAGAGGTAGTTGCCCATCTAAATGTGAAAGCCAAATGTGTTATATATAAATATAAATGACGTAAATAAATAAATAAAATAAATTATCCCAGAAGAATTCTCTCAACACACCCGGAAGGTACTCCTTGTACAAACAAACCATATCCGTTCTCCTTGTGTAAATATTAAGTTTTTGCAGTATGATTTAGTAAATTAAATTCTGCCTCTTCTTGTCTGTTTCAGGCTGTTAGGCAGCTTGTGGGCAGTAACCTTTCACTTTGATGCATGGCTTTCTTTTGGCAGCTTTGCTAAAGCAAGGAGTGCAGGGCAGCTGAAATTGGTTGCCCTAATTTCAGTGAGACTCAAGCGTATGCTTATCCCCCTCACCCATTGAGATTTTCGCCAAAACATTGACCCCAAAAGCCTGGATCGACTTATCCATCGGTTAGTGTAAGTACTCCACCTCAAATCTTATCAAAATAGGAACCTTTCTCTAAGTAGAGCGGTAAAAGGCAAGGGCTTTGTCCATCCTCTCGGCATTACTTCGCAAACGAAGATTCTTAGGCAGGACTCATCCCACGCTTTTTACAAGCGCGTTGATGACTAAAAGGGCCAATCTGAGATAGGCAAGTTCGGTTGCAGAGAGTACAGCAGAAAGTCTCCTTGGGTGATGTTGTTTCCAAGTTGCGGTTCTTTCTGCGTTGTTGTTTCTCTTCGAGACCCATTTGGCATGTCTTCTCGAAAGAGGCCGCAGCATTGTGGATAGTGCGTCTCCATGCCTCCCGATGTGAGGCCAGGGTGGACCATGGTTGGTGATCAATCTGGCCAAGCCTGAGATATTGTTTCAGGGAGTCCTTATATCTCTTTTTGGGGGCGCCTCTCTTGCGCTGACCCGTGGCGAGTTCACCGTAGAGTAGTATCTTTGGGAGGCGCTGGTCCTCCATCCTAGAGACGTGCCCTGCCCAGCGCAGCTGTGTTCTCAATAGCATGGCCTCAATGCTGGTGACCCCTGCTTGCTCAAGGACAGCAACATTAGTCACATAGTCGGTCCAGTGTATATTTAGGATTGTGTGGAGACAGCGCTGATGAAAGCGTTCGAGGAGTCGTAAGTGTTGGCGATAGGTGACCCATGTTTCAGACCCATAGAGGAGAATAGACAGTATAATAGCTCTGTACACACTGATTTTGGTGCTTTGCCTCAGACTCTTTTGTGAAGTCTTCCGAATGCACTCTATGCCTTTGCTAATCTGTGATCTATCTCTTTGTATACACACATACATATACATATATGTAAACACATATACACACATACATAAAAACACACACATATACAGAAACAGACACATACATACATGGGTGTGTGTTTTCAATGTATGTGTGTATATGTGTTTCTGTGTGTATATGTAGATCTGCATATATATCAGTTCTCCTCTGTTCTGATTAACGAGCTGGAACGGTTTTCCTGTGAAAAACTGATAATAACATCTTTATGTATGCAGTAGCTGGGAGGAGAGTGTGCTATTTCTTGTTTTTAATCTGCTCCCTTATCTATTGTGCAACTCTTGTAATAGGCTTACCCAGTTTGATAGAATTAAAGCATTTAATTTCCTAAAAGAAATTATTCCACTTCTCTGTCCGCTTTCATTTTCCCTCTTTTGTTTTGCTTCCCTTTCCTACCAGCTTGCTTCACCAGGCAAGGGACTCGGATGTGTGAGAACTCTTCAGTCATGAGAGGAGAGCGGGGAAACGAGTTCTTTATATTGGCTTATGGAAATAATTGCATTGAAATTATTTTCCATGAGTGACAGTGCGTATAAAATTACTTTTTTGGAGCTGTGAAGCATGGCGTGATGGAAGGTTTTGAGCCAGTGTTCATTATTCTGGTAGCATTCAGTCATGCTCTGATTTTATGTCTGCCATTGTAGCTTCCGGTGATAGACTTCTGTTGTGGTGAAGTTTAACCATGACTGCTGAGGTGTGATGGCATGCGACTTCTCTCAGAGGCCAATAAGGGCAAAACTACTTATCTCTTCACTGTATGGCTTTTGTAAATGCAGGTTGAGCGTCTTGTATCTCAAATTCCAAAATTCTGAAATACCCCCAAAATCCAAAATTGGCATCACCTGTGGCTTACATGCTAACACGTATGCTTTCTGATGGTTCAATGTAAGCAAACTTTGTCTTGTGCACCAACTATTAAAATGTATATATTTCCCTTCATGCTATGTTTATCTATCTATCTATCTATCTAAATAATAAAAGTCAGTGTTTGCGGGCGGTGGTGTGGTGCGGAGGGAGGAATATGTGCCAGCGTTTCAATTGGTTGCCACTGTGGGATTATTTGCATAAAGGACACTGATTTGCCAGCCTCAGAACTCCAACATTCTACAGCCCCAGACAGAGGGGATTGGTTGCCACTGAAATGGTATTTGCATAAAGGACTCCGATTGGCTATCCACATTCCAACATTCTAAGGCGACTCAGAGTGAAAAGGAAAGGCCTCAGGCAGTCAGCCACTGCGGCCCACAGCAATGACGGAGTCCTTATATCTCTTTTTGGGGGCGCCTCTCTTGCGCTAACCCGTGGCGAGTTCACCATAGAGTAGTATCTTTGGGAGGCAGTGGCCCTCCATCCTAGAGACGTGCCCTGCCCAGCGCAGCTGTGTTTCCAATAGCGTGGCCTCAATGCTGGTGATCCCTGCTTGCTCAAGGACAGCTACATTCGTCACATAGTCAGTCTAGTGTAATCTATCTCTTTGTCTAATCTGTGATCTATCTCTTTGTCAATCTTGGCGTCTGAAGAGATGATGCTTCCCAGGGAGGTGAACTGCTGAACAGACTTAAGCACAGACGTGCCTATGCTGACGTGGGGATGGTGGTGTTTTTCCTGTGGTGCCGACTGGTAGAGGACTTCTGTTTTCTTCAGACTGACTTCCATCCCAAACAGCTCTGCAGCTGTTGCAAAGCAGGATGTGAGGCGCTGCAGAGCCGCTTCTGAATGGGCGACAAGGGCAGCATCATTAGCAAAAAGCAGCTCATGGACTAGATAGTTTAGAGTCTTAGTGCGAGCCCTCAGATGGCTTAAGTTGAACAAGTTGCCATCAGTACGATGCAGTCTTCTTCTTTGAGGTCTGTCGTAGCCCTTTGGAGCATCATGCTGAAGAAGGTTGTAAATAGGGTTGGTGCAAGAACACAACCTTGCTTCACTCCATTAGTTATTAGAAACATGTAAGAGGAAAACAAAGAGCAACTAAAAAAGGTTAGCATAGAAAGACGGAAAGAGCAAGGGAGATTGCTCTGTGAAACCTCAAGGGGTTTACACACGTTTTTTTGTCTTGATAAAAACGATCTGGCTAAAACTTTTGTGCGCATTTCAAGCCAAACCTCAGCACCAGTGGGGGCCTCCTCGGAACATAACTTGTGTCTCCAAAGAGAATATTTTGTAGGGACCACGGCCTGACTTCCTCTCACCATGCAACACGGTCATGAGACTTTCCTGCTATTCTTGTTTACTTGATGTTTAATTAGTGTAGTGAATGCCAATTTTACTCTCACAGCAGTCTTGTCAGATACATTACATTGAGATGCAATGACTTTTCCAAGGTCAGCCTTTGCACTTCATGGCAGAGTGTGTACTTGGACTAAGAGCTATACTATGTGGATGGGAATTGAATTTGAAACTTGGAAACAACTTTTTTTGATTAAAGGCATGCATGCTGGAATGGGTGGCGGTAATGGTGGTGGTTTCAAGGCCACGACCCAGCTGAGGGCCTTGCGTAAAGCCTCCCTTGGCTGGGATGTGGTGTTACCAGCCGGCAAGGCCGCGACCCAGCTGAGGGCCTTGCGTGAAGCCTCCCTTGGCTGGGATGTGGTGTTACCAGCCGGCAAGGCCGCGACCCAGCTGAGGGCCTTGCGTGAAGCCTCCCTCAGCTGGGATGTGGTGTTACCAGCCGGCAAGGCCGCGACCCAGCTGAGGGCCTTGCGTGAAGCCTCCCTTGGCTGGGATGTGGTGTTACCAGCCGGCAAGGCCGCAACCCATCTGAGGGCCTTGCGTAAAGCCTCCCTTGGCTGGGATGTGGTGTTACCAGCCGGCAATGCCGCGACCCAGCTGAGGGCCTTGCGTAAAGCCTCCCTTGGCTGGGATGTGGTGTTACCAGCCGGCAAGGCCGCGACCCATCTGAGGGCCTTGCCGGCGTAAAGCCTCCCTCAGCTGGGATGTGGTGTTACCAGCCGGCAAGGCCGCGACCCATCTGAGGGCCTTGCGTAAAGCCTCCCTTGGCTGGGATGTGGTGTTACCAGCCTGGCAATGTGGCCAGCCGGCAACCCATCTGAGGGCCTTGTGTGAAGCCTCCCTCAGCTGGGATGTGGTGTTACCAGCCGGCAAGGCCGCGACCCATCTGAGGGCCTTGTGTGAAGCCTCCCTCAGCTGGGATGTGGTGTTACCAGCCGGCAATGCCGCGACCCAGCTGAGGGCCTTGCGTAAAGCCTCCCTTGGCTGGGATGTGGTGTTACCAGCCGGCAAGGCCGCGACCCATCTGAGGGCCTTGCGTAAAGCCTCCCTTGGCTGGGATGTGGTGTTACCAGCCGGCAAGGCCGCAACCCATCTGAGGGCCTTGCGTAAAGCCTCCCTTGGCTGGGATGTGGTGTTACCAGCCGGCACCCAGCTGAGGGCCTTGCGATGTGGTGTTACCAGCCGGCAGCTGAGGGCTGGGATGTGGTGTTACCAGCCGGCAATAAAGCCTCCCTTGGCTGGGATGTGTGGTGTTACCAGCCGGCAATGCCGCTACCCATCTGAGGGCCTTGCGTAAAGCCTCCCTTGGCTGGGATGTGGTGTTACCAGCCCGGCAAGGCCGCAACCCATACCAGCCTCCCTTGGCTGGGATGTGGTGTTACCAGCCGGCAATGCCGCGACCCAGCTGAGGGCCTTGCGTAAAGCCTCCCTTGGCTGGGATGTGGTGTTACCAGCCGGCAAGGCCGCAACCCATCTGAGGGCCTTGCGTAAAGCCTCCCTTGGCTGGGATGTGGTGTTACCAGCCGGCAAGGCCGGCTGGGATGTGGTGTTACCATCTGAGGGCCTTGCGTAAAAAGCCTCCCTGGGCTGGGATGTGGTGTTACCAGGCTGGGATGTGGTGTTACCAGCCGGCAAGGCCGCAACCCATCTGAGGGCCTTGCGTAAAGCCTCCCTTGGCTGGGATGTGGTGTTACCAGCCGGCAATGCCGCGACCCAGCTGAGGGCCTCATGTGAAGCCTCCCTTGATTGGGATGTGGTGTAACCAGCTGGCAAGGCTGGAACCCAGCTGAGAGCCTCGCGCGAAGCCTCCCTTGGCTGCCTTGTTGTTTCACCGGCCGGCAAGGCTGTGAACCAGCCGAGGGCTCTGCAGTATTTTCTTTTGGTCCTGGGAATTCTGTATGCCAAGTTTGGTTCAATTCCATGGTTGTTGGGAGTTCAGAATGCTCTTCAATGGCATGAGAACTATACATCCAAGCAACTAACAACTCTCAAATGTCAGGGTCTATATTCCCCAAACTCCACCAGTGTTCAAATTTGGGCATATTGAGTATCCGTGCCATGTTTGGTCCAGATCCATAGTTGTTTGGGTTCACAATGCTCTCCAGATGTAGGTGAACTACATCTCCCCTAAATCCCTGTCAATTTCCCCCAAACCCCTCCAGTATTTTTTTTGGCATGGGAGTTCTGTGTGGAGGTCTCAGTGGTCTGTGGAAATCAGAGTTGAATCGGTTGAAAGTATTGCAAATCCCATCATCTGTTCTCCATACTCCCCCAAACATTTTTTTCTGATTAATCATGATGCTTTAATTATGTTGAATTTGTAACAATAAAAACACATCCTGCATATCAGATATTTACATTACGATTCGTAACAGTAGCAAAACTACAGTTATAAAGGAGCAACGAAAATAATTGTATGGTTGGGGGTGACCACAACATGAGGAACCATATTTAATGGTCGCGGTGTCAGAAAGGTTGAGACCCACTGATGTAGTAATATGAGTGTAGGCTGAGATCCTAGGAGATAATGGTTTGAATTTCAGCCATGGAAGCCCGTTGGGTGAGTTTCAGCCTTAGAAAAAGACAATGGCAAACCTCACATGAATAAAGATGAAGAGGTAATAGCTATATACCCTATTACCATGTGTTTCGCTGTCTGGCACATCATTTAATTTTTATGTAATCGGGCCCAGATTATCCATAGGGACAACGAGGCTGTGGCCTAGGGGCATGAGGCAAGGGAGGGTGCCAGATCACGGCCCAAAATAAAAATAAAAATGTTATAAAATAATTTTTAAAATTGTGCCGCGATTGGCTCCTGCCGCCTGGTACCCAAAAGGAAGGAAGGCAGGAGGGAGGGAAGAAGGAAGGGGGGGGGGTGCTTCCTCCTCGGCGCCCTGCAGACAATACAGCCGAGAGCCAGCCCCTATGTGACCCGGCGGAGGGCGCACCACGTGACCAGGGCTTCGCATGAGGCAGCAGCATGAGGAGGAAGAGGAGAAGCATGCCCCACGGCCTCGAAGGCGGCTCTGCGGCCTTGCGTTGGGTGCGTGGAGGGCAGTGACTGCAGAGCCTCAGGAGCCAATCACGACCCTCATGGGCTGAAGGAGGAGACCTCTTTCTTTGGCCTATTCTGGTCGCGATTGGCTCCTGAGGCAGAGGCTGCCCCCACCCCCACCCAGTGACCACTCGCGAGGATAACCCCGGGTGGGTCTTCCAGGCCATGAGGCGCGGGTTGGGCGAGGCGGGCATCTCCGTCCTTCCTCCTTTCTTTCCGAAAAAGAGGCTCGGTTCCCAGGGCCAGGCCCCTCCCTCCCCGCAGCCCCACTTTGCACAACCCCGGAAGCCATAAAAGCAGGGCTTCCCGGACACCCACTCAGCTAGCCACCGAAACCGAAGCCCCGACGATGGCACCACCGCCCAGGGCCTCCTACCTCCTCTTTTCTTTCTTCTCTTCTTCGGAGCGGGGCAAGCCTCCCCCACTGGAGTCCCTGAAACACCCGGGAAGGTGTGTGTGGGTGTGTGGGTGGGTGGGGTGCCTGCCTCCCGAGGGGTCTTTGGAGGGTCCTAATGCGGCGGCGCAAGGGGGGGGGGGGGCGTAATTCCAAACTGTGGCCTAGGGCCCCAAAAGGTGTTGATCCGGGCCTGTATGTAATACAGTAATTTTGATTCCACTTGAGCCATTTTTTTCTACCAATCATGGCATGACTCATTCTGGCTTCCTTCTGTTAGGTCAGTGCTGTCCAACTTCTTCCGGCCCAAGGGCCGGAAGAAGTGTCACTGATCACCTGGGGGGCCGCAGGTGATCAGTGAGCAGGGGCGGGGCCGATAGCGGGGTGGGGGCGGGCGGGGGCGGGCCAGCTGACTTCCTCCTCCTTCGCCCCTCCTCCTCCCGCGGACGCGCCGCGGTGCGGGGAAGGAGGAGGGGCGAAGGAGGAGGAGCCTCCTCCCTGTACCACCGCCTTGTCCCTTTCTCAGCGGCGCCGCGGCAAACTGCCTCGCACCGGCAGCGCCGCGTGCGGGTGACGGGGCGATCAGGCAGGGAGGAGGAGCCAGCTGTCTTCCTCCTGCCTGGATCGCCCCCTCCGTCCCTCTCTCAGCGCCGCTGCTGCAAACTGCCTTGCAATGGCGGCGCCGAGAGAGGGAGAAGAGGCGATCCAGGCAGGAGGAAGAGAGCTGGCTCCTCCTCCCTGCCTGGATCGCTCTCCGTCCCTCTCTCGGTGCCGAAAAAGGGCAGAAGGCGGCGCCAGCGGCAGCGTCACAGGCCTGGCGTGACGCGCTGCCCCTTGGCACCGCCTACTCCTCCTTTTGGCGCCCCCTCCCTTCCTAGGCCGGGGGCTGCCGAAAAAGAAGGAGTAGGCGGTGCCAAGAGCAGCAGCGTCACGCCAGGCCTGTGACGCGCTGCTCTTGGCGCCGCCTTCTGCCCTTTTTCGGCGGCTCCCCTGCCCTAGGTGGGGGGTGCCGAAAGGAGAAGCTAGCTCTCTTCCTCCTCCCTGCCCCGCCTCCCCTCCCCCGGCCGCCATTTTTAAAAAAAAATCGATTTTTTTTAAAATTTAAAAATGGCGGATGAGGGCATAGGTGGGGCCGTGTCCAACAGGCTACGGGGCCGGATCCGGCCCCGGGGCCACCAGTTGGACAGCCCTGTGTTAGGTCAAGCATAGGGTGCTTTGGATTGTTCTGATGTTTTAGACTCCAAATCCCCCAATGTCTCATCGTTACTAGGTGGAGCAGATGGAAGTTGTGGGCCAAAACAGTGAGCACAATCAAAAGCCCAAAATGCTCCCCACACTTGCACTATGTAGAGTTGATTTATTCTATTTGAGATTTTGCAGTTGCTAGCCTAGCACCAACGCATATATTTCCCTTTAGCATAACAGTGGATACATCCCATTCCCTTTGAAAGGAATATTTCCCCCTTACATTTTATCCTCCACTCGTCTTAATACTATCATCTGCCCTTGGGGCTTATCCTACTCGGCAGTTAACGGTTGGCATCTATTCTTTGCCAAGAGACATCAATTAAAAATAAGTTAAAACTAATTTTACAACTGTTGATGCAAAGCTGGATTGTCCGCTTTCTGAAATTAAAACTCGCGAGAGAGACGGGTGGGGGTTCTGATATGATTCATTTGGGAGGAAATTAGACGTGACAATTACAGTGGCTAATTATTGAATAGTTATGAGTAGGTCCCATTTTGTTTGTGAATCTTGCTTCCATTTAAGCACATTACAGAGAGCCTTTTTTCATTGCCTTGGATTATTAAAAATAAGATCTTATTGTTTTATCCCACGAGAAACTGTTCTTACATCGCTGTTTTTTTGTTTTATAAGGACACTAGCTTGGGGACCCGGCACTGCCCGGGTTATTTGAGAAAGGCCTTTTGTGCCAAGGTTGGTCTTTATCAGTTGTTTATGTGGCTTGTAGTGGTCTTGGGAAGTGAGGGAAGGTGCTGGGAATCCCATTGTCCATGGTCCATCCTCCTCCAAACTGCACCAGGATGTAGAATGAGTCATGGGGGCACTGTGTGCCAAATTTGTTTACTGTCAATTCAGGCAATACACAATGTTCCATGAGCTGAGGCCTAGTTGGGAAAATCAAGTTAATGAAGCCTTATTGTCAATTCATGCCTTAGACAGTATTCCATTAGGTGAGGCCTAGTCAGGAAAATCAAGTTAATGAAACCTTACTGTCAATTGTGGGCCTAGTCTATGATTTGTAGGGATTGCAGTGTTTTTTGTGAAGTGTGTTGGGTGAAGGTACTGAACATTCAATTTCCAACAGTAAAAACTGTCAACTGGCTAACTTCAACTCCAGCCATTTATGTCTGCCTCGAGCCCTTTCCTTTCCTCTCTGTGCTGCTTAGGAGTGGTGGTATGTTGAGTGGCTGGCCAATCGGAGTCATTTATGCAAATAATCCCACAGGGGCGACCAATCGAAAAGCTGTCTCATATTCCTCCGCACCCTCGCCGCACCTCCCGCCGCAAACACTGACTTTTATTATATACATAGATAGATAGATAGATAGATAGATAGATAGATAGATAGATAGATAGAATGAATGAATTGCCACTTTCAAGTGTGGATATAACGCATACAAATGGCAGAACAGCTTTTTAAAACTCTATTTGCAACAGGAAAAACTTATCGATGCATTTTTGTTTATATCTATAAAACTAGCTGTACCCGGCACGCGTTGCTGTGCCCTTTTTAGGAGATGCGAGAAAGTCCAATCATCCACGGTGTGCCCTCCTCTAAACTGCAGTTGGATGGAGTGTGGGTCATGGGGGGCATGGTGTGCCAAGTTGGGTCTTTATTGGTCTTGGTTCTGGGCCACAGTGGTCTGTGGGGAATGATGGGTTTTGAAGTACTACAAATCCCATTTTCCATGGTGGTACTGTAGCAGCAAATCTGGAGTCCCAAAACTCCCTAGGTTTTACCTTTTTACTCCCAGGTTGCGGGGACGTGCGGGCACAGGAACGAGAGAAGACGCATCAACCGTATTGCATTAAAATGAAGCCAAAGGTTTATTGCACAACGTCAGCTGACGGGACCTGCCAACAGAACGAGCTGTCTCAGGGCAAGAACCCCCAACATTCTCTTACTAACCCTTATATACATGCTATGGCGGCAGGTCCGTCTTCATCATTTTCATTGGTTCACATTACTACCACATCATCAACACATCATCAACACATTTCGATTATCCTATTACATATCACATTATTAGGCAGTTCATTCTACTTGCGTTCCCATTTGTTAAACAGCACTACGCAGTTATTAATTCTTCATTCTCACAGTGTGTTATCTGCTGCATGAGCGTTCTGTACCTGAATTTGCAACATTTCTAAAACGTCCCCCAGTGCCAATAGGGAGGAACGGCTTCATCTACTCATGCGCAGTTTCTACCAATCAGCTACAATGTAAACAAACGCACGTTGGAACTAGCTGGACCAATCAAGGCCGGTGTTATCAGGAAAGGCACATGATGTACTTTCACAAATCACAGCCTGTGCCTGACCTACCAATCAAAGTGCATTATTCTCGTAATGGCATTTAGCATGATTTTTGGCAAGCTACTCCGCTACACTAAGTACTATGCTTGTGCATCACTCTCTCCTGACTGTACTTCTGCTAAAAGCACCAATTCTGCTTTATTACTTCAAGTCCCATCATGCATGGTCGGGGCTCTGTGTGCCAAGGTAGGTTACTGTAAATTCAGGCCATACACAATGTCCCATGAGCTGAGGCCTAGTTAGGAACAGCAAGTTAATGAAGCCTTATTGTCAATTCAGGCCATACACAATGTCCAATGATCTGAGGCCTAGTCGGGAGAATCAAGTTAATGAAGCCTTACTGTCAATTCAGAGTGTAAACAGCTTCCCAGTAAGTGAGGGCTAGTTAGGGAAATCAAGTTAATGAAGTCTTACTGTCAATTTAGAGCGTAAGCAGCTTCCCAGGAAGTGAGGGCTAGTTAGGGAAATCAAGTTAATGAAGCCTTACTGTCAATTTTGGGCGTGGTCTGTGATTTTTTGGGGTGTAAATTTTCAGTTGGAAGTGATTTGGGTGTTTGTTATGGGGATTGGCTCAGGCCTTTTCCTTAATCTGTTTTGGCAGTTTATTATGGATCGGAATTTTCATGTTGGCTGGCCATTGCAGCAGTTATGCAAATCCGCCCTTATTGGCAGCCAATCATGTTGTTCAGAATGTAGAGGCTGGGTGAGTCTTTGGCTGCCCCGGAGGATGCTGGTAAATGTAGTTTTATTTTTCCCGTTGTTTTGGGGGCCTTTTAGGTTTTGGGGGGGAAGTTTCTTTGGTACAAACGTACCTTGCTTGAGGCCTATTTCTGTTGGCAAGTATTGTTTTTCTGCGTTGTATGGTTTCTTTGTTTGAGGTATACATCACATGACATGAACCCATTTATATAATAGATAACGTGAGATTTTCTAGTACATACATGTAGAATCATAGAGTTGGAAGAGACCTCATGGTCCATCCAGTCCAACCCCCTGCCACGAAGCAGGAAAATTTCATTCAAAGCACCCCCGACGGATGGCCATCCAGCCTCTGTTTAAAAGCTTCCAAAGAAGGAGCCTCCATCACACTCCGGGACAGAGAGTTCCGCTGTTGAACAGCTCTCACAGTCAGGAAGTTCTTCCTAATGTTCAGATGGAATCTCCTTTCTTGTAGTTTGAAGCCATTGTTCCACGTCCTGGTCTCCAGGGCAGCAGAAAGCAAGCCTGCTCCCTCCTCCCTATGACTTCCTCTCACATACTTATACATGGTTATCATGTCTCCTCTCCGCCTTCTCCTCTTCAGGCTAAACATGCCCAGTTCTTTAAGCTGCTCCTCATATGACTTGTTCTCCAGACCCTTGATCATTTTAGTCACCATCCACTGGACATATTCCAGCTTGCTTGTCAATATCTCTTCTATTGTGGTGCCCAGAATTGTACACAATATTCCAGGTGTGGTCTAACTAAGGCAGAGTAGAGGGGTAGCATGACTTCCCTGGATCTAGACCAGGGGTGGGCAACCTACGGCCCGCGGGCCAAATGCAGCCCGACAGCCGATTCTGTCCAGCCCAGGGAGAAGGCCGTGGCCAAGAGGAAGGTTTCCAAACCAACTCTTCGGAGAATGAGATGACCGTAGCCTGGATCACCGTGGCCAGGTCGTTCCGAGACAGATAGGGGGCCAGCCGCCTAGCCTGTCGCAGATGGAAAAATGCTGTTTTGCTGACCATGGAGATTTGAGCCTCCATAGACAGCAGAGGGTCCAAAAGGACACCCGGGCTTTTTTACTGATGATGACGAGCATAATGCCACGCCATCCAGGGTCGGTAGCTGGACATCCCTATCGCCTGGACGGCCCAACCAAAGGATCTCCGTCTTCGTTGGATTCACCTTCAACCTACTGGCTCACAGCCATCCAGTAACGGCTTCAAGGCACAGATGGAAATTATTGGGTATGGAGTCAGGTCAGCCCTCCATCCTCAGAATGAGCTGAGTGTCATCAGCGTACTGATGGCTGTTACATCTGCTGTTAAATTTCCCATTATTCTCAGACTCATGAATGAAAGCTTCAAACCTGCAAAGCCCTGCTTAATGCTAAAGAGATCCGTGTTGGTGATTTTCCCAGTGACCTGTCTTTATCTGTCTTTATCTTTTCAGTTTTTTCCTCTCTTTCCTGGACTGTGCTGTTTCTTTGCAAAGTCTAAGATAGAGAACGTAGTTGGCTGCTTCATCCACTTCAGTCCTGACGATTCGTATTAGACCGGGGCTGTCCAACTGGCGGCCCAGGGGCCGTACGCGGCCCCCCATCCCCTTCCCTTTGCCCCCCCATCTTTTTAATAAAAAATAAAAATAGAAAAATAAATAAAATAAAATAAATAAAAAATTACCCACTTCCGGGTTCTGGAGGAAGTCTCGCGAGACTACGCCAGCCACGCGGGATTTCAATCTCAACGCGAGGTCACGCGAGACTCCTCCTGTTGCCGAAATCTCGGCTACTGAAGCCCTGCGGCCCACACAGACGCAATTTGGACGCGATCTCTCCATCCTTCTTCGGCTTCTGGCTCGGTCGCTTGTCACCTCTTTCGTGGTCCGGCTACTCCTGGATCCTGTGCGTTTGGGAAGGTAGGCTGAAGCAGGGGGCTCTCTTTGTTAATATTAATATATTTAATGGTATATTTTGGCCATATTACGTGTTCCATGCATCCATCCATCCCTCTTTGTTATTATTAATATATTTAATGGTATATTTTGGCCATATTACGTGTTCCATGCATCCATCCATCCCTCTTTGTTATTATTAATATATTTAATGGTATATTTTGGCCATATTATGTGTTCCATTTATCCATCCATTCCTCTTTATTAATAATATATTTGTGGGCGGAGCCGGGGGCGGAGCCAGGGGAGGGGTGGGGGCGGAGCCAGGGGAGGGGCAGGGAGGGGGCGGAGCCAGGGGCTTGGCCCCCCAGGTGATCAGTGACCGGAATTCTGGCCACAGGTCCGGTAGAAGTTGGACAGCCCTGTATTAGACAATATTCCTCATGAACATAAGACACAAGCCACAAGAAAGATATTGAGCCAGAGTAAATTCTTTTCTTGAACATTTACTAATATTACCCCTACCTGGCACTGTTCATTTGTTTTTTTCCGACATTCATTTAAAAAGGGGGGAAAACTGAATGTGTTTCATGGAGCCATTTGGCTGGCACTTCCTTCCTGCTTCATAAAACAGCTTGCTTATCGTCGGCATCGTGTTCGGTTTTTGACAACGCCATCTGATCCAGCTCCCAGCGCTAGATCACTTGCAGCAGATGCTATCCATTCTGCACTTGAATATCTACCCTAAAGAGGCGCTTCCTACCCTTCCTGATAAATTGATTCAATTGTCAAACTTGTCCAAGTTTCTCTCTCTTGGCATTACTTCGCAAACGAAGATTCTTAGGAAGGACTCGTCCCACGCTTTTTACAAGCGCGTTGATGACTAAAATGGCCAATCTGAGATAGGCAAGTTCGGTTGCAGAAAGCACAGCAGAAAGTCTCCTTGGGTGATGTTGTTTCCAAGTTGCGGTTCTTTCTGTATTGTCGTTTCTCTTCGAGACCCGTTCGGCGTGTCTTCTCGAAAGAGGCCGCAACATTGTGGATAGTGCATCTCCATGCCTCCCGATGTGAGGCCAGGGTGGACCATTGTTGGTGATCAATCTGGTCGAGTCTGAGATGTTGTTTCAGGGAGTATTTATATCTCTTTTTGGGGATGCCTCTCTTGCGCTGACCCGTGGTGAGTTCACCATAGAGTAGTATCTTTGGGAGGTGGTGGTCCTCCATCCTAGAGACGTGCCCTGCCCAGTGCAGCTGTGTTCTCAATAGCATGGCCTCAATGCTGGTGATCCCTGCTTGATCAAGGACAGCAACGTTAGTCACATAGTCGGTCCAGTGTATATTTAGGATTGCACGAAGACAGCGCTGATGAAAGCGTTCAAGGAGTCGTAGGTGTTGGCGATAGGTGACCCATGTTTCAGACCCATAAAGGGGAATAGACAGTACGATAGCTCTGTACACACTGATTTTGGTGCTTTGCCTCAGGTGCTTGTTGCTCCAGACTCTTTTGTGAAGCCTTCCGAATGCACTCTATGCTTTTGATAATCTGTGATCTATCTCTTTGTCAATCTTGGCGTCTGAAGAGATGATGCTTCCCAGGTAGGTGAACTGCTGGACGGATTTAAGCACAGATTTGCCTATGCTGACGTGGGGATGATGGTGTTCTTCCTGTGGTGCGGGCTGGTAGAGGACTTCCGTTTTCTTCAGGCTGACTTCCAGCCCAAACAGCTCTGCAAATCTGTACCCTTCCCCTCCCCCTTTTTTGGTACATGGTTAGCTTTGAAATACACAGCAGTCTACCTAGAAAGTTTTCTTTGTTTTTCTCTTTGCAATATCACTTAACTTGACGAGACTACAGTATATTGCTGTCTGAGATGGAGAAAAGTCAAGGTTAACAAAATTGTCAGTTAAAAGTGCCTCTGCCTCACTTGAAACCCATATCCTAAGTATAAGCATTTTATGGCTATCAGATATGATCTTGAATTCTTGTTCCTGTCTTACTTGAGATAGGCTTATTCAAGTGTATTTGGAAGCAGCACTTAAGGTTAAAAAAAAGGTGCCATTCAGAATAAGAATAAGGTTTGATTGCATATTTGCGTACTGAATAATGCAGCTTTTCAGAAATCGCTACTTGATGTTTCTAACATAGCGTCCTGGCTTGCTAATTTATATATCATCCCAGGGGGTAATTCCGGTTTTCTAGGGACCTTTGATATCAACATCCCTTACTTCTTTGAACACCTTCTTTGCCTCAGTCTTCTCCCAAAACGAAATCAGTATTCAACCTGAACAATGTGGGGTGGATGAGGCAATATGGTATATTTACCTAGTCTTGTATAGACACGGTCCCCACCAGTTTGTTACAGCAATATGGTATATGCCAGCGTTTCCCAACCTTTTTTGAGCCGCGGCACACTTTTTACATTTGCAAAATCCTGGGGCACACCACCAACCAAAATGACACAAAATGACATTCTAACACAGTAATACATATAGTTAATATGTTTTAAAAATGTATTTATACACTCAGTGTGAAACCTGGGCCTGTTTCAATGAACTCAACATAGATATCCTGGCAGGAATGGCAGAAAGACACCAACTTCCCACACAGAACTCCCATAACCAAGAGAAAATGCTAAAAGAGTTTCGTGGGCGTTGACCTTGGGCTTTGGAGTTGTAGTTCACCTATATCCAGAGAGCACTGTGGACTCAAACAATGTTGGATCAGGACCAAACTTGGTATGAATACTCAATATGCCCAAATATGAACGCAGATGGAGTTCAGGCGAAATAGACCTTGACATTTGGGAGTTGTAGTTACTGGGATTTATAGTTCATATACAATCTGAACCCCACCAATGATAGAACTGGACCAAACTTCCCACACAGAACCCCCAGGAGGCAAGAGGAGGTCTCTACTTGGGGAAAGGGAGGCGGGCCTTCCCAATGCATGGAGAGGGAGAGACCAGGTAGACAACGGGTGGGGAGGGGTGTGTTTGTAATTTTGTGCCTTTATTGAGGTAGGTTTCTTAGGGTTTTTATACTTCAACACACTAGACTCCCCCCCCCCCCTTTCCTGGAGGTTCCAATTTCCCACGGCACACTTGATGATCGCTCACGGCACACTAGTGTGCCCTGGCACACTGGTTGGGAAACACTGGTATATGCAACCTCAAATAGGTAGAGAAATAGTCAAGGAATAACTGGATATAATAAGCAAATTCAAGTCTCCAAGGTTAGATGAACTACATCCAAGAGTATTGAAGGAACTAGCTGAAGTAATTTCAGAACCATCGCCAATAATCTTCAAGATTTTTTGGAGAACAGGAGAAGTCTCCGCAGGTTGGAGGAGGGCCAATGTTGTTCCTATCTTCCAGAAGAAACGGTAGAGGAAGAGGGAGAGAGAAAGAGGGGCCTGGCTTGCTTGTCCTGCCACTCCCAGAATGTAAGGCCAGGCCTGCCATTGCCCACCCTTCCTTATGATGTATAACATGGCTTCCCCGCCCCTCACATCGCCAAGTCATGGCCCTGCCCCTCCTTGCCCATCCAGCAGGGCCCTGGCCCTCGTCAGGTCACCTCCAGATGTTTGTCCTGCCTGGCAGAAAAGACGGGGTGGGACTGGATGGCCTCTGGGGTCCCTCACCGGCAGCTGTGGGCAAAGGGCAGGAGTCGGGCAAGGAGGTGACGCATGGCTGGGCCCCACAGCCTGCCTGCCTGCCTGTCTCCGGCGCCTGCTTCCCAGCCTTGGGGCCCACCTCCAGAGTCGGCCCGAGCCGCCGTGCCAGCTGGGCCCCGAGGCTCTCCTCCCCGCCGCGAAGGCCGCCTCAGCAGCAGCCGGTGCCATGTTGGAGTACCCGGCTCCAGCAGCCGACGTGCCACTTCCGTCCCCGGGCGAGGGGAGGGGAGGCAGAGGAGGAGACGGCAGGCCGTTTTTTAACGGCCGAAGGAGAGAGAAGGGGTGTGCAGAAGTGTTTATATTTTATTATAGGATTGGGGATTGAATATGTATTGAGATGTTTAGATGTTTAGGGAAGGTGCACTTCTTCGGTGAGGGCCCACCTTGGGGAAGAGTTGTCATGGCAACATGGCTGTAAGGCAGAGGTGGGAGGAGTCAACAGCTTTCTGCCACAGCCAAGAATAGAATTCTGGGGAAGTTTGAATTTTGACAGTTTAACTGTCAGACCAGCTCTAGGAGAGAGCAGGTTCTGAGGAGTCTGGTTTTGGAGCTGTAGAGAAACAGTTCTAGTAGGCTGAGCTTGCGAGCCAGTCTGTTTGTATAGAGCCTGAGGGCTAGAGATAGGCAAGGTGCCTATAGGAGGAAAGAAGGTCTCTGTGTGAGATAGTTACATACTGATCTAACTGAGTAATAGTAACAGTCAAAGATTTTAAACTTTGTATCTTCTACAATACCGATGTAACCATGATGAGTGGAGCCTCTAAGAAGTTATAACGTATCCATCACGCTTTTGTGCCAAGCTATAAATAAACTGTTATTGTTCTTTTCATCAACAATCTCTCTCTGTTCCGTATTTTAAAAGTCAAGCCTCAGAGTAAAGCAAGACAGGAAAGTGTTTTTAACCTGTCTTGTTACACAGTTTGAAGTCCCACAATAATTGGTGACAGACACCCTCCTAGATAACAGATAACAACAACAGTTCTCACAATCTGGTGGCTAATCTCTTCATATTTAAGGGATCCTTAAATTAAAGTTATACAACACCCTTTTACATTAGGTCAGATACGTAGTGACCTCATCGTTACAAATTTGTGGCAGAGGTGGGATCAATAAAAGAGGGTCCACCCTGTCCAGCCGGTTCATCTGAATAGCCTCTTTACAAGGGGTTTGTATGCGTGCGCAGTATTTCCGTGCATGCGCTGTCCACCTTTGTCACCGGGGATGCTGGGAAATGTAGTCCCCAGGGTTTTGGGGGGGTTTTTTTGCATTTTTTAAGTGGTTGTTTGGGTTTTTTGTGAATTTTTCCGGGCGTTGGTCACTCCTTGTACCGTTTGGGGTTTGGTAGCCAAATTTGGTGTTTCTGCATTCTGTGGTTTTGTTGTCTTTATGCCTATAATCACAACATGAAGATTTATATATATATAGATTAAGAATCTATAGCTTACGATTTTGCTCTTCCAAGAAGCCATAGCGTGAATGAATTGTGTCAATAACAATGAACTACTGTAGGTAGACCAATGGTCTAAATCAGTATAAGCTGATGTCCTGCTTTTCTCTAGCATCCCTTTGAACCTTAGTGTGCACTGATTGTCATTTTACTTTCTAATTGTAGGAAGTGGTTCAATTCCTGAATTCTTTCGTATTATGAACCGACAGTTTACAGAGGAGGAGTGGAAAACAATCGCATCCATGAATAACGAATGGCTTCAGTTGGACCTGTTTCATAGGCACTGGGTAATAGATTGCTCTAATTGAAAAATGTTTCTTGGTATTTGTAGCCTAATTAGCACACTTCCGGCACAAAAAGACCAATCTGAACATATTTTATTTAGAGAACATTAATCTTTACTGAATTACATTTTCTCTTTCTTAAAAAATCTATTTGCTTTGGAAACCACAGCAAGTTCAGTGAAGATATCTTTGTCTGCCGGGAGTTCATTCTTCCCTTTTGTCAAAAAGATCAGTTCTTCATTTCTTGTCGTACCATATTTATTGATGTGAATGACATGTTTGTTATTATGTTGTCTTCTCTGTTGGCGCCCCCTTGTCGTGGGGGAGAGGCTTGCGTACCCTAATGAAGTTATGAGCTATGCTGGCGGTTGCATTAAATACGGCACATTTTTTACATTTGCAAAATCCTGGGGCACACCACCAACCAAAATGACACAAAATGACACTCTAACACAGTAATACATATAGTTAATATGTTTTTAAATGTATTTATACACTCAGTGTGAAACCTGGGCCTGTTTCGACGAACACAACATATATATGACTTCCTCTCACATACTTATACATGGCTATCATGTCTTCTCTCAGCCTTCTCTTCCTCAGGCTAAACATGCCCAGCTCTTCAAGCCGCTCCTCATAGGGCTTTTTCTCCAGACCCTTGTGAAATTTCACCCTGAGTGAAACTAGCTTCCAGATAACTATGGATGTCATGAAGCTGTTCTAAACAGTTTCTTGGGGATAGAAAAGGTGAATAAAGAAAAAATATTTTCTCTGAAAAACTAGGGGGCACTCCAGTAAAATAGTAAAAAAATATAAACATTTTCCAAAGGAGGTTGTGACAGCTGGAGAAGGCAGGATCAATTTGGATTTAGCTACTTGGACAAAGTGCCTGTGTTGATGGAGGCAGGCAGGATTTTCCCGGTACTGGTTGTGGGGGTCAGGTGAGCCTCCCAAAGCCCTCAACTAGTGGGCCAATGGTAGATGGGCTGAGCTTCAGCATGCCCATGTTCTTATGTTCTCCGTTATAAACAGTTTCTTGGAGCTTGAAAAATCCAGCAAAAAAATAAACATTTCAGCGGAGAGGCTCAATTTGTTTCTTGGAAACTTGTGAATGCTTCAGCCTCCCGAAGGGTTCGCTCACTGCCCAAGATCTTTGGGGCCTTGGGAAGATCTTTGGAAAGAGTGAGAAAGAGCTGCTAGGAGGGGGAAGAGTGCCAATTTCCCACGGCACACCTGCTGATCGCTCACGGCACACTAGTGTGTCGTGGCACACTGGTTGGGAAACACTGGCATAATAAATTAACACAAAAAGGGGGAAAGTTGCTAAGCAACACAACTACACCAACTAAAGGTTCTGAAACATTCAATACATCTATAAAGTTTGTATATTTCACTTGCAGTAAATCCATAGAGTCACTCAGAAACAATCAATAATCACAATAACAACTGTGTTCACCGCTTGGTATCCTACCAGTGTTTCAGTTCAATTTCAAAGGTCCATTTCCATAGGTATAATTCCAATAAATGTCCACCAATAAAGTTATTTACAAAGTTCCAACACAAAATGTTCAATTGATTCCTGGTGGTGTTTTCTCACCATCCCTCCTGGTTAGGAAACCTCAATAATCCATTACAAGGTTTGTAATCCACAAATACTAGGGTTTAAGATGAGTCGACTTTGGCCGACGAGGACGCCAGTGCGTGGGACCCTTCTCCCGTTTCGACCTCTATGGGTCTTTATCAAGGCCAATCGACTGGTAACCTTTGGTGAATATAGACATTCAAGGCAGAGTATATCAACAGTGTCTATTATCTGTATAGAAACATAATTATATTGTGATAGTATTTGTCTTCAATTTTGTACTTTTAGGCATTAAAAGAGAGCTTTATAAAGGCCATTGGCATTGGAATAGGTTTCAACCTTCAAAGGATTGAATTTCATGTATCCCCGATGCAGTTGGAAGTGGGGAAAACCTATACCGAGACCGTTATGCTCTTGGACGGTGAAGAAGAAAAGGAATGGACCTTTGAGGTAAGGTACCCAACTAAAAACTAGTTACAGACATACATTGATGTGAACTATTTCAAAGTATTTGCAGTAGTGTAAATCAGATATTGAACTTGGTGACCTTCAGATATTTTGGACTACACATCATATCCCAAATAGATTACTGCAACGCACTCTACGTAGGGCTGCCTTTGAAGACAGTTCAAAAACTGCAATTGGTCCAATGGGCGTCAGCCAGACTACTAACAGGAGCTACATACAGGGAGCATACCATCCCCTTGTTGTGTCAGCTCCACTGGCTGCTGGTCCACTTCCGAGCTCAATTCAAAGTGCTAGTTTTGACCTATAAAGCCCTATACCAGGGCTGCTCAGGAAGTCAATCGCGATTGACTAGTCGATCCCAAGCCCATGTGAAGTCAATCCCAGCCAGATGGGGCGATTCTGCCCTGCGCGTGCGCACTCGCCACTGCGCACACCCGGGAAGGGGATTCTTCTTGCCTGTGTGCGCGCTATCTCTCAATCTCTTCGCCGCCTTCCTCCTTCCTGCTGCGTGCTTTCGTGAAGCAGGAAGTCCCCATCCCTTCCTGCTTCCTGTGTGCACAGCAGGCCACTCCCATGCACGCAGCAGGAAAAGCGCTCCTGCTGCGTGCGTGGGAAGTGTTTGCTGCGCACGCAGGAAGCAGGAAGGGATGGTAACGGGAAGGGGATCTTCCTTGCCTTCCCACGAACACTGTCTCCATCTCGCCGCTGCGTTTGCTAAGCAGGAAGTCACTATCCCTCCTGCTGCGAGCGTGCGCAAGCCCTTCCCAGCAGGATGCGCGCTCCTGACTTGGATGTGCGCCCCTCCCATGGTGACTTCCTGCTTGGCAAACGCAGTGGCGAGGAGATGGAGAGAGTGTTCGTGGGCAGGCAAGGAAGATCCCCTTCCCGTTGCCATCCCTTCCTGCTGCGTGCGCAGCAAGCCCCTACCACGCACGCAGTAGGAGCGTGTTTCCTGCAGCATGCGTGGGAGGGGCCTGCTGCGCACACAGAAAGCAGGGAGGGATGGTGACTTCCTGCTTGGCGAACGCAGCGGTGAGGAGATGGAGAGAGCATTTGTGGGCAGGCAAGGAAGAAGCCCCGCGCGGCCGGAAGGCGGCAGCAGGAGCGCGCGCACGCCAGGTAGATCTTTTCAACTTGGTTGTTCATATAGTAGCCCGCATGCTGAAGAAGTGTGGGCACCCCTGCCCAATACGGTTCTGGCCCAGCTTACTTGTCCAAACGCATCTGCCTCTACATCCCACCTCGCACCTTAAGGTCATCCGGGGAGGCTCTGCTCTCACTTCCGCCAGCATCTCAAATGCGGCTGGCGGGCACGAGAGACAGGGCCTTCTCATTGGTGGCCCCGCGCCTGTGGAATGCGCTGCCAAGCGAAACACGTGCGACTCCATCCCTCCTAGCATTCAGGAAAAAGGCAAAATCTTGGTTGTGGGACCAGGCTTTTGCACAATGACATAGCAGCACTTTAACTGGCATGGACTGGCTTGATGACAGATGAGGACACGGTTTTACTGTTTTAGCCATTGGATGTGTGGATTGAACATTCTTTTAATTGTGATTTTAATTGATCATTGGATTTGTTTAATTGCTCTGCTCTATTTTGTATGTTTTATGGTGATTTTATGTATTAGGGGGTTGAGAAGGGCAAGGTAAAAATAATGTAAATAATAATAATAAATAATCTGTCTATTGCCCATGTTGGATTGAGATTCTGGAAATTGTAGTCCAAAATATTTGGAGGTGACCTAGCTTTGGTGTGAAAAGGCTTCATGCACTTACCATAAATGCATTATCAACATCACCCCATTAATTAAAGTGTCCTCTTAAGTTTTGCTTTATCTTAAGTACCAAATAAATTATAAACACTGCTTTCCAAAATCTGTCTGAGTAATGGATTCGGGCCTGGATTTAGGTCTTAACCCATGACTTTCAGAATTAGTATGTAATTATTTTTTTTTTTAAGAGTGAAGTGCTCTAAAGAAATACAGCAATGCTTCCAAAGAAGGAAGGAAAAAAAGGCAATTTAATTTAATGGAGATGCTTCCAAGACCCATACAAAGTACTAAATTGAAGTGTCCATAAAGCTTTTAATCTCTATAGTCCGTGCGACCTCATGCCAACATCACCAGTAAACAAACATTAGGACTTCGCTGCATTCGCTCTTTGAAATGGGAAATTACATTAATGAAAGTCACTGAGAGATAACCTCTTAACTTTCAGTCTATGCTTGATGATATATCAAAGTGTGTTTTTTTGGAAGGGGGGGGCAATGACCAAAAATAGAATAACCAAAGTACAACAAGGCAGGGGCGAATGCTAATATTTAACCTTCAGCAGAAAGCTCTTTGTGTAAACACTGGTCTTTATGCCCTGTTCCTCCACTGTCCTAGTAAAATGTACTCTTAACATGTTGTCTTGTGAATGTAGGCAGCAGGCTTCAAGAAATGTTTCTAAAGCCCTTAAAACAGGGCTGCCCAGGAAGTTGATTGATCGCGAGTCCAAATGCGGTCGATCGCAGCCATATGCGCACACGCTCCTGCCACCGCCTTCCGGCGACACGGTGCTTCTTCCCGCTGTGGGGCATTGTGGGAAGGAGAGAGCGCGCGTGCTCCTATCGCTGCCTTCCGGCCGCGCGGCACTTCTGCCGGCCATGGGGCATCACAAGAAGAGAGCGCGCACTCCTGCCACCTCCTTCCGGCCACGCGGTGCTTCTTCCAGCCACGGGGCATTGCGGGAAGGAAGGAGCGCGCACTCCTGCTGCCCCCTTCCGGCCATGCGGTGCTTCTTCCAGCCACGGGGCACTGCCCTGCTGCCACGTGGTGCTTCTTCCAGCCCCGGGGCACTCCGGCCATGCGGTGCTTCTTCCAGCCACGGGGCATTGCGGGAAGGAGGGAGCGCGCACTCCTGCTGCCCCCTTCCGGCCACGTGGTGCTTCTTCCAGCCACGGGGCATGGCGGGAAGGAGGGAGCGCGCACTCCTTCTGCCCCCTTCCGGCCACGCGGTGCTTCTTCCAGCCACGGGGCATTGCGGGAAGGAGGGAGCGCGCACTCCTGCTGCCCCCTTCCGGCCACGTGGTGCTTCTTCCAGCCACGGGGCACTGCGGGAAGGAGGGAGCGCGCTCCTGCCGCCCCCTTCCAGCCACGCTGCATTTCTTCCGGTTGCGGCGCATTGCGGGAAGGAGGGAGCGCAAGGCAGGGCCTTCCTGCCTCTCTCTCGCTAGAAGGAGCACCGCATGGGCGGGCGGCAGGGACGCGCGGCAGGTAGATCTTTTCGACTTGGTTGTATTAAAAGTAGCTCGCATGCTGAAAAAGTGTGGGCAGCCCTGCCTTAAAACAAACTTTTCCTCCTGGATTCAAAGTACGTTGTGTTGTTTGCCGATATATTCCAGAAACTTAATTTGCATCCACATTTCAACGCAATGCTAGGGATCTGGGAGATACGAAATGAGTCTGTGACCCCTATATGTGGCCAGCAGCCATGTGTCATCCACCCAATCTGCAGCTACAAATAATCATGGTAGGAAGGAGAAAAAAAAGGGAAAGCTGGGGATAAATCAGAATAAGTCAAGATGAACAGACTTTTGTTAGAGAAGCACTTGTTAGAGAAGCAACGGGAATGTGGTCTAGTGTGTCTACAGTCATTCCTTCACATTTGTGTGTTTGGCTTTTGCGCATTTGATTATGCACAGGTTTAATTAAAATTTTCTCTTTAGGAGTCTCTATGTGCCCCTCTGCAACTCTGTGGTCAACTTCCTTTGGAGGTTTAGCATGGCGCCACATTGGAGGACATAGAGTTTTCTAGGCAAAACACCTTTCTAGAAAGCTCTGAGTCCTCTGGTACAATTTAATTTCCTTTGGAGGTGGCCCATAGAGTTGTGCTGGAGGACCTAGAGATTTCTAGACAAATGTTGTCACATGTCAAAAAAAAATTTGCGGATTTAAAAAACGTTTACTGGGGGGTCTTTTGCCCCGAACCCCAACAAGTGGAGAGGGCTGATTCTATTCACCATTTCAGTAGCACACACAATGTAGCCATTTATTTATTTATTTGGACTTGTACACCGCCACTCCCAGCGGCTCGGGGCGGTTTACAACACAATTGAATAAAACAAACAATGGGCAGAACATACATATAATAGTAAGTAAAACAACAAAATAAAAATGCAGCTAAAATCACAAGCTAAAATTACAAGCTTTCGAAGGCCTGTCTGAACAGGTGTGTCTTGCAGGCCCTCCGAAAGGTGACCAAATTTCGGAGAGCCCGCGTTTCCGGTGGCAACGTATTCCAAAGAGCCGGGGCGATGATTGAAAATGCCCTGCGCCTTGTCGAAGTCAGGTGGAAAAACTTCACACTAGGGATGCCTAGAAGATTCTGGTCTTCTGAACAAAGTGATCTCGGAGCGTTATATGGAATCAGGCGATCCCGTAGGTACACTGGCCCCAGACCATACAAGGCCTTAAAAGTAAAAACTAACACCTTGAAAGTGATCCGGTATTCAATTGGTAGCCAGTGCAGGTTCTGCAGTATAGGTGTTATACGGCGGCTCGTGGGTTCCCCCGCAAGCAGCCGGGCTGCAGCATTCTGCACTAGCTTGAGTTTCCGGATCACATTCAAGGGAAGGCCAATGTAAAGAGCGTTACAGTAGTCAAGTCTTGAGATGACCGTGGCTTGGATTACCGTGGTTAGATCGTATCGTGAGAGATAGGGAGCTAGATGCTTCGCCTGGCGCAGATGGAAGAATGTGATTCTGCTGACATTGGAGATTTGGGTCTCCATTGACAGCAGAGGATCCAAATGGACACCCAGGCTTTTTACTGATGTTGATGGGCGTAATGCCTCGCCAGATACCAGATATATTTAAGGAAATTTCAAACAGTAATTGTACATAGCTACTTGGTACTTCTTCAAGTTTCAGGATGGGATTCCTTTGGTTTTTTTAAGAGGATTCGAGGCAACTCTGGTATTGGTCAGATGTTCAGCTGCCTGAAGGTATCAAGTGGCATCACCGGCCCTGGAAAAGGACTTGCTTTTTCAAACTGATTTTCCTTGCCTTCAGAAAATTGTTTTGACTCGTAGCTGAGAGCTTTTGTTAAATGAGGGGTTATATTTCAACTTATTGGTTCAACATCAAACTTTCTCAAGCATTGCGCAACAGTATCTGGAAAGTTAGTGATTCTGTAGGTTCTTCCTTCTACTACCCTTGATAATTCACAGCAACGGCAAATTAAGAAAGACTTCCACAGTGCATTTACTATTTTATTTACTAACCAGGAAACCCGGTTAGATGATTATCACCATGTTGCCGTTGCTCTAGGAAAGCCAAGAGGGTGTGGCAAGAAGAATAGTGAGGTAAGATTATTCTTGTAACTTTTATAAAGGTCCCACAGCTTTTGTGCTCTGCAAAGATCTCAAATTGACGTGTGTGTGTGTGTGTTAGAGCAGTGTTTCCCAACCAGTGTGCCGTGAGCGACCATCAGGTGTGCCGTGGGAAATGGGAACCTCCAATACCCTTTCTTCTCCCTCCTGCCAAACACTTTTTCTTCTCCACTCGGGCTCCCTTCTTCCCAGCCTCGCTCTGCTCGCTTTGCCTCGCTTTGTCCTGGGGCGAGTCTGCGCAGTAGCGCCCGCACGGGTCACGTCTTCCTCCCTCCCCCCTCCCCTCCTGAACACGCTCACGCTGCCCCCTTGGATCAAAAGCGGCAGTGTAGAAGAAAAAGTAAGTGTTCGGCAGGAGGGGGAAGAAAGGGCGCGAAGGGGAAGGAAGAGGTCTCTGTCAAAAGCTGGCATGGGCAAACTTGGACCTTCCAGGTGTTTGGACTCAAACTATGCCAGCTTTCGACAGAGACCTCTTCCTTCCCCTTTGCGCCCTTTCTTCCCCCTCCTGCCGAACACTTACTTTTTCTTTTACTTACTTTTTCTTCAGTGTTCGGCAGGAGGGGGAAGAAAGGGCGCAAAGGGGGAGGGGGAGGAAGAGGTCTCTGTCGAAAGCTGACATGGGCAAACTTGGACCTTCCAGGTGTTTGGCAAACTTGGACCTTTCCAGGTGTTTTCCTGGACTTACCAACTCTTCAGTGTTCCATTCTTAGCTGACATGGGCAAACTTTTCCAGGTGTTTTGGACTCCAACTCCCACCATTCCTAGCAGCCTCAGGCTCTTTTACTTCCCCCCCCCCCCTCAACCACTTAAGCAGGAAGGGGCCTCAGGCTGTTAGGAATGGTGGGAGTTGAAGTCCAAAGCACCCAGAGGGCCGAAGTTTTCCCATGCATGTTTGAGGGACCTTAAAGTGGTGAGCCTCCTTCCAACATTGTGATTCTGGATAGAAAACAAACAACAACATAACATGACATAGTTTGAGTCCACAGTGCTCTCTGGATATAGGTGAACTACAACTCCAAAACCCAAGGTCAATACCCACCAAACTCTTATAGTATTTTTTCTTGGTTATGTGAATTCTGTGTGGGAAGTTTGTGTCTTTCTGCCATTCGTGCCAGGATATCTATGTTGTGTTCATCGAAATAGGTCCAGGTTTCACACTGAGTGTATAAATACATTTAAAAAACGTATTGACTATATGTATTACTGTGTTAGAGTGTCATTTTGTGTCTTTTTGGTTGGTGGTGTGCCCCAGGATTTTGTAAATGTAAAAAAATGTGCTGCGGCTCAAAAAAGGTTGAAAAACACTGCAAGAGAGAGAGAGAGAGAGAGAGAGAGAGAGAGAGAGAGAGAGATTACAAATGTGTGTATTGTGCTTTGCATCCCTAGAAATGAAAACATATCGGTTGATTGCAGAAAATCCTTGTCACCTCTGGGAAGAAGGAAAGTGTTGAGCAAAGGCTGCTTCGCTGGCATTCAATACTGCACTGGCTCATGTGCTTTCAGCTCTATATCAGACTTCTAGAATAGGCATTTGGTACTTCTGAAGGTCCTGGGACCATTGTCTACATCCAAAACAATACCAGTCCCTTCCGGAAACTGCTTTTAGAAAACTGTAGATGTTTCTAAAACAAGATTTGGGAGAACCCCTGGCTTGTTTTAGTGATAAAGCACAATACCTGAGGGCAGTGCAAAAATGAATAAAAATTGTGATAACTAGAGGCAAATCAATTGATTTTTTTAGTTATATAGAGAGAGGTTTTCAGCTTTGTCAGAAATATCTCTCCCCCCCCCCCAAGAACTCCAATCAATAGTATAGACTAGAGGCTGAAATACGTTGGTTTTTCAAAAAATGACACAAGGCAAACAAAAAACAATTGTTTGAAGAATAAAACAAAACTATCAATAAGCACATCAAGACCTGTTTCTTCTTTCACCTGTGGATTATTAATGTAAAAAGCCCAATACTTCATTGCCTTTACTCATGCCTGGTTCTTTCATGATGCTCATACCCTAAGGGATCCTTTGGGCAGTGGTTTCCCACTGAATTGTGTAATTCTCTCTATATATATTCTTCTGTTTCATCAGATATTCATCCCATTCCACCTGAGTAGCTTTTGTTCTTGAAGTTTTAACCATAATTTGTGCCAAAAAAATAAATAAATCAGGCATGTCTAAAGACTGATAATGTGACATGCTGCCACAAGAATGCAAATGTATATTCTTGTTTTAACTGTAAGTTTATGATGTTTTATACTTATCATCCTCTCCGTTGGCGCCCCCTTGTTCTGGGAGAGGGGCCTGCGTACCCTAATGAAGTTGTGAGCTATGCTGGCGGTGGCATAATAGCCACTGGTAGGGCCTCCCATGCCAGACAGGTCACAACCGAAGGGTCCAACAAAGAGCGTCAATGGGCAGGATGGGATCTGTAGCCTTTTGGTAGCCATCCTAAGAGAAGGAAAACTTTAATTTCAAACCTGGGCACATGGTGCTCGTCTAACTCTGTAAGGTCAACCATCTAGAGCAGGGCTGTCCAACTTCTACCGGCCCAGGGGCCTGAATTCCGGTCACTGATGACCTGGGGGGCCGTAGGGTCTGCCCCCGCCCCGGCTCCGCCCCCGTCTCTGCCCTCTCCCCGGCTCCGCCCCCCGCCCCGCCCCCGCCCCAGCATGCATACAGTCAAATATAATCGTTTACTGAGATAAAATGCAGGGTGGGCATCCTCCCTCCCCTTATTAATAAATATTCAAATATAATCTTTTACTAACATTAAATGCAGGGTGGGCATTCAATTTTAATCCATCCAGTCAAATATAATCTTTTACTTTAATTTATTAAATACATTTAATTCCATCCTCCCCTCTCCCCTTATTTTAATTTAATATTAAATATATTTAATTCCATCCTCCCCTCTCCCCTTATTTTAATTTAATATTAAATATATTTAATTCCATCCTCCCCTCTCCCCTTATTTTAATTTAATATTAAATATATTTAAATTCCATCCTCCCTCTCCCTTATTTTTAATTTAATATTAAATATATTTAATTCCATCCTCCCCTCTCCCCTTATTTTAATTTAATATTAAATATATTTAATTCCATCCTCCCCTCTCCCCTTATTTTAATTTAATATTAAATATATTTAATTCCATCCTCCTCCCCTCTCCCCTTATTTTAATTTAATATTAAATATATTTAATTCCATCCTCCCCTCTCCCCTTATTTTAATTTAATATTAAATATATTTAATTCCCTCCCCTCTCCTTATCTCCCCTCTATTTCATCTTTAAATATATTTAATTTTATATTTAATACATGAGGGAGATGGGGGAGGGAATGAGGAGCCCCCCCCCTGCTTCGGCCTACCTTTTCCAAACGCGCAGGATCCAGGAGTACCCAGGACGAGAGAGGCGGCGACCGACTGAGTCGAAGAAGGTCCTAATCGCGTCTGTGGGCCTCAGCGATCCAGTAGTAGAGTAGCCGAAGAGTATCGCGAGAATACGCAATCCACACAGGATTTCGCTGTCAACGGCGGCGTGATCTCGCGTTGACAGCGGCATCCCGTGTGGATTGCATATTCTCGCGATACTTGCGCCGAACCTGGAAGTAGGTTTTTTCTAAAAAAAATTATTATTTAATTTATTTTTCAATTTTTATTTTTTATTAAAAAGCTTAGGGGGCCGGAGGGAAGGGGATGAGGGGCCGTATGCGGCCCCCCGGGCCGCCAGTTGGACAGCCCTGATCTAGAGCAGTGATTTTCAACCTTTTCTGAGCCGCGGCACATTTTTTACATTTACAAAATCCTGGGGCACACCACCAACCAAAATGACACAAAATGACACTCTAACACAGTAATACATATAATTAATATGTTTGAAAATGTATTTATACACTCACTTATTGTGAAATGAACATACTTGCTGATCCTGGAAATTCTTATCTTTCCCTGCCTTCGATCTTCCAGCTGTAAAACAATTACTTATTTCTAGATGTGACCAGCATGTAGATATAATTCCAGTCTCATTGTTCAGTCGTAAAATCATTCAGTATTCTTGCCAGATTCTAACCACTCCGCTTTCTGCATAGGTGCTTTCCACCGATGTGACCCAGCCTCCATTTACAGGACTGACTTTTGAAGATTTAGTGGCCTCTGCTGTTCCCCTCACACCTGAAGACCCTACCTGCTGGGATCACTTTTGTTCGAGGCAGGAATCGCCAGCACGACAGAGTTCTAATCCAAGATAAGCGAAGCTTTGCTTATAAGAAAAGAAGCTGAAAGCACTCAAAGGCCTCCTACCGCTGCACCTCCAAGAGTCAATTTGTGTCGGAAAGGAAGGGGGTAATGCTTGGATTAAAACTGTTTAAAATTACCTTTTATGTTCGGCAATTTGGCTCTACTTTATGGACTAATTTCCTTTTCAAACCCCCCCATCCCCACCCCACCCTCCAGAGTAAATTCAGAAGAGAAAGATGTGGATTTTTTTTTTTTGCTCCTTGAGCCAAGCATGCGTAATTATCAGGCTTCAGAGTTACAGAGTTCCTGCCTGTAATGAAGGAGCTGGCATCACCCTGCCTTGCGCCAGACATTTCCTGTAGCACCTGCCACGAGGAATTCACATCTATGGCTTTTGAAGCAACAATCCTTTTCATGAAGCCTTTCACCTGCTCCAAGCAATTGTATATTTGGCAGTACCTAAGAAGGCTTCATGTCGTTATGGGAGCCGCATAGGAGAACAACGCAGGCCCAGTGCTCCACAAGAAGGAAGTCATGGCGCCTAATGAACAGGATTTTTATTTCTTTGGGAGGCTTCAAATTGTTGCATCTCAAATTGTCCCACTGCTACCACCATCTCAATTATGAGGCATGTTTTAAAAGAGAAATCTTTTCTCATAGTACCTGGCTGTGTTTAACATCTCCAAGAAGATAAAAGAGTTCTCTACTGGCACCTTAAAAACAGAAATAAAGACAAACAGTTTGAATCTCCAGACCTGTGTTTGGGTCTGCGTGTTTGAATAATAATCTATGTTCCTTTAAATCCTACTCAGTCATTTCCTGTTTAAGCCTCTTTGCATCCCTCACTAGTTACCATTTCCTGCCTATGGGATGGTCAAAGGGGCATGCAAAAATACATCCAACCACCCAATTTCTCCTTGTGACTTGAGATACTCAAGCAGAAGGTAACTATCTTATTGTTACTATGGATTTCCACATGCTTTCCCTCACGAGAAGTTTTTTGGGTTCTATAATATATATTTACATGTTGTTACTTAGATTATACACCCTTGAGGACGTCATTGCATTCAATACATTGCCTCTGAAGAAGTCCCAGTGATTTCGAAACGGCCCCTCCGCCGGCCTAGGGGTGAGCTCCTGCCTATCTTATTGTTACTAGGCACTTCTCACCACTATTCTCACTTAGGTGAGACCCTTGTGGGGTTGTGTTTACCCATAACTGTACTGCCAGTTCAACATTATTCCTGAACGCTTCCTGGGCACCAATAGAACTACTAAGACCAAGCACCACTGCGGCGCGCCATTGTGCGTGTCCGCGCCTGCGCATTGGCCGCACCAGCCCCAATTAGCGTTCTTCACGGACTACGAAGACCAGCCTGCCCTGCGGCGTGCCATTGAGCAAGCCTGCACATGCGCCCTGCGCGTATGGGTATCTTTGAGCGGTCTCCGTGAATTTTCCTTCCCTTCCGCTAGACACGGACTTCACTGCTGGCTCTCTACAATTTTCAAACGCCTATTAAGGTTACTATTATTCTTTATTTGCATTGTAGCGACCCAGTAGCCACGAAAGTACCATTATCTTCCTGGCTACAGACTTCTGTATTGGATTACTGTGATACATTGCATGTGCTTTGCCAAACTGTACCTAACCCAATTGTTAGTTCTCACAGTGTTGTACCTTGCTATTCTGTCATCGCATTGTACTTAGGACATTGCACTATTTAGTTCCCATTGTGGATTGTGCATTATTCTAATTGTGTACTTGCGAATACAAAATTATTTTTGATACTATTTGATTACTGTATTATTTATATACCTGAATTGCTTTCTTGTATTTACCACGGTGTTGCCCCTTGCTGTTACTATCCCACCATACCACCAAATATGTCGGGGCTCGGACCCCTTGACCCTTACAGTAAATATGCTGCCACCAAATAATGTAATCTCTATATATAATAAAGCTGAATGTTTGTATGTGGGTTTGTATGTATGTATGTGGCAGCGTTCTGATTGGCTGCCACTTTCACATGCCATAGCAACCGGCGCGGGTGATGGACCTGCACCAAACTTGGTACACATAACCCCCCAGACCCTCTTTACGTCCTGGTCTGGTTTGGGGGAGATAGACCATGGATTATGGGATTTGTAGTACATTCCTACACTTTGGTTCCCACAGACCACTGTGGCCACCTCAAAGGACCAATACAGACCACACTTAGCACACACACATCCCATGACCCACTCTACATCCTGCTGCACTTTGGAGGAGGGTACACCATGGATAATAGGACTCGCAGTACCTTCACTAACTTCCTGAAACCATTATGAGCCATGTACACTTATGATAAGGACCAACCTTGGCACACAACGCCTTTCTCAAATGACCCGGGCACCACTGGGTCCCGAAGCTAGTGAAGTATATATAGAAGGCTTCCAGGCTCCTTATGTTAACCGTGGCAGGGCAGGTCTACTCTGCAAATCGTACCACTGCCACTAACATGTAAGGAACGAACCCTTTTATAACTCTGGGCAGTAAGGCTTTCTTCCCACAGTGGTAGGGTGAGTACTTTCCTTTTGAGCCCCACCTACAGATGTTCAAACTGCCACCAGTTAATATATTTGCTGCCACCAATTGTATCCGATCAGCCACCGATGTGAGGGTTTGTTCTTTTAAGGCTTGTGTTTTAAAAAGAACGACATTGAGAGGTGTTGTAATAAAGATGTTCAACAGTTTATTTTATAACAGAGTTCAGAGCTTAGTTGGTTGCAAACAAGTCTCCTAAGAGGTACAAATCTTGCGGTTACAACGTTTCAACAATAGGGTACAGTTTCCACTGTACTTCCTAACACAGAACCAAACAGTCCTAATAACTAACTGCTCCAGCAGGTAAATAGCCAACTATAGGCTTTACCTATCTATTTAGTTTTCTACTCTAACTTGGACAAAGTCTGGCTTTCACCTGGGTTTCTCAAACCCCTAACCGAATTGCTTTCTAAAAGCTCAGAAAGACAGCTTCCCTCCCACCAACCGACAAAACCAACCAACTTATTTTAAAAATCTGAAAGTTCTAAAACAGGTGCAGCTCTAACTTCCGTCTCCACTGCAACAGCCTTCGCAGGGGCCTGCTGCTCCGACATTCCCCGCCAACCCTCTGTGGCTTGTTAAACATTTTACCATCAAATGTATAGGCAAATAAGCAATAACAAACTATACATTTATCTTGCAACAAAACAACACGACTTAATCACAAGGAGTCATAAATTTATTTATTTATTAACTTCATTTATACCCCACACCTATCTCCCCAAGGGGACTCGGTGCAGCTTACATGAGGCCAAGCCCAATAACACATAACAACAACACAACAGTAATTATAAAACAATACCATCAATAAAACTCAAACATAAGCAATAACACATTTGAACAGCCATGCCTTCAGGCTCCTCCTAAAAACTGCCAAAGTGGGGGCTTGTCTGATATCCTTGGGGTGCGTGTTCCAGAATCGGGGCACCACTACAGAGAAGGCCCTCTCCCTCGTCCCCACCAAACACGCCTGCGAAGGTGGTGGGAGCAAAAGTAGGAAGTGGAGAAAAATCTAGCAGGAAGAGAGTAAACAGAGCTTCAAAGTACTAGGGGATGACAAGAACAGTGTCAAGACATTCCAGCAAGATGTGGGGTTAATGTGCCACTTAGCCAAGTGTGGCATTCTACTCATCTGGAGGAGTTTATCCCCCCCCCCCTCAAAATGAAGCCCAGATCTTACAGCTTATATCTAGGAAGTTCTAGATATGTCTGTTGTAGCAGAGCCTTCTTGGTAAAGTCAAGTCACATTGGATGAGAGCAGTTTAACAGAGAAATCTTTATTTGCTTGTGGGAGTAGTTACTAATCAGCAAAGGTCTAAAATTCTATTAAATCTCTTTGGTTGAAACTGCTGAAAACCACTGCCAGTTATTACAGATAGTGATGGCCTAGCGTAGTGGTTCTCAACCTGTGGGTCCCCAGATGTTTGGGTCTTCAACTCCCAGAAATCCTAACTGCTGATAAACTGGCTGGGATTTCTGGGAGTTGTAGGCCCAAACACCTGGGAACCCACAGGCTGAGAACCACTGGCCAAGCGATTTGCCCTGATCCAATGTGCAGCAGCTTCCTTATAATTTCAGCACTTTGGACAGATCCCCAGACACACAAGGTTCATTCTCTTTTAGTTCCCAGATATTTACTAGGCCTGTTTTCGAACATCGGATAATTTGGATGTTTTTTACTTTTGAAAGAATTACGAAGAGAGTTAAGAAAATAGGAAGTGGATTTGCCATTTCGAAGTCTCCGTCGTCATATTCGGATATGGCTCGTATGTCATTTCTGCCCTTCTCTATTTTTGTCCCATTGCGTTTAAAACGTTTTAAATGTTTATTAATGTGTTAAATGTGTTCAGTATTTTGTACCAGTGTGGCTAGTTTTGTCTGTAGTCGCGGTCAAAAATGGAGGGAAAGGGAATCCCCCAAGTTTTGACTGTCCCTTCTGCAGGTTTCCGCGCATTGCGCAATCATGGACGCCATTAATGAAGCCATTCCAAATTTCGGAAGTACATCCGAATCAATTTCGAAAAAATTGCTGAAAACTTTGGAAGTCTATGAGATACGAGCCGCCAGCGCCCACTACATCCAAAGCAGGTTTTGAAACCGTTTTTTCCGTGATAAAACAGGCCTAATATTTACCATAAACTGCCTTATCACTATTTCATTTCAGATTATGGGGTGGATTTATTGCTTCACAATCTTCATCTTTTAATACAAATATGAATCAACCTTCCAATTAACAGTTGTTTAGTAGCAGATCTGCACAAACAACAATCCCTCTGCAAAGATAGAAATAGATTTGCTGGTAAATTATTGAATGACTTTCATTTAAACAGCAAAGATTTCTGCCTCCCAGTTTTAGAAAAACAGCCGTGTGACTTCTCTCCTTGTTCTTCATTACATTGTTGAACAAACTTTGGAGGTAACCAGGAATTAATTCCTGCACCAAAAGGCTATGATGGGTTAGGCCAGGCCCGGATTCCCCATAAGGCCACCCTAGGCCATGGCCTAGGGCGGCAGCCATGAGGGGGCGGCAGGTCCGGACCCCCCAAAATTAAAAAAATTAAAGTTACAAAATTCGATCTTCGGGTGCTCCTGCACCTGCGCGCGGGGCGCCATAGGCCCTAGGGCCTCTGACGCGGATTCCTGCCGCCCCCTCCTTGCTCGCGTTGGCCCCGCCCCTCCTTCCTCTCCTTCCTTGCTCGCGTCGGCCCCACCCCTCCTTCCTTCAGTGAAGGAAGGAGGGGCGGGCTGGCAGGAGGGAGGCGGAGGGAAGTCCCCGCCCCTCGCTCGCGTCCGCCCCGCCCCTCCTTTCTGCACTAAAGGAAAGAGGGGCGGGGCCGGCGTGAGCGAGGAGGAGGCGGGGGAAAGTCCTGCCGCCCCCTCCTCGCGTCACCCCCTCCTTCCTTCACTGAAGGAAGGAGGGGCTGGGCTGATGCCGACGTGAGCGAGGAGGAGGCGGAGGGAAGTCCCGCCGCCCCCTCCTCGCTCGCATCGGCCCTGCCCCTCCTTCCTTCACTGAAGCATCACCCCTGCCCCAGGGGGCGTGGCTGCTTGTGGGGAGCGGGGCCCCTTGCGGGGGCGGGGGCACTTGTGGGGGGGCCTCCTTCCTCCTCACTGAAGGAAGGAGGTGCGGGGCCGACGTGAGCGAGGAGGGAACGGAGCGAGGAGGGGGTGGCGGGACTTCCCTCTGCCTCCTTGCTCGCGTCAGCCCCGCACCTCCTTCCTTCAGTGAGCAGGGGCAGGGGCGATGCTTCCAGCGTGTGGCCTAGGGCACCACAAACAGTTAATCCGGGCCTGGGTTGTTAGGCAGTGTTTGGAATAGCTGCTCAGGAAATCTTGGAAGGCAATATGCCCCACAAAACAATTACAAAAAGTCTTTTTAATCTCCAATTTACTTCCTCCTCATTGGCCTTTTGGGCCCAAATGAGGCCATTTTATTTTTCAAAAAAGATGACCCAGAAGTTCCTTCCCATTTATTTCTTATTTTTAAAGGCCTTCCTTGGGTCTACAACAGGGGTGCTCACACTTTTTCAGCATGCGAGCTACTTATAAAACAACCAAGTCAAAATGATCTCCCTACCCACTACTCAGAGAGCCATAAAAGCAAAATATTTGAAAATTTATTTCAGTGAGAGCCATATATTATATTTTAAGACTGAATTCAACTAAATGTGAGTATAATAAGCCCCTGAATTTATTCATAATAATGATGATGATAATATTCATTCAGCCTCTGGTACTAATAATAATAATAGTAACAACAACAACAGGTTCCTAGAGTAGAAGGAGATCTCCAAGGGCCATCCAGTCCAACCTCCTTCTGTCATAAGGGAAAAACACAATCAAAGCATTCCTCACAGATGGCCATTCAGCCTATGATAATAATAATAATAATAATAACAAAGGGTTCCTAGAATAGGAGGAGACCTCCAAGGGCCATCCAGTCCAACCTCCTTCTGCCATAAGGGAAAAACACAAAGCATTCCTCACAGAAGCCTTCCGAATGCACTATATGCCTTTAATAATCTGTGATCTATCTCTTTGTCAATCTTGGCGTCTGAAGAGGTGATGCTTCCCAGGTAGGTGAACTGCTGAACGGACTTTAAGCACAGATTCACCTATGCTGACGTGGGGATGATGGTGTTCTTCCTGTGGTGCGGGCTGGTAGAGGACTTCCATTTTCTTCAGGCTGGCTTAATGCCAGAGTATACAATATAACCATAAAAACATACAAGATTAAACAGTTAAAAACATACAACTACTCAACATTCAATTACATTCAAAACATTAGTGGGTCTTGGGGTTTTGGTAAAGCCCAGATGGATCTATGGAAGTTCACAATGTCATGGACTTTTATCAAAGCTGGAGAACGGGAGCGAGTAGTGCATGGTATTGTGAAGTTCCATTTTTTTTATATTATTGAAATTTTCCAATATAACTGGATTTAGAATGGATTTCATACCGCAGCATTACATTTGAGACGTTTCCCAGGAGAACCTTATCTTCTTAGCTGAGTTTTCTAAGTCGCTTTGATTGTGTTGCTTCTTGAAAAACTTGTGAAGATCTTTAGCTTCTCTTATTGTACACATTGATTATTAAAACCACAAAGCAATGAAGCTGCAAATCTCTTCTTAGTACATTACAGCAGTTAAGCTGAAAGATACCACAACTCTGAATTCAAAATTATCCCAATATAGAATAGCCCTCATGAGATTTCTTGGTTTGAAATTTCATTTATCCATAGTGAAGCACATTGACTGGGAAGTTGGCCTTTTAGTATATTTAATACTATTGCAACACATTGCTTGCTCATTGTAAAAACTTTTTTTTAAAAACCCAAAAAACTCCCAACTAACTACAGAAGTATCAACTCACCTGCACAGCCAGAGTCTCCTTTCCAGAGACAAATGTGACCTTTTTTCCCTGGATGTTCTGCATCGCATGGCTTTCCGTATGCATGACCAACCCCTTGGTTCATTTCCTCTGATAAATGCATTGCCGAACTTACCAGGCAAGGCCTGTTGCAGTGGGGGGCGCCCTCGCGCAGGTCAAGATGATGGCAGGGGGCTTCTCCTTCCCAGAAGCCCCCTGTGTGGCGGGAAGTTCCCGCCACAAAGTGCGTTGGGCCTATCAGCGGCTGGCCCCACGCAGGGCCAGCAGCCTCAAAATAGGCTGCGCAGGGCCTGGTGGGCACCAGGTGTGCTTCTGTTTGCCCTCCCACCCACCCTACAAGATTTATGTTGTTTGGTGTTGCTGTTGTTGGGTTTTTTATTGTTCGTCACAACTTCGGTTGGCAGGTGACATGGGCTCTGGATCTGGTTTCTGCCCTTCCCCTACTGGCCGGGGAGGGAGCAACTGGCGGTTTCCAGGGGTGCCATGTTGGTTGCCCGATATTGTGCCGGTGGGCCCCCTGTTGGACTCTCTTGGTATCGGTCAGCACGGGCTGTTTTATATCTGCATTTTGTATTTTGTTGCCCTTTACCTGCATGGGCCTTTGTTTCATCTTTCTACCATGTGGACATATGGAAAGGGCTGTATCTTGGCCCCATACCTAATGTCACCGCCCTTAACTCCTCCTCTTCCAGAGTTTACCTGAGAGGCAGGACTTCCTCTCTGGCCGCATTCCAGGAAAGAGCACATGGACGAAGCAGGCTGAAATCTGGAGTCTATGCTCAGACAAAGCAACTTCGTTCACGTATAGCTAACCTACGCTCTCAAACCAAGGAATTCAGTAATAGGAAGGGCCAGCCCTTCAACAGAGACTGTATTTCTTTGGCAGGGGCGGTCTATACGTTACGCCAACTACGCGGCCGCGTAGGGTGTCGCCACCTGAGAGGGGCGCTGGCCCCGCCTCGTCGCGCTGCCCGCGCCGCCGCACCGGCCGTGCCTCCGCATGTAAGGAGATTTTAGCGCATGCGTACTGGCTCCAGAGCGCGCCTCCAGCTTTGGAGCCAGTGCGCATGCGTGCAGATTCACGCATGCGCACAGATTCACGCATGCACACTTGGCTCCAGAGCGTGACTTGCGCTTGGGAGCCACTGGGGGGGGCGCAAAAAAAAATTCGCTTCCCGGAATAGGTAGGACCGCCCCTGTTCTTTGGGGACCCGAGGACTTCGTGAGCCAGAGGACCATTTGAGGAGCAACAGAGGAACCTGGAACCTAAGAGAGGCACCTTCACTCTGCAAAAGGCAAGTGGACGCAATCAATTTGTTTAAACGACCCTTCTTTGCAACGTACTTCAAGCTTTTTGGGCCACCAGCATTTTTTTGGGTTGTTAATCAAATAAACTTTGTTTTGAGTTCACCCTTTTTGAGTTGTGAACTCATTGCTTTGAAACTCTCCGGGTTTTCTTTTATGGGAAGGCTAGAATGCAAACCCCAGGGCCTATAGAATTCGTCCATCCTTTTAAAGTTCCTTTTTTTTGGCCCTGGCGGGACACCACAGGCCTCCTGTTAGACTCTCTTGGTATCGGTCAGCATTGGGCCGATCGATCTCCATCCAGAACCCATGCCTGGCAGCCAACCCTTTGTTCCTGTAATCAATAAATTAAGTTGTGGCCGATTTTTACTCCACTTATGTGTCTGTGTCTTCTCTGGTTTGGCACGTGGGAGGAGTGTCGCCCATCCACACGCAACCAGGAAAAACATCTCTGTTCTATTCATCTTATGTTGTATATAGTATACTTTTTTATCAATTTCTTGTACTTATATGTTTTTCTGTCTCTTTTCACACTTACCTTTTACCTGGCTCCACTTGTTTCTTCTCCTGGAGTCTCTGGTCTTCTTTTTATCTATGCCAGTGTTTCCCAACCTTTTTTGAGCCGCGGCACACTTTTTACGTTTGCAAAATCCTGGGGCACACCACCAACCAAAAGGACACAAAATGACACTCTAACACAGTAATACATATAGTTAATATGTTTTTAAAATGTATTTATACACTCAGTGTGAAACCTGGGCCTGTTTCGATGAACACAACATAGATATCCTGGCAGGAATGGCAGAAAGACACAAACTTCCAAACTCCCATAACCAAGAGAAATGCTCTAAGAGTTTGGTGGGCATTGACCTTGAGTTTTGGAGTTGTAGTTCACATATCCAGAGAGCACTGTGGACTCAAACAATGTTGGATCAGGACCAAACTTGGCATAAATACTCAATATGCCCAAATATGAACGCAGATGGAAAATAGAGGACATTTGGGAGTTGTAGTTGCTAGGATTTATAGTTCCCCTACAATCAAAGAGCATTTTGAACCCCACCAGTGATAGACCTGGGCCAAACTTCCCACACAGAACCCCCAGGAGGCAAGAGGAGGTCTCTACTTGGGGAAAAGACAACATGGGTGGGGAGATACCAGGAAGACAACGGGTGGGGAGGAGGGGTGTTTGCAATTTTGTGCCTTTATCAAGGTAGGTTTCTTGGGGTTTTTATACTTCAACACACTAGACACCCCCCTTCCTGGAGGTTCCAATTTCCCACGGCACACCTGATGATCTCTCACAGCACACTAGTGTGCCCCGGCACACTGGTTGGGAAACAGTGATCTATGCAGTTGGTAGATTCTGAACTGTTTTTATTGGCAGTATGGAGTGGTCAGGGCTCACTCTGGCAGATCTATAATGTGTAAGCCATCAATTGGTGTTCCAGTGCATTAGAACAGTGATTTTCAACCAGTGTGCCGCTGAACACTAGTGTGCCGTGAGAGATCATCAGGTGTGCCGTGGGAAATTACAGTGTTCAGGAAGAGCCCTCAGCGTCCAGAGCTTTCCTCCCTCCCTCCTCTCTTTCTCCTTCCCTTCCTTCCCTCCCTCTGCATGCCAAGGGATACCTGGCCGGGCTGCGGCTCCTGCTTCCTGGGTGCTCTTCTGCCCTCCTCCCCTCTGGCAGCAAGGAGGAGGAGAGGGAGGAGGAGTCCACGGGAGCTGCCCCCATCCGACCCCGCTCCCGGAGGCTCGAGGCGAGGCTTTCTGCCCTCTAGCCCCTCCGCGCCAGGAAAGGGGAGCAACCCCTCATCTCCTGGCCTCTCCTGGCTGTGCTCCGGGTTCGCTACAGAGCAGAGCAGAGGCCGGGATGCGCAGCTCCACAGCCCAGCTTGGTTCCTTCCCGATCTGGCCCCAAGGCAACAGCAGGGAAGCCGAAGGGACATGCGGGGGAGGCACTCCTGGGGGGGCTGATCCCCTTCGGGAAGGAGAGCTGGGGGTGGCGACGGTTGCGAGCCTCTGCCACAGTTTGTTCCGAGGCTCGGAGCCACCCTGTGTGCTCAATTCCTATTTGTCCTGCTCAGCCGAGCCCGCGTGCGCTTCGGCCACTCAGCACAGCCCTCCCCCGTGGGACGGTGACGGGCCTCCTGTGCGTGGGCCCCCTGGTGGAAGGGGTTTGGCGGAAGCAGTGGCGTCACGAGGGGGGAGGTTGACAGTTAGTAAAATGACAGTTAGAGTGTCATTTTGTGTCATTTTGGTTGGTGGTGTGCCCCAGGATTTTGTAAATGTAAAAAATGTGCCGCGGCTCAAAAAAGGTTGAAAATCACTGCCTTAGAGTAAAATATTCTTGGACAGAAAGTAACCTTCCCCCAAAACACTTTCCAATAATATACAGATATTCCCTTTCATCCAGTCAGCTATCACTATAGCTCAAACCTTGACCAGGAGAGCTCTTCCAAGAGTAAACCTTGACCAACCAATATAACAACTGTTGAACTCATTTCGATTCACTTTCAAGTGAATCGGGGCTGGAGAAATAGAGGAGTAATTGATTGATTTGTGCGGAGATACAGCAATAAAAGATTTCCTTTACTAATGCATGGAAACTGCATCAAAAAGCCACCACTATTTAGAGCATTGTTTCCCAACCGGTGTGACGCGGCACACTAGTGTGCCGTGAGCGATCCTCAGGTGTGCCTTGGGAAATTGGAACCTCCCAGCAGAAAACGCCATAAAAACAACATGCAATTAAAATAATATTTAAATTAAAATTAAAACACATTAAAACATTTAATTTTACGAAAAAAGTAGAAACATTAATACATATATCTTTCTGTTTAATTGCTATTAAAAAATTTAAAAAATAATTTATAGGGGGGGGCGGTGAGTAATTTTTTTTCTGTAAAGGGGGCGGTAGGCCAAAAAAGTTTGGAAACCACTGAACTAAAACATTGTTTTTGGCTACACACACACACACCAATTTGCCTTTACTACTTCATTACTATTACTTGTTCTATGCGGGTGCAACAACCCCAAAACAGCCATTCCAAGAACAGAGAGAGGAGCAACTGGACATTTCACTTCTGGTCACCAGATTGGCACCTATAACTGCATGGTTGTGGGAGCCCAACATCTTGTGGTGTGGCCAGGCCATGATTACCCATAAGGCCAACCTAGGCCACGGCCTAGGGGTGCAAACCAGGGGGGGGGCGTAGATCACATACCAAAAATATATATAATAAAAATGTTGAAACAAAAACACAACGCACATGGAGATGAGGAAGGAAGGATACCGGAGGTCCTCCTTCTCGGCGGCGCCCCTGCCCTTTCCTGAATACCAGCTCCAGCCTCTGCTATTGTTGCGCAAATAGCGTATGCGCAGGGGCTCTCGACACTGGCGCCGACGTCGACAGGAGGAACAATTAACTCCCTCGATGCCGACAGCATCCACTTGCTGGCTCCTTCAGTGCAAGTACAGGAAACTCCATTGCGCAGTCTGCGCATGCCCTAACACCATGAAAGCTGGTATTCCTCCTCCAACACAAGGAGGAGACTCCTCCTTACTGGAGAGAGAAGCGCAACTGCCGGCTACGGCACATGCGCAAACCCCAGTACAGGAGAGAAGCCCAACGTGACAAGCCCTGGTATCGGGGAGAAGCGCGGCGTCGGTACAGCTGCTGACTACAACGCATGCGCAATCCCCGATACTGGGTAGAAGCCAAGTGCCTCAAACCCCGGCATTGGGGAGGAGGCTCCTCCCCCCCATGCCTGCATCCATAGTGCCTGCCGAGAGGGAAACTCCTGTGGCGGGCCTAGTGGGGCCACACCGGGAGAGCTGGATGCGAGGTCCTAAGGGGGATAAGTGGATGAAAGGATGTGTGTGTGTGTGGGGGTGCGTGGTAGAGGTTGTCTTAAAGGGGGCGTAATTCCAAAGTGTGGCCTAGGGCGCAAAAAGGTGTTAATCCGGGCCTGGGTGTGGCCCATAATATCTTCCAACAAATTCTTCACATTAAACTGGCTTGAAATATTTGAGAAATATAGAACCGAGATGCAATATAAGTTTGTGTCTCCTTGTCATTGCCCAAACTTTTTCAAGGGACAGCAAAGAGGACACTTTACCCTTGCTTTCAGCTGAAGAAATGCTACGAACCAATCCTCTTGCTGAAATGGACGCTTGCCAGCAATGTTCTCTGGAGATAACTGTTCTCTTCTTATTGAACAGATACTTCTAGGAAGTTAATGCAATGATGGGTGTGAAAAGGGCAGCTGAAAACAAATTGTGGAATGTGATTAAAAGTAATGCCTAATTTACCCTACCAAATTGAATTTTCTCATTTGTAAACAGGATTTGCATAATCCAATCTAAAAGGGGGGGGGGAATTGCCTGTGAGGTTAGAACATTTTCTGGATTCCTAAACACCAGCTAGTAAGAAATTATTTTTTGAATCATAAAACAGAATGTAATGACAAAGTGCCTCCCCCTTTAAACCCCCTCCCTCTGAATATGAAACTAAATCATGCTAAACGAGATAAATGAAAGAAAAACCAGCTGTAATGGTGCTCTGAATATGAAACTAAATCATGCTAAACGAGATAAATGAAAGAAAAACCAGCTGTAATGGTGCATGAAAGGTAAAGGTCACTTTTTATGTACCAGTTTTCTTTATGAACTACTAGCTTGGGGACCCGGCGGTGCCCGGGTTATTTGAGAAAGGCATTGTGTGCCAAGGTTGGTCTTTGGTACTTCAAGTCCCATCATCCATGGTCCACCCTCCCCCAAACTGCAGTAGAATGTAGAGTGGGTCATAGGGGCTCTGTGTGCCAAGTTAGGTCTTTATTGTTCTTTGTTGGGGGCCACAGTGGTCTGTTGGAACAAAAGCATTTGAAAGTATTACAAATCCCATAATCCGTGGTCCACCTCCCCTAAACCTCTCCAGGATGTTAAGGGGGTAATGAGGGTTTTGTGTGCCAAGTTTGGTCTTGAGCAGTCATTGGATGAGGGTCGCCGCACACTCGAAAAGTGAACGGAGGTACTTCAAGTCCCATCATCCATGGTTCACCCTCCTCCATAGTGCAGTAGAATGTAGAGTGGATCATGGGGGCTCTGTGTACCAAGTATGGTCTTTATCGGTCTTTGTTGAGGGCTGCTGCGGTCATGGGGAATGAGTAGAGGTACTTCAAGTCCCATCATCCATGGTCCGCCCTCATCTAAACCGCAGTAGGATGGAGAGTGGGTCATTGTTTGGGAAGTGAATCAGGTGAAGGTACTGCAAATCCCATCATTCGTGGTCCATCCTGCCCTAAACCACCGCTGGTTGTGAAGTGGGACATTGGGCCTCTGTGTGCCAAGTTTGGTCCTGATCCGTCATTGCTGTGGGCCGCAGTGAGTGACTGCCTGGGGCCTTTCCTTTTCCCTCTGAGTCACCTTAGAACAGGGGTGGGTAATTATCGGCCCTCCAGGTGTTTTGGACTTCAACTCCCAGAAATCCTAGCCAGTTTACCAGCTGTTAGGATTTCTGGGAGTTGAAGTCCAAAACACCTGGAGGGCCGGTAATTGCCCACCGCTGCCTTAGAATGTTGGAATCTAGAAGCTGGCCAATCAGAGCCGGTTTTGCAAATCCTCCCTCAGTGGCAACCAATCATGTTGTTTGAACGAAGAGGCTTGGATTCTTGGGTGCTGGCCAATCAGAGTCCTTTATGCAAATACTCCCTCAGTGCCAACCAATCTTCTCTGTCTGGTGCCTTAAAATGTTGGAGTTCTGAGGCTGGCCAATCAGAGTCCTTTATGCAAATAATCCCACAGTGGGAGCCAATCAGAAAGCTCCCACATATTCCTCCGCACCTCCGGCCGCAAACACTGACTTTTATTATATACATAGATAGATAGATAGATAGATAGATAGATAGATAGATAGATAGATTAGAAGTCTGCCATGACAGAACGACAATACCTCTCCCTTTTCTCCTTTTGCCAGACTCACCTTCCCTATTTCCCCCCTGTTCCATGGCCATATAGTGAATGGTGAGGATTGGAAGAGAGAGATCTCTGAGAAGTATTTGACTATGTGCCTGTAGCCAGACACTCCATGGCAATGCTGATGTCTTACCTTTGCAACTACCCTCTTTAAATGACATGTGCAGATGTATTATGGATATATCACTGCATATACCATTAACAGCATGCTGGTCTAACATCTGGGGAGCCACAGGTTTCTCATTCCAGATTTGTGGCTTTCTAATATAAATAGATAGGCCACATGTACCTGTTTAAAGCTGGTCTATCATATTTTACTCCCTGAGGTGAAGATCAAAATGATATATTTTCCTATTCTACAGTCAGAAACAATGGAATTATTTATTTATTTATGTACATCATTTATATTCCGCCCTTCTCACCCCGCAAGGGACGCAGGACGGATCGCAATGCACATATACAGGCAAACATTCAATGCCATTTGACATACAAACATGTAAGACAAGACACTCAGAGGCAATTTAACATTCCAGCTTCTGGCCACCAGGGGGAGCTGTCGCAGTCCTTCATTCTTTTTGTGTGTGTTTCCTGGAGATTTTATGGCCTCGTAAATCAGTTAAATTTAGCCTCCCCACACAAGTGGTACCTAAATTTCCTACTTGACAGATGCAACTGTCTTTCGGGTTGCAAAGGTCGACAACGAGCTACACAATTGGTCTAGAGGTCACCCTGATCCAGACAAGCCTCAAACTCATGACCCTCTGGTCAGTAGAGATCTTATGCAGCTGACACCCAGCCAGCTGCACCACATTCCCGGTGCATTGAATTGGCAATTGGACCTCTTCTTCAACACTGGTGATAGAACAGCATCTTCCATCACACCCAAAGGAAGCAACTTCATTGGGAGATGCAGGGTAGGATAACATTTCCTTGTACTTATCATCGGAGGCATAGCTGTATACACGGATCCAGGGATATCATATTAAATACCCTGAAGGTCTAAGATCCTTTTTGATTTCAGAGGCTAATCAGGGTCAGGCCGAGAAGTAAGTCCCAACAGGGAATATCAGTTGCTATTGATTATATTTAGAAGACAGCCATGACAAACTCCCTCTGACTATAACTTACCCAAACACCCTTTAAAATAAATGTTAACTACTGTCAAGTTGATATCAGGGGTGACTCACCCCCAGGCCTCTGTCTAAAGATAGTTCAGAACCAAGGGATTCATAGTTTCACAAGGACTCATAAGGCTTTCCCCAGCGCTGATCAAACATTGCCTCTCAGTTCCTGAATTTACCTTTCTCTCTCTCTCTCTCTTTCCTTTTCTTTCTCCCTTTTTCCATTATTATCATTTTTAATGCAATAAATGTCATATTATAGAGGCTACGAGGGAATGATGTAAACCTAACCCATCCCCCCCCTGTAAACCTGCCCTGCATGCCCCCATGAAAAATATTTGATTTTTTTTTTGAAATAGTGTTTATTAAATTTTCACACAAAGGGTTAAAAACAAAACTCACACACATCGGCCGGCACTCCTCAGGAAGCGCTGTTGCCGTACATAAAACAAAAAAAACAAAACAAAACAACATAGACAGACTTAACTTGAGTACTTCCCACCCACAGACCCACCTCACGTAGCCCCCTACTTGGGGTTACTTAAATTCAGATTATTCGAAATCGCACAAATAAACCGATGTACTACGACATGGCATCCTGGTATAGTATTAGAGTCCTTATACAGCCTGACTCTCGGGATTCGCCCAGCCTTCGAATTTATTTTGTTTTAGGAAAAGTTCAACCCCTTTCCAGTCTGTAGTCTTGCGAGTGTCTATTTGTGCCAATTTTTGGGTTAATATGGCCATTTTCATAATATCGGTAAGTTTTGTAGTCCAATCTTCGATGTTTGGTGTGACAGCTTCTTTCCAAGATTTTGCCAGGGTCAGTCTGGCTGCAGTGATACAATACACAAAAATTCTTTCAGTATTTGTATCAACCTCAAAATCCAGCAAGCCTAACAGAAAATATTCTGGTTTTCGATCCACATTCAACTTCAACATATTAACCATAGCCTTATGCAGTTTTATCCAAAAAGTTTTGACAAATTTACAGTTCCACCATAGGTGTAAAAAACTTCCCACCTCTGCTTTACACTTCCAGCATAGCTGGCTATAGTTTTTATTATAACGAGCAATTTTTTTGGGGTGTATGGTACCATCTGTGAAATATTTTTATATTATTTTCCTTCAAGTCGTAAGAGTATGTGTAGCTCCAGTGAACTTTCCACACCCCCTCCCATCTGGCAAGGGGAACTTCGTGACCGAAGTCTTGGGCCCACCTTACCATGCAGGTTTTTATTACTTCCTGCTCAGTTTTCACTTCTAACAATTTCTGATATATTATAGTTAATTTCTTTGTTTTTTTACTAGAATTTTATCCCAAAATTGTTGCTTTTTCATGAAACCTATAGCTTTATCTTTGTTAAAAATCTCTCTTATCTGTATATTTGATGAAGAGGTTACTAGAGGTTATTTCTCTTGGAGAGTTTGGTTGGCCAAGGTAGCCAAAGCTGCATTTTCTGAAAACCGTGACTCAACTCAGCTACCAGGAACTAATTGCATGACAATACCAGAGATAGAAGGTCTTTTTGGAAAAAGGTCTTTCCTTTTTATCCAGATTTTATCTCTGTCAATCAATGACAAGACCAAGTCGGAGTTTCGCCCAGGGTCTTGTCTTTGATGTCCTGGCATAATAATTTCTATACTCACAAAAGGGACCTCTTTTGAATTCGGACCTCAAAACATGCCACCATATTGTTTCAGTAATTAGTCATCAAACAGAGATTTCCTATCTATAGTTTCAGTGGTCTGCCTTTGCCAACAGGAAAAAGCAGATTAGGTACTAGACTTTGTGTTGCAGCTTAAACAAAAGATGTGTAGTGGTTTCTGAGCCCAAGGCCTGTCATGTAGGCAGGGTTCCTTTCATAATATATTAAATCCATTCAAGGGCAGTATCACCCTCATTGTTTGGACTCTGCCAGCCCCTGGGCTTCCTTCATTGGATCAGCTGGAAGCGAAGAACCATCTGATTGGCTAGCTGGCCCCAACATTCCAACCAATCAGCGAAGAGCTCGCCGACTGGGGGCGGGTGGGGAATTCAAACTTTGGCAATTCTGTACCCTTTAAATATGGCTTATATTTCTGTATGAACTTATGTGTAGCAACCCAGTTCTCTTTTGTGCCTGGGGGGCAGGGGGCAGCACCGGGGGTCCCACTTGCATTAGAACCAGCCGCAGCTGAGGACGAAATGGAGGAAGGGGTTAATGAGCTAGCTGGACCTTCCTCTCCCACAGAGAGCTTGGCCTGGGATGAAGAATGGACGGATGCCTATGGGAACTGGGAAGGTCAGGCTGATCCTGAAAGTGCTGATAGCGATGATTGTTATGAGAAACCGGGTGGGTACGGATCACAGGAGAGAATTTGGGAAAACATGGGCGATGAGGCCATGGAAGCTGAAGGGGAGTTAGACTCTCATGAAGATAGTGAGCCAGGTGCTGGGAGGCAAGGTCGGAGCTTTGATAGGAGACGGAGCATCGACTCCAGCAGGAGGGATTGGCACCGCAGCCTAGAGCGCCAGAGAAGCGCTAGATCCCGTAGCACAGATTACCGCCAAAGCCTAGAGCGTCAGGGGGCCCGCCGTGAGGTTTAAGTATAGGATCCATGGGAACGGATCCTCAGTAGCTCGGCCACTTCTAACCTAACGAAGTGAAGCGAGCAAAGGACCATGGAGCCAAGTTGCGGCTCACGCCTTGCCAAGAAGTTTCTTGGGCCCTGATTGAACTTTGCCTTGTTCCTTGATCCGCTGGGTTTTGCGGAGCTTTTGCCAAGCCTTTTGCCAAGACCTTTGCCTTTGGATTTTACTACGGACTCTTTACTTTGGACAGAACTTTTCTATATCTCATGGACAATTGCCTTTTTATCTGTTCTTTATTCTTCAATAAATAAATAGCTGATTACCGTCTCTCTGTGTGTGATTAAGGGGCCGGCCGAGTCCTTGCATCGTGACATTATGACAGCTTTGTGGTTTCAAGGAATTTGCTCCTCTCAGCTGAGCAGAATAAATTTCGATGGCTTCTACTTTCGGCGTTGGTGAGATGATTTGGCCTGGGCTTCAGGGACTGGGGGAATCTGTGTTCTCTAGCTCACCAAGGCTTAAAAGAACCCTCTTTGGGGGACTGGGCTCTGCCAGGTGGAGGGCAGAACTGACCCAAATTTAGCTCATTATCAAAGTGAGGGTTCCCCCATTGGTGAACCCCCACCCCAGGAGGCTTGATAATCCGACGCTGGCGAACCCGGAGCCACAGGCTTGCGACGATCGCTACCGTATGGATCTCGAGTCCCTGAGGACGTTGTTCGATCTGTGGGACCCTCCTAGGCTTCCCCCATTCGACGGTCGAGCCTGATAGCTGACCTTAGAAAGCTCTGACCCACATGGGCCCGAGCTTGGCTTCCCCTTCTCGTTAGTTTTGTCATTCCCTGTCGATGTTGTTTGTCTTGTTGTATGCTCTGTATTTTTTATGTCAAACTGTAAACCGCTCCGAGCCCTCGGGGAGTGGCGGTATAGCAAGTTTGAACTATAAATAAAATAAATATATAAATAAAGTCAACTTTGAGTTATGGTGACCCCTATGAATTAGAGATCGGTAGATCACCCTATCATCAACAACCCTGCTCATGCAGGCCCGGATTAAGTCTTTGTGGCGCCCTAGGCCACACATTGGAAGCCATGCCCCCAGGTCGATGCTGTGCATGCGCGTCAGAGGCCCTAGGGGCGGGGCTTCCCTCTGCCTCTTTATTGCTCGTGCCGGGCCGGGCGCTGCTCCTTCCTTGAGTGAAGGAAGGAGAGGAACCGGTGCGATCGAGGAAGAGGCGGAGCGAAGCCGCGTCAGAGGACCTAGGGGCAGGACTTCGCTCTGCCTCTTCATCACTCATGTCGGGTGCCCCTCCTTCCTTCACTCAAGGAAGGAACAGCGGCCGACGCGAGCGACGAAGAGACGGAGCGAAGTCCTGCCCCTAGAGCCTCTGGCGCGGCCGCTCCCCCTCTTATCACTCGCGCCAGGCCGGGCACTGCTCCTTCCTTGAGTGAAGGAAGGAGAGGAACCGTGCGATCGAGGAAGAGGCGGAGCGGCCGCGTCAGAGGACCTAGGGGCAGGACTTCGCTCTGCCTCTTCATCACTCATGTCGGGTGCCCCTCCTTCCTTCACTCAAGGAAGGAACAGCGGCCGACGCGAGCGACGAAGAGACGGAGCGAAGTCCTGCCCCTAGAGCCTCTGGCGCGGCTTCGCTCCCCCTCTTTATCACTCGCGCCAGGCCGGGCACTGCTCCTTCCTTGAGTGAAGGAAGGAGAGGAACCGGTGCGATCGAGGAAGAGGCGGAGCGAAGCCGCGTCAGAGGACCTAGGGGCAGGACTTCGCTCTGCCTCTTCATCACTCATGTCGGGTGCCCCTCCTTCCTTCACTCAAGGAAGGAGCGGCGGCCGACGCGAGCGACGAAGAGACGGAGCGAAGTTTTGCCCCTAGAGCCTCTGACGCGGCTTCACTCCCCCTCTTCATCACTCGCTCCAGGCCGGGCGCTGCTCCTTCCTTGAATGAAGGAAGGAGAGGGGCCGGCGCGAGTGACGAAGAGGCGGAGCGAAGCCGCATCAGAGGCCCTAGGGGCCTATGGCGCTCCGTGCGCAGGCGCAGAAGCACCTGAAGATCGGTCTAAGGTGGCCTTATGGATGATCCGGGCCTGTGCTCATGTCTCACAAACTCAGGACTAGGCTTCCTTAATGGGATCTAATCTACCTGAAATGCAGCCTTTCTTTTTTTCCTACTGCCTTCTAACTTGCCAGCATTATTTTATTTTCTAGTGAGTCATGCCTTCTCAAAATATGGTTAAAGTATGTCAGTCTCAGTTTAATAATTTTGTTTTCTAGGGTGAATTCAGGCATCATCTGTTCTTGGAGTGTTGACTGATATAACTTTATTTACTGGGTTTTTTTAAAAAAAATAAAAGCAATCCATGGAATCTGCAGAACTCTTCTTCGGCATCATGTTTCAGATGAGTTGATGTTCTTCCTATCCTACTTTCATGACCATACATAGAAATAGAAAGTGCAATGGCATGGACAATCCTAACTTGAGTATTGAATGATATAACTTTATACCTCATATTCATACACTCTAAAATGCATGATGTCACCATAGGTTGACAGTCAACTTGAAAACAGATCATTTCCTTCCCAATTTTTAAAACTGTTGCTCTATACATTTACTTCTTACATCTGCATATCTTCACTGAAACCATGTGTGGTGAAGTCATATTTATTTGTTACAGGTTTTAAATGTGGTTGATATGTGTATATATGTATGTATATTGTAAGGGTAAACCTGGGCAAATACTTAAAGGGTTAACGGAGGGATTAGCTGGCAGAACCTCCAATGAGTTTCTGTTACCGTGGAAACAGGAGGCGAAGCCTGAAAGTGGCTTTAGAATCTTCAGATTCAAACTTCTACAGTTGGTTGTTGACAGCGAAAGCTGAAGGGTGTGTGGAGAATTAGGGAGTCTGTTTTAGACTGCTATCAGCGGTTTTAAAAAGACTCTGACTCTACTCTGAGAGAGAGAGAGAGTAGAAGTAAAGGCTGACTCTACTCTGAGAGAGTAGTAGTAGTAAAGCTATGTTTGAACTGCCAGGAGAGCAGTTGGTTTTAAGGACCAGCAGAGTGTAAAAACTGCTGAGTTACTGGTTTTGGAAGTGCAGCTATACAGTAGCGAGTTGTATCTCCCTAGTTTGGTATTGTAACCTTAAGATATTTGCCTCTTGGAAGATACTGTAACCACCTAAGCTCTGAACTCTGAAACCTCCATGCTTAGAACACTGTTTGAATAAACTTTACAGTTCTTTAATTAAGATATCTTAGTGGGTAGCCAAGTATGGCGAAGGGTGGCAACTAACGAAAATATAGAGAGAGTCCTCTCATAATTTGGTGGCAGAGACCCTGTCACAGTTTTGAGTTCGAATCCTCACAAGTGGACGCACGCTGAAAGCTGAGTCTTCACATATTTTGGTGGCAGCAAGTTTGAAGATAACAAGATCCTTTACATTAATTGGCAGTTAAAAACAAATTAGAGAATTAGCGCATGCTGTAAGCTGCGTCATTACACCATGCAATCAGGAGTGGATCCAGCGAACCCTATTTTAAGTTTCAGTCCTCCTATAGCCTCGTTGGGGAATCAATCCTCCTGGAATCAGTTCATATATTTTTAAACTTTATTATTATTTTTTGAGTCAGGGCGAATTACCTTTTCGACGGCAGCAGAGTCAACCATGCCAGTTCATTCTTGATGACAGCCTTTTTTATTTTCTCAGCATGCTCTGACAGCCTAATATATTGGTATATTCTGTGGAGTAAATGGCAGCTACACAACCTCGGAAGATGTCTGCCATAGATGCAGGTGAAACATGAGGAGATAATGCTTCTGAAACATGGCCATACGGCCCGGAAAACACAACCCAGTGATCCCAGCCATGAAAACCTTCCACAATACATTGCTATTGATCTCCCCACAAAAAGTGTTCTAGCAAAATACACTTATGGAAGTTCTTTCCTTTCCTTTTCTTTTTTTAAAGCTCAAATAAATATCCCATTTGCAACAGCAGGCTTCAGGTTCACATTTTTCAACAATCCCTGCCGCATTGTAGCATGAACAGCTCTTTAAGAAGTGGAACAACAAGTTCCTTGAATAGAGGTCAATGGAATTTTGCTTTTAAGATATATGAGCCACTTACTCATTTCCTTCCTCGCAGCTTTGCTCTTGTGTACTTTGTGCCTGAAAACTGGCGAAATCTTCCTCTTCCACCACCTCCTTTTAATGGCTGGGCTGTACTCGGCTTAGTAAAGTGTTTATTGTTTCCCATGACATCCAGACCATTTCCTTTTAAAATAAACATTGGAATATAGGGTTGTCTGGTGGAACTGAATGGAATCTGACGTCTCGATTAACTCCTTTGGAGTCAGCCAGGCATTTGCTCATTCCTTTGAAATATCCACAGTTCATCAACTTGTAAGAAGATGACAGTGTCTTATGTTAGACCAATATGTTTCATTTTAAGAGGAGATGGTGGTATGGGTCATAGGTATATGGATTATTATTTTTGAAGGAATTGTGGTATGAGGCAAAGAAAATGAGATTTTATTTTTAGATCCTCTGCATCTGCCGAAGCTTTGCTTCTATTCTCATTGAATCATACCATGCTTCAGTTGTTGACTGAGATTCTACATCATAGTTAATGCTGTACCACTTTTGGAAGTAGGGGAACCACCCCTTTTCATGCCCTTCACTATCTAGTTGAAGCTTGGTCTTCAAACTGACCTCCGTCCTGGGCTGGCTCCCCTACTTCCAAATAAGAGAAAAATATAGAGAAGATGAAAATTTGGCTTTGAAAGCCAAGGTAATGACTTGGCCACGGTGGTCCACGCTCTGGTTACATCCCGAATAGACTACTGCAACGCTCTCTACGTGGGGTTGCCTCTGAAGACTGCTCGGAAGCTGCAATTAGTCCAACGTTCGGCAGCCAGGTTACTAACAGGAGAAGGGCACAGGGAGCATACAACTCCCTTGCTGCGCCAGCTCCACTGGCTGCCAATTAGCTTCTGGGCACAATTCAAAGTGTTGGTTTTAACCTACAAAACCCTATATGGTTCTGGCCCAGGTTACATGCCCGAACGGATTCTCCCCTATGAACCATCAAGGACACTAAGATCCTCCGGAGAGGCCCTGCTCTCAGTCCCTCCGACTACACAAGCACGACTGGTGGGGACGAGAGACAGGGCCTTCTCTGTGGTGGCCCCTTGGCTGTGGAACTCTCTCCCAAGTGAAGCTAGCTATGCCACCACTGGCTTGGCACTGCCATCCTCAAGCCTGGCGAAGCTGCTGGTAGAGCTGAAGCCAGAGAGGGGTGGATCCAGGCTGCGCCAAGCCCCACCCCCTCCCTCCTGTCTTTGGAAGTCGATCGTGATCGACCAGTCGATCCCGGGACCGAAGGAGGTTGATCCCAGCCAGATGGGGTGCTTCTCAGAGGGGGGCGGAGCCAGGCTGCACCAAGCCCCGCCCCCTCCCCCAGCTTCAGCACTCCCAGCAGCTTCTCCAGGCTTGAGGATGGCAGTGCCAAGCCAGTAGTGGCATAGCTAGCACAAGGCTGGCTTGGCCCTGCCATCCCCAAGCCTGGAGAAGCTGCTGGGAGTGCTGAAGTCGGGGAAGGGGAGGGGCTTGGTGCAGGCTGGCTCCGCCCCCTCTGAGAAGCACCCCATCTGGCTGGGATCAACCTCCTTCGGTCCCGGGATCGACTGGTCGATCACGATCGACTTCCTGAGCAACCCTGGTTTGCAGCATGTGTGGAGACTCTGCATGCTGTGAACTCCACCTCCATGTCAGCTGGTAACTCTGCCTCCCGAGTTCCATGCCAGCTCCGCCTCCCGAGTTACCGGAGGCGCTTACGGAGTTTACAGCCGTTACCGGTGCACCCCTGCAGATCTGGCGCTCTCGGCGAGCGCCTACCTCGCCAAGTGCGTTAATTCGCCTCTGTGCATAGTTCAGCATGACTATTATCCAAGTGGCTGGCAAAATTTAAATGCAGATACTAAAATTATACTGGTAATATACTAGTCATATCCAGCCCTTATTATGAAGCTGTTACTACTATTATATAAAGAAAGATGATCCAATGAGATTAGAAATGATGTAGCAGATACCGATGAATAAAATATATTCTGGGAGTTGTGATAGAAAAACAGAAACATAAGAACATACATAAGAACATAAGAAGAGCCATGCTGAATCGGGCCTCAGCCCATCTAGTCCAGCATTCTGTGTCACACAGTGGCCCACTAGTTGTACACGGGGATCTCTAGCAGAAAGAAGGGCAAAACCCTCACCTGCTCCTGACCCCCCACAACCAGTACCCGGGGAAAATCCTGCCTGCCTCCATCAACACAGAGGTGGCACTTGGATGTCCGTTCAGTAGCTACTGATTCCCTTGGTATCCATGAATCTGTCTAATCCTGCCTTGAAGCTGTCCAGGCTGACAGCTGTCACAACCTCCTCTGGAAGTGAGTTCCATAACCCAATGACCCTCTGGGTGAAGAAATATTTCCCTTTATTAGTCCTAACTTTCCTACCTTGGAGCTTCAGGGAGTGCCCCCTAGTCCTAGTGTTGTGTGACAGAGAAAATATTTTTCTTTATTCACCTTTTCTATCCCATGCATGATTTTATACACTTCGATCAAGTCACCTCTTAAACGCCGTCTTTCAAGGCTGAAAAGACCAAGGCGTTGCAACCTGATTTCGTAAGGGAGCTGCTCCATCCCTTGGATCATTCTTGTTGCCCTCTTTGTACCTTTTCCAGTTCCGTTATATCCTTCTTGAGGTGCGGTGACCAGAATTGTACACAGTACTCCAGATGTGGCCTCACCATAGATTTGTAGAGAGGCAATACAACATTTGACGACCTATTTTCGATTCCCTTCCTGATCATGCCAAGCATAGAATTTGCTTTTTTCGCTGCTGCAGCGCACTGGGTTGACATCTTCATTGAGCTGTCCACCAAAACCCCAAGATCCCTTTCCTGGTTTGTCTCAGAAAGCTTTGATCCCATCAGTTGATAAGTGTATTTGGGGTTCTTTGCCCCGATGTGCATGACTTTACACTTGTTTAGGTTAAAATGCATTTGCCACTTTGTTGCCCATTCACTCAAATTCGAGAGAAACATTTTCAATCCAATCCATGTGTTCTAACCAACTTTCTGAGATGAGATTCTAATAACTTTTTCATTCTTTTTTATTTCCTTTAAATATAGCCCTCACCTCCAAGGCTTTTGTATTCAGAAGATTAAGGGATATTTTGTTTTGCTGATTCTTCTCCTTGTCTATGGTCACATTTTGCAAATACCTTGGATACACATGGCAGAAACCCGCTGTGCCTTTTGTTAGCTGAGAGAATTATTCTGGAAAATCTGGGGAAATGTAAGTCTTTGTGTAAACTGGAAAATAATGGGAGGAGGCAGGCAATTGCTTCTATACAACTGGATTAACTTCACTAAGCAGTTGTTTGTGAATGGGAATGAATGCAGTCAATATTGGAATAAACTTGGCAGGTGCATGAACAATGTAAGACCATGAATAAGGGATCCTAGATAAAGCTATGTAATACATTCCTTAGGAACAGCTATGTTTAAAGTGGTGATACCGGGAATGTGGCGCAGCTGGCTAAGTGTCAGCTGCATAAGATCTCTCTGACAAATAGGTCATGAGTTTGAGGTCTGCCCGGGCCGAGGTGGGTGCTCGACCTTTAAGTGTAGCCTGCTGTCAACCTTTGCAGCCCGAAAGACAGTTGCATCTGTCAAGCAGGAGATAAAGGTGCCACATTAAGTGGGGAGGCAAATGTTGACTGAATTATGAGGCCATTAAAGAACTCCAGGAATGCTGAGGAATGCGGAAGGAATGACAAGGGACGCTGGGAACGCTGAGAGATGAGGAGTGCGTCAGCTCCCCCAGGTGGCCAGAGTTTGCCTCTGTTCGTCTATATGTTGTATATGTGGAAATGGCAGGAATTGTCTGCTAAGTATGTGAGTCCCCTTCGGGGTGAGAAGAGCAGAATATAAATAAAGTGTATTATTATTATTATTATTATTATTATTATTATATATCACAGAAGCAAGTGTCAGTCCATAAAAGCTTATTCTATAAATGTATCCTTTTTTCAGTCAGTTTTGCAATATTTCCTTGTGAGATCTGTTGAAACTAGGAAAATGGGGTTTATATATCTGTGGAAAGTCCAGGGTGGGAGAAAGAGCTCTTGTATGTTGGAGATAGGTGTGAATGTTTCAACTGGCCACCTGGATTAGCATTTAAGAACATAAGAACATAAGAAGAGCCATGCTGAATCGGGCCTCAGCCCATCTAGTCCAGAATTAGTGGCCCACTTTGTACACGGGGATCTCTAGCAGAAAGGAGGGCAGAACCCTCACCTGCTCCCGACTCCCCACAACCAGTACCCAGGGAAATTGCCTGCCTCCATCAACACAGAGGTGGCACTTGGATGTCCATTTCAGTAGCTACTGATTCCCTTTGATGGCCTGGCCGTTGTTTGGTGTGGCTTATTACTGCCTGGGAGAATCTTTTGTTGAGAGGTGATTGGCTGGCCCTGATTGTTTCCTCTCTGGAGTACCCTTGTGTTTGGGTGTTGTTTTGCTGTTATAATTTTAGAGTTTTTAAAAAAAATATTAGTAGCCAGATTTTGTTTATTTTCATGGTTTCCTCCTTTCTGTTGTATAAACCAGTGATTTTCAACCTTTTTTGAGCCGCAGCACATTTTTTACATTTACAAAATCCTGGGGCACACCACCAACCAAAATGGCACAAAATGACACTCTAACACAGTAATATTGTACATATAGTTAATATGTTTTTAAATGTATTTATACACTCAGTGTGAAACCTGGGCCTGTTTTGATGGACACAACATAGATATCCTGGCAGGAATGGCAGAAAGACACAAACAAAGGTCTTGCTCAACAGCTGTCAGTCATGGGAAAATTTCTGCCCTCTGGGTGCTTTGGACTTCAACTCCCACCATTCCTAACAGCCTGAGGCCCTTTCCTGCTTAAGTGGCTGAGGGGGAAAGGGGCCTGAGGCTGCTAGGAATGGTGGGAGTTGGAGTCCAAAACACCTGGAAGGTCCAAGTTTGCCCATGCCAGCTTTCGATTCCATCGCCACATCTATCTTCAGCCTCTGGCGGTTTGAATATATGTGATTATCTACGTGATTTTCTACCTTGTCGCTATGATTATGGTGCTGCTTCTTTAAATTGTCCAAAAACTGACTGTGTTATTGTGCGGATCCCGGAACTGACATTGGATAACATCGTGAGGATACACTTTGTTTTTTGCACTCACTCCTGTGATTTCATCAAATATCCCGAGTTTTCCGTAGAGGAGTGCTCCGTGAACTCGCTACTTCCTGGTTCGCAACTCCTCCGCTCTCTGTGGCGACCACGCCAAACTACCTTATGTAAGACTTTTGATTTTCTCCAGCAGGATTGGGTACTTTGAATGTGTTTTTTGCGTATGATTAATTGTGCATTTTGTACTGTGACGTAGCGGCGCTCCTTTAATAAGTAAGGGTATTGGAGGTTCCAATTTCCCACGGCACACCTGATGATCGCTCACGGCACACTAGTGTGCACTGGCACACTGGTTGGGAAACAGTGGTATAAACTGTTGTATAAACTGTGGTATGAGGTCCTTGTGGAGGCAGAGGGGGGTGTTTTCTCATGATGGTGAAGTGTCTCTATCCATGTTGCTAAAAGTCCTATAGTGCCAAGATCTTATTGATTGGCTCAATAGAGTTGGATTGCAAAGCAGGCTGTGGGTCCAGTGCAGGCTGTTTAATCTGCTGCTGGCTTCAGGTGAGATGACACAGCTGTGGGGGCCATGCCTAGTATGTTTGGTAAGGCTGGCCCCAGGCAAGAGTTTTCACCCTCTGGATGTTTCTGCTGCTCAGCAAAGCAGGCTCTGGGTCCAGTGCAGGCAGTTTTATTTTATTTATTTATTATTCAAATGTATATGCCGCCACTCCCCAAAGGCTCGGAGTGGCTTACAAAATATTGATGAATACATTAAGAGACCGATAAAACCAAATAAGAGTAGATTAACAAGATTCGAACACTTGTTGGAATAAGTGTGTCTTGCATGCTCTGCGGAAAGCTGGCAAATTCTGCAGGGCACGAACTTCTGATGGAAGAGTGTTCTATACAGATGATGCCACAACCATAAAGGCCCTACGCCTGGTTGCTGTTAACCGAAAGGTCTTGAAGCTGGGGTTTTCCAGTAGATCTTGATCCTCTAAATGAAGTGATCTCTGGGGTTGGTAGGGAGTGAGACGGTCCCTCAGGTACACCAGGCCTTGAAGGTCATAACCATCACCATGTCCGGATTATCCATAAGGCCAACGAGGCCATGGTCTAGGGGCGCATGCCGAGGACGGGGGCGCAGATCACGGACCAAAAAAACCCAAAACTGGTCTGCACCCCTCTTTCCCCCTTTCTCATGCCCCTCCTCACTCCTTCTCTCAGCAAAGTCTCTGCTCCGTCCCCTCCGTCTCTCTCTCTCTCTCTCTCTCTCTCTCTCTCTCTCTCTCTCGTGCGCACCTTTGGAGCGAGTTTGCACCCGCTGCGCTCTCCCCAAGCCTCCTGACTCCCAAGGAGACCTTCAGAGAACAGCGGAGCTTTCCAGCCGGTGGGAATGGGGACCTTGGAGGTGGTGGGAGGTTGTCTTAAAGGGGGCGTAATTCCAAACTTTGGCCTAGGGCACATAAAAGTGTTAATCCGGGCCTGACCATCACTTTGAAGGCAATCCGGTGCTCAATTGGTAACCAGTGCAGTTGCTGCAAAATTGGTGTTATATGACATCTCGCCGGGGTCCCTGCAAAGAGTCTAGACCAGGCCTGGTCAAACTTCAGCCCTCCAGCTGTTTTGGACTTTAACTCCCACAATTCCTAACAGCCTACTGGCTGTTAGGAATTATGGGAATTGAAGTCCAAAACACCTGGAGGGCCGAACTTTGCCCAGGCCTGGTCAAGTGGCTGCATTCTGCACTAGCTTGAGCTTCCGGATCACCAACAAAGGCAGGCCAATGTAAAGGGCATTACAGTAATCCAATCTTGAGATGACCGTGGCCTGGATCACCATAGCTGGATCATCTCTGGACAGATAGAGGGCCAGCCATCTAGCCAATCGCAGATGGAAAAAGGCGGTTCTACTGATGGCAGAGACCTGAGCCTCCATCGTCAGCAGAGGGTCCAAAAGGACTCCTGGACTCTTAACCAATGACGACGGGCGTAATGTCTCACCATGCAGGGAAGGCAACTGCTGCTGGCTATGGATATGTTTGTGATCTACCTAAATACCAAATGAATGTATTGATTCCAATTAATCTCGGCATGTATTTCTCTGTAAAAATTAATATATTGACCATATTCATAAACTGCACGATTAAACACATTTCTGCCTTGATGAAGTATCAGCACTAAAAAATTCAGGATTTGTTATTATTTAGTTCAGGGTGCATCTACACTGCAGATTTAATGTGGTTTGACATCACTTTAAGTGCCGTGGCTCAATCCTATGGATTTGCGGGAGTTCTAGTTTAGTGAGGCACCAACCTTCTTTGGCAGAGAAGGTTAAAGACCTTATAAAATTATAGTCACAATGATTTAATAGCAGCGAGCTGTGCCTGTTAAACTGATGTCAAAGTACATTAACTCTATTATGTACAGTAAATGCATCCTTAATCTATATAAAAGGAAAGGCTTTTTTCCCCTCAATAAAGGATGTCTCTTAAAATAAGGATCACATTCCAGATCAATAGATGACAAGCTTTCTGGTCTTCAAACAAGGGGCATCCCTTGCAATAAGAGATACATGTCAACTGTAGTGTGAATACCACGACTACTGTTAACTATATGACTTACTAGCTTGGGGACCCGGCAGTGCCCGGGTTATTTGAGAAGTGCAGCAGGATGTAGAGTGCGTCATGGAGGCTCTATCTGCCAAGTTTGGCCTTGATCCATCAGTATTTGGAGTTGCAGTGGTATCATGAAATTACTGAAGGTACTGCAAGTCCCATCATCTGTGGTCCACCCTCCTTCAAACAGCACCATGAGATAGAGTGGGTCATGAAGGCTCTGTCTGCCAAGTTTGGCCTTGATCCATCATTATTGGGAGTTGCAGTGGTATCATGAAATTACTGAAGGTACTGCAAGTCCCAGCATCTGTGGTCCACCCTCCTCCAAACTGCAGCAGGATGTAGAGTGCGTCATGGGGGGTCTTGATCCATTATTATTGGGAGTTGCAGTGGTATCATGAAATTATTGAAGGTACTGCAAGTCCCATCATCTGAGGTCCACCCTCCTCCAAATAGCAGTAGGATGTAGATTGGGTCATGGGGACTCTGTGTGCCAGGTTTGGTCTGTATTGGTGAATGGATGAGGGTTGCATTGTTTTCAGGAAGTGAGTGAAGGTACTTCAAGTCCCATCATCCGTGGTCCATCTCACACAAAGCTGCACCAGGATGTAGAGTGGGTCATGAGGGCTCTGTGTGCCAGGTTTGGTCTTGATCAGTCATTGGATTAGGTTTGCAGCAGTCTTGGAAAGTGAGGGAATGTACTGCAAGTCCCATCATCCATGGTCTGCCCTCCTCCAAACTGCACCAGGACATGGAGTGGGTCATGGGGGCTGTGGGTGCAAAGTGTGGTCTGTATTGGTTCTTTTTGGTGGCCACAGTGGTCTGTGGGAACCAAAGTGTTTGAAAGTGCTACAAATCCCATAATCTGTGGTCCATCTCCCCCAAACCGTATCAGGACATAAAGGGGGTCAGGGGGGTTATGTGTACCAAGTTTGATGCAGGTCCATCACCCGCGCTGGTCGCTGTGGCCTGTGAAAGTGGCAGCCAATCAGAATGCTGCCGCATACATACCCACATATAAACAAACATTCCACTTTATTATATATAGAGATAGAGATAGATAGATAGATAAGTTTCCTGACAGCCTTCTCATCTTCAACGCTTATATGGAAAAATCTTAAAATGTTTTCCAGGCAGTTGATTTACCTATTTTATTTGGTGGAAAGAAAATGATAAGAACTCTATTTTAGGGCAGTTTTGAATAATTTATGCAAATTTGCAAATTTCTTCATGTTTCAGAGAGAAAAGGGACTTTTTTCCCTCCCATACATGTAAAAGTGAAACAGATGGATTTTCCCACCCCTAATGTGAAAGGTACAAAAGCTCTTGCAGATCCGGGAAACAGGGTTTAGGGCTCTAGAGAGAACAGTAATGATCTCCCATCAAATGCATTTCCCATGCGTTCAGCCTGCACAACGGAGTTTGTATACTGTCTCCAAGGAAAACTCAGCTGCTCGGCTGACTTTGAAATTCTTTGGGGAAGGGAGGTGTTAAGGGGGAGATGGTGACAGAAAACGGGCCAGCTCTGAGCTAATGCTCTGTCTCCAGAGGAAGGCAGAGTTCATAAGTAATCTTCATAAGTTTAATGCTTTTGTTTACCCTGGAAAATAGCCTTGGAAAGGGGGCCTGACTGTCTCTCACTCGTTGTCTTGGCCGCAAGGCAACAACGCTGCAGATGAGATTATTATATGTTGAAGGGCCGTGGGACTGGCAAATGACAGGAAATGTTAAAACAGGACAAAGAAATGTTTTTCAAGCAAACTTTCAAGGGCAAAATTAATGTCAGTCATGTAGATGTGAAAACGGACAGCAACAACCACAACAAATAATAATAATAATCTCCCCCAAAGGGGACTAGGGGCAGCTTACTTGAGGCCAAGCCCAAACAGCAAATTACAGTAAAATAAAAACCAAAACACAAGCAACAGCACAGTAAAGTACAAAAAAAACCATATCATAATGAATCTCTATATTTTTCTTTCAACTGTGGCCGGGTAGTTTTTTTATTCCACCCTTACCACCAATTTATATAAAGAATTATTTTATTTCCACTTGCTGCCACCATATAATGTAATAAATATTCACACAGCTCAGCTTTCCCACTGACCTTTCGATTACTGTGTCAGGACAGGGCATCCCTCTAACCCAAACTCCCACTGACACTATTTGTTAACTTTCGCTGCCACCATTCCCTATACTGGGCTACTCACTAGGAAGAAGTTGTTTTCGAGGCTCGTGTGTGAAGGAACTACGCAGGGAGATATCTTTGTTAAAGAACTGCAAAGTTTATTCAAACAATGTTCTAAGCATGGAGGTTTCAGAGTTCAAAGCTTAGGTGGTTACAGTATCTTCTTAGAGGCAAGTATCTTAAGGTTACAATACACTAATTATGGAGATACAACTTGATACTATATAGCTGCACTCCCAGAACCAATAGCTCAGCAGTCTTTACACTAACTGCTTGTCCTTAAAACCCAACTGCTTTCCTAGCAGTTCAAGCACAGCTTTTCTTCTACTCTCTCACAGAGTAGAGTCAGAGTCTTTTTGAAAACCGGCTGACAGCTGCCTAAAATGCACTCTCTAACTCTCCACACACCCTCTCTCCTTCAACTTTTACTGCCAACTGCTAAAGTTTGAATTCGAAGATTCTAAGGCCAGTTGCAGGCTCCGCCTCCTGTTTCCATGGTAATGGAAACCCCTTGGAGGTTCTGCATGCTAATATCTCTGTTAACCCCTCAGGGTCTGCCAAATCTCTACCCCCCCCCAACACACATACTGTACATATATACAAATATCAACCATATTTAAAACCTGTAATAAAGAAATATGACTTCACCACACATATGCATACAATAAGCAATATAGTATACAAATACAATATCCACAATCACAATGACAATGAGCGGGCTGCATGTACAAAATAAAATGCTAAAACTCAGGGTGAGATAAAAGGGGAGCAGATTTGCGAGGGAGGGCTCATGAAGAAACAGGGTTGTAAAAAAACAGGCCTTCATATAAGGGAGGAAGTCTACTCCAGAGACAATAGCGTTGAGTGGAATGATAGTTTAAGGTTGTGTGACTAGTGACTACTCTCCAAAGGCACAACAGAATAACCAGGTTTTAAGATTATTTTTAAAGGTTTCTAAGGTGGGGGCTTAAGTGAAAGACACAGTCATGATTCCTTTTCGATGTGCTCAGGTTTTTCTATCTCTTCAGTATGGCTTTGTTAATCTCATCATCTGCTTCTTTGTATCATCCCTTTTCTCTCTGAGCCAAAAAGTGGGGATTATGCCAAGAGGATGAAGGAGATTTTTCTCGGAGTACACAAGTTAACATAATTTTTATGTGCCCTTTCATGTTTTCCACAAGAGCTGAAAAAGTTAAATTTTTGGACTTCCGTTCCCAGAATTGCTGGAGAACATAGCCACTGGGCATGAGGTACATAGGACTTCAAGATTGCAAACGATGGGACACCATGTTGGCAGGTCCCCAGATGTTTCTCCTAATAAGCAGGCCCAGATTAGGCTCTTCGGCCGCCCGAGGCCAAGACGCCCCGCGCCGCCCCCCAGGGGGCAGAAAGCCACGCCCCCAGGGCACGGAAAGCTACGCCCCCAGGGGGCTGCTATGCATGTGCGGCAGCAGCGCCGGCCCCACGGCTTCCGTCCACCTCGCGCCTTCCTTTCGGTCACGGAAGGAGGAGGAAGAGGTGGACGGAAGCCGCGCGGCACTGCTCGTGGGGCTTCCATCCGCCGCCTCCTCCACCTCCCGTGACCAAAAGGAGGGTGCGAAGAGGAGGGTGGGACTTCCCTTCATCCTCCTCGCACCTTCCTTTCGGTCGCGGGAGAAGGAGGCGGCGGACGGAAGCCCCATGAGCAGTGCCGCGTGGCTTCCGTCCACCTCCTCCTCCCGCGACCGAAAGGAAGGCGTGAGGAGGATGAAGGGAAGTCCCGCCTTCCTCCTCGCTGCCTGGGCCGCCCCCTTGCAAAGGAAGGAGGCGGCCAGGAGGAGGAGGAGGAAGGGAAGCCTGCTGGTGGACATGCGTGCGCATGCATGCATGCCCGCCGGCGGGGTGGAGCTTCCCTTTCTCCTCCTCACCGCCTCCTTCCTTTGCAAGGGGTGGCCCAGGCAAGGGGAGGGCGCCATTCCCTCCTCCCCGCCCCCTCGCAGCGCTCTCCCCCCGCCCCCTCCCAAGGTATGCTGACTCTCTCGGGAGAGGGCAGAGGGAAAGCGCTGAGAGGGGGTGTTTTTTAAATAAAAAATGTTTTCGGGGGGCCGAATCCACTGCCCCCCAAAACCTGCCGCCTGAGGCCATGGCCTAGTCTGGCCTTATGGGTAATCCGGGCCTGCTAATAAGTCCCTTTGTCATTCCTTTTTGAAATGTGTCCCAAAGATATCTTCTGTGATGGCGGATGCTCTTCCATTTCAAGAAAAGAGCTTCAGCTAGCAGACCATTCAGCCTCTGCACATGGAATGCAGAGAGACACCATCTTGTTGGTGTCCTACTGGATTCAGCGCTGACGTTTGATGTGCAGAAGCTGGCGGTGGCTGGGAGGGCCTTCGCACAGTTAAAACTCGTGCGCCAACTGTGACCATAACTCGTGAAGTCTGACTTGACCACGGTGGTCCACGCCTTGGTTACCTCAATGAGACTAGCTGCCTCCTCTGCGGGAATTAATCTAGCAGAGTCTGGGCAGCATATAACAGGGAGGCCAATGTGGAGTGGTTTGAGTATTGAACTATGACTGTGGAGAGCAAGGTTCAGTTTCTCACTCAGCCATGAAAATCTGCTGGGTGACCTTGGGCAAGTCATATGCTATCACACCCAGAAAACCTTGGATTTCTCTCAGGTTGCCTCCATAGGGTGGAAATGAGTTGAAGGCAAACAACAAGAACAGCTACAAATAGTTGTATTCTGCATTTTAGAGCCTATACTGATCCAGGGGTGGAGTAGATGGTCTAAATCAGTGTTTCCCAACCGTTTTTGAGCCTTGGCACATTTTTTACATTTACAAAATCCTGGGGCACACCACCAACCAAAATGACACAAAATGACACTCTAACACAGTAATACATATAGTTAATATGTTTTTAAATGTATTTATACACTCAGTGTGAAACCTGGGCCTGTTTCAATGAACACAACATAGATATCCTGGCAGGAATGGCAGAAAGACACAAACTTCCCAAACAGAACTCCCATAACAAGAGAAAATACTATAAGAGTTTGGTGGGCATTGACCTTGGGTTTTGGAGTTGTAGTTCACCTATATCCAGAGAGCACTGTGGACTGAAACAATGTTGGATCAGGATCAAACTTGGCATGAATACTCAATATGCACAAATGTGAACATGGATGGAGTTTGGGGAAAATAGTCCTTGACATTTGGGAGTTACAGTTTCTGGGATTTATAGTTAACACACAATCAAAGAACATCCTGAACTCTTGCAACAATGGAATTGTACCAAACTTGGCATATTGAACTCTCATTACCAACAGAAAGTACTGAGAGGGTTTGCTTGAGAATTGACCTTGAGATTGGAAGTTGTAGTTTATCTACACTCAGAGAGCACTGTGGGCTCAAACAATGTTATGTTATGTTGTTGTTTGTTTTCTATCCAGAATCACAATGTTGGAAGGAGGCTCACCACTTTAAGGTCCCTAAAACAGGCATGGGAAAACTTTTGGCCCTCTGGGTGCTTTGGACTTCAACTCCCACCATTCCTAATAGCCTGAGGCCCTTTCCTGCTTAAGTGGCTGGGGGGGGGGGGTGAGGCTGCTAGGAATGGTGGGAGTTGGAGTCCAAATCACCTGGAAGGTCCAAGTTTGCCCATGCCAGCTTTAGACAGAGACCTCTTCCTCCCTCTTCCCCTTCGCGCCCTTTCTTCCCTCTCCTGCCCAACACTTACTTTTTCTTCTACACTGCTGCTTCTGCTGCCATTTTGATCCGAGGGGGCAGTGTGAGTGTGTTCAGGAGGGGAGGGGGGAGGAAGGAAGACGTGACCCGTGCAGGTGCTACTGCGCAGACTCACCCCAGAGCAAAGCGAGGCAAAGCGAGCAGAGCGAGACTGGGAAGAAGGGAGCCCGAGTGGAGAAGAAAAAGTGTTCAGCAGGAGGGGGAAGAAAGGGTACTGGAGGTTCCCATTTCCCATGGCACACCTGATGATCGCTCACGGCACACTAGGGTGCCACGGCACACTGGTTGGGAAACACTGGTCGAAATAAACTTGCATAAAGTGTTCAAACTCATTTCATGGAATATTCAAACTTAATTTGCGTTACTCTCTTTTTCTTCTTCTTCTTGGCATATCAAAATAATTGAGTGCAAATGGGGATCAGAGTGATTTCTCAAGCGGTCTTGGACTGACGTGCAGAATCTGATCAAGGGCAGGAGAGCTCCACACATTTCCATACCACAGAACAGCCTGAAATGAAAATGTTTTTTTTTCCTGTATCTTGACTCCTGAGAAAAGGCATCTTGAACTGCTCTGACTTTCAGAATGTATGGATAAGAGTGTACAAGGAACATCTGCTTTGGTTCATTAGGCGATGCTAATGGAAGGCATTAACTTCTAATTTATGCATGATTTATTTATACCACAATAGACAAGTTGGAGAGTTCACCTCTCCAAGGGTTCTGTTTCTTAACTTATTTGCATGTCTTTAATCATCGGTTGCATGACTATTTTGTCTAAGAAAATCCCACGTAACTTCATTGAACTAGAGTTCTGTTTTAATCCTTCCTTCAAAAGAACGCCATCCTTCTCTTCCATCATGGCACTGACGCACTGAAAAGGCATCTTCTTCTTGAGGATAAGGCCCCAAAGAAAGCCAGTGATGTATTTCTAAAGAAAAGGAAATGAATAGCCTTCCCTCTCTCCAAAGAAAACAGACTTGTATGCAATTTGCCTATATTAACTGATAAATAGATTAAAAGGAAATGCGGAAAAATGACAGTACTTCATATTCCTAGCAGGAAAGGCTAAGGCCCCTTCCACACAGCTGAATGAAATCCCACATTATCTGCTTTGTAGGCATGAGAAAAATGAAACGGAAATTAAAAGGATTCGTAAGAGATTCGTATGTAATGGGACTTTTGAGCTTTACGGATCGTTGCCGCGAACCCGGAAGTAGACGTCCTTTTACGGTCCTTGAGGCCAACAATTTGCGTTATGATCGTAATAAATTCTTAATGATTAATTAATTAATTATTGTACTACGTACTCACTTCTCCCTGTCTTCTCCCCCTCATTTCCTTCCCGCCTTCATTCAGCTTCTTCTTTTTCCCGCATTTTTATGGGGAACTGGAAGTGACGCTGCTGCTAGGTAGGCAATGCATTCTGGAAAGTGTAGTCCTCCACGCTTCCCCCCCCTCCTCTTCCCCATTGCTCTGCTTCCATGCCCCATCGCAGGGGCCAGCTTCACACACACACACGCGCTTCTCCTCCTCCTCTCTCCCCTGCACTCTCTCAGATGCTTCTCTTCCCCGTTGCTCTGCCATGCCCCATCGCAGGGGCCAGCTTCAGCCCTCCAGGTAGGTGTTTTGGACTTTAACTCCCACCTTTCCTCACAGCCTCAGGCCTCTTCCTTTTCCTCTCAGCCTGGGCAAACTTGGGCCCTTGCTCCCTCAGGATCGGGGTGAGAGAGAGGCAGCGAGGAGCGAGGGGGGGGCTCCTCCTCCTTTTTTTTGCTGCTTACAAGAATAGAATACCCCCCCCTCCCTCCTTCCCTCCCTCCTTCCCTCCCTCCTTCCTATTTGGAGAGTCCCATCTAGAATTCAGTGTGGTTTATTCAAGTTTTGGCCTACAACTCCCAGAAATCCCAGCCAATTTACCAGCTGTTAGGATTTCTGGGAGTTGTAGGCCAAAACCATCTGGAATGCGCATGCGCTGGCATACGACTACTAACGAATTTCGTTAGTAATTACGTTACATTTTAGAAATTTTTGGAAATTTTTTTGTAAGTCTTTCTTTTACTAATCAAAAAAAAATCCCCATTTGATTTTAGAATCGCCATTTTTGGATTCGAAACCATGCCTACTGCTTTGAACTGGAATGCATGGCAATGTGGACTCAGATAACCTAATTCAAAACAGAATCTTGCCTGGTATCGACGTGAGGCTGACTGGACAGTAATTGTTTGCGTCATCCTTTTTTCCCTTCTTGTTGTGCCCTAGACCTGAAGGACCCCTCACTGGGGGGTCCCCCAAAATTGATTTTTTTTAAAAAAAACGATCTAATCTTTGGGTGCTTGCTTCTGCTGCGCAGTGAGAAGGAGCAAGCGAGAAGGAGCCGGGGGAAGTCCCATCGCCCCTAGGGTGTCTGACGTCGCTTCCCCCCGCCGCCTCCTCACTCGCAGGGGCGCCCCTCCTTCCTTCACTGAAGGATAGGGCGGTGCCCACCTGCGCGAGCGATGAGGGGAAGCCACGTCAGATGCCCTAGGGGCGACGGGACTTCCCCCGGCTCCTTCTCGCTCGCTCCTTCTCACTGCGCAAGCGCAGATGCAAGCACCCAAAGATTAGATTCGTTTTTTTAAAAAAAAAATCAATTTTGGGGGGTCCGGTTCTGCTGCCTTCCCAAAGCTGCCGCCCTAGGCCATGGCCTAGGGTGGCCTTATGGGTAATCTGGGCCTGAGCATACTGATGACATTCCAGCCCAAAGCTACGCACCATTATGCCTAATGGTCACATTGCCTGAGTTAGTGGAGCACTTTGGGAAAGCTCGGGTATGTCAGAGGCCATGTGGTGGATAAAGGGAGATGAGAGATATGTTATCTGTAGATTGGCACCTTTACACAATTTATTTTTCTTCGCTCAACATCATGCTTCTCAGCAATGTAAGATGAGATAGAAGGCTTTTTCGCCCTGGAGTCTTGCAGTACGGCGTCTCAAATCCTCATCTTAAAGAATAATATTCCAATAAAAATGAAACCCAGATTGAAAACACTGAGGGCATTGTTAACTTTCTATTTTGTAGGCATGCACACACTCACAAAAAAAACCTTCAGGCTTATGATGGAACTATAGCACCATAGGATATTATTTCAATTTATGTCTTGTAATAGCATATAATAGAACCTTGAGGGAGCATAGTCCAATTTAAATCACTTTTTAGCACCTTGGTGCTATGGCTAAGAGCTAATCCACGACTATATATAGAATAGAGAGAAGAAAAGGAAAGCGGGTTCAGGGACCTTCATTTTGGGTTGGATTGCATAAACATCGCATAAATTGAGCAATCAAATGGTTCATCTATAATGTAGAATTAATGCAGTTTGATACCACTTTTACTGCCATGGCTCAAGGCTATGGAATCATGGGAGTTCTAGTTTTACAAGGTTTTAGCCCATTCTAAAAAAGTCTGGTGTCTCTCTATACCACAGCTCACAAGGATTCAGCCAAACTACTTCTAAAAAGTAATGAATTGTTGTTGCTGTTGTGGTTCTCATCAGCATTTAATTCTCATTATTGTTTTTTCAAAAAAGGTAAACTTCTAACTCACATTCACCTCCCTGTTTTGGCCTATCCCAGATTTTACAATAGATCCCAGACATGTCAATAGATGACAGTAGTTATCCATAGTGGATCCAGAATAGCCAGAATGAGTGTTTCCTGCAGTAAGAGGCATTAGAGAAGGAAGTGCAGGATATTTTGGACAGGAGAATTAATTGAACCTCATGCAATTCTTGGGCATCAGTAGTCATCCTTGTACCAAAGGAGAGATCAGAAAATTAAATTCCATGAACATTATTCCATAACCCATGAGAAACGGGTATGCCAAGTATTTATCCGACCCCACAAAGCAGGTTGTTCTGGTCCAAACATTGAACCACGTTCATCATTCATAAGGGCCTGTTTGAGTTCAGAGTGCTTCTTTTTCATCTACACCCGTCATTCCCAGAGTGGACGGTACCACCCCCCGGTGGGGGGTGGTGTGATCTAGGAGGGCACTGGAAGCCTCAAGAGAATTTGGGGGGCGCTGAACCCTTGTAAGGGTCGGGGGGGATGGTTGCATGAGCTAGGCCAGTGCTGTCCAACTTCTACGGGGTCCAGGGCCGGATAAATGGTCACTGATGACCTAGGGGGGGCGCTCGGCCCTGCCCCCAGGCCCCGCCCCAGGCCCCGCCCCCAGGCCACGCCCACAACCCCAGGCCCCGCCCTCCTAAAACAGCCGAAAAAGGGCAGAGAGGCGGCGCCAAGAGCAGCGCGTCACAAGCCTGGCGTGACGCGCTGCCCTTGGCACCGCCTACTCCTCCTTTTGGCGCCCCTCCCTTCCTAGGGCGGAGGGGCGCCGGAAGGAGGAGTAGCGCGGCGCCAAGAGCAGCGCGTCACGCCAGGCCTGTGACGCTCTGCTCTTGGCGCCACCTACTCCTCCTTTCGGCGCCCCTCCCTACCTAGGGCGGGGGAGCCGCCGGCAGGCAGAAGGCGGCGCCAAGAGCAGCGCGTCACAGGCCTGGTGTGACGCGCTGCCCTGGCACCGCCTAAGCCGAAAAGGAGGAGGAGCTAGCTCTCTTCCTCCTCCCTGCCCCTCGATTTTTTTTTCAAATTTAAAAATGGCGGCTGAGGGCATAGGTGGGGCCGTGTCCAACAGGCTACGGGGCTGGATCCGGCCCCGGGGCCGCCAGTTGGACAGCCCTGAGCTAGGCGTAGGGTTGCCACTTGCAGGGTCGCGCGCTTGCGAGGACGTCCGCATTGGAAGGAAGAGGTGGCGTTGATGAGAGGAAGGAGGTGCACGCTGTGGTTGGAATCCTTGCGTAGGCGTTGCCATGGAAACCGCAGTGCGTGCCTCCTGCCTCTCGTCAACGCCCCCTCTTCCTTCCAACGTGGACGTCCTCGCAAGTGCGCGACACTGCAACAAGCTACCAAACTTATTGCGGCTTTCGTTGCTTGTGAGGACATTCCCGTTGGAAGGAAGAGGTGATACAGGTCTGCACCGTGGGCAGGGTTGATGAGAGGAAGAAGGAGCGCACTGTGGTTTCCACGGCAACACCTGCCCGGGGTTTCCAACTTACACCTTTATTATATTTTACGAAAAAAGGTAAAAATATTAATACATACGTATATCTTTCTGTTTAATTGCTATTAAAATTTTAAAAAAATTAATTTCTAGGGGGGCGCTGAGTAAATTTTTTTCTGGAAAGGGGGCGGTAGGCCAAAAAAGTTTGGGAACCACTGATCTACACAATATACTACCAACTTTTCAGAGGCTGATGCATTCTCTGATATGGGCTGTGGAGACTTCGAGATGGCCTATTTGAATGACATACCATTCTTCCGAAACTCCTGAGATCACCCGAAACACCAGGGTGTGGAATTGACAGTCACGTCATTCCAATTTGTAGTTCACCTAGTGACTTACCTGGTCCAGTAGGTGGATCAGGGGACTATCACTCCTTTACAAGCTAGAATGAAAGCTATCCATAACTGATCTATTCCTCAGCTCAGGAAGCAGGTTCAAATCTTTTACTGACTTGGCTGGGTACTACAAAATGTTTGTGCCCAACTATAGCCAGATAATTATAGGTTCCAAGAAGCAAATCTGATAGTTGTCCATTTATTTATTTATTTACTTCATTTCTATTCCGCCCTTCTCACCCCGCAGGGGACTCAGGGCAGATTACAGTGTACACATTACATTTAGACACGCAAACACACAAGACAGACAGAGGCAATTTAACATCTGGCCACCAGGGGGAGCTGTCGCACTCCTTCATTCCTCAGCGTGTTTTCTGGAGATCTTTTTATGTCCTCGTAAATCAGTTAAATTTAACCTCCCCAGTAAGTGGTACCTTAATTTCCTACTTGACAGATGCAACTGTCCTTTGGGTTGCAAAGGTCGACAACAGGCTACACAATAGGTCGAGAGCCCACCTCGACCCGGGCAGGCCTCGAACTCATGACCTTCTCGTCAGTAGAGATCTTATGCAGCTGACACCCAGCCAGCTGTGCCACATTCCCAGTCCATCTACTGACTTATATTTCTTGGAGCCTAACACGCAGAACAGCTGTAATCTCCTATTTAATTTGTCCTAATAAAATGGGCCAGAGAGGCTATCCCCCTGCAGGTAGTACATCCAGCCTCTTGTACCATAGCAATGTCAGTGTTAATCTCAAAGGTAATAAAAGTTGGGTTGCTGTAAGTTTTTTGGCCTGTATGGACATGTTCCAGAAGCATTCTCTCCTGACGTTTCGCCTGCATCTATGGCAGTCATCCTCAGAGGTTGCCCACCATAGATGCAGGCAAAACGTCAGGAGAGAATGCTTCTGCAACATGGCCATACAGCCCAAAAAACTTACAGCAACCTAGTGATTCCGGCCATGGAAGCCTTTGACAATGTAATGCAAGTTTTTATCTTGCTGGGATATAATGTGAAAATAGGCTAATTGAGCCTAGTAACACAGATATCAATCAACGATTGAATCCACTCCCACATTGTACTGATAAATAAGCTGGAGTTTCTAATGTATTTTGAGGTTAGGACTCAAGTTTGAACTAAAACCCAGAACCATCAGACCCAGCAATCTCTAATGCAGGGGTGGGCAACCTATGGCCCACAGCCCAAATCTGGCCCGGCAGCCGATGCTGTCCGGCCCTTGGCTCCCTCAAGGCTTCGTCCAGAAGAGAGGGAGGCAAACTCCCATTGGGGCAGCTACAAACGTGAAGAGGCAGGCAGGCAGGCAGGCAAGCGGAGGGGAAGGGAAGGGAGGGGAAAAAGAAGGGGAGGCGGCCAGGAGCAAGAGCATGCCTTCGCCCTCCTCCTCCCTTCACTTCCTCCTCGGTGCTCTTTCCCTTCTTCTGTTTCCTGTCTTCCTGTTTCCTTCCTTCCCTCCCTCCCTCTTTACCCCTTTCATTCCTTCCCCTTTTCACCACCTGAATGGAAGAGGGAAGGAGTGGGAGTGCAGAGATGGAGAGGGGGTGGGGCCAGAGCAGGAAAGGGGAGGGGCCGAGGCTTCTCTTCTCCTCTTCTGCCTCTTTGGGCAAATTGAGGATTTGTGCCAAGTTTGGCCCTGATCCTGAGTCCACAGTGCTCTCTGGATGTAGGAGAACTACAACTCCCAAACTCAACTCCCAGCAAATCCTTTCTGTACTTTCTGTTGTTCACATGAGAGTTCAGTGTGCCAAGTTTGGTTCAAGATGGCTAAATGGCCATCTGTGACAAATGCTTTGTGTTTTTCCTTTATGGCAGAAGGAGGTTAAACTGGACGGCCCTTGGAGGTCTCCTCCTACTCTAGGAACCTGTTGTTGTTATTATTATTGGCTGAATGGCCATCTGTGAGTAGTGCCTTGATTGTGTTTTTCCCCCTTATGGCAGAAGGAGGTTGGACTGGACGGCCCTTGGAGGTCTCCTCCTACTCTAGGAACCTGTTGTTGTTATTATTATTGGCTGAATGGCCATCTGTGAGGAGTGCCTTGATTGTGTTTTTCCCTTATGGCAGAAGGAGATTGGACTGGATGGCCCTTGGAGGTCTCCTCCTACTCTAGGAACCTGTTGTTGTTATTATTATTGGCTGAATGGCCATCTGTGAGTAGTGCCTTGATTGTGTTTTTCCCTTATGGCAGAAGGAGGTTGGACTGGACGGCCCTTGGAGGTCTCCTCCTACTCTAGGAACCTGTTGTTGTTATTATTATTGGCTGAATGGCCATCTGTGAGGAGTGCCTTGATTGTGTTTTTCCCTTATGGCAGAAGGAGGTTGGACTGGATGGCCCTTGGAGGTCTCCTCCTACACTAGGAACCTGTTGTTGTTATTATTATTATTGGCTGAATGGCCATCTGTGAGTAGTGCCTTGATTGTGTTTTTCCCTTATGACAGAAGGAGGTTGGACTGGACGGCCCTTGGAGGTCTCCTCCTACTCTAGGAACCTGTTGTTGTTATTATTATTGGCTGAATTGCCATCTGTGAGTAGTGCCTTGATTGTGTTTATCCCTTATGGCAGAAGGAGGTTGGACTGGATGGCCCTTGGAGGTCTCCTCCTACTCTAGGAACCTGTTGTTGTTATTATTATTGGCTGAATGGCCATCTGTGAGGAGTGCCTTGATTGTGTTTTTCCCTTATGGCAGAAGGAGGTTGGACTGGATGGCCCTTGGAGGTCTCCTCCTACTCTAGGAACCTGTTGTTGTTATTATTATTATTGGCTGAATGGCCATCTGTGAGTAGTGCCTTGATTGTGTTTTTCCCTTATGGCAGAAGGAGGTTGGACTGGATGGCCCTTGGAGGTCTCCTCCTACTCTAGGAACCTGTTGTTGTTATTATTATTGGCTGAATTGCCATCTGTGAGTAGTGCCTTGATTGTGTTTTTCCCTTATGGCAGAAGGAGGTTGGACTGGACGGCCCTTGGAGGTCTCCTCCTACTCTAGGAACCTGTTGTTGTTATTATTATTGGCTGAATGGCCATCTGTGAGGAGTGCCTTGATTGTGTTTTTCCCTTATGGCAGAAGGAGGTTGGACTGGACGGCCCTTGGAGGTCTCCTCCTACTCTAGGAACCTGTTGTTGTTATTATTATTGGCTGAATTGCCATCTGTGAGTAGTGCCTTGATTGTGTTTTTCCCTTATGGCAGAAGGAGGTTGGACTGGATGGCCCTTGGAGGTCTCCTCCTACTCTAGGAACCTGTTGTTGTTATTATTATTGGCTGAATGGCCATCTGTGAGGAGTGCCTTGATTGTGTTTTTCCCTTATGGCAGAAGGAGGTTGGACTGGACGGCCCTTGGAGGTCTCCTCCTACTCTAGGAACCTGTTGTTGTTGTTATTATTATTAGCAGAGGCTGAATGAATATTATCATCACCATTATTATTATAATGCTCTCACTGAAATAAATTTCCAAATATTTTGCTTTTATGGCTCTCTGAGTCAAAAAAGGTTCCTGACCCCTGATATAATGAATCACAAATGATACAAATGTTCACATTTTGTTAACCATTGTTTTGTAAATTTTTAGTGAATCGATGTCATTTTTCCTATGACAGCCTCTCTTTTTCATGGCTCATAACATATACTCTTATCAGGTCTATTAATTGTAGCAATCCAGCCTCCAGTGCAGCCGGGGGGGGGGGGGGTCCGGTGCCACCCCGGGGTTCCAATTGCCCTGGACCCGATTGATGGGGATACAGGTGAAGTGGATGCAGGGGCCGATGGGCCTGCATCTCCTACAGACAGTTTGCAATGGGACGACATCTGGCCCGAGGCTTACGAGGAGGAGGAAGGTCAATCTGACACTGAATCAGATAATTCATATGAGAGACCAGGTGGGCATGGTTCCCAGGAACGTATCTGGGAACCAGCAGGGGATGAGTTGATGGAAACTGAAAGGGAGGAAGTTTCTCAAGAAGATAGCGAGCCAGCTGCGGCTCGGCCGGGAAGGAGTTTTGACCGTAGAAGAAGCATTGAGGCCAATAGAAAGGAATGGAGGCGAAGCCTAGAGCGGCGCTGGTCTCACAAAGGAGGGAATTAAATATACGTTCCGTGGGAACGGTTCCTCAGTTGGTCGGCCACTTCTGATCTGAAGGGAGTGAAGCGACCTGGTTCCTGGAAGCCATAGTCTGGCAGCCTTGCCAAGAGTTACGTTGGACCTTGTATTTTCATGGACATTGCCTTGTTGCATTCCACGGATTACTTTGCCTAATTGAACTTTGCCTTGTTTTTTTGGACCTTTGCGTTTTGATTGATTCTTCATTTTTGACCTTTGGACTCAAATGGCTTTTCTCCAAATCTTTTGGACATTTTACCTTTTTCGCCTGTTCTTAATTACTCAATAAATAGTTAATTGCCTACCGTCTCTGTGTGTGTAATTAAGGGGCCGGGCCTAGTCCCGGCACTGTGACAGTAATATATCAAAAACGCAATGTAGTGCCTTTAAAAAATTATTATTATTATTATTATTAAATAAATTCAATTAATAGTATGTAGAATGTAGTTCAGTCTTTAGGTGTGGCCCTCCATCATATTTTTTGGCTCTTGTGTGGCCCCTTGGGAAAAAATAATTGCCCACCCCTGCTCTAATGGCAGAACATGAGTCCCTTTTCTCAACCCTGTCGAGAGTAAATGCTAGAGAGGGAAGCAGGTGTTAGCAAAACAGCTGGCAGCTGGTATTTTAATATGATGCCCAAACTGCTAATGTCATTACCATTTACATTCGCAGTGCCATAGCAAAGCAATGTTGAGTGTGACATTAAACTGCTATCCTGATACGATTTGCTATCACTTTCATTCATTTGTGCCTGGAAATTGGTAAAGCTGGTCATTTTAGGTTAGGGTTAGCAAACACAGCCAACAGTTTAGGACAGGGGTGCTCACAGTTTTTCAGTATGTGAGCTACTATAAAACAACCAAGTCAAAATGATCTACCTCCCCACTACTCAGAGAGCCATAAAAGCAAAATATTTGGAAATTTATTTCAGTGAGATCAAAGTATTACAGCCAGAGATATCCACTAGGCATGAGAAAAAAGTTATGAAAATGATTCGTTTCGTAAGAAATTCGTAAGAAATGCTACTTTCGAGTATTTCCGCACCTGGAACGCCAACCAGGAAGTGGACTTTCTTTTTCGAACTCCGGGGGGCCAGGATTTTCTTAAGTGTCGTTATTAGGTCGTAAGGGGGGCATAAGGGGGCACCCTCCTTCTCTCTCACCACCCTCCCGCCTCCCTTGCCAATAAGTATTATGGCAAGGCAAGCCCTAAACTCGCTCCTTCTTTTGGCTGGAAGGAAGCCTGGAAAAATGTAAACAGAGAGGATTACTCAGAAGTAAATCTGCAAAGGAGGGCACTTTGGATGAAGGGCCCTCCCTTGTGGATTTACTTCTGAGTAAACCTCTCTGTTTACATTTTTCCAGGCTTCCCTGCCTCCCTGCCTGCCAGGATCTAAAGCATCAAAGAGTATTGGGGTGAGAAACCAACCTAATGTATAATAGAATGAATGCTACTGTAAGTGCCTAATATTATAAGTAATCCAACTGGTCATATACCTACATTCCATGCACATGCAATAATACAGCAGTAATAACAATGGGTATAAGAAGAGGTAAAATTCAAACCGAAGTATTCTGACTGGTCTCTCCTCATGCGGTGCAAACGGGCTCTTCTCTTATTAGCCCGGGGGAAATTAGCCCGGGAAAAGCCAGCGTTTGCTGCTTGGGAGCACACACATACATATTCTTGGGGGGGATTTGCTACAGAATCCGGGCTCCTAGAGACGATTCGGCAGCAACGCCCCCCCAAAGAATATGTATGTGTGTGCACCCAAGCAGAAACCGCTGCCTTTTCCCGGGCTAATTTCCCGGGCTCACAGAGAAGAGCCCGTTTGCACCGCATGAGGCAGGGACCAGTCAGAATACTGTTTGAATTTTACCTCTTCTTATACCCATTGTTATTACTGCTGTATTATTGCATGTGCATAGAATGTAGGTATATGACCAGCCTGGGCAAACTTGGGCCCTCGCTCCCTCGGGATCGGGGTGAGAGAGAGGCAGCGAGGAGCGGGGGGAGGCCCTCCTCCTCCTTTTCTTTTGCTGCTTCCAAGAATGGAATACCCCCTCCCTCCCTCCCTCCTTCCCTCCCTCCTTCCTATTTGGAGAGTCCCATCTAGAATTCAGTGTGATTTATTCAAGTTTTGGCCTACAACTCCCAGAAATCCCAGCCAATTTACCAGCTGTTAGGATTTCTGGGAGTTGTAGGCCAAAACCATCTGAATGCGCATGCGCTGGCATACGAACTACTAACGAATTTCGTTAGTAATTAAGTTACATTTTAGAAATTTTTGGAATTTTTTGTAAGTCTTTCTATTACTAATCAAACCCCCCCCCCCATTAGATTTTTGATTTGCTATTTTTGGGTTCTAAACCATGCCTAATATCCACCCCTAGAAATTACCTTAGTTTTCCAACCCGGAAATTGTGTACATTCAAGCCATTTCCAAAGTACAGCAATCCTAGAGCAAACCAATTGTGGGGTTTCTTGGCAATATTTATGAAGAGGGGGGTTGCCTTTGCTTTATTTTGAGGCTGAGAAGAAACTCAGTGGGTTTCTATGGGTTTCTATGTCTGAGTGGGAATTTAAAACCTGCGCAATCTTAAACCATTTCACCACTCTAACTCAGTGTTTCCCAACCAGCGTGCCGTGGCACACTAGTGTGCCGTGAACGATCATCAGGTGTGCCGTGGGAAATTGAGAGTTCAATATACCAAGTTTGGTTCAATTCCATTGTTGCAAGAGTTCAGGATGCTCTTTGATTGTGTGTTAACTATAAATCCCAGAAACTGTAACTCCCAAATGTCATGGTCTAGTTTTCCCAAACTCCATCTGTGTTCACATTTGGGCATATTGAGTATTCATGCCAAGTTTGGTCCTGATCCAACATTGTTTCAGTCCACAGTGCTCTCTGGATGGAGGTGAACTACAACTCCAAAACTCAAGGTCAATGCCCACCAAACTCTTATAGTATTTTCTCTTGGTTATGGGAGTTCTGTGTGGGTAGTTTGATTCCATTCCATCATTGGTGGAGTTCAGAGTGCTCTTTGATTGCGGGTGAACTATAACTCCCAGCTGTTGAGCAAGACCTTCGTGAGTGTCTTTCTGCCATTCCTGCCAGGATATCTATGTTGTGTTCATTGAAACAGGCCCAGGTTTCACACTGAGTGTATAAATACATTAAAAAACATATTACCGATATGTATTACTGTGTTAGAGTGTCATTTTGTGTCATTTTGGTTGGTGGTGTGCCCCAGGATTTTGTAAATGTTAAAAATGTGCCGCAGCACAAAAAAGGTTGGGACACACTGCTCTAACTAGTTGGCTCCTATTTCTAGGAATGCTCCTTTTTTATTATGAGAAAAGTTTCTTTGACTCACACTTTTTTTTCCTATATAGCTCCCAAAAGCAAGACGACGTTTGTAATGGAATTTAGATTAGATGAAAACTTAACAAGAAAAAAAAAGATGTATAAAAAGGGCAAAAATAGGATTCTGGTCTTGTTAAAAAAAATGAAGCCCTGGGGGGTGCCAAACGTTGTGATCTGTACAGAGATTGCAGCCAGAATTGTAATGATTCTCAATCTGAGGATGACTGCCTACGCCATCATTTCTGTATCTGCAGGTGGCCTTGCCGGGGAGAGGGCAGGAAGCCTTGAGTTCCTTGATTAATTGCATGGGAGACAGCCGCCTCACACAGTTCCCTTCAAAGGGCATAGATAAAGGGATTCTGGAGTTTTCAGACTGAAGGCCTTGGTTCTTGGCTGGGTGTTTTGGGTTATTTACTTTTTTTATCTGTAAGCAGGAAGCCTTTCGCATTGGGTGTCTAATATGTTTGTGGAATCAACACGCTATCCATCAGCTCCCTGCTTGACTCACTCGGCTCAGGGAGATTTGCCCTTCGGAGAAGGTCTTTCATAAATGCCAAATATCAACAGCCTTTCGGGCTCAAGGAGAAAAGTTTTTACACACCTTCTCTTGTGTTTTTCAGACAAAGTTCAACAAGCAATAGTGGTGCAATGATTGGGAAACATAACCAGCCACCCTTCCTTTGTGAGGTAGGATTGTTTACAGTTTGTATTGATTTTGATAGTGACGTAATACTTTTTCCTCCCAGTGCAAGCTGGGAGGAGAGGAATTTGCCTCCTCCCCTCGATTAAAGAGGAGGGTTCTGTTAGACACCAAAGAAACAAGTACTGTTACTACCAGAGTACTGAAAACAAAGTAAGGACTAAATGATAGTATCGTAATATTATTCCAAAACAAACACAGTATTAATTATGTAGAATCACAACTATGAGGGATTATACTCACGGACCATATAAATCAATCAGTCTTTATACAATCAGATTAGGGCACATCAAAGTAAGGTCATTCAAGCCCACAAATTCTTGTCAAAAGGTCCATACACGTTCACGGAATGAAATGTCCAAAATAACAGAGCAAAAGTCCCATTGAGGTCAAATTAAGTAGAAGACACAATTGTCAGTGCGTGGAGCCGATCGAAATACTATCCAGGAGCCGGGTTAACGGAAGTCGCCAGATCCTGCTCCGTTTCACGCCAATGCGCTTTATCAAAACCCTGTATTATCGTCAGGCAATCGAGGCATCCACAATTCTATAGAAATGCACAAAAGAAGCTCACGGACAGGAATTCGTTCCTGCACTACTCCAGTTTTCACTTGTATGCCCTCAAGGACAACCTGCCCTTCTCTCAATTATTGCGCTTAAAGAGGAATTGCTCCTTTGAATCGGATTACAAGCAAGCCGCGTCACGGTTGGTCCAGGATCTATCACAAAGAGGGTATCCCATGCGCTCCCTCATCAAAGCCACTCTTAAGGTGGAACAGACTTCTCGATCATCATTACTTACCCCTAAACAAAAACAACCTATGGACAGATTGGTGTGGCCCCTCACGCTGACACCCCATAGCAATCAACTGCGTAAGATAGTTAACAAGTATTGGGGTCTGGTGGCAGACATTCCTGGTTTGAACAAAACGCCGATGATTGCCTTTAAGAGGAGCCAGAACATTAAAGACCTAATCATCCACTCCACCTTTACGGAGCCCCCACTTGTCAGCTCACTGAAGCCGGGATCTCAGGAATGTGGCCACTGTAGTGCCTGTAAAAATATCAGTAAGGACAGAACTATCACTAATTTACATGCCAACACCCACATGACTGTGAAATGCTTCGCTACCTGCAATTCCTCCGGATTAATTTATGCATTAATTTGTTCTTGTCCCCGCCCATTCATTTACATAGGGCAGACTAAGCGTAATTTTCGTCTCAGAATTAGTGAACATAAATCTTGCGTGAGATCGGGCCGTCAGGACTCAATTTTATATTCACATTGCTTTGTACACAAACATGGCCCAGACGACCTTAAATTCACTTGCATCGAGAAAGTCTCAACTCCTCCACATGAAGATCTACATCGCGCACTTATACGTGCTGAAACCCGGTGGATCGTGTCCCTCTGCACAGAGACCCCACGTGGGTTAAACGAAAGTATATCCCTATCTTCCCTGCTCCTTTAATTACCTGGCCCCCGTCTGGTGTTGGAAATAATGCCTAATTGATTGACTTTTAAATTACTTGCTTTACCCCCTATCGGTGCCTTACTCCCCTGAGTTTGGCCCGTGCTTGCCGCATGACTGATCGTTGGTATGTATACCATTCATTATTTTATTTTCATTTTCCAATTGATATGAGTATATCACCATAATGCATTTTATTTTTATTTTTTTTATTGTATAATTGCCTGTATAATTGGATGTATTTTGATGAGTATTATTATGTAATAAGAGTTTAAGTACATGGGATTGAACTACTGGTTATTACCTGGACTCTTTTGTGCATTTCTATAGAATTGTGGATGCCTCGATTGCCTGACGATAATACAGGGTTTTGATAAAGCGCATTGGCGTGAAACGGAGCAGGATCTGGCGACTTCCGTTAACCCGGCTCCTGGATAATATTTCGATCGGCTCCACGCACTGACAATTGTGTCTTCTACTTAATTTGACTTCAATGGGACTTTTGCTCTGTTATTTTGGACATTTCATTCCGTGAACGTGTATGGACCTTTTGACAAGAATTTGTGGGCTTGAATGACCTTACTTTGATGTGCCCTAATCTGATTGTATAAAGACTGATTGATTTATATGGTCCGTGAGTATAATCCCTCATAGTTGTGATTCTACATAAATAATACTGTGTTTGTTTTGGAATAATATTACGATACTATCATTTGGTCCTTACTTTGTTTTCAGTACTCTGGTAGTAACAGTACTTGTTTCTTTGGTGTGTTACTGCAGCCCTGTGCTGCTTTCAATCCCATTGTAGTGAATATCAGCATGTCGGATCAATTACAACTTGAGGAGGCCTTACAATGGTCTCTACAAGGCCCAACTGGCGAAGCCAGTACCTCAGGTGTCTCTCCATCCACCACCTCGGTGCAGGAATTAATGAAAAAAGAATTAAGATTAACCAAAGTACAACTTAATGTTATGGCCCTGGCTGACTATGTTAGAAGTAGCATTATCCCCAGGGGAATGAGACTACAATTACCTCCAGGGGCCTACAACCATGAACCTACTTTTGTTGCAGCCTGGGAAGCCACACTGGATGAGGCCTCTAATAAATTGATGTTACTCTGTATTGAACGGTCAACAAAGGAAATTAACGACCTGCAAGTCGACATTAATAACATTAAGACGAATGTCGATAACCCTATACCCCAAGCTGAATTGGACAAAATTAAGAAGGAGTGTGAAACTTCCCATAATGACATCAAGAAAATTAAAATGAACAAGTATAGACGAGATCAGGGTGATTATGCCTCTAAACGTGTCTACAAATGGCAGTACATGTCCAATTTTCAACAGCAAGGTGGACGGGTTCGATTCAACAACAGTAGAAATAGTAATTATAATTCTTTTGAAGATTTGGGAAACATGTCGGATGGTTCTATGGGGTCGGGATCCTCAGCAGGCTACAATTTAAGAAGTCGAAATGCTAATCAAAACCGAGGGGGTCCAAATTTTCGTCGTGGTCGGGGTCGAAGGGGAGCAACTTAATAAATCTGTCTGATTATGAATTTTCAAAGTATGAGTTGAATCTCCTCAATAAAGGAATATCATATGTGTACACCCCGAGATGCTCTTCTTTGAATATCCGCAAGGATTTAGCAACGCTATATCGTAACATCAGATTGAAGGAACATTTTGCGTCCTCCCCTAACCCCTCATCCACCAACCCCTGTGATTCTTTCTACATTAAAAGTAATTTCGTTCCCTGTAACGTTTCGCACAGGATTAGAACATTCGAGGATGTGGTGACCAGTGAAGCCCTGAAAATTAACCATCACCGGGATTTGAAACGTGCTAATTTTTCTTTAAAAGACATTCACACTTTAAGAACTTTAGGTAGTCATCCAGACATTGTTTTCAAGCCTTCAGACAAGGGGGGCAGTTTGGTATGTTTAAGGAAACGGGACTACTTATGCGAAGTTAACAAACAATTGGCAGATACAAGATTTTACGAACAATTACCAGGGGACCCCTACCACCGGTTCCTTAAAACCATCTCCACCACGGTGTATAATGCTGCATCCCTCAATTATATAGACGCTAAGACTATTAATTTTTTAATTCACAAACATTGCCGCACGGCACAATTTTACATTCTGCCAAAAATCCATAAAAGTTTAACGGCCCCTCCCGGTAGACCTATCGTCTCCGGTTCGGACTCCATGATTTTTCCTCTCGCCCGTTATTTGGACTTTTACCTTAAACCCTACGCAATTTCAGGGGCGTCATACCTTAAGGATACTGCTGATTTCATTAACAAAATAGAGAACACCACAATTGAAGAGGGGGATTTTTTAATAGCAGCAGATGTTACGGCTTTATATAATTTCATTCCCCTGGAGGAAGCAAGGTTCATTATTCAGGATCTATGGAACACGCGCACTAATCAAACCCCCCCCCCCCCACTGAGTTTCTGATTGATTTGTTGGATTGTGTTTTTGACCTTAATTACTTTGTCTTTAATGATACCTTCTATAGGCAATGTTCCGGGGTATCTATGGGGTCACCAATCGGGCCCAATGTGGCTATTATCTTTATGAATGATCTGGAATCTAAGCATATTTACACGGACCACCCCATGGCTCGCAATTTCAAGGTATATCATCGCTATATTGATGACGTCTTTGCCATCGTAAAGGGCACCACCAATTTGGCTGAACTACAGTCCTGGATGAACTCTTGGCATGATAACATCCATTTCACGGTGAATGCAAGCACCACTGGAGTCAATTTCCTAGATGTTTCTATCTTTCCGGTGCATAACAAGTTGAAGGTAACTACTTACAAGAAGCCCACGGACAGGAATTCGTTCCTGCACTACTCCAGTTTTCACTCGTATGCCCTCAAGGACAACCTGCCCTTCTCTCAATTATTGCGCTTAAAGAGGAATTGCTCCTTTGAATCGGATTACAAGCAAGCCGCGTCACGGTTGGTCCAGGATCTATCACAAAGAGGGTATCCCAGGCGCTCCCTCATCAAAGCCACTCTTAAGGTGGAACAGACTTCTCGATCATCATTACTTACCCCTAAACAAAAACAACCTATGGACAGATTGGTGTGGCCCCTCACGCTGACACCCCATAGCAATCAACTGCGTAAGATAGTTAACAAGTATTGGGGTCTGGTGGCAGACATTCCTGGTTTGAACAAAACGCCGATGATTGCCTTTAAGAGGAGCCGGAACATTAAAGACCTAATCATCCACTCCACCTTTACGGAGCCCCCACTTGTCAGCTCACTGAAGCTGGGATCTCAGGAATGTGGCCACTGTAGTGCCTGTAAAAATATCAGTAAGGACAGAACTATCACTAATTTACATGCCAACACCCACATGACTGTGAAATGCTTCGCTACCTGCAATTCCTCCGGATTAATTTATGCATTAATTTGTTCTTGTCCCCGCCCATTCATTTACATAGGGCAGACTAAGCGTAATTTTCGTCTCAGAATTAGTGAACATAAATCTTGCGTGAGATCGGGCCGTCAGGACTCAATTTTATATTCACATTGCTTTGTACACAAACATGGCCCAGACGACCTTAAATTCACTTGCATCGAGAAAGTCTCAACTCCTCCACATGAAGATCTACATCACGCACTTATACGTGCTGAAACCCGGTGGATCGTGTCCCTCTGCACAGAGACCCCACGTGGGTTAAACGAAAGTATATCCCTATCTTCCCTGCTCCTTTAATTACCTGGCCCCCGTCTGGTGTTGGAAATAATGCCTAATTGATTGACTTTTAAATTACCTGCTTTACCCCTATCGGTGCCTTACTCCCTGAGTTTGGCCCGTGCTTGCCGTGATGACTGATCGTTGGTATGTATACCAATCATTATTTCATTTTCATTTTCCAATTGATATGAGTATATCACCATAATACATTTCATTTTTATTTTTATTGTATAATTGCCTGTATGATTGGATGTATTTTGATGATTATTATGTAATAAGAGTTTAAGTACATGGGATTGAACTACTGGTTATTACCTGGACTCTTTTGTGCATTTCTATAGAATTGTGGATGCCTCGATTGCCTGACGATAATACAGGGTTTTGATAAAGCGCATTGGCGTGAAACGGAGCAGGATCTGGCGACTTCCGTTAACCCGGCTCCTGGATAATATTTCGATCGGCTCCACGCACTGACAATTGTGTCTTCTACTTAATTTGACCTCAATGGGACTTTTGCTCTGTTATTTTGGACATTTCATTCCGTGAACGTGTATGGACCTTTTGACAAGAATTTGTGGGCTTGAATGACCTTACTTTGATGTGCCCTAATCTGATTGTATAAAGACTGATTGATTCATATGGTCCGTGAGTATAATCCCTCATAGTTGAGGGTTCTGTTAGAACCTTCTGGAAACAGGGGCGTGGCCTTCCTAGTGGAAGGCCTGCCCCCAGCAGATTCAGTCTGCGTTTGGACATTGGCCCACCACTACCACCCATCAACAATATTGACTTTGGTTGCCCGTTGGAGCATTACTGGAATTTCCCCCCCTTTCATCCTGAGTTTTGGGTGTGGGTTATTTTTGCCTATCCCTTTACTGTTTAGGGGCTAGATAGGGTGGTGGTATTTCATAAACCTCTCGGCATTACTACGCGAACGAAGATTCTTAGGAAGGACTCATCCCACAATTTTTAAAAGCGCGTTGATGACTAAAAAGGCCAATCTGAGATAGGCAAGTTCGGTTGAAGAAAGCACAGCAGAAAGTCTCCTTGGGTGATGTTGTTTCCAATTTGCGGTTCTTTCTGCGTTGTCGTTTCTCTTCGAGACCCATTTGGCGTGTCTTATCAAAAGAAGCCGGAGCATCGTGGATAGTGCGTCTCCATGCCTCCCGATGTGAGGCCAGGGTGGACCATTGTTGGTGATCAATCTAGCCGAGCCTGAGATGTCGTTTCAGGGAGTCCTTATATCTCTTTTTGGGGGTGCCTCTCTTGCGCCGACCCGTGGCAAGTTCACCATGGAGTAGTATCTTTGGGAGGCGGTGGTCCTCCACCCTAGAGACATGCCCTGCCCAGCAAAGCTGTGTTCTCAATAGCATGGCCTCAATGCTGGTGATCCCTGCTTGCTCAAGGACAGCAACATTCGTCACATAGTCGATCCAGTGTATATTTAGGGTTGTGTGAAGGCAGTGCTGATGAAAGCGTTCAAGGAGACATGGGTGTTGACGATAGGTGACCCATGTTTCAGACCCATAGAGGAGAATAGACAGTACGATAGCTCTGTACACACTGATTTCGGTGCTTTGCCTCAGGTGCTTGTTGCTCCAGACTCTTTAGTGAAGCCTTCCGAATGCACTATATGCCTTTGCTAATCTGTGATTTATCTATCAATCTTGGCATCTGAAGAGATGATGTTTCCCAGGTAGGTGAACTGCTGAACAGACTTCAGCACAGATTTGCCTATGCTGACGTGGGGATGATGGTGTTCTTCCTGTGGTGCGGGCTGGTAGAGAACTTCCATTTCCTTCAGGCTGACTTCCAGCCCAAATAGCTCTGCAGCCGTTGCAAAACAGGCTGTTAGGATAAATAGGCTTAGCGGAAAATAGATAGGGAAATCCCATAGTTGGTGTGCACCTCAGGCACCCCCTTCAGGGGTGAAGGCCATTAAGTTAAACACTAACCTTAAGGTTCAAGTTGGTGGGTGAGGTAAAGTTAAATGGCCCTGGAATGGGAAGAGGCTGATCTCAATATCTTGAGAGTAGACCTCTCGCTCATTTCCCTAAAAAGGTTGCCCTGGTTGGGTAATCAGGCAATCCAGGTGTTTCGCCCATAAATTATTTGGATGTACCATATTCTTGACTCCCCTTGAGTTAAGTTAAGGATAGTTAAATAGGTAACAATAAATAAAAGCTGCCCAATTTGAACTCAATGGAAATGTGTTTGGTCTCTTTATTTCGGGGTGGCAGGCGAATGTTCTTCATTGTGGATTATAAAGGATTTAAATCTTTTACGACTGTGAAGCCATGGTAGTCTAAATTGTCCATTATGTCACATTTTTTCATCCTTGTGCAGAGTGGCGGCAGCAGTTTCCCTGTCATTTGTGCTTTTGAATTCTTGCGTTGGGCAAGAATAGGATGGAATGCACATGGGCAAAGAAATCTAGCAGAGATATTTGAAAGCAGCCAAAGAAGTAGGATAGCAGGGGATTAAACCTGGCAAATCAGTACAGTCAGAGGGTATGATTTGACTTTAGCACAGCAGGTGCTTTAGCACAACAGGTTAATCACCAGCTGCAGCTGTAGTAAATCTTGTCAACCAAAAGGCTGACAGTTCAAAGCTGGATCAGAATGGGCTATGGTTCTGTCACAACGCAGGCCCTGACTCCACCCCGTAATCACACACACAGACAATGTCAATTAACTATTTATTAAGCACAAAAGTAAGAGCAGGTGAAAAAGGTAAAATGTTCAAAAAGTAAAGATCAAATAGTCCAAGGTAAAAAGCAATCAAGTTCAAAAAGAGTATCAAAAGCAAGGTCCATAAAAACAAAGCGAAACAAGCAAGGCAACTTAGTCCGTGTTAATCAAGGTAATCCAAAGTTCATGGAATCAACAGGGTTTCAAGGTAGTTCTTGGCCAAGGCAAGCTAACTCTAGCTTCCAGGAAGACAGCAACTGCGACGTCCTTCCAGTTCCGACGTGGCCACCAAACTGAAGAGCTTTCCCACAAAGTGCCTACTTAATTCCCTCCTTTGTGGGACCAGCGCCTTTCGAGGCCTCGCTTCCAATCTCTCCGAGTAGCCTCAAAACTCCCCCTTCGGTCGAATCTCCGCTCAGGAATGGCACCATCTGCGCCGTTATCTTCCTGGGAAACTGATTCGACCTCAGCTTCCATGTCCTCCTCAACATCTGGCGTAAACACCCGTTCATGTGAACCAAAACCTCCCGGTCTTTCATATTCCGTATCAGATCCAGAATCAGGAGTGTCTGCGTCATCAGAATAAGCCTCAGGCCAGGTGTCATCCCATTGCAGGCTGTCTGTGGGTGATGCAGATCCATCATCCCCAACATCACCTTCAGCTGGATCCAAAACAACCGGAACCCCTGGAACCGGAACAATCTGCCCCCACCCTGCCCTCCTGGCTGGGGTGGGGGCAGATTGGCCTCCTGCCCCCCCCCCCGGCTGAGATGAGGGCTGAGTTGCTACAGGTTCTTCGGTCCAGCTCCCCTGCCCACCTAGTGGATTGAAAACAGCAATGTGAGTAGATGAATAGGAACCACATTAAGCAATGATGTATTTTAGACACCTCTCTGTTGGCGCCCCCATGTTGTGGGGGAGAGGCTTGCGTACCCTAATGAAGTTGTGAGCTCTGCTGGCGGTGGCATAATATCCACCGGTAGGGCCTCCCATGCCAGGCAGGTCACAACCGAAGGGTCTGACAAAGAGCGTCAACGGGCAGGATGGGCTCTCTAGCCTTTTGGCAACTGTTCTAGGAGAAGGAAAACTCTGATTTCAAACCCGGGCAGGTGGTGCTCGTCTAACCCTAATGAACAACAGAGGGAAGTACTGCTCCACAGCAAAACCAAAACTAACCAGGAAACATGTGTCGAAAATCACATACAATTAAGTTTGTCAAAATGCAAAATGATTATATTTAGGTCACGTGAAGTGTGCCTGTGTATCCCAGTAGGCAAAATGATAGAATTCAATCATGTATATATACAATGAAGCATAACAGTATGCAATAGCAAACACAAACAACAGTTTTGTCACACAAAATATGCCTTCCGCAAGTCCGTTTGCACGCTAATTACCACAGTGCACAGCTCGGGCTGCGATTAGTCCAACTGTCCATGCAACTTCTTGTATGAGAAAACATAAACAAAGTTCTTACGATAGTTCCACAAGCCACGGTCATCTCGAGGCTCGACTACTGTAACGCGCTGTACATTGGCCTTCCTTTGTCGGCGATCCGGAAACTTAAACTAGTGCAGAACGCGGCAGCTCGCTTGCTGCTAGGAGCCGCACGATCGGCGCATATAACGCGAACTGCACTGGTTGCCTATCAAATTCCGGGTCTCCTTCAAGGTGCTAGTTCTGACTTTTAAGGCCATATATGGTTTGGGGCCAGTGTACCTGAAGGAGCGGCTTACCCCATATGCTCCCAGAAGATCACTGCGTTCAGAGGGGCTTAATCTACTTGAAGTTCCGGGCATGAAGTCTTGCAGGCTCTCCTCCACGAGACAGAGAGCATTTTCAGTAGCGGCACCTGTTTTGTGGAATTCGCTGCCGCCAGAGACACGAGCCTTGCAGGACCTGATGGCATTCCGCAGGTCCTGCAAGACCTGGCTCTTCAGACAAGCGTTTGGAGTCTGATGGCGCTTGACTGACGTCAATATCTTGTCAAACATCACCACCTCTATGACCCAGCCCTATGATCCAGCTGGTTGTGATTTTATGTCTGTTTTAATGGAATTTTTTAAGGTGTTTTAATCATGTTTATATGCTGTTTTATATGCTACTAGCTGTACCCGGCACGCGTTGCTGTGCCCTTTTTAGGAGATGCGAGAAAGTCCAATCATCCACGGTGTGCCCTCCTCTAAACTGCAGTTGGATGGAGTGTGGGTCAAGTTGGGTCTTTATTGGTCTTGGTTCTGGGCCACAGTGGTCTGTGGGGAATGATGGGTTTTGAAGTACTACAAATCCCATTTTCCATGGTGGTACTTCAAGTCCCATCATGCATGGTCGGGGCTCTAAGTGCCAAGATAGGTTACTGTAAATTCAGGCAATACACAATGTCCCAAGAGCTGAGGCCTAGTTAGAACAGCAAGTTAATGAAGCCTTACTGTCAATTCAGGCCATACACAATGTCCAATGAGCTGAGGCCTTGTCGGGAGAATCAAGTTAATGAAGTCTTACTGTCAATTCAGAGCGTAAACAGCTTCCCAGTAAGTGAGGCCTAGTTAGGGAAATCAGGTTAATGAAGCCTTACTGTCAATTTAGAGCGTAAACAGCTTCCCAGTAAGTGAGGGCTAGTTAGGGAAATCAAGTTAATGAAGCCTTACTGTCAATTTTGGGCGTGGTCTGTGATTTGAGAGGCTGGGTGAGTCTTTGGCTGCCCCGGAGGATGCTGGTAAATGTAGTTTTATTTTTACTCGTTGTTTTGGGGGCCTTTAGGTTTTGGGGAAAGTTTCTTTGCTACAAACGTACCGTGCTTGAGGCCTATTTCTGTTGGCAAATATTGTGTTTCTGCATTGTAAGGTTTCTTTGTTTGAGGTATACATCACATGACGTGAACCCATTTATATAATAGATATGCTGTTTTTACATGTGAACTGCCCTGAGCCTCGGGAAGGGCGGGTTATCAAGTCAACATGATAAAATAAATAAAATAAATAAGCAAGCATGGGCGGAAACCTGCGGGAAAAGAAGTTCCGTGGGATTACATTACCCAGAAGCGTCCCTGGTGATGTGCGCAGTCTCATGACTGTAGCAGACGGACGGTGTGGCTGCTCTCACGAGACTCAGGCAAACCACGTGTCCAGAACCAGGATGATTGCAATGATCCTTAAGGGGAAACTATACTCCGTATATTGCCAATGTGGCTGGTTTGTTCCCTTTTGTGTTTCCAATTAAATCAAGCCTCATGCAAGATGAATTAATATGCATATATGCATATATCTCCCATCCTAAGAGAAGGAAAACTCTGATTTCAAACCCGGACAGATGGTGCTCGTTTAACCCTGTAAGGCCAGCCATCTAAGAGAAGGAAACTCGAACCAAACCTATGACCTGAGGATCTCGCTGCCACCGTTCTAGCTTGCTAGGCCCCTTTGGTTTAAAGGGTGAGGCCAGTTCTGTGCACGCTGCGCTCCACCAGAAAAAATCCACTGCACAGGCTCGAAGGACACGTCCAACCTCCGAATCATCAACGCGCTTGTAGAAAACGTGGGATGAGTCCTTCCTGAATCTTCGTTCGTGAAGAAAAGCCAAGAAAATTTTAGACAAGTTTATGAACAAAGAAAACTCTTTGGCAAGGAGATGGAGCGACAGCACCCCACTGTGGCTGGAACTGAGCACAGCCTCTAAAACAGTGTTTCCCAACCGGTGTGACGCAGCACAGTAGTGTGTCATGACGGACCTCCTGTTGTTCTGCGACAAAAGCTCTCTGCCCCTTCCTTCCCCCCTCCTCCTGCCAAACTTCTGCTGCTTGGGGGAGGAGGAAGGGCCAGGCGGCGGCGAAGAAACAGAAGAAGGGGCCGGGGCACCGCCTCCTTCGGCTGTTTCCCCAGCCAGCCTCCAATCCGCCATGACTCCCGCCTCTCACTCGCTGAAGCCGCGTGGAGGAGGAGCCCCGCCCACTGAAGCCTGTCCACCGCTCATGCTCCTCCTCCTCCATGCGGCTTCAGTGAGTGAGGGGCAGGAGTCATGGCGGAGAGCGGCGCCGGGGACGGGGGCCATGACTCCCGCCCCTCACTAGCACTGCCCCCTCAAGGCTGGAGAAGCTGTGGGAGAGCTGAAGCTGGGGGAGGGGGCGGGGCATGGTGCGGCCTGGCTCCTCCCCTGGCTTCAGCACTACCAGCAGCTGTTCCCAGCAGGCCACCATCCCCCAGCCTTTCTTTATTGTGTTAGAGTGTCATTTTGTGTCATTTTGGTTGGTGGTGTGCCCCCGGATTTTTTTAATGTTAAAAGTGTGCCGCGGCTCAAAAAAGGTTGGGAAACACTGCTCCAAAAGATGCCAAATGATGAGAAAATGCATAAATATGCCTCTTTTCTGTTGTCTGTGTTGTCATTGTATAATCAGAATGGAATATTTGCCGTATATGTGTTCTGTGATCCGTTTTGATTGAGCAGGGTGGAATATAGGTAATAGGCATGGTTTAGAACCCAAAAATAGGAAATCGAAAATCTAATGGGGGGGGGGGGGATTTTTTTGTGATTAGTAATAGGAAGACTTACAAAAAAATTTCCAAAAATTTCTAAAATGTAACTTAATTACTAACGAAATTCGTTAGTAGTTCGTATGCCAGCGCATGCGCATTCCAGATGGTTTTGGCCTACAACTCCCAGAAATCCTAACAGCTGGTAAATTGGCTGGGATTTCTGGGAGTTGTAGGCCAAAACTTGAATGAATCACACTGAATTCTAGATGGGACTCTCCAAATAGGAAAGAGGGAGGGAAGGAGGGAGAGAGAGGGTATTCTATTCTTGGAAGCAGCAAAAGAAAAGGAGGAGGAGCCCCCCCCCTGGCTCCTCGCTGCCTCTCTCTCACCCCGATCCCGAGGGAGCGAGGGCCCAAGTTTGCCCAGGCTGGTCATATACCTACATTCCATGCACATGCAATAATACAGCAGTAATAACAATGGGTATAAGAAGAGGTAAAATTCAAACTGAAGTATTCTGACTGGTCCCTGCCCCATGCGGTGCAAATGGGCTCTTCTCTGTGAGCCAGGGAAAAGCCAGCGTTGCTGCTTGGGTGCACACACATACATATTCTTTGGGGGATTTGCTGCAGAATCTTCTCTATGAGCCCGGATTCTGCAGCAAATCCCCCAGAATATGTATGTGTGTGCTCCCAAGCCACAAACGCTGGCTTTTCCCCGGGCTACTGTCCTGGGCTAATAAGAGAAGAGCCCGTTTGCACCGCATGAGGAGAGACCAGTCAGAATACTTCGGTTTGAATTTTACCTCTTGTTATTGTTATTACTGCTGTATTATTGCATGTGCATGGAATGTAGGTATGACCAGTTGGATTACTTATAATATTAGGCACTTACAGTAGCATTCATTCTATTATACATTAGGTTGGTTTCTCACCCCAATACTCTTTGATGCTTTAGATCCTGGCAGGCAGGAGAGGCAGGAAGCCTGGAAAAAATGTAAACAGAGAGGTTTACTCAGTAAATCCACAAAGGAGGGCACTTCATCCAAAGTGCCCTCTTTTGCAGATTTACTTCTGAGTAATCCTCTCTGTTTACATTTTTTCCCGGGCTTCCAGCCGAAAGAAGGAGCAAGTTTAGGGCTTGCCTTGCCATAATACTTATTGGCAAGGGAGGCGGGAGGGTGGTGAGAGAGAAGGAGGGTGCCCCCCCCCCTTACGACCTACTAACGACACTTAAGAAAATCCTGGCCCCGGTTCGAAAAAGAAAGTCCACTTCCTGGTTGGCGTTCCAGGTGCGGAAATACTCAAAAGTAGCATTTCTTACGAATTTCTTACGAAACGAATCATTTTCATAACTTTTTTCTCATGCCTAATAGGTACTGTAAATAAATAAACTGCAGCAACTCCTAACATGTATGTTCTTCCTCATTCATAACTTTTGCTATCTTGAGCACACTCTGATGTTTCCAACTCTGAAACATGTGCAGAAGGCAGCTTTGACACAAACTTATCTTCTCTTTATAACTGTACAAGTAAAAGTACTTTATTCAGAAGTACTATTAAGGTCAATCCAAAGAAGAGAAGACAGGAAATATGTACAAGGAAGCATATGTTCCCGTTCTTTGTCCGTATGTGTTTGTCACTGTCACATGCACAGCATAAGAAGAGTCATGAAAAGGTACAGCTCGCCAGTCACCTGGGTTACATGCTCGCAGGTCCTCATTTATTTCAATAGCAGCAAGGCCAGAAATAGATGTATTTATAGCTTGGTCTCCGACAACCCCACTTCGTCAGAGCTAGAAGCATTTTTATCCTTCCTCAAGGTTTCTGGCTCTTGAGGAGGCTTGATCAGGACCGGACGAAGGTAAAAAATTATAGTAAGCCAACCTTTTTTTGGCACCCTCTGGGTCTTCAGTGTGGTGTTAATGGTGCGCACCAGAGCACGCATGTGCGCAAACAGTTAATTTTGCGCATGCGCTGTTGGGACCGAGCGCTTCTGGATGAAAAGGACGGGGGAACATTTTGCAGTTGGGGCGGAGCCTCCCGCCTCCGGCTGCAAAATGTTCCCTGGCTTGTCCTTTTTGGCCTCTTGGGAGTGCGTTTAGCAACTCCCTCCACCAAAAGAGCTCGGTCCCAATCGCGCATGCATGAAAGTTTTGCGCATGCGCTATTAAAACAGGGCACTCCCAAGAGGATGAAAAGGACAAGCCGGGAACATTTTACAGCCGGGGTGGAACCTCCCGCCCGTGCGTCGGCCGCTCGCAGCAATGGTGCAGCATGATGTGCTAAACCTGGCGTCCGCGGCCAGATGTGCCCTTGGCCCATTGGCGCCCTGAGGCGGCCACTTACTTTGCCTCCACTAAGATCCGCCCCTGGGCTTTTTGGTTCTAAAAAGGGGGTTCTTAATTCCTCAGATGCCTGGATTACGTTACACAATGGCCCAGTGACTCAATATGTTTTGACTGGCTACATACATTACTTAAACATCAAAATCAATTAATCTATTTTATAACAAAACAAAAAAAAAACCCCAAAAGCACACCTTGTGTGTTTTGTTTGGTACACGTGCCAAGTTTCAAGTTCTATGGACTTGAAGTAAAGGCATAGGCAATATGCGTTCGCGAAGTAATGCCAGAGATTATGATGATTATGATTATGACATGCTGCACTGTCCTTTACACACTACATTATCAATCTACTGTAATAACCATTGTTCCAGCTTGAGAAATACTGAGATTTGACATTTTGGCCAAGGTAGTTAATTATAAAAGTCCTAAATAATCAAAGGCACCTGATGGTGAAAGCTAATCACTAGCTCTAGTTAGTAGTTGGATGGGAAACCACCAATCAATACAAAGCGTCATATGCTATATTTCAGAGAAAATCGCCTGGGAAAACCACTTCTAAATATCCCTTGTTCAAGGAAACCCTACTAAATTTATGAAGTTACCAAAGATTGATAGGTGACTGAAAAGCACATAAACAGCAACATACAACTATAAACCCCTGGATTCCATAGGACAGTGTTTCCCAACCTTTTTTGAGCCGCGGCACACTTTTTACATTTGCAAAATCCTGGGGCACGGTGGATTTTGTGTCAACCAAAATGACACAAAATGACACTCTAACACAGTAATACATATAGTTAGTATGTTTTTAAATGTATTTATGCACTCAGTGTGAAACCTGAGTCGGTTTCGATGAACACAACATAGATATCCTGGCAGGAATGGCAGGAAAAACACACACGAAGGTCTTGCTCAACAGCTGTCAGTCTCTCTCTGTGTTTAGAAAAAATGTGTCCATATAGCTTCAAAGCAGTCCACTAGTCCTGTTCTTATGCATCAATACACCTCATGGAACAATAATGAGGCTTCCACCTTCAATATATATGCTCCTGTATCATTCCAGGTGGGCAGTAGATGAGTCCCTCGTGTCTAACTGGTGAACAGGAGAGTTGTTACATAGTCACTAGAAAGGTTATCACATCCAGCCAATGCCAAATGTAGTAATAGTTGGTACACATAACCACGAAAACGGCCGAAGGAGACAGCGCCCCAGCCCCTTCTTCACTGCCACCACCCGGCCCATCCTCCTCCTCTTCCCCCCGCAAGCAGCAGCAGGAGGAGTTCGGCAGGAGGGGGAAGAAAGGGGGGAAGAGAGGTTTTTCCGCGGCACACCAGGTGATTGCTCACGGCACACTAGTGTGCCGTGGCACAGTGGTTGGGAAACACTGCCATAGGATGTAAATGGAGCAACTAAAATGGAATCATAAAGCTATACTTTTGTAGCGTGTATGGGCTCGAACACCTTGTGAGAAGACACTTTGAATCAGCTTCCAAATAAGATTTTATCCATGTTAGTTAGAATCGCCAGCAAAACCTCATCAAAAGTGTAATATGGAGATGTCAAATTTCTCAAGATCATCTGTTTTCTCCATCCCTGAATTGCCAATAATCTCCTTTCTTTTCTTGGAAGCATATTCTTTAAAACAGTGTTTCCCAACCACTGCTCCGCGGCACACTAGTGTGCCGTGAGCGACCGCCTGGTGTGCCGTGGAAAACCCTCTCTTCCCCCCTTCTCTTCCCCCTCCTGCTGAACTCCTGCTGCTGCTGCTTGAGGGAGGAGAAGGAGGAAGGGCTGGGTGACGGCGAAGAAGAAGGGGCTGGGGCACCGCCTCCTCCGGCTGTTTCCCCAGCCATCCAGCCTCCAATCGAGGAAGGGCAGGGAACGGAAGCGGAAGTGGAAGCGCGCTTGTCTGGGAGTATGCGCACTAGGTCCCAGGGGTGGCAGATGTATTCACCTTCCTCCTGCGGCGGTGAAGGAAGCGAAGGAGCCAGCTGCTTCCGGAGGCGCCCTAGCTCGGCCCTGCTGCATCCCAGGTGAGGCCCCGGGGCGCCCTTCCCCTCACCCCCCCCAAGTCCCTTGGGGAGGAAGGGTCCCAAAAGGGAGAAGGGGCCTTCTTTCGTGGGGGGAAAGGGTCATGGCCTGGCAGGAGGGCGCTCAGAGGAAGGAAAGGCAGGCAGGATTCTGTGAGGGACTACCTCGCCAGCCTTCCTCAGCCTTCCTACCAAATGTCAAGGTCTATTTTTCCCAAACTCCACCTGTGTTCACATTTGGGCATATTGAGTATTCATGCCAGGGTTTGGTCCTGATCCAACATTGTTTGAGTCCACAGTGCTCTCTGGATATAGGTGAACTACAACTCCAAAACCCAAGGTCAGTGCCCACCAAACTCTTATAGTATTTTCTCTTGGTTATGGGAATTCTGTGTGCGAAGTTTGTGTCTTTCTGCCATTCCTGTCAGGATATCTATGTTGTGTTCATCGAAACAGGCCCAGGTTTCACACTGAGTGTATAAATACATTTAAAAACATATTAACTATATGTATTACTGTGTTAGAGTGTCATTTTGTGTCATTTTGGTTGGTGGTGTGCCCCAGGATTTTGTAAATATAAAAAGTGTGCCGCTGCTTTAAAAAGGTTGGGAAACACTGCTTTAAAACACTGGAAAAATTAAACAAAAGTAGAAAATTACCCAGGGTTTTGTTGTTGCTGTTGTTAATTGCTTTGGTTCTTTTTTGTTTCTCGAGTGAGTGATTTGAGTCCACACAAAATTAAAATGGATGATTCCAATTATCAGAAGCGGAAACTTCAGCGAACATGGTCTGTGAGAGGTGACACACACTGAATAGGTCATTTGTCATGTCATAAATTAGAAATCCAAAAAGCACTGGCACTTAGCTTAAGAACAGGCACCTCCATGGGCATCGTGAGCGAATGCAACCTTACAGAGTTTGGCTCAGTCCCCAGAATTAAAATCCCTTGGTATTGTAGTCCTTTCTGTTCTTTTGGAAGTCAGCAACTTTGAAATGCATCCATGTGTCTCAAAGTGTGAGCAATGCTCTCAGTCATTTCAGCGAAGCTTGTCATTAGAATGTAAAGGAAATGAAAGCATGTTGCTCAATTTTCCTATGGTGGATTCGATATGGATTCAGTCAATTCATGTCAACCCATTGCCATGGAACACTGAAAGCTCATGCTTTCATTAAACTCATTGTAATGGCCAAAGAAGCAGTGAAGACATTTTTTCAACGAAAGGTTGAATTTACTCAAGGTTAATCTATTGGGATTAACTCAGAGTTTGGAAAAGGACTTTTTACCCCTTTCAAACGTGTTTCAAAAGTAACCCATTGCCATCAATTATGACAATGCTGAAAACACGTTAGGTTACTTTTTGCATTGCTTGTTATATTGCGGCCCCTGTAGGGCCTCTTTTGTATTGCCTGATGTGCCTGGGTTGCCTGCCTGCAATCCCTTTGTATTGTTTCAAATGTGTGTGTGCAGGGAGTGGGAGGGGCTTGAGTCTTGGCGCCAAAGCTGACCTCAGCACCTTAGTCCCGCCTCTTTCTGTGGTCACCTGAGGAGAGAGATCTGTCCTCCCAGCTCATTCTGCACCAGGAATGTGGCGCAGCTGGCTAAGTGAGAAACAACGAGCAGGCTAAGGTACATGTTGTAATTGAGCCTTCGGCTACTACTACTAGTAGTATTGGGGAAGATGCTGGGTCAATAGCATCAAGCAATAGTATGGAATGGGGTGAGGCTCTGGGTGATCAAGAGTCTGCATCTGGGAGGTAAAGGGCAGCTAGTGATTCTAGTTTGGAAGAGTTGGAACAGAGAAAAAGGATCCAGCAAATACTTAGAGCCCGTTTTGATACAGAAACCTTCCAAGGTTTTCCTGGGGAAGAAGAAATGTGGTCAGAGGAAAGTGATATGGATTTAGACTCAACATTGGTTCAGGAAGTAAGGGATGTGTGTAACGAAGAGTCTAATTCTGATACCTTCTTTGGCTTTGACAGTGACTTAGACTAGCCTTCTGAGGGTTCAGAAACAGATTGGGACACTCTAAGCTTTCAACAGTGTTGGCAAGGTTGGAGGGGTGCACAGAGCACAGAAGCTGTAGGAGATGCAGCAGCTGGTGCTCATGATCAAGGAGAGTCTTCAGAAGACAGTGATGTTTAAGTGCTATATAAGAAATGGGTTTTTGGGGCTGCATTTGCGGCGGTCAAAGAGTTGATGTCTGGTTCTTGTCTCTGACATTCCTGTGTTCCTGATATCGAGTGCCTTGTTCCTGTTTCCAGATACTCTTACCAGCCGTGTATTTCTGTGGCGGGGCTTGGTCTCCGCTGAGTCTACCTCCTGATTACCTCAAAACGTCTCCTCCTTTCATCTGTCTTTCTCTTGGTCTGGACCTCTGGACTGGATTAACAACCACGCTTCTGGATTTTCCCTTCGGACTTTGCAGACGGACACCTGGTGTTTGTTTTGGGCTGTTTGCTGCTTTATTTTGTGGGATTTTTTCCTGGGATTTTTGAGGGTTTTTTGAGCTGAGTTGGCTACTTTTTGTTAGTCCTTTTTCCATTTATTGTTCAATAAACCTTTTGTTATCCCCTTTTACTTCTGGGCTTGGCTTCCTTGGTCTCTGTGCTACGACAGTACAAGTGGAACAAACACAGGTGAAAAAGAATAGGACTATAAGCAATTGTACTAAAGTTGTGGAAAGTAAATAATATGTAGATACATATATCATACACAATATACGAAATTGCAGAAGGTGGAGATTCAAAAGCAGAATCAGTCTCAGAAGCTTTACGGTGGTCAGTCCGTGTGGTCAGTCTGTGTGGGATATAAAGTTCAACTCTTTGTGAACTTTATTATCCCACACGGACTGACCACCGTAAAGCTTCTGAGACTGATTCTACTTTTGAATCTCTACCTTCTGCAATTTCATATATTGTGTATGATACACGTATGTACATATTATTTACTTTCCACAACTTTAGTACAATTGCTTACAGTCCTAGTCTTTTTCACCTGTGTTTGTTGCAGCTGGCTAAGTGTCAGTTGCATAAGATCTCTCTGACCAATAGGTCATGAGTTCGAGGCCTGCCCGGGTCGAGGTGGGTGCTCGACCTTTAAGTGTAGCCTGCTGTCGACCTTTGCAGCCCGAAAGACAGTTGTATCTGTCAAGTAGGAGATAAAGGTGCCACATTAAGTGGGGAGGCAAATTTTGACTGAATTATGAGGCCATTAAAGAACTCCAGGAACGCTGAGGAATGAGGAAGGAACAACAAGGGACGCTGGGAACACTGAGAGATGAGGAGTGCGTCAGCTCCCCCTGGTGGCCAGGAAGTTTGCCTCTGTTTGTCTATACATGTGTGTAATATGTCAAAATGTATGTACTGTACTGTACTGTGATAAATGTCTCATGTGTATATGTCATATGTTGAACTGCAGGGATTGTCTGCAAGTATGTGTCCCCTTCGGGGTGAGAAGAACGGACTATAAATAAAGTAAATAAATAAATAAAACACCTACACCTTCCCAGAAGGAACTTTTAACAATAGGTTATGAGTGCTCCGTTCTCTTGGTAGTGTAGAGGAGAAATCAACGCAAAGCGGTACTTACTGAAACTAAGTGAGAATCGCCGTGAAGTTTCAGATAAGACCCCCCCCAACTCTGATTAAACCACAATTCTAACCTTCAACGTAAATGTACTTACGTATCCTTCCAATAATAATAAAGAAAATAGTAAATGTAATAATACCAATAATAATAGAGTAAAATAATAAATGTCATAATGATGATGATGATGATGATGATGATGATAATAATAATAATACTGTTTATTTCTATTCCGCTCTTCTCACCCCGAAGGGGACTCAGTGCGGATTACAATACATATACGACAGACAATCACTGTCGGAGACGTACAGTTTTACACATAGACAGTACAGGTTACACATAGACCAGTGCTGTCCAACTTCTAACCGGCCAAGGGCCGGATTCCAGGTCACTGATGACCTGGGGGCCGCCGGCCCCGCCCCTGGTCACGCCCTGGTCACGCCCCCGGTCCCGCCCTGGCCACGCCCGGCCCCCGCTGCCGGGAAGCTTTGGGAGAGAGGGAGGAGCCACGCGGCACCCCCTCCCTTCCAAGGCATCCCAGCCACAGATGAAGCTGGCGGTTTCGCCGGCTTCAGCTGCTGCCGGGATGCCGTGGAAGGGAGAGAGGCGCCGCCGGGGGACCCCCCCGCCCGAGAAAATCAACCCGGCAGCCGCTGAAGCCGGTGCTGGCTTCCGCCGCTGCTGAGATGCTGTGCAGGGGAGGGGGTGTCGCGGACCCCCTCCCTTGCAAAGCATCCCGGCAGCCGCAGAAACCGGTGCTGGCTTCAGCCGCTGTTGCGATGCTTTGCAAGGGAGGGGGTGCCGAGGGACCCCCTCCTTGCAAGGCACCGGGGCCGGCGAGAGAGGGTAGACGAGGGCGGTGCAGGGAGGAGGAGCTAGCCCTCTTCCTCCTTCGTCGACCCCCCCGTGTCCCTCGCACACGGGCGCCGCTACAATCGGCGGCGTGGAGGGAGGGACGGAGGGGGCGGTGCAGGGAGGAGGAGCTAGCTCTCTTCCTCCTCCCTTCCCCCCCAACCTCCCCCCCCGGCCGCCATTTTTTTTAAAAAAATTAGATTTTTTTAAAAATTTTTTTAAAAAATTTAAAAATGGCGGCTGGGGGCATAGCTGGGGCCGTGCCCAACAGGCTGGGGGGCCGGATCCGGCCCCAGGGCCGCCAGTTGGACAGCCCTGACATAGACAGTACAGTGCAGTTTATAGAAGGGTTCTTTCTTGGCTGCGTCATAGGGTAACGGGACATGCGGGTGTGTGTCATACAGGGTCATCCAGATGTCACTGCTCCAATTACGTCATTGTTGTTGTTATGCGTCTTTGCATCACAAGGAGGTGCTGTTGTTCCATCCTCATGACGGGAGCCTTCTGTATTTCCCTCTTCCGCATTCACCTCGCCGGCCAGAAAGTAGGTCTGTAAAAAGCCCTTCCCCATTATTTATATAATGGTCCCCATTGGTGTTTGAACTGCTTGGGTGGGCAGTGGACTAGGCTCATATATTGTTATTAGCTGGTCATCCAAGCCAGCTCGGGGGGAATTGAACCAGCAACCCTCAGGTTGCAAGCACAGCTGTGTTACCACTGTGCTATCTCATGATGATGATAATAAATAACCTTAACCCGAGTATAGGCCGAGGGGGACTTTTTCAGCCTAAAAAAGGGCTGAAATACCAGGCTTATACTCGAGTATATACATTATTATTTTGCAACACCTTTCTGCCAAACATGGCCTTGGCCGATCGGTACTATGTAAGGTTTAACTAAGATGTGCTTTCAGATCCAGTCTGGCAATTTTCCTGTAAGGGAACATAAAAAAGGAAAAAGCTGCCAATGCTGCTCATTATCTTGCAGAATGGGCTGCCAAATGAAGCAGCCTGGGGATCATTAGAGAAGAATAATTCAGAACTTAATCTAAGTTAATAGTGTGGCCTAGGAGACTTGGTGACCCAGAGGGCTTTGGGTTGAAGGACACGAACAAGACATCCAATAAATTTATAGATGTTAACTCAATATACATTTGAAGGTTCCACAGACTCCTATGCTACGCTATGGTTTCTCAAGAGGGTGAAAAGTCTTCATATAAATGAAGCAGCATACAAATTTCAAGAGAGATGAAAAGAGAACAGAACTGTAGGAGGAACCTTAAAGTGACATCTCTCGACATTACTTCGCGAATGAAGATTCTTAGGAAGGACTCATCCCACGCTTTTTACAAGCACATTGATGACTAAAAGGCCAATCTGAGATAGGCAAGTTCGGTTGCAGAAAGCACAGCAGAAAGTCTCCTTGGGTGATGTTGTTTCCAAGTTGCGGTTCTTTCTGCGTTGTCGTTTCTCTTCGAGACCCACTCGGTGTGTCTTCTCAAAAGAGGCCGCAGCATTGTGGATAATGCGTCTCCATGCCTCCCGATGTGAGGCCAGGGTGGACCATTGTTGGCGATCAATCTGTCCGAGCCTGAGATGTTGTTTCAGGGAGTCCTTATATCTCTTTTTGGGAGTTCCTCTCTTGCGCTGACCTGTGGCGAGTTCACCATAGAGTAGTATCTTTGGGAGGCGGTGGTCCTCCATCCTAGAGACGTGCCCTGCCAAATGAGCCTCAAAAAGAAACTAAGCAACAACACTGAAACTTAAGGGGGCGCAACTATAAAAACATATATTAAAACATATACCATATTTTTCGCACCATAAGACGCAGTTTTTTTCCTCCCAAAGTAGGAAGAAAAATCAGCTGCGTCTTATGGAGCAAAGATGCAGGCAGGGAGGGGGGGGGGAGGCGCTGGAGCAGAGGGGGGTGGCAATATACTCACACTATATTGCCCCCCCCCCCTGGCGGCTCCCGGTGGCTCCCGGCTGCGCCCGCGCATGCCCAGACTCCTGCCGCCGTGTTGCCGCAGCCAGCCGGCGGCGCGGAGGAATGGGGGCGGAAGAGGGGACTCACGGGGCGGGCTCGCCACTCACGGACCCGAGGAGGAGCAGGAGGAGGGGGGAGGCCACGAGGGCGGCCCCCACGGAGACGCAGCGGCGGCAGCAACTCTTCCTCCTTCCCTCCCTCCCTCTGGCCTCTCTTCCGGGCCTCCTCACAGCGCGATGGCGAGGCCTTCCTCCCCCCCTTCCTCCTGGCAGGAGCGACGAAGGGAGTCACGAAGATGCGCCTCTGGCTTCGGCCCTTCCGCTGCTGCCGCCGCCGCTGCGTCTCCGTGGGGGCCGCCCTCGTGGCCTCCTCCTGCTCCTCCTCGTGAGTATAGCGTGAGTATATCGCCGCCCCCCTCTGCTCCAGCGCCTCCCCCCTGCGTCTTATCAGCAGGTGCGCCTTATGTTGTGCGAAAATACGGTACATATGATACATAAGAATACACTCGCAAAATGGACCACCTAATCAGTGCCTTGATGCCCAATAGGACCGATGTACAATGGGACCTAAGCACAAAAGAACCAATGCCTATTGGTCTTGATGCCCATCGACTTCTTTGTGCATCGTCTCAATGTACGCTGGTAACTTTACTGGTTTCTCATGTAGTACCACAACAGCAGCTCTTTACTGAATATGACTATGGACTTTACGAAAACTGCCCAGTTCTAATTCCTGCAGAAGTCTACTTATGATGATGTTTGTTTATTTATTTATTTATTTCTTCGAGCTTCTATATCGCCACTCCCAGAGCGGTTTACAAGATTTAGAAGAAACGACAACACACAATAAAACAACATTAATAAAAGGGTAGGGGGAGGAGGTGGGTAACAAGGAGAAGATTAGGGGGAACAAGATCTGAGTGATCTGGTTGCAACTTCAGGCCAGCCCTTAAAAGGGGGCAGCTTAGGAGTTCTTGTAAGGTCACGTCGGAGTTCTTCCTCAGTGGGAGGGGGAATATCATTCCCTCTGCGCCGTGATTTAAAGATGACATCGCTCCAGCCTGCTGGAACAACTTCTGTCCTAGGCTTGGGGCATGGTTCCTGTAGCCTGGGGTTAGTGTTCCAGAAAATCCTGGCCTGGAACAGTCTCCGAGTCCTTGAGCTGAACGTTCTCAGCCTCCTCTCCTCTTGTAGGCTGATGGCCGACTCCGCAGGCTTAGGGGCTCTGTGGTCACGGCAAGGTACTGATCTATACTGGTGCTCCGCGGGGGGATGGAAGCTCGGGACCGATGAACCTTCCTCTTCCGTCTCCGTCTCATCAGGTGAACATGTGGCCTTTGCCGCAGGTCGCTTCTGGGTCTGCGCTCCTTAGAGGTTATCCGGCCTGGCTTGGCATTTCCAAGGATGGCGTTTCCAAGGACGGCGTTTCTAAGGACAGTCACCATCTTTGACCAGTCCGCAACCACTCCCCCCCCCCCCCCCCCATGGCTTGGTGGCGGGGGCGAGCGTCTCGGGCGAAGGACAGGACCTCCGACACATCCAACTGTGCCAGCGCGTTGTGGAAGCCAGGGTGATCCGCACCCTCGCCCTGCGGGAGACAACCCGCCGGAGGCGCACAGTTCAAGTCCAGTCTCGCCATGGTCATGTTGGTCTCTGATATATTTTCAGCCAACTGAAAAAAAGCCATCATTTTCATTAGTGGCTAGAACTGCAGAGATCTAAACTGGACTTTATTTCCATGTTTTTTCCAGATAATAATAATAATACACTTTATTTATATTCCGCTCTTCTCACCCCGAAGGGGACTCAAAGTGGATTACATCACACATATGGCAGACAATCCCTGCCGACATACAATTACAATACATTGTATAGACAAACAAGTGCAGACAAACATGTGCAATTAGAATGATTTTAGTAGTTGTTCCAACATCTGTGCCACAGGGACTGCTGAAAATTGAAAGTACGTATCAACCTGAAAACATAAGGCAATCTGATCCTCTGCCTCTGGTTCTAGTCAGTTTAATAAAACTAAACCCAGAGAAGTATAAAAATACTCAAATCTTTCCTTCTAAAAATGGCAGCATAAAGGATCTTGAAGGAAGCTTTGATTTCCTTCTTTTCTGTCTTTGAGTCTCAAGTTCATGGCTCATTATAATCTTCTGCTGGTTTAGCCTACCAATCTATTCAAAGAGGGGCTTTTCCCCTTGAAAAACTACCAGATGGCCCTTTCAAGCAGGTACCTGTCTCCATACTTTTAAAATCCTCACCTTTAACAATTTCAATGTTCAAAGTGCCACCTGGTCTTTAGACACAGTGCTAGACATCATTGTCTTTTGAAGCTGAAATCTATATATATATAAGGAAGAGTCGTCATCGAACGACCGTCCTAGGCAGAGAAACCTTACAATGCAGAGACACCAAATTTGGCAAAAAAAAAATAGGCCTCAGGCAAGGAAGGTTTTTAGCAAAGAAACTTTCCCTCCCAAAACCTAGAAGGCCCCCAAAACAACGATTAAAAAAACCTACATTTCCCAGCATCCTCTGCGGCCGCCAGCGAAACCCATTGGCCAACATCAGTTACCATAGTAACGGTGGGCAAAGCCACTTAGAATGCTGAGTGATTTCAGTTGAGGGTTAAACTGCCACGGTCAAGATCTAGGAGGGAGACAAATAGGGCACCAGGGACACAGGCACCACTGACAAACACATACCCCCAGAATAACACAAAAGTAATACCTACACACAACACAATACACACATAACACAACCTTGCGTCTACTGCTCAACCCATTTGTATGCCATTCCTTCCTTCCACACAGGCATAAGCTGACCCAAAAGACAAGCCATGTCTCCTAAAAAGAACAGCATCGGACGACACACTCGCAACGCTACATACATCACACAAAAAAGGGCAGAACAAACGCCAGAACAGAAAGACACTGCACTACACTAGCTTTTGCCATCACCATAAACAAGGCTCAAGGACAAACACTACAAATCTGTGGCATAGACAGAATGCTTCTCCCACGGACAACTCCACGTAGCGTGCTCCAGAGTTGGGAAACCACAGAACCTCTACATCAACACAGCAGATGGAAAGACAAAAAACATTGTATATCCACAAGCTATGCAGAACGCCAGCAACACCACACACCCACAACTCCACAGGACTTCAACATCCCACCCACCTGAACAACCCACAACGACACAGCCATGACCCCACCAAGACCATAAGTAACATCAATTCCAACCCTTACATACTCAGACTTTCTCACATCTCCTAAATAGGGCACAGCAACGCGTGCCGGGTACAGCTAGTACAATATATTGTCATTTTTTCATGACCTTTGGTGATTCTTGAAAGGCCAGGTTAACGCACTAAATCTTTTCTTTGATCATTCTTGGGGCTATATACACATTGTATTTTTTATACATTTAAAAGTCTGGATTCCTTCAAGCTGAGGATTTGGGTGTATCACTTAAGTCTGCTTTTGACATACAACATGGAAAACAGGGGGAAATAACAGATACCTTGTGCTGAATGAGGACATGTGAAGTTTGAAAAGTAGACATTCTTTTAAGTGCATAGAAAATCTCATCAATACTGTGGTTTTGCATGTTGCAAATTTACCTAGAAAACTAATTATAAGTTATTTAAAACAGTGTTTCCCAACCAGTGTGCCGTGGCACACTAGTGTGCCGTGAGCGATCATCAGGTGTGCCAATGGAATATTGGTGCAAGAGAGAGAGAACTAAATACATGCACATGTGCTTGAGTTACCTCCAAATTCATCTACTATAGTGGCTTTATCAGTAGGAAAATTTGGTGCCCCCCCCCACCAGACCAAAACAATGTATGCGCCACATTACAGTAAAGCCTGAGCAGCAACAGCAGAATCCCTGTATTCTTCCAGATGTTGGTTTTTCTGATTTCAGCAACTCATCTGCATTCTGCGCTGATTGAATGATCCTAATTATCTGTGACTGCTATTAAGATTTGTGTGAATTGTATTAAGAATGTAGTCTTCCATAAAACTACTCTCGCTGCTCGGTAATTATTGTGGATAATTGATAGGCATTTAATAAACCAACAATTCGAAATAAACTGAAAAAGAAAAGTCAATCTGGCTCAGGAAATAAAAATGGTCATTTTAGTGGAGTGCATTTTGGGGATTGCCTGTGCTGCTCAGGGAGAATACGGGTGTTATTTGAATCTTGTTCCCCAGAAAACATTAAATTGTTTTAAAATTGCAAAAATGCTCCCCCCCCCCTCCTTGGTATTATAAGCAATAATAATAGCCATTTCTTTTTCAAAGAGCTGCTATATTTCATCCCACCAGATCACTGCGCTCCGAAGAGCTACACCTCCTGGTCATCCCAAATGTGAGGACCTACCATCTGTCCGCAACCCGCCGCCGGGCTTTCTCTGTTGCAGCCCCTACCCTGTGGAACGCACTGCCCGCCGGCATCCGTGCCACCCAAGGCCTCCTCCCGTTCAGGAGAGCAGTTAAGACATTGCTGTTCCAACAAGCCTTCGGAGTTAGCTAAACTGTAGCTCGCGCTGCCTAGCTGTCAGCCCACTGCGACTCCATTTGTTGCTTCAACTGTTCTAATTGTAATTCCATCTTAATGGTATTACTGTGGTTTATGAGTTATCTGACAATTGTATTTTACGAACTGTTGTAAGTCCCCCCGAGCCATGGGGGGGGGGGGGCACAGACAAATGCGAAATAATAAATAAATAAATAAATATTTTAATAAACTGGTTATTTATTTATCGTATCAGGAGCAAACCAAACAGTTGTATTGTGCATGTGTGCGCGTGTGTATGTATGCCCACCCCCTCCCTCCGGCTTCAGCTCTCCCACAGCTTCTCTAGCTTTGAGGGGGCAATGCAAAGCCAGCAGTGGCAGAGCCAGCACAATGCTGGCTTAGCATTGCCCCCTCAAGGCTGGAGAAGCTGTGGGAGAGCGGAACATAAGAACATAAGAACATAAGAAGAGCCATGCTGAATCGGGCCTCAGCCCATCTATTCCAGCATTCTGTGTCACACAGTGGCCCACTAGTTGTACACGGGGGATCTCTAGCAGAAAGGAGGGCAAAACCCTCACCTGCTCCCGACCCCCACAACCAGTACCCGGGGAAATCCTGCCTGCCTCCATCAACACAGAGGTGGCACTTGGATGTCCATTTCAGTAGCTACTGATTCCCTTGGTATCCATGAATCTGTCTAATCCTGCCTTGAAGCTGTCCAGGCTGACCGCTGTCACAACCTCCTCTGGAAGTGAGTTCCATAACCCAATGACCCTCTGGGTGAAGAAATATTTCCCTTTATTAGTCCTAACTTTCCTACCTTGGAGCTTCAGGGAGTGCCCCTAGTCCTAGTGTTGGGTGACAGAGAAAATATTTTTCTTTATTCACCTTTTCTATCCCATGCATGATTTTATACACTTCGATCAAGTCACCTCTTAGACGCCGTCTTTCAAGGCTGAAAAGACCAAGGCGTTGCAACCTGATTTCGTAAGGGAGCTGTTGCCCTTCTTTGTACCTTTTCCAGTTCCGTTATATCCTTCTTGAGGTGCGGTGACCAGAATTGTACACAGTACTCCAGATGTGGCCTCACCATAGATTTGTAGAGAGGCAATACAACATTTGCCGACCTATTTTCGATTCCCGGAAGCCAGGGAGGGGGCGGAGTCAGGTCGCACCATGCCCTGCCCCCGGCTTCCTCCTCCGCACGGCTTCAGCAAACAAGGGGGGAGAGTCATGGCGGGAGTCATGGCGGATTGGAGGCTGGCTGGGGAAATGGCCGAAGGAGGTGGCGCCCCGGCCCCTTCTTGTTTTTCTTCGCCGCCTCCTGGCCCTTCCTTCTCCTCCCCCAAGCAGCAGGAGTTTGGCAGGAGGAGGGGGGGAAGGAAGGGGGCAGAGAGCTTTTCTCGCTGCACAGCAGGAGGTCCGTCACGGCACACTACTGTGCCACGTCACAGCGGTTGGGAAACACTGCTCTACTGTATGTGTGTGTGTGTGTATATATATAGATAGATAGATAGATAGATGGTGACAGCGGGTAACTGAGGTTTGGGTATGTGCTGTAACCCATATCCATGGTAGTTGTGTGGTTTGACTTAGTATGTAGCCAGGGGCGGTCCTGCAGGTAGGCCAAGGAAGCGGCCGTGTGGGGCGCCATCTGGGAAGGGGCGAATTCCCCCACCCACTGGGCGCTGGCGGCAGACAGCGTCCTGGCCCTGCCGATGTTCCTCAGGCAGTGCTACGGCTGCCTGCTTTTGGGCCCTGGCCTTGTGCGCTCCGACGCCGCTTCTGGCCATGCGCGGAGGCTTTCGCGCAGGCGCAGTTACTCCGGAGCTGAACTTGAGCACAGGAGCAACTGAGCATGCTCGAAAACCTCCGGGCATGCTCAGTAGCTCCTGTGCGCAGAAGCCTGTAAGCAAAGCACTCCCTATCAAGCAGGCAGGGAGTGCTTCCCCTCTCCCTTTGTCTCCGCCCTGCCGCTGAATACAGTGACCCAATTGGGCAGGCAGGGGGCGGAGACAAAGGGAGAGGGGAGGGGAGCCAAAGGGGTATTGGCGACGTATTGCCTCCTGACAGCACCCACCAGAAGTAGCCGCCGCGCGCTGAGGCGAACTCCCTCGCCAGGCCCAATCACGTGTGAACCCTACCACACCCGACCACCTCGCCAGGCGTACGCACGCACCGGCTGGGAGCATCGAGGAGAGACAGGCGCAACTGCGCAGGCAAATAGTAATATATAATATTTTATTTTACTTTATTTTGGGTTATTTGAGTTTTATAGGAGTAATGAAAATATTTAGTAGAGGAAAATTTTATGTAAATAAATACTTTTATTTATTGTTTTGTAATAATAATAATATAATAGAATGTTATATTATATTATAATGTCAATATATTATAATATAATTATATTGTAATGTAGTATAATACAATTATGATATAATATAGTATGAGTATGTACATTTTATATACATTGATACAATATAATACTACTAATGGTTTTGTGATATTATAATTGTATATTTGTTTTACATGGGGGGTGCCAAAATAATGTTTGGGGGGGATGCCAAAATAATGTTCGCTTACCATATAAAATTACCTTAGACTGCCCCTGTATGTAGCATAAAATCTCTAATGTGGAACAGGAGAAATGTTTTTCCAGTAGCAGCCACATACAGTACTGCTATCATATGTACAAGGGGCAAGGATGTCTCCGGGGGTTCCCCGCTTCTCTGTGGGGTTCCTCAGGGGGCTATTCTCTCCCCCCTCTTATTTAACATCTATATGCGACCACTTGCCCAGCTGGTGCGTAGTTTTGGGCTGGTGTGCCATCAGTACGCTGATGACACCCAGCTTATCCTGAAGATGGAGGGCAGCCTCGAATCCGTACCCGATAATTTCCATCGTTGCCTTGAGGCCGTCACTGGATGGCTGCGAGCCAGTAGGTTGAAGGTGAATCCGGCAAAGACGGAGATCCTGTGGCTGGGTCCTCCGGGCTGTAGGGATGTTCAGCTTCCAACCCTGGACGGCGTGACATTATGTCCGTCGCCCTCTGTTAAGAGCTTAGGAGTAACCTTGGACCCCCTGTTGTCGATGGAGGCCCACGTCTCCAGTGTCAGCAGGGTAGCATTTTTCCATCTTCGTCAGGCGAGGAAGCTGGCCCCCTATTTGTCCCGGCGCGACTTAGCCACAGTGATCCAAGCCACGGTCATCTCGAGGCTGGACTACTGTAACACTCTTTACTTTGGCTTTCCTCTGACGGTAATCCGGAGACTCAAGCTGGTGCAGAACGCTGCAGCGCGACTCCTGGCAGGGGTCCCGATTGGCCACCACATCACGCCAATCCTGCGCGAACTGCACTGGCTCCCAATTGAATGCCGGATTGCCTTCAAAGTGTTAGTCCTGACTTTTAAGGCCTTACATGTTCTGGGGCCAGTGTACCTGCGGGACCGCCTTGTCCCATATCATCCCACCAGATCACTGCGCTCCGAAGAGCTAAACCTCCTGGTCATCCCAAATGTGAGGACCTACCATCTGTCCGCAACCCGCCGCTGGGCTTTCTCTGTTGCAGCCCCTACCATGTGGAACGCACTGCCCGCCGGCATCTGTGCCACCCAGGGCCTCCTCCCGTTCAGGAGAGCAGTTAAGACATTGCTGTTCCAACAAGCCTTCGGAGTTAGCTAAACTTTAGCTCACACCGCCTAGCTGTCAGCCCACTGCGACTCCATTTGTTGCTTCAACTGTTCTAATTGTAATTCCATCTTAATGGTATTACTGTGGTTTATGAGTTATCTGACAATTGTATTTTACGAACTGTTGTAAGTCGCCCCGAGCCGTTGGGGGGGGGGGGCACAGACAAATGCGAAATAATAAATAATAAATAAATAATAAATATGCCTGTTTGAAATGCTGCCTTCAAAAACAGCCTCACAGACTTGTTGAATCAGATCCCCCCCCCCTTAACTTGGCCAAGTTTTTGCAAATTAACATTTCTACTAGTGTTGCTATTTCATTGCTTGCTGGGAGCAAATCTAAGATCATAGCCTGAAATTAAAGTCATCACCTTTTAAATATCTGGCAGACTTTTTAATGTACACTTAATAATGTATTAGTTTTAATATGTTGCTCCCTTCCCAAAGTTCAGTGCAGTGGGAATAGTAATGAAAGCATCTATCTTGGCAGAAGCAGGGATTGAGAATTGGAAAATAGCACAAATGAAAGCTATATATATAATCTAACTGCAAGCAAAGAGGTTTCTTCCCCTTTAAGCCTGTCGTAAACATATCCAAGGATTTAATTCAAGTCAAAATGGAAGGTGTGGATGAGAGGGGAGAGGAGAAATGCAGTTCATTTTGTGTACATGTGCTATTTCTGAGGATGCAAGCATGTGTGAGAAAAGTCATGGTTGGTATTGGTAGAATACATTCCATATGCTAAATACGGTTTCTTGGAGTTGCATTTCCCTATTAAAAATGCAGTTTCCCACGTTTTGGGATTGACAATATGGTAGACCAGTTCGTGCCTCAGAAATCCTTGAATTTTTCTCTCTTCCCCAAAATTCACAAAACTGTGCATGTCTTTGAAAAATATACTCGGGTAAGATTGTCTCTCGGCATTACTTTGCGAACGAAGATTCTTAGGAAGGACTCATCCCACGATTTTTACAAGCGCGTTGATGACTAAAAAGGCCAATCTGAGATAAGCAAGTTCGGTTGCAGAAAGCACAGCAGAAAGTCTCCTTGGGTGATGTCGTTTCCAAGTTGCGGTTCTTTCTGCGTTGTCGTTTCTCTTTGAGACCCATTCGGCGTGTCTTCTTGAAAGAGGCCGCAGCATTGTGGATAGTGCGTCTCCATGCCTCCCGATGTGAGGCCAGGGTGGACCATTGTTGGTGATCAATATGGCCGAGCCTGGGATGTTGTTTCAGGGAGTCCTTATATCTCTTTTTGGGGGCGCCTCTCTTGCGCTGACCCGTGGCAAGTTCACCATAGAGTAGTATCTTTGGGAGGCGGTGGTCCTCCATCCTAGAGATGTGCCCTGCCCAGCAAAGCTGTGCTTTCAATAGCATGGCCTTTCAATGCTGGTGATCCCTGCTTGCTGTATATTTAGGATTGTGCGAAGACAGCGCTGATGAAAGCGTTCAAGGAGTCGTAGGTGTTGGTGATAGGTGACCCATGTTTTAGACCCATAGAGGAGAATAGACAGTACGATAGCTCTGTACACACTGATTTTGGTGCTTTGCCTCAGGTGCTTGTTGCTCCAGACTCTTTTGTGAAGCCTTCCAAATGCACTATATGCCTTTGATAGTCTGTGATCTATCTCTTTATTAATCTTGGCATCTGAAGAGATGATGTTTCCCAGGTAGGTGAACTGCTGAACGGACTTAAGCACAGATGTGCCTATGCTGACGTGGGGATGATGGGGTTCTTCCTGTGGTGTGGGCTGGTAGAGGACTTCCGTTTTCTTCAGGCTGACTTCCAGCCCAAAGAGCTCTGCAGCTGCTGCAAAGCAGGATGTGAGGTGCTGCAGAGCTGCTTCTGAATGGGCGACAAGGGCAGCATCGTCAGCAAAAAGCAGCTCACGGACTAGATAGTCTAGAGTCTTAGTGCGAGCCCTCAGACGGCTTAAGTTGAGCAAGCTGCTATCAGTACGATAGTGTATATATATGTCATCTTCTTCTTTGAGGTCTGCCATAGCCCTTTGGAGCATCATGCTGAAGATTGTATAATTGGAATGAAAATAAAAAAGCGGAAACAATATTTTTCACAATATGCAAATCAAATGGCCAGATTTGTAATAAGGCAACCCAATGTGTAGGGAAAGTGGCTAGATTAGGGGGAAGCAGCAAAAATTTATTCTTGGACCTGCTAACGTTGCCCATTTCTAGTATAGGAGAAAGATGCAATTAAAAAGAAACCCCTAATAAGCTACTAAATCATGATACCAAATCTGAATTCCCCTCTATTTACACAATTGGAAATGTACAAAGGTGTTTGGAGATCTGACTTGACTGCTTTAGCTTTCATTTTTATTTATTTACTAGCTTGGGGACCCGGCGGTGCCCGGGTTATTTGAAAAAGGCATTGTGTGCCAAGGTTGTTCCTTATCAGATGTTAATGTGGCTCACAGTGGTCTCAGGAACTTAGTGAAGGTACTGCAAGTCCCATTGGCCATGGTCCTTCCCCCTCCAAACAGCACCAGGATGTAGAGTGGGTCATGGGGGCTCTGTGTGTCACATTTGGTCTTGATCATTCTTTGGATGAGGGTTGCAGCAGTTTCGGAAGGTGAGGGAAGGTATTTCAAGTCCATCTGTGGTCCATCCTCCTTGAAACAGCACCAGGGTGTAGAGTGGGTTAAGGGGGCACTGTGTGCTAATTTTGGTCTGTATTGGTCATTGGGTGAGGGTCGCGTTGTGAAGTGGGCAAGTTTTGTCCTGATCCGTCATTGCTGTGGGCCGCAGTGGCTTACTGCCGGAGGCCTTTCCTTTTTCCTCTGAGTCACTTTAGAATGTTGGAATATGGATGACCAATCGGAGTCCTTTATGCAAATACCATTTCAGTGGCAACCAATCCCCTCTGTCTGGGGCCGTAGAATGTTGGCGTTCTGAGGCTGGCCAATCAGAGCCCTTTATGCAAATAATCCCACAGTGGCAGCCAATCGAAATGCTGGCACACACATATTCCTCCCACCGCACCACCCACCGCCTGCAAACACTGACTTTTATTATATACATAGATTTATTTATTTCCAACATTTCTACCCCGCTCTTCTCAACCCCCGAAAGGGGACTCAGAGCGGCCTAACAAAAGGCACAATTCGATGCCAGCATAATAAAATACAATATGAAACCAAAAACATATAGCATTAAAATACATTAAAATACAATTAACATTAACACATCATACACATTCTCTTCACTAGTCTCCATTTTATGGATCCTTGCATTAGTTAAATGTTCCTGTTCAGTAGAACCACAGATAATCATGTTATATGCACTGTCCTGTGAGTTGGGCACAAGACTATCTATTATTATCTCTTACAAATCTTCGTAGAAAATCCTAATTGTTTAGGGAAAAGCAAGACACATCTCAAGGACATAGCCAGATTCATTTCACATTGCAGGATCTTGTAAATCGTCCATTAAAATGCAAGCTTTGCCCGCACATTTTCCAGTCCGTTACTAAAGTGTCACAGAAAGCATTATACCTTTTTGCCTGGCAACCTTGACAGAGATCCTGATAATGAAAAACTTTCTGACCAATCCATCTTACAGGTTGTCAGCTGGCAATACATGCAAATGCATGAAATAGCTTGCAAGATAACCTTGGTTCTGTTCTGGCATTTCCTGACATTTTAGTCACTAGTTCCAACTATAATAAAACACTGAATTCATGGAGTTTACAGACATATTATTTATTTATTTATTTATTATTTCACATTTGTCTGTGCCCCCCCCCCCCCAACGGCTCGGGGCAACTTACAACAGTTCGTAAAATACAATTGTCAGATAACTCATAATAACTCACAGTAATACCATTAAGATGGAATTACAATTAGAACAGTTGAAGCAACAAATGGAGTCGCAGTGGGCTGACAGCTAGGCAGTGCGAGCTAAAGTTTAGCTAACTCTGAAGGCTTGTTGGAACAGCAATGTCTTAACTGCTCTCCTGAACGGGAGGAGGCCCTGGGTGGCACGGATGCCGGCGGGCAGTGCGTTCCACATGGTAGGGGCTGCAACAGAGAAAGCCCGGTGGCGGGTTGCGGACAGATGGTAGGTCCTCACATTTGGGATGACCTGGAGGTTTAGCTCTTCGGAGCGCAGTGATCTGGTGGGATGGTATGGGACAAGGCGGTCCCGCAGGTACACTGGCCCCAGACCATGTAAGGCCTTAAAAGTCAGGACTAACACTTTGAAGGCAATCCGGCATTCAATTGGGAGCCAGTGCAGTTCGCGCAGGATTGGCGTGATGTGGTGGCCAATCGGGACCCCTGCCAGGAGTCACGCTGCAGCGTTCTGCACCAGCTTGAGTCTCCGGATTACCGACAGAGGAAGGCCAATGTAAAGAGCGTTACAGTAGTCCAGCCTCGAGATGACCGTGGCTTGGATCACTGTGGCTAAGTCGCGCCGGGACAAATAGGGGACCAGCTTCCTCGCCTGGCGAAGATGGAAAAATGCTACCCTGCTGACGCTGGAGACGTGGTCCTCCATCGACAACATGGGGTCCAATATTACTTACTAGGCTTGTTTGATTTTTAAAAATGGTTCAAAATTCATTTCGGATGTAGGGGGCGCCGGTGTTTCAAATGTAAAGTCAATTCCGATTTTCACCAAAAAATTTTTCGAAACTTTTCAAAATTTCTGAAACTTCCAAATCCTTCATTAATGGTTTCAAAGTGTTATTTCCTGTTTCATTAGATGGTCTTTACTTTGAAAGTAGTTGTTTTACTCCAGAAAAAAAGGGGGGGGGAAGCAAAGGGAAGACATCCATCCACTCTGGTTAAAACCACTGGGAAAGGAAAGGAATCCATCCTCACTGGTCTAAACTGACACGGATCCATCCCATCTACACTGGTTTAAACTGACGCGGGAGAGAAAGGAAAGGAATCCATCCACACTGGTTTAAACTGACATTTTCCCTTCTGTTTTTCTCCCTTCCCTTCTCCTCTTTCCTTATCTCTCTTCCTTTCCCCTTTTCTTTTCTCCTCCAAATCCCAGCCCGTTCAGGAAAACATTGGGGGGGGGGGTCCTGTTGTAACTCAGATGCCAATTAGAGCCAAGCCCAGATGTATAAGGGGGTAACAAAAGGTTTATTTTACAAGGAATGGGAATGGGACTAACAAAAAATTAGCCAAACTGGCAAAAAAAACACAAAACCCAAGGGAAGCCCAAAAAAAGCACTGCAGGAGAAGCCAAGACAAACTCAGGGATGTCCTCTGCGACGTCCTTGGTGTGGATGATCCAAAATGCATAGTCTGTAACCAGTCCAAGGTCAAGGGCAGGAGAAATGATGGAGGAAAACGAGGAGACAATCCAAGGTCTAACAGGAGCTAAATGTACAAAGATGACACACATCGTAATCTCCATAAATCCCATTGCCATCCTCCCTCCGCAGTAATACAATGCCAGTCTTGCAGCTTGAAACTCACAGAAGATCCAGTAGAGACAAACGCTGCCACTAGGAAACACGGCTGTAGCTGAATAGAAAGCAAAACATTGAAACCCACCTATCCCAAACTGCAGCCAGAGCAGCAGCAGCATTCCAGCCCCAGAAGGTGGCAAAGAAAAAAACCTTAACTCACGAGTAGTCAGGAACACGATACCAGCTATGAGGATGTCAAGGTAACAGGATGGCAAGATAAACAGGGCGCCAAGGCAACAGGACACCAGACACAACTCCTTGCCTGCCGCTAGGGGCCTGTTTCCCAGACCCACAATTTATACACTAAAGGTCAGATGTATCAGAGTCACACCCTTCTTGATTAAGTGAAACAGCTGCCTGCCTTTCAGCGTCTCTCCAAGTCTCCCAGCGTCTTTCCAAACTTAGTGTTTCCCAATCATTCCCAGAAGTATCAGAGGGCCAATCTTTGTCACTGTCAAACCCCATAAATGTGTCACTACTGGAGTCAGCATTACATATATCCCGAACTTCTTTTACCAATGTTGAATCAAGCTCAGTATCACTTTCACCTGACTCCAGTTCCACATCTCCAGGAACACCCCCAAATGACTCTGAATCTGCAAAAGCTGTAAGTTCCTGCCGAATCCTTTTCCTCTGCTCTAACTCTTCAGAGCTGGAATTGCTTACATTTCATTTCCTTCTCACTCCAGCGTCTGAAACCTCATTAGACTCTCCCAACTGCATTCCATTCTCAGCTGGAGATAACTCAGCATCTACTACAGCTCTGCTATCAGGCAACGCCGAGTCCTGACTTACAACAGTTCCCCTGGGTATGTTGTTACCTTGCAAAGCGATGGCGTGGCACCTTTCCAACCCAAGCTGCCTAGTCCCTTCCCGTTCGCGTCCCTTCACGTTCGCGTTCCCGGCTGCCGTGCCGAAACTCCACCCCTTCGAGGTGGTTTCCCCTCATTGGCTGGAGGCAAGCATCCCAGCATGCAAGCTGCTGCTTGCCTCCAAATATTGGGTCTTTTCCGAATCACTTCCTGAGTCGGAACAAAGAAGGCGACAGTGGCTTCGAAAGGGCAAGGATACTTCCGGGTTCCCAAATTGCTTTGAAATTGCTTCAAAAAGGAATTTGATCCGAATTTAATCCGAATTACGAAGATACCGACTGGACCTAACCATGCCTATTATTTACCATTCAATAATAGATTAAATGAGCTTACATGTTATAGTGATTTGAGCATTGGACTAGGATTCTAGAGACCAGGGTTTGAATATCTGCTCAGCCATGGAAAGCACTGTGCGACCTTGGGCAAGTCATCAAATTGTAGTTAGATTTAGAGTTTGAAACAACTACAGTTTCCACAATTCCTCAGTATTTGTTAGGGTTTCTGGGACTTCCAGTTCAACATCAAGAAGATCATGTTATTCCAAACCCTGAATTGGGTCAATATAGCCTCATGTCTAATGTAGCTGTTCTCTCAGTATTCAGCCTGGATTTCATTTACTTTGATAAGGTGGAGGAGCATAATTCTCTCTTATTGACCTTAAGGACTCAGTATTTCCAAAAGAAAATCCAGTGGATGATTCTGTAGAAATTTTTCCATCTAGTTCTGGGAATGCCATAACTATATCCCAGATTCTTCCCTTCATCACCTTAGGGCAGTGCTTCCCAACCTTTTTTGAGCCGCGGCACACTTTTTACATTTGCAAAATCCTGGGGCACACCACCACCCAAAATGGCACAAAATGACACTCTAACACAGTAATACATATAGTTAATATGCTTTTAAATGTATTTATACACTCCGTGTGAAACCTGGGCCTGTTTCAATGAACTCAAAATAGATATCCTGGCAGGAATGGCAGAAAGACACAAAGTTCCCACACAGAACTCCCATAACCAAGAGAAAATGCTATAAGAGTTTGGTGGGCATTGACCTTGGGTTTTGGAATTGTAGTTCACCTATATCCAAAGAACACTGTGGACTCAAGCAATGTTGGATCAGGACCAAACTTGGCATGAATACTCAATATGCCCAAATATGAACGCAGATGGAGTTCAGGGGAAATAGACCTTGCCATTTGGGAGTTGTAGTTGCTGGGATTTATAGTTCCCCTACAATCAAAGAGCATTCTGAACCCCACCAATGATAGAACTGGGCCAAAGTTCCCACACAGAACCCCCAGGAGGCAAGAGGAGGTCTCTACTTGGGGAAAGGGAGGCGGGCTTTCCCAATGCACGGAGAGGGAGAGACCAATGCACGGAGAGGCAGACGACACTAAATTGTTCAGGGTAGTTAAAAATGAAACTGATTGTAAAGAGCTCCAGAAAGATCTCTCGAAATTGAGTGAATGGGCAACAAAGTGGCAAATGCATTTAAACCTAAACAAGTGTAAAGTCATGCACAACGGGGCAAAGAACCCCAACTACACCTACCAATTGATGGGGTCAAAGCTTTCCGAGACAAACCAGGAAAGGGATCTTGGGGTTTTGGTGGACAGCTCAATGAAGATGTCAACCCAGTGTGCTGCAGCAGCGAAAAAAGCAAATTCTATGCTTGGCATGATCAGGAAGGGAATCGAAAATAGGTCGTCAAATGTTGTATTGCCTCTCTACAAATCTATGGTGAGGCCACATCTGGAGTACTGTGTACAATTCTGGTCACCGCACCTTAAGAAGGATATAACGGAACTGGAAAAGGTACAGAAAAGGGCAACAAAAATGATCCAAGGGATGGAGCAGCTCCCTTACGAAATCAGGTTGCAACGCCTTGGTCTTTTCAGCCTTGAAAGACGGCGTTTAAGAGGTGACTTGATCGAAGTGTATAAAATCATGCATGGGATAGAAAAGGTGAATAAAGAAAAAATATTTTCTCTGTCACACAACACTAGGACTAGGGGCACTCCTAAAGCTCCAAGGTAGGAAAGTTAGGACTAATAAAGGGAAATATTTCTTCACCCAGAGGGTCATTGGGTTATGGAACTCACTTCCAGAGGAGGTTGTGACAGCGGTCAGCCTGGACAGCTTCAAGGCAGGATTAGACAGATTCATGGATACCAAGGGAATCAGTAGTTACTGAAATGGACATCCAAGTGCCACCTCTGTGTTGATGGAGGCAGGCAGGATTTCCCCGGGTACTGGTTGTGGGGGGGTCGGGAGCAGGTGAGGGTTTTGCCCTCCTTTCTGCTAGAGATCCCCGTGTACAACTGGTGGGCCACTGTGTGACACAGAATGCTGGACTAGATGGGCTGAGGCCCCATTCAGCATGGCTCTTCTTATGTTCTTATGTTCTTAAATAGACAACGATTGGGGAGGGGGGGGGGTGTTTGTAATTTTGTGCCTTTGTCGAGGTAGGTTTCTTAGGGTTTTTATACTTCAACACACTAGACTCTCCCCCCCCCCTTTTCCTGGAGGTTCCAATTTCCCACGGCACACCTGATGATCGCTCACGGCACACTAGTGTGCCCCGGCACACTGGTTGGGAAACATTGCCTTGGGGATCAAGATACAGAGATGTCAGGTCGATGCTGAAGTGCTGTTTTTATTAATTCAAATCAATTAGAAAGTGGTAACAATGCTACTCCTTTAATGTGCATGCCAAGTTTCAAGGGTCTAGATTTTATTTTTTTTGAGTTGTTGCTCTGAAAAGCAGACTGTGTTTTTAATTTTTTTTTTTAGAATATCTAAAATTATTTTACATTGTTTTAAATTGTAATTTTTTAAAAAAGATTTAAATAGATAAAGATAGATAGATGGACAGACAGAATTCTATTGAGAGCCAGTGTGGTTTAGCAGTTTGAACATTGGACTCTGGACTCTGGTGACTAGAGCTTGAGTTCTGGGGCTGAGAGCCACACGCTCTCAGCCCCAGAAAACCATGTGATAGGTTCACTATAAGGATCTTTTCACACTGGCCCAAAATTGGTGGCATGTGCTGGTTTAGCCCAGGTCATCCATGGAGCCTGCCAGCTCCCATCAAATGATGTTGGCACAGCTCCATGGGTAAAGCAGAGTGGAGCTGGCACATGGCAACACAGGAGGCTCCTATGTTTCTTTATTTATTTGTTTGTTTGTTTGTTTCCTTCATTTGTATTCCGCCCTTCTCACCCTGGGCGGATTACAATGTACACATTACATTTAGACACACAAACACACAAGACAGAGGCAATTTAACATCTGGCCACCAGGGGGAGCTGTCGCACTCCTTCATTCCTCAGCGTGTTTTCTGGAGATCTTTTTTTATGGCCTTGTAAATTAGTTAAATTTAGCCTCCCCACTAAGTGGTACCTTAATTTCCTACTTGACAGATGCAACTGTCTTTCGGGTTGCAAAGGTTGACAACAGGCTACACCATAGGTCGAGAGCCCACCTCGGCCTGGGCAGGCCTTGAACTCATGACCTTCTGGTCAGTAGAGGTCTTGTGCAGCTGACACCCAGCCTGCTGCACCACATTCCCGGTGCTGTCATTGGAATCCATGGGGGGAAGTCACACACTCTATGCACACTTCATGCTTCTCCCCATGGGATTGCCCTCAGCTGAAGCCAGGCGATGTGGGGTGTGGGGCACCTCCTGACAAAATGGAGCAACTCCAGTGGCCATATCACATGGTCATAAGTTGGAAATAACTTGAATGCCAACCAGGGCCGTAGCCAGGATTTTGTTTCGGAGGGGGCTGAGTTTGGTTTGGGGGGGCTGAGACTGGGTGGAAGAGGGTCTACCCTAGCAAACCTTTTGTATTGTTATCTCAATAACCCCATTAATGTGGGATATAATGAGCATGGTGATCAGATAATGATATGAATAAACATAACAGTTTAAATAATGTACCAGTAAGGCCTTTTCGCGGACCACCCTGAGAATTTCGGGGGGGGGGGGCTGAAGCCCCCTTAGCCCCCCCTGGCTACATGCCTGATGCCAACAAACAACAATAACAACAGGAATCAATTCCCTGCAGATCTTAGTGTGGCTATGATCATAGAGCTGTGGGTGGGATACAAGATAGTATTCTAAAACAATCATACTCTATTTCCATCATGCCTTCTCAGTATATTTGTTCCTGTTGTAACATTTGTTGGCACTTGAACAAGCCTTGTTATGTGAGAGAACTGAGATTTCAGACAAACACATCATTAATTGAAGCAAAATTTGTGTTGTTTTGTCAATGAATTTGCCATGTTTTGCATGTCTACTGCTCTTCCATATAATCTCAATCACTGATATTATTCCGCTAGGTTGGAGAAAGACTTGGACACAGTGACTGATGCATTGCCAATTGCTTACAGCTGTGTTTACTGCCCAGTTCACACAATGAGCACACCCAGAGGAAAAATTAAAAACTCAAATAGACACCCTGACATAGTGGCTGCAGGCTTTATATTTAAATACATTGAATGTCTAGGTCTGGACTAAGAAGTAGGGATCAGGACTGAAGTGGCTACTGACAGGGGCGGTCCTACAAGGTAGGCCAAGTAGGCGGCCGCCTAGGGCGCCATCTGGGAAGGGGGCGCCATCCTGGCCGCATGGGGTGCCATCCTGGCCCTGCCGATGTTCCTCAGGCAGCGCCGCAGCTGCCTTCTTTTGGGCCCCGGCCTTATGTGCTCCGACGCCGCTTCTGGGCATGCGCGGAGGTTTTCGCGCAGGCGCAGTTGCTCCAGAGCTGAAGTTGAGCGCGAAAACCTCTGCGCATGCCCAGTAGCTCCCTTGTGCAGAAGCCTGTAAGCAAAGCACTCCCTATCGGGCAGGCAGGGAGTGCTTCCCCTCTCCCTTTGTCTCCGCCGTGCGCGCGTTTGCGGGGAAGGAGAAAAGAATCAGTGAAGGAAGTGTAAGTGAAGGAATGAATGAAGGGCTTTCCTCCTCCTCCTCTGCGACCTCTTCTCTCCCTCCTTCCTTTCTTCGGCTCTATTTCTGTCTAGGCCTGAGGGGCCTGAGGCTATGAGGAGTTGTGGGAGTTGGAGTCCAAAACACCTAGAGGGAGGGAGGGCCCAAGTTTGCCCAGGCCGCGCTGCCTGTATTCGACCTCATTTGAACATTTTGGCTGTTTTTCTATTTACATTTACATTGGGATCCTAATTTTGGACTTATGGGAGACTCCTATGAATTATGAGACGGGTGATAGGTAATATATTCTGATTTTGATGCATTTACATTGCATTTCTTGTTGATTATTATACAGTTCTGCTTAATATTGTCATACAATATAATAAAAATACAATATAACAATAGAATAATGATATATTTTATATTACATGTAATATTACAAACAATATTGCAGTATAGTGGTATTGTACAAAATAGTAATATATAATATTTTATTTTACTTTATTTTGGGTTATTTGAGTTTTATAGAGTCATGAAAATATTTAGTAGAGGAAAATTTTATTGAAATAAATAATTTTATTTATTATTTTATAATAATAATATAATAGAATGTTATACTGTATTATAATGTCAATATATTATAATATAATTATATTGTAATGTAGTATAATATAATTATATAATATAGTATGAGTATGGTATAATATATTGTATATACATTGATACAATATAATACTACTAATGGTATTGTGATATTATAATTGTATATTTGTTTTACATGGGGCGGGGGCAAAATAATGTTTTTGGGGGGCACCAAAATAATGTTCACCTACCATTTAAAATTACCTTAGACCGCCCCTGGCTACAGAGAACATGGCAAATCAAAATGGAGATTGACACATCAAGTAAGGAGTCAAGTTGAAATCTTTGCAATTGGGAGCAGAGCCCTGAAGACGCAGGTTCACCATTTGGGAGTGTTCCTGGACTCATCGCTGAACCTGGAACCCCAGGTCTCGGCGGTGGCTGGGAGAGCTTTTGCACAGTTAAGGCTTGCGCGCCAACTGTGCCCGTACCTTGGGAAGTCTGATCTGACCATGGTGCTTCATGCTCTGGTTACGTCCCAAATAGATTACTGCAATGTGCTCTACGTGGGGTTGCCTTTGAAGACTGTTCAGAAACTTCAACTAGTCCAATGAGTGGCAGCCAGATTGCTCACTAGAGCAGCATACAGGGAGCATACCACCCCTCTGTTACATCAACTCCATTGGCTACTGATCCATTTCAAAGCACAATTCAAAGTGCTGGTCTTGGCCTATAAAGCCCTATACGACTCCGGCCCAGCTTACTTCTCCGAACGTATCTCCCTCTACGTTCCGCCTCGTGGCCTAAGATCCACCAGGGAGGCCTTGCTCTCGGTCCCAGCAGCTTTGCAAGCACGGCTGGGGGGGACGAGGGACAGGGCCTTCTCTGTGGTGATCCCCGCCTATGGAACTCGCTCCCCAGCGAAATTAGATCGGTACCCTCCCTTCTTTCTTTCAGAAGAAAACTGAAGACGTGGTTGTGAAACCAAGCGTTTGGCTAATTGGATATAACGGCACTGAATATTGAATCTGAGCTCTTGTGATTGTTGTAATGGAAAAGGCTTTATGATTGTATAACTAATGTTGTTTTTAACCTATGATATTTGTATGTTTTTATCTTGTTATTTTAATTGTAATTTTATTGCAGCATCGAATCGTTGCCAATGTTAGCCGCTCTGAGTCCCTACAGGGGTGAGAAGAGCGGGGTAAAATGTGGTAAATAAATAAATAAATAAATAAAATAATAAATAGCACCTAATCCAGTGTTTTTCAACCTTTTTTGAGCTGCGGCACATTTTTTCCATTTACAAAATCCTGACACAAAATGACACTCTAACACAGTAATACATATAGTTAATATGCTTTTAGATGTATTTATATATTCCTGACTGTGAGAGCTGTTCAGCAGTGGAACTCTCTGCCCTGAAGTGTGGTGGAGGCTTCTTCTTTGGAGGCTTTTAAACAGAGGCCATCTGTCAGGGGTGCTTTGAAGGCAATTTTCCTGCATATTGGGTGAAAGAGGCCCACAAGGTCTCCTCCAACTCTAGGATTCTATGAATCTCTGGCTACTCCAAAGGGATTCCAGCCTGTGAAGGCCAGAGAGCAGAGCTCCAGAGGCAGGGAGGGAAAGGAAGCCCGGAAGTCAAGAGGCAGGACTGAGCTGTCTGGCTCTTCCGAAGGGATTCGAGTCTCTTATGGTCGGATATGGGAGCTGAAGAGGCAGGAGGGGGGGGCCAAACACAGAGGAAGAAGAAGAAGAAGGCAAGAGGCAGGGCAAGGGTATCTCTGGAGGAGAGGGGGAGGGGGGGAAGGGAGGTAGACCTCACCACCTCCGAGGAGGCTAGTCATAGATGCAGGAGAAACGGCAGGAGAGCGTGCTTCGGGAAGGGAGGGAGGGAGGGAGAGCTGGGCCAGGCCGCTCACTTGCTCTCTCCTCAAGGCCACGGAAGAGGCGGCCCTTGGCTGGCTGGCAGGCAGGCAAGCAGACGGGCGTGTTCGGGGAGGCCGCACCACCCCTTTCTTGGCCCCGGAGGGGTTACTCTACCCCTCTCCGCCCCTAAGGCCACTTCCTCCCATCCCTCTCCTACCACCTCTTCCTTCCTTCCTTCCTCTTCGCCCGCCTCTGCCTCGTCAAAATGGTGGCGGCGGCGTTTGCTGCAAAGGGGTCGGGGTCAGAGCGACGCCACTCCCTCCCTCTGGAGAAGAGGAGGCTAATGGAAAGCCAAGGGATGGGGCCCCTGCTCTCCCGATTGGCCGCCCGCGAGGTTTGTCACCGGCTGCCACTTTTGGCCCCTCCCCTCCGCCGGGCTCATTTCCATGCTTAAAGGGACAGAGGCCAATTTCCCACGGCACACCTGGTGATCGTTCACGGCACACCGGTTGGGGAACACTGATCTAATGGGTTAAAGACCGACCCTGGGAGACAGAATCTAAACTTGGCCTCTCATTTTACAGTTTCTAATTGGCAGACCTTTTGCAAACCCTCCAACATTTCACAGATGAAAACCAGAGACTCTGCAACACCAGCATGTGGTCAAGATGGCAAGACTTATAGACGAGAAAAAGCCCTTGAACAAGGAGAGGCTGCAGGCATTTGCTTTTCCCTGATCCTTCAAGGAAGGGTAAGGATTTATCCCCTCAACTCTTCTCTTTGCCACCTGCTAGCTTAATTGAATTTGAATCAACTGAAGCAAAACAAGGAGTGAAAACTGTGATGATTTCAAAGTAACTTAAAAATGAAGTATCAGAGGATCAATGTGGAGTATGTCCATACCAAACTGGGACAGTTAGGGGGTGCTTTTTGTAAGGGCAAAACAAGGCTGATCTTTAGATGTTTATATACTTTACCTGATTTGACACAGTTCTTCTAGCTATCCATACTCCAGCTGCTAACTTATTCCTGCTTGTAAATTAGGCTTATTCTGGTTTCAAACAGAGGACTGTCCTATGGCTGCAATTACAATTTATTTATTTATTTATTATTTACTTTATTTTTATCCCGCTCTTCTCACCCCGAAGGGGACTCAGAGCGGATTACAGTACACATACTTAGCAGACAATCCCTGCAGTTCAACATATGACATATAAACATGTGACATTTACCACAGTACAGTACAGTACATACATTTTGACATATTACACACATATATAGACGAACAGAGGCAAACTTTCTGGCCACCAGGGGGAGCTGACACACTTCTAATCTCTCAGCATTTTCCAGCCTCCCTTTGTTGATTCTTCTGCATTCCTCAGTGATTCCTGGGTTCTTTTTAATGGCCTCATAAATCAGTCAAAATTTGCCTCCCCAAATTGGTACCTTTATCTCCTACTTGGTAAATGTAACTGTCTTTTGGGCTGCAAAGGTTGGCAGCCGGCTACACTTAAGGTCGAGAACCCACCTTGACCCGGGCAGGCCTCAAACTCATGACCTACTGGTCAGAGAGATCTTATGTAGCTCACGATGATTTCACTGTATTGGTACTTGAAAAGATCCATCCCCAGCCCCATTGCAATACCAAATGCCTCCTTCTGCAGCACAAAAGTAAATGGATTGTAAATTTACAATGTGAGGCGCCGCAAGGGTTAAATGATAGACTCACTATCAGTGAACTACTGCTTTAATTTATCCACTTGGATTCCCATCTGTTTAAACGAGGCCCTCCCCAGTTAGTGTGCTCTTGGCGCGGTATCAACAGATATCATCAGCATCTGTGGTGCACCTGCTACCTCACGCTTGGGTATGTACCTCCCTTTGCTCTCAATATAATACCTTAAGACTGTTCCCAGATGACCCCTGGCTGTTCCCATGTAGAAGCGTTCCTTTATAATCCTTAACATAGATGTTACTATATAATTTTTACCAATTCTCTAGTGCCGCTTTGGCTGCGAGACGGTCACGAGAATTCGCCATACAGGCCACGCCCCCGGTCCTGAGGAAGCCCTTCGGGGAGAAACGAAGGCGCGCAGGATTCTATCGATTCGTTGACCGTTGGACGTCCTCCTGGGAGTGTTAAATATAGAGGGACATTGAGACTTTATTTTGCCTATATTAAGTAAGATTTAAAAGATTTCCCCTATGCTTGGAGTGACGTCCGGGACTGTGTCCTTATTTGATTGTGTCATCGGCTTTCTTCCGCCCATTTCTGCGTCTCCGCTCACTTGCATATGAGCCCACTGACCGCTTTTGCGTGAGCTATATCTATGAATGGTATTTACCTGTATATGTTTGTATATATATAATGTGCTCTTTTGAATAACAAGATTTATGACCTAGAGACAAAGTTATTGTGGATTTTGAATTATTTACATTGGATCATTTACATTGTGTTTTCGCTCCTTCTCCTATGCAATGTATTCGTGGGACGCCAACCCCCCTTCTTTGTACTTAGCCAGCTGCGCCACATTCCCGGCGCTTGAAGATTCTTCTCTGGTAAGTAGAACACAGAGCCACATTAGTCTCTGCTTCAGTCCTCTCCAACTCTATGGCGCTTTGTTTTTGTTGTGTGCCTTCAAGTTCTTTCTAACTTATAGGGAACCTAAGGCAAACCTGCCACAGGGTTTTCTTGGCAAGATTGTTCAGGGGCGTTTCACCTTTGCCTTCCTCTGAGGCTGAGCTTACCTCTTCCCAAATCCAAAGAACACTTTCCTTTCTGCATTAATTGAATGATGTAGCATTCGATAAACCTGAGAGGTTGCCAAACCACAAGGACTATCAGTTCAAAAAAATTAATTATGTAAAAGAACCAGAGAGGCCTATTTGTGATACCCAAAACAGCCCTACTCATGTCGCTAGGTATTTAAGTACAAAGCAGAATACTGAAGAAGAAGAAGAAGAAAAAGGGTGCTTCTTTTCTGTCGTTTGGGTTCCTTTGGAGCTCTGTTTTGAGTTCAGTGTCAAGCTTCCTGTCACCACTGCAGAAGTGTTATGCCTCTGGAGGCCAGAACAGCTATGACTTATGTGCACAGTGACACTGTGAAATCTCAGGGACCCAGCATGCTGCCTCCTTTCCCATATCTGCCACATTCTGTCAATTGGAGGAGAGCAACCACAACCTCCCTCTTCAGCATCAAGCCTCAAGTATCCCCATGGGTTTCCTCTATGACTTCAATATGATTATCCCAGTGTGACTAACTTTTGCTCTGCGATTGCAGCCATGACAAAACCCTTTCCTTCCCTTGCTCAGTGGTACGGTTGAAGAAAACTTGTATCTTCTCAAATGATCATTTGAGGATCAAAAAAGTTTTTAAGTGCTTAATTAGTACAATAGCTTATGAAGTAAGGGCTTTCTTGTGAAGTCTGACCTGACCTTTGTTACCTCTAGACTAGATTACTGCAATTCGCTCTACATGGGGCTACCCTTGAAGACGGCCTGGAAACTTCAACTTGTCCAGCGATCAGCAGCCAGATTAATAGCTGGGGCAAGTTACAGGGAGCGGTCAACCCCTCTGTTTAAAGAACTGCACTGGCTGCCATGTATTTTTCAGTCCCAATTCAAGGTACAGGTGATCACCTACAAAACCCTAAATGGCCTACCTTCGTGACCGGATCTCCCTCCGTGAATCAGTTCGAACCCTCCGCTCTTCGGGGGAAGCTCTCCTGTCGCTCCTGCCAGTCTCACAGACTTGTCTGGTGGGCATAAGGGAGAGAGCCCACCAATCTGTATTTATGGGATGATCACTCTGGGCTCAGTAGCAGACTGCTTGCTGAAACTTTCCTCCCATCCTCTGGTGTTTGTGTGGGGTGAGAGAAACCCACAGACTGTTGTTGGTTGGTGCTGGGGGGGAGAGAGAACCACAGTGCTAAGTAAAACATCACCCACAGCTTTACTTCTTCCCCCCTGTGGACACACAATACCTAAAGCAGGGCGTCCTGCTCCACACTTCACTAAGGAGACTTTTACTTTTACTTTTTATGTCTTCCTCTATGCCTCAGCTTGCAGCCTGCACAGAATAACTGGGATCTGACAGGGAGAGCCGGCCTTGTACGTTGCATAGCCATGCCTATCACTATGTCTTATTTTCGGACTTACGTTGTACAAATGCTTTAAAATCCTGCTACGGCTTATTTTATGGGCATGCCTTATTTTTGGGTAAACAGGGTATATGGCAGATATGGGAAAGGAGACACCATGCTAGGTGTCAGCATATAAATGTAGTCATGTCTGTATAAATAAAGTAAAGAACGGCTGGGGGATGGTGGCCTGCTGGGAGCAGCTGCTGGGAGTGCCAAAGCCGGGGAGGGGGAGGAGCCAGGTCATGCCATGCCCTCCCCCTCCCCCTGGCTTCAGCTGTCCCACAGCTTCTCCAGCCTTGAGGGGGCAGTGCAAGCGAGGGGTGGGAGTCATGGCGGATTGGAGGCTGGCTGGGGAAATGGCCGAAGGAGGTGGTGCCCTGGCCCCTTCTTCTTTTTCTTCGCCGCCGCCCGGCCCTTCCTCCTCCTCCCCCAAGCAGCAGGAGTTCAGCAGGAGGAGGGGGAAGGAAGGGGGCAGAGAGCTTTTCTCGCGGCACAGCAGTAGGTCCATCACGGCACACTACTGTACGGTTGGGAAACACTGACATAAGTTATATAATGTCTTTATTTCACAAATCATTATTCTTAATATCAAACAATGAGATCATTAAAGTATTCGACTTATCCGAGATAGAATGTCATTCCAGAATATTTGTACTTTTGGACAACCTTTCCAAGTTTGTATATTATTTCTTATTACTAATTTGTTGACCACACCACCAATACCAGGGCCTTGTATTCAGGGGGAGTGTAACCCCTAGGGTTCCCATTAGGCATGAGAAAAATGAAACGGAAATTAAAAGAAATCGTAAGTGATTCGTATGTAATGGGCCTTTCAAGTTTATACGGATTGCAAGGCCAATCCCGGAAGTGGACTTTCTTTTACGCACCCTGGGCCCAAAATTTCATTAGATTATTAAATATTTCGGATGTCCCCCCAACAGGAAAATTTCCCCCTCCAAAATAGCTTTGCAGACATAACTCACAGTGAAATCGGGGCCTTTCCATGCTTGAAGCCTAATTAGAGTGGAAGGCCTCCTCCAGGAAGTGAAAAGGGAGCCGGAAACCATAGAGAGCCCGAAATCGGGACTCCTAGAGGGGCTGGAGGACTGATGAAAAAAGTGATTTAAACACCCAGGAAGGGGGTTTAGATAGAAGAACAGAGTAGGAGGACATAAGAACTGCTGAGAGAAGGGCAGCAGGAGTGAAAAGAGCATGGAGAGGAGAAGGAAGAGTTCAGAATCAAGAAAAGCCATAGAGTTCCAACGGAGGTCCTAGACTGCTATGGTAAAACTGAATGGGGAAAAAAGATGGAGTGAGGAGAACTCTACAGATTAGCAAGGCCTGCACCAGAGGTAGGCCTAGGCATTTATTTAATAATATTAATAATAATAATATATTAATGCATTATATGTGTCCCTGCAAAGGAACCCTGTCCTTTAATAATATTAATAATAATAATATATTAATGCTTTATATCTCCCTGCAAGGAAACCAAGGGAAATGTTGCCCCTTGATTTGCCTGTGTTTAAAACAGTATCAGTCCTGTTTCCCTGCTTTGCCTACTTTAGAACTACTAACGAATTTCGTAAGTAATTAAGTTACATTTCCGAAATTTTGGGGAAATTTTTTGTAAGTCTTTGATATACTAATCAAAAAAATCCCCCTATTTGATTTACGATTCACCATTTTAGGATTCTAAACCATGCCTAGTTCCCATATGTCCATTATTCTAAGGGACGTCCCTTATTCTAAGGGACGTCCCTTGGCCCTAAAATTTGAGACCCTTATTATCAGGCCCTCTCCCTTATTTTTGACTAGAAGGACACGACTGGGCGGGGTTGGCCAGAGGAAGGTGCGCTGCGGTTTCCACGGCAATGCCTGCCCGGGGATTCCAACTCACAGGGCAGCCTGCGTCCCTGTTGGAAGGAAGAGGTGATACAGGACTTTTTCAAAGTACAGTAGACTCAATTAACCGTTACCCAAGGGGAATGTTGGATCATGTTGGATAATTTCTGGTTGCTTGAGAGTTACTCTTAAAATAGGCCTAGCTGTGCATCCCAATACTATACGATGCTGTGTATGCCATACTATACTATACCATTTGACATAATAATCATGAAGATGTACTGTCTTATAAAATTTATTTTATTTTAATGTTTAAACAGTGCGCTTTTAAAGTCAGCAAAGCCAAGTACTAAATACAGGTGGAGAAAATTAGGTAGTTCTGATGATGTTTTTTCTGCATGACAAAACATGCATAAACATGCCATATTCTGTTAAAGAGGGTGTAAGTCAGTTTCTTTTGTGAGTTTCAATCATTATCTTATTCTGTTAATAAAACTATTTCTACCTAATGTTTGAGTTTCAAGTTTTTAATGAAGTGTCCCTTATTTTTGTGAAAAATCCCGTAAATGTCCCTTATTTCTTATATCAAAAAACGGCAACCCTAGTGACCCCATCTAGCACAGGCTGAATCCCTATTCTGACTGACCTGGAGCATCTTTGTCTTGTCTGGATTACTTTTCAATTTCTTTGCCCTCATCCAGTTCATTACTGATCACAGGCACTGGCTTAAGGTCAGGACAGCTTCCTTGGTTTTAAATTAAAGGAGTAGTAGAGTTGAGTATCATCTGTATATAGGTAGTAAACACACACAATTGGTAGTAGCAGAGTCTAAGCAAGATACACACTGCAAGACTATGAGTTAATTATGTCATTTATCAATAACAAAATCATAAAACCCTTTAGGGGTTAATGTACAAACGGTCTTGGTACATATATTCAATCCAAAATAGGTATAGAGGAACTTTGCAACATTGTTTGAACATAAACACAGTGGAAAAACAGCTTGGAGTAATTCAGGTGTGAGGAATCGACTGGGGAGGGGGTACAATGTAACATAAATGTAAGCACAATATGCAATATCCACTTCTAATGCCACACTCCCCGTACAATCAGATAAATACAGTCCCAAAGCTGAAGTCCACAATATCCGTGTGGTTGCAAAAGTTCAAGGCACATTAATCGCTTAGAACGCTGGAGGGGCCGCAATGGTCGATGTGAGAGGCCCGATCCATTTCGCCATGTAGGCTTTCTCAAGCGGCAACATAAAGAGGCATAATGCGCAGCGTCACAGGAACGGGAAACATAAACTGTAACAAACAATGATACAGGCATATAAATGTCTGCACTCTGCACATATAGCTGGTAGGCTAAGTATACAATCATAGCTTTTGTAGGGAACATACCATCCGGTGGAGGAAAGATTCATCTACACCGTTCTCCTGCGGACCTCAAGGGTGGCCCTGGCTCCGGTGTGGTTGGATTAAATCATGTTTTTAGCGATGCACGTCTCACGCAGAAGGGCGTTTAGGGGGAGGGGCTCATTCAACCCTCCCGGAAACTCGCTCTGGAGGGTGACGATCCACCAGGTTTCTCTCTTTAATAGTATAGTTTGTGAGTCACAATGGATGGGGATCTTCACCTTTTCCACTCCTGCGAACTTGAAAGATTCGGGGCTATGTTGGTGCGTGAGGAAATGTTTATACAGGATGGTGTTGTCATATTTCTGGCGAATCCGCAAACGATGTTCCGAGATCCTCGTGCGTAGGGGGCGTGACGACTGGCCGACGTAAAGAAGGCCACACCCACACGTGATGACGTACACACACCCTTCTGAGTTGCAATTTGTAAAATCACGTATTTTGAATGTTTTATGGGTCTTCAGGCTTGTAATGTCTTTTCTCTGGAGCACCTGTGGGCAAGAGGAACACCCTCCACAGGGTCTGCATCCCGGCGAGATGATTCCACGGCGGGGGGAGGAACTTAACGTTGTATGCACCAAATGGTCCTTCAGGTTCTTTGTCCGTTTAAAGGCAACTAGTGGCGGAGTCTGGAAAGCCGGGATATCTGGTAAAATGCCCCAATGTTTTTTCACGATTCTAATAATATCCTTGCTATGGGGGGTGAGAGTCAGTGGCCACACAATCCTATTCGTTGAGTTTTTTCTTTCCTTTTAAATAGGGATGCTCTTTGGACTTTGCTGGCCTTGATCCTGGCTCTCATAATGACCTCCCTGGGGTATCCCCGTTCCATCAGTTGCTGAGTTAGTCTATCAGCTGCAAATTCAAAATGGAATTTGGTAGTACTGTTCCGTTTTAATCGAATAAATTGTGAGTAAGGCAGACTGTTGCGGAGAGAAGGGGAGTGATGACTTGAGTAATGGAGTATTGCATTTTTGTCTGTCTCTTTCCTGAAATTATACACCCCCCAGTCTGTTGTTATTCTTGTATACAGTGGTGTCCAGAAAGTTCACTTTAGACTGGCTGTATTCCATAGTAAACTGGATGGCCGGATTCCAAGAATTAAGCCACAGCAAAAACTCAGGCATGGGGGTATGGCTTTTTAAGAGGAAAAAACAGTCATCGATATATCTCCCATAGAACTTTATGTATGCTCCCGGGGATGATGGATCCTGTAGGTGAGTATTTTCAAGGTGTCCCATGTACAAATTCGCTATCGAGGGGGCACAGGATTGGCCCATGGCAATTCCATTGGTTTGCAAGTACATCTGGTCCCCAAAGGCAAAATAGTTGTATTCAAAGATACAGTTCATTAGCTCCAAAAGAAAATGCGACGGAGGGGTGGTGGTGTTGGCACGGGAATCAAAGACGTCTGCAAGTACATTCCTGGCCTCACTCAGCGGAATGGATGTGTATAGGGCCTTTTTTTTTTTTATAAAATCATCTTTATTGATTTTAAACATAAAATTTAGACCAAGACAATACATAACATCTATACAACGTTGGGACCATTAACTAAAACGTATCGCTCGAAATAATAGACAATAAACATAACACAAGTACTTCCAACCCGACTCCCCGCCGCTCTGTAACACCCTATATTGTGTTACCTACATAATCCTTCATTTGATAATCTCATATATAACCGGTGTCCACTAATTAAACTTCTTCTGAATTTAAGAAAATTATAAAATGAATGAAGTTGTTTACAGAGTATCATTTAGCATCAGTTCTGCCCATGCTTCATAGTTTTTCTCCTTTAAGAACGCCGCCACTTTGGACCAGTCTGTTCTATAAGATGAGTTTCCTTGCGATAGCTTCTGCGTCAAAATGTCCATCTTCATAATTTCGAATAACTTCGCCGACCAGTCTTTTATGTCAGGAACAATGTCCTTTTTCCAGTGTTTGGCCAGAATCAGTCTGGCTGCTGAAATGCAATATACAAAGATCCTTTCTAAATTTCTGTCAATCTCAAAATCCAATAGGCCCAGTAATAAGTATTCAGGTTTTAGTTGAAATTTTAACTCTAACATATTAGTTATAACTTTATGTAATTTAGACCAAAAGGTTTGTACTCTCTTGCAATTCCACCATAGGGTGCACATGGAGGTGCCCTATCTCCCGACTTACATTTCCAACAATTAGGGTTGTAATTTTTGTTGTAACATGCAATTTTTTGTGGAGTAAGATACCACCTATGGAATATTTTTTATATTATTTTCCTTTAATTCGTAAGAGTAAGTGTATCTCCAGTGAGTTTTCCAAATCCTTTCCCATAGAGCCAAAGGAACTTCATGTCCCAAATCCTGTGCCCATCTAATCATGCACGTTTTTATAACCTCCTGTTCTGAATTTATTTCTAAAAGTTTTGCATACAGTAATGTTATCTTTTTAGATTTTTTAACTATTAATTTATCCCAAAATTGTTGTTTTTCCTGAAATCCCAAAATCTTATCTTTATTGAAAATCTCCCCTGATTTGTAAATAATTCAGACAATTCATTGATCCATCATGTTCCTTTAGCTATACATAATCCTTAAATTGCAATTCAGTATTACTTCCTTTAAGAATATCGCTATATTTCATCCAGACGTTCCTTCCATACTGTTCATGAAGAACGCTTCTTGCGGGAGACCCACATGGGAGTCCTGGCACAGAGATACACTTTATATTTGAGCCAAATTTTCAATAGAGCCCTTCTTTTTTTTTGCCCTCATCCATTTCTTACTGATCACAGGCACTGGTTTGGGGCCCAGGACAGCTTCCTTGGTTTTAAATTAAAGGGGGTAGTAGAGTTGAGTGTCATCTGTATTATAGGTAGTAAACACACACAATTGGTAGTAGCAGATTTCAAGCAAGATACACACTGCAAGACTAGGGAGTTAATTTTTTGTCATTTATCAATAACAAAATCATAAAACCCCTTTAGGGTTAATGTACAAACGGTCTTGGTACATATATTCAATCCAAAAAAGGTATAGAGGAACTTTGCAACATTGTTTGAACATAAACACAGTGGAAAACAGCTTGGGGTAATTCAGGTGTGAGGAATCGACTGGGGAGGGGTACAAGTCATAAATGAAGCACAATATGCAATATCCCCTTCTAATGCCACACTCCTACAATCAGATAAATACAGTCCCCAAAACTGAAGTCCCAATATCCGTGTGGTTGCAAAAGTTCAAGGCACATTAATCGCTTGACGCTGGGGGGCCGCAATGGTCGATGTGAGAGGCCCGTCCATTTCGCCATGTAGGCTTTCTCAAGCGGCAACATAAAGAGGATATCCCGCGTCACAGGGAAGGGAAACATAAACTGTAAAAACAATGATACAGGCATATAAATGTCCTGCACTCTGCACTATAGCTGGTAGGCTAAGTATACAATCATAGCTTTTGTAGGGAAAATATTTTTTTTTTTTTTTTTTTTTTTTTTTTTTTTTTTTTTTTTTTTTTTTTTTTTTTTTTTTTTTTTTTTTTTTTTTTTTTTTTTTTTTTTTTTTTTTTTTTTTTTTTTTTTTTTTTTTTTTTTCGAATTTGTAGTACTGTTCCGCTTTAATCATAAACGTGAGTAAGGCAGACTGTTTATGAGAGAAGGGGAGTGATGACTGAGTAATGGAGTATTGCATTTTGTCTGTCTCTTTTCCTGAAATTATACACCCCCAGTCTGTTGTTATTCTTGTATACAGTGGGTGTCCAGAAAGTTCACTTAGACTGGCTGTATTCCATAGTAAACTGGATGGCCGGATTCCAAGAATTAAGCCACAGCAAAAAAACTCAGGCATGGGGTATGGCTTTAAGAGGAAAGCAGCCACGATATATCTCCCATAGAACTTATGTATGCTCCCGGGATGATGGATCCTGTAGGTGAGTATTTATGTCTCATGTACACTCGCTTATCGAAAGGGGCACAGGATTGGCCCATGGCAATTCCATTGGTTTGCAAGTACATCAGTCCCCAAAGGCAAAAATAGTTGTATTCAAAGATACAGTTCATTAGCTCCAAAAGAAAAAATGCGGAGGGGGTGGTGGTGTTGGCACGTGGAATCAAAGACGCTCTGCAGGCACATTCCTGGCCTCACTAGCGGAATGGATGTATAGGGCCTTTTTTTTTATAAAATCATCTTTATTGATTTTAAACATAAAATTTAGACCAAGACAATACATAACATCTATACAACGTTGGGACCATTTAACTAAAACGTATCGCTCGAAATAATAGACACAAACATAACACAAGTACTTCCAACCCGACTCGCCGCCTGTAACACCCTATATTGTGTTACCTACATAATCCTTCATTTGATAATCTCATATATAACCGGTGTCCACTAATTAAACTTCTTCTGAATTTAAGAAAATTATAAAATGAAATGAAGTTGTTTACAGAGTACTCATTTAGCATCAGTTCTGCCCATGCTTCATATAGTTTTTCTCCCTTTAAGAACGCCGCCTACTTTGACCAGTCTGTTTATAAGATGAGTTTCCTTTATGATAGCTTCTGCGTCAAAATGTCCATCTTCATAATTTCGAATAACCCCACGACCAGTCTTTTATGTCAGGAATACTGTCCTGTCCCAGTGTTTGGGGCCAGAATCAGTCTGGCTGCTGAAATGCAATATACAAAGATCCTTTCTAAATTTCTGTCAATCTCAAAATCCAATAGGCCCAGTAATAAGTATTCAGGTTTTAGTTGAAATTTTAACTCTAACATATTAGTTATAACTTTATGTAATTTAGACCAAAAGGTTTGTACTTTCTTGCACTTCCACCATAGGTGCATGGAGGTGCCTATCTCCGACTTACATTTCCAACAATTAGGGTTGTAATTTTTGTTGTAACATGCAATTTTGTGGAGTAAGATACACCTATGGAATATTTTTTATATTATTTTCCTTTAATTCGTAAGAGTAAGTGTATCTCCAGTGAGTTTCCAAATCCTTTCCCATAGAGCCAAAGGAACTTCATGTCCCAAATCCCAGCCCATCTAATCATGCACGTTTTTATAACCTCCTGTTCTGAATTTATTTCTAAAAGTTTTGCATACAGTAATGTTATCTTTAGATTTTAACTATTAATTTATCCCAAAATTGTTGTTTTTCCTGAAATCCCAAAATCTTATCTTTATTGAAAATCTCCCTGAGTTGTAAATATGCAGCCAATTCATGGATCCATCAAGTTCCTTTAGCTCTACATAATCCTTCAATTGCAATTCATTATTACTCCCTTTAAGAATATCGCTATATTTCATCCAGACGTTCCTGCCATACTGTCTGGCGGAAGAACGCTTCTTGGGGAGACCCACATTGGGAATCCTGGCACAGAGATACACTTTATATTTGAGCCAAATTTTCAATAGAGCCCTTCTTCTGGGGTGATTTCTGAAATTTTTTTCTATTTTTACTCTTTCGTAGCACAGGTAACTGTGCCACCCGACCCTAAGTTCGTCTCCTTCTATTGCAAGAAGTGTTTTGTTCTCCAGGTTCGCCCAGTCACATACCCATTCCAGTGCACATGCTTCGTGGTATGTTTGCAGATCTGGCACACCTAATCCGCCCCTATTTTTGGCATCGATCATATTTGCCCACTTTATCCTAGGTTGTCTTCCTCTCCAGATAAATCTTGTTAAATCCCTTTTCCATATGGAGAAGAGTTTATCATTGGATAAAATGGGCAAATTTTGAAATAAAAAGAAACATCCTGAGTCGAGGCTTGTTCTGCAAAAAATTCTTTTAATCTCAATGTCCTAAACAAATTGGCTAAATCATATCTTATGGAGAGGTCAGAACAAAAAGGAGTGTAGACAAACGATGGTCCTTTTTCCAAAATATGCATTTCTAAATCAGTAAAGGCATGCGAGGATAAATTTACAATCAGGTCTGTTTGTAAATTTGTTTAGGACATTGAGATTAAAAGAATTTTTTGCAGAACAAGCCTCGACTCAGGATGTTTCTTACAGTACTAGAATTAAGACCAAGAGTAATTTTACTCCGAATTTGATTTCTCATAATTTGAGGACCTTCGAACAGGTGGTACAAAGGGAGGTCATGGACTTGGACCACCGCAGAGACATGTGCCATTCCAACCTATCCCGGGAGGAGGTTGAAACCATCAAGAAATTGGGCAACAGGAAAGACATCATAATCAAGTGTGCAGACAAGGGTGGAGGTTTGGTCATAATGGACATTAATGATTATTTAACTGAAGCGCACAGGCAACTCAATGATACCACTTCTTATAAATGTATCTCGAGCGACCCCACATCTCGATTTAAAAACACCATTCGGGATATAATCTATGAAGCTACAGTGATGGGCCACATCGATGACAAAACTGCCAAGTTTCTGATGAATGACCAACCACGCATTGCACAGATGTACTTCCTCCCAAAGATTCATAAACCCGGTTTTCCTCCCCCAGGTAGACCCATTTTGTCAGCAGCTGGGTCTCTGTTGGAACCCCTTGCTATTTTCGTGGACACCATACTCCAACCCTTTGTCCCTCTCATTCCATCCCACATCAAGGACACCACCGATTTCATCAAGAAGATTGAGGCTTTAATTATTGACCCATCGGATATTTTGGTGACTTGTGATGTCAAGGCCCTTTATACATCCATACCTCTGAGCGAGGCCAGGAATGTACTTGCAGACGTCTTTGATTCCCGTGCCAACACCACCACCCCTCCGTCGCATTTTCTTTTGGAGCTAATGGACTGTATCTTTGAGTACAACTATTTTGCCTTTGGGGACCAGATGTACTTGCAAACCAATGGAATTGCCATGGGCCAATCCTGTGCCCCCTCGATAGCGAATTTGTACATGGGACACCTGGAGAGCACTCACCTGCAGGACCCATCATCCCCGGGAGCATACATAAAGTTCTATAAGAGATATATTGATGACTGTTTTCTCCTCTTAAAGAGCCACACCCCTATGCCTGAGTTTTTGTTGTGGCTTAATTCCTGGAATCCGGCCATCCAGTTTACTATGGAATACAGCCAGTCTAAAGTGAACTTTCTGGACACCACTGTATACAAGAATAACAACAGACTGGGGGGTGTATAATTTCAGGAAAGAGACAGACAAAAATGCAATACTCCATTACTCAAGTCATCACTCCCCTTCTCTCCGCAACAGTCTGCCTTACTCACAATTTATTCGATTAAAACGGAACAGTACTACCAAAGTCCATTTTGAATTTGCAGCTGATAGACTAACTCAGCAACTGATGGAACGGGGATACCCCAGGGAGGTCATTATGAGAGCCAGGATCAAGGCCAGCAAAGTCCAAAGAGCATCCCTATTTAAAAGGAAAGAAAAAACTCAACGAATAGGATTGTGTGGCCACTGACTCTCACCCCCCATAGCAAGGATATTATTAGAATCGTGAAAAAACATTGGGGCATTTTGGTGTTCCTCTTGCCCACAGGTGCTCCAGAGAAAAGACATTACAAGCCTGAAGACCCATAAAACATTCAAAATACATGATTTTACAAATTGCAACTCAGAAGGGTGTGTGTACGTCATCACGTGTGGGTGTGGCCTTCTTTACGTCGGCCAGTCGTCACGCCCCCTACGCACGAGGATCTCGGAACATCGTTTGCGGATTCGCCAGAAATATGACAACACCATCCTGTATAAACATTTCCTCACGCACCAACATAGCCCCGAATCTTTCAAGTTCGCAGGAGTGGAAAAGGTGAAGATCCCCATCCATTGTGACTCACAAACTATACTATTACTACCTGGTGGATCGTCACCCTCCAGAGCGAGTTTCCGGGAGGGTTGAATGAGCCCCTCCCCCTAAACGCCCTTCTTGCGTGAGACGTGCATCGCTAAAAACATGATTTAAACCAACCACACCGGAGCCAGGGCCACCCTTGAGGTCCGCAGGAGCACGGTGTATATGAATCTTTCCTCCACCGGATGGTATGTTCTCTACAAAAGCTATGATTGTATACTTAGCCTACCAGCTATATGTGCAGAGTGCAGACATTTATATGCTTGTATCATTGTTTGTTACAGTTTATGTTTCCCGTTCCTGTGACGCTGCGCATTATGCCTCTTTATGTTGCCACTTGAGAAAGCCTACATGGCGAAATGGATCGGGCCTCGCACATCGACCATTGCGGCCCCTCCAGCGTTCTAAGCAATTAATGTGCCTTGAACTTTTGCAACCACACGGATATTGTGGACTTCAGCTTTGGGACTGTATTTATCTGATTGTACGGGGAGTGTGGCATTAGAAGTGGATATTGCATATTGTGCTTACATTTATGTTACATTGTACCCCCTCCCCAGTCCATTCCTCACACCTGAATTACTCCAAGCTGTTTTTCCACTGTGTTTATGTTCAAACAATGTTGCAAAGTTCCTCTATACCTCATTATCTGTATATAGGTGACACCAAGCTCCAAAACTCTGGTTGACCTTTCCCAGCAGTTTCCTGTATATGTTAAAAAGCATGGGTGACAAAACAGAACCCCAATGAACCTCACAGGGCAACAGCCAGGGGTTCGAACTGGAGTCGCCCAGCACCACGTTCTGGGTATGTCTCTCCTGGAAGGACCGGAGCCACTGTGAAACAGTGCCTCTCAGTCCCATCCCAGTGAAATGACGAAGCATAACATGGCCAATGGTATCAAAAGCCACTTAGAGGTCTAGGAAAACCAACAGGGACACACTCCCCCTGTCTAGCTCTCTGTGTAGGCCAGTGTTTCCCAACCTTTTTTGAGCCGCGGCACACTTTTTACATTTGCAAAATCCTGGGGCACACGACCAACCAAAATGACACAAAATGACACTCTAACACAGTAATACATATAATTAATATTTTGAAAAAATGTATTTATACACTGAGTGTGAAACCTGGGCCTGTTTCGATGAACACAACATAGATATCCAGGCAGGAATGGCAGAAAGACACAAACTTCCCACACAGAACTCCCATAACCAAGAGAAAATGCTATAAGAGTTTCGTGGGCATTGACCTTGGGTTTTGGAGTTGTAGTTCACCTATATCCAGAGAGCACTGTGAACTCAAACAATGTTGGATCAGGACCAAACTTGGTATGAATACTCAATATGCCCAAATATGAACGCAGATGGAGTTCAGTGGAAATAGACCTTGACATTTGGGAGTTGTAGTTGCTGGGATTTATAGTTCCCCTACAATCAAAGAGCATTCTGAACCCCACCAATGATAGAACTGGGCCAAACTTCCCACACAGAACCCACAGAAGGCAACAGGAGGTCTCTACTTGGGGAAGGGGAGGCGGGCCTTCCCAATGCATGGAGAGGGAGAGACCAAGTAGACAACGGTTGGGGTGTGTGTGTGTAATTTTGTGCCTTTATCGACGTAGGCTTCTTAGGGTTTTTATACTTCAACACACTAGACTCCCCCCCCCCAAGAGGTTCCAATTTCCCACGGCACACCTGATGATCGCTCACGGCACACTAGTGTGCCCCGGCACACTGGTTGAGAAACACTGGTGTAGGCCACCCACCAAGGCAAACAAAGTTGTCTCTGTTCCATAGACAGGCCCGAAAACAGATTGAAATGGATCTAGATAATCTGTTTCATCCAGAAATCCCTGGAGTTGGGAGGCCACCACACGCTCCAAGACCTTGCTCAGAAAGGGAAGGTTGGACACTGGCTGATAATTGTCCGCTGCAGAGGGTTTCAGGGATGGTCTCTCAACTGCCTCCTTTACATAAGTTGGAGCTTTGCCTTCTTCCAAAGAGGCATTAACTACCACCTTCGCCACTCTGCCAATCCCCCTCCTGATCAGTCAGGAAGGGCAAGGATCTAAATACATGTGGTGACTCTCACCTCTCCAAGGATCCTGTCCACATCCTCAGGCTGCACAAATTGAAACACTGGACAAGCAAAGGTATCCATCAACACTGGACAACACTGGACAAGCAGGTAATGGTATCAATAACAGCTTCCAAGCCGGAATGGATCTGAGTGACTTTATTTGCAAAGTGTCTTGCAAATTCTTCACAGTGGGCTGCTGAGTGGTCAGGGAAGCAATATGTAATAGCCCTCTGACCACTCAAAGCAGCTCAGCTTGATGGTTCCTTGCAGATGCAATGGTGGCAGAAAGGAATGATTTCTCTGCTGCCTCCATTTCCACAAAGTAGGCTTTCAAATACGCTCTCGTCTGTGCTCAGTCAGATTCACTTTGAGTTCTCAGCCAGCGTTGCTCTAGCCTCTGTCTCACTTGCTTTACCACCACCAACTCCTTGGAAAACCAAGGGGCTGGTTTGATTCTGCTCCATGAGAGAGGATGGAAAGATCCATTTTGTAAAGCCTACAGAAAGGGGCATGGGCAGGCCCGGATTAACCATAAAGCCAACCTAGGCCATGGCCTAGGGTCGCAAGCTGAGGGGGTTGCAATTCACGAACCAGAAAAAAAGTTAATTAAAAAAACCCTCTGTGGCCAGCCCTTGGGAATGGCGGGCGTTGAAGCACAAAGACCCCGGAGGGAGGGAGGGCCGAGCCTGGTCTCAAGGCAGGACACGCAGGGCGAGGAGCAGCAGCAGCGGCTTCCCTCCCTTCCTCCCTCCCTCCTCCCCGCTACTCAGCCGGGGGCGGGGCCTCCCAGGGTGACATCACTCCCTCCCTCCCTCCCTCCCTGGGAGGCGGGGAGTGGGCAGAGCCAGGAGTGAGTCCTCTGAGCTCGCCTCCTGGCCCCACCTCCCACCTTGTGACACCCATCGATCAAAGCTGAAGAGCGGCAGCCGGCCAATAGGAATGCGAGGGCCTGCTTGGAGGTGGAAGTCCACGGAGGGGTGTTCTCCTGGAGCCATGGATTGCAACCGAGGAGGAGGAGCAGTGGCCCTGAAGGAGATGGAGATGGGTGGGTGTCTCTCTCTCTATCTCCAGGGAGGCCCCAACCCCCAAAGGAAGGAAGGCCCCCCAGGCCTCTCCCCACTACTCTCCCTCCCTGGGGTGCGGGGATCCTAATCAGCCCCGGCAGATGGCCACCCCGCCACAGCTCCCAAGCCCCCGAACGAGGAAGGAAGGAAGGAACCAAAGGCAGGTGCGGCTTGGGCCCCACCCTCCCTTCCTGGATCCCAAACAACAACGTTTGCAGTAGAGGGGGGCATAATTCCAAAGTGTGGCCAAGGGTGCAAAAAGTTGTTAATCCGGGCCTGGGAATGGGTGATAATGGAAGATCGGAGGCAAGGCAGATAAAGAGGGAGAAGAGAGGAGAAGCGAGAATGAGAAAACAGTAGCATGATTGCAGTCAGGTGTGATAGTGATATTTTTCAAAACGATATATTGCTGATATATTCCAATTTGTTTCAACGATATTATAGCTATGAGACAACAAGCTGGCACGATAAAGTGCATAGGTAGAAATGCGCTGAGCAATTCTTTTGCACTGGATGGAGACTTGAGATATTTCAGCAGTACGTGGGTATGTGCCTGTCGGGGATGCTCCAACCCTCCTGTATTATATATTCTATTTTGATCAAGAGTTGGCCTCACCCAACTTTGCCATTCTCTCCTTTCAGTTGCAGGAAGCATTGGCGACAGAGACCAAGATCCTACTTGATGAACGGCGAACCTTAGAATCAGAAGGAGAGGGGAAATGTGAATATCGGGGACATTCTGTCAAGCTTTTGCTGTGCTAAACACGAACACGCTTCCTACCAGAAGAGGATCCAGTGATAAAAGGCATGTCACATCCTTATAAGCCTTTCAAATAAATCTGCAAGCTGCCAAACATTATTTCCCATCTCTTCAGTCAAGGAACAGGAGTTTCGGCTTTAAAACAACATACACGAACCCTGGGAACCACTGCAGAATGTGGTTTATGTCAAAACGACAGGACAGTCAACTCCCACAAGATCAGTGCTCAAACAAAAATGCGTATCCAGATGGCTGGAGCCAAGATGTATCCTCCCTTTGTTCGTTTACCCAGAGTGCGGCAGTATTATCTAAGCCGAGGCAAGCCAGTCTCATCTTGTCTGCAGCCATGAAAAAAAAGAAATCTTGCTTTTTTTCCGAGAGGCACTGCTGTAACAGCTGGAAAGGGAAGCTTTTTGATGAATGCTTGTCGTTGTCAGAAACCTGGGCCTCCTTGTAAAGTGCATGAGAGTTTCTTTAATGAGGAATTCAGCCATAAACCATGTTCCTTGAAAGATGGCTTCCCCATTCAGCGCTGATTTTAGCCTGTTATATTAGCCAGATACAGAAAAATGATGGTTATCTTCTGAAAAAAATATTTTAATGGAAATTTCTAGAATCCCTTGGCCAGTATTTATTATTTATTTATTTATTTATTTATTTACTACGCTTCTATACGGCCTCTCTCAGCCCGAAGGCGACTCAAGGCGGTGAACAAGCGGCAGCAAGTGCCCACATACAAACACATCATAATATCATAAAAACAGTCATACAAAAACATATAGATTAACAGTTAAAAACTACAAAATACAATCTCAGCACGTTATTCTTAAAATCGGTTTCCGTTGCATCGTCATAATCCATTGCTCTCGGTTAATTAAAGTTCATCTGTGAATGCCTGCTTGAACAGCCAAGTCTTGACTTTTTTACAAAATGTCAGGAGGGAGGGGGCCGATCTGATGTCACTAGGAAGGGCTTTCCAAAGCCGAGAAGCCACCACTGAGAAGGCCCTGTCTCTCGTCTTCGCTAGACGCGCCTGTGAAGCAGGTGAGACTGAAAGCAGGGCCTCTCCGGATGATCTTAAACATCTTGATGGTTCATAGGGAGAGATGCATTCGGACAGGTAAGTTGGACCAGAACCGTTAAGGGCTTTAAAGGCCAAAACCAGCACTTTGAATTGTGCCCGGTAGCAAACTGGCAGCCAGTGGAGCTGGCACAACAGAGGAGTTATACGCTCCCTGAGTGCGGCTGCAGTTATCACCCTGGCTGGTGTCTGTTGGACCATTGGAAGCTTCCGAGCAGTCTTCAGAGACAGCCCTGCATAGAGAGCATTGCAGTAATCTATACGGGATGTAACCAGAGCGTGGACTACTGTGGCCAAGTCAGACTTCCGAAGGTATGGGCGCAGCTGGCGCACAAGTTTTAATTGTGCGAATGCTCCCCTGGTCACCACCGAAACCTGGGGATCCAGGCTCAGCAATGAGTCCAGGATCACACCCAGACTGCAAACCTGCGTCTTCAGGGGGAGTGTAACCCTGTCCAACACAGGCTGTAACCCTATGCCCTGTTCGGCCTTTCGACTGACCAGGTGTGCCTCTGTCTTGTCTGGATTCAATTTCAATTTGTTTGCCCTCATCCAGTCAGACATAGCGGCCAAGCACCGATTCAAGATCAAAACAGCCTCCTTAGTAGCAGGTGGGAAGGAGTGACAGAGTTGGACGTCATCTGCATACAGATAACACCGCACTCCGAAACTCCGGATGACCTCCCCCAGTGGCTTCATGTAGATGTTAAACAACATGGGAGACAGTATTGAACCCTGAGGAACCCCACAAGACAACGGATGAGGGGTTGAACAGGAGTCTCCTAACAACACCATCTGGGAACAGTCCAGTACCCATGCTGGTTGAGGGATTCTGGACAATGCAGTCTCCCAAAATTACTATAGCAAAAAAACAGGAAGGGGTGAAAAGAGGTCACTCCTCAATTGGTTGAGCCAAGAAAGAAAAATGCCAAACTTGTAGAAATACTCTCTAATATCAATTGTACTGTCATCAGAGTGAAGGTCCCATTTAGACATAAATACATATATCATATTGTATACAAATATCAATAATGAAGGTTGCAAAGATCAATCAAAGTTCATGTAGTACATAATAAATTACACACATTCATTAACAATCAAGGTAGCAGGAATCATATAAGGTTCAACAAACTGTAAGCTTCCAAAAAGAACAATATATGCAGTATATCAATATATCAATACAACAATCTGTGAGGAAATACTTTAGGTCAATACATTTATCAATATAACCCTTCAAATATTAATCAAAGCTGCAGGAATCATATCAGGTTCAACAGACTGTAAGTCTCCAAAAGGGATGCTGTATGCAGTATAGAAATACGGAATTCAATAGGCAGCCAGTGCAGGTCCCACAAAATAGGTGTTACATGACAGCTCATAGGCATCCCTGCAAGGAGCCGAGCTGTGGCGTTCTGCACTAGTTTAAGTCTCCGGGTCGCAGTCAAGGGAAGGCCAATGTAGAGAGCTTTACAGTAGTCAAGTCTTGAGATGACTGTAGCCTGGAGCACCGAGGCCAAGTCGTTCCGGGACAAATAGGGAGCCAGCCTCTTCGCCTGCTGCAGATGGAAGAATGCGGTCTGCTGACAGTGGAGATTTGAGCCTCCGTTGACAGCAGGGGGTCTAAGAGGACACCAAGGCTTTTTACAGATGATGACGGATGTTGTGCCTTGCCATCCAAGGTCGGCAGCTGGATTTCTCTATCACCCTAGCGATGACCAATCTGGCAGCTACTAATAAATAATTCAGAAGTTGTGAAATGCCTTTGTGTTGTCTCCTTGAAAGAAACACAGGAAGGCCAATTCTGGGGCCTTTGTAATATGATAGTTGGCGATACTATTCTTTCAGAAATGATTTCATTCCAGAATTTAGATCAGTGGTTCCCAAACTTTTTTGTCATACCGCCCCCTTTCCAGAAAAAAATTTACTCACCGCCCCCCCCCCTAGAAATTAATTTTTTAAAAAATGTAATAGCCATTAAACAGAAAGATATATGTATTAATGCGGTGGTTCTCAACCTTTCTAATGCTGTGAGCCCTAAATAAGGTTCCTCATGTTGTGGTGACCCCCAACCATATTTTCGTTGCTACTTCATAAATAATTTTGCTACTCTTACGAATTCTAATGCAAATATCTAATATGCAGGATGTATTTTCATTGTTACAAATTGGACATAATTAAAGCATAGTGATTAATCAGAAAAACAATATGTTTGGGGGTAGTATGGACAACGGATGATGAGATTTGCAGTACCTTCGACCAATTCAGCTCTGACTTCCACATCTGAGACCCCATGAATGACAGACCTGGGCCAAACTTGGCACACAGAACCCCCATGACCAACAGAAAATACTGTAGGGATTTGGGGGGAATCCACAGTGATTTAGGGGAGATGTAGTTCACCTACATTTGGAAACCACTCTGAACCCAAACAACCCTGGATCTGGACCAAATTTGGCACAAACACTCAATATACCCAAAGTTGAACACTGGTGGAGTTGTGAGGGATTGATTTTGTCATTTGGGAGTTGTAGCTGCTGGGATTTATAGTTCACCTATAATCAAAGAGCATTTTGAACTTCCAACAGCAATGGAATTGAACTAAACTTGAGCAACAGAGAATACTGGACCTTGGAAATTGGGAGCTGGTTGCATTTTCCTTCGTGCCACGGCCATCTCCCAGGAGGCGCCTGCAAATGCCGTAGCGATTCAGGGCGCGTTTGCAGATGCAGAGGCTTTCCTTCTCTGCTGCACCAACTGGCAGACACACACTCGCAAGCGTGCGACTGACTCAGCTTGCCAGTTGGAAACCCCGTGCAGGCGCTGCCTGGAAACTGCAGCGCGCGCCACCTTCCTTTCCTTAACTCTGCCCACAGCCCAGTCCTGTATCTCCCCTTCTGTTCAAGGGACCCGTTGGATTGGAAGAGGTGATACAGGACTGCACCGTGGGCGGAGTTGAGGAGAGGAAGGGGGCACGCACTGCGGTTTCCAGGCAGCGCCTGCACGGGGGTTCCAACTGGCAGGCGCACACTTGCGCGCTTGCGAGTTGGAATCCTGCCACCGCCCCCTTACAGGGCTTCAGTGCTCCCCAAATTTTCCTGACCCTCCCACCGCCCACCTGGATCACCTCACCGCCCACTAGGGGGTGGTACCGCCCACTTTGGGAACAACGGATTTAGATAGTTTACTGCAACATTACCATAACTGGTGATGAGACTTTAATTTTACAGGTTTGTCAGTAAAGAGGGCAAAGAGTGGAGTCAATATATACCAGTTGCATCACAGCAGGTGTGTGTGTGTGTGTGTGTGTGTGTGTCTGTATATCTGCCCACTTCTCTTTTCAAGATAGATGTGCTGTGTTTCCCAGATAGTTTACATACCCAGTTGGAACGGGAACAACCAAAGTAATTGTCTAAATTAGGACAAAGTGAACTCAGAATGACGGGAAGAGATCCTAAATGTTGTAATAATATACAATGCGGAGTTTGGTTCCTGACCTCAGGCATTTTTTTATTAGCACGTACATGATCATTTTTGTGCATAATATTATTCGCCACAGAGTTCAATTTAGCATCCAGAATTACCTCCTTTGTCGACCTTGTGTTGTAAATATAACATATTTTCAGCATCACTGAGTCGTATTTTACGTTTTTAACAAACCTGAGTTTTGCCAGAATTAAATACAGATCTCACTCAGTCATCTGTTGAAACTATCTGCTGCAAGCAACCCGTTTTGGAGTCTTGCTCTTTATCTTCATTTGACGAAAGCCTGTTTTCTAATAAAGGAATGGCAGTCTTTGTCCACATAAGATCTCTCTGACCAGTAGGTCATGAGTTTGAGGCCTGCCCGGGTCGAGGTGGGTGCTCGACCTTTAAGTGTATCCTGCTGTCGACCTTTGCAGCCCGAAAGACAGTTGCATCTGTCAAGTAGGAGATAAAGGTGCCACATTAAGTGGGGAGGCAAATTTTGACTGAATTATAAGGCCATTAAAGAACTCCAGGAACGCTGAGGAATGCGGAAGAACAACAAGGGTCGCTGGATCGCTGAGAGATGAGGAGTGCGTCAGCTCCCCCTGGTGACCAGAGTTTGCCTCTGTTCGTCTATGTGTGTGTATGTGGAAATGGCAGGGATTGTCTGCTAAGTATGTGCACCAATACAAACACTCGGAACACAATGAGGAATATAATAAACTAGCTGTCCCGGCCACACGCTGCTGTGGGTTTTTTTTAACTTGGGGACTGTGTGTGTAGTCATGTATATGTGTATGCATGTATATGTATGTACTTATGTATATGTATGTGTGTGTATATGTGTTGATGTGTGTAAGTACAAGTGTGCTTATGTATGTGTGTATGTGTATATTTGTATATTTCTGTGCATGTATATATGTGTGTGTGTATGTGTTTCTGGGTTCCTTTCTTCTACCCTCTTTCCTTCCTTCCTTCCTTCACTCCATCCTTCTATCGTTTCCTTCCTTTCCCCTCCCCTCCTTCCTGCTATCCTTCCTTTTTCCTTCCTTCCTTCTCCCCTCTTTCCTTCCTTCCTTCCTTCCTTCCTTCATTCCATCCTTCTATCCTCTCCTTCCCCTCCCTTCCTTCCTGCTATCCTTCCTTTTTCCTTCCTTTCTTCTCCCCTCTTTCTTTCCTTCCTTCATTCCATCTTCTATCCTCTCCTTCCCCTCCCTTCCTTCCTGTTATCCTTCCTTTTCCTTCCTTTCTTCTCCTCTCTTTTCTTCCTTCCTTTACTCCATCGTTCTATCCTTTCCTTCCTTTCCCCTCCCTTCCTTCCCGTTATCCTTCCTTTCTTCTCCCCTCTTTCCTTCCATCCATTCTTCCTTCTATCCTTCTTTCCTTTCTTCTCCCCTCCTTCCTTCCCTCTCTTCCTTCTTTCCTTTCCCTCCTTCCTGCCATTCCTCCCCTTTCTGTATCAGTCCTTGCTCCCCTTGCCTCTTCTCCCTCCCTCCCTTCCACCAGCATTCCGACATTCTAAACTGCCAGAAGGGTGTGGTGTGAGGGATCATGGGAGTTGTAGTCTAGTGGGTTTTTTGTATTTTTGGTCGTGTTGTTTAATTTTTTGTTTTTTTGGGGGGTGGTAAACATACCATGTGGGGTTTTGTGTGTATGTGGGCTGATTTGGTGTCTCTGCCTTGTAAGGTTTCTCTGCCTAGGACGGTCGTTCCATGACGGGACCTCCTTTATATAGTAGATATTTCAATAAAGTAAATAATGTAACATCATACAGTGTTGCACCACCAGCGAAAGAGTTTCACAAGTGTGGTTCCTACCTATAGTAGAACCAAGTCCGTGCTTAAAGTTCAAATAATCAAAGTAATGATTCCAAAATAGGAAAGTTGCATATTTACAATGATTCCACCTAATATTTTATTATTTATTTATTATTTCAATTTGTATACCGTCCTTTCCGGATGGCTCAGGGCAGTTTACAATACATAAAAACACAACAATAAAACGATAAATGACAAGATAAAAACCTACTTCCCAGTAATCCCACTAAAACAGTATTAATCTACCAACCAAGAATTAGAGGCCAAAAGCCTGTCTAAAGAGAACAGTTTTACAGGCTTTCCGGAAGGCCGGCAATTCGCAGGTTGCTCGGGCCTCTGGCGGTATAGCATTCCATAGACTTGGTGCCACAACAGAAAAAGCCCTCTGTCGCGTTGATGATAAGTGAATGGTACGTAGGGAAGAGATCTGCAGGAAGTTGAGGACCTCAGATCAAAGAGATCTCTGGGGAACATATGGGAGTAGACGGTTCCTCAGGTACACCAGCCCCAGACCATGCAAGGCCTTAAAGCAGTGTTTCCCAACCTTTTTTGAGCCGCGGCACACTTTTTACATGTGCAAAATCCTGGGGCACACCACCAACCAAAATGACACAAAATGACACTCTAACACAGTAATACATATAGTTAATATGTTTTTAAATGTATTTATACACTCAGTGTGAAACCTGGACCTGTTTCGATAAATACAACATAGATATCCTGGCAGGAATGGCAGAAAGACACAAACTTCCCACACAGCACTCCCATAACCAAGAGAAAATGCTATAAGAGTTTGGTGGGCATTGACCTTGAGTTTTGGAGTTGTAGTTCACCTATATCCAGAGAGCACTGTGGACTCAAACAATGTTGGATCAGGACCAAACTTGGCATGAATACTCAATATGCCCAAATATGAACACAGATGGAGTTCAGGGGAAATAGACCTTGACATTTGGGAGTTGTAGTTGCTGGGATTTATAGTTCCCCTACAATCAAAGATCATTCTGAAACCCACCAATGATAGAACTGGGCCAAACTTCCCAGACAGAACCCCCAGGAGGCAAGAGGAGGTCTCTACTTGGGGAAAGGGAGGCGGGCATTTCCAATGCATGGAGAGGAAGAGACCAAGTAGACAATGGGTGGGGAGGGGGTGTTTTTAATTTTGTGCCTTTATCGAGGTAGATTTCTTAGAGTTTTCATACTTCAACACTCTAGACTCTTCCCCCCCCCCCCCTTCCTGGAGGTTCCAATTTCCCACGGCACACCTGATGATCACTCACGGCACACTAGCGTGCCCCGGCACACTGGTTGGGAAACACTGCCTTAAAGGTCAGAACCAACACTTTGAAGATGATCCAGTGCTCAATTGGCAACCAGTGCTGTTGCTGCAGGGTTGGGTTGATGTGGGCCCTGGCCGGCACTCCAGCCAGGAGTGTCGCTGCCGCATTCTGCACCAGTTTAATCTTCAATATTCAATCATCTGTTTTGACTCAACATGCCAGAAGTTATCCATAAAAAGTTGTTAATTGCTATCTTTAGAAGCAATAATGCTTCAGAGGAATTTTAATCTGTGACTTTTGGCTTCCGAAAAGCAAATACAAAGATATTTTAGCCACAATAAATTGAGGATCATGTTGTCCTACATCGTTTGCAATCATGGTGTTGAATCCTGTTTGAGTCATGCTTTGAATAGGTTGAGTGAGATCAATAGGGCTTAATTAATCACAACTAAGTGAGGACTCATTGATTTCCTCTGAGCATGGTTGAGTCTGATTGGCTATAGCTATCTAGGTGATATTTATGGCATCATGGTGCCATATGACCTGCTGATGTCACAGATTCTCATAATCGAATTAATGAGGGTCTTACTGAGTCAATAAAGTTAAATGGCCTAGTGAGAAAAGGAGTCCAAGACTAGAGAAGGCAAGGAAAGAAAGAAAGTGGTAATGAGAAGGAATAGCTGATAGGGAGGAGAGAGGGAAAAAGGGAGAGATTGCACTGCAACTACATGTTCAGAAAGGGCTACTTACTTCCAGAATACTAGTCACTGGAAACAACATTAGCATAGAGGTATTGCTTTCATTTTCCCATAGCCATCCGTTTGATGGCTATGGTTTGGAAACAGGATGCTGGAATGAACTACAGGGGTGGGCAATTATTTTTTCCAAGGGGCCACACGAGAGCCAAAAAATATTATGGAGGGCCGCACCTAAAAGGCGGAACTACATGCTAATCTACATAATTTATTTATTTATTCACTTACTATATTTACTATATATTACACATCATTAATATCAACATATTAACATATCAAGAAATCTTCATATATTATTAGTATTAATATCATAATTATTATAATATATATATATAGACATTATAATATATTGAAATTATAATATAATATAACATTATATTATATTATTTATTATATTATTATAATAAAATTATTATACAATAATAATAAAAACCACTAAAATAAAATAATCCTTCCTTGTAGTCCCCTTCTCTGGAGAGTTTTATAGGGAGGCTTGATGGCCATCAGTCGGGGGTGCTTTGATTGTGTATCCCTGGGGGTTGGGCTGGATAGCCCTGGGGTCCCTTCCCTCTTGATGACTTCCTGTTGCTCCCTCCCTGGCCTTCTCCTCCCCCCCCCCAGTCATTCGCTCTGCTAGCATGCCTGCCTCGCCCTTCGCCCCAGTCGCTCACTGCCTGCTTGCCGCTCACCTCGCCCTCTCGCCTGCTCCGGCTCTCCCAGCGCCAGCGACAGCAAGGCCAAGCAAGGCCAGGCAGGGAAGGCAAGCTCCCCTGCCTGGCCTTGCTGTTGCTGGGAGAGCCGGAGTGGGCGAGAGGGCGTGCGGGCGTGCGGGTGAGGCAAGCAAGCGGGTGAGGGGAGTGGGCGAGAGGGCGAGCGGTGAGCGGGTGGGGCGAGAGGGCGAGGCAGGCAGGCAAGCAGAGCGACCCCACAGAGCCCGCGACCAGGTTGTGGCAGCGGCACCTCTTCCTCTTGGCCCTGCCCCCAATGCCCTTCTCCCGGGCCGCACAGAACCGGCTGCTGGGCTGGATATGGCCCCCGGGCCGTAGGATGCCCGCCCCTGAACTACATGAACCATGACATACAGTATTTATTTATTTATTTATTTATTTCATTCGGCTTCTATGCCGCCACTCCCGGTGGGCTTGATCAGGGCTGTCCAACTTCTTCCGACCCAAGGGCCAGAATTCCTGTCACTGATCACCTGGGGGGCCGCAGATGATCAGTGAGCGGGGGCAGGGCCACTCGTGGGGGGCGCGGGGGCGCTTGTGTAGCCCCTCCTCCTTCCCCCCAGCTGCGCCGTTGCTTGGATCCCGAGCAGCGGAGCGGGGAGGGGCTATAGAGGGAGAAGGTAGCAGGCTGCCTTCTCCCTCCATAGCCCCTCCTCCTTTCCCCCGGCCACGCCGTTGCTCGGATCCCGAGCAGCGGCGCAGGGAGGGGCTATGGAGGGAGAAGGTAGCAGGCTGCCTTCTCCCTCCATAGCCCCTCCTCCTTTCCCCCGGCCACGCCGTTGCTCGGATCCCGAGCAGCGGCGCAGGGAAGGGCTATGGAGGGAGAAGGTAGCAGGCTGCCTTCTCCCTCCATAGCCCCTCCTCCTTTCCCCCGGCCACGCCGTTGCTCGGATCCCGAGCAGCGGCGCAGGGAAGGGCTATGGAGGGAGAAGGTAGCAGGCTGCCTTCTCCCTCCATAGCCCCTCCTCCTTTCCCCCGGCCACGCCGTTGCTCGGATCCCAAGCAGCGGCGCAGGGAGGGGCTATGGAGGGAGAAGGTAGCAGGCTGCCTTCTCCTCCATAGCCCCTCCTCCTTTCCCGGCCACGCCGTTGCTCGGATCCCGAGCAGCGGCGCAGGGAAGGGCGACGGAGGGAGAAGGGAGCAGGCTGCCTTCTCCCTCCATAGCCCCTCCTCCTTTCCCCCGTTGCTCGGATCCCGAGCGGCAGCGCAGGGAGGGGCTATGGAGGGAGAAGGTAGCAGGCTGCCTTCTCCCTCCATAGCCCCTCCTCCTTTCCCCCGGCTGCGCCGTTGCTCGGATCCCGAATGGCGGCGCGGGGAGGGGAAGGAGGAGGGGCTAAGGAGGAGGAGCTGGCTCCCTCCTCCCTGCCCCGCCTCCTCCTCCCCTCCCTCCCCCCCGCTGCTGCGAACCGGATCGCAGCGGCGGCGCATAGAGAGGGATGGAGAGGGTGGTGCAGGGAGGAGGAACTGGCTCCCTCCCTCTTCCCTGCCCCGCCTCCTCCTCCCCTCCCCCCCCCGCCCCCTGCCGCCATTTTTTTAAAAAAAATATTTTTTAAAAAAATAATTTTTAAAAAATCTTGCAGGAGGGTAGCGGGGGCCATGTCCAACAGGCTGGGGGGCCGTGTACGGCCCACGGGCCGCCTGTTGGACAGCCCTGCCATAGATCAACCAGGATTCTACTTTTTCTAAAGTATTACTTTGAAAACATGTTTTATGGGTAGATTACTAAGGCTCTCTGGCACAGCTTTATATTAGGCCTGGGCAATCATGGTTCTAAATGGTTCTAAAGTGCTTACAAAACTAAAGTTCTGGTGGTGAACACTAGGTGGAGCTGGTGCTTTGCTTCTACAGTGTTGCTAAGTTCTGGTGGTGAACACTTCAGAACTCTAACAAAACTTTCAAATCTTCATTATTATTTCATTATTGGTGATTTTTAAGACAGAACCAATTAGGAACTGGCGTTTATAACAAAATTTTGAAAGTTTTGTTAGAGTTCAGAAATGTTCACCACCAGAACTTTAGCAACACTGTAGAAGCAAAGCACCAGCGCCGCCTAGTGTTCACTACCAGAACTTTAGCAACACTGTAGAAGCAAAGCACCAGCGCCACCTAGTGTTCACCACCAGAACTTTAGCAACATTGTAGAAGCAAAGCACCAGCGCCACCTAGTGTTCACCACCAGAACTTTAGCAACACTGTAGAAGCAAAGCACCAGCGCCCCCTAGTGTTCACCACCAGAACTTTAGTTTTGTAAGTACTTTAGAACCATTTAGAAACATGATTGCCCAGGCCTACTTTATATGGATAGCTGGTGCTTAGATACCAGTGGGTCCGTATGTGACCTATTCTGGATCTACATGGTCCTTTACCATGAGGACATTTATGTCCAGGAGGAAGATGGTCCCAACAAGAGTTTGCTTGACAAGCTTTCCTCCTGGTCCATTTTCCCTTTTTGCCCTCTATTTGAGCCTCTTCAAAATCCATAGCACTGGTAGTAACAGCTGACCACCAATTCGAATGCTCAAGGCCCAGGGATTCCTAATTCTCTGTGTTTATGCCACACTTTTTAAGGTTAGCTTTAAGGCTGTCTTTAAATCTCTTTTGCTGTCCACCAACATTCTGTTTTTCATTTTAACATTGAGAAGAAAATAACTGTTTTGAGTAACCAGGCATTGAGTAATGTGGCCAGTCTAGCGAAGTTGATGGCAGAGAATCACCGCTTCCGTGCTGGAGGTCTTTGCTTCTTCCACAACACTGATGTTTCCCCACCTTTCTTCCCAAGACATTTGCAGGATTTTTTCAAAGGCAACACTGATGGAATTTCTTCTGCCTCCAGGGTTTGTAAAAGTGGCTTTTGCGAGATGGACGTGAAAGCTTTGGGCCCTGAAGGCAGAGGAAAGCCTTCCCACACACCAAAAACCTGAAAGTCTTTGAGAAATGAGTTCTAGACTTAAAATAGTGAACTCAAACAGGTTTATCGAATAACAACCAGTGAAAAACAACTGGTGGCCCAAAAACGCTTAGTTGGTGGCTAAGAAAGGTCCTTGAAAAAAGGGAACGATCACTTGCCTCTTTGTTTGCAGATGATGGTGCTTTCTTCGATCAGGGTTTCTTTGTGGCCTTCAATGGTACCTTGGCTCGCGAAGTCCGCTGGTACCCCAAAGATTGCAGTCTCTGTGTGAAGGGAGACCTTCCTATTTACTGTAATCTTTGGCTGAAAGCTTCAGGTTGGCTTTGTGGGTGGACAAAGGTGCTTTGTCTCAGGACGAATGGATTTCCATCCACGTCCATGTGGCTTCTTTCTTGGAATAGCCAAAGAGAGGAAGTCCTGCCCCTCAGATGACCTCAGAAAGGGGAGGAGTTAGGGTGGTGACATCATCTTGGCATCAATACACAGTCCCTCCCAAGTCCACATGGTTGAGGACAAAGGAATGCAGGTAAAAGGTCAACAGATACATAACGCAGTACCAAACAGGCCCAGTGGGGGCCGGAACAGAATTATTTCAGAAGTCAAGAGTGTCGTTTGTAGACAGTCCAAATTTTGCAGGTATACAATATAATTGGAAAGACAATCTTCTATCTATCTAATAAAAGTCAGTGTTTGCGGTGGTGCAGTGGGAGGAATATGTGCCAGCGTTTCGATTGGCTGCCACTATGAGATTATTTGCATAAATGGCTCTGATTGGCCAACCTCAGAACTCCAACATTCTACGGCCCCAGACAGATGGGATTGGTTGCAACTGAAATGGTATTTGCATAAAGGACTCCAATTGGCCAACCACATTCCAACATTCTAAAGTGACTCAGAGGGAAAAGGAAAGGCCTCAGGCAGTCAGGCACTGAGGCCCACAGCAATGACGGATCACGATCAAACTTGGCAAACAGGGGACCAATGGCCCACTTCACAACCTGGTGTGGTTTAGGGCAGGATGGGCCATGAATGATTGGATTTGCAGTACCATCACATAATTCACTTCCCAAACAACACTGTAGCCCCTATAAATCACAGACCAGGCCCAAAATTGACAGCAAGGCTTCCTCAACTTGATTTTCCTGACTAGGCCCCCAACAATGACAGAACAAGATCAAACTTGGCACACAGACCCCCCCCCCAAGATGCAACCTAGATCCTGGTGCAGTTTGAGGGAGGATGGACCATGTATGATGGGACTTGCAGTACTTTAATTCACTTCCTTAGAGCACTGTGGCCCACATCAATGACAAATCAGGCCCAAACTTGGCACACAGAGGCCCAATGGCCCACTTTACAAACCTGCTGTGGTTTACGGCAGGATGGCTCACAAATGATGGGATTTGCAGTACCTTCACCCAATTCATTTCCCACAGAACATTGCAGCCCCTACAAATCAGAGACCAGGCCCAAACTTGGCACACAGAGTATTCATGACCCACTCTACCTCCTGGTGCAGTTTTGAGTGAGACGGACTACGGATGATGGGAGTTGAAGTACCTTCACTCACTTTCTGAGACCTCTGCCACTCTCATCCAATGACTGATCTAGACCACACTTGGCACACAGAGCCCCCATGACCCACTCTACATCCTGGTGCAGTTTGGAAAACGGAGACCCATGGATGATGGGACTTCCAGTACCTTCCCTCACTTCCAGAGACCGCTGCAACCCTCATCCAGAGAATGATCAAGACCAAATGTGACACACGCAGCCCCCATGACCCACTCTACATTCTGGTGCTGTTTGGAGGGGGATGGACCATGGCCAATGGGACTCGCAGTACCTTCACTAAGTTCCTGAGACTACTGTAAGCCACATAAACACCTAATAGGAACCAACCTTGGCACACAATGCTTTCCTCAAATAACCTGGGCACCGCCGGGTCCTCAGCTAGTAGATTTATAAACAAGCACCTTGGGAGCTCTATAAATATCTCAATCCTTGAACATGTTCTGCTTTATTCGAAAAAATTCTGCGCTTGCAGAAGTCAGACAGTATTTTATTTTACTATCAGTGTCAACCTTTGTTCATCACTGTATCTACTTGAAAAACGTGTTTATTATTTAAAAAAATCTTTAAAAATTGCACACAGAAAATATGGTGCAAAATGGACCTGAAAAGAGGCAGATTATGGAAATGGATTCAAACAGATTGCTCATTTCTGTCCACAATGTTAATTTGCGCGAAACTCTTTCATTCATTAGGTCTTGAATAAGAATTGCATGTTTCTCCTTGACAGAAGATTAGGACAGATGCCATGAGCCTGAATGAACAACTGTGAAGTAGTATTTAGCTCCATTTCTGCAGAAAACTCGCTAATAAGCCTACAAGGAGAGTAGAGCGATTTCTAGATGCTCAGTGTTGGAAGGTTTCCATGTCCTACTAATTCAATAGCATGGCCGACTTGGAAAACAAAGAAGCAATTGCTAGGGAGCATATTAATCTCCTGTATAAGGAAGCAACATCCTGCAGACTGAAAAATAGGAAGTATTTTGACATTATTAGCACATTTTAAAGCTACAGGTCTAGCTTAGAAAGCACTTACCTTTTGTATTATTTGTTGCATGTGATTCCTAACTTGCATGGTCCTGAGATTTTGGAAAGATCTCCTGGCAGATGCTCGTACTTGTTAATATTTCCCAACTTTTATGAAAAATGGTAGGGCTGTTTGACGAGACTTTTGAGTAAGTCAAATGCTACTGATTTTGCCATTGTTTTTATTTTAAGTGATTTGTTTTTAACCCTAGTCTTGGATGACTTAGTTCTGCATTGTCATATATCAGACAAAAACAGTCAATAAACAAATTAATAACAAGACTGCACTCTGCAAATAATTAATTTATTGAGATTAATTTGTTGTTTGAGAGCACATTCTTATACAAAACTACATAAAGTTAACAAGTCCCAGAACGATAATTTGTTGTACTGTACAATCCTGCTATTAATTTGTTATTCTACAGGACTGCCTTACGTAGGAGACTTCAGAATGAATCTCTACTGAGTTCAGTGGCAATTTTTCTATTATAGTACAACAAAGATGAGAAATGACCTTGCCCTCCAACCCCCTGAACAAAAGAGACGAGACACAAAGTATTGGGTTCAAATTGAGCAACTTTTATTTAAAGTTACCTATTTAATTTCCTTAAGTCTAACTCAGAAGGTGTCAGGAATCAAGGTGTATTCTAGCCGGGGTATCATGCCCCCTCGGCTAACGATATCAATTTCGGGCGAAACACCTGGATTACCTGATTATCCAACCAGGGCAACCCCTTTTAGGGAAATGAATGAGAGGTCTGTACTCGAGATCTTGAGATCAGCCTCTTTCATTCCAGGGCCATTACACTTTGTTAACCCCTCAACTTGAACTTTGAGGTGACTGTTAACTTAATGGCCCTCACCCCTGAAGGAGGTGCCTTAGGTGCACACCGACAATGGGCTTTCCCTAGCTATTTTCCGCCACCGATGGGGACAGGTGTCAACCTAGTCCCCATCCCCCACCGAGAGTCCTAACACCCCCTATCCTATGTTAGACGAACGGAACGTTGCCCAATTCCGATATTACGATCCAACCGCTCAGCAAACAAAGCATTGTCGCGAGCCCTGGATAAAGGAGGTAGTGTGCTACCCCCCGTACTGTTGAGCGCATGGCCCCTTCCTTGTTCCCCACTTTATGAGGACTCTCACATCTCCACGCACCGAACCACCAACAAGATGGCATATTGGTGGACCGGACGATGTGTATGCAGGGCCATGCCAGCCACCCAGTACGAGTTTGCTCGGGCCTGTAAGACGCTTTGCCCGTCCGCAAGCCAAAGCCGTTCCCCCTGATGTGGAACTCCGCCAGTCTCAGCTAAGAGTCTCAAACCAACAGGGGGTAAGGACCGTGCATGCACGTTTGCTGCAGACCACATCTACCACTCCATTCCAAAAGGCAATGGAGTCCAGGCCCAAATGTTGGCCAAAATGAAATGTAGGACCCCTTTACGGCTGGTCACTACCTTCAGACAGGCCCGACTCACCCACGTGGCCCTTTTTAAGCCATCCTCACGCTTTCCCTTCGACTGGGCTGTGGGTCGATGGCCGATCACGGATTGTGACCTCGGGCACTGCCTGCCAATTTCTGAAACTGGGTAGCCCCAATAGGGGCCAGAGTCAACACTGGCAAACGGGACTCCCTTGAGCTCCCATTTCCGCCAAGTGGACATTACATAAAACAGCGAAGGTGGTACCTGAGTGTCAGCCACATAGTACTAACCCCACCCTATCTAGTAGCTAACTATATGAGCATCCATTGTATGCATTGGACGCAACTGCCAATGGCTGAAATAAATTTGTCGAACTTTCCAGCCTATATAAGGCTGAAATGGTGTGTTCAAAATACTATTCCTCTTATATTTTAAAGAAAACTCACTTCCCAACTCCACAGCCATTTTTAAGGCTGAGAGGGTGTAACTCTAACACTTAATCTTCTTCTGCTTACAAGAAAACACACTTTCAAACTCTCCAGCCATGTAAGAGGCTGAGATGGTGTAACTCTAATAACTAAATCTTCTGTTTAAAAGAAAACGCGCGCTTTCAAAATCCCTAGTCGTTTATAAATCTGTGCGGGTGTAACTTGAACTACTAACCTCCTTCTAGAAAAAGCCGCGCTTTTAAGCTCTCCAGCCCAATGAGGCTAAGAGGGTGTAATTCAAATAATTAAACTCCTTCTGCTTTAATGTAAACACGGTTATTCAAACTCCGGCCTCATATAAGGCTGGGAGGATGTCCCTAATGCTGAAAGGGTAAACTCACTGACTAATCTTATAATATAACAAAAAGGTGCATTCCACTCTCTGGCCGTTTATAAGGCCGAAAGGATGCAACCCAACAGCCACCTTCACTGTTCAAAGAAAACGTGCCATTCAATTCTCCAGCCGGGTCAGGCTGAGAAGGGGTAACTCAACGACTAATCTTCTTTTGTTTTTAAAAAGAAACCAATTGCAAACTCTCCAGCCAGGTTAAGGCTGAGATGTTAATTACCAACCGAGTAATCTCGTGTTTTAAAGAAAACGCCTTTTCAAGTTTTCTGCCGGTTACAGGAGCAGAGATGTGTAAATCAACTGACCAGCCATTTTTTTGCCTTTCAGGAAATTCCCTTTTATTTATATATTTATTTTATCTCCCCAGCCGTTTCTTAAGGCTGAGGGGGCGTAATTCTAAAGATTAATCTTTTATGTCTTAAGAAAGAGCTTTCCAAACTCTGCAGCCGTTTTAAGGCTGAGAGGGTATAACTCAAACTAACAACGTCTTATCTTTTAAAGAAAGCATGCTTTACGAATTCCCTAGCCCTATAAGGCAAAGAAAGTGAGCCTCAATACTAATCGTCTTATAATTTAATAAAACGCCCTTTTCAAACTCTCCAGCCCTTTATACGGCTGAGATGGTATGACAGAACAACTAATCTACCGTATGCTTTAAAGAAAAAAAAAAGCGCTAGACACCTCTTGTGGCTTCCAATCAACTTATGCTTAAAGCAACACGCCTTTCAAAATCCCAAGCCCTTTATCAGGCTGAGGGGTCTAAAGAAAAGGCGCTTTTAAAATTCCCAAAGCCTTTTAATGCCTATAGGGTGAATTCAACAATCAATCTTTCTATGTTTCAATAAAATGCAGTTCATAAAATTCCCCGCCTTTAATAAGGTCAAAAGGGGGGTGTAATTAAAACGACCAATCTTCCTGAATACTAAAAGGAATGCCCCTTTTCCATACTCTCCAGCCGTATTAGGGCTGAGAGGCGTGACTCAATGACTATTACTCTTGTATTTTTAAGAAAACGCGCTTTCAAACTCTCTAGCCATTTATATGCTGACAGAGTGTACTTTCATAACCAGTCTTTAGTTTTAAAGAAAAGGCGCTTTCGAACCCGACAGCCATTTATAAGGCTGAGAGGGTGTGACTGCAATAACTAGTCATCTTTTATAAAAGGGGAACGCTCTCCATATTCCCCCCATTCAAAAGGCTGAGAGAGTGTGCCTGGTAGGCCTGACGGTAAGGTCTTTTAAGAAAAGGTTAAGCGTTTAACTCTCTAGCAATGAATAAGGGCTGAGAGAGCGTGTCTCCTTTGGAGACAACCGTACTTCCAACTCCGGAAAATTAAGAAATACGTTGGTTGAAACTCATAGCACAACAGCCAGAGCTGCCAAACATAGGTCAGCAGTAAGCTATACCAGAAATCGGGAGCCCTCCCTTTTGTCACAATTGAAAATTACCCAGGTAAAATAACAATTACATTGCTAGAAATTGTTAACTCACTGGTAAAGTTGACAACATAGGTCAACGTAAGCCATACCAAGCGACGAAAGCTCGCACCGAAGTTGATATTCAAATTCAAGTTGAAATTCAAAATGACCCAGGTGACGGCCACATGCATTGCTTAAAATCAATAACCCAATCACCAATGGTCACAGACCAGTGTAGATCAATGGTCATCTACACCAATGGTCAGGGGCTCACTCAGGTGAAATGGTGAAAGAACAATCACCTGGCATAAAATTAATAACTTCATTGCTAACGTTGACAAACGTGTATATAGTGAGCCATACCAATGGTCAGGAACTCACTCATCAAGTTGAATTTTTAAAATCCCCAGGTGAAACAGTAACTCAGTTACTAGTGTTGGCGGACATAGGTCAACAGTAAACCATGCAAAGGGTGGGAGCTCACTCAATTCGGAATTTAAAATAACCCAGGTGAAAATTAAATACATTATTTGAAATTATCACTCGATTGCTAATGTTGACAATTAAAAGTCAACTGTAAGCCATACCGAGGGTCGGGAGCTCACCGCCAAGTTGAAATTTAAATTGACCCAGGTAATAAAGCAACCCAAATGCTAGTGTTGACGGGCATAGGTCAACAGAGCTATACCAGGGTCGTGATCTCACTCAAATTGAAGTTTAATCGTGACCGGTGAAATACTACAAACATTGCTTGAAATTATAACTCAATTGTTGCTGATGACCAACTAGGTCAACAGTAAGCCACACCAAGGGTCAAAGGTCACTCCTCAATTGAAATTTAAAATGCCCCAGGTGCAAAATAACTCGAATACTATTGTCCACGGACATCTAAATACTATTTAAAATTAACCTGGAGCAATTAATACATTAATTGAAATTGTAACTCCATTGCCAATATTGACAAATGTAAGTCACCGTGAGCCATACCAAGGGTCAGGAGCTCGCTTGCCAAGTTGGAATTTTTAAATGACCCAGGGAAAAATAACTAAGTTGCTAGTGCCGACAGGCATAGGTCAACAGTAGCTATGCCAAGGTTCAGGAGCTTACACCTCGAGTTGAAGATTAAACTGCCCCAAGTGGAATGATAAATGCATTGTCTGCAATTAGCAATTTCTTTGCTAATGTTGTCAAACATAGGCCACCAGCCAAGCTATCAAGAGTCAAAAACTTATTCCTCAAGCTGAGAATTAAGATGACCCGGGCGAAATGGTAAATGCACCGCTTCGCAATTATCACTCAAGTGCTAATGTTGTCAGCCATAAGTCAACCATAAATTATACCAAGGGTCGAGAGCATGTTCCTCCAGTTGAAAATTAACTGACCCAAGTGAAAGGCTGAATGCAATGCTGAAATTATTAAGCCAAGTGCTAACGCTGTCTGCCATAGGTCAAAAGTAAGCTACCAAGTATTGGGAGCTCACTCCTCAAGTTTGGAAATTAAAAATTGGCCCGGGTGACATAATAAAAATGCATTGCTTGAAAGTATTAAGTCAATTGCTAACTTTGTCTGCCACAGGTCAACAGTGAGCTAGAACAAATGTCAGGAGCTCACTCCCAGTTGAAATTAACAATGACCCAGGTGAAATACTAAGTACATTGCTTGAAATATCAGATGTATCGTTCGTATTAGTATAATTTCATCAAGCCGACGCGTGCATGCGCCTGACTGAACCTAAGTGTTCACAATACCGGCACACCAATATGTGTATTCCATGCCGTCCGTATATTAATCTCGCCGGCTATGATCATTATCATTCCCAATAATAGTATTAAATATATTACCATTTTAATTGGCATAATGTCCATCTAACAATAAATCAACTGGTTATCCTAATGCTACCAGTCTAATTCTTCATGTAAATATTTTCAGTAATTCATTCAACATACCATGAAATATTTCATTATTTAACTTTCAAAAAACCTGATATAATATAAATAACCATTTCCCATTATCCACATTTATTTATTTATTTATACATATATTTTATTGCATTATTATTAATTGAGACTTTTTCCATTAATCAACAATGTCAATTAATTAATTCTAATTTATTGTCCTATCCTTGTCCCCTTAGAGACCCCCCTTACTCCTCCCTATATCACAAAATGGCTGCTCAGAACCCAATCTGAGCCTGCCAAAATGGTCGCTATTCACCCCTGCAGGGTAGCAGCCATGTGGCCAAGATGGCGGCCCCAGGCAATAGCAAGGGCCGCACTAGTGGCCATTAGGAGGGGCAATGCAGGCCGAGGTTAGCCTGGGACCTGCCAGCCACAGTATGAATTAGGAGTTATGCTTGGGGTCACCACAATACGAGGAACTGTACTAAGGCTGCCTTTTATGGTCGAGCACCCACCTCGACCCAAGCAGGCCTCGAACTCATGACCTACTGGTCAGAGAGATCTTAGACAGCTGACCTTAGCCAGCTGCACCACATCCCTGGAGTAGCCAACAGGAGGGAGGGGACTGGAATGCCAAGCCATCCAGCCTCGCCTCACATCCTCTGCAAGAACGCCCTCCCAGCCAGCAAGCCATGCGTGGAGGCGAACTAGCCACGTGCGGCGCCCAAAAAAGGGGGGGGTCCCGTTTGGGGGCGGCAAAGGCTGCCCAACTGAACCCGCTGCCGCCGAGGGCCTAATCAACGGGAAAGCATGAGGGGGCGCTCCCCTTGCAGGGAGGCGAGCCGCCTCAGCAACAGGGCCCGGCGCCGCACCAAAAGACGGGCCAAAACTGCCGCACCAGGGCCGGACGCCGGCCCCTACCAGCGGCAGCCGCAGCGGGGCGCCGCCGCCAACGCCGGCAGCGCGCCCGCGGCGAGGGCCGCCGCCCCAACTACAGCCTTCTGCGCCGCCGCCCGTGCCAGCAGGCCCCGGGCGGCGCGAGAAAAAAGCAGGCCCAAGGGGTCGCAATGCGGCGGAGGAGGGCAGCGGGAGCCCGCCTCCGGCCTACCCCTTGGCCCGCTTGCGCACGTGCGTTCCCGGTGACTCGGGAGCACGGCGCCGGAGGGGGGGTGAGGTGGCGCAAAGCCTCGCACCCCCAGGCCCGAGCTAACCTGAGGAGGAGACCGACCGTCTCCTCCGGCTGCAGAGCTCCAACTGAGCTCTTCAGGGGCTGGCCTTCCTGATGGGAGGCCACGCCCCCTGCCTCCCAGAGGTTCTAAGAACCTCCTCTTTCTCCGTGGGAGGGGGCAAACTCCTCTCCCTCTTTAGCCTTTGGCTAAGAGGGAAATCCACTTTTTGATGTTCTTGAAATTCAGCTACCACCAGCTCCAGTTAGATTCAACAAATCCCTTTGACATTCTAGCCATTACCATTCATGTTAAGAACATAAGAACATAAGAAGAGCCATGCTGAATCGGACCTCAGCCCATCTAGTCCAGCATTCTGTATCACACAGTGGCCCACCAGTTGTACACAGGGATCTCGAGCAGAAGGGAGGGCAAAACCCTCACCTGCTCCCGACCCCCCACAACCAGTGCCCAGGGAAATCCTGCCTACCTCAACCAACTCCGAGGTGGCACTTGAATGTCCTTTTCAGTAACTACCGATACACTTGGTATCCATGAATCTGTCTAATCCTGCCTTGAAGTTGTTCAGGCTGACAGCTGTCACAACCTCTTCTGGAAGTGAGTTCCATAACCCAATGACCCTCTGGGTGAAGAAATATTTCCCTTTATTAGTCCTAATTTTCCTATCTTGGAGCTTCAGGGAGTGCCCTCTAGTCCTAGTGTTTTGTGACAAAGAAAATACTGATCCTCATCAGTAGTGTTTCCCAACTGGTGTGCCGTGGCACACTAGTGTGCCGTGAGCAATCATCAGGTGTGCCGTGGGAAATTGGAACCTCCAATACCCTTTCTTCCCCCTCCTGCCGAACACTTACTTTTTCTTCTCCACTCGGGCTCCCTTCTTCCCAGCCTCGCTCTGCTCGCTTTGCCTCGCTTTGCTCACGCTGCCGCTTCTGCAGGAGGGGAGGGGGGAGGGAGGAAGACGTGACCCATGCGAGCGCTACTGCACAGACTCACCCCACATCTTCCCCCCTCCCATCCTGCAGAAGCGGCAGTGTGAGCAAAGCGAGGCGAAGCGAGCAGAGCGAGGCTGGGAAGAAGGGAGCCCAAGTGGAGAAGAAAAAGTAAGTGTTCGGCAGGAGGGGAAAGAAAGGGCGCAAAGGGGAAGGGGGAGGAAGAGGTCTCTGTTGAAAGCTGGCATGGGCAAACTTGGTCCTTCCAGGTGTTTTGGACTCCAACTTCCACCATTCCTAGCAGCCTCGGGTACTTTTCCTTTTCCCCCCTTCAGCCACTTAAGCAGGAAAGGGCCTCAGGCTGTTAGGAATGGTGGGAGTTGGAGTCCAAAGCACCCAGAGGGCCGAAGTTTTCCCATGACTGACAGGTGTTGAGCAAGACCTTTGTGTGTGTCTTTCTGCCATTTCTGCCAGTATATCTATGTTGTGTTCATCTAAACAGGCCCTGGTTTCACACTTAGTGTATAAATACATTTAAAAACATATTAACTATATGTATTACTGTGTTAGAGTGTCATTTTGTGTCATTTTGGTTGGTGGTGTGCCCCAGGATTTTGTAAATGTAAAAAATGTGCCGCGGCTCAAAAAAGGTTGAAAAACACTGATTTAAAACACTGTACAACTTCAGTAAATTTAACAATAAAATAACATGCCAGTAAAACCAAACCAAGCTGGGAGAATCCATGTCAAAAAACCCAATTTCCATTTCCTATTGCTGCTGGCCTCTAATCCAGTGTTTCCCAACCGGTGTGCCGTGTCACACTAGTGTGCCATGAGTGATTATCAGGTATGCCATGGGAAATTACAGTGGAGAGAGAGAGAGAGAGAGAGAGAGAGAGAGCCTAGCAGGAAACTTCAAGCAGCGGAAATGAGGCTTTCCTGGCCAATGCAGAAATGCCAGCCAGCCTGGCTGCAGTCAGGGAGAGCCCTTGGCGTCCAGAACTTTCATTCCTCCCTCCTCTCTCTCTCCTTCCCTTCCTTCCTTCCCTCCCTCTGCATGCCAAGGACTACCTGGCCGGGCTGTGGCCCCTCCTGCTTCCTGGCTCCTGGGCGCTCTTCTGCCCTCCTCCCCTCCAGCAGCAAGGAGGAGGAGAGGGAGGAGGAGTCCATGGGAGCTGCCCCCGTCCGACCCCACTCTCAGAGGCTCGAGGCGAGGCTTTCTTCCCTCTAGCCCCTCTGCACCGGGGAAGGGGAGCAACTCCTCATCTCCTGGCCTCTCCTGGCTGGGCTCCAGGTTCACTGCAGAAAAGAGCAGAGCCCGGGATGCGCAGCTCTACAGCCCAGCTTGGTTCCTTCCCGATCTGGCCCCAATGTGACAGCAGGGAAGCCAAAGGGATGCACGGGAGAGAGGCACTCCTGGGGGGGGGGGGGGCTGAACCCCCTTGGGATGGAGAGCTGGGGGTGGTGATGGCTGCGAGCCTCCGAGGCTTGGAGTCACCCCGTGTGCTCAAGTCCTATTTGTTCGGCTCAGCCGAGACCGCATGTGCTTTGGCCACTTAGTGCAGCCCTCCCCGCGGGCCGGTGACGGGCCTCCTGTGCTTGGGCCTCCCGGGGGCGGGGTGGCAGGGGGTTTGGCGGAAGCAGCGGCATCACGAGGGGGGAGGGTGACAGTTAGTAAAATGACAGAGTGTCATTTTGTGTCATTTTGGTTGGTGGTGTGCCTCAGAATTTTGTAAATGTAAAAAATGTGCAGCGGCTCAAAAAAGGTTGAAAATCACTGCTCTAATCAAACGCCTGGCCCCAGAGCCAGGTCTTCAATTGTCTTCTAAAGGACAGGAGAGAGGTGGCCAACATGATGTCCTTGGGGAGAGAGTTCCACAGATGGGGGCCACTGCTTAGACGGCACTGTCTCTCGTCCCCATCAACTGCGTTTGCGAGTGAGTTGGGATCGAGAGCAGGGCCTCTCCTGACGATCTTAAGCTTCGTGATGGTTCATAGCAGGAGATACATTCAGACAGATAGTCTGGGCCAGAACCGTTCAGGAGTTTAAAATTTTAAACCAGCACTTTGAATTGTGCCCGGAAGCTGATTGGCAGCCAGTGGAGCTGGCGCAACAGAGGAGTAGTACGCTCCCTGTACGCTGCTCCAGTTAACAACATGGCTGCTGACCGTTGGACTAATTGGAGCTTCCGAGAGGTTTTCAAAGGCAGCCCCACGTAGAGTATGTTATAATCTTACCCAGCACTGACTGGGATTGTCCACAAGGCTTTCTGTTTTCTTGATATCTCACCCCACAAGATATCATATCAACAAAATAACTTCAGCTTGAAACAGGCAGTTTGGATGACAACAAGCAAAAGCATTGTCAAATCTTGGTTATTTTCTTTGCCTAATATCTCAATGAGTTATGGCTAGCACGGAACATCTTATTATATAAAGGGGTTCCCGTCATGGAACGACTATCCCAAACAGAGAAACCTTACAACGCAGAAACACCAAACTTGCCAACAGAAATAGGCCTCAAGCAAGGTACGTTTGTAGCAAAGAAACTTTCCCCCCCAAAACCTAGAAGGCCCCCAAAACAACGAGTAAAAAAACCTACATTTCCCAGCATCCTCCAGGGCTGCCAACGACTCTCCCAGCCTCTACATTCTGAAAACATGATTGGCTGCCAATAAGGGTGGATTTGCATAACTCCTGTACTGGCCAGCCAACATGAACATTCCGACCCCTAATAAACTGTCAGAGGAGGATAAGGCAAAGGGCTGAGGCACAAATACAAACACCCAATTCACTTCCCACAGAAAATAAAGGTAATGAGCCACCCCGCCTGTTGCAGACATGGTTATAATCCCTAGCAAGATCTGTTATACTCGCTTTTGCCATAAGCCCTTCGGCGACATGGGGATTGGTCCGCATTGAATAGGTACGTCCGACTCCTGTGTTATGTAGTTGTATGTTTTATGTTGAGGTTGCAATTGACACATTTATAAATTGCCAATGTTAGGAATCATTGTGATCCATTCCTCTTGTCAAAATTTGAGAGTTGCCTTCGGGACCTCCTAGAGGCCCCCCCTATTGGGGATTTCAAGCTAATATTTTGATGTTATATTACAGAGTATTGATTGCCGTTTGGGTACGTTGCTGTGGGAACCAGATTTGGGACTACACTGAGCCTTGAAAAAGACTTATTCTGTGGCTCGAAACGAGAGATTGGAGTTCTCTGCTAATGTGCCTCGTCGGCTGTGTACACCCATCTGTGTAATTTCACCACCCCCGCCGCCTGTCATAGCGAATTTCGCTGGAATTGGAGCATTGACTGACCAGGGGTGGTACATCTTGTGTTTCCGGATACGGCTTATTTGAATCATGTATGGATTATGTTGTTACCTGAACACCACGGAGATGCCAGCACTGTGAACAATTCTATGGACTGTATACCAATGGCACGTGGATTATAAAAGACTTTTGGGTTATGGACATTGAGATTGGACTCTTAATTCCAGAATACGGTAATCCCATTGGGGACATTATTATTATTGTGATTGTATTTAATACGGAGACCTTTTGGTCCTTTGCTTTTGTTTGGTTATCGGCACTCCCCTTTTTTGTTACACTGAATTTACAGTAACCTACCTTTGCACACAGAGACCCTATGACCCAGGCTACATTCTACTACAGTTTGGAGGAGGGTGGACCATGGATTATGGGACTTGAAGTACCTCCATGGATAATGGGATTTGTACTACTTCAAAACACATCATTCCCCACAGACCACTGTGGCCCAGAATCAAGACCGATAAAGACCAAACTTGGCACACAATGCCCCCCATGACCCACACTCCATCCGACTGCAGTTCAGAGGAGGACACACCATGGATAATGGGATTTCAAGTACCTCCACTCACTTCCAAAGTACCCCACCCACACAAGCATCAACCTCTACATCAACACAGCAGACGGAAAGACAAAAAACATTGTATATCCACAAGCAATGCAGAACGCCAGGAACACCACACACCAACAACTCCCCAGGACTTCAACATCCCACCCACCAGAACAACCCACAACAACACAGCCATGGCCCCAACAACACCATAACTAACAACAATTCCAACCCTTACATACTCAGACTTTCTCGCATCTCCTAAATAGGGCACAGCAACGCGTGCCGGGTACAGCTAGTTATATTATAGATAACTGGGTAAGCTAATAGACCTTGGGAAAAGGAGAAAATATTAGTTTCAGTATATACTCATGCATAATCTAAAATAATAGTAAAAAATAAACCTAAGAAACCAGGATCAACATATGCATGGATCAATATAAACAATCAATACCGTAACTCTGATCAATTAAGGAATCATCCTCTTCTCTTAGTCCAGAGGTGTCAAGCACCGGGAATGTGGCGCAGCTGGCTGGGAGTCAGCTGCATAAGAACTCTACTGACCAGAAGGTCATGAGTTCGAGGCCTGCCTGGGTCGGAGTGAGCATTCGACCATTTGTGTAGCTCATTGTCGAACTTTGCAACCCGAAAGACAGTTGCATCTATCAAGTAGGAAATTTAGATACCACATTGTGGGGAGGCTAATTTAACTAATTTACAAGGCCATCAATATCCAGGAAGCGTGCAAAGGAGTGAAGGAGTGCGACAGCTCCCTCCAGTGGCCAGAAGCTGAAATGTTAAATTGCCTCTGTGTCTGTCTTACATGTTTGTATGTCAAAGGGCATTGAATGTTTGCCTATATATGTGCATTGCGATCTGCCCTGAGTCCCCTGCAGAGTGAGAAGGGCGGAATATAAATGATGTAAATAAATAAATAAATAAATAAATAAAGCACATTTTCACCAAGGGCCAAATCAGCCTTGAGATTGCCTTCAAAGGGTTGGTTTTAACTATATAAATCTAACCATTTTGCCCTGGCATTGAAAGTCTTGTGAGCTGCATAAAAAGGCATTGCAGGCCAGATTCAGATTTGCATTTGACACTTAGCACAGTGTTTCCCAACTGCTGTGATGCAGCAGAGTAGTGTGCTGTGCCGGACCTCCTGCTGTGCTGTGCGAAAAGCTCTCTGCCCCCTTTCTTCCCCCCTCCTCCTGCTGAACTCCTGCTGCTTGGGGGAAGAGGAGGAAGGGCTGGGCGGCTGCGAAGAAAAAGAAGAAGGGGCCGGGGCGCAGCCTCCTTCGATCGTTTCCCCAGCCAGCCTCCAATCCGCCATAACTCCTGCCCCTTGCTCGCTGAAGCCACATGGAGGAGGAGCCCGCCCACTGAAGCCCATCCACCACTCATGATCCTCCTCCTCCGTGCGGCTTCAGCTCCAGCCGTTCTTTACTGTGTTAGAGTGTCATTTTGTGTCATTTTGGTTGGTGGTGTGCCCCTGGATTTTTTTAATGTTAAAAGTGTGCCGCGGCTCAAAAAAGGTTGTGAAAGAATTGTGAAAGGAGCAAGTGTAGTCTATCCTGAAAAGCAATGACTCCCTCTACTTTCTCCACTGTGGCACTGCTTCTGGTTCTTTTCTTTTGAATGCCTGCATAGGAAAATGGCAGTGGCAGTAGCCAGGAGTGACTGGCTTCCGGGAACATTCTGGCGCTCTCCCCTCTGGGAAATGACCCTTGACTTATCCATGGATCATATCAAAATCCCTAATCTTAGCTCCCAATTTTGCCCTCGATTAATACATGAGATCAACTTGTGTATGAGTCTGTATGGTCCCTGCCATATGTAGGTGCTTATGAACAAGTACTTGTTCTGTGCATTGGCTTACATTAGCCTTAACTCTTCCGTGTTAAGAATAAACAAAAAAAATAGGAACCCGAAATCCTTTCACTTAGACATGGTAGCAATACAATTTGTGTTTCAAATATACAACATATGGATTTTTGTGACATTTTTAATGTGATTAATTTGATTCTCTGCAATGCTATATTTTACTTTCATGAAAACACAGAATAGAAGTTTGACAAGTTCACATAGTAGTGCCCTTCTTGTGATTTTGTATGAATACCAGCAGATGGGATAATGTGACTTACAACAAAAGGGGGCTGGATATAATTAGGCATAGGGTCCCCTGGTTCTTTAAGTCAACCTTGGATGGTTGATACACCCTCAAGGATACCATATGGTCTCTTGAGATGAATCAGATTAACATTGAAGATAATTTATCCTGAAATTATTGTTTTGCTGCTCCAGTTCCCCAAACTTCAGAGATGGCTGCTCAGGATTCTTTGGTGGGGAGGAGGCACAGGCACTAGAGACTTCTGATGTTTCTGTAATTATTTGTTTACAAAAATGCAAGTTCTGCATGAGAAACATGAAGAGAAAACTGCTAGAAATCTGAGCAGGATAGTTTTCTCATTCCACCCTGACCACCAATTTATATAAAGACTTCTTTTATTTCCACTTGCTGCCACCATACAATGTAATAAGTATTCACACAGGTCAGCTTTTCCACTTGCTGCCACCCTATATTGTAATAAGTATTCACGATACTTGGCTACCCACTAGGACGAATTTGTTTTCGAGGCTTGAGTGTGAAGTAACTACGCGGGGACATACCTTTGTTAAAGAATTGCAAAGTTTATTCAAACAATGTTCTAAGCGTGGAGGTTTCAGAGTCCAGAGCTTAGGTGGTTACAGTATCTTCTTAGAGGCATGTATCTTAAGGTTACAATACACTAACTATGGAGATGCAACTTGATACTATATAACTGTTCTCCCAGAAGCAATAGCTCAGCAGTCTTTACACTAACTGCTTGTCCTTTAAACTCAACTGGTTTCCTAGCAGTTAAAATACAGCTTTTCTTCTACTCTCTCACAGAGTAGAGTCCGAGTCCTCTTTAAAATTTATTTATTATTTATTATTATTTATGGCATTTTACCCCGCTCTTCTCAACCCCCGAGGGGGGACCCAGAGCGGCTCCCAAAAGGCACAACTCGATGCCCACATCACAATTGCAGTATAAAACACAATATAAAACTGGCTGACAGCTGGCTAAAACAGACTCTCTAACTCTCCACACACCATCTCTTCTTCGGCTTTCACTGCCAAGTGCCAAAGTTTGAATTTGAAGATTCTAAGGCCAGTTGCAGGCTCCACCTCCTGTTTCCACAGTAACGGAAACCCCTTGGAGGTTCTGCACATTAATATCCCTCTTAAACCTTTAGGGTTTGCTACGTTTTTACCCCTTCTATCTATCATCTATCTATCTATCTATCTATATATATACACACACGCACGCGCGTGCGTGCACACACACACACCAACCATATTAAAAACCTGTAATAGAGAAATATGACTTCACCACACTTACTAATTCCCAAAACCTACCTTGTAGAATTGTTGTGCATATAAAATGTGTTGAGGCTAAACACATATATATTGGCGGCGGCGGGTAATTTTAATTCAAATATGCAAAATTTTAATTGTGATTTAACACTGACCCCACAAAACCCAGAGAGTGGTACAATGTATAAAACCAACTACGTGGAATTTAACCTTCTATTCCCTCCTAAACTCGCAATTTTAAACCCTACTGTTTAGTTGACAGTCACCTGATTCTGATCCCTAGCACACATATATTCTCTCCTCTGCAATGTTTCTCCAAACTGAACTCATAAATGCAATCCTTCTAGTGTCCACAGTATGTGCACACACACCCCGACACACACGCAAACCGCAACACACAAACACACACACCCCAAACCTGGTTAAACCAATAATTCATAGAAGTTACAAAAATATTTAGATCAATAACATACACTCCAAAAAGGAAAGTTTTCAATTATTTCTCTTTCATTCTACTTTTAACTCCTTTAAAAATGTCCAACTTTCTCTCCTCTTTTTCCTGTATCTTCAGCTTACTCTAGTTGCTAAAAACTTTAGTTTACACTCAACTTAGCAGGGGGAGAGGAGGGGAAGAAAAGTGGAATCCAGCCATTCCCAGTAGGTTCAGGCAAAAGCAAACTGTCTCTCCCAGTTTTAGTGTTGTTTTCATTCATAACTTCTGCCATCGTGGTCACACTCTGTTGTCACTTGGTCATGCGTGCTCTCCTTTTCACTTGTTGTTGCACTTCAGACAAGGAGCATCCCCACATGTCACACATACAACAGACAGTATCTGAATAATAGGCTTTTATTGAAACAAATATAGTGTCCAACAAAAGGGTTAAAAGAAGATCAATTGTAGAATATATCCAAGGTAAAACACACAGTTCAAATAGTCCCAAAATCCAAAGGCAAAGGTAAAATGCTTGATGAAAATCCCATGAGTAATACAAGGCAGCTATAGGAGCAAAACGTGCACAAAGGCCTAGGCAAAATCAGGAGCTTGGAGACAAGACAAGATCTGGCATGGTATTCTAAACGAAGCCTGGAAACTGAAGACAATTTCTCTAGCCATCTAATATAAAGACAAATCAGTTTCGGTTTGCAAACCGACTGCTACATCGCAGGCTGGCAGCCTGCCTAGTTTCCCGAATGCTATCTCGGCGGTTAAATGTAAACTCATTAAAATTCCCAGGTGTCCCGTTACCAACATCAAGATCTTCAGAGTCCTGAACACAAGAATTCCCATCTAATGAAGCCCTGGGAAGGGAACTGTTCCCAGGAAAGCAAGCCTCATCTGAAAGGTCACTTTGCATCTCAGAGTTCTCACTAAGCATCCCATCACCAGCATTTGCAGGAACAATTCTGTCATCCGCATTTTCAGGAACATTCCCATCATCCGTAGCATGCACATGAGCACTAGGCTGAAACACCACCCTTGTGAAATGTTAGAAGATTTGCTAGAAAATATATAAATGATGCAAAATTGTGATTATTTTTTAATTTTTCGCAACGGAATGCCATTCCTTGTACAAAATATTTTTCAGCTTTACAGTTTTGACTGTATTTTATCAATCTATACTTGTAAACAGAAAATTGGTATACGTCCAGAGAAAGAGGCTGGCATAGGGAAAAAATGCATTTCACTGAAAGGTTTTTAAGGGAAGCTGGAGTTATAATTGTTTTGAGTTTCTGTCCTGGGAGTAAGAGTTCTTCTCCTTGACCCAGCTTTTAACTCCAGTTCGCCCAGAAATAATAGCTGTGAGCAGTCAGCCCAGAAAAACATGTTCTCAGTCACATTTTTCACTTCCCCAGTGACTCATTTGGGGAAAAAGAACACATACAATGTGGGCTTCATCTGCTCCACAACAGCAAGTGAAAAGTAACTACACTTAAAACAAGAGTGCAGGCTCCTAAAAGGAGTGAACAAGCACACAAACATGGGTCTTTGTAAGAAAAATAATCCTGTTTTCTCCCTGATGAGGGATCAAGAGGTCTGAAACCCAATTTTAAGTGCCCAGGTCCTATCATAGGATCTACCAGGCTACCCAAATAATTCCTCAAAAACAGAAGTGGCCAGAAATATAATAATAATAATAATACTGTTTATTTCTATTCCGCTCTTCTCACCCCGAAGGGGACTCAGTGCGGATTACAATACACATACGACAGACAGTCCCTGTCGGAAGACATACAATTTACACATAGACAGTACAATGCAGTTTTTTTAGAAGGACTTCTTCCTTTCCTCGCTGCGTCATACAGGGTGTGTGTCATAGGATGTGAGTGCTCCATGATGACATCATTGTTGTTATGCCCTTCCGTCATTGCGCCTTCACGTCACAAGGGGGTGCTGTTGTTCCATCCTCATGACGGGAGCCTCTTGTTTCACCACTTCCGCATCTCCCTTCTTTGGACAGCCAAACTTTTTCTGACGTTGTAAAGTCTGTGCAAAAGTCCTTCCCCACTTTTTCCGTGGTCCCCAATTGTTGTTTATTCACAGCTGGGCTGTTGAACTGCTTGGGTGGGCAGTGGACAGGCTCAAATAGCTGGTCGTCCAAGCCAGCTCGGGGATTAGAACTAGCAACCTTCTGATTGCAAGCACAGCTGTGTTACCACTGTGCTATGTCCCCGGCCCAATCATCATCATCATCATCATCATCCTTGGCTTTTCTTCATGAACAAGCGCATTGATGACTAAGGTTGGCTGTGTCCTTCGAATCTGTGCAATGGACCTTTCTGGTGGAGCGCAGTGTGCACAGAACTGGCCTCGCCCTTTAAACCAAAGGTTCGTCTGCCGGGGCCTAGCAAGCTTAGGACGGTGGCAGCGAGGTCCTCAGGTCGTAGGTTTGGTTCGAGTTTCCTTCTCTAGATGGTTGACCTTACAGGGTTAGACGAGCACCATTTATTTATTTACATCATTTATATTCCGCCCTTCTCACCCCGCAGGGAACTCAGGGCAGATCACAATGCACATATACAGGCAAACATTCAATGCCATTTGACACACAACATATATAGACAGACAATGAGCTACACAATTGGTCGAGAACTCACCCTGACCCAGGCAGGCCTTGAACTCATGACCTTCTGGTCAGTAGAGATCTTGTGCAGCTGTCTCCCAGCCAGCTGCGCCACATTCCCGGTGCACTATCTGCCCGGGTTTGAAAAGAGTTTTCCTTCTCTTAGGATGGTTGCCAAAAGGCTAGAGAGCCCATCCTGCCCATTGACACTCTTTGTCGGACCCTTCGGTTGTGACCTGTCTGGCATGGGAGGCCCTACTGGTAACTATTTTGCCACCGCCAGTATAGCTCACAACTTCATTAGGGTACGCAAGCCTCTCCCCCAAAACAAGGGGGCGCCAATGGAGAGGAATAATAATAATAATAATATATTTATATTCTGCTCTATCTCCTCGAAGGGGCTCAAAGAAATTCAAAGTTACAGACTTACATGTCCGAATGCATCTTCCCCTATGAACCATCAAGATGTTTATGATCATCCGGAGAGGCCCTGCTCTCGGACCCGCCTGTTTCGCAGGCGCGCTTGGTGGGGACGAGAGACAGGGCCTTTTCAGTGGTGGCTCCTCAGCTTTGGAACACCCTTCCTAGCGACATCAGATCAGCCCCCTCCCTCCTGACATTCCGCAAGAAGGTCGAGTCCTGGCTGTTTGACCGGGCATTTGTAGATGTAGTATGATTATTAATTGAGACCTAAGGAACGACGCCGCCGCAATTAGAAATCGATTTAATAACGAGACGCTGATATGGTGTTTAATTTTAATTGCTAAGTTGTATATGATGTGATTGTGTTGGTAACTGTTGATGTGTTTATCTTGGGCAGTCCTTGCCATATGTACACCGCTTCAAGTTGCCTTCGGGCTGAGAGGGGCGGCATAGAAGCAAAGTAAATAAATAAATACATAAATAAACGAGATGAAAGGGAGCATGTAGTTATTTGTATGACCTCACAAGTGGAAATAACAATTTTGATGGGTGGGAAGTGTAAGGGCTACAAAAAAGAAAATGGAATGACCAGTTTGTTGAATAGATTGCCACAAATGTTTTGTGTAAATGGGTCATTCCAACACATAGCCATAGTTTGATCCGTAGCTATTCCTGTTCTAGTAAATGGAGGCTCCTAAGAAAGTCCCTCTTTTCCATGGCTAAAGGGAGGGTATTCCCTCTTAGCTCCAATCAGTGATTGGTGGTAACAAAAAGATTTTTCCTCTGCACTATTGACAAAAAGTACAGCAAAAACCCCTTGCTATTGCCACCCTTCTTTCCTTCCTTCCACCATAGACAGGTCCGGATTAACAACTTTTTGCGCCCTAGGCCACACTGGAATTACGCTCCCTCTACTAACGGCACTGAAAGTTGTTGTTTGTGATCCGGAAAGGGAGGGTGGGGCCCAAGCCGCGCCTGCCTTTCTTTCCTTCCTTCCTCACCCGGGGGCTTGGGGACCGTGGTGGGATGGCCATCTGCCGGGGCTGATTAGGATCCCCATGCCCCAGGGAGGGAGAGTAGTGGGGAGAGGCCTGGGGGGCCGTCCTTCCTTCGGGGGGCGGGCTCCCTGGAGATAGAGAGAGAGAGAGACACCCACCTGTCTCCGTCTCCTTCAGGGCCGCTCCTCTTCCTCGGTTGCAATCCGTGGCTCAGGGAGAACCCCCCTCTGTGAACTTCTGCCTCCAAGCAGGCCCTTGCCTTCCTATTGGCCGAGTCCACAGAGCCACGCCCACCTGGGAGGGAGGGAGGCTCCCCGATTGGCAGGCTGCCGCTCTTCAGCTTTGTTCAATGGGTGTCACAAGACGGGAGGCGGGGCCAGGAGGTGAGCTCAGAGGACTCACTCCTGGCCCCACCCACTCCCCCCCTCCCAGGGAGGGGAGGAGGGAGGGAAGGAGTGACGTCACCCTGGGAGGCGACCGAGCAAACAAGGAAGGCAGGCCTCGCGGAGGAGGAGGGAGGGAGTGATGTCACCCTGGGAGGCCCTGTCCTCGGCTGAGTAGGGAGGGAGGAAGGGAGGGAAGCCACTGCTGCTGCTTCGCACCCTGTGTTGAGACCAGGCTCAGCCCTCTCTCCCTTTGTGCTTCAACTCCCGCCATTCCCAAAGGCTGGCCACGGAGGGTTTTTTTTTCATTAACTTTTTTTTGGTCTGTGAATTGCACCCCCCTAGGCTTACGCCCCTAGGCTATGGCCTAGGTTGGTCTTATGGGTAATCTGGGTCTGACCATAGAGTGATGTATTTGACAGATAAGGCTGAAAGGAAAATATTTGAAACTGTTCCGGTAGAAGAGTAAGGTCCATATTATTCCAGCTATAATATCCATGCTGTGTTTGAAGGGAACCATGGAGGTTATGCTTCAACATGAGATAATATACACTTGCATTTTAGCAATAGTCGTGTTAATAGATTGAGAGAGTTTTGAAACAACTAGAGAAAGTGCTAAATGGTGAAGTGGGCTGCCTTTCTGTATTTCTCATTAAATCCCATCTTCTCGCATGAATTGAATACAGGGAGCAAAGATCAAAGAGTTTGCCTGGCATTCAGGATAATAGATGGATATTGACTTCAAACTGTATAATATATTGACTTCCTGGGCAGCCCTGAACTAGATGGACCAGTTTTCTGACTCGGGCAGGAGAAATTCCTGTAATACTATGGAGTTGCACATTCATTATGAATAATTACAGTTTTTTGCCTCTGATATTTATAGATTTTTTTTGCTGGCCCTTATATTTGATTCTTCCTAAATTTATTTTGTTATCTATTCTTTGGCCGGTCTGGTGTCGTAGTTCGAGTGCTGGACACTAGGGCTGTTCTACAATTTTTGGATATGAATTTCGGAAGTTTTTCAGATACTTCCGACTTTATTTAGCAATTTCGAGAGCAACCCTCTCAACAGGAGTTCTGAAATCCGAAATTCTGAATTTCGGAATTCCAAATTTTGGATGTCATTTCCGAATTTTCTTGCTGATTGCTCATTGGCTGATGGCTAGCAGCTGACTCTCCCTTCTGCTAATTTTTCTGCCCATTTTTGAAAGTGGACACCATTTCCAAAGACTTCTGAATTTCGGAAATACTTCTGAATCAATTTCGAAATTTATCGGAAATGTTTCGGAAGTCCATATAATCCGAAACAACAGCTACAATTAGATCCGAAACGAGTTTCGAAACGTTTTTTTCTTGGATCAACCAGCCCTACTGAACACGCACTTTGGAAAGCCAGGCCTTTTTTGCATCCCTACTCAACCACGACAACCCACTGGCAGGCATGTAGCCAGGGGGCTAAGGGGCTTCAGCCCCCCGAAATTCTCAGGGTGGTCCGTGAAAATGCCTTACTGGTACATTATTTAAACTGTTATGTTTATTCATATCATGATCTGATCACCATGCTCGTTATATCCCACATTCATGGGGTTATTGGGATAACAATACAAAAGGTTTGCTAGGGTAGACCCTCTTCCACCCAGTCTCAGCCCCCCCCGAACCAAACTCAGCCCCCCCGGAATAAAAATCCTGGCTACGGCCCTGCCCACTGGGTAAACCTGGGCAAGCCACACTCTTTTAGCTTCAAAAGAGATCAATAACAAACCTTGACAAAAAATCCCCTGTTATAGGTTCTCCTTAAAATGGAGTTAGCTTGAAGGCAGATAACAAAAACACACATTCTATGGAAGCCACACAGTAAAACCCATTTATTGGTGTTGTTGATTACCTCCAAATCTTTATTGACTACTAGCATTTCCATACAAAAAGGAGAAGAATCCTCTTTTGTGTCATGCAAAAGCTATTGTTGTTTTTTCTATGCTATCTCAGCACTACACAGAATTAAGCAGAAGAAAGCAGAAGAAACCAGAAGAAAAAGGTTTCCTTTTCCTTTGTTCCTTTATCTGGCTCTGCTCAAACAAAAGTGGACAATTTCAAAGTATACCATATGCACATGCACACATGCATAGGCTTTCCATTGTCTTGCATAGCATTTAGTACTGAACTGCTGACAAAAAAAAATCGAGTGGAAAAACAAAATGAAGAGTGCCTGGTTGAAAATGTCTGGTTAGGCACTGAGTTAGGCACTGAGTTTGCAATAGAAAAAGTGCCATGTCTCATTGACTTTGTTCCAGTGTTTGCACCCTTTGGGCTGCTGAAAGAATGTCTAAATATTAGAAAGAGATTTTTTTCTCCCCCTGTGACCCAACAGATCAAAGACTGTGACCGTGCAAACAAGGGATGGGTTCAATGACGATGAGCCCGACGTCGGTGCCCTGGAGCAGTGTTTCTCAACCAGTGTACCGTGGCACACTAGTGTGCCGTGAGCGATCATCAGGTGTGCCGTGGGAAATTGGAACCTCCAATACCCTTCCTTCCCCCTCCTTCCGAACACTTTTTCTTCTCCACTTGGGCTCCCTTCTTCCCAGCCTCGCTCTACTCGCTTTGCTCTAGGGTGAGTCTGCGCAGTAGCACCCGCACGGGTCATGTCTTCCTCCCTCCCCCCTCCCCTCCTGAACACGCTCACACTGCCCCCTCGGATCAAAATGGCGGCAGAAGCGGCAGTGTAGAAGAAAAAGTAAGTGTTCAGCAGGAGGGGGAAGAAAGGGCGCGAAGGGGGAGGGGGAGGAAGAGGTCTCTGCCGAAAGCTGGCATGGGCAAACTTGGACCTTCCAGGTGTTTTGGATTCCAACTCCCACCATTCCTAGCAGCCTCAGGCCCTTTTCCTCCCCCCCCCCTCAGCCACTTAAGCAGGAAAAGGCTGTTATGAATGGTGGGAGTTGAAGTCCAAAGCACCCAAAGGGCCAAAGTTTTCCCATGCCTGTTTGAGGGACTTTAAAGTGGCGAGCCTCCTTCCAACATTGTGATTCTGGATGGAAAACAAACAGCAACATAACATAACATTGTTTGAGTCCACAGTGCTCTCTGGGAGTAGGTGAACTACAACTTCCAAACTCAAGGTCAATTCCCAAGCAAACCCTTTCAGTACTTTCTGTTGGTAATGAGAGTTCAATATGCCAAGTTTGGTTCAATTCAATTCTTGCAAGAGTTCAGGATGCTCTTTGATTGTGTGTTAACTATAAATCCCAGAAACTGTAACTCCCAAATGTCAAGGTCTATTTTCCCCAAACTCCATCTGTGTTCACATTTGGGCATATTGAGTATTCATGCCAAGTTTGGTCCTGATCCAACATTGTTTCAGACCACAGTGCTCTCTGGATATAGGTGAACTACAACTCCAAAACCCAAGGTCAATGCCCCACCAAACTCTTATAGTACTTTCTCTTGGTTATGGGAGTTCTGTGTGGGAAGTTTGTGTCTTTCTGCCATTCCTGCCAGGATATCTATGTTGTGTTCATCCAAACAGGTCCAGGTTTCACACTGAGTATATAAATACATTTAAAAACATATTAACTATATGTATTGCTGTGTTAGAGTGTCATTTTGTGTCGTTTTGGTTGGTGGTGTGCTCCAGGATTTTGTAAATGTAAAAATTGTGCCACGGCTCAAAAAAGGTTGAAAAACACTGCCCTGGAGGATGTCGAGGACGAAGAAGGCTCCAGTCAACATCTCTTCGGAGATGCAGGTTTCAAGGCAGCCGCCTCTAGAGACTTCCCCGGAGTCAGTGGCACAGTTTGCTGTTGCGTCACCGCTCTACGGGCCTCATCACTCGACCTCCTGAAGGCGATTCTCATGGCCTTGGTGGAGGGAGTCATCGAGATGGCCGACCTCTGGAACAGGCCAGAAGTGACAGAGCTCACTGACAGCGGTCGGGGGCGTGTTGGCTGCACGGTCTCGGTGGTTACCGTGCGTGTTGGCTTCTTTAGTTTTGAAGCCTTCGTCGACGCAGTAGACTTCGACTTCGAAGCATGCTTCTTCCCAGCCAGGAGAAAATTCGACATCAAGGGAACCAGAGCATCCTCTGTGGTCTTCCTCATCGAAGAAGTCGATGGGACAGCAGTCGCCATCGAAGCAGGGGCAAGGGCCTCTTCATAGAGAATCTATACGGGATGTAACCATATCATGGCTGAACGAATATGGAGGGCTCAGGGTATGAGCGATGGTTCCTAAACAGAGCCAAGGGAAAGTGCAAGAATCAATCCATATTCAATAAGGCCCAGCTGGGAGGGTAATATCCTTAGCCATTTAAAGTGTCAGGATTACAGGAAGTAGGGCCAACTAACGTGCAGGAGCCTTGGTGTTTTAAATATTACTTCCTTCCAGACAAAAGCATATAAAACTACATCCCGATAGTCTTTTGAAACATGTGAGTATGTCTGTGTGTGTCTTCAAGTTTGCTGTTGGCTTATGGCAACCCTATAACTTGTACTAGGACTTAATTTGGTGACTCCACGAAAGACCAATACAGGTTGATGAAACTTTGATTCATGCTCAAAATTATTTTAAAATATTATGTATAAAATAGGAATAAATGATTTTTGTGTTTATACCTGGATTCCATATCCAAGATATCTCATGTATGCAAATGTAGATATTTCAAAATCTGGGGGGGAAATCAAACCAGTGAAAAGGAGCTAAGTCACAATCAAATAAGAAAGAAAAGAAAGAACACAGTCTCTACAACAAGCGGAGTGAAACACAATATGACAGTTTAGAAACAACACTATATTGCTTTGTTCCACATTGCGTATTTAGAGGAATATTGCTTTTATTCTTTCAGAGAGTGTGCTTTTTTATTTAAAAAAAGAAGCAAACAATTGAAATATCTGATTCTCAGAAAGAAATCATTGCTATTCTGTCTCCAGGGGTTGAATTACTGAGCAAACCAGATGGTGATCTTCTTTCGAATGCTGCAAGGTCCTTCCCGTGAAAATGGGAAATTGCTACAGCTTAAATCAGTAAGCTTTCTGTTTCGATAACGAGAAGGTGAACTAAACTCAGGCCCTTTCTACACTGCTATATATAATCCAGATTATCTGCTTTGAACTGAATGATATGGCACTGTTGATTCATTTAATCCAGTTCAAAGCAGATAATGTGCATTATTGTTGCACTTCAGATCGTGGACAGCCCCCCTAGATCACACACACACAGGCGGATGCAATAAATGTACTTTTATTCAGAATAAAGGATAAATAATAGTCCAAGGCAATAAGAATAAAGCAATCAAAAATAGTCCAATAAAGTTCTGTAGCTGCAAGCCCAAGCGGCTTAAATCCCAAAGAAAGCAACGTTCCAAAACAAGGCAAACCGCTCCGGCGGTCAAACGTGGTACTTGAGGCAAACCGCAATGGTGGTCAACATGAACTTGAGTCTGTACCACTCCGGCAGTCGGCTGGAGCTTGGAGACTTGAACGTGAGACTTGATCAAGCTGAATGTAGCTTCAGGTCTGACTAGAATCCCCTGGTCAGAAACTAATAAGGAGGACTAGTCTCGATGTGCCCATCGCACCCCCTTCCTCAAGCTCCATGTTTCCCTAGAATCCCTGATACTAGCCCTTTGGTCAAATTCCATCTCATTAGCAGGCCCAGGTGCATTATCATCAGAGTGAGAAGCAGGAAACTCCTCTTCTCCGGAATGCTCATCTGGGAAGAGAGTAGAAACTCTCTCTTTGGAACCAAGGCCGCCGGGCCTCTCATAATCTGATGCAGAATCCTCTTCCATGGAATCCTCAGTAAACTCATCTGCAGTCCTATATCCCTAGCCATTCATGATCCCATTGCAAACTCTCATTTGGAGACCCATACCCATCTGGCCATCCGTCATCTCCAAACTGCCCCTGATCAGCTGGGACCTCCAGTGCCTGACTCTGACCACTGGGCTGGTTAGGCTGGAACACCACAGTTATCTGATTTGATAATCAGGATTATATGGCAGTGTAGAAGGGGTCTCCGTGGCTGCAGGAAAGCAAGAAATGCAAAGGAGATAGAAGAAGATGCTGGACAGAACAAAACAGAAGGGGAGCGGACCAGTGGATCAGGCCCTCTAGTTTGGTGAAGTAACCCTGTGTACTTAACAAAATTACAAACCCAGGGTTCCATATGATTCAGCCATGGCAGTCAAAGTGGCTTCAGAGTTTTGCAGTTGCGTAGTGTGGATACATGCTTCTTGGCTTTTCTTCGTGAATGAAGATTCAGGAAGGACTCATTCCACACTTACTACAAGCGCATTGATGATTCCGAGGTTGGATGTGTCCTTCGAGCCTGTGCAATGGACCTTTCTGGTGAAGTGCAGCGTGCACAGAACTGGCCTCACCCTTTAAACCAAAGGTTCGTCTGCTGGGGCCTAGCAAGCTTAGGACGGTGGCAGCGAGGTCCTCTGGTCATAGCTTTGGTTCGAGTTTCCTTCTCTTAGATGGTTGACCTAACAGGGTTAGACAAGCACCATCTGCCCGGGTTTTCCTTCTCCTAGGATGTTTTCCAAAAGGCTAGAGAGCCCATCCTGCCCATTGACACTCTTTGTCAGACCCTTTGGTTGAGACCTTTCTGGCATGGGAGGGCCATGGTGGTTATTATGCCACCGCCAGCATAGCTCACAACTTCTTTAGGGTACGCAAGCCTCTCCCCCATGACAAGGGGGCACCAACGGAGAGGCTAATATGTTGCAAATTGGGCTACCCAAAGGTGAATATTTTATTTAAACATAAAAAATTAGGGTTCCTAGCAGTTAGGAGCTCAGAAGGAATTATACTTAGGCAAATCATTACCAGCACCATCACCACCACCGTCATCCATATAGGATCCTTGACACCTGTCTTCACAGCTGTGTGCATGAAAGAGATCTAGGGGCACATCTACGTTGACCCATTATCCTGAAAAAGAGAGGTGGGGTAAGTCTGCTCAACACACAGAGTTGATTTGGATTATTGTGGCCCTGAATCATGTTGCGTGTGCATGGGTGATACACCTCCCGCTTAAAACCAATGAGACACAGATACAATTGGTTAGAATAAAATTGGCCGCAACTCATTTATTGACAACAGGATCAAAGGGTTGGCAGTATGAGGAACTCACCCATTTAGGGCAGGGCCCAGACCAGCCTGGCAGTTTGGCAGACAGAACAGCCAGGAAAATGGGGAGTGGTTGGGAGCCTTCCCTGGGAGGAGTTAGGGAGAGAGCTGCCTGGGAGGAGCTCTGATTTAAGGGGAGGAGCCGAACTACTGGAGAGAGAGAGAAAGGGCTTATTTGCCAGTTCTTGACAAGCTCTCAGAGAGAGAGAGAGGAGTGTTCGTGACACGCTCTCAGAGAGAGAGAGGAGAGTTTCTGACAGCTCCTTGTCAGGACTCATAGAGTATAGAGCCTCTGAAACAAAGCTCTGTTAGAGTAAAGAGCCTCTGTGTCAAAGCTCTGTTAGAGTAAGCAGTTGTTGTGTTAGCTGGCAGCCAGCCAGTCATAGGCTGTCTGGAAATCTCTAAGTTTTAGGGATTTACTTACCTCTTTGAAAGAAGCTAGCTATAGAAACATTCTTATAGATTAGGGTGATAGCTAGGTACTTCTTGAAGTGAACTATATGGGATAGTTGATTTATAGATAGCTCACCACTAGTTTAGTTATTAGTGGGAGTGAGTTCTAGTTTAGACAAGTTTCGCACTGTCTGTGTAACATTCAAGATCTAAGATTGAGTACACCATTTTGCTGTAACCATCACGCTAACGAACCATCTTTCAATAACCATTACGCTCTCGTGCCTCAATTGAAAAACCAATAAGCTCTGTGCCTGCTAAGTTAATAAAAGTTTAACTTTTGCCTTTTAAAGAAAAGCCTCTGTTGTGCTCTTTACATCAGCTGTGTGATTCCAGTTCCAGCATCTTTCATGTTCCCCATTCTAAAAGAAGATTTTTTACCTCAGCATTCCTCTTAGTTTAATTTGGGTGAATATAAATTAGAGCCTAGCTGAAGGGTTGTTTTAACAAGAAATCCTAGAATTAATATTTTAGGTTGGTGGTAGAGATCCAAGAAGAGTTTTTAAAAATCCTCCAGACTTTATTTTAAGAGCCAAGTCATCACAGCAGCCATGCATGGGTCCTGGATCTGGGGTCGGACAACCCGCTGTTGTCCGAAGACGCTAGCAAGCCTAGGTGCCACCGGCCCAATACCGGTCCACGAAAACTCGGCACTCCAGGGGCCCGGGCGTTATGCCCCCTTACCACCAAGGGGCGATAAGCCAGTTAGATCCAGGGCCCATGCCACACACCACACACAGAGTTGCGATGATGAACACAAGTAACAACAAGAAGAGTAAACAAGATACGAACAATGAATTCACAGCATGATAAGTAAAAAGAAACAAACAGCGTCTCCCCAGATGATCTTAAACTGCAAGGTGGGGCGCAGAGGGAGGTGTGTTTGGACAAGTAAGCTGATGGTCAAAAGGTGGCTGGTTGGTAATATTTCCCAGTACTGTCATCCTATAAGGAAATATTTTGGGGCAGAAATGTCCTCATTTGTTCCCCCAATTGTTACACCATTGAAGTAACTCGAAGTATAGTCCATGTTGCACTGAAGTCAAATGTTCCACAGATGTCCATGGCTATATTTTTTTATATCTGAAATAAAAGCCACCCAGTTCCCATTGTCTCCTAGTCCGGTATTTCAATGAAAATGGCTTTTTGTTCATGAAGAGCTGATATTTTCCCAATTTCAGCCTTTTATTTTAAGACTGCAAACAGAATTGCAAAAACGTTTTTTCTCCTTCACCTTGACTTTGAATTCAGTTCTTTCCCCCCTTGAGCAACCTACATTATGCAAAGTGATTTTCCTGTTCAGTGCAATCAATCTCAAGTATTGTATTCCTTATCCTTCTCATTTAAGATCCCTCTTTTGCTTCTCGGCGGCCACTTCACCAGCCTCGCCATGCCTTATGCATTTCGTTTTAAAGCTCATTGCTGCTTGGCTTCTAGACACTTCCCACATTAAATTCGCACTCCCGTTTTTCTGTTCCAATCCATATCTGTCCCGTTTAATTTTTCCTTCTTTACCATAGCTCCTCCCTAAGCTGTATTGGTTTAATCTGATGCCAGGTCCTTTAAGTAGAAATGTGATGCCACCCCTAGAGTGAGGCCATTGATTCAGCCGCTGTCTTCATTATTGGGGCCATGTTAGGGGAAAGAACAGAAATGTTGCAGCAATAAAATGTGGCCGGTAGACAATATACAGCCTATTGGATATTTGGATATAAGAGCCTTCCTTGACCATTTCTTGTATATATAGATTGCTACTAGGCCTGTTAAACCACGCTTCTAAATGTTTCTAAAGTACTTACAAAACTAAAATTCTGGGGGTGAAAACTAGGTGGCGCTGGTGCTTTGCTTCTACAGTGTTGCCAATGTTCTGGTGGTGAGCACCACCGCCACCTAGTGTTCACTTTCAGAATTTTAGTTTTGTAAGTACTTTAGAAACATTTAGAAGCATGATTTAACAGGCCTAATTGTTACTCTCAGATCACTATGAGTAACATAGGTTTCTCAGGATTAAAGCAACTCTGATGGAGCATACAAGGAATCAGTTAATGCAGTGTTTCCCAACCTTTTTTGAGCTGCGGCACACTTTTTACATTTGCAAAATCCTGGGGCACACCACCAACCAAAATGACACTCTAACACAGTAATACATATAGTTAATATGCTTTTAAATGTATTTATACACTCAGTGTTAAACCTGGGCTTGTTTTGATGAACTCAACATAGATATCCTGGCAGGAATGGCAAAAAGACACAAACTTCTTACACAGAAGTCCCATAACCAAGAGAAAATGCTATAAGAGTTTGCTGGGCATTGACCTAGGGTTTGTAGTTCACCTATATCCAGAGAGCACTGTGGACTCAAACAATGTTGGATCAGGACCAAACTTAGCATGAATACTCAATATGCCCAAATATGAACGCAGATGGAGTTCAGGGGAAATAGACCTTGATGTTTGGGAGTTGTAGTTGCTGGGATTTATAGTTCCCCTACAATCAAAGAGCATTTTGAACTCCACCAATGATGGAACTGGTCCAAACTTCCCACACAGGACCCCCAGGAGGCAAGATGAGGTCTCTACTTGGGGAAAGGGGGGCGGGCCTTCCCAATGCATGGAGAGGGAGAGACTAAGTAGACAACGGTTGGGGGGGGGTTTGTAACTTTGTGCCTTTATCGAGGTAGGTTTCTTAGGGTTTTTATACTTCAACACACTAGACTCCCCTCCCCCCTTCCTGGAGATTCCAATTTCCCACGGCACACCTGATGATCGCTTACGGCACACTAGTGTGCCCCGGCACACTGGTTGAGAAACACTGAGTTAATGTATGCGTGTCAACTGTAAATTAAGATGTATGAAGCTAATTGGAATGGCAATGCCTGGGAAACAGGGTGAGCCTGGGACTTTTGGATACTGTTACATTTTTTGTTCAGGCTTGAGCTATGCAGGTGAAGAAGAGAGAAGCAGAAGGAGAGAGAGAGGGGCGATTTTGGGGTGTGCTCTGAAGGAGTTTTTTCAATTGGACAAAGAAAAAAAGAAAGCTTAGGTGTCATTTTGGACCCCTTGCTGACGATGGAGGGCCAGGTCTCCACCGTCAGCATACAGGTGTTTTTCTATCAGGGTAGGCGGCTGGTGCCCTATCTTTCCGGGGAGGCCTTAGCCACAGTGATCCATGCCATGGTCACCTCAAGACTGGGCTACTGTAGTGCTCTATACGTTAGCCTTCCATTGTCAGTGACCTGGAAACTTCGTATAGTTCAAAATGCAGCTGCCAGGCTCCTGTGGGATGTCATATAACACCTATCCTGAGTCAACTGCATTGGTTACCGATCAAATTCTGGATCTCCTACAAGGTGCTGGTATTGACCTTTAAGGCCTTGTATGGCCAGGGGCCGAAGTACCTTAGGGACCGCCTCTCCCCCTATCAACCCCAGTGGTCACCTCAATCTTTCCAAGACAATCTCCTCCATATACCGGGCCCTAGAAAAATCTGCCTGGAGCTCACTAGGCGGAGAGCTTTCTCAGCCTCCGCCCCAAAGTTGTGGAACTCTCTGCCACCCAACATTCGAGCCATGTGCGAGCTGAGATGCTTCACTGTCGCACTGAAGACTTGGCTCTTTAGCAGAGTGTTTGATTAGTTGTTTTAATTGTATTTCTTTTAAAGGTTTTTTTATTGGTTTTATGTTGTAAGTTGCCCAGAGCACCGCTGGTGGAGGGCGACTAAGTAAATAATAAAAATTGATTGATTGATTGAAAGATCATTTTAAATCACTCATAAAAAGGACAGTATGTGAGTTGATGCAACTGATCACATTGTACATATGTTGATCCGAACCACGAAGAGTAAACTAGCCGGTCTGAAGATCGGGTTATAAAAGTTTAAAATAAATAAATGAATAAATAAATATAAATAAATAAATAAACTACTTCTTCTTTATTGTTCATCTGCATGGCATATTTTCTTTCTCTGGCAAGACAATGCATGGGCTAGTCAAACATGGCTTATTTTTTATTTTAAATTACGCCACAAACTGCCCTGTTTCTGCACATAAAAAACATACAATAAACACAGCCAATTAAACTAACACAATAAAACTGCAACCACAAACAGGAAATGCAGATGTCTTACACCATCATAAATTATTTTATTTATTTATTTATTTATTTATTTATTTATTTATTTATTTATTTATTTATGGCAGGGCTGCCCACAAAGTTGATTGCGATCGACCAGTCGATCGTGGGTCCAAAGGAGGTCGATTGCAGCCGGATGGGGTGATTCTGCAACTTCTGCCCGTGCGCAACTTCTGCGTGCATGCACCATCCACACAGGACACTTTCCGCGCGGCGCATTGGCCATGGTTGGTTCCAGACGAGAGAGAAGCAGGGCGCTGCATCCTGCCTCTTTTTCGCCGGCAGCGGAGACTGCATGGTTGCTTCCAGATGAGAGAGAGGCAGGGCGGAGTGCGATGTGGGGCCTCCGGAGGCTCAGCCTTCCACTCCGCCCTGCTTCTCTCTCGTCTGGAAGCAACCTGCAGCCTCCACTGCCGGCGAGAGAGAGGCAGGGCGGAGTGTAAGGCTGGGCCTCTGGAGGCCCCACATCGCGCTCCGCCCTGCCTCTTTCTCGTCCGGAAGTAACTGTGGTGCCTCCGCTGCCGGCAAGAGAGAGGCAGGGCAGAGCATCCTGCTTCTCTCTAGTCCGGAAGCAACCATAGACGGTGCGCCACATAGAAGGAGTGCCGCGCAAATGGTGCGTGCGGGCGGAAGGTAGATCTTTTTGAGTTGGTTGTTTTAAAAGTAGCTCGCATGCTAAAAAAGTGTGGGCACCCATGATTTATGGTATTTGTACCCCGTTGTTTCTCACCCTCGAAGGGGGACTCAGCACGGCTTACACTGCAGCACTACAGGCCGCTATACCATAATACAGAAATATAATCCCTGCAACAATATAATCCACATCACATATAAACATTAAAACCATTACATAGTCATTAAAATCAGTATATACATCAGTAGTTAAAGCCATAAAACAAACACAGTGTCATCTACTGCTACACCAATCAGTTTGATAAGACCAATTTTGTTTTTAAAATGTCATTTTAATCTGAAAAATTATGGACTATTCCTATAACATCCCCCACGTACGAAGAGGCCTTACCTTAATTTTGAGATGGCGTCCCCTGTCCCCCGTCCCGTCCCGGACTGCTAGGCACTCAAAACATGAGTATGCTATTAGAGTGGAATGATAATGATGATAACAATAATGTAATATAACAGAATCATTAATGTTACTATTACAATTCAGGGATGGCACAGTGGTTTTTATTATGCAAATAGATACAACACGCAGTGCGAGTGTTGTATTTGTATTTCTTCGTTGATAATGTGTTAGTTTTCTCATTTCCTTCCCCTGCCCTTGGACACTGACTCATTCATTTTAAAATTGCGCATACCTGCTTTTCCAGCCTAGCAACTTCTGTTGGGTATTGAATTATATTAATATAATACATCAAAGTTTATTGTTAGTGATAAAGCAATAATCTAAAAAAATGCATTTGCAGCACAATGTCCACTATCCCCTGTCCTATTGGAATATGAATTTGTTTTCTCTATTATACATGAACACACTGGCTGGCTGTTTGCTTGCTTGCTTGCTTTGAGTAGAACATCCTACATCTACCCATATTTCCCTGGAGACACATAATTTAGAATTTGATTGGACTGTATTAGTCCCCCATATATACCTCCAACTGTTTATCAAAGTCCAGTTAGTTGTAAACAATACATTTTGGACACACGGGGAGTTGCAAATTTATTTATTTACTAGCTTGGGGACCCGGCCCTGCCCGGGTTATTTGTGAAGCGCAGCAGGATGTAGAGTGGGTCATGGGGGCTCTTTGTGCCAAGTTTGGTCTTGATCCATCATTATTGGGAGTTGCAGTGGTATCATGAAATTACTGAAGGTAGTGCAAGTCCCATCATCTCTGTCCCCCCAAAGTGTAGTAGGATGTAGATTGGGTCATGGGGGCTCTGTGTGCTAAGTTTGGTCTGTATTGGTGAATGGATGAGGGATGCATTCTTTTTCGGAAGTGAGTGAAGGTACTTCAAGTCCCATCATCCGTGGTCCATCTCACAGTAAACTGCACCAGGCTGTAGAGTGGGTCATGAGGGCTCTGTGTGCCAGATTTGGTGTTGATCAGTCATTGGATTAGGTTTGTAGCAGGATTGGGAAGTGAGGGAAGGTACTGCAAGTCCCATCATCCATGTTCTCTCCCCCTCCAAACTTCAGTAGGATGTGGACTGGGTCACTGGGGCTCTGTGTGCCAAGTGTGGACTTTCTTGGTGTTTTTTGGGGGCCACAGTGGTCTGTGGGAACAGAGGGGTGTGAAAGTACTACAAATCCCATCATCCATTGTCAGTCCTCCCCCAAACCTCACCAGGATGTGAAGGCAGTCATGGGGGTTATGTGTGCCAAGTTTGGTCTCGATCAGTGATTGGATGAGGGTTGCAGCGGACTTGGGAAGTGAGTAGAGGCACTTCAAGTCCCATCATCCATGGTCCACCCTCCTCCGAACTGCACCAGGACGTAGAGTGGGTCATGGGGGCTGTGTGTGCTGAGTGTGGTCTGTATTGGTCCTTTTTGGTGGCCTCAGTGGTCTGTGGGAACCAAAGTGTTGGAAAGTACTACAAATCCCATAATCCGTGGGTCATGTTCCCCAACCTGCGCCAGGACGTAAAGGCGGTTAGGGGGGTTATGTGTACCAAGTTTGGTGCAGGTCCATCACCCGCGCTGGTCGCGGTGGCCTGTGAAAGTGGCTGCCACATATCCGCCCTGGCCTGTGAAAGTGGCTGCTTCCGCCCTTCTGCCCTCCCGCCCTCCGCATACACACATACAAACATTCCGTTTTATAAAGGTATACAGATTTATTTCGGGCTTTTATATCCCGCCTTATCTCAACCTCCACAGAGGGACTCAGGACGGCTAACTAAACGGCACCCCATGGTGCCCATACCAGAAACATTCCCAGCAAGCTCTCCTGCTCCTGGCTTGGGGCTCCTCGTGAGTAAGGCGAAATCTTGGCACAACATCTTCCTGTCTTCTGCAATGTCTCTTAATTAAGGACAAATCTAGAATGTACAGACAACAAACTCCTCCTCTCCCGGCCTTAGGGATTTATGCCACGAGTTTGGGACTCAATATGAAGGCTCTGATTGGTCAGTGTGAATGTTTAACCTCATTAGGGCAACCCTAACATTTGCTTGCCCTATTGTAGGGGTGCCCACACTTTTTCAGCATGCGAGCTACCGTACTTATAAAACAACCAAGTCACAAAGATCTACCTACACAGAAATGTAAAACGTTTAACTATATATATAGACATGCAGAAAGAAACCAGACCTTTCAACTGCAAGGCCATTCAATGCTGATCAATGTGGCCAATGGTACATTCAAACCTGCACCCAACATACAATAGCTTCTTCCTCCACCCTGGACATTACTCCACAGATATATAAACATGCAGAAAGAAGCCAGACCTTTCAACTGCAAAGCCATTCAATGCTGAACAATGTGGCCAAGCAGGTGAACTCCTCGCAGTCGGAGATGGCTTGGGCAGAAAATGGCTGCCAAAGCCTCCTTCTGATTGTCCTCCCTCATGGCTCGTCTTCATGCCGCCGCACGCTCCAAAAGCACATGCGCGGGCCAGGCGCCCAGCCCCTCCTTTGCTCTGCTGCCCTCCTTCTCTCTCCCTCCTCAGGCCATGCTGCGGCGGCACTGAGGGGGAGTCACCTAGGGGGCAGCATGACAAGAAGGGAAAGATGTGCAGTGCAGAAGGAAGGTGCACGCCCCACGAAAGGAGCGCCGCACAGCGCGGAAGGAAGGAGCGCGGTGTGGAAGGAAGGTGCTGCGATCGACTTAATTTGGCACTGCGATCGACTCCTCGATCGCGATCGACTTTCTGGACGGCCCTGCCCTATTGGGTCCGTGGAATAATATTTTAAAACTGATAGTAACCACCAACATATAATTGGGCATCGCAGCCCTATTTATCTCAGAATTGGTCCAGCACCAATGACTCCTCAAATACAATCATCACTTTTGACCCAGAGATGAAGCACTTAGCCAGCTGTGTCTCCATAACAAATAGTCAACAAAGGAAAGAGAGATATGGGAGGACTTGGATTTGATGTTCTTCTGTATAAGAAATCATGTGAAGTAATTTGATGAGCGATGGAGGAAGAAATTGTACATAATCAGCACTGACAATACAAGCTTTGCCAACAATAATACAAGTTGCATGATGCTTGAGGCAGTGTGAAGCCCAGTGCAGATGTGCCAGTTGTACTAATGTAAGTCCTCACATTGCTCAGCTCAGAGTTTTGAGATCATCTCCATTATTCCTTTCTACTTAAGGATATTGATGAACACAACATAGATATCCTGGCAGGAATGGCAGAAAGACACAAACTTCCAACACACAGAGCTCCCATAACCAAGAGGGCATTGACCTTGGGTTTTGGAGTTGTAGTTCTCCTATATCCAGAGAGCACTGTGGACTCAAACAATGTTGGATCAGGACCAAACTTGGCATGAATACGCAATATGTCCAAATATGAAAGCAGATGGAGTTCAGGGGAAATAGACCTTGCCATTTGGGAGTTGTAGTTGCTGGGATTTATAGTTCCCCTACAATCAAAGAGCATTCTGAACCCCACCAATGAGAGAACTAGGCCAAACTTCCCACACAGAACCCCCAGGTGGCTGCCTTCCTGAATGGCTCTCTCCCTCTTCCACACCAGAAGGGAACACACTCACTCGGTCCGCAGTTGCCTGCCTGCCTTCCTTCTTTCCTGTGGTTCGAAAAAAGAAGCCGGTGGGCCTGCCTCGGACCGTGCTCCTCACTTCCGCTTCCTTTTCCCGCCCTCCCTCGAATGGAGGCTGGCTGGTTGGGGAAAGGGCCGAAGGAGGCGACCCCCGGCCCCTTCTTCTTTTTCTTCTTCTTTGCTGCCACCCAGCCCTTCCTCCCCCCCCCCCCAAAGCAGCAGCAGGAGTTCGGCAGGAGGGGGAAAGGGGGGGGGGAGGAGAGGTTTTTCTGCAGCACACCAGGTGATCACTCAAGGCACACTAGTGTGCCACGGAACAGTGGTTGGGAAACACTGGCCTAGAACATTATTTCATTTTTAAAATCTACATTTAAAATCTTTTTGAAATCGAAAACATAAAACAACATTAAACAATAGGTATCATGTTTTTATCCTTTCATGTCAATCCCCCGGAGCATCTTGGATGGAGGGTGATTAATGATTAAATAATAAACTGATGATGATGGTGGTGATGATCATCGCTGACAATGGCAACAGCAACAGGTGCATTCAGCTCTATCAGGCAGAATGATGCAGACCAGTAACTTGAATACATTCTATAACAACAGCAGCAGCAGCAGCAACAACAACAACAACCTTGAAGTTATTGATCAGTTCATAACGGCCCCTAGCCCTCTTATTAAATCTATCATTTGAAAGTGCTATGTAGGCATCATTTGATAATTTGTCAAAGCACATAAACTCCACCCATGAAGCTGTGAGGCCAGAGGCAGACCACAGAAAGGAGGACATGGTTTCCAGTCTGAATTTTGTAACATCTGGAGAAGATGGGCCTTCTTCTTGCAGAATAATGAATTTATTATTTATTTACATCATTTATATTCCACCCTTCTCACCCCGCAGGGGAATCAGGCCGGATCACAATGAACATATACAGACAAGCATTCAATGCCATTAGACGCACAACATAAGACAGACAGAGGCAATTTAACATCTGGCCACCCGGAGGAGCTGTTGCACTCCTTCATTCCTCAGCGTGCTTCCTGGAGATCTTTGTGGTCTCATAAATCAGTTAAAATATATTAACAAGTCCAGATGAAGGTGACGAAATGTTAAGATATCTGGAAACATGCCCTATGAGAAGTGGATTAGGGTTGCTAGTAGGCATGGTTTCGAACCCAAAAATGGCGATTCTAAAATCAAATGGGGGGGGGGGATTTTTTTGATTAGTAAAAGAAAGACTTACAAAAAATTTTCCAAAAATTTCTAAAATGTAACTTAATTACTAACGAAATTCGTTAGTAGTTCGTATGCCAGAGCATGCGCATTCCAGGTGGTTTTGGCCTACAACTCCCAGAAATCCTAACAGCTGGTAAATTGGCTGGGATTTCTGGGAGTTGTAGGCCAAAACTTGAATAAACCACACTGAATTCTAGATGGGACTCTCCAAATAGGAAGGAGGGAGGGAGGGGGTATTCTATTCTTGGAAGCAGCAAAAAAAAAGGAGGAGGCCCCCCCCCCCTCGCTCCTCGCTGCCTCTCTCTCACCCCGATCCTGAGGGAGCGAGGGCCCAAGTTTGCCCAGGCTGAGAGGAAAAGGAAGAGGTCTGAGGCTGTGATGAATGGTGGGAGTTGAAGTCCAAAACACCTACCTGGAGGGCTGAAGTTGGCCCCTGCAATGGGGCAAGGCAGAGCAACGGGGAAGAGAAGGGAGGGGGGAGAAGCATCTGAGAGAGCGCAGGGAGAGAGAGGAGGAGAAGTGTGTGTGTGTGTGTGAGAAGTTGGCCCCTGCGATGGGGCAAGGCAGAGCAATGGGGAAGAGAAGGGAGGGGGGAGAAGCATCTGAGAGAGCGCAGGGAGAGAGAGGAGGAGAAGCGCGCACATGTGTGTGTGAGAAGCAGCATCACTTCCAGTTCCCCATAGAAATGCGGGAAAAAGAAGAAGCTGAATGAAGGCGGGAAGGAAATGAGGGGGAGAAGACAGGGAGAAGTGAGTACGTAGTACAATAATTAAGAATTTATTACGATCATAACGCAAATTGTTGGCCTCAAGAACCGTAAAGAAAGTCTACTTCCTAGTTAGCTGCCGTGATGCGTATAAACTAGAAAGTCCCATTACATACGAATCACTTACGATTTCTTTTGATTTTCATAACTTTTTTCTCATGCCTAGTTGCTAGGTATGTTCTGTATGGAGAAACAAAGATTAAGAGGCGACATGATAGCCATGTTTAAATATTTGGAAAGTTGTCATGAGGATTTTAGAGCATGCAACATTAGAGAGCTTGATTAATGAAATAAATTAAGCTTTATAATAAAACAATATTCTAAGATCAGAGTGCTGATCTAAGCGATATCTCAGAAGGAAGAGAGATAGGATGAAAACATGGAGAAATGAAGAACCTTCGAGTTCCAGGATATTTCTGTCTTGTGCATTGCTACCAACTAGGGGTGGTTGATCCATAAAAATTTTGTTTCTAAACTCATGTTGGGGGGAGGGGGAATTGCCGCTGTTGTTTATAAATAGAAAGTGTTCCGAAAAAATTTGTAATAATTTCGAAATTGAAACATAATTGAAATTCGCTATTATTCGTTATGCCAGCTGGGAATCAACCCCTGTGCATTAGTTCCCAGCTGGCAAGGAGGGGTGGGGTGAGCAGAACGCTGAAGGCGCTATCACACGTTAGTTCTCAGCAGGGAAAGAGGGGGCGAGGGGATGCCCTGCACTCTTCCCCCCAGCTCAGAAGCGTTGCGGGTTAAATATAACTCACGCTGCCTCTCAGCTGGTAGGGCAGGGAGGGAAGAATGGAGGATGAGCTCAGAAGCATTGCGGGTTAATAAGAAAGGGCGGAAATAACGACCTAATAACGTGCCTTTTACGGAAATGACGATCATGGCTTCAGTTTTGAAACGTCACTTCCGGGTTGGACGCCGAGGGTCGATATAGGTTCAAAATAATTTTAAATACGAAAAATTAACAGAAATCAAAGTGTTGCGGTGGAGATATCCACCCCTACTACCAACGTCACTGAGAACATTGCATTGTAAACTTGGGCAAGGGAGACAAGGGGACAGCAACTGATGAGAATATAAAATTTCAGGTGCCAATGAATAGTCTGATAATGGCAGAAGTAGCCAAACCCCAATTTGATCTGACTTGGGAGCAGTTCAGAACAATGCTGTCACGGTCGCTGTTCAATTTTTTAAAAAAGATAAATTTAACAAAAATGCAAGAATAGCCTGTGATATTGTTGAATGCCCATTAATATTTTGTCACTTATCAAGGGATGATAGAACTGCAAGCAATTAGCTGCTCAGCAGAATTAATAGGTTCAGATAACAAAGAGCATTCAATACACAATGGGGGAAAAACATTTATGGTATTTTGAGTTGGTTTACACATGCTTGGTCAATACACAAGCGATAGAAGATTGATGTTCTACATGAAGGAGAACGAGGTGAAAATAATATGCAATTCTCAGGCTGACAAGAAGAATTCAACTGGGAGACAGTGTCAGCTCCGGTTGGTTCGTTTAATGCCATAACGGACCAAGCCGATCGCGCCAATTGATATGGACGCTGCCAGGCGGGAAACCACCGGGCTCATCCCCTTTGATCTGCCAGATACCTTCCTGGCCTTTGATATGTGGACTGGCCATCTGGTCAAGCCTTGGAAGGAGGGACCCAGCGGGGGGCGGGCCGGGGAGGGAGTCTTGAGAGATGTTTGCGCGGGCTTTTCTTTAGTCTATCTTTGTTCAGCCTGGAGCAAGGAGCCAATAAATGATCTATCTTCCAACCTGCTTGGAGTGAGTTTGGTTTATCGGACCCCCTTTCCGGAACATTACATAAAGATAGACTCACCAACTTCTACGGCCGTGAAAACCCTCCGACCGTAACCAACTTCGCAGAGATGTCTCAAGCCGAAGGGAAGCCCCTCGAAGAACAACCTCCGAAAATCCCTGACGAGGAGCTGGAGGAGGAGGAGGATGGGAACGAGGAGGAGATTGAAGCCGGAGCGTCCGGTGGAGAACCACAGGTGGTGGTGACCGGGATGGACGGTGAGGAAAACCTTGACCAAACCCGGCCGCCGAAGGACGCGGTTCGTCGCAAGGTGAAAGCACCCAGCACCGAGATGTTGCGGATGGAGGTGCAGATGTTCCAGATGTCGGAAGCGATGCAGAAGATGCAGGCGCAACTGGACCTACTAATGAGTAGGCCGGAGGAGAGGCCTTGGGAGACCCCCGAGCCCGTCTTCGCAGGAAGAGGCCGGAGTCGAGGAGTGGGACAGCCAGGAAGGCCCTCGGTGAGGTTCTCGGAGGAGCTCCTCCGGCCCAGAAGGGACGCCTCTACCCCCCACCTGGGCTTGGGGGACCAGAGCCAAGAGATGACGGGATCTCGGAGGGACCTAAAGGTAAAGTTCGACGGGGACCCACGCCAACTGTCATACTTTGTCACAAACGTCCAGAAGTACATGGTGGACTATGGGGACACGTTCACCTCAGAAGCGGACAAGGTGCGGGCTGTGGGGGCCAACCTAAAGGAGGTCGCGGCCGATTGGCTGATACAGTTAACAGACACTCGAGCGCCGCAACTGAGGCGGTTAGACACCCTGTTGGAGGCCCTGCGAGCCCGCTTTGGGGACCCGTTAGCCGGGGAGAAGGCCAAGGCCCAATTGAAGAGGATTTATCAAGGCCAGAGAACCGTCTCGGAATACGCCCTGAGCTTCCGAGCCCTAGCGGGAAGATCCGGGGCTGGTCCGAGTCCACTATACTCGAGTGCTTCAAGGCAGGCCTAAGACAGGACATTCTAGAATGGGCAATGCACCGGGAAATCCGAGACCCTGGAGGATTGGATAACCTCAGCGGGGAGAGTGGAGTGCGATATGGAGCAGATGCCCAGGCGCCATCGAGATGGCGGGAGGCCCCGCGGGATGGGGACAGGCCCACCGGGGCGGTCGGGACCAGCCCGGCGACCCTCACCCAGGCCCCGGTCGACCAGCCGGGAGAGCCAGAGAGGGAAGAGAGGGGCCTGCTTCTCGTGCGGGCGAGAAGGTCACCGAGCAGCGGAATGCCGCAAAAAAGTCCCCTCGCCCAAGGCGGAGCAGGCGCCGGAGGTCAAACCGGCAACACCGGCCAAAACCCCCGGCCGAGGCAAGGCAGCAGCGGCAGCGGAGACGGCGCGGGCACCCAGGCCCCTACGAGAAGCTGAGGAGCCAGAGCTGGAGGAGGAGGAGAGCGACTCCGAGTGGATGGCGGGAAACGACAACGATCTGCTGTAGACGCCCGACGGCAGATCCAGACCCCTTCGGGCGGTGAGTCAGATCCCCCTGGGTGCGGCACATACAAGCTGGACATTCAGGTGTGGGGCCCCGAGGCCCGCCAACCCATAGAGACTACAGCTATGATAGATAGCGGATGTACCAGGTGCTTGATGTCCCCAGGATTAGCGAGGCAGCTGGGGATAAAGCCCCAAGCCCTGATCGAGCAGATCTTGTTCTCCCAGCTAGATGGGTCCCCGGCGAATGGGAAGCCAGCCACCCACAAGACAGGGGAAATCAGAGTCCAGATGGGGTCCCACCGGGAAGATCTAAAATTCGTCATTTCGGCAATGGCACACCAGCCCATCATTCTGGGGGCCCCCCTGGCTGCGCTACCAAAACCCACGGATCAACTGGGAGACAGGAGCGGTGCAGTTCAGGGGTGGAGAGGCCCGGGCAAGGCTAGATGACCTTGGAGACGCGGACACCCCAACCCATGAGGGAGCGGGCGTGGGGGCAGCAGAGAGCCAACCCGGTGAAGTCCCGCGAGAATATGAAGATTTAGGGGAGGTCTTTAGTGAGCGGGAAAGTGACCAGCTGCCCCCCCACCGGAAGTCCGATTGCGCAATTGAAATTGAAAAAGGCGCCAAGTTGCCCAGCCCGAAACTGTACGCCCTGTCTGAACCCGAAAGAAAGGCATTAAGAGACTTTATTGATAAGAATATAGACAGAGGCTTTATTGAAAAATCGACCAGCCCGATGGCAGCCCCCGTCCTGTTCAGGCCAAAGGCGGACGGATCGCTGCGACTGTGCGTAGACTACCGGGGCCTCAATGCTATCTGCACTCTAGCCCCTATCCGTTGCCCCTGATGTCCGAGATCCTGGCCCAGCTGGGAGGCGCAGATCTTCACCAAACTGGACATCCGGGAGGCGTTCTACCGAATCCGGTGAGGGACAAGGACTGCTGGAAGACCGCATTCAACTGCCATCTGGGCCAGTACCAATTCCGGTCACGCCATTCGGACTTAAGGGCGCCCGGATTTTCCAACAATTCATCAACGAGATCTTCAGGGACCTACTCTACAAGGGAGTTCTAGTGTACCTGGATGACGTATTAATTTATTCCAAATCAGAGGCGGAGCACGTCGAGATGACCCGAGAGGTGCTGCGGCGGCTGCGAGATAACCAGCTCTTTGTCAAGCTGTCCAAGTGCGAGTTCCATCGGCAGGAACTGGACTATCTAGGGTACCGCATCTCCACGCGAGGCCTGGCCATGGACCCAAGTAAGGTGAGAGATGTGCTCGCATGGGAGGCACCGCGAACCCGGCGGCAACTACAAGGCTTTTTGGGGTTCGCCAACTTTTATAGACAGTTCATCCAGAACTTTGCGAAAATAGCGCTCCCCTTGACCGAACTGTTAAAAACCAAGGGCCTGGGGGAAACCAAGAAAGCTAAGTCACCCGGGGCGAAGCTCAACTGGACTCCGCAGTGCCAGGAGGCCTTTGACAGCCTCAAGCGGAGCTTCACCAGTCAGCCGTTGCTGAGACATCCCCAGCCCGACAAGCCATTCACTGTGCAGTGCGACGCTTCGGAGGCGGCCTATGGGGCAATTCTCCTACAGCGAGACAGTGACGGGACCCTGCGACCCTGCGCATACCTGTCCAAGAAATTCACACCGTCGGAGAAGCGGTGGCATGTGTGGGAGAAGGAGTCCTTTGCCGTGCGGGCAGCGCTGAGCCACTGGAGGCACTTCTTGGAAGGCACCGCCCTGCCTTTCGAAGTGTGGACGGACCACAAGAACTTGCAGGCACTCCAAACCCCCCAGAGACTCAACGCCAAGCAGCTGAGATGGGCGCAGTTCTTCAGCCGCTTCAATTTCCAGCTCAAGTACCTGCCGGGCCCGAAAAACGTGTTGGCCGACACGCTTTCCAGAATGCCTGAGGCTGACTACTCGGCGCCAGAAGAAGTGGGGACCGTGTTCTCTAAACATCAGTTGGGCCTGGTGGCCCGCACCCGGGCGGCAGATAAGGCCCCAAAACCCACGGTACCTGGGACCCCAGAACTGTTGGCAGACCTAGCAGCAGCTTATGGAGCAGACGCTTGGCTGGCTAAAAGAGCACCGTGAGGACTTAACCGAGGCTAAAGGCATATGGTACTACAAAGACAAGCTATATGTTCCCCAGAGCCAGAGGGCCCCGGTCCTAGCTCAAGCCCACGATTCCACATTGTCCGGCCACCTCGGCCTCACCAAAACTCTAAAGCTTTTGGCACGACAATTCTGGTGGCCGGCCATGAGAAAGGACACTAGTGACTACATAGCAGAATGCGAAGTGTGCGCACGGAACAAGCCCAAGACGGGCCGGCCGACGGGGCTGCTGCAACCGGTAGCCGACCCGGCCGAACCTTGGAGCGAAATAGCAATGGACTTCGTCGTCGACCTGCCGCCCAGCAGCGGATATACCACCATATGGACGGTGGTAGACCTGTTCTCAAAGCAGGCTCACTTCGTCCCGCTCCGCCGGCTGCCCACGGCCCCGGAGTTGGCCCGCCTCTTCGCCCACCACGTCTTCCGGCTCCACGGCTGCCCCCGCCGTGTGGTGAGGGACCGAGGACCTCAATTTACGCCCAAGTTTTGGAAGGCGTTCCTGGCAGGGTTGGGATCCCAGCGGGCCCTAAGCACGGCGTTCCATCCGGAGACGGATGGCGCCACGGAGCGGGTTCAACGCACCCTACAGCAGTACCTCCGATGTTACTCGACCTACCAGCAAGACAACTGGGCCGAGCTGCTAGACGTGGCAGAATACAGCTACAACAACGCCGAGCACGCTTCGACGGGGGCCTCGCCCTTCAGCATTGTAGCCGGCCGCGACTTTCCGCCCTTCCCTGCGGTGGCCCCGGCGGCCGCCCCGGCGACTCCGGTTACCGATTGGGGAGCCAAGGTTGCGGCGGCTTGGCCGGCTATCCAGGTGGCGCTGCGGCAGGCTCGGGACGCTGACAAGAAGAGGGGCCCCCAGCCAACGTACGAGGTGGGAGACCGCGTGTTCCTCTCCACCAAGAACCTGAAGTCAACTCAGCCGTCTCGCAAGTTTGCGAACAAATTTGTAGGGCCCCTCAGTGTGGTGGAAGTGATTAACCCCGTAGCGGTTAAGCTGGACCTGCCGCACACCTGGCGCAAGGTCCACCCTGTGTTCCATGTGAGCTTATTGAAAAAGGCTGTGTCCGACCGGAAGTGGTCCGCCGAGGAAAGCGCACCGGTGCCTATTATGGTGGGCTCCCACACCCACTTTGAGATTAAGGACATTTTAGATTCTCGGCGCCACAAGGGCCGCCTTAGTTACTTAGTTAAATGGACTGCCAAGGACTTACACCCTGAGTGGGTGTTGGCACCCCACGTTAGCGCCCCAAGGCTAGTTAAGGCTTTTCACGCCGCTTTCCCGGACAAGCCGGGGCCCTGACCCCCCTTTCTCTTTGTTTTTTTTTGCAGATCACTGTCTTGCGAAGGGGGGCGCTATGTCAGCTCCGGTTGGTTCGTTTAATGCCATAACGGACCAAGCCGATCGCGCCAATTGATATGGACGCTGCCAGGCGGGAAACCACCGGGCTCATCCCCTTTGATCTGCCAGATACCTTCCTGGCCTTTGATATGTGGACTGGCCATCTGGTCAAGCCTTGGAAGGAGGGACCCAGCGGGCGGCGGGCCGGGGACCCAGAGTTCAGAGATGTTTGCGCGGGCTTTTCTTTAGTCTATCTTTGTTCAGCCTGGAGCAAGGAGCCAATAAATGATCTATCTTCCAACCTGCTTGGAGTGAGTTTGGTTTATCGGACCCCCCCTTTCCGGAGCATTACAGACAGACAGTTTCACTTGTTTACATCTTCAGATATATTTCAGGCTGTTCCAGAGTTCATCAGTTGGTGGCGCTTCTCCTTATTACTAAGCTACCTTGAGACAGCCCTGTCCTCCTTTGTGATTTGGTTATACGAGGGCGGGTCAATAAGTCTGTGACTTTTTGAATGAAACACAGGTTTTCGGATTAAATAATCATTTTATTTTTCAACGTCGTCTCCTTTGAGCTCTATACACTTTGTCTAACGTTTCTCCAATATTTTTTATCCCTTCCAAAAAGATAAGATTTGTCGAGGTCATCAAAATAGGTATTTGTTTGTGAGATGATTTCATTGTTGGAGTCAAATCTTTTTCTGCCGAACCATTTCTTCAGGATTGGAAACAAGAAATAGTCACTTGGGGCTAAATCCGGAGTATAGGGTGGATGAGGGAGCAATTAGTATCCCAATTCATGGATTGTTGCCATGGCAACTGCACATGTGTGCACCCTCGATTTTGAGCAAACGCGGCACCCATGTTGCGGAAAACTTTCGCATACCCAAGTGATAATTTAAAATTGAAATTACTGAGCCATGTGAGATGCCTATGGCCTCCATAATCTCTCGCACTTTCAATCTTCGCTCGGCCAACAACACATCATGATTTTTTTCCAACTCTTTTGGGTTTAGACCTCAACTGGGCGTCCAGAACGTTTGGCATCTTCCGTGCTTGTACGGCCACAACGAAATTCAGTCAACCACTTTTTTACCATTGAAATGGATGGTGCAGAGTCCCCATAGTATTTAACAAGCTTAGCCTTGGTTTGAGTGATGGTTTTTCCCCCACCAAAAATAATGCTTAATGAGCACACGAAATTCACTTTTTTTTTCCATTTTCTCCTCAAATCATGCAGTAGTCTGCTATCAATGGCTGTCAAACACAAACTAAATGATGCAGCTTGTTCAAATTTTGACAGGAGTCAACTGACAGATGCCTGTTGACAGGAGCAGTGTCGCCCTTTCAGTTAAGAGGCGGGAAATTCAAAAAGTCACGGACTTATTGACCTGCATTCGTACATTCATGCAGCAGGTGAATTAGAGGCTGCCGTGTCTTGCAAGGCAGTGTTTCCCAACCAGTGTGCCGTGGCACACTAGTGTGCCGTGAGTGATCATCAGGTGTGCCATGGGAAATTGGATCCTCCAATACCCTTTCTTCCCTCTCTTGCCGAACACTTTTTCTTCTTCACTCGGGCTCCCTTCTTCCCAGCCTCGCTCTGCTTGCTTTGCTCTGGGGCGAGTCTGCGCAGTAGCACCTGCACGGGTCACGTCTTCCCCCTCCCCCCTCCCCCCTGAACACACTCACGCTGCCCCCTCGGATCAAAATGGTGGCAGAAGCGACAGTGTAGATTAAAAAGTAAGTGTTCGGCAGGAGGGGGAAGAAAGGGCGCGAAGGGGGAGGAAGAGGTCTCTGTCGAAAGCTGGCATGGGCAAACTTGGACCTTCCAGGTGTTTTGGACTCCAACTCCCACCATTCCTAGCAGCCTCAGGCCCTTTTCCTCCCCCCCCCAGCCACTTAAGCAGGAAAGGGCCTCAGGCTGTTAGGAATGGTGGGAGTTGAAGTCCAAAGCACCCAGAGGGCCGAAGTTTTCCCATGCCAGTTTTAGGGACCTTAAAGCGGTGAGCCTCCTTCCAACATTGTGATTCTGAATAGAAAACAAACAACAACTTAACACAACATTGTTTGAGTCTACAGTGCTCTCTGGGTGTAGATGAACTACAACTTCCAAACTCAAGGTCAATTCCCAAGCAAACCCTTTCAGTACTTTCTGTTGGTAATGACAGTTCAATATGCCAAGTTTGGTTCAATTACATTGTTGCAAGAGTTCAGGATGCTCTTTGATTGCGTTTTAACTATAAATCCCAGAAACTGTAACTCCCAAATGTCAAGGTCCATTTTCCCCAAACGCCATCTGTGTTCACATTTGGGCATATTGAGTATTCATGACAAGTTTGGTCCTGATCCAACATTGTTTGAGTCCACAGTGCTCTCTGGATGTTGGTGAACTACAACTCCAAAACCCAAGGCCAATGCCCACCAAACTCTTAAAGTATTTTCTCTTGGTTATGGTAGTTCTGTGTGCCTAGAAATTTGTGTCTTTCTGCCATTCCTGCCAGGATATCTATGTTGTGTTCATCGAAACAGGCCTAGGTTTCACACGGAGTGTATAAATACATTTAAATACATATTAACTATATGTATGACTGTGTTAGAGTGTCATTTTGTGTCATTTTGGTTGGTGGTGTGCCCCAGGATTTTGTAAATGTAAAAAATGTGCCGCAGCTCAAAAAAGGTTGAAAAACACTGTTGTAAGGCATCAAAAACCCTGGGAAAATGCTCACGTCAATAAAAGTAGTGCTTTTTTCTTTTAATGCTGTTCCAACTAATATATAATTTAAAAGTGGCTTTTTGTGTTGCAAACGACTAATCTGGAGAATTTGTTCATTGTAGATTTCAGGTTCTTTTCAGTCTTTTACATAGTACTAGATTCTGGCTGATCTCTCATTCCAATGGGCTTATCAATATATCCTACCCCAATTCTTTCTTTTTAAAATGCAGTTTATATAAGCTGTTATTACATAGGTGTTATGTAGACAAGCAAGTAAATACGTTGACATGTTAAAAATGCCACTTGTCAGTAGTAAAACCAATAATTCGAATTGCTACTGCCTAAGGAAAATGTCGGAGCATTTATTCATACGGCTGAGAGAAAAGAGATATTATTTGCCGACGTGAGGGGTTCTGCCTGGAAGTCAGCCTATTGCTGCTTCTGCTCAGCCTCAGTAAACAGAAATGACAGGAATCAATAGTAATGCTTCCACAGCGACTAGTCTGGCATTTGGAATTTCCAAATCACTGAATGGAAATAGCCGATTATATCTCAGGCTCCCAACAAACATGACGCGGAGGGGAGAAGAGCAAACCCTTCTAAATAAACAATTCCTACAGAGCTGCAGGAGATATAAAAAGACAGAAGATATAAAAAAGAGAAGGACAAAAAGGCAGCAACCCTTAAAAAATAGTAGGCTGGGGAAGGGGAGTGGGGAATTAAGTCGAATCCATAAAGCAGCAATGGGGATTTGTTTGCGGAAACTGTATGAAAACACCCTGGGAGTGTCCGAATTGCCCCATTTATTTTTCGTATTGGTTGAGAGGGACTACATCATGTGTTCAAATTCAACAGACTTGCTGACCACAAGCTTGGCATTATCCACTGAACCCTATAGTGATCTAATTCTTTCTGAACAAATACTAACCTCCTCGGGTTAGTATTAGTATGTTTTATGGCCAAATTTGGCAGTGATTTGTCCAGTGGTTTTTGAGTTATGTTAATCCCACAAATGAACATTACATTATATACAGTATATATATACATACTGTATATACACACACACACTCACACACACACACTAGCTGTACCCGGCACGTGTTGCTGTGCCCTATTTAGGAGATGCGAGAAAGTCTGAGTATGTAAGGGTTGGAATTGATGTTACTTATGGTTTTGGTGGGGTCATGGCTGTGTCGTTGTGGGTTGTTCTGGTGGGTGGGATGTTGAAGTCCTGTGGAGTTGTCGGTGTGTGGTCTTCCTGGCGTTCTGCAGAGCTTGTGGATATCCAGTGTTTTTTGTCTTTCCGTCTGCTGTGTTGATGTAGAGGTTCTGTGGTTTCCCAACTCTGGAGCACGCTACGTAGAGTTGTCCGTGGGAGAAGCATTCTGTGTCAAGGTCTATGCCACAGATTTGTAGTGTTTGTCCTTGAGCCGTGTTTATGGTGATGGCAAAAGCTAGTGTAGTGCAGTGTCTTTCTGTTCTGGCGTTTGTTCTGCCCTTTTTTGTGTGGTGTATGTAGCGTTGCGAGTGTGTCATCCGATGCTGTTCTTTTTAGGAGGCATGGCTTGTCTTTTGGGTCAGCTTATGCCTGTGTAGAAGGAAGGAATGGCATACAAATGGGTTGAGCAGTAGACACAAGGTTGTGTTATGTGGATATTGTGTTGTGTGTAGGTATTACTTTTGTGTTATTCTGGGGGTATGTGTTTGTCAGTGGTGCCTGTGTCCCTGGTGCCCTATTTGTCTCCCTCCTAGATCTTGGCTTTGGCAGTTTAACCCTCAAACTCCAACTGACTAAACTGAATTCACTCAGCATTCTAATCTAGCCTTGGCTGGCTTTGGCCACCATTACTATGGTAACTGATGTTGGCCAATGGGTTTCGCTGGCGGCCGCAGAGGATGCTGGGAAATGTAGGTTTTTTATATCGTTGTTTTGGGGGCCTTCTAGGTTTTGGGGGGGGAAGTTTCTTTGCTAAAAACCTACCTTGCCTGAGGCCTATTTCTGTTGCCAAATTTGGTGTCTCTGCGTTGGATGGTTTCTCTGTCTGTGGCAGTCGTTTGACGACGGGACCTCCTTTATATAATAGAGAGAGAGAGAGAGAGAGAGAGAGAGAGAGAGAGAGAGAGAGAGAGAGAGAGAGCACAACAGTGTGTGTGTGTCTTTCTGCCATTCCTGCCAGGATATCTATGTTGTGTTCATCGAAACAGGCCCAGGTTTCACTCTGAGTCTATAAATACATTTAAAAACATATTAACTATATGTATTACTGTGTTAGAGTGTCATTTTGTGTCATTTTGGTTGGTGGTGTGCCCCAGGATTTTGTAAATGTAAAAAAATGTGCCGCGGCCCAAAAAAGGTTGAAAAACACTGGTTTAGAGTCTTAGTGCGAGCCCTCAGACAACTTTAAATACTTTTCAGTGTGTTTAAAAAATTCAACCAAGCAGTGTGCTCTTAAGATTAAAACACAACACATTTTTCTGTAAATAATGGATTAAAAGCTTCAGTACATTAATCTACCGATTTAATGAACCCAAACTTTGCACGACTCTGATTTGCATCTTAAGTGTTATCACAGGAACATCCTGGTGTCTTCAAAAGAAACATGGAAGAGGAATATGCCAATTTCCTGGGTGGGGATTAGTAAGGAATTTTGACCACTCAAGAAAGACAGGAAGAAAAACGATATGTTGAAAGTTCCCACAACTTGTGAAAACCTTTTTGGCACAACTTTACAGGAGTTTAAGAAACACCACAGCCTTGCTTTTAAAATCCCCACACTTTCAGTCTTTTCACTATTCATAAAAAACTGTGCAGCTTCTAGAGGGGGAAACGTCACTCTCTTGCATTGTTTTCAATGCGTACTTGGGGAAAGTGCAGATAAAGTGGCAAAGAGTTTGATATTTTGATAACAGCTTTTGCCAGTCTGATCATCACACAAACCAAATATTAGTCCATATCAAAAGAAATCCAAGCTTCTTGAAGAAGCAGTTCTTCCTGGTAATAATAATAATAATAATAATAATAATAATAATCTTTATTTATACCCCGCCCCATCTCCCCACTGGGGACTCGGGGCAGCTCACATGAGGCCAAGCCCAAACAACAAATTACAATAATACAAAAATCAAAACATCAACAATAAACACAATATAAATTCATACATATAAATAAAAGAACAATATACAAATAGATGTCTAAATAATGACACACAATTTCCTCCCTGTGAGCAAAGTAGTGCAGTTCTCAATTGCTGGAAACCATGCAGATTGTAGGAAAGCCGCACACTTTCTGTTATTCTGGAAAGAAAAATTTCATAGTGCCCTGAAGCTCTGAGACAAAATCTGTTTCACTTTTCCTGATATTCTTCAGGAATCAGAAAAACCAAGATTTAATATCCCTACTTCCAAGGGTGTCATCGTGTTGCCTGGGGATGATTGGAGTTGGACTACGACTCTGGAGACCAGGGTTTGAATTCTTGCTTCTCTATGGATGATGGGCAAGTCACACAGAGTCAGAATATGTCAATATAGGTTCATCTTAAGGTCATCATAACTAAGAAAAAATTCAAGACGTGCAACAACCAAGTGTTCTATGCTGGTTGGTACTAAGGTGGAGAAGACTGTTGTCCAGGATCATTTCAAGTCATACTCTACTAACTCGAAAAACTCAGAGAAATGGATTTATTTTATTTTATTTTATTATTTCGATTTGTATACCGTCCTTTCCAACTGGCTCAGGACGGTTTACAGCATATCGACTGCATCATAAAACATATCAACAACCAACAAGGTACATAAAACAAGGCAGTAAAACCAACTTAGCAATATTCCACTAATACCAAGAGTGGTCACAGACTGAATGCACGCCGGAGCAGTGCTGTTTTGCAAGCTTTCCGGAAAGCCGGCAGCTCATTGACTGCTCGAACTTCCGGTGTCAAACTGTTCCACAGGTAAAGTGCTGCCACAGAGACAGTTCTCTGTCTAGTTGACGACCGGTGGATGGTTTGCAGGGAAGGGATCTGCAAAAAATTGAGATCTTCAGAACCAACAGATCTCTGGGGAACATATGGTGATAAATTGGCAACCAATTCAGTTGCTGCAGAGTAGGAGTTATATGCACCCTGGCCGGCATCCCGGTCAGGAGCCTCGCTGCTGCGTTCTGCACTAGTTTAAGCTTCCGGATGACCGACAAAGGAAGACCAATGTAAAGGGCGTTACAGTAGTCTAGCCTCGAGATGACCGTCACTTGGATCACCGTGGCTAAGTCATTCCTGGCGAAATAGGGCGCCAGCCGCTTAGCCTGCCGCAAGTGGAAAAAAGCGGATTTGCTGACAGCAGAGACGTGAGCCTCCATTGTCAGTAGCGGGTCCAATTGGACCCCCCGACTCTTTACTAGATGCGACGGGCGCAATGCCTCGCCGTCTAGAGTAGACAGCCAGAGCTCACACCCACCAGGATGAGCCAGCCAAAGGATCTCCGTCTTAGATGGATTCACTCTCAGCCGACTGGCTCACAGCCAACCAGTCACGGCTTCAAGGCATTGTTGGAAACAATTGGGTACAGAGTCTGGTCCATCCTCAGCACCAGCTGGGTGTCATCCGCATACTGATGACACTCCAGACCAAAACTCTGCACCAGTTTGGCAAGTGGTCGCATGTAGATGTTAAAACAATAAAGGGGAAAGAATGGCTCCTGAGGCACCCCACAACTTAAGGGTAGCCTCTCAGAAACCATGCCTCCCCTCTCCACTCGCTGTCCCCGATCGAGGACAAAGGAGGACACCCATTTAAGAGCAGTCCCCCTAACTCCCATCATGGCTAGGCGGTGGGTTAACAATGCGTGGTCTACCGTATCAAAAGCTTCTTTGCAAAGAATCTCAGCCTTTGCAAAGAAACCCATAATATATACTGATAAGAAAGCCATGAGAAAGACATCTTGCTTTCTCCAGCCATGGGGACTTGATGGCACGGGAGTTCAGCACATTGTCATGTTGCATTAGATTTGCAGATCTAACGCCCTATATGTCAAAAGTCTTTATGGAAAGAACTCTTCAGGAATTAGGATAATTAGAAGAAATGTGGATCCTGGCAGCAGACTCTGCAACCTTTGGAACCTTTATCCCGGATACGACAGTGACATTAATGAGACTTGACTGTTTGCTAAGCAACATTTTAAGCTTTTCATAGTTACCACAATTATTGGAAATCTGTGATCATCTGTTCTTTGGACCATTGCAAGAGATCTAATTTTGGGTCCTGCTAGATCCAGTTAACCCAGAAGATGAGAGCAGTGCATTGGACTGTGTGAGAAAGCACTTTCAAGCTCAATGTCACATTTACCTCTTATTCACATTTTGCCACATTTTAATTAACACTGGAGAATTAACACAGTTTAACACAATGTTAACAGATCTAGTTCAATGTTATGGAATCACAGGAGTGGGCAGCAAAATCAGCCAATTCCAACTGGAGCCCCCCCCCCCAAATGAGGGTTTCCCTCCAGAGGCAAACCAAGAATGGGCAACTTGGAAGTCCCTGAACGTGTCCCGAGGAGGGTGATTAACTTATTAAAGGTCTGGAGACCATGTCATATGAGGAGTATCTTAAGGAGCTGGGTATGTTTACCTCTCCGTTGGCATCCCTTGTTGTGGGGGAGAGGCTTGCGTACCCTAATGAAGTTGTGAGCTATGCTGGCGGTGGCATAATAGCCACCGGTAGGGCCTCCCATGCCAGACAGGTCACAACCGAAGGGTCGGACAAAGAGCGTCAAAGGGCAGGATGGGCTCCCTAGCCTTTTGGCAACCGTCCTAGTGATAACGCACAGAATTTGGGGGTCTTGCCATGAAGGCAGACCGGCTAGACCCACCAAAGAGGGCCCATGTCAAACCTGGTGAGAAAGGAAGCAACCAATCCTATATTTTTCCTAAAATGTCCTAATTTAAACAGATCTCACCACAGCCTGAAGAGGACGCCATTGAGGTTTTTTTATTCATTCCAGCTGGAAGAGATCACAGCCGCAATCATTCGCCATGCTGTAATGTACATCCCTTAGTGAACATCCCTTTTATAGGGTTACAGATTTGAATTTCCCTCTTCCCACCCTCGCTGCTGATTGGCAGATGTCATGACTTGCAGGTGGGGCACAGGCGGTCCCTGTGCATGGCCCCAGCCAATGAGGGCGAAGAAGGAGGAATAATGAGAGAAGGGGTGGTTCTGAGGGTGGGCTTTTGCCCAGGCTTCCCAAACCAGTTTTTTCTGAGTTGCAGACAAAGGCCTTAATCCCTTATTTCCTGTTCTGGCCAAGCACAGACCAAAAATCCTTTTTGTGAGTTTCAGTAGATTGGGGGTAAACAAAGAGGTTTCCAGTTTTGCCATGATCCTGGGGTGTTTCATTATAAGATTGTGAAAAGGAGATATGGTTTGCATGGCTGGTTTTGGGTCTCTGGAGAAACCCTTTTGTGATGTGTAACAAAATGTTGCCAAACGGCTTATGGGTCCCTGGCAAGCTAATCTTAGAAGCCAGTTTTCCATAGCCAGGTGATAATCTGTTGGGGGCTCCTGGACAGATTTCACCTATTGTTTATGCAATGTCTTTGATTGAAGCCAGAGATAAGGAACTTCCTGGCCCAAGGGTGTGAGTTTCTCTTGAGCCAGGGTGTGTGTTGGTTCATGAAAAGGTGACACTTCATATTTCATTTCATAGGCGGACACAGGAGAGTAAAACATATAGAAAAATACATTCAAGTAATAGGAACCATATTTCATATCAACCCTCCCACCCCCAGACCAGGGAGATATAAGGTTTATTACATTCACGAGATCAGTCCATAAGATCTTGAAAAAGGGAAAGAAAAGTCCTTAGCAAGTCTGCATGCTGCAGAGAGGTGTCCAAAGCGTTGGCATGACGAAACAGGAGCTGGAGTCATTGAATTATGGGGAAAGTTCATGAAAATAAGTCTTGGAGAGTTCTTTGAGATCAATTGAGAAAGCATGTGCTGAGGGAAAAGTCTTGTCCTTGGAGGTTTGTTTTATTGGAGGATTAGCCACAATGTTAGGAGAGAGGAAAGGAAAGCAAAACAGGAACATATCTTCAGAGACTGCTGCTGTAACCACACTACCCAGCCATGCTGGTCCAATGGACACTTTTTTGGAACTGTGGAACTCCCTGCTGCAGGCCAATGAAACAGGGGCTCTGGGGCTCGACTTCACTTGGAGAAGGAAAACTCTGATTTCAAACCCGGGCACATGGTGCTCTTCTAACCCTGTAAGGACAACCATATAGAGAAGGAAACTCGAACCAAACCTATAACCTGAGGACCTCGCTGCCATCGTCCTAAGCTTGCTAGGCCCCGGCAGATGAACCTTTGGTTTGACGGGTGAGGCCAGTTCTGTGCACGCTGCATTCCACCAGAAAGGTCTGTTGCACAGGCTTGAAGGACACATCCAACCTCCAAATCATCAACAGGCTTTTGGAAAGCGTGGGATGAGTCCTTCATGAATCTTCGTTTGTGAAGAAAAGCCAAGAAGAAGAATTTTTAGCCTACAAAAGAGAAGGTTGAGAGGAAACAAGATGTTATAAGGAAGAGGGATCGAGCTTGTTTTCTGCTGCCCTGGAGACGAGGAGAAATGGGTTCAAATGGCAGGAGAGTAGATCCCACCTGAACATTAGAAAGAACTTCCTGACTGTAAGAGCTGTTCAGCAACCAAACCTACTGTCTCAGAGTGTGGTGGAAACGCCTTCTTTGGAGACTTTTAGACGTTTGATGGCCATCTGTTGGGGGTACTTTGATTGTGCTTTTATTTATTTATTATTTATTTATTTATTATTTGGACTTGTACGGCGCCGCTCCCCGAGGGCTCGGAGCGGGTTTTAATCAGGTAAAACACACAGAGGTAAAAGCATACATATTAAACTAGCTTAAAAAATCTTTCTGGCCTAGCAATCAAAGGCTAGCCGGAAAAGGTGAGTCTTGCAGGCCTTGCGGAAGGAGAGAAGGTACTACGTTGCCCGTACATCGCTAGGAAGAGTGTTCCATATTGACGGCGCCACTACAGAAAAGGCTCTGCGCCGGGTCGATGTGAGATGGATTGCTTTGAAGGTCGGTACTTCATGGAGATTCATTTGTTCGGAACGAAGTGACCTCTGGGGTTGGTAGGGGAAAAGACGGTCCCTCAGATACAGCGGCCCCAGACCATGCAAGGCCTTGAAAGTTAACACCATCACCTTGAAGATGGTCCGGTGCTCGACAGGAAGCCAATGAAGCTGCTGGAGGATGGGTGTTATGTGACATCTCACTGGGGCCCCAGTGAGAAGTCATGCAGCGGCATTCTGGATGAGCTTAAGTTTCCGGATCACTGGCAAGGGCAGGCCGATGTAAAGTGTGTTACAGTAGTCCAGTCTCGAGATGACCGTGGCTTGGAGCACCGTGGCCAGGTTGTCTCTGGATAGGTAGGGGGCCAGACGCCTAGCTTGCCGCAGATGGAAAAAGGCGCAGCTGATGCTGGAGACCTGGGCCTCCATCAACAGCAACGGGTCAAAAATGACCCCAAGGCTCTTAACTGAGGATGTCGGGCATAATGCCTCACCATCCAAGCTAGGCAGTCGGGCCTCCCCACCAACTGGGCGGCCCAGCCACAATATCTCTGTCTTTGCGGGATTCACCCTCAATCTACTGGCATGCAGCCAACCAGTAATGGCTTCAAGGCACTGTTGGAAACAAGAAGGTACGGAGTCCGTCCAGCCTTCCATTTTCAGAATGAGCTGGGTGTCGTCAGCGTACTGATAACATTTCAGCCCAAAGCTTCGAACCAGACCAGCAAGTGGTCACATATAGATGTTAAATAATAAAGGGGAAAGAGTGGCACCTTGAGGGAACCCACAGGTAAGTGGAGCCCTCTCGGAAACCAAACCACCCCTTTCCTTTTGCTGTCCCCGATTGTGGAGAAAGGACAGCAGCCATTTCAGGGCTGTTCCCGTAACTCCAGCAACGGCAAGTCGGTGGGCCAAAGCCATGGCAGGAGAATGGACTAGATGGCCCAAGCTGTCTCTTCCAACTCTATGATTCTATGATTCTATGCGTTTGACCTCATGCAGTGTTGCATTAGAGCCTGGTAGCATTTGGGCTGAAGTGAAGCTGATTGCATTAATTAAATGTTTCTTAGTTTCTGCCAGGTTTGAAGTGGCACAGCATTGGAAGTCAACAGGTGGCTGAGCAAAGTGTGGAAAATTGCCCTCTTTGGAAAGCTAAATAAGGCGCAATTTGAGGTTGTCCAAAGCAATCTCACAGCAGTTTTCTTAATATCTGGTATAATTTTATTGTGTTCATGAACAAAACAAAAAAAACCTCTGCATAGGCTGCCTGGAAAGCAGTTCAAATTCCTGAGAAATTATTTTAAATGTTTTAAAAAATAACGGGGAACCAGTTTTGAATCTGAAGCCTGGGTTCTTGGCAGAGATCCAGTCACATAATATTTCTGCACCTTCTCTGATACATTTGACTTTTTCCCTCTGTTATTTTATCCTATGGAATATAAAGAATAATCAAACTATAGTAAATCCTTGGTGTTCACTGGGGCTTGGTTCCGAGACCCCTGTAGATGTCAAAATCCTTGGGTGTTCAAATCCCATTTACCATATATACTCATCCGTACATCAATCTCAAGCATAAGTTGAGGGCAAGTTTTGGAGCTAAAATTGTGGCTCTTAATTTGACCCATTGATAAGTTGAGGCTCATTCTGTGGAGTGGAGGAAACATCGATGCCAACTCAGGGATAAGTTGACTCGGTTTTTGGGGGGACTTTTTTTTACTAAAATGTCTAGACATTTATATAGACTAATCTGCCAGCTGCGCCCGTACCTTGGAAAGTCTGATCTGGCTACGGTCGTCCACGCTCTGGTCACATCCCGAATAGATTACTGCAACACACTCTACGTGGGGCTGCCTTTGAAGACAGTTCGGAAATTGCAATTAGTCCAGCGGGCGGCAGCCAGATTGCTAACGGGAGCTACATACAGGGAGCACCCCCCCCCCCCCTGTTGTGCCAGCTCTTCTGGCTGCCTGTCCAATTCCGGGCTCAATTCAAAGTGCTGGTTTTGACCTTTAAAACTCTATACGGTTCTGGCCCAGCTTACTTGTCCGAACGCATCAGCCGCTACGTCCCACCTCGTAATCTGAGATCATCCAGGGAGGCCCTGCTCTCGCTCCCGCCTACGTCTCAAATGAGGCTGGTGGGGACGAGGGATAGGGCCTTCTCAGTGGTGGCTCCCCGCCTGTGGAATGCGCTTCCTATTGATGTATGATCCACCACATCCCTCCTGGCCTTCAGGAAAAAAGTAAAATCCTGGCTGTGGGACCAGGCATTCGTACACCGGCACAAGGCAGCATTTTAGATTGGTTTTTAATGAAAGTGGGTGATTATGGCCAATGTTTTTATGGACTGAACATTGTTTTAATCCAGAGTGAATGTGTATGGTGCTAATGTAGTTGTATTTTAATGCATTTTTAATGTATTTTAATTGTTGAAGTGTTTTGGGGTTTATATTGTTATTATGTGGGCATCGAATTGTGCCGTACTGTAAGCCGCTCTGAGTCCCCCCTTGGGGGTTGAGAAGAGCGGGGTAAAATCCCGAAATAAATAAATAAATAATCTGCAATGACATACTAAAATAGTGCCAAAAAACACAAACGGAAAACTGCCCCTATAACAAGCACAAAAAACACTCCAGGGAAGAGTGCAAGGAGTATGTATGCACAGCACAACTGATAGACCGGTGGCCTGTATAATGAATAAGGAAAGTACCATGGTAAATGGTGAACACTAAATGGTGCTATAAGACCTTGGTAATTTTCACATGTGCTATATAGCAAATTAAATCATAACAGTAAAAGTTCAAGTGCCTTTCTGTTCCAATAAACGATCTAGGGACGCCCTATATGTTTGTAAGAATCCTTTGTGAATAAAGATATCAACAAATATCAAAAACACAGGTCTCCGCCTGATACGTTCATTTTCTACACATTATTGAATGGGACTACTTTGAGTAAATTTACCTTGCAGTTGGCTTTTATGCTTTCTTTTGGATATATTAACAAAACCCAGAGAAGCTGCTAGTTCCCAACTCACAACATATGTTTTTTAGATATTTTCTGTCCCAAAGTAAAGCTATGGAAGTAGTCCAAATAAATTCCAGCTTCCAAATAAGCGTCACAAGTCTTCTCAGTATAAATTCATTTATATAATTCACAGTGAATCAGTCACAAAGAAACAGGTAGGTGACAGGCTTGGATGAGCCAACGGGATGGATCCTGAGTCACAATCATTCAGGTAAGTCGAGGTACCACCCGTTTCGTCACAATACAGGTAAGTATATGTTAACCTGGCTTTATCATGTAGAGATGGTTGTACTATATCTTGATTGTGGGGTCCCCCAGGGGGGCATCCTCTCCCCCTTATTATTCAATGTATATATGCGCCCCCTGGCCCAGCTGGCCCACGACTTTGGTCTGGAGTGTTATCAGTACGCTGATGACACCCAGCTTCTGCTGAGAATGGACGGCAGGCCGGACACCGTACCCGATTGTTTCCATCAGTGCCTGGAGGCCGTGACTGGTTGGCTGCGGGCCAGCCGGCTGAAGGTGAATCCGTCGAAGACGGAGATCCTGTGGCCCGGTCGCCCTGGGCTGGGTGGGTGTCGGTTGACTGCCCTGGATGGCGAGCAGCTTAGCCCGTCATCTTCGGTTAAGAGCTTAGGTGTTCAGTTGGACTCCCTGCTGACCATGGAGTCCCAGGTCTCTGCGGTCAGCAGGGTGTCCTTCTTTCACCTACGACGGGCTAGGCGACTGGCACCCTACCTGTCCAGGACCGACCTGGCGACGGTAATCCAAGCGACGGTCATCTCGAGACTGGACTACTGTAACGCCCTACGTTGGCCTTCCCTTGTCGACAATTCGAAACTCAAGCTAGTGCAGAACGCCGCTGCTCGCTTGCTGACGGGTTCGCCGGTGAGGAGCACATCACGCCCATTCTTCGGCAGCTGCACTGGCTTCTCATCGAGTACCGAATCGCCTTCAAGGTGTTGCTCTTGACCTTTAAGGCCTAACACGGCCTACGGCCTGCGTACCTGAGAGACCGCCTTACCCCGTACTTACCCCCGAGATCACTGCGGTCAGACGAACAGAATCTGCTGACGGTACCACCAGTCTGCTCATGCCACCTATCTGTAACTAGACAGAGAGCCTTTTCTGCAGCAGCCCCAGTATTGTGGAACTCTTTGCCGGACAGTGCCCGAGCCATCTCAGAGCTGGCTCCATTCAGAAGGGCTTGTAAGACCGCCCTCTTTGGACTAGCCTTTAATTAGGCATAGAAGGACTGTGTCTCTAGAACTATGTATGTCACCCTGCACCTCGAAATGTGTCAATTTGTGTTTTTAATGTGTTTTATGCTTTTATTGTAGGGCCCCATGTCTGTGACATGATGCCCACTTACATTGTTGTTATCCGCCCCGAGCCTGCGGGGAGGAGCGGAATACAAGGTTGAAGAAATAAATAAATAAATAAATATCTGCAGCTCCAAATACTTAAAGTAGAGGAACAAAATGTTGGAGCAAAAACTACTTAGGTGCAATTAATACAGAAGGAGCCAAAACTCTTAGCTGTTGTCCTTTTGGATGATGAGGACTGTTTGGCAACCATTCCTGGCTACAGTGAAATCTTGGGATTTCTCCACTGAGTTTCACACAGAGCTCTCAATCCTCTTCAAAGGGATAAATAAAAATAGCTTGGCAATGGGAATCAGCCAATGCTCCATCTAGATAATGAAATGGTTCTTTCCATCCATCAGGTACTTTGGCTAGCACCCTGCCACTGACTTACAGGCACATACGTACAGCTTACACATGTGCTCAGTTCTTTTTTTGATAGATTGCAGAAGGCTGTTTCTTTCCCTTCTGTTCCACCTATAGGCACTGTACTAGTGGCAGGAGGTTGGAAACACAGTGTTCTCAACATCCCACCACCACTACCTTGTTCTAAACCTCCTATTGCTAAGCTATTTCTATATGTTGCCAAGAAGAGGACTGAAAGCTGGTGTAGAACTCAAATTGAAAAAAATATATATCCAAGTTTTAACTGTATTCACCAATTGTGTCAAACAGTCTCTTGTTTTCAACCTCCCAGTATCTATTGAACTAGTGTGGTGTAGTGGTTTGAGCATTAGACCATGACTCGGGAGGGGGGGGGGGGGTCAGTGTTTGAATCCTCATTTAACCATTAAAACCCACTGGGTGGCCTTGGACAAGTCATGTACTCAGAAAACCCTGTGAAAGCCTTGGGGTAATCATGCTGGAAATGACTTACTGATGGAGAAATTCAGAAGAGAGAAGTAGAGACATTTCAGACCAAATGAGGTGGTTTTTTTTCTTCCAAATCCTGATTAAATCGACCCAATAAGTTGGCATAATATTCGCCATTGATTGTTTTACCCCTTTGAAGGTAGTCAAGGTGGATTATGCCGCGTGCATCCCAAAAAACGATCGCCATGACTTTATTGGCTGACGAACCCACCTTGGCCTTCTTTGGCGCCGATTCACCCCGAGAAACCCACTGTTTTGACTGCTGTTTGGTCTCTGGTGTGTTGTGGTGGATCCACGTTTCGTCCACGGTTACAAAAAGGCAGAAAATTTTGTCCATATTGTGGTTGACCAATGCCAAACACTCCTGCGAAATTGTCACACGATTGCGATTGTGAGCAAATGCAGCACCCATCTTGCGGAAAGCTTTCTCATACCCAAGTGATCATTTAAAATTGAAACCACTGAGCCACGTGAGATGCCTTTGGCTTCCATAATCTCTCACACTCTCAATCTCCAGTCGGCTAACACCATATTGTGAATTTTTTCAATTTTTCCGGGTGTAGAGACCACAACTGGGCGTCCAGAATGTTCGACATCTCCCGTGCTTGTACGGCCACAACAAAATTCAGTAAACCACTTTTTTACCATTGAAATTGATGGTGCAGAGTCCCCATCGTATTTATCAAGCTTAGCCTTGGTTTGAGTGATGGTTTTTTTCCGCAAAAAAAAATGCTTAATGAGCACACGAAATTCTTTTTTTCCATTTTCTTCTCAAATCACGTGGTGGTCTGCTATCAATGGCTGTCAAACAAAAACTAAATGATGTAGCTTGTTCAAATTTTGACAGGAGTCAACTGACAGATGCCTGTTGACAGGAGAAGTGTTGCCCTTTCAGTTAAGAGGCAGGAAATTCAAAAAGTCACAGACTTATTGACCTGCCCTGTAACAAATATGCTCTTCTCTGTATGTATTTGGTATCTATGGAAGTGGCTTTGTTTGATGAAGTCCATAAATGTAACTCCTCATCTTCTCTCCTGCCATCTCCTTTTATTCTTTACTTTCTCTGTTATCCAGCCTCCCGATCAGCTATTCAGAGGTTTGCACCTGTGGAGCTATTCTTGGCTATATTCGGCAAGCCAACTAGCTAATTCAGTTTTCTTTTCCAATTGACTCAGTGCCTCTATGCAACATAATTATCCGGGTTTGCTACCAAAGTGATAATAGTTTGATACCAACATACTGAAACTTCTTGAAGCTACCTGGTACAGCCGTTCCATGCTTCACAATAAGCAGGCAGGCCTGGAGAAATATCTGGCTACCAGAAGCAGGGGCGGTCCTACCGGTAGGCAAAGGACGCCACTGCGTGGGGCGCCATCTGGGTTAAGGGCGCATTCCCCTGCCCGCCAGACAGCGTCGGGCCGATGTTCCGCTTTTGGGCCTTGTGCGCTGCGACACCGCGCCATAGCAAACCTCTCTGCGTGCCGAATAGGGAGTGCTGTGTTTACAGGCTTCTGTGCCTGCACATAGGAGCTTCTGGGCATGTGTGTGTGTGTGGGGGGCGTGCCAAATAAAGAGTGCTGTGTTTACAGGCTTCTGCGCGGAGCTTCTGGGCATGCACGGAGGGGGCAAAATAATGTTGGGGGGGGCGCCAAAATAATGTTTGCTTACCATTTAAAATTATCTTAGACCGCCCCTGACCACAAGAGAAATTATTACAAATGAGGAGTTAAAACTTTGGTTATGTCAACATTGTAAAGAAAAAAAGGTCTTCAACATCCACCTGCAAGTTTTGTTCTGATCCCAGTCCTGGCCCAAAACCACACAGTCACCTACCTGGGAAGCATCATCTCTTCAGACGCCAAGATTGGTAAAGAGATAGATCAGGATTTGGAAAGGCATAGAGTGCATTTGGAAGGCTTCACAATAGAGTCTTGAGCATCAAGCACCTGAGGCAAAGCACCAAAATCAGTGTGTACAGAGCTATCGTACTGTCTATTCTCCTCTATTGGTCTGAAACATGGGTCACCTATCGCCAACCTATGACTCCTTGAATGCTTTCATCAGCGCTGTCTTCGCGCAATCCTAAATGTACACCGGACTGACTATGTGACGAATGTTGCTGTCCTTGAGCAAGCAGGGATCACCAGCATTGAGGCCATGCTATTGAGAACACAGCTGCGCTGGGCAGGGCATGTCTCTAGGATGGAGGACCACCGCCTCCCAAAGATACTACTCTATGGTGAACTCGCCACGGGTCAGCGCAAGAGAGGCGCCCCCCCAAAAAGATATAAGGACTCCCTGAAACAACATCTCAGGCTCGGCCAGATTGATCACAAAAAATGGTCCACCCTGGCCTCACATCAGGAGGCATGGAGACGCACTATCCACAATGCTGCGGCCTCTTTCAAGAAGACACGCCGAACGGGTCTCGAAGAGAAACGACAACGCAGAAAGAACCGCAACTTGAAAACAACATCACCCAAGGAGACTTTCTACTGTGCTTTCTGCAACCTGACTTGTCTATCTCAGATTGGCCTTTTTAGTCATCAACGTGCTTGTAAAAAGCATGGGATGAGTCCTTCCTAAGAATCTTCGTTCGCGAAGTAATGTCGTGAATATATATATATATTAGCAAAGGCATAGAGTGCATTTGGAAGGCTTCACAATAGAGTCTGGAGCAGGTAGGCAGGATTTCCCCGGGTACTGGTTGTGGGGGGTCGGGAGCAGGTCAGGGTTTTGCCCTCCCTTCTGCTCGAGATCCCAGTGTGTACAACTGGTGGGCCACTGTGTGATACAGAATGCTGGACTAGATGGGCTGAGGTCCGATTCAGCATGGCTCTTCTTATGTTCTTATATATATATATATATATATATATATATATATATATATAGAGAGAGAGAGAGAGAGAGAGAGAGAGAGAGAGAGAGAAAGAGAGAGAGAGAGAGAGAGAGGAGAGAGAGAGGTGTTCTTCTGTCTAAAAGCATACAGAAAATTCAAGTTATTTCCCCCCAAAATGCCTCATAGTCTTCAGGCGTGTCAAAGATCTGATTTCAAATTAGATTGAGAGGAACAGCATGTGACATGCAAGCACTGAGATCAAGATAAGATTGTATTGTTTTCCCTGAGTAGATTCAGTCTGTTGATGGAAAATACATTACATGGAATTAGTCTGGACTATTTCTTCATCATATGATTAAGATCATTGGTAGGCATAATTACATTTTAAATTGTCGGGTTGACTTGCTAAACAAAACAAAAAGAGATGTTTCAGCACAAACGCTGATAAAAGTGCTGTTGAAGAAATGTCAAGTCATCAAAAGCCAGTCGGGATGCTTCTTTGATTCTCTTCTTATGGTAAAATCAATTGGTTGCTCCTAATCATCTTTGCTTAAACTGATTAACATATATTTTAGTTAGGTTTTTTATATATAAAAAATAAATTATTATTTATTTATTTTCAGTATGTATATTCCGCCTTCCTCACCCCACAGGGTACTCAGGGCAGATTGCAATGTACATATACTCCAGTGTTTCCCAACCAGTGTGCCAGGGCACACTAGTGTGCCGTGAGCAATCATCAGGTGTGCCGTGGGAAATTACAGTGTAGAGAGAGAGAGCCTAGCAGGAAACTTCAGGCAGCGGAAATGAGGCTTTCCTGGCTAAAGCAGCAATGCCAGCCAGCCTGGCTGCAGTCAGGGAGAGCCCTCGGTGTCCAGAACTTTCCTCCCTCCTCTCTCTCTCCTTCCCTTCCTTCCTTCCCTCCCTCTGTGCGCCAAGGGCTACCTGGCTGGGTTGCGGCTCCTCCTGCTTCCTGGCAGCAAGGAGGAGGAGAGGGAGGAGGAGTCCGTGGGAGCTGCCCCCATCCGACCCCGCTCCCGGAGGCTCAAGGCGAGGCTTTCTGCCCTCTAGCCCCTCCGCGCCGGGGAAGGGGAGCAACCCCTCATCTCCTGGCCTCTCCTGGCTGGGCTCCGGGTTCGCTGCAGAGCAGAGCATAGGCCAGGATGCGCAGCTTCACAGCCCAGCTTGGTTCCTTCCCGATCTGGCCCCAAGGCGACAGCAGGGAAGCCGAAGGGATGCGGGGGGGGCACTCCTGGGGGGGCCGAACCCCTTCGGGAAGGAGAGCTGGGGGTGGCAACAGCTGCGAGCCTCCGCTGCAGTTTGTTCCAAGGCTCGGAGCCACCCCGTGTGCTCAATTCCTATTCGTCCTGCTCATCCGAGCCCTCCCCTGCGAGACGGTGATGGGCCCCCTGATTGGGGACATTGGATCTTACGAATTACTTTGTATTTTGGCATCGGCCGGATTGTTTATTTCAAATATCTCCAATTGGGAGATTTGGAACTTTATAAGAACTAAGAACTATAGAAGATTACCTCAACCTCTGCATTTCCTTTTGAATTAATCTCACTCCTTGGGATTTATTGTGGTACTACATATTCAACTACATACATAATAGGCATGAGAAAAAAGTTATGAAAATGAAATGATTCGTAAGAAATTCGTAAGAAATGCTACTTTTGAGTATTTTCGCACCTGGAACGCCAACCAGGAAGTGGACTTTCTTTATAGAACTTCCTGGTTGCAAGGATTTTCTTAAGTGTCGTTATTAGGTCGTAAGGGGGCACCTCCTTCTCTCTCACCACCCTCCCGCCTCCCTTGCCAATAAGTATTATGGCAAGGCAAGCCCTAAACTCGCTCCTTCTTTCGGCTGGAAGCCTGGAAAAATGTAAACAGAGAGGATTACTCAGAAGTAAATCTGCAAAGGAGGGCACTTTGGATGAAGGGCCCTCCTTTGTGGATTTACTGAGTAAACCTCTCTGTTTACATTTTTCCAGGCTTCCTAATATTGCCCTAAGTAAAAGCATCAAAGAGTATTGGGGTGAGAAACCAACCAATGTATAATAGAATGAATGCTACTGTAATGCCAATAACAAGAACAATAACAAATTCAAACCTAAGTATTCTGACTGGTCCAACAGTAATCATGCGAGTGCAAAAATTCAAACCGCTCTGGTCCCTGCCTCATGCGGTGCAACGGGCTCTATTAGCCCGGGAAAAGCCAGCGTTTTCTGCTTGGGTGCAACACATACATATTCTTGGGGGGGGTTGCTGCAGAATCCCAGGCTCATAGAAGATTCTGCAGCAAATCCCCCAAAGAATATGTATGTGTGTACCCAAGCAGATAACGCTGGCTTTTCCCGGGCTCACAGAGAAGAGCCCGCTTGCACCGCTTGAGGAGGACAAGTCAGAATACTTCGGTTTGAATTTTACCTCTTCTTATACCCATTGTTATTACTGCTGTATTATTGCATGTGCATAGAATGTAGGTATATGACCAGCCTGACAAACTTGGGCCCTCGCTCCTCGGGATCGGGGTGAGAGAGGCAGCGAAGAGCGAGGGGGCTCCTCCTCCTTTTCTTTGCTCCTCCTCTTTTCCCCGCATTTCTATGGGGAACTGGAAGTGACGCTGCTGCTAGGCATTCTGGAAAGTGTAGTCCTCCACGCTTCTCCTCCCCTCTCTTCCCCTGTTGCTCTGTCTTGCCCCACCGCACGGGCCAACTTCACACACACACACACACACACACACTTCTCCTCCTTTCTATCCCTGCACTCTCTCACATGCTGCCTCAGGCCTCTTCCTTTCCTCTCAGCCTGGCAGCGAGGAGCGAGGAGCGGGGGCTCCTCCTCCTTTTTTGCTGCTTCCAAGAATAGAATACCCCCCCTCCCTCCTTCCCTCCCTCCCTCCTTCCTATTTGGAGAGTCCCATCTAGAATTCAGTGTGATTTATTCAAGTTTTGGCCTACAACTCCCAGAAATCCCAGCCAATTTACCAGCTGTTAGGATTTCTGGGAGTTGTAGGCCAAAACCATCTGGAATGTGCATGCGCTGGCATACGAACTACTAACGAATTTCGTTAGTAATTAAGTTACATTTTAGAAAATATTGGAAAATTTTTTGTACGTCTTTCTATTACTAATCAACCCCCCATTTTATTTTAGAATCGCAATTTTTGGGTTCGAAACCATGCCTAATACATAACTGTGATATTTGCAATATATTATTACTCTATTCCACTTTCTTTGTGTTTTTTGGTATTGTTCTAGCCTATAGTTGTTTTCCATTTATCCAGAGGTCAGATCAAAATCCATAATTTTGGCTCTCAAACTTGTCCTAGAATTATATGTAAGGTCAACTTATACATGAGTGAGTACATACAATAAACTGGCGATGTAGGATCTTGACAAACATTTATACATTAATGTTTGTTCATCTATTGATGCAGAAATGTGACAGAATGGACTTATTAATGAACACACAAGAAATCAATAGGGGAAAAAAGAGAAACAGGCTAATGATCTCTTCCTAGTCTTGAATGTCAACTGTTTTATCAAAATCACCCAAATTCAGTAATGTGATTTAGCAGATGTCTCTGAATTTCCCACGCATACCGGGAGCTTCTACTTTTATCATCACATTTTCAGGGGGTTGCATTAATATTGTATTTGATTAACTATCTAAGTATCTATATATTAAAGAATTTCTGAAAAAAAACATATTGAAGCAGCTTAAAGGTCTATCTAGTCTAGCATTCTGTTCACACAGTTGCCTAAGAGAAGCCTACACATAGGCTAGGAGAGCTACAATATATGGAGCTGATATATGGCACATGCAACCTCTGAGACTAGAGATAATTCATGATTATTTTGAGTAATATCTGAAGATGGGTTTCATCCAGCATTCTGTTGAATGAGAATTGAAAGCCTGCAAATCCATGAGTTGTGCACATTATCATTAAAACTCTTTCTTTTTATTCCACACTTTAATTTCAAGGTTGTGCCACAATTTTTAATTTTTTGGAAAGGAAACATAGATATGTACTGGATGGGGTCACACTCCCCCTGAAGACAGATCTGCAGTCTGGGGGTGATCCTGGACCCCTGCTCACTCTAGAACCCCAGGTGGCCATCGCACAGCTAAAACTTGTGCACCAGCTGCACCCATACCTTGAGATGCCAGATGTAGCCATGGTAGCCCACATTTTGGGTACTTCCCATTTGGACTACTGCAATGCTCTCTACATGGGGCTGATTAGAATGCCCTTTCCCTGCCTACGCAGTGGGCGAGGAAAGGTTATTGCCTCCTCTCACGAAGGGAGGCGATTGGTTCCATGGCTGGAACCTTCTGGGGCATGGGCGGAGGCTGCCTAGAGCAGTGTTTTTCAACCTTTTTTGAGCCGCGGCACATTTTTTACATATACAAAATCCTGGGGCACACCACCAACCAAAATGACACAAAATGACACTGTAACACAGTCATACATATAGTTAACATGTTTTTAAATGTATTTATACACTCAGTGTGAAACCTGGGCCTGTTTTGATGAACACAACATATATATGACTTCCTCTCACATATTTTATACATGGCTATCATGTCTTCTCTCAGTCTTCTCTTCTTCAGGCTAAACATGCCCAGCTCTTCAAGCCGCTCCTCCTAGAGCTTTTTCTCCAGAACTTTGTGAAATTTCACCCTGAGTGAAACTTGCTTCCAGTTAACTATGGATGTCATGAAGTTGTTATAAACAGTTCCTGGGGGGGGGGGAGGCAACTCTCGAAAAATCCAGTAAAATAGTTTTTAAAAACCCATTTCCAAGCGGAGAGGCTCAATTTGTTTCTTGGAAACCTGTGAGGGGGCTGCTAGGAGGGGGGGGGGTGCCAATTTCCCACAGCACACCTGATGATCGCTCATGGCACACTAGTGTGCCACGGCACACTAGTTGGGAAACACGGGCCTAGAGCATTGGGGCAGCCTCCTGCGCCATTCCTATCTTAGGTGTTGATCCACCACTCCCACCAGTTGACAGTATAGTGGTTGCCATTAGGGAGCCGGGTAGGAATTTCCCCCGCTCTATGTTCTAGGGGGCATTTTTGCCTACCCTATACTGTTTTTAGGGGCTAGCTGGGATGGCGGTTCTTTAATTAGAACAGCTTAAATAGTTTAGGGTAATCCATAGACCCATATTCACTCATGCACTCCTCAAAGTTGGTTGGGCCAGTGCACAAATACACTTACCTGGACAGCAGTTGAAGGGTGAGGGGGCTACCATTGGTCCTGGTTAAATATTTTCTGAGAGGTTTGCTTGTGTTTCCTTGAGAGGTTGCCCAGTTTTGTGTTATAGGGGAATCAGGGGAGTTTCCCAGTGCCACACCTAGTTCCCTTGACACCTGAGTTTAGTGAGGTTAAACTTAAATAGGTAACTTTTAAATAAAGGTTGCCCAAATTTGATCCAATTACTGTTGTCTGTCTCGTTATTTCGGGGGTTGGAAGGTAAAATAGTTCGGCAGCTACAACTGGTTCAGAGATCGGTGGCCAGGTTACTAACTGGAGTGCCATACCGTGAGCGGATGGTTCCCATGCCTCGGCAGCTCCACTGGCTACCAATCTTCTTCTGGGCTGTGCTGGTCATTACCTATAAAGTCCTAAACAGCTCAGGCACAGAACTTAATGGCCTTCACCCCTGAAGAAGGTGTCTGAGGTGCACGCCAACTATGGGATTTCCCTATCTATTTTCCGCTAAGCCTATTTATCCTAACATTCTGTTTTGCAACAGCTGCAGAGCTGTTTGGGATGGAAGTCAGCCTGAAGAAAACGGAAGTCCTCTACCAGCTCACACCACAGGAAGAACACCATCATCCCCATGTCAGCATAGGCAAATCTGTGCTTAAGTCCGTTCAGCAGTTCACCTGCCTGGGAAGCATCATCTCTTCAGACGCCAAGATTGATAAAGAGATAGATCACAGATTAGCAAAGGCATATAGTGCATTTGGAAGGCTTCACAAAAGAGTCTGGAGCAACAAGCACCTGAAGCAAAGCACCAAAATCAGTGTGTACAGAGCGATTGTACTGTCTATTCTCCTCTATGGGTCTGAAACATGGGTCACCTATCGCCAACACCTACGACTCCTTGAAGGCTTTCATCAGCGCTGTCTTCGCTCAATCCTAAATATACACTGGACCGACTTTGTGACTAATGTTGCTGTCCTTGAGCAAGCAGGGATCACCAGCATTGAGGCCATGCTATTGAGAACACAGCTGCGCTGGGCAGGGCACGTCTCTAGGATGGAGGACCACTGCCTCCCAAAGATACTACTCTATGGTGAACTCGCCACGGGTCAGCGCAAGAGAGGTGCCCCAAAGAAGAGATATAAGGACTCCCTGAAACAACATCTCAGGCTCGGCCAGATTGATCACCAACAATGGTCCACCCTGGCCTCACTTCGGGAGGCATGGAGATGCACTATCCATAATGTTCCAGCCTCTTTCGAGAAGACACGCCGAATGGGTCTCGAAGAGAAACGACAACGCAGAAAGAACCGCAACTTGGAAACAACAAGGAGACTTTCTGCTGTGCTTTCTGCAACTGAACTTGCCTATCTCAGATTGGCCTTTTGAGTCATCAAGGCGCTTGTAAAAAGCGTGGGATGAGTCCTTCGTCAGAATCTTCGTTTGCGAAGTAATGCCGAGAGAATATTGTTTGATGCATTCTGTTTCAATGTGATTTGTTTATATGTTCTTTGTAGGCATTGAATATTCACCATATGTGTTGGAAACCACCCTGAGTCCTTTTGGGGAGATTGGGCAGCCTAAAAATAAAGGTTTTTTTTTTTTTTTAAATTATATTATTATGAAAATAAGAAGTTTTCATAATCATTTGCCGTTCTGTCAACAAACCAACAAAACAAATATTCCAACAACATTTCATAGGTTTGGAATAAGATTTATTGATGTAAATATAGTTTAAATAATTGATCAGACATTCAAGGGCAAATAAAATGTATTTTTCCCTTTTAAAACATAAAGCCGGGATATGGACAGTAAAAACAGAATAACACACAACAGTCATAATCACTTTATATAACTTTTTTTTTTAGTCATCCAAGTTTACTGTCAATGTTTTAATATTTTTTTCATATACAAATTCATCTTGTTCTGAAGTTGGTGAGCTAGAAATTTTTGCATAATGAAACATGCTATTTACACCACTTATGGCACACAAAAATATACAAAAGTGCTTAAAAAGGCTTTTGCTGTGTGGAAAGCATGGAAGATGCAGTAGATTAAGGGCACAACCCACCAAACACTGTTGCTGAACATTTGCCTTCCAATCCAGATATCATCATATGCGCATCTCCCTGCCAGTTCACGAGTCAGTGCCGAGAGTATTCATAATGCTGTTTGGTGAGAGATTGGTCCTCCAAAATCCCAGATAGTCAATTCTCTGTTTAATGGTAGAGCTCCTGCTTTCTCATTTGAATAAGTATTAACAACTCTTCCCCCAGTGGGGAAGCCTGTTGCACTGGGGGGCGCTGCCTCGCCTGCCATCTTGGGGTTTCAGGGGGCTTCTTCTTCCCAGAAGCCCCCTGAGCGGGGATGTTTTTCTGCTGGGTGGTCAGTTGGCCAATCAGCAGCCAGCACTTCTCGGCCAGCTGATTGGCCAGGGCCGGCCTCCCCCCTCTGTCCGGCAGCCCTATAAAGCATTACCCTGCGCATGTGCAGGCATTGTCCCTGCTTCAACTTGCCATCCCACCCTCCCTGCATGCTCATTTGGTTTGGTTCTTGATAACATTAGTTGGTTTTGTTCTACCGTCACAACTCTTAGTGGTGTGTGGTATGGGCTGTGGATCTGGTTTTTCTCCCCCACCCGGTGTGGGGGTGGGGGGAGCATACAGTGGTTGTAGGCGGATACGTACAAAGTATATATTGTTACAGTTGTATAATAAATCACAGTGTGCCCATATGTACTTGACCTATGTACAATAGAAGTCATACATGTGTGGTTCTTGCAACGTTTCACAAATAATAAGTTCCGTAAATATCCTCGTCGGCCTGATTCGGCACATCAAATACCGCTATTTGCGTGGATAACTAACATTTTGTTGGATTACTACAAGTGTGGACCACATACCCTCCTCACCATTGGGATCAAGATTGTATTATAACTGTTATCCGTGGATTAGCTAAATTGAGTAGTGAAAAATTGGTTGATTTGCTGATATCCTCCTCAAGATTGGGATCGGGATTATTTTGTTATCAAAGTCTGTGGATTAGCTACATTGAGTAGCGAAGAATTGTTTGATTTTCCGCTTCATGGACACAGGTCTTGCATACAGTGACTTATACTTTATATATATATATATATATATATATATATATATATATATATATATTTTAGGCATGAGAAAAAAGTTATGAAAATTAAATGAAATAGTAAGTGATTCGTATGTGATGGGAGTGTCTAGTTTATACGCATCACGGCAGCTAACCAGGAAGTAGACTTTCTTTTTACGGTCCTTGAGGCCAACAATTTGCGTTATGATCGTAATAAATTCTTAATTATTGTACTACTCACTTCTCCCTGTCTTCTCCCCCCTCATTTCCTTCCCGCCTTCATTCATCTTCTTCTTTTTCCCGCATTTCTATGGGGAACTGGAAGTGACGCTGCTGCTAGGCATTCTGGAAAGTGTAGTCCTCCACGCTTCTCCCCCCCTTCTCTTCCCCCGTTGCTCTGTTTTGCCCCACCAGGGGCCAACTCACACACACACACACACACACACACACACACGCTTCTCCTCCTTTCTCTCCTGCACTCTCTCACATACTTCTCTGCCCCTCCTCTTTCCTGGTGGCTTCTCCCCCTTCTCTTCCCCGTTGCTCTGTCTTGCCCCCCCGCATGGGCCAACTTCAGCCCTCCAGGTGTTTTGGACTTCAACTCACACCATTCCTCACAGCCTCAGGCCTCTTCCTTTCCCTCTCAGCCTGGGCAAACTTGGGCCCTGCTCCCTCAGGATTGGGGTGAGAGAGAGGCAGCGAGGAGCGAGGGGGCTCCTCCTCCTTTTTTGCTGCTGCCAAGAATAAAATACCCCCTCCCTCCCTCCTTCCCCTCCCTCCTCCTTCCTATTTGGAGAGTCCCATCTAGAATTCAGTGTGATTTATTCAAGTTTTGGCCTACAACTCCCAGAAATCCCAGCCAATTTACCATATGTTATGATTTCTGGGAGTTGTAGGCCAAAACCATTTGAATGCGCATGCGCTGGCATACGAACTACTAACGAATTTCGTTAGTAATTAAGTTACATTTTAGAAATTTTTGGAAATTTTTTGTAAGTCTTTCTATTACTAATAACCCCCATTAGATTTTTGATTTCCTATTTTTGGGTTCTAAACCATGCCTTATATATATATATATATATATATATATATATATATATATATATATATATATATACTTTATATATATATACAGTATATATATAAATAGACTTGGATATTTACTGAACATATTATTTGTGAAACGTTGCAAGAACCACACATGTATGACTTCTACTGTATACAGGTAAAGTACATATGGGCACATTGTGATTTATTTTACAACTGTAACAATATATACTTTGAACGTATTTGCCTACACTTAGTGTTAGTTTGTAGCAACTCCCCTACTTGAGTTAGCATACAGTGGTTCCCAGGGGTGCCGAGTAACCCAGTAACCCGGTGGCACCCTGGCGTGTTTAGCTGTATCGGTCAGCTGCGGGCCGACCGATCTTGATCCAGAACCCATGCCTGGCTGCCAACCTTTTCAGTTCCTGTAATCAATAAAATTAGTTGTGGCCATTTTCTTCCCATATATGTGTGTGCGTGTCTTTTATGGTTGTTGGCGGGAGGCAGGTCACCCATCCACACACAACTAAAAATTATAAGAGTAGGAGAGACATGTTTCTATAAATATTAACCATTTATATTTTTTATGATGAGAACTGGCTCCTTCACCAGCAGCTGACAATTATTTTTTCTGAAGCAGATAAACAGTAGTCTGCATAAGAAGGGGATGTCGAGAAAACAGCTTAATGGGAAAGTATAAATCCCCTTGTCATTCTTTCAGTCAAATTCCCCTCTTGCAACCTGAAGCGGAAAATTAAAGATCTAGACCTAAATAATCATTACACATAGACCAGGGCTGCCCATGAGGTCGATCGAGATTGACCAGTCGATCGCGGGTCTAAAGGAGGTCGATTGCAGCCGGATGGGGTGCTTCTGCCCTGTGCGAGGGGGCACCTTGCACGTGGCGCTCCTTCTGTGGGGCATTGCGGGAATGCAATGCCAGCGAGAGAGAGGGAGGGCGAAGCGTGAGGCGGGGTCTCCGGAAGCCCTGCCTCATGCTCCCTCGTTCCCACTGCCGGCTCCTCCCACAGGGCATTGCAGGAACGAGGGAGGCAGGGCGGAGGTGAGGCGGGTCTCCGGAGGCCCTGCCTCGTGCTCCCCCGTTCCCACTGCCGGCTCCTCCCACAGGGCATTGCAGGAATGAGGGAGGCAGGGCGGAGCGTGAGGCGGGTCTCCGGAGGCCCTGCCTCATGCTCCCTCGTTCCCACTGCCGGCTCCTCCCACAGGGCATTGCAGGAACGAGGGAGGCAGGGCGGAGCGTGAGGCGGGGTCTCCGGAGGCCCTGCCTCGTGCTCCCTCGTTCCCACTGCCGGCTCCTCCCACAGGGCATTGCAGGAATGAGGAGGCAGGGCGGAGCGTGAGGCGGGGTCTCCGGAGGCCCTGCCTCGTGCTCCCTCGTTCCCACTGTCGGCTTCTCCCACAGGGCATTGCAGGAACGAGGGAGGCAGGGCGGAGCGTGAGGCGGGGTCTCCGGAGGCCCTGCCTCGTGCTCCCTCGTTCCCACTGCCGGCTCCTCCCACAGGGCATTGCAGGAATGAGGGAGGCAGGGCGGAGCGTGAGGCGGGGTCTCCGGAGGCCCTGCCTCGTGCTCCCTCGTTCCCACTGCCGGCTCCTCCCACAGGGCATTGCAGGAACGAGGGAGGCAGGGCGGAGCATGAGGCGGGGTCTCCGGAGGCCCTGCTTTGCGTTCCCTCATTCCTGCTGCTGGCGAGAGAGAGGCAGTGCGGAGCCTGAGGCGGGGTCTCCGGAGGCCCTCCCTTGTGCTCCCTCGTTCCCGCTGTCGGCTCCTCCCACAGGGCATTGCGGGAATGAGTGAGGCAGGGCGAAGTGTGAGGCGGGGTCTCCGGAGGTCCTGCCTTGCGTTCCCTCATTCCCACTGCTGGTGAGAGAGAGGCAGGGGGGAGCGTGAGGCGGGGTCTCCGGAGGCCCTGCCTCGTGCTCCCTCGTTCCCGCTGCCGGCTCCTCCCACAGGGCATTGTGGGAACGAGGGAGTGCGAGGCGGGGCCTCTGGAGGCCCCACCTCATGCTCCCTCATTCCCGCTGCCGGCTTGCACGTAAAAAGTGCGCATGCGTGGAAAGTGCGCCGCGCTGAAGGTAGATCTTTTTGACTTGGTTTTTAAAAAAAGTAGCTCGCATTCTGAAAAAGTGTGGGCACCCCTGACATAGACAGTTTCATAACTAATGGAATATTGAGTCCCATTAATTATCACCTTGTTCCATGTAGTTCCCTGTATTTGAAACCCTTGAATTGGAGTGTTCCTAAGACATCATAGCTACATCTGCCATGCAGGATCTTTGCTTAAGTTTTCAGTGTCCTACAAAACATGAAGTTCTACATCCAGAAAAGGTCGCACGGACTGTGTATTTTGTGATTATAGTGAATCAATGAGAGATACCAAGCATACAAACCCAAATCAAGGGTTATTATTATTATTTTTAAGTTTTGCATAAAGCAGTCTTTTCCATATGTAATATTACTACTGAAATGCCTTTTATTAGGCCTAACTAGAGTAGACCAACATAACCAACTGTTGAATCTTAAAGTCAACATGGGTCTACCTATTGATTTAGTGGGCTTACTCTTATTAGGATCGCCTTACACACAACTCTCTTCTTACAGGATGTAATGGTTGTCTGGATGCAAAGTATAGGACAAAATGTCCCTTATGGGAAAATTAAAACCCAAGATGCAATCACATTAAAAAATTTAACATTTGAACTGTAATATTTGAGGCATTTTAGTTGAAAAACATTGAAAACTAAATATTCCCGAGTTTGCAAAATACAATATAAGATATGGAAACACATGCTATACAGATATTTTTTTGTATATGAGATGGCATCTAAACTGCTGGGTGATATACCTACCTAGAATAATTTCAAAAGAAGCAGTGCACATAACACATGAATATAATAAAATAGCAGATGTACAATATTATTTACATTGCCAGCAAAATAAGAGAGAACGGTTCCATGGAAATAGTAAAAATCACAGACCTGATTCATAAAATATATGCATATGTATATATATAATATATATATTTATATACATTACACGAACATGTATAAAATGTAATGGAACAAGAAACATATGTTATTTTTCCAATAAATAATTACCAAAGATGTCTTAAAAGGGGGTTCTTTATGCTACCCCAAAAGCCTGACACTACAGAATTGCTATGTAAAAGAGAAGAAAAGGTCCCATGGTTCACCAGCTACCAGACTGACTTGTGGGATCTCCTACCATATATGGAGCTCTGGGTGAAATGCTACTGCTCCAGTCAGGGGCGGTCTAAGGTAATTTTAAATGGTAAGCGAACATTATTTTGCCGCCCCCCTTCCAAAAAAACATTATTTTGCCGCCCACCCTCCGCGCATGCCCAGAAGCTCCTGTGCGCAGGCGCAGAGGCCTGTAAACACAGCACTCCCTATTCGGCACGCGCCCCCCTGCGCATGCCCAGAAGCTCCTGTGCGCAGGCGTAGAGGCCTGTAAACACAGCACTCCCTATTTGGCATGCAGGGAGGTTTGCTAAGGCATGGCGTCGGAGCGCACAAGGGCCAAAAGCAGAACATCGTCCGGACGCTGTCTGGCGGGCGGGGGAATGCTCCCTTTACCCAGACGGCGCCCCACGCAGCGGCGTCCTTCGCCTACCGGTAGGACCGCTCCTGGCTCCAGTCACTTAAACAGGGATTCAACTATGACACTTTCAGTACTGTTAAAGTAAGTGGGCATCCCTTTCACGTGAAGCAGTTTGTCATTCTATGTTCATTCCAGCTTGAGCTAAGTCTCCCATTGAGTTCAATGAACATTTTAATGATGTAATGTAATGAAATGAAATCTCAACCACTGTGATAAGTGAACGACTGGCTCTCTATCTGACCAGGGAGGATAGGGCCACGGTGATCCAGGCTACGGACACCTCGAAAATTGACTACTGCAATGCCCTCTACATTGGCCTACCTATGTCGGCGATCCAGAAGCTCAAGCTGGTGCAAAATGTAGCTGCTAGACTTCTCACTGGCACGCCGGTGAGAGCTCACATAACACCAATATTGTAGCAGCTGCACTGGCTACCAGTGGAGCAACGGGTCTCCTTCAAAGTGTTGGTTGCATGTGCAAGGGTGACGCGCCTCACGCCAAGAACAACAACACAGACACAAGTGGTTGGATGAAAATGGCCACAACTCATTTATTGAAAACAGGAACAAAGGGTTGGCGGCCACGCATGGGTCCTGGATCAGGGTAGAACAGCCCCCACGAATGTCCAAAGGCGTTCGCAAGCCTGGGGTGCGAGCGGCCCAATGCCTGTCCACGGAAACTCAGCACCCCAGGGGGCTTGGCGTTACCCCCCCTTACAACCAAGGGGGCGATAAGCTGGCCTGATCCAGGGGCCATGCCACACGCCAAACATGGAGTTGCGACAAAGAACATAATAACGCATAACCAGTAACCGTGCAACATTGAAGTTAAGTGGAAACAAAAAAGGATACCAACAAGCAATGCAAAAAGTGGGGGGATGGGAGGAAAAACAGGGCTGGCCCCATGTGTGGCCTGGGCAGTCCCCGGGCAGCCTTAAGTAAGCTGCCTGGGTGGAAGTGCAGGCCGGCCGACTACCAAGAGGGGGCGGGGCCAGCCCCATCATTGGCCGGCCAGCATAGTTGACGGGAACCTTCCCACCATCCCAGGGGCTTCTAGGGAGGAGAAGCCCCTTCAACATCACAAAATGGTGCGAGGGCAACCCTGCCCCGCAACCAGCTCGGCCGGCAAATCAGCCAAGCCCATTATCACCTTCAAGGCCTTATATGGTCAGGGGCCCTTGTCCCGAGGGACCATCTCACCCCATATCAACTCCAGAGGTCACAGTGCTCCATTGACCAAAATATTTTGATGATTCCTAGCTGTCACTCATATCGGCTGACATTGACAAGACGGCAAGCCTTTACGATCATAGCTCCAACTCTTTGGAACGCTCTGCCGGAGGATGTGTGGGCTTTGAGAGATTTCATAAAGTTCTGCAGAGCATGCAAGACATTTTTATTCCAGCAGGCTTTCAGAGTCCGAGTTAACCAGTTGTAAATAGTTATATATTTTTTGGCTAAGATTTTAATTTTTTCTGTTGTCTTAAAGTGTGTTTTTATACTCTCTGTAAGCCATCCTTGAGGCATACAAAACTGAATAAATAAATAAATAAATAAATAAAAGAAAGGTGGGGGGGGGGGGAGAGACTACATTCCTAAGTATCCTTAATGAAATATGGTAACAATCAGAAGTCAAATCATACTCAGGACACATCTTTGGAAAATGGCACATTAAAACAGGCTATGGCAGACCTCGAAGAAGAAGACGGCATATATATATGTTATTTTACTGATGGCAGCTTGTTCAACTTAAGCCATCTGAGGGCTCGCACTAAGACTCTAAACTATCTAGTCCGTGAGCTGCTTTTTGCTGACGATGCTGCCCTTGTCGCCCATTCAGAAGCAGCTCTGCAGCACCTGACATCCTGCTTTCCAACAGCGGCAGAACTGTTTGGGCTGGAAGTCAGCCTGAAGAAAACAGAAGTTCTCTACCAGCCCACACCACAGGAAGAACACCATCATCCCCACGTCAGCATAGGCAAATCTGTGCTTAAGTCCGTTCAGCAGTTCATCAACCTGGGAAGCATCATCTCTTTAGGCGCCAAGATTGATAAAGAGATAGATCACAGATTAGTAAAGGCATAGAGTGCATTTGGAAGGCTTCACAAAAGAGTCTGGAGCAACAAGCACCTGAGGCAAAGCACAAAAATCAGTGTGTACAGAGCTATCGTACTGTCTATTCTCCTCTATGGGTCTGAAACATGGGTCACCTATCACCAACACCTACGACTCCTCGAATGCTTTCATCAGTGCTGTCTTTGCACAATCCTAAATATACACTGGACTGACTATGTGACGAATTTTGCTGTCCTTGAGCAAGCAGGGATCACCAGCGTTGAGGCCATGCTATTGAGAACACAGCTGCGCTGGGCAGGGCACATGTCTAGGTTGGAGGACCACCGCCTCCCAAAGATACTACTCTATAGTGAACTCGCCACGGGTCAGTGCAAGAGAGGCGCCCCCCAAAAGAGATATAAGGACTCCCTGAAACAACATCTCAGGCTTGGTCAGATTGATCACCAACAATGGTTCACCCTGGCCTCACATTGGGAGGCATGGAGAAGCACTATCCACGATGTTGCGGACTCTTTCGAGAAGACACGCCAAATGGGTCTCGAAGAGAAATGACAACGCAGAAAGAACTTGGAAACAACATCACCCAAGGAGACTTTCTGCTGTGCTTTCTGCAACCGAACTTGCCTATCTCAGATTGGCCTTTTTAGTTATCAATGCGCTTGTAAAAAGCGTGGGATGAGTCCTTCCTAAGTATCTTCGTTCGTGAAGTAATGTCGAGAATGCAAGCTACTTTGGTTCTCTCAATTAGTGAGGGTTGATTGGAGGGCAGCGCCCTGTACTCTCCCCTGGTCAGCTGACAACAACCAATGCGGGTTAAAGATAAACTACATTGGTTCTCCCAGCTTGCGAGGAGAGAGTGGAGTGCTGCCCTCCACTCTCCCCTCGCCAGCTGACAACCAACGCGGGTTATCTTTAACCCACGTTGGTTCTCAGCTGGTGAGGGGCGTGAGGGCATGACATCCCCAGCTGAGAATCAACCCCACGTTAGAGATATCGTGGGTTGATTCTCAGCTGGCGAGGGGCGTGGAGGCGGACATCCCTGCGCACTTTCAAATTTTCCAAAAAATTTTGAAATAATAACTAATTTGAAACATACAGTTTCCTTTTCCCAAAAATTTTCAGAAACACTTTTTAATTTGAAACAACAGTGGTTTCTCCTCCTCACTCGAGTTCAGTAACAATTTTTTTATGGATCAACCAGCCATATATATATATAGGGAGAGGGAGAGAGAACAGGCACTGAAGAAGCACATGTTCTGTTGTCTCTATGTGTCCTGAGTCACTTTACGTATGTACAACAATGCAGGCTAAAAACTCCTGCTATCCTATCTTTCCATTAACAAACTTGTATTGGGTGTAATTCAGTGTCAATGCTTTCAGTTCATACACTTTAATGACTCCAATCCATGCTTTAGACTGGTGCTTTCCAACAGGTCTGAACAAGAAAGTAAAAACTGGAATATCTTTGTATTTCAATGCACATATATTTGAAAGAGGAAGATCTAATACTCATAAAGCCCAAGCCAATCATGAACACAATCAACAACTCTTTTACTTTAATATCCATCCTAAAATGTAAAGGAAAAACTCACGTTACACATTAACTTCAATTACACATGAATCTCTCCCATTTTTACATACCCTTTTCATCCATAACACTGTAATAAATATAGCCTACGCAACCAGAATTTAAAGTGGAGTGCCTTGGAAGACTAACTTGGTTAGAATGGCACAAAAAAAAAAGATATTGAAACAGAGTCAGTGATAATGTGTTTTCTGCATCCATCCCTACATCTCAGAATCCATATATTGTTTTTTGTGTCAAAGAGGCTATTTTTAGAAATGTGAGAAACTGATTTATTGCTTACATACCTGTTTTCCAATTAGAACTAGCAAACTGCCACAAGCATACTTTGGTAGATGTACTTACATATGCCAATGCAGTTTTTTTTATTGCTTGTTATCATAGGTTATTGCTTGGATTATTTGTCTGTGCATGCACACACAATTCATAATGATGCTTTATGGAAATACAATCCATGATTCCAGAAAGTTCAAATTGGAACTTCTAGCTAATGGCCACGCTGGGGTTTTTTTTTTTGAAAACATACTTTGTTAGTTTATTTTCCGAAATGACGAAGTTGTGAAGTTGGATTGAGTTGAAAATTATCTTGGGCGAAAATTTTTAGCAAACTTTCTAAAAAGTGGATTGGACCAGACTGACAATATGGATATCACACTTTTGTAGGTATTTGCAACCTCCCCTCCTTTAAACTACTGGAGAAGGTTGGACATTGATTGATTGATTGATTTGAGTGATATGTTTGATTTCTTCCAAGGATGGGATGCAGGGAGATACCAACCTAGTTTCTGAGTAGATCATAAACCCTGCATGAGGGACATAATTGTTGTTTTTGGGGTTTTTTTTGCTGTTTTCCTCTGTCTATATCTAGTATTCACTTGCAGGTTGTTTCAAAATATGGAAAATAGCCATTATGGCAATGAGACCACTTGTTCCCAATGGCTCTGGCTCACGTTTCTGGCCTTTATGACCACCTAAACTAGGAATATCCCATCATCAACTACATCAATAGAACTGTCTCTGATGCCTATTATACCACATACTTATAAAACGCTACTTAAAGTGTGGTAACTGAGCCTATGGCTCAGGTTACACCTCGGAGTAGTGAGGCTGCTGCTTCGGCGTCTGACATCAGCTCAGTTTCAGCTGACAATGACTCAGTGTCCGACATGGAGATGGGTGGGGCTGGGAGCAACACTGGGCTGAATAGAAAGCAAACTACATGTGGCTCAAGTGATGAGGAGTCTTTGCAACATAAAATAATCTGGCAAATACTTAGAGAACCCACTGACAGTGATACCTTTGAAGGCTTTTCAGGACATGATGGGAGTCAAAGTGAAGGGGATTATTCAGAGGAAGAGTTGGACTGGACTTTGGTAGAGGAAGTGCAAAATGTATGTGAAGCTCCAACATCTTCAGATAGCTTTTTCGGGTTCAACCATGGCAGTGAGTGGCCTGAGGGAGAAACTGACTGGCAAACGCTAAGTACGGACAGAAGATGGCACCAGTGGAGAGAAAGTCAAGGATCAACAGTTGGGGCTGCAACCTCAGCTGCTCAAGATGATAGTGGGGAGTCATCAGATTAAGAGCGAGGGCTAATTCTTTGTAGGATATAAGGAGGGCGCTTGGCCCCTAGATTTTGTGGCAGGGCAAAGTTGTTGCTGGGTGAAGTTCTCTGCGTTTATCTTCTGATGCTGATTCCTGGCCTGGGTATTTCATGATTTATGCTGAATGTGAGTTGGGGGTTGTTATTCTGCTGCTGGGTTCCTTGCTGCCAGGGCAGCTGGAAGAAAGGGAATGGGGTTTTTTGTTGACTGTGATGTCTTTATGTGCTTAGTTGCTGCTGCCGTGTGTTCCCTTGGCACGTAAAGCACCTAAGCTCCTGGGATTCCAGTTTCCACATTCCTGCTTTGCTGCTTTTCCTTTGATTCTTCCCTGCTGCTGCCTCCCTTGATTGACATCTGGTGAATGACCTTCAGACTGCTCCTTGACTACGCTTTCTGCAAGCATTCTCTTCTTTAGTTAGATAGTTAGTGGGTTTTGGGGTGCCAATTGGCGAAGATTTGGGTTTGTTTTCTCCAGTGTTGGGACTTTTGTGTGTTTACGTTGACTTTAAGCATTATTTTTGTTCTCCTTTTGTGCCCTGAAGGCACAGAAGGATTGTAAATAAACTTTGCTTGTTACTTTTATCTGGCTTGGCTCCTTTGAGTGGCATCTGAGCGCGACATAAAGGGTGAGTTTGAAGAATTCACACTGAGCTCACTCTTTGTTAAATCCATATGGTGAACACCTAGGATTTATTTATTGATTTACTTAATATCCCACCATACTCCCAGCACAGGGCTCAAGGCAACTAAAAAAAAAAGATCACCCACTAAGCATGTGCTCAGCAACTATTCTTTTTTATCACCCCCATCAAGTCATTGCCTGAATGCTATCCATTTTCTTCTGGCTATCATAGAATTTGCAGAAGAGCACAGTTTACAGGAACTAGTGCCAACAATGTATTCTCTCCTCTGCCTCTCTCCCAAATTTAAGAGACACATGGAAGACATATTTGTTCCCAGATTAAAAAACAAAACTGAGTTTCAAACAGCTAGGAAATCCCATTTGGAAAGAATAACATAATTCCTCATAATTTTCTTCTGGTACTCAAATGTTCTGAAGTGTTCTGAGGGAAGATTCTATGCAGGAAAACACTAACTATGGTACATTGAGTTTGCTGATTATAAGTTCATGCACCGGGTCAAGGTGAAATAAGTGACTTCAGGGTAATGGATTCACAGCATTTAAATCATTTGTTTTGGCTGAAGAGCGCATCAGTGCTGACATAGGTCTTTGGAAACTGGAAGGCTTGAGGAATTCAGTCCTTACAAATCTCAATAGGGACCAAACTGATTGTGGACTAATCAGTGGATCAAAATGTAGTCATCCATTTGGCTTTCGCTATTACAAAATGTTTTAAAGAAGTGCCTACATGCAGTAACAAATAAATATTTGTAAATTGACTTTTGGACACATCATATGGTCACTTTATTTAAATCTCCCAAATGCTGAAAACCTAAATGTGATCTCAACACAAACTGTGGTTTGTCGGTACTGTGGGTTTTTAAATATTGTACCTAGAGCAGGGCCGCCCACGAAGTCGATCGCGATCGATGAGTCAATCGCGAGTCCAAATGAGGTTGATCGCAGCCAGATGGGGTGCCTCTGCCCTGCGCACGCGCCACTGCTTCCACCCACGTGGTGCTCCTTCCGCAGGGCATTGCGGGAACGAGGGAGCGCCTTGCGGGGCATTGTGGGAACGAGGGAGCGCAAGGCGGGGCCTCCGGGAGCCCTGCCTTGCACTCTGCCCTACCTCTCTCTTTCCGGCAGCGGAGGCGGAAGGAGCGACGCGCGGGCGGGAGGAGTGCGTGCAAGGTGGCAGGAGCGCATGAACGGCAGGTAGATCTTTTAGACTTGGTTGTTTTAAAAGTAGCTCGCATGCTGAAAAAGTGTGGGTACCATGACCTAGAGTGTTATTCATAGAGCCTTTCAATTGGCGCCCCCTTGCCGTGGGGGCAAGGGGGTTAAGTACCTTAATGAAGTTGTGAGCTATGCTGGCAGTGGCATAATAGTCACCGGTAGGGCCTCCCATGCCAGACAGGTCACAACCGAAGGGTCTGACGAAGAGCGTCAACGGGCAGGATGGGCTGTCTAGCCTTTTGGCAACCATCCTAAGAGAAGGAAAATTCTGATTTCAAACCCAGGCAGATGGTGCTCATCTAACCCTGTAAGGTCAACCATCTAGAGAAGGAAACTCAAATCATAAGAACATAAGAAGAGCCATGCTGAATCGGACCTCAGCCCATCTAGTCCAGCATTCTGTATCACACAGTGGCCCACCAGTTGTACACGGGGATCTCGAGCAGAAGGGAGGGCAAAACCGTGACCTGCTCCCGACCCCCCACAACCAGTACCCAGGGAAATCCTGTCTACCTCAACCCCAGAATGTCCTTTTCAGTAACTACTGATTCCCTTGGTATCCATGAATCTGTCTAATCCTGCCTTGAAGTTGTCCAGGCTGACAGCTGTCACAACCTCTGCTGGAAGTGAGTTCCATAACCCAATGACCCTCTGGGTGAAGAAATATTTCCCTTTATCAAACCTACGACCTGAGGACCTCGCTGCCACCGTCCTAAGCTTGCTAGCCCTGGCAGATGAACCTTTGGTTTAAAGCAGGGCTGTCCAACTTCTTAGGGCCCAAGGGCCGGAATGCAGGTGACGGATCACCCTGGGGGCCGCAGCGGGGGGCGGGGCTGCAGCGGGGGGCGGGGCCGCTCCCACCCTGGCATGCATTCCCAGCGTCCTGCGCGGCCCGCCCCTTTTCGACGGGGTGATGTCAGGCGTCACGCCTGACGTCACCCAGCCCCGCCGAAAAGGGGCGGGTCACGCAAGATGCCGGGCTTACACGTCAGGGCGGGATCGGCGAGCCGCCTCCGCCCGTGTCCCTGGCTCTTGCAGCGGCCGCGCCAGAAGGAAGGGAAGCGCCCGGGCGGACCGTACTTCAGGCGCAGCCCCTGCAAGAGCTAGGGAGACGGCGGAGGGCGGCTCGCCAATCCCGCCCTGGCGCGCAAGCCCGCGAGCGAGGAACAGGCGGGGGGAAGTCCCGCCCCTAGGGCATCAGACATGGCTTCCCTCCGCCTCCTCCTCACTCGCGTCGGCCCCGCCCCTCCTCGCGCCGCCCCCCCCAGATCAAAATTTTTTGAAATTATTTTTTTTGATTTTTTTAAAAACCTGATGTCTTGCAGGGGGCTAGGGGGGCGTAGGGAAGGGGCTCGGGGGCCATGCACGGCCCCCGGGCTGCCAGTTAGACAGCCCTGGTTTAAAGGGTGAGGCCATTTCTGTGCACGCTGCGCTCCACCAGAAAAATCCATTGCACGGGCTCGAAGGACACATCCAAACTCCTGAGCCATCAACGCGCTTTTAGAAAGCGTGGGATGAGTCCTTCCTAAGAATTTTTGTTCACAAAGTAATGCCAGAGAGAGATAGTAGAAGGTTTCTGAATGCCACACATTTACACAAATCTGTTAGGAACAACCTGCAATGTTTAGAGTGGTCTCTGCAGAAATGCTTCAGCTGTACTCCACAAAAAGGAAAATCACGCTACTTAGCAAGCTTTGCAAATGCTGATTTACTATCAGTAAATATTTTGGTTTTATGCCTATTTCATATACCTCTATATTCAAGGTCATTAAAACATTTATCAGACAAAAAGGGACTGGCAACAAATATCAGATAGCTACCTTGGCACCATCTGGACAAGATGCTGCCCATCAACTACCCTTGAAATAGTTTAATTACTGGCCCAGATATGAATAGCCCCTGAACCCGACTGGCCTTTGTGAAATGAGAAAATTCCAATTAAGATGCATGGAGTAGTCAAAACGATGAGGGCTGGAAGGTACTCAAAGAATCCACGCCTGAAGACAAAATGCTCTACTTGTAGAAGAAAAATAACACCTGTTTGACGGTTACTTGAAAATCTCCCAGGAAGGAGGTTCTTTAAAGCTACCGGCAATTTAATGCAGAGTTTCCTGTTACTTGGAAGTGACAGATGTGTGAACTGTCCTCAAGCTTTTTAAACCTTTGCTTTGCTACCCAGTATGACCGTTTCACAAATACCATTCCCCAATCTACCATAATCTACATGGGAGCATCTGAGTGATGTATAACTAGAACATTTTGACATAAAGTGGCTTGAGTTTTGTACGGAAAGGTTTGCACAATGGTCTCTTTAATACTACTGCCAATCATTCAGAGGTACGCTTAAGACCAGTGCAAGGCCTTAAGAATAAAGATACCCTAGATCAGACCTGGGCATCTGTGGCCCACGGGCCGCATGCGGCCCACCAGCTGATGCTGACTGGCCCGCGGCTCCCTCAAGGCTTCGTCCTGAAGAAAGGGAGGCGAACTCCCATTGGGGCGGCTACATGTTGAAGAAGCAAACGTGAAGAAGCAGGCAGGCAGGCAAGCGGAGTGGAGGGGAAGGAAGGGGGGAGAAGAGGAGGCGGCTAGGAGCAAGCGCCACCGCAGAGCATGCCTTCGTCGTCGTCCTCCTCCTCCTTCGCGCGCTCCTCCCTCCCTCTTGCCTCGCGCTCTTTCCCTTCTCTTATTCTGTTTCCTGTCTTCCTTCCTTCCTTCCCCCTTTCCCTGTTTCATTCCTTCCCCCTTCAACCACATGAACGCAAGAGGGAAGGAGGGGGAGTGCAGTGAGGGAGAGGGGACGGGGCCAGAGCGAGAAAGGGGCGGGGACAAGGCCAGAGCACGGGGGGGGGCAGTGCTTCCATTCCCTCCTCGTCTTCCTCCGTTTACTTCGCCCCCCTCGTCTTCCTCCTCTTCTCTTCTGCCTCTTTGGACATATTGTGGATTCGTGCCAAGTTTGGTCCTGATCCATCATTATTTGAGTCCACAGTGCTCTCTGATTGTAGGTGAACTACAACTTCAAAAAGGTTCCTGACCCCTGATATAATGAATCACAAATGATACAAATGTTCACATTTTGTTAACCATTGTTTTGTAAAATTTTAGTGAATAAATGTCATTTTTCCTATGACAACCTCTCTTTGTCATTGCTCATAACATATACTCTTATCAGTCTTATTAATATATCAAAAACGCAATGTAGTGCCTTTTAATTATTATTAAAGAAATTCAATTGATATTATGTAGAATGCAGTTCAGCCTTTAGGTGTGGCCCTCCATCATATTTTTTGGCTCTCGTGTGGCCCCTTGGAAAAAATAATTGCCCACTAGGCATGAGAAAAATGAAACGGAAATTAAAAGGATTCGTAAGAGATTCGTATGTAATGGGACTTTTGAGCTTTTACGGATCGCTGCCGTGAACCCGGAAGTAGACTTCCTTTTACGGTCCTTGAGGCCAACAATTTGCGTTATGATCGTAATAAATTCTTAATTATTGTACTACGTACGCACTTCTCCCTGTCTTCTCATTTCCTTCCCGCCTTCATTCAGCTTCTTCTTTTTCCCGCATTTCTATGGGGAACTGGAAGTGACGCTGCTGCTAGGTAGGCAATGCATTCTGGAAAGTGTAGTCCTCCAGGCTTCCCCCTTCTCTTCCCCGTTGCTCTGCTGCCATGCCCCATCGCAGGGGCCAGCTTCAGACACACACACGCGCGCGCGCGCGTGCTCCTCTCTCCTCTGCGCTCCCAGATGCTCTCCCCCCCTTCTCTTCCCCGTTGCTCTGCTGCCATGCCCCATCGCAGGGGCCAACTACACACACACACACACACACGCGCGCGCTTCTCCTCCTCTCTCTCCCTGCGCTCTCTCAGATGCTTCTCTTCCCCGTTGCTCTGTCTTGCCCCATCGCAGGGGCCAACTTCAGCCCTCCAGGTACGTGTTTTGGACTTCAACTCCCACCATTCCTCACAGCCTCAGGCCTCTTCCTTTTCCTCTCAGCCTGGGCAAACTTGGGCCCTCGCTCCCTCAGGATCAGGGTGAGAGAGAGGCAGCGAGGAGCCAGGGGCTCCTCCTTTTTTGCTGCTTCCAAGAATAGAATACCCCCCTCCCTCCTTCCTGTTTGGAGAGTCCCATCTAGAATTCAGTGTGGTTTATTCAAGTTTTGGCCTACAACTCCTAGAAATCCCAGCCAATTTACCAGCTGTTAGGATTTCTGGGAGTTGTAGGCCAAAACCTTCTGGAATGCGCATGCGCTGGCATACGAACTACTAACGAATTTCGTTAGAACGTAAGTTACATTTTAGAAATTTTTGGAAAATTTTTTGTAAGTCTTTCTTTTACTAATCAGCCCCCCATTTGATTTTAGAATCACCATTTTTGGGTTCTAAAACATGCCTATTGCCCACCCCTGGTATAGAGCTTTATAGGTCAAAAGCAGCACTTTGAATTGAGCATGGAAGTGGACAGGCAGCCAGTGGAGCTGACACAACAAGGGGGTGGTATGCTCCCTGTATGTGGCTCCAGTTAGTAATCTGGCTGCCACCTGTTGGACTAATTGAAGTTTCTGAACCGTCTTCAAAGGCAGCCCCACAGAGAGTGCGTTGCAGTAATCTATTCGGGATGTGACGACCGTGGCCAGATCAAACTGGCGCAGCTGGCGCACAAGTCTTAATTGTGCAAAAGCTCACCCTCTCTCAGAGCCTGTTCTAATAACTGAGTGAAACAAGGTTGTGTTCTTGCACCAACCCTATTTACAATCTTCTTCAGCATGGTGCTCCAAAGGGCTACGGCAGACCTCGAAGAAGAAGATGGCATATACTGTATATACGCTATCGTACTGATGGTAGCTTGTTCAACTTAAGTCGCCTAAGACTCTAAACTATCTAGTCCGTGAGCTGCATTTTGCTGATGATGCAGCCCTTGTTGCCCATTCAGAAGCAGCTCTGCAGCACCTCACTTCCTGCTTTGCAGCAGCTGCAGAGCTCTTTGGGCTGGAAATCAGCCGGAAGAAAACGGAAGTCCTCTACTAGCCCGCACCACAGGAAGAACACCATCATCCCCACATCAGCATAGGCAAATCTGTGCTTAAGTCCGTTCAGCGGTTCACCTACCTGGGAAGCATCATCTCTTCAGATGCCAAGATTGATCAAGAGATAGATCACAGATTAGCAAAGGCATAGAGTGCATTCGGAAGGCTTCACAAAAGAGTCTGGAGCAACAAACACATGAGGCAAAGCACCAAAATCAGTGTGTACATAGCGATCGTACTGTCTATTCTCCTCTATGGGTCTGAAACATGGGTCACCTATCGCCAACACCTACGACTTCTCGAACGCTTTCATCAGCGCTGTCTTCGCACAAACCTAAATATACACTGGACTGACTATGTGACGAATTTGCTGTCCTTGAGCAAGCAGGGATCACCAGCAATTAGGCCATGCTATTGAGAACACAGCTGCGCTGGGCAGGGCACGTCTCTAGGATGGAGGACCACCTCCTCCCAAAGATACTACTCTATGGTGAACTCGCCACGGGTCAGCGCAAGAGAGGCGCCCCCAAAAAGAGATATAAGGACTCCCTGAAACAACATCTCAGGCTCAGCCAGATTGATCACCAAAAATGGTCCACTCTGGCCTCACATCGGGAGGCATGGAGATGCACTATCCACGATGCTGTGGCCTCTTTCGAGAAGACACGCCGAATGGGTCTCGAAGAGAAATGACAACGCAGAAAGAAGTGCAACTTGGAAACAACATCACCCAAGGGGACTTTCTGCTGTGCTTTCTGCAACCGGACTTGCCTATCTCAGATTGGCCTTTTTAGTCATCAACGCTCTTGTAAAAAGCGTGGGATGAGTCCTTCCTAAAGAATCTTCATTCGCGAAGTAATGCCGAGGAAGATTTATGTTTTTAAAATGTTGCCTTCCATTCTCCAGTATTTTACACAGCATACTCACAACTCTCACAACTAATGGTATTCATGCACCAGATGCCTATGCTGATCTTCAAATATCCTTCTGAAGGATAAGTAGCCGAATCAAAATGCATTCCTAGCAATAGCTACAGAAAAAAATCCACATTCATCTTTGACTTGACGGGAAATGTTCCTGTTTTTATCCATGGGAGATGAAATAAACTAAGAATTATGGCAGAATCCAAACAATGCACCCAAGCTTTCCTCACACAATGAGCTAACGAATATGCATCCGTGGAAACTTAGCTGTCATAATAAAGGAGCACAGCATACAATACTTTGCATTTAAATTGATGTTTGGGATATATCACCTTTGAACATGCTTTCAAAAAAAAAACAAAAAAAACACCTTACTATCTATAGACTCTTTGTAGGAAGCTATTCTATTTTCTGATTTATTTGCCAACACAGTCATTATCTCCATGGAGATGCCGAGAGCAAATGTTTAGGTTTTCTAGTGATCTCTGTGATTACAAATTCATTTCTTATTAAAAATTAGGGATTTGAAAAGACACATAAATGGGGGATTTGCAGTTTTACTCAAGGCCGTAGCTCTTACCTTGTGGAGCCTATTGTTCGAATTAATTAGTATTCCTATTCATTCTACGTGTCGGCAAACAATGGGAACAATTCACCAAGCAAGGTTGCCATGATTCATCACTTAATTATAATTGGGTTTTAAGAGGAGGCCCATGCAGATCAGATTGCCATAAATGGAGGCTGCAAAACAGAACTGTTGGGTGGATTTTGCTTCTACTGTCTGCAGATTTTTCAAAACCGCAATCATTTCCATGGTTAGGACTTTATCTGGCACCTATCTGCACGTAACTCGTATTTGAGAAGATTGCTCTGAAGACTTACTAGCTGTACCCGGCACGCAGGGGCGGTCCTACAAGATAGGCCAAGTAGGTGGCCGCCTATCTTGTAGGACCGGTAGCTACTGAAATGGACATCCAAGTGCCACCTCTGTGTTGATGGAGGCAGGCAGGATTTTCCCCGGGTACTGGTTGTGGGGGTCGGGAGCAGGTGAGGGTTTTGCCCTCCCTTCTGCTAGAGATCCCCGTGTACAACTGGTGGGCCACTGTGTGACACAGAATGCTGGACTAGATGGGCTGAGGCCCGATTCAGCATGGCTCTTCTTATGTTCTTATCTGGGAAGGGGGGCGCCATCCTGGCTGCATGAGGCGCCATCCTGGCCCTGCCGATGTTCCTCAGACAGTGCTGCAGCTGCCTGCTTTTTGACCCCAGCCTTGTGCGCTCCGACGCCACTTCTGGGCACGCGCGGAGGTTTTCACGCAGGCGCAGTTGCTCCGGAGCTGAAGTTGAGCACAGGAGCAACTGCATATGCACGAAAACCTCCACGCATGCCCAGTAGCTCCCTTGCGCAGAAGGCTGTAAGCAAAGCACTCCCTATCGGGCAGGCAGGGAGTTCTTCCCCTCTCCCTTTGCCTCCGCCGCGCGCACGCGTTTGCAGGGAAGGAGAAAAGAATCAGTGAAGGAAGTGTAAGTGAAGGAATGAATGAAGGGCTTTCCTCCTCCTCCTCCTCTGTGACCTCTTCTCTCCCTCCTTCCTTTCTTCGGCTCTATTTCTGTCTAGACCTGAGGGCCTGAGGCTATGGGGAGTTGTGGGAGTTGGAGGCCAAAACACTTAGAAGGAGGGAGGGCGGGCCCAAGTTTGCCCAGGCCGCGCTGCCTGTATTCAACCTCATTTGAACATTTTGGCTGTTTTTCTATTTACATTTACATTGGGATCCTAATTTTGGACTTATGGGAGACTTCTATGAATTATGAGTCGGGTGGTAGGTAATATATTCTGATTTTGATGCATTTACATTGCATTTCTTGTTGATTATTATACAGTTCTGCTTAATATTGTCATACAATATAATACAAATACAATATAACAATAGAATGATGATATATTTTATATTACATGTAATATTACAAACAATATTGCAGTATAGTAGTATTGTACAAAATAGTAATATATAATATTTTATTTTACTTTATTTTGGGTTATTTGAGTTTTATAGGAGTAATGAAAATATTTCGTAGAGGATAATTTTATTTAAATAAATAATTTTATTATTTTATAATAATAATATAATATAATAGAATGTTACATTATATTATAATGTCAATATATTATAATATAATTATATTGTAATGTAGTATAATATAATTATGATATAATATAGTATGAGTATGGTATAATATAGTGTATATACATTGATACAATATAATACTACTAATGGTATTGTGATATTATAATTGTATATTTGTTTTACATGGGGGGCGGCAAAATAATGTTTTTTTTTGGGGGGCACCAAAATAATGTTCACCTACCATTTAAAATTACCCTAGACCGCCCCTGCCGGCACGCGTTGCTGTGCCCTATTTAGGAGATGCGAGAAAGTCTCAGCCCTTTGCCTTATCCTCCTCTGACAGTTTATTATGTGTCAGAATGTTCATGTTGGCTGGCCAGTACAGGAGTTATGCAAATCCGCCCTTATTGGCAGCCAATCATGTTGTCAGAATGTAGAGGCTGGGAGAGTCGTTGGCAGCCCCGGTGGATGCTGGGAAATGTAGGTTTTTTTACTCGTTGTTTTGGGGGCCTTTTAGGTTTTGGGTGGGAAAGTTTCTTTGCTACAAACATACCTTGCTTGAGGCCTATTTCTGTTGGCAAGTTTGGTGTTTCTGCGTTGTAAGGTTTCTCTGTTTGGGACGGTCTTTCCATGACGACTCTTCCTTTATATATATAGATTTTCGGAATGACCACACTCTTCCCAGAGGAGGTTCACTTCACCTCCCAACTTTGATTCCAACTTTACCTCCCATTTGCCCCTTTAATGCAAGAACAGTTGTACAAATATAAACATGGGTGCTTATCTGTAAGACAAGGGGAAATGTTCAGCTCCAGATTAGTATTCAGCTGTGGATATCGCTGCAGAAGTGATTTGCCAGCTATCTCTTAGCCGTCAAGAAAGCTCTGGGGCACAATACAAAGAAGTACAATATGCTTCCAAGCATCACCTTCGGGCATCAGGATTAATACTGGGTATAAATCATAAAGGTTCAACTGGATTTTTTTTTTGATTACAGCATCCAAGAAGAGTTTTGCAACATGTTAAATATTTGTAAGATTTATTGTGGCATCAGCTTCTGTGGGCTACAGATCATTTGGTTTAATAATGAATGAAATATTGTATCTGCTTACTCCCTCTGTTTCTGTTTGTGGGGATACAATGGCTGGCATCCTGTTGGTAATGTAAGCAGGTAAAAACCACACTGGGCTTTTTTGGACAACACACAATGATTCTATGCAGCTGATGGTGGCAGATGTGTATTGGGCAGTGGCACATGCAATAGTGCAGTGATTTTCAACCAGTGTGCCGTGTAACACTAGTGTGCCGTGAGAGATCATCAGGTGTGCCATGGGAAATTACAGTGGAGAGAGAGAGAGGGAGAGAGGAGGGAGAGAGAGAGAGAGAGAGCGCCTAGCAGGAAATTTCAGGCAGCGGAAATGAGGCTTTCCTGGCCAAAGCAGCAATGCCAGCCAGCCTGGCTGCAGTCAGGGAGAGCCCTCAGCGTCCAGAACTTTCCTCCCTCCCTCCTCTCTCTCTCCTTCCCTTCTTTCCTTCCCTCCCTCTGCGTGCCAAGGGCTACCTGGCTCCTCTTGCTTTCTGGCTCCTGGGTGTTATTCTGCCCTCCTCCCCTCTGGCAGCAAGGAGGAGGAGAGGGAGGAGGAGGAGTCCGGGGAGCTGCCCCCGTCCGACCCCGCTCCCGGGGACTCGAGGCAAGGCTTTCTGTCCTCTAGCCCCTCCGCGGCGGGGAAGGGGAGCAATCCCTCAACTCCTGGCCTCTCCTGGCTGTGCTCCGGGTTTGCTGAAGAACAGAGCAGAGGTCGGGATGCGCAGCTCCACAGCCCAGCTTGGTTCCTTCCCGATCTGGCCTCATGGCGACAGCTGGGAAGCTGAAGGGACGTGGGGGGGAGGCACTCCTTGGGGGGCTGAACCCCTTTGGGAAGGAGAGCTGGGGGTGGTGACGGCTGTGAGCCTCCGCTGCAGTTTGTTCCGAGGCTTGGAGCCACCCCGTGTGCTCAATTCCTATTTGTTCTGCTCAGCTGAGCCCACGTGTGCTTCGGCCACTCAGCGCAGCCCTCCCCTGCAGGACGGTGATGGGCCTCCTGTGCGTGGGCCTCCCGGGGGGGGGGGGGGGGGGAGGCAGGAGGAGGCGGGTTTGGTGGAAGCAGCAGCATCACGAGAAGAAGGGCGACAGTCAGTAAAATGATAGTTAGAGTGTCATTTTGTGTCATTTTGGTTGGTGGTGTGCCCCAGGATTTTGTAAATGTAAAAAATGTGCCACGACTCAAAAAAGGTTGAAAATCACTGCAATAGTGGATTAAAAGTTGAATTACGGCATTTCTACATGAAGATGTCTAGCTAAAGGTCTCCTGCTGATCAAAGCTATTATTATGCATCCATCCATTACTCTGGAGTAGTCATATGTGATGGTAATATTCTGGCTTGGTTATAGTTTTAGATTCAGCAGCTAGTAATGACCTCAAGATCACTCAGGCCTTCTCAACTTGTAAGTCCCCACGTATTTTGGCCTACAACTCACAGAAATCCCAGCCGGTTTACCAACTGTTGCGATTTCTGGGAGTTCAAGGCCAAAACGCATGGGGACCCACAGGTTGAGAACCACTGACTTAGGCTGAACATATACACACAAGAAGAAAGCTCTACAGCAGGGGTGCTCACACTTTTTCAGCATGCAAGCTACTTAGAAACAACCAAGTCAAAATGATCTCCCTCCCCACTACTCAGAGAGCCATAAAAGCAAAATATTTGGAAATTTATTTCAGTGACAGCTATATAATATATTTTAAGACTGAATTCAACTAAATGTGAGTATAATAAACCCCTGAATTTATTCATAATAATAATGATGATAATATTCATTCAGCCTCTGCTACTACTAATAATAATAGTAACAACAACAACAATAGGTTCCTAGATTAGGAGGAGACCTCCAAGGGCCATCCAGTCCAACCTCCTTCTGTCATAAGGGGAAAACACAATCAAAGCATTCCTCACAGATGGCCATTCAGCCTCTGATAATAATAATAATAACAATGGGTTCCTAGAATAGCAGGAGACCTCCAAGGGCCATCCAGTCCAACCTCCTCCTGCACCTGGGCGGCGTGGGGAGCCTGAGGGGTGGGACTGAGCCTTCCTCCTGCCCTGCCTACAATCTACCAGGACGCCCTACGCGATCTACCAGTAGATCGCGTTCTACCTAATGAGCACCCCTGCTCTACAGAATATAATGGGATTTACTTTTGAGAACACATGTTAGGATTACATCCTTAACGTGGACATAGAAGTTATCCTTTGCAGAAGTGGAACAAATTTCTACCAATCCTTGAAACATACATCCTCCTCTGACATTGGGGATGTCAAAGTTGCAGAGGGTAAATTGTGTTTTTGGTGATTATTTCTCAAACACAATGTTTAATCTTGGAAAGTAAAGATGAATACTAACATGATGAAGTGTATTATATTTTTCCTGTCCTTTCTGAGTCCTTTTCATATCAACAGCTGGAGACTCTAGTTCATTTTAGTAAACATCAGTAGAAGATCAGTAACAATACATATTGACACATAGAAGAAGGTGGTTTAATGCAGGTGGTGGCATGTGACAGCCCACGTTGCAATGAGAACTCTATGAGGGTATGATATCAAGAAGGAAAAACAATGAGTAGGCTCGTAACAAAACTAAACCAACAAGGTGGCTAAGCTCACAGTAATATAGCAGGTCAATTAGGTGGCTATGCAAAATAATAATAAAGGGAACATACATACGTTTTGTCGTTCATATAAATGTATATTGTATCACAAACTCTATTATATGGTAGTTCTCATAGATGAAATAAAAAGGAGTCCCAGTTTCTTGTCAATATGGAATAATATCAAGGAAGCTGGAGAAAATCCGAAATAGAAAGTCCCGAGGTGGGTCTATGGAGACCGCGAACTCCAATGGAGTATGTCCTTAGTCGTGGAGGGGAGCAATGTTCCAGTTCAGTTGTTCCCATAACAAAGCCAATGATCCCGCAAGTGGAGCTGGATACTCCGAAGGGGGAAATCCACAGGACTCTGGAGAAATGCAAACGTGGGCGTCTCCACAAAACAATTGAAATGTTACACACAAGCCAACGGTATGCGGATGCTTCCAATTAAGCGGCCACAAAGAAACCGTTTCGAGTTCCTTTCTCAAGGCTCAAAATACAGCATGATCGTGTCCATAATATCAATCACGTAGGAGATCCAGACATAACCCTGCTCATGTATAGAGTGAGGTGACCAAATGTCTGGATCTCCTCCGTGATTGATATTATGGACGCCATCATGCTGTATTTTGAGCCTTGAGAAAGGAACTCGAAACGGTTTCTTTGTGGCCGCTTAATTGGAAGCATCTTCATACCGTCAGTGTTGTGATTGAGCCTTCAGCTACTACTAGTAGTGGTATTGGGGAAGATGCTGGCTCAATAGCATCAAGCAATAGTATGGACTGGGGTATGGCTCTGGGTGATCAGGACTCTACAGCTGGAAGGAAAAGGGCTGCTAGTGATTCTAGTCTGGAAGGACTGGAACAGAGGAAAAGGATCCGGCAGATACTTAGAGCCCCTTCAGATTCAGACACTTTCCAGGGTTTCTCTGGGGAAGAAGAAATGGGGTCAGAGGAAAGTGATACGGAGTTAGATCCAACATTGGTGCAGGAAGTAAGGGATGTGTGTGGCGAAGAGTCTACTTCGGACACGTTTTGTGGCTTTGACGATGATTTATGCTGGCCTTCTGGGGGTTCAGAAACAGAGTGGGACTCTTTAAGCAATCAACAGCGTTGGCAAGAGTGGAGGCAAACACAGAGCACTGCAGCTGTTGGATATATAGCAGCTGGGGACTCTTCAGAAGACAGTGATGTGTAAGTGCTATATAAGAAATGAGCTTTAGGGACTGCCTTTGCGGCGGTCAAAGAGTTTGATGTCTGGTTCTTGTCTCTGACTCTCTTGTGTTCCTGATATCCAGTACCTTGTTCCAGTTTCCTGATACTTGTGAGTTATGGGCTATTTCTCCACTTTGTTCCTGGGGTGAGCTGCTATGGCAGCTCTAGCTGATGTTTGGACAAAGGTGGGGGGTTTGGAATTCAATGTGTGCTTTTCTGTTTAGTTATCTGCCATGTGTCCCAGAGGCGGGGCTTGGTCTCCGCTGAGTTTACGTGAGTTCCTGCTACTGAACCTGGTATTGTATGAAATGGAGGGAGGCTGGCATTGTACTTTATGGGGGCTATGATGTGTGCTATTCATGTATACTCAGCTCCTGATTGCCTTGGGTCGTCTCCTCCTTTTCACCTGGCTTTCTCCGGTTTTGGACTTCTGGATTGGACTTCGTGACTACTCTATTGGATTCTCCCTATATTCATCACAGACGGACGTCTACTGTTTGTTTTGGGCTGTTTTGTTGTTTTTCCCTGGGATTTTTGAGGGTTTTTTGAGCCGAGTTGGCTACTTTTTTGTTCGTCCTTTCTCCAGCTGTTGTGCAATAAACTTTTTGTTACCCCCTTTTACTCCTGGGCTTGGCTTCTTGGTCACTGCATCACGACAGTAACATTTCAATTGTGTTGTGGAGACGCCCACGTTTGAGTTTCTCCAGCGTCCTGTGGATTTCTCCCTTCGGAGTATCCAGCTCCACTTGTATGATATCAAGACACATACCTCCAGGTAATGCCTCTCTATGAATGAAGGCCTGTAAGCTCAGAAAGAGACGTGCTCCTCATAATACCACATTAACAGAGAATATTAATGGAGTTCTATCAAGGGTGACAGACATTTTTGAACTTCAGGAGATCAGCACTTTCCACTCCCGACGGCATACCAAAAAATGGAACATGATATCACAACATTGTTTACTTGGTTCTGATGTGACTACACCATGAGTAGGACAGATACTGAACATTAGTTTTGAAATGCAAGACATAAATATATCTCACGAGAAAAAAATAAATATCTAGGTGATGTTATTGAAGAACCCCAATAAAATAGCTTCTATAGTTTTTAATAATAATAATAGTAATAATAATAATAATAATAGCAACCACCTTGTCAAAATTGAATAGATAACCATAAATGTACAGAAGCAGGCTAGCCTCACATTTGTTACAGCGTGTGGCATTTTTGTCCAGAAATTTAAATGTATAAAAATAGGTAAAATCCCTACAATATTATATATGGAATTACATTTCCTTCGGCCAGGAAGGTTATAAATGATCTCTACAGTATTTGTATGAAGTAGTTTTAAGTTTAAAAAGCAACTCAGAAGCATCCTAACCATTAGCAAATGCCATTTTTTTTTATATTCAGGATTGCATCCAAAACTGAGCTTATCTGCTTAGTTGGTGCAATTTTTAGAGAATTATCCACCATGTGTAACTTTTACAAGCATTTTACAAGCATTTTACACATGAAGGGAGCCTTTTCCATTTCAGCTGCCATGAACGAAGGGTATTTAAAGCAATATATATGAAGCAACGTCTTCAAAAGCAACCGTTCTCTCAATTCCAAACAGAATGAAGCAATCCACTAAGCATATAGTTTATTTCAAGGGATTTTGCCAAGGATACTAAGGCCGAATGTAATGGCAAAATTCAGTATTTTGGCAAAATGACACCCCCCCCCATTACCCATAGTTCTTTATCTCACCTAAAATCCAGGCCCGGATTAACCCCTTTTGGCGCCCTAGGCCACACTTTGGAATTACAACCCCAAACCAACCTCTACTGCGCCCCCCCCATTTCTTCTTTCCACTGCGAGGAGGAGGAGCACTGCCCGGCAGCGGCCCCGTGGGGCGGGGCTTCCCTCTGCCTCCTCCTCGCGCCCTTCTTCCTTGAGTCGCGTGAGGAGAAGGAGGCGGAGGGAAGCCCCACCCCCGGGGCTGCTGCCGGACACGTGCAGCACCCATACCCCTTGTCAAGGAAGAACGGCGTGAGGAGGAGGAGGAAGGACGGGAAGCCCCCGGGGCCGCTGCCGGGAATGCGCGGCACCCACACCCCTTGTCAAGGAAGGAGGGCGCGAGCGCCTCTGCCTCCTTTGCCATGTTCCTGGGTGCCGCGCATGCCCGGCAGTGGCCCTGGGGGCTTCCCTTCCTTCCTCCTCGCACCGTCCTTCCTTGACAAGGGGGCGGGGGCGATAGCGAGGGGGCGCGCCATTCCCTCCTCCATGAACTGCGCCCCCCTCGGCTGGCGCCCCTAGGCCATGGCCTAGGGTGGCCTTGCGGGTAATCCGGGCCTGCTAAAATCTTTGTTTTGCAGTTTTTCTAGACCTGTGAAGCAGATCTTGAGAGACAAAGTGGCTCGGAGAGATAATGAGATTCACTCTCCTCCTCTTTGGATTGACAGAAGCAGCTCTATCAGGAAAAATACCCCTCCAAATGGTCAATGCATTGGTGGTAATGTTGTTGGTCTACAAACCCCATCAGCCCTGGCCATAGTGGCTGAGGGATGATGGGAACCACTGCTTACCAATCTAGCTAGCCACAAGTAGTCATCCCAACTTAGAAGAACATGTCTCCATTCCCCATTCAACATCAAGTTCATTTGGAATCCTTTCTTACCCCAACAATGACTCTCGTGACAAAGAGAAGCTCTATCAGCACAGTAGTCCTTTTTAGTTTGATCCGATCTGTGTGTGTGTGTGTGTTAAACATCTCTGCCCCCGCCCTCGCCCCTTTCCGGTGTGTTTATTGATAGCAGTCACCCACCTTTAAAAAGAATTATTGCCTGACATTTCACAGAGCTTTTTTTCCTGCTTGCTTGGAACAATGCAGTGAAACAGAAAGATTCTCCTCTTTGCTGTCGTGACCCAGTTCTGGGCTTGTGCTTTTTTGATGAGTCTTTGATCCACAGCGGGCCTCATAGGCTGGTTTCCCGGAGGAACATGGTGCCAATGTTGTAGGAAACCTTTCTCACTCTGGCAGATGTGACAGGGGGCTTTGGCTGCTTCTGACCAGTTCTGACCTCCAGGAAATAACAAATCCCAGGGATTTCCTTTGGAAAGTTGTCTGGAAGCTCTTCACGGGACCGAGGAACGAAGACAAAATGTTCTTCTTTCTTCAGAAGCCTGGGGATGGGATGGGATGGAAAGAATAGAGAAAAGAAGGTCACCAGTGAACTATGGCTCTCAAACAGTGAAAAGGACCAGTCTTTTTGAACAAACATTATTTGCATTCACCCACATCAAAAGGTTTTTTTCTTTCTTTAAAGCATTTGTGAGTTACCTTTCCACCCACAACAGGTTGAGAATACCTTATGTAGTAAAAGGGAGCGGAGAAGAATAAATCTCACAAGTAAATAAAGGCAATAATATATTACACTTTAAGTATCTCTAGTCAATATGTCCTTGAAGTGAATGCATATACGAAGCATCAATACAATTAGTGGTGAATACCATACAAATTCTATGCTTACGTAATCACGGTCAGCTGGCTCACATGCAAGTGAGCGGAGACGCCAGGTGTAAACAAAGGAAAGTTCCCTAATGTGATCAGTGAAGGACACAGTCCCAGACGCCGTCCCAACTCAGGAAAATGTTCAAAGCTTTGAGCCCGTTATCGACAGATATCATCAACATTTGCGGTGCTCCTGTTGCTCCGTGTAATGTGCTTTCCGGCTGCAAGACGCTCGCGAGATTTGGCCATGTGGACCACGCCCCGGTCCTGAGGAAGCCCTTCGGAGAGAAATGAAGGCGCCCAGCTATCTATCGGTTTGTTGACCACTGGACGACCTCCCAGGATTGATATGTACTTGGATTATTATCATTGAGAGACTATGGACTCTTATATTTGATTACTTTGAACATTTTCCTGAGTTGGGATGGCATCTGGGACTGCCTCTCTTGTGCTGACCCATGGCGAGTTCACCGTAGAGTAGTATCTTTGGGAGGCGGTGGTCCTCCATTCTAGAGACGTGCCCTGCCCAGTGCAGCTGAGTTCTCAATAGCATGGCCTCAATTAGGGTTGCCATATGAATAAGGGACGGGCACCTAAAAATAGGGAAATTTTCACAAAAATAAGGAACACTTCATAGAAACTTGAAAATCACCATTTGTTTTTCAAGTATTTATGTAGTGTCCCTTCTTTTGTGAAAATTTCCCTATTTTTAGGTGCCCGTCCCTTATTCATATGGCAACCCTAGCCTCAATGCTGGGAATTTTGGGAATTACAACTTGCGCAGATCACTTCTAGGCATCAAATCTATTATTTCTTTGCAGCTTTGAAGATGCTCCCTTCTGTATAAATTTCTGTAAAATTTTAAGAAGTGAACTAAATGTGAAGCACATGCATTATGGAAATCTTGAGCCATTTGATTAGCAAACATCACGGGTAGGTGAGTGGGTGGGTGAGGTGTGGATTCATTAGGTGTTTTTGTTCTGTACCAAAGATATTGAAAGGAGCCATTATTTAGAAATTGTGAAAATAGTAAATCACATTTCCCTCTAAAATGGTGATGATGTACTACAGAAACAATGTGCCTCATTTTCTTTGACTATGATCTCTCCCTTTCTTTCTTTCTTTTTTGCTTTCAGAGAGGGAAGAGAGAGACAGATGAATCACTTGATAAAAGTTGAAACAATAGATGTAAAGCAGATGGCGATGCCCCTTGGTATTGAATTTTAATTATGTATCTGTTCATTTGTATATATTGAAATAGATTATTAAATAGCCGTAAATGATGAACAATGGCACTTTGCGTTTTCGTTACCATTGTTCTGTTTGCTTTGGATGGTAAACGAAGGGTGTTCAATTCAACTAGCAACTTGATTAATTCGATGGTGTAGAGACATGTATTTGGGTTTGATCTGACATTCATCTGTTTAAACATTTATTTTCTGCCTTCCCATTTGAAAACAACATGTTTAAGGCAGCCCCCCAAATTCATGCATTGTTCTGTTTTTGCAAAATAGCAAACAAGTAATACAAAACTAGCTTGGTTTTATTGTATTTATTTTTTTGCCCATTTAAAGTTTTGCAATAAGTGCTTCTGTTTGTTTTGCAATGATTTTGTGCTTCATAAGAAAGCAAAAAGCATTGAGCTATACTAAAGTTTAATGCTCCTCTTGTGTTTTGTGAGGAACATATCCAATATTTCCCTTACATGTTGCTGACAGAAGAATGTCCCATAATTGATAAACCCTCTCCTGAAGTCCGTTAAGTGGAGAAGATATTGTTTTGCTATTTTCTAATACCAGGCCAGTGAATTCACTTTGGATTTTAGCACAAATTTTAGATGCTGCTCCATACTGCTGAATCTAATTTGGGGATAGGATTCAGCACCTTGGATATTTCTGGTGAAATCTGAGAGTGGTTTCTCCACCTCACTGAGACACCAGCCGCCATTGTTGTTGTTATTATTATTATTATTATTATTAATTAGCTTTAATTATACCCTGCACCCATCTCCCCAAGGGGACTCGGGGTGGCTTATTTATTTATTTATTTAAAACTTTTGTACCCCGACCTTCTCACCTCTATTGAGGGACTCAGACTGGCATAACAGCAAAGATTCAATGCTATACAGTTTAAAAACAACTAGAACAACATATTAAAATACATAAAAACCCAGCGTAAAACCACATCGCCATTAAAACAATTCAACTCAATCTGTAAACGTGGTCCTACATTCAGACAATAGCCAATCTCAGCCTTTTCTGGGAAGGCTTGGTTCCACATCCAGGTCTTCACCAGCCTCCTAAAGGACAACAGAGAGGGGGCAGATCTAGCATCACTTGGGAGAGAGTTCCACAGCCAAGGGGCCACCACAGAGAAGGCCCTGTCTCTCGTCCCCACCAGCTGTGCTTGCGAAGCCGGCGGGACCGAGAGCAGGGCCTCTCCGGAGGATCTTAATGTTCTTGATGGTTCATAAGGGAGACCATTTAAATGGTAACAAACCATTTAAAACCATTTTGGGCAGGCCAAATGTGAATGTTAAAATTTAAGAATAAATAAACACTGGGTGCAGACAGAGGTAGTTAGCATATAGCAGGAAGGCTTCAACGACAATATGGGGCAGACACACAACAGGTAATTAAAGTGCTTCAGAGGACATTTGCAGAGAATGAACACAGCAGGGCGTCATTTACTTTATTCAGGGAAGCACATTGGAACAGCCACGTCTTCAGGCTCCTCCTAAAAACTGCCAATGTGGGGGCTTGTCTAATATCCTTGGGGAGCGCATTCCAGAGTCAGGGCGTCACTACAGAGAAGGCCCTCTCCCTCGTCCCCACCAACCATGCTTGCGAGGCCGGTGGGAGCGAGAGTAGGATCTCTCCAAATGATCGGAGAGATCGTCTGGGTTTGTAAACAGAGATGCGGTGACGTAGGTAGGCGGGTCCCAAACTGTTCAGGGCTTTGTAGGTAAGAACCTGCACCTTGAATTGGGACCAGAAGATGAATGGCAGGCAATGGAGCTTCTTAAACAGGGGGGTTGACCGCTCCCTGTAAGTTGCTCCAGTTAGCAATCTGGCTGCCGCCTGTTGGACCAATTGAAACTTCTGGGCCGACTTCAAGGGCAGCCCCTTGTAGAGTGCATTACAGTAATCCAATCTGGAGATGACTAAGGCGTGGACCACCATGGCCAGATCCGACTTCATGAGGTATGGTGGCAGCTGGCGCACGAGTTTTAATTGTGCGAAGGCCCTCCCAGCCAACGCCAACGCCAACGCCTGAGCTTCAAATGTTAGCGGCGAATCTAGGAGGACACCCAATCTGCGGACCTGTGACTTCAGGGGAGGTGCAACCCCATCAAGCACAGGTTGCCACCCTATACTCCGATCCGGCTTATGATCGACCAAGAGGAATCTGTCTTGTCAGGATTGATCTTCGGTTTATTCGTCCTCATCCAGTCAGTCACAGCGGCCAGGCACTCGTCCAGTACCTGAGGGGCTTCCTTGGAATTAGGTGGAAAGGAGTAGTAGAGTTGGGTGTCATCTGCATAGAAATGGCACCTCACTCCAAAACCCTGGATGACCTCTCCCAGTGGTTTCCTGTAGATGTTAAAAAGCATAGGGGACAGAATGGGACCTTGCGGGACCCCATGATTTCTCATGCCATTACTGGCCTCTTGTGAGGTTGGCCTCGGTGCATGAAAGCAGTCAGACCTGATTCAATCTGCTTGCCTTACAGATCTCAATGCTTCTTTCTGCACAACTCCGCACTAGAGGTGGAAAAAACAATAAAAATTATTTGGATAAATGGTAGAATAGCATTTTGCTCTATGGTCATGAAGCCCTCACAAGGATAATCCCTTATTTCAGTGTTTTTCAACCTTTTTTGAGCCGCGGCACATTTTTTACATTTACATTTACACACCACCAGCCAAAATGACACAAAATGACACTCTAACACAGTAATACATTTTTATATTTTTAATGTATTTATTAGGCATTTACAAAATCGATTCTAAAATCAAATGGGGCACAAAAAAATTTCCACCAAAATGTAACCAAAATGACACAAAATGACACTCTAACACAGTAATACATATAGTTAATATGTTTTTAATGTATTTATATATTCCTGACTGTGGCCCCTGCGAGAGCCACTCTGAGAGAGCAGGGAGAGAGGAGGAGAAGTGGAACTCTCTGCCCTGTGTGTGTGAGAGCTAAAGAGGCAGAAGGGGGGAAATGATGCCTGGAAGTCAAGAAAAGGCAGGACTGGGCTGTCTGGCTCTTCCAAACCGGGATCTACTTCCTGGTTAGTCTCTTATGGTCAGATTTCTTTTGATTTTCATAACTTTTTCTCATGGTATTTATATATTCCTGAGCTGAGTGGAGAGGCAGGAGGCAGAAGGGGAAATGATGCCTGGAAGTCACAGAGGAAGAAGAAGGGAGGGGAGGCCGAAAGGAAGAAGAAGGCAAGAGGCAGGGCAGGGGTATCTCTGGAGGCAAGCATGTAGCCAGGGGGGCTAAGGGGCTTCAATCCCCCGAAATTCTCAGGGTGGTCCGTGGAAGGCCTTACTGGTACATTATTTAAACTGTTATGTTTATTCATATCATGATCTGATCACCATGCTCATTATATCCCACATTCATGGGGTTATTGGGATAACAATACAAAAGGTTTGGTAGGGTAGTCCCTCCCTTACTCAGACTCAGCCCCTCCCGAATCAAACTCAGCCCTCCCCAAATCAAAATCCTGGCTACGGCCCTGTCTGGAGGGGAGGGGCAGGGGGGAAGGGAGGGAGACCTCACCACCTCCGAGGAGGCTAGTCATAGATGCAGGAGAAACGCCAGGAGAGCGTGCTTCGGGAAGGAAGGAAGGAAGGGAGAGCTGGGCCAGGCTGCTCACTCGCTCTCCCCTCAAGCCCACGGAAGAGGCGGCACTTGGCTGGCAGGCAGGCGGGTGTGTTCGGGGAGGCTGTACCACCCCTTCCTCGGCCCCGGAGGGGTCAGTTCACCCCTCTCCACCCCTAAGGCCACTTCCCCCACCCCTCTCCTTCCTTCCTTCCTCTTCGCCCGTCTCTGCCTCGTCAAAATGGCGCTGGCGGTGGCGTTTGCTGCGGACGGGGTCAGATCGACATCACTCCCTTCCTCCCTCCCCTCTCCGGAGAAGAGGAGGCCAATGGAAAGCCTCCTCTTGGGGCAGGGCCCCTGCGCTCCCGATTGGCCACCCGCGAGGTTTGTCGCTGGCTGCCACTCTCGGCCCTGCCCCATCCTTCTGCCAGTCTCATTTGCATGCTTAAAGGGACAGAGGCCAATTTCCCATGGCACACCTGATGTCGCTCACGGCACACTGGTTGGGAAACACTGCCTTATTTAGAAGAATCTTTGCTTTGAGATTTTTTTTCTACATTACCTATGCATGAAATATTGTTTACTGGATAAAGGTATAAATGAGTTTTCCAGCTAATCAAGAAAATGGCTCAAAAAGGTACATTGCTTTATTTAAGAATGAAATTAGCAAGCGATTACACCCCCCCACCCCCCAACCATTCTCCTGGTGTGGTCTTTTTTTTTTACCACTGTCAACTCACGCCATGGAATAAAAGGATTCGCTGAAACACAAAAAGAATAAAAGGGTCAGAAGCTCTACACAGTGAAGAGCATATCTGTATTTCAGGTGTGATATGTGTTCCTCACTGCCCTGACATTTCAGATAATGGCAAGTGCCTGAAATGTCACAATGGTGCCACCGTTATGCTGAAGCATGATAAATGTGGAAGTAAATTGTACTTCACAGATGTGCCTTGGTTGTGATGGAGAAAAATATCTCTGATACCTAAAGTATATATGTGGCAGTGCCCCAACTATCCCCCTTTTTTATCAGTCCAATACTTTAGGACAGTGTTTCCCAACCTTTTTTGAGCCGCGGCACACTTTTAACATTAAAAAAATCCGGGGGCACACCACCAACCAAAATGACACAAAATGACACTCTGAACACAGTAAAGAATGGCTGGGGGATGGTGGCCTGCTGGGAGCAGCTGCTGGGAGTGCCAAAGCAAAGGGAGGGGGAGGAGCCAGGCCACGCCATGCCCTGCCCCCTCCCCTCAGCTTCAGCTCTCCCACAGCTTGTCCAGCCTTGAGGGCCAGTGCAAAGCCAGCGGTGGCAGAGCCAGCACAATGCTGGCTTTGCACTGTCCCCTCAAGGCCGGAGAAGCTGTGGGAGAGCTGAAGCCTGGGGGGAGGGGGAAGGAGCCAGGCCATGCCATGCCCTGCTTCCTCCCCCCAGCTTCAGCTCCCCCACCACTTCTCCAGCCTTGAGGGGCAGTGACAAGCCAGCGATGGCAGAGCCAGCACAATGATGGCTTGGCACTGTCCCCTCAAGGCTGGAGAAGCTGTGGGAGAGCTGAAGCTGGGGGAGGGGCAGAGCCAGGCCGCGCCATGCCACGCCCCCTCCCCCGGCTTCAGCTCCCCCACCACTTCTCCAGCCTTGAGGGGGCAGTGCGAGCGAGGGGCGGGAATCATGGCCCCCGTCCCCGGCGCCACTCTCCGCCATGACTCTCGCCCCTCGCTCGCTGAAGCCATGCAGAGGAGGAGCATGAGTGGTGGACGGGCTTCAGTGGGCGGGGCTCCTCCTTCGTGCGGCTTCAGCGAGTGAGGGGCGGGAGTCATGGCGGGAGTCATGGCAGATTGGAGGCTGGCTGGGGAAACGGCCGAAGGAGGCGGCGCCCCGGCCCCTTCTTCTTTTTCTTCGCCGCCACCCGGCCCTTCCTCCTCCTCCCCCAAGCAGCAGGAGTTCGGCAGGAGGAGGGGGGAAGGAAGGGGGGTGGAGAGCTTTTCTCGCGGCACAGCAGGAAGTCTGTTACAGCACACTACTGTGCCACGTCACAGCGGTTGGGAAACACTGCTTTAGGAACTAGAAGGAAACCTGGTTTCAGATGGGGCAGTCATATATCAGAGGTGTGTATTAGATTCAACAATAAGTACCCTTGACATGTCTTGCTAGAACAAACAACTATCAGAAGGTGGAGCAACAGACTTAGTTAGAACGCACATTACCACAGTGCCGTTGTGTGACTTTAAGCCAATTCTGACTTATGACAACTCTAAGGTGTATTTATTATGGGATTTTCTTGGCAAGATTTGTTCTGAGAAATTTGCTTTTGCCTGAGACTATGAGAGGTTCTACCTATGAGAGATTGTACATTAGAAAGAGCATCCGGTGAGTATGAGCTGTCTGATAGCAGAATATGCTGCCTTGGAGTATGGTGAAGTTACTTTCCCTGGAGGTTTTCAAACAGACAATGGATGGCCCTCTGTCACAAATGCTTTGATTTATGGCTCAGCCAGGCTCACCGGGCTGAGCGCATTGTGGTGCAGGGTGTCCTCACCACCACCTTGGTCGGGGGGGGGGGTCTTCTTCCCAGAAGCCCCCTGGGTAGCGGGGGAGTTTCCCGCCACCAGTGCCAGCTGGCCAATGGTGGGGCTGGCACCACCTCTCTGTCCCATCAGCGGGCCGGCCCTCCCTTCTGCCCAGGCAGTCTACTTAAGGCTGCCCGAGGCTCCTCAGCAGGGATTGGGCCTGTTCCTGTTTTTGTCCATCCCACCCACCCTGCTTGTATTCATTGTTTGTATCTTTTTTACTTTTCATGCTGTGTATTCATCGGTCGTATCTTGTTAACTGTTCTTGCTGTTACTTGTGTTCATCGTTGTGACGAACTGCCTGTATATTTGGTCATTTTGAGTTCTGTTTAAAAAGAACGGCCATTTTGAGTTGGCGATTTCCCAGAGAAGGCTGAGCTTGGAAGCAGCCTGGGGGAGGGGCAGAGAGTCCTGCTGATTGGCTAGAAGCCAGTGGACGGAACTTAAACCAAGGACAGAGTAGAGTGTCCGTTGGAAATTCAAAAATGACAGTTGGGAGTTGGACTCTGAGACAGTTAGTCAGTTGGTCAGTGAGTCAGAGGGCAGTTGGTCTCTAGCAGGGAGACGGTTAGCAGCTAGGTGCTGGTGTTAGGACTCTGAGATGGAGAAGAGTCAGTTAGGTTAAGGTGATTAGTAAAAAGGAAGAATAAATAATACCTTAGCAAAGGATTATCTGAAGAATAAGTTCAAAGAAGTCTGTTCAAGCACTGTACTGTTTTAAGGTAACCACAAGCTCCAAACCAACATTGAAATCGTTACGCTAAAGTGCGCCAGCTGCGCCCGTACCTTGGGAAGTCTGATCTGGCTATGGTGGTCCACGCTCTAGTCACATCCCGAATAGATTACTGCAACGCACTCTACGTGGGGCTGCCTTTGAAGACAGTTCGGAAACTGCAATTGGTCCAACAGGTGGCAGCCAGACTACTAACGGGAGCTACATACGGGGAGCATACCACCCCCCTGTTGTGTCAGCTCCACTGGCTGCCTGTCCAATTCCGAGCTCAATTAAAAGTGCTGGCTTTGACCTTTAAAGCTCTATACGGTTCTGCCCCAGCTTACTTGTCCGAACGCACCTGCCGCTACACCCCACCTCGTAATTTAAGATCATCCGGGGAGGCCCTGCTCTCGCTCCCACCTACATCTCAAATGCGGTTGGTGGGGACGAGGGATAGGGCCTTCTCGGTGGTGGCTCCCCGTCTGTGGAACGCACTCCCTATTGATATTCGATCTGCTTCATCCCTCCTGGCATTCAGAAATCCTGGTTATGGGACCAAGCGTTTGCACTTTAGCACGATACGGCACTTTGATTGGATTGAGATGGCAATCTGGTGGACAAGACCTAATGCTTATGGATGGAATACTGTTTTAACTGTTGTGAATGTACACAATGCATTTTAATGTTAATTGTATTTTTAATGTATTTTAATTCTAGCTGTATTTTAATGTATTTTATTCTTAACTGTTTGCTTTTATTATACGTATACTATGTGGCATCGAATCGTTGCTGTTGTTAGGCTGCTCTGAGTCCCCCCTCGGGGGTTGAGATGAAGCGGGGTAGAAATGATGGAAATAAATAAATAAATATAGTGCCTGTGACCTCTCACAAGATCTCTAAATAAACACTGTTACCCTTTGTTGATTCACACTTGCCTCCCAGTGTCTCAATCCTAAATAAGAGGGGAAATCTCTGAATGGTGGCAGCGGAAAGGAGGGAGACCTCCACAGTTTAAAATACAAGTTCCCTCACAATTAGCCCAGCTTGAAATGAAGTTTCCTCACAACATTAATTGGTGGCAGCAGCCCTAGTATTTCCCAGTCAGAAAGAACAAGCTCTCCACAATCGTCGCAACTCTGTGTTTGGCGTGTGGCATGGGCACTGGATCTGGCTGGCTTATTGCCCCTTGGTGGGAGGGGATAACGCCCTGGTCCCTGGAGTGCCGAGTTTTTGTGGACCGGTGGCACCCAGGCATGAAAGCGTCTTCGGACAACAGCGGGTTGTCCGACCCCGGATTCAGGACCCATGCATGGTTGCCAACCCTTGTTCCTGTTATCAATAAATGAGTTGCGGCCAATTTTATTTCAACCTATTGTGTCTGTGTCTTATTGGTTATTAGGCAGGAGGTGTATCACTAATGCACACACAATATGTTCCTGTATGGCAAGGGGTTGGACTGTGTGACCCTGTGACTTCCAGCTCTATGATTCAATGATTCTATGACTTGCCTAAGGTCACCCAGAAGGTTTCCATAAGTGTGTTTCAAACCCTGGCTCAACTTAAAAAAAATAATTATGACATTCCTCTTGCAACAGATATTATGTCCTCATGTTGCCAGACTACTGTTGCCACCTCTAGTTGTGCCATGCCATTTAGGTTAGATAAAGCACACTGTGAGTAATAGCACTAAGGGTTTTCCTCTGAAAACAAATTACTGTGATGTTCTTCAACATTGGTCAAAAGCGAACCTAGTCAAGCCTGACTATCGCAGCGTGCAACACCTTCCTTTTTTCTGTCAAAGTAAAAAACTAAACTAGGAAAGTGGCGAGGCATTTTGAAAAGCTTATGCAGTGAAGTATGAAATATTTTACTTTGGGTTCTGAGTGTTTTGTTTTCCTACTAGTGTCTTAAAAGATAAATTGGGAGCCATGTCTGAGTGGATGGCCCAATTTTATTCAGTGAGAAAGAGAGAGGATTAAAAACAGCTTACTAGCAGTTACAATGAAGAATGAATATGAGTGGATTGAGAATGAAGCCCAAAATCTTTGGCTCAAAATTCTACAAATGACAGAATTTGGCAGCACAGTTCTGACGAAGTACTAGTCCTTTTTGCTCAGTAAGAATGGTTGTTACTCTAATCTAAAGCAGGTCCGTTTAATCAGCTATTGAATGGAGATCAGTACATTGCTGAAAAAGCTATCCGTGGATCCCCCCCATATTGGCCAGTCTCCAAGATCTTCTCTTCATTCACAGGTGCTGGCAAAATGGAGTCTAACAGAGGCCATCCCATGATGCACAGCCACTTCTATCTTGCCAGCACCTCAAAATGGCATTTTCAGGAATTGAGTGCCGCCTGACCCCTAATTGGAGAACACAGGGAGGAAGAGGGGAATGGACAGGAAAGGAAACACTGTGGTACGGGATGTCCACCCAGAAGACAGAGAAAAATGGTAGGGAACGAAGGAGGATGGTCCCCTCCAGGGGCGGATCAAGCCGTTACGTCGATTATGCACCCGCGTAAGGCGCCACGTACTCAGGGGTGCCAACATGGGCCGTCTTCGGCGCCCCATTGCCCATTCTGCTGTATTTCTCCTCTGGCGCTCGGGGAGAAATAGAAGAGCGTGCTGCCGGAGGAGAACGAGACACGCTGGCTACAGCACCTCTGCATCAGTCAGGTACAAGAGCCTGCCAGCTAGTGTGCACATGCAGCCCCCTTCCTCCTCCAAACATGAGCACGTGCGTGCACCCCTCCCCTCGCATGTGCCCTCGACACACACCGTGTCCAGGCCTATCGCCAGGAAGAGCAGAGCTTCCCTGAGGCCCCATGCAGCCCATCCCGCCCGCCTTGTTCGGCAGCGCCACCAGGAGCCCCCCAGAAGAGAGGATGCACTGGGAGGAAGAAGGTCGGTGGGATCTGGGTGGACCTCTGCCGGGAGGGGTCACGCCGTGCCCACTGTGGAGACAGGAGCGGGCTAGGCTGGATGGCCCTTGGGGCCCCTCCCAACTATAGAAGTCTAGCAACAACAGTAATAAGAATAATGTACAATAATATATTAATTCAGAATATATAATAATAACAATAATAATATTTATTATTATTCCTTCTTGGCATTAGGGGGTTGGACTGGATGGCCCTTGCAGCCTCTTCCAACTTTAAGAGTCTAATAATAGCAATAATAATGATAGAAATAATAATAACAATAATAATGTATAATAATAATAATAATATATTAATTCCTACTTGGAAAGTGGGCTGGACTAGATGTCCCTTGGGGGTCCCTCTCAACTCTATAAGTCTAGCAACAACAACAACAACAACAATTATGTACAATAATATATTAATTCTGGTTTGGGGGGGCACCAAAGTACTGTTTGCTGACCATTTAAAATTACCTTCACCCAGCCCTGGTTCCCTTTGCTTTCCCCCTGCCCATCTGATGAAGTCCTTACTGCAACAGCATCACTAGCTGCATGTCTGTATGGAATGTCCAACCCAAAGACAGGGATTTTAAATTGCTATATCTTTCCAGGTCTTCTGAAAGGTTACATTATCTGGTATGAACCTGCTTATGTTTCATGATGTTCTGAAGAGGCCTGCTTTCTGTCCTACCACCCTCACCAGTTCATTTGGTGACGACATGGGAGAAGGTCTTCTAGGTGGCCCCTCCAGGTACTGGGAACCTGTCTTCCATCTTTGTGCAGGGAAATAAGGCCTTTTTTTATTCAAACAAGACTTTGACAATTAATTTTTCAGGAGGAAATGCCTTGTACCAGACCTGGGCAACCCACGGCCCGTGCCCCGGATGTGGCCCGGCAGCCGATTCTATCCGGCCCGGGGAGAAGGGCGTCAGGGATGGGGCCAAGAGGAAGGGGTGCCGCTGCCGCCATCCCATCATGGGCTGTGGGGCCTCCATCAGCAGACAGCCCGCCGCTCCAGAGAACAATCGGAGGAGCGGCGGCTTTGGAGTGCCTGCCATCCTGGGAGGCAATCCGGGCCTGCAGCGGGAGCAGTCAGCGAGATGCAGTGGCTGATTGCCCTGGCGACCCGGAAGACTTGATTGTCTTCCGGTTTGCCAGGGCAATCACCCGCCGCAGCTCACTGACTGCTCCCGCTGCAGGCCCAGATCCACTTTGTTATCCTCTGGGCTGGGTCCATTAGGCCATTCCATCTTGGGATCCTTCCTCTCTTGATATCTTTGCAGAGGAGGTTTGCCTTTGCCTTCCTCTCAGAATGAGATTGTGTGACTTGCCCAGAGCCACCCAGCAGGTGTCCATTAGGGCTGGTTGATCCAAGAAAAAAATGTTTCGAAACTCGTTTCGGATCTAATTGTAGCTGTCGTTTCGGATTATACGGAGTTCCGAAAAATTTCCGATAAATTTCGAAATTGATTCGGAAGCATTGCCGAAATTTGGAAGTCTTAAAAAATGGCGACCGCTTTCAAAAAATGGGCAAAACAATCAGCAGAAGGAAGAGTCAGCTGTTAGCCATCATTCAATGAGCAATCAGCAAAAAAATTCAAAAATGACATCCAAAATTCGAAATTTGGAATTTTGAAATTTCGAAATTCAGGTTTCGGAATTTCTGTTGGGAGTGCTGCCTCGAAATTGCTAAAAAAAAGTCAGAAGTATCCAAAAAACTTTCAAAATTCGGGCATATCCGAAAATGTAGAACAGCCCTAGTTTCCATGGCTGAGCAGGTCTCCAGGACTCCAGAGTATTAGTCCAATGCTCAAACCTAAACGAGCTTGAAGGGAGGTTTCCACTGTCAGTCTATTATAAGCAGAGCGTTTTTTCATTATTGTAAAGGAAAGCCAAACAAACTAAGAGTTAGCGCAAACATTGTGCCCACTGGAGCAATTCACAGACTATATCAAGAAGAGAAGCAATGGCTAAATAAGCAATGCTTTGCTTGGGGATTATGTTTTTTTGAAACCAGCTGTCCCTGCCAGGCACCCATCTCCTAGCATTATTCTGAATCCAAACAAGACGCTTGGCATCCTCAAGCTGGATAGCAAAATCCACTCCTTCAGCTGAAAGCATAATATGGAAGCTTACATTTCAGCATCACGCAGTTCTAATCCCTCAGGGTGCTTTGTAACAACCATATAGCATGCATATGATAATACACAACTCCAAGAATCTGGAAATATATTTATCAAATATACCATCTCTAATCACATTCATGTTGGCTTACTTGTTCTGTTTTAAGAAAAATGAACAGTTACTATAAATATTAATTATGCCACTCCTCTATATATATTTTTTCTGTTAAAATATACAAAAATGACATTTCTCTAAGTGAAAATGTTTCTGCAAAAGAGAAAGCTAGGATCAGTATGTAATTCACTGCAACTGATTGGGGGGGACGGGACTATTCAGATAGTTGGGAGTTTGTCATGCATAGGTCAACAGCAAGCTAGACTAATGGCTGGAAGCTCACTCCATCCTGGGCTGGCCTTGAATTCATGACCTCTCATTCAGTAGTGATTTAATGCAGCTAGCTCACAGTTAGCTGCGCCACAGCCCGGTCCTATTCATTAGGGGGATTTGTTGGTGGCCTAAGATAAATGGTAATGGTTTCTCTTAACAACTGAGAACCAAAGAGGAGCTATGCATACATAATGCTATGTAATGTAATCAACACAAAATCTTTAAAGCACAATTCAATTTCGCTATAATATTCGTCGTTCAACACAATTCATAAACACCATTCCCGGCCTAGAGAAACCACCCCTTGTTGCGTACAAACGCAGAGCCAATATCAAAAATTTAATAATTCATTCTGACCACACACTTAAACAAAGTAGCCCTTTAAGAACACGAACGAATAAATGTGGCCATTGTTCTATTTGCAAGCACATTAATTCTCAAGAATACATTGTGAGTCCATACAATAACCAAAAATTCAAGATCAGAACATGGTCCAATTGTGGCACGAAGAATGTAATTTATTGTTTGACTTGTGGCTGTGGGGGGCTTTATGTGGGGGAAACGGGGAGAGAACTCCGTGCGAGGGTACAAGAACAAAGATCATGTTTTAAGACCAAAAATGATAGTTCTATCCTGTATGCTCACTTCAAAGAACAAAATCATCACCATGAGGCTTGGAACCGAGTTCTCTCCAGGCCTCAATGATAGGCTTTCCATAAACGAGCTTCTTATCTGATCCACAACGGTTACCGCTAATGATCTACACCTCTTTATGCGTTATTTAAGAGGTCTTTCTGTTTCTAATTCTCTGTCCGTGATTTGACCAAGAAGGCATTGTACCTCTACATGATTGATGTTTACATAGTACAAGGTATGTTATTGTTAAGACTATTCCCCTTTGTGGTTCCTCTTATGAGCATTTTGCTGTATAATATTGTGATATGTTATTTTATATGTATTGCACAGACGCCAGCACGCATTTCTTGAATACACCGCATATATGCATTGCTTCAACGCCGAGCCAATACGGAAGTCCTCGGTCTTGGAAGAAGCTCTCGTAAGAGCGAAACGATTTAGCGCGGGTATTTACACAAACGTCAACCACGCAGAGCACCATTTGGATTACTACACAAGGACTGTGTTTGATTTTGTTTTGATGGACTGTATATGGACTGTACAATTGATTACTTTATGAGAACATTTTGACATTGAATCGCTCTAAAGGGACTATCGAAACAAACAGACTGTGGAATTACCCCCATACCGTTTGGAAAATTGAGGCGTAAGTGATTTTCACTACCCTATACCTTTGTGTTGAACGCTAAACAATATTGTGCTGAACGAACGTATATGTACTGACCTTATATATTGAATTGTGTTGAACGATGAATATTATAGCGAAATTGAATTGTGCATTAAAGATATTGTGTTGATTCCATTACATAGCATTACGTATGCATAGCTCCTCTTGGGTTCTCGGTAGCTGGCAGCCTAACAGACTTCAATACTTTGCAAATACTCAGATACCACCGTAGACCCCCAAAGGCCTCACCAGTTCATTATTCTCCCTGATGTGTGTTTTGTTTTTTGAAAAATAGATTTTTTGACCAATGGAAGAATAATAATCTCTTTTTCAGTACGTCTTATGAAAATGATGCTTCCTTTGTAATTCCAAATTATAAACAGACAAACATATGTATTTGGTTTTCTTAGATAAGTAAACACAATATATTTGTGCTTGATACAATTCACAAAAGAATGTAGGCACAATGGTGAGTGCACAGAACTGACACTGACTCCTTCCAGTAGAAAACACAATGCTACCCAAAGGAAACTATTCTTCTTTCAAAAATTAGTATTAACAGGCATAGATAAAAGTTAATATTCTGCTACAAAGGTGCTACTCGGTGGAATTTCTCTTCTCTTTCCTTATAATTTAACCCCACTAAAGATAGCAATAATTTCCCTACACACTTCATTTTGTGTTAACATAATTGACATGAATATATTTTCCCTGCACACTTCATTTTGCTCTAGTAACCTGGTTTCTTTCTGTTTTGTAACCCCCCCCCCCCCCAAAAAAAAACCCCTATAACACAAGAGGACTTGGAAACAACATGGTTTCCCGTCACCAGTGCTGGCTGGCCAATGACAGGGCTGGCTCCACCCTGCCATCCATCGTCAGCTGGCCGGCCCTCACTTCCGCCCGGGCAGCCTACTTAAGGCTGCCCAAGGCTTCCTCCAGCTGGCACCGGGGGACCAGTCACAGATTTTCCTCCCACCCACCCTACTTGTTTACGTTGTTTGTTTGGTTGTACATTTTCTTGCTGTATATTCATTGTTTGCATCTTGTTGACTTTTCGGTTGTTATCATGTTGTCGCCACCTAGACACTTGGAACCTCCCTTGATAAACCACAGCGTTCAGCTGAGGTACAAAAGGTTTATTTAGAATAACTGGTTATAGGAAAGAGGCTAGGAGTCAGTCTAAATGCCTTAAAGTGGCACCAGCAAAATAGCAGCAATGTCCCAGGAAAGCAACAAGTGAATATAGTCCTTGGCACTCAGGATTCAAAGCAAGCAAAGGCTCTTATTGGCAGCAATGGAATATAATCCCTTAGCAATCAGGAACAAGGCAAAATGAAGCAAAGTCTTTGTGCCCAAGCAGGGCAGCCAGCAAGCTGGGCAGGTAAAGTTCTTAAGCAGGGAAGGCCAAAAGGCCTGACAAGGCCTGGGGCCTGACACATGTTCATTGTCGCAACTCTGTGTTTGGCATGTGGCATGGGCCCTGGATCTGGCTGGCTTATCACCCCTTGGTGGTAAGGGGGGATAATGCCTTGGCCCCCTGGGGTACCGAGTTTCCGTGGACCGGTATTGGGCCGGTGGCACCCAGGCATGCAAGCATCTGCGGACATCTGTGGGCTGTCCGACCCCTGATCCAGGACCCATGCATGGCCGCCAACCCTTGTTCCTGTTTTCAATAAATGAGTTGTGGCCAATTTTCACCCAACCACTTGTGTTGGTGCCTTATTGGTTACCTGGTGGGAGGTGTATCACCCATGCACACGCAATTGGATTTTGAAATATTTGGGTTGTTATGGAAACAAGAATTTGTGAGAAATCTGGTATTGAATGTTTACCATATATGTGTACTGTAATCCACCCTGAGTCCCCTTCGGGGTGAGAAGGGCGGAATATAAATAAAGTGTATTATTATTATTATGCTAGAAAAATAGTATCACACAAATAACCCAGATTTTACAAGTCCTGTGATGTATACCTTTGCACATGCCTAGGAATATTATGTAGCAGAGCCCATTAACGTAGTTCTTGAAATTGCTAGTGGAAAATTGCAATGATAGTTACACAATGGAAGAGTGAACACTAACAACAACACTTTATTTATATTCCGCTCTTCTCACCTTGAAGGGGACTCAGGGCGGATCACAATACACATATATGGCAAACATTCAATGTTTTGTATAGACAATACACAGACAGAGAGAACGGAAAAAGGTGTGTTGATTCGACTCAATCCAGCTGTTTTGGTGTCATGGGCTCAAATCCAGCCACAGGGAGCGCTGTTGCTTCATCCTCTATGACAGTGTTTTTCAACCTTTTTTTGAGCCACGGCACATTTTTTACATTTACAAAATCCTGGGGCACACCACCAACCAAAATGACACAAAATGACACTCTAACACAGTAATACATATAGTTAATATTTTAAAAATGTATTTATACACTCAGTGTGAAACCTGGGCCTGTTTCGATGAACACACCATAGATATCCTGGCAGGAATGGCAGAAAGACACAATCTTCCCACACAGAGCTCCCATAACCAAGAGAAAATACTATAAGCTCATTGACCTTGGGTTTTGGAGTTGTAGTTCACCAACATCCAGAGAGCACTGTGGACTCAAACAATATTGGATCAGGACCAAACTTGGCATGAATACTCAATATGCCCAAATGTGAACACAGATGGCGTTTGGGGAAAATGGACCTTGACACAAAGCTCTTGCTCAACAGCTGTCAGTCATGGGAAAACTTTGGCCTTCTGGGTGCTTTGGACTCCAACTCCCACCATTCCTAACAGCCTGAGGCCCTTTCCTGCTTAAGTAGCTGATGAGGGGTGGGGGGAGGAAAAGGGCCTGAGGCTGCTAGGAATGGTGGGAGTTGGAGTCCAAAACACCTGGAAGGTCCAAGTTTGCCCATGCCAGCTTTTAATTTTATCGCCACATCTATCTCTGGCGGTTTGAATATATGTGATTATATACGTGATTTTCTACCTTGTCGCTATGATTATGGTGCTGCTTCTTTAAATTGTCTGCAAACTGACTGTGTTATTGTACGGATCCCGGAGCTGACATTGGATAACATCATGAGGATACACTTTGTTTTTTGCGCTCACTTCTGTGATTTCATCAAATATCGCAAGTTTTCTGTAGAGGTACTTTGAATGTGTTTTTTGCATATGATTATGTAATATTAATTGGGCATTTTGTACTGTGACGTAGCGGCGCTCCTTTAGTAAGAAAGGGTATTGGAGGTTCCAATTTCCCACGGCACACCTGATGATTGCTCACGGCACACTAGTGTGCCCCGGCACACTGGTTGGGAAACACTGCTCTATGATGAAGAGCCGTCAGGTCTTCCTCCTTCCTTTTGGTCACCCAGCATTTTCTGATCTTCTTTATGGTGTCATAAAACTCCCCCCCCCTTTTTTAGCCGTACCTAATTTCTTTAATTACAGCTAAAGCTGTTTTCAAACTGCTTAGGTAAACAGTGAGCAGGGCTGACAGTCAGCCACTCACACTGACCCGGGGCTTCGAACTTGCAACCTTTCAGTTGATATATCCTATAATTGCTGGTGATTTACCAGCTGTGTTAAACCCCGACCCTGCTAAACCTTCGGCCCCTTGTGAAGAAACATTTCTACCTCTGCACGTCTTATGTTGTAATCCACTTCTGCAATATAGGAAATTTAGAAAAATATCTCCTGTAATGTTATGCTGTGAAAATAATCTCAGTTGTACTTCTATCATCTGAATGGGGCAGAACTTATTTAAGGATAGCAATTAAATCCAGGACCAGAAAGTATGCTAAAATTTATTTAAATATCCGCTGAGTTTTATAACATGCCTGTAGAGGTCTGTGTCTTGTGAGAGATAAAGTGATGGTGGGAACCAAAGCCTGACTCATAGAAAACAGAAATGAGACATCCCGTTTTATTCTGTAGGTAATTGGGCTCTTTTTTTATTAGTGTTATTATTCTGAAGAGATTCAAAGGCAACTAATGTAAATCTTTCTGACTTACATCTTGACTTTCTTGAGAGGTGCAAATTGGAGCAGGGCTGCCCAAAGTTCAGCACAGTTACTAGGCAACAGCAAATGTTATATTTATATTTTAGAAATCTTGCTTCCATCAGAGAGAAACCATAGACATTGAAAGCTAACAAAGGTCATTTTGAAATGTGATTATCATGTGAAAGAAGCGGTTGGTTGCTTCTGATACATATTGTAAGACAACTTTTCAGATGAGAACCTGTCCTTGGCTATGTGTAATGCTAACGTTTATAATCCGTATAGTGGTTATGGTTAGAAATAAACAGCTTTTCCTTTATAGGATTTTTCTGTGTGCGTCAGGAGCGACTTAAGAAACTGCAAGTTGCTTCTTGTACGAGAGAATTGGCTGTATGCAAGGACCTTGCCCAGGGGACACCCATCCTGTGAGAGCCTTCTTTCATGTCCCCACACGAGAAGCTGAAGCTGACAGATGGGAGGTTGCCCTGCTCCCGGGATTTGAACCACTAATCTTTTGGTCAGCACTCCTGCCGACACAAGGGTTGTGCCGCCAGGGGCTCCTCCTTTATAGGATGGGTGTAAGGACTCACCCATTCTAGGTAGGCCGGGGCCTGTTTTGCAGTTTGGCTCCCTGGTGGAAATAGCTGGCATCCATCTTGGGAAGGGACTTCAGCAGAGCAGACATTAGAGGGAGGGAGTTGCCAGAGACAGGGGGGGGGGTTTAGGTGTTCTTCTGTATAGTTACAGACACTCCCAAGAGATTGGCTGAGAGCCATAGGGGGAGGAGTCTAGTTTTCTAGGAGGGAGGATTCCTGACAGGAATGTTCAGTCTTGTGCTAGGCTGTGATTGAGAAACATCTCAGCCTTCGCAGTCTTGAAGAGGCTTTTGGATAAGCAACATCCAAGCCTCAGTTGTGAATCTGAATCAGTCTATTCTTTAGTGGATCACCTAGTAATTAGTCTGTACTAAGGGGTCAGCTAAGCTGACAGTTCTTAGGGACAGGATAGGATTCAGGGGGCCACTTAGAAGGGTAGAGCCGGTATACACCTTGGAGTCTCTTGTTATAGAGAAAGGTGGGCTCTTAGACTGGGGGAGCTAGCACGAGTCTTTTAGCCCCATTCAGAAGCAAGACTCAGGGAAATGTAGTGTAGGGAGTTCCTGGTTGAAACTATCTGTTCGCACTAGTTGCAGTTTAGTGGGACAGGGCTTTTCCAGTCACGACTCAGTACTGACTGGAATTGCTGGTTTTAAGATCTAAGATTTAGAGAACCTCTGTTGTAACCGTACGCTCCAGCACACTTAGATCTTTTGGAAACCATACGCTTTTGCCATTAATTTGTTAACCATACGCTCGTTACCTCAAAGTGAATAACCATACGCTCGTTGCCTCGTTAGTAGTTAACCATCAAGCTTGTGCCTCGTTTGTTTGTAAAAGTTAATAAATTCTTTCATTTTAACTTTTACCACAGTCTCCATCATGTTTCCTCACAGTTTCCTCATAGCTGCTTATTTAGTTAGGAGCCTAACTGAACATCTTAGTTAATTTTTAAAATCCTAATTAGAGTAATTAGGTTGGTGGCAGTGATTAGAATATTAGGTGCATCCGAAGTCGTCACAATGGGCCTCATTGATTCACTGGTAAGACTGGAAAAATACCAGACCAGATCTAGGAATATAATATGATGTTTGCAGCCCTGCAGGGGCATAAAACAAAATTAAACACAAAAGAGGGGGGTTTGCTCAGCTAGAGCTCCAAACAAACACAAGGGACAAGGTCTAAGTATTAAAGTGAGTATCAATCTATTCAAAAATATTCATATTATAATATAGGCAACCCAATGTGGTAAGACTCACTGTGTTCTTCCCAAGATATAACAATACAAATCGGCGATGGAGGAAAGTCCGGATTACATTCAATCAATTGGTAGGGGAGTCCCAAATAGTCAGTGAAGTTCACTATAAATTCCAAGGTGGCGAGTGCTCCACAGTTCATACAAAGTCATTAGTAATCCATATTCAAAATGCACATGAAGTCCAGAGTTGAGGGGAACGCAGGAGGATGAAATATAAGTAATTCAAAGATCCCAATGTGGTACGCCACGGATAATCCTGGTTGCGGAGCCGGTTTGATGGAAGAGTAAAAAGGATCCCGCTCCTTTTTACTCTTGAACACAAACGCTTTATCAAAACCCACAATCGTCAATATTCAAGGATGGCGTCAATGTTGTCTTTCACCATATCTTCAGTTATAAAGCAACATTTGATTCTCAAGTTCACATAATCACACCCAAATATCTTCTATTAGGAAGCACCAAACACTCCACAATCCTTGGGTGTGAATGTTTCTTTACACTTCCATCAACACGGCTCCGCAACCAGGATTATTTATAGTGAACTTCACAGACTATTTGGGACTCCCTTACCAATTGATTGTATGTAATCCGGACTTTCATCCATCGCCGATTTGTATTGTTATATCTTGGGAAGAACGCAGTGAGTCTTACCACATTGGGTTGCCTATATCAGTGTTTCTCAACCAGTGTGCCGGGGCACACTAGTGTGCCGTGAGCAATCATCAGGTGTGCCGTGGGAAATTGGAACCTCTTGGGGGGGGGGGGGGGGAGTCTAGTGTGTTGAAGTATAAAAACCCTAAGAAGCCTACGTCGATAAAGGCACAAAATTACACCCCCCCCAACCGTTGTCTACTTGGTCTCTCCCTCTCCATGCATTGGGAAGGCCTGCCTCCCTTTCCCCAAGTAGAGACCTCCTGTTGCCTTCTGGGGGTTCTGTGTGGGAAGTTTGGCCCAGTTCTATCATTGGTGGGGTTCAGAATGCTCTTTGATTGTAGGGGAACTATAAATCCCAGCAACTACAACTCCCAAATGTCAAGGTCTATTTCCACTGAACTCCATCTGCGTTCATATTTGGGCATATTGAGTATTCATACCAAGTTTGGTCCTGATCCAACATTGTTTGAGTCCACAGTGCTCTCTGGATATAGGTGAACTACAACTCCAAAACCCAAGGTCAATGCCCACGAAACTCTTATAGCATTTTCTCTTGGTTATGGGAGTTCTGTGTGGGAAGTTTGTGTCTTTCTGCCATTCCTGCCAGGATATCTATGTTGTGTTCATCGAAACAGGCCCAGGTTTCACACTCAGTGTATAAATACATTTTTTCAAAATATTAATTATATGTATTACTGTGTTAGAGTGTCATTTTGTGTCATTTTGGTTGGTGGTGTGCCCCAGGATTTTGCAAATGTAAAAAGTGTGCCGTGGCTCAAAAAAGGTTGGGAAACACTGGCCTATATTATAATATGAATATTTTTGAATAGATTGATACTCACTTTGATACTTATACCTTGTCCCTTGTGTTTGTTTGGAGCATAAAACAAAATATAAGAATTCGAGAACCGTCCTATTGCTGATGGAACCAAAACAAAGACCGAGCAAATGCTTCTGGATAGTACAGAATCAGGATGTAAATGCAACAGCCTGAATCCTACTTTTAATCCTGATTAGACATATTGGTTCACTGGGGATTATTACTTGTTGAGTCACCATTTCATAATGTATTGATTGGTTGTCCCCCATCTTCCCAAAAAAGGAGGTGGGGGAGGAGGGAGAGAGGACCCCAACCATTAATGCCCAGTCAACCTGACATCAATACTAGAAAAGATTTTACTGCAGTTCATTAAATAGATAATCTGTAATCATTTAGAAAGGAATGCCATGCTTATTAAAAGTCAACATAAATTCCTCAAAAACAGGTCACACCAGATTAACCTTTTCTCTCTTTTTTTGGGTAGCGTTACATGTCACAAGCTTGGTAGATGAAGGGAATGCTCTGGATGCCTTGATTTCAGTAATGCTTTAGACAAGGTCTTCATTGAAGCTAGCAAAATGTGATTCTACCGAAAACTTAGGAAGAACTTCTTGAGGCCCCTTCTACGCTGCCTTATATTCCAGTTTCTGATTCCCGGTGATCTGATTTGAAGTGGATTATCTAGTAGTGTAGACTCATATAATCTAGTTCAGTGATTTTCAAGCAGTGTGCCGCGGAACACTAGTGTGCCGTGAGAGATCATCAGGTGTGCCGTGGGAAATTATTTTCGAGCTTCATTCATTTATAAACTATGAGGCGCATCTGTCCCTTTAAGAAATGGAACCATAGCACTCTCGCGTCACCTAAGAAGTGACGCGAGAGTGGTATGGTTGCACCATCTTGGATTTGCTCAGACGCGGCAAAGTAAACAAAGTTAGAGTTAGTGCTGCAGCGGCGCGTCAAGTGAGAGTGGCAATTTGGGATCACAGCAAGACAAGCAAGTGACAGTGATGGGGAAGTTTTTGAGAAGGGAAAATGCAAATGCCGAACAGGGCCCTGGACAAAATTATGACACAGATGAAGGCCCTAATATGAGTGGTGGACAAAAGAAAAGATGGTGAGCTCGAGATAATACTGCCAGGATATCTATTTTGTGTTCATCAAAACAGGACCAGGTTTCACACTGAGTGTATAAATACATTTAAAAACATATTAACTATATGTATGACTGTGTTAGAGTGCCATTTTGTGCCATTTTGGTTGGTGGTGTGCCCCAGGATTTTGTAAATGTAAAAAATGTGCCGCAGCTCAAAAAAGGTTGAAAATCACTGATCTAGTTCAAAGTAGATAATCTGGGATCAGATACTGGATGACATGGCAATGTAGATCCAACCTGAGAGACAGAAGTGTTCAAAAGTGGAATTTGTTTCCTCAGAGTGTGGTAGCGTATCCTTCTCTGGAGATTTTTAAGCAGAGGCCAGATGGTCATCTGTTGGAAATGCTTTGATTGAGTGTTCCTGCATGGCAGAGGGTGAACCAGATCACTGTTGTGCTCTCTTCCATGGTTCTACTCTACTCTACCAGCATTGTTTCCAAAACCTATTCACCACCATAATTCAGTCATTGTATTCATTGTTATAATTGACTGACTAGGGATTAAATGCTTTATCAGGGAAGCATACTGGGATTCGCTCCAGGAATGTGGCGCAGCTGACTAAGTGTCAGCTGCATAAGATCTCTCTGACCAGTAGGTCATGAGTTCGAGGCCTGCCTGGGTCGAGGTGGGTGCTCGACCTTTAAGTGTAGCCTGCTGTCAACCTTTGCAGCCCGAAAGACAGTTGCATCTGTCAAGTAGGAGATAAAGGTACCACATTAAGTGGAGAGGCAATTTTTGACTGAATTATGAGGCCATTAAAGAACTCCAAGAATGCTGAGGAATGCGGAAGGAACGACAAGGGATGCTGGGAACGCTGAGAGATGAGGAGTGCGTCAGCTCCCACTGGTGGCCAGAGTTTGCCTCTGTTCATCTATATGTTGTGTATGTAGAAACTGCAGGGATTGTCTGCTAAGTATGTGTACCTGTAATCCGCTCCAAGTCCCCTTCGGGGTGAGAAGAGCAGAATATAAATAAAGTAAATAAATAAATCTCTATCTCTATCTCTATCTCTTCTCTATCTCTATCTCTATACATTAATATAGCTGAAAGTTTGTATGTGGGTTTATTTGTTTGTTTGTTTGTGGGTTTGTGGATATGTGGCAGCGTTCTGATTGGCTCCCGGCCTCTACATTCTGACAACATGATCGGTTGCCAGTGAGAGAGTATTTGCATAACGCCTCTATTGGCCAGCCAACACGAACATTCCGACCCTCTAAACTGGCAGAGGGGGATAAGGCAAAGGCCTGAGGCAGTCGCCAACACGAACCAATTCACCCAATTCACTTCCCACAGAAAATTTAAACCCCTACAAATCACAGACCATGCCCAAAATTGACAGTAAGGCTTCATTAACTTCATTTTCCTGACTAGGCCTCACTTAATGGCATGCGGTTTAAGCTCTGAATTGACAGTAAGGCTTCATTAACTTGATTTTCCCGACTAGACCTCAGCTCATGGGACATTGTGTATGGCCTGAATTGACAGTAAGGCTTCATTAACTTGATTTTCCTGACTAGGCCTCAGCTCATGGGACATTGTGTATGGCCTGAACTTACAGTAACCTACCTTGGCACACAGAGCCCCTATGACCCACGCTACATTCTACTGCAGTTTGGAGGAGGGTGGACCATGGATGATGGGATTTGATGTACCTCCATGGATTATGGGATTTGTCATACTTTCAAATCCTACATTCCCCACAGACCACTGTGGCTCAGAACCAAGACCGATAAAGACCAAACTTGGCACACAGCGCCCCCATGACCCACACTCCATCCAACTGCACTTTAGAGGAGGGCGCACCATGGATGATGGGATTTCAAGTACCTCCACTCACTTCCCAAGCCCGCTGTGACCCTCATGCAGTAACTGATCAGGACCAAACTTGGCACACAAAACCCCCATGACCCACTTGCTGCATCCTGCTGCATTTTGGAGGAGGGTGGACCACGGATGATGGAACTTGAAGTACCTTTACAAATTTCGCAAGACTGCTGCGACCCTCATCTAATGACTGATCAAGACCAAACTTGGCACACCAAGCCCCCATGACCCACTCTACATCCTGGTGCAGTTTGGAGGAGGGTGGACCATGAATGATGGGACTTGAAGTACCTCCACTCACTTCACAAGACCGCTGCCAATCTCATCCAATGACTGTTCAAGACCAAACTTGGGACACAGAGCCCCCATGACTCATTCTACATCCTGGTGCAGTATCGAGGAGGATGGACCATGGATGATGGGACTTGAAGTACCTCAACTCACTTTCCAAGAATGCTGTGACCCTCATCCAATAACTGATCAAGACCAAATTTGGCACACAAAACCCCCATGACCCACTCTACATCAGGTGCAATTTGGAGGAGTATGGACCATGGATTCTGGGACTTGAAGTACCTTCACTCACTTTTTGAGACCACTGCAAGCCACATAAACAACTGATAAGGACCAACCTTGTCACACAATGCCTTTCTCAAATAAGTCGGGCAGGGCCGGGTCCCCAAGCTAGTAATAAATAAATTAGAAAGCACAGAGGTTGCCATTGTTGTCATGATCTTAGACAGAATATATGTTAGTTCACATATGGGTGAACTTGCTGTTGAATTTAGAATAAGGTATTTGCATGTGGGAGTGAGTCTTCAGAGAGTACCAGAACTGTGATGTCACCCAAAGCCCACTCAACACTTTTCAATTAAAGCCAGTTGCATGTTTATCTGAAAGTCACGGAGGACGGTAGATCAAGGGTCACGAGCTGATCTTCTCAGCCTAACCACTTTAACATTTTAATAAACATTTAGTTCGCATTGGCAAACAAACAGATTGCAAAGAACCAAAATAAGCATTTGTTCAGATTAGCAAATGGGGCAGTGGAGCGGGAGGTAGCTATTGAGTTTCCTCAAATGTCAGAGCAATTAAAGATTACATCCATCTACATCCGCGGGCGCCTTGCTATAGGTATTGTAGAGCCTTTAATTTCCACCAGACCAATTCATCCAGATCTCAAAAGCAGAGAAATTATCACTAAAATAAGCAATTATTTCAGTTTCACACCTCACTGGCCGAGTGTTTCGAAAAGCAGTTACATGAACTGTCTGTCTTTTGAAAAATATATATAACTAGCTTGGGGGCCCGGCGGTGCCCGGGTCATTTGAGAAGTGCAGCAGGATGTAGAGTGGGTCATGGGGGCTCTGTGTGCCAAGTTTGGTCTTGATCCATCATTATTGGGAGTTGCAGTGGTATCATGAAATTACTAAAGGTAGTGGAAGTCCCATCATCTCTGGTCCACCCTCCCCCAAAGTGTAGTAGGATGTAGATTGGGTCATGGGGGCTCTGTGTGCTAAGTTTGGTCTGTATTGGTGAATGGATGAGGGTTGCATTGTTTTTAGGAAGTGAGTGAAGGTACTCCAAGTCCCATCATCCGTGGTCTGTCTCACACAAAACTGCACCAGGATGTAGAGTGGGTCATGAGGGCTCTGTGTGCCAGGTTTGGTGTTGATCAGTCATTGGATTAGGTTTGTAGCAGGCTTGGAAAGTGAGGGAAGGTGCTGCAAGTCCCATCATCCATGTTCTGCCCCCTCCAAAGTTCAGTAGGATGTAGAGTGGGTCACTGGGGCTCTGTGTGCCAAGTGTGGTCTTTATCGGTGTTTGTTGGGGGCCGCAGTGGTCTGTGGGAACAGAGGGGTGTGAAAGTAGTACAGATCCCATCATCCATTGTCAGTCCTCCCCCGAACCTCACCAGGACGTGAAGGCAGTCATAGGGGTTATGTGTGCCAAGTGTGGTCTCGATCAGTAATTGGATGAGGGTCGCAGCGGACTTGGGAAGTGAGTAGAGGTACTTCAAGTCCCATCATCCATGGTCCACCCTCATCCAAACTGCACCAGGACGTAGAGTTGGTTTTGGGGGCTGTGTGTGCTAAGTGTGGTCTGTATTGGTCCTTTTTGGTGGCCTCAGTGGTCTGTGGGAACCAAAGTGTTTGAAAGTACTACAAATCCCATAATCCGTGGGTCATGTCCCCCGAACCGCACCAGGACGTAAAGGGGGTTAGGGGGGTTATGTGTACCAAGTTTGGTGCAGGTCCATCACCCGCACTGGTCACTGTGGCCTGTGAAAGTGGCTGCCACATATGCGCCCTTCCGCCCTCCCGCCCTCCGCACACATACAAACATTCCGCTTTATAAAGGTACTAGCTGACCCATGCACGCGTTGCTGTGCCATATGCCATTCTCTCTCCCTGTATCTCTCTCTGTATCTCTCTCTCACTCTGTGTGTGTGTGTCTCTCTCTGTCTATATCTCTCTGTCTATCTCTCTCTCTCTCTACCTCTCTATCACTCTCTCTCTGTCTATCTCTCTCTATCACTACCTCTCTTTCTACCTCTCTCTCTATATCACTCTCTCTCTACCTCTCTCTCTGTCTACCTGTCTCTCTCTCTGTCTATCTCTCTCTATCACTCTCTCTCTACCTCTCTCTCTCTATATCACTCCCTCTTTCTCTCTACCTCTCTCTCTGTCTATCTCTCTCTATCACTCCCTCTCTACCTCTCTCTCTATATCACTCTCTCTTTCTCTCTACCTCTGTCTCTCTCTGTCTATCTCTTTCTATCACTCTCTCTCTCTACCTCTTTCTCTATATATCACTCTCTCTCTTTCTCTCTACCTCTCTCTCTCTGTCTATCTCTCTCTCTACCTCTCTCTATCACTCTCTCTCTCTATCACTCTCTCTCTCACACAATCTCTCTACCCCCCTCTCTTTCTCTCCCTCCCTCCCTCTCACACTCTCTATCACTCTATCTCTCTACTTCTCTCTCACACACTCTCTCACTCTCTTTCTACCACTCTCTCTCTACCCCCTTCTCTCTATCACTCTCTCTCTACCACTCTCTCTACCCCTCTCTCCCTTTCACTCTCTTCCTCTCTCACACACACTCTCTATCACTCTCTCACTCTCTCTCTACCCCCCTCTCTCCCTCTCTCCCTCTACCACTCTCTCTCTATCACTCTCTCTACCTCTCTCTATCACTCTCTCTACCACTCTATCACTCTCTCTTTCTTTCTACCTCTCTCTCTCACTCTCTCTCTACCACTCTCTCTCTATCATTCTCTCTCTATCATTCTCTCTCTTTCTCTCTACCTCTCTCTGTCTATGTCTCTCTATCACTCTCTCTACCTCTCTCTCTGTCACTCTATCTACCTCTCTCTCTCAACCTCTCTCTTTCTATCACTCTCTCTCTACCTCTCTATCACTCTCTATCACTCTCTCTCTATTTCTCTCTCTGTCTATCTCTCTCTCTACCACTCTCTCTCACGCTCTCTCTCATGCTCTCTCTCTATCACTCTCTCTCACTCTCTCTCTACCCCCCTCTCTTTCTCTCCCTCCCTCCCTCTCACACTCTCTATCACTCTATCTCTCTACTTCTCTCACACACACACTCTTTCTCTCTCTACCACTCTCTCTCTACGCCTCTCTCTCTATCACTCTCTCTACCTCTCTCTCTACCCCCTCTCTCCCTCTCACTCTCTATCACTCTCTCTCTACCTCTCTCTCACACACTCTCTACCCCCTCTCTCTCCCTCTCTCCCTATCACTCTCTCTACCTCTCTCTATCACTCTCTCTACCACTCTCTCTATCTCTCTCTCTTTCTCTCTACCTCTCTCTCTGTCTATGTCTCTCTATCACTCTCTCTCTATCTCTCTCTCTGTCACTCTATCTACCTCTCTCTCAACCTCTCTCTTTCTATCACTCTCTCTACCTCTCTATCACTCTCTCTACCTCTCTCTCTGTCTATCTCTCTCTCTCTACCACTCTCTCTCTCTCACGCTCTCTCTCTCTCACGCTCTCTCTCTCTCACGCTCTCTCTCTCTCACGCTCTCTCTCTCATTCTCTCTCTCTCTCTCTCTATCACTCTCTCTCTCTCTCTCTCTCTGTTTCTCTCGCTCTCTGTCTGGCGAGCCCACCTCCCCCCCCCCCCGGTCGCTGCATCCTCTCCCCCAGAGCATCCGGCGTGAAAGGCCCTGGCGTTGTTTATCTCCTCGGCCCCTCCTCTTTCTGTGGACTCCCGGTCTTCCTTTCCCAGGGCCCAAAGGCCCTCGGCTGCCCCCTGGGATGCGCCTGGAAAAGGAAGGATCTGGCTGGCTACTTACTTTTTGCCAGGCGCTTCCCAGGGCAGCCGAGGGCCTTCTGGGGCTTGAAAGGGTACTGGGAAATGTAGTCTTTGCGGGTGTGCTTTGTTTTTTGAGGGCGCATGCGCAGTGGCCGTGTTTTGGTGAAATGGATCCTGGGAAGTGTAGTTTAGCATTGCAGGAGGGAAGTTCGGACGTTTGGAGGAAGATGGTGCACCGGACGTGTGAGGGATGGTTGGCGTTGAAGGTAAGGGAAGTGTGTGAGTGTCTGGTGTTGCGTGGGAGTTGGAATGCATGGTAGTGTGGTTGTGTGTGTATGTGTAGTCGGTGTAATTTTGTGTGGGTTTGTGTAGGGGGAATGGGTGAAGTGTAGTTGTTGTGTGCTGGTCGCATAGCGTGGATGGGGCGTGTGTGTGGATTGTACAGTGTGGGAAGGAGGAGGGAGAAGTGTGTAGTGGTGATGGAATTGTGGGTTGAATTTGGTAAGAATGGTGTTGGTAGGGAGGCAGGCTGGCGTGTTTGGGGGAGTATGTCGTGGATCGGCTGTTCGGGCGCCATGTGTTTGGGGAGGGGGGAGTGTGCGTTGGTATGTTGTTGTGTGGGGGCCGTGGGAAGGGGTGAGGGAGTGTGGTGCACATGTGGGTAGATGCTGGTGGGAAGGTTGGGGGGCGTTTGTTGCAGGGAGGCTTTTTTGTGGCATGTGTGTGTTTTGCGCGGATCGGCTGTTCGGGCGCCATGTGCGTGGGGAGAGGTGGCGTGTTTGTTGATTTTTTGTTGTGTGGGGGCCGTGGGAAGGAGGGAGGGATGGTTGTGTACATGTTGTTGGAGGCTGGTGGGAAGGGTGTGGGTTTTTGGCGGGAGTCTTTGTTGGCGGCGGGGATCTCAGTGCTGTGGATCAGCTGCTTTCGGCCACAATGTGCGTGGGGAGGTGTGATTGTTTGTTGTTTCCTGGTTGTTTTGGGGTCGTGGGTTGGGTTGAGGGTGTGCTGTGTGTAGGTGTGGGTTTTGTGTAGGATCGGGGGACGGGGCGAGGGAATGGTGTGGTTAGTTTTGGAGTGGGGCGCGTGGCTCCCTGTACTGCTGGATGTGTGCGGGCTGAGGCACCTTGGCTGGCATGTGCGAACGTTCGAAGGTCGCGCTGGCAGCGGAGAGGGGCGGGGTGGGAGGGGCTCTGCGGTTTTGAGGGGTCGTGTTTGGGGGTGTTTTGAGGATCTAGGTCCGGTTTTTTGCGCCACGAATGTTCCTGCAAGTATGTTTGTGACTGTTGTCAAGAATCGTGGTTCTGGGTCTTATAGTTTCTTTGTCTATGAGCGTCAAAAACGGACGCTCTCTTTTTATATATATAGATACAGATAATAGGAATGAGTTGTTTACAAAGCTAGCAGTATTGCGTAGATATTAACAAGATGAACCTTTCCAGTATTAAATCTTTCAAGGTATCTTGGCTAAAGAATCCGGCTCCCATTGGACTGTCAAGAAATCATTTGAGTACTACCTTGATTCAAGAAGAGTAATCCAGGCTCTGAAACAAGTGTTACCTGTGCGATTCATACCATCACACTAGATCAGAGGTGCTCATTAAGTAGATCGCGATCTACTGGTAGATCGCGTAGGGTGTCCTGGTAGATCGCAGGCAGGGCGGGAGGAAGGCTCAGCCCCGCCCCGCAGGCTCTCAGCGCCGCCCAGGTGCAGAAGGAGGTTGGACTGGATGGCCCTTGGAGGTCTCCTCCTATTCTAGGAACCCATTGTTGTTGTTGTTGTTGTTGTTGTTGTTATTATCAGAGGCTGAATGGCCATCTGTGAGGAATGCTTTGATTGTGTTTTTCCCTTATGGCAGAAGGAGGTTGGACTGGATGGCCCTTGGAGGTCTCCTCCTATTCTAGGAACCCATTGTTGTTGTTGTTGTTGTTGTTGTTATTATCAGAGGCTGAATGGCCATCTGTGAGGAATGCTTTGATTGTGTTTTTCCCTTATGGCAGAAGGAGGTTGGACTGGATGGCCCTTGGAGGTCTCCTCCTATTCTAGGAACCCATTGTTGTTGTTGTTGTTGTTGTTGTTATTATCAAAGGCTGAATGGCCATCTGTGAGGAATGCTTTGATTGTGTTTTTCCCTTATGGCAGAAGGAGGTTGGACTGGATGGCCCTTGGAGGTCTCCTCCTATTCTAGGAACCCATTGTTGTTGTTATTATTATTATTATTATTATCAGAGGCTGAATGGCCATCTGCGAGGAATGCTTTGATTGTGTTTTTCCCTTATGGCAGAAGGAGGTTGGACTGGATGGCCCTTGGAGGTCTCCTCCTATTCTAGGAACCCGTTGTTGTTGTTATTATTATTATTATTATCAGAGGCTGAATGGCCATCTGTGAGGAATACTTTGATTGTGTTTTTCCCTTATGGCAGAAGGAGGTTGGACTGGATGGCCCTTGGAGGTCTCCTCCTATTCTAGGAACCCGTTGTTGTTGTTATTATTATTATTATCATTATCAGAGGCTGAATGGCCATCTGCGAGGAATGCTTTGATTGTGTTTTTCCCTTATGGCAGAAGGAGGTTGGACTGGATGGCCCTTGGAGGTCTCCTCCTATTCTAGGAACCCGTTGTTGTTGTTATTATTATTATTATTATCAGAGGCTGAATGGCCATCTGCGAGGAATACTTTGATTGTGTTTTTCCCTTATGGCAGAAGGAGGTTGGACTGGATGGCCCTTGGAGGTCTCCTCCTATTCTAGGAACCCGTTGTTGTTGTTATTATTATTATTATTATTATCAGAGGCTGAATGGCCATCTGCGAGGAATGCTTTGATTGTGTTTTTCCCTTATGGCAGAAGGAGGTTGGACTGGATGGCCCTTGGAGGTCTCCTCCTATTCTAGGAACCCATTGTTGTTGTTGTTATTAATATTATTATTATCAGAGGCTGAATGGCCATCTGCGAGGAATGCTTTGATTGTGTTTTTCCCTTATGGCAGAAGGAGGTTGGACTGGATGGCCCTTGGAGGTCTCCTCCTATTCTAGGAACCCATTGTTGTTGTTGTTATTATTATTATTATTATCAGAGGCTGAATGGCCATCTGCGAGGAATGCTTTGATTGTGTTTTTCCCTTATGGCAGAAGGAGGTTGGACTGGATGGCCCTTGGAGGTCTCCTCCTATTCTAGGAACCCATTGTTGTTGTTGTTATTATTATTATTATTATCAGAGGCTGAATGGCCATCTGCGAGGAATGCTTTGATTGTGTTTTTCCCTTATGGCAGAAGGAGGTTGGACTGGATGGCCCTTGGAGGTCTCCTCCTATTCTAGGAACCCATTGTTGTTGTTGTTGTTATTATTATTATTATTATCAGAGGCTGAATGGCCATCTGCGAGGAATGCTTTGATTGTGTTTTTCCCTTATGGCAGAAGGAGGTTGGATTGGATGGCCCTTGGAGGTCTCCTTCTACTCTAGGAACCTGTTGTTGTTGTTATTATTAGTAGTAGTAATAGTAGTAGTAGTAGCAGCAGCAGCAGAGGCTGAATGAATATCATCATCATCATTATTATGATTAAATTCAGGGGCTTATTATACTCACATTTAGTTGAATTCAGTCTTAAAATATATTATTTTATTTATTTATTTTATTTAGTCAGACTTCTAGGCCGCCACTCCTGGGTGGCTCGGGGCGGCTCACAACAAGTCAGATACAAAACATAGTTAAAGCACATTATACACTCTAAAACATACCAAAAACATCCTAAAGTTAAAAGCACTACATGATGTGCGGAGAACAAACGCACAGCATAGTACATTATATAGCTCTCACTGAAATAAATTTCCAACTATTTTGCTTTAATGGCTCTCTGAGTAGTGGGTAGGGAGATCATTTTGACTTGGTTGTTTTATAAGTAGCTCTCGTGCTGAAAAAGTGTGAGCACCCCTGGACTAGATCTGTCTGGGACAGGGCTGCTCACACTTTTTCAGCATGGGAGCAACGTATAAAACAACCAAGTCACAAAGATCTACCTACACAGAAATGTAAAACGTATAACTATTTTCTAATGTATTTATTTATATTTATTATTCATTTTTATGTACCGATATTATCAGGCAGAAAGTAAACCTATTATGGTCAAGGGAAAGAGCCACTTTGAGGATGACAGGTTTTGTTATTTTTAATTGCCCACAATGTAGACTTTTAGTGCCCACACAGGACCTTCGATTGTGGTTACTGTGTCAGAAAGCATTAGCCTGTGCACGTCAACTAAAATATCAGGACTCCATTATGGCCAGAAAGGAATGTAAAGAGCAGATTGCTTCACAAATTATTACAGTATGTAATTCTAAGTCTTTCCACTTGCGGTAAAATATCTCATAGGGTGGTAAGGCTGCGAACAAAAAAAAAAACACCTTATGAACAGAGAAAACACTATCTGTATTGGCACTGTAGACCAGTGTTTCTCAACCAGTGTTCCGTGGCACACTAGTGTGCCATGAGCGATCATCAGGTGTGCCGCGAGAAAAGCTCTCTGCCCCCCTTCCTTCCCCCCTCCTCCTGCCGAACTCCTGCTGCTTGGGAGAGGAGGAGGAAGGGACGGGCGGCCGCAAAGAAAAAGAAGAAGGGGCCGGGGCACCGCCTCCTTCGGCCGTTTCCCCAGCCAGCCTCCAATCCGCCATGACTCCCGCCACGACTCTCACCCCTCGCTCGCTGAAGCTGCGCGGAGGAGGAGCCCCGTCTACTGAAGCCCATCCACCGCTCATGCTTCTCCTCTGTGGGAGAACTGAAGCTGGGGGGAGGGGGCAGGGCATGGCGTGGCCTGGCTCTGCCCCCTCCCCCGGCTTCAGCTCTCCCACAGCTTTGCCAGCCTTGAGGGGGCAGTGCCAAGCCACCATTGTGCTGGCTCTGCCACCGCTGGCTTGGCACTGCCCCCTCAAGGCTGGCAAAGCTGTGGGAGAACTGAAGCTGCGTGGAGGGGGCGGGGCATGGCACGGCCTGGCTCCTCCCCCTCCCCTGGCTTCGGCACTCCCAGCAGCTGCTCCCAGCAGGCCACCATCCCCCAGCCGTTCTTTACTGTGTTAGAGTGTCATTTTGTGTCATTTTGGTTGGTGGTGTGCCCCCGGATTTTTTAAATGTTAAAAGTGTGCCGCGGCTCAAAAAAGGTTGAGAAACACTGCTGTAGACTATTCCATGTACAACAATACAGGCAGTTAATAATACAGAGATGCTTGCTGTTGGGAGTACAGCATTCCCAGAGTTACACATTTCTCTCTCGGCATTACTTCGCGAACGAAGATTCTTAGGAAGGACTCATCCCACGCTTTTTACAAGCGCGTTGTTGACTTAAAAAGGCCAATCTGAGATAGGCAGGTTCGGTTGCAGAAAGCACAGCAGAAAGTCTCCTTGGGTGATGCCGTTTCTAAGTTGCTGTTCTTTCTGCGTTGTCGTTTCTCTTCGAGACCCATTCGCCATGTAAACTCGAAAGAGGCCGCAGCATTGTGGATAGTGCATCTCCATGCCTCCCGATGTGAGGCCAGGGTGGACCATTGTTGGTGATCAATCTGGCCAAGCCTGAGATGTTGTTTCAGGGAGTCCTTATATCTCTTTTTGGGGGCGCCTCTCTTGCGCTGCCCCGTGGTGAGTTCACCATAGAGTAGTATCTTTGGGAGGCGGTGGTCCTCCATCCTAGAGATGTGCCCTGCCCAGCGCAGCTGTGTTCTCAATAGCATGGCCTCAATGCTGGTGATCCCTGCTTGTTCAAGGACAGCAACATTCATCACATAGTCGGTCCAGTGAATATTTAGGATTGTGTGAAGACAGCGCTGATGAAAGCGTTCGAGGAGTCGTAGGTGTTGGCGATAGGTGACCCATGTTTCAGACCCATAGAGGAGAATAGACAGTACGAAAGCTCTGTACACACTTATTTTGGTGCTTTGTCTCAGGTGCTTGTTGCTCCAGACTCTTTTGAGAAGCCTTCCGAATGCACCATATGCCTTTGCTAATCTGTGATCTATTTCTTTGTCAATCTTGGCATCTGAAGAGATGATGCTTCCCAGGTAGGTGAACTGCTTAACGGACTTAAGCAGAGATGTGCCTCTGCTGACGTGGGGATGATGGTGTTCTTCCTGTGGTGCGGGCTGGTAGAGAACTTCCGTTTCCTTCAGGCTGACTTCCAGCCCAAACAGCTCTGAGTTACAAATATCTGACTGACAAATGACCCATAGTTAAGAACAGGTGTGAAACAACAGGAGGTGAGAGAAATCTATCCCTCGGAAGGGAAATTCACTCTTGAAAGAGTAATCATGAGAGAAAAGTGTCTCAACTGATGCTTTCTCACCGATTCTTGTTTTTACAACAAACCATATTTTTCAAAATACAATTTTCACAGAGACAGAAAATGAGTTGAAATCTTTCCGACAGGGACACAGGCAACAAAACAACCATCACAGTTGTGTGAACTCTTCCCTATGCAATCCAAAGGTAGACAGACAGACAGATAATTGGCTGGAGTGACACTTTAAAAATGTACCTCTTCCAACTTACAAACAAATTCAGTTTAAGAGCAAACATACAGAACCTATTTTGTTCATAACTTGGGGACTGCCTTTACTCATTTTTTATGCAGGGTCAAAGCTGCGTAGTGCCAATTTAACGCTAGTGTGTCTCCATGCAAAATGATCCGTATGCTGTAGAATGAATGCAGCTTGATCCATCGGGAGATACTTTTATCTCAATGTGTCTACGTTTTAATCACGAGTCCAGTTGGCCCTCCACATTCATGAGTTTAACTTTTACATTCATATTCTATTGTTAATAGACTTATACTATTTAATTTATTTATTTATTGGTTTGTCTTAATATACCGCTCTCTCTGGAGCCCAGAGTGGTTTACAGAGTTAATAGATAAAACACATAAATTGCAATAAAATACAATAAGACCAATTTAAAACACCCAGTTAAAATCAATTCCAGCAAACTGCGATGGCAGTAGAAATATGCTGGCAGCGACACAACAGGATGCCGATAATACTCATTAGTTATGGGCCAAATGCCTGTCTAAATAGCCAGGTTTTTACGGCTCTGCGGAACGGCATTAATTCCCGGATAGCTCGTAACTCTTCAGGGAGGGTGTTCCACAGAGTTGGCGCGGCTACGGCAAACGCCCTCTGCCGCGTGCTGGCAAGTCTATAGACCTTAATCCCAGGCACATCCAGTAGAATGAGCCCCTCTGAGCGCAGCGATCTCCTGGGCACATAAGGGGTAAGCTGCTCCCTCAGGTACACTGGCCCCAAACCATATAAGGCCTTGAAAGTTAAAACTAACACCTTGAAAGTAACCCGGAATTCAATTGGAAGCCAGTGCAGTTCGCGCAAGAGTGGGGTCACGTGGGCAGATCTTGATGCCCCTGAGAGCAGACGTGCTGCAGCGTTCTGCACCAGCTTGAGTTTCCGGATCGCCAACAAGGGCAGGCCAATGTACAGTGCATTACAGTAGTCGAGCCTCGAGAGGACCCTGGCTTGGATCACCGTGGGTAGGTCGGATATAATTATAATTTTGTTATTTTATTATTAGGCCTATACTATTATATTTGAATTCTGTTATTATTTATCTATATAAAAGTCAAAGTATGTATGCATATTTGTACCACAAAGGGTTTTGCTAGGTGAAGTGGCCCTCTGTGATGTCACTGGATTGGTTGTTGCTAGGTTTACCTGCCCGAACGTATTCTCCCCTATGAACCATCAAGAGTGTTAGGATCGTCTGGAGAGGCCCTGCTCTCGGTCCCACAACCTTCGCAGGCACGTCTGGTGGGGACGAGGGAAAAGGAAGGAGAGAAGGAAAGGGTGAAGGGGGAGAAAGGAAGGAAGGAAGGAAGGAAGGAAGGAAGGAAGAGGGAGAATGGAGGAAAGAAGGAAGGAAGGGGGGAGAGGGAGGGAAAAGGAAGGAGAGAAGGAAAGGGTGGGGAGAAAGGAAGGAAGGAAGGAAGGAAGGAAGAGGGAGAATGGAGGAAAGAAGGAAGGGGAGAGAGGAGGGAAAAGGAAGGAGAGAAGGAAAGAATGGAAGAGGGAAGGAAGGAATGAAGAGGGAAGGAGGAAAGAAGGTAGGGAGAGAGGGAGGGAAAAGAATGAAAGAAAAAGAGAGGGAAAAAGAAAGGAAGAGGAAGGAAGGAAGGAAGGAAGGAAGGAGGGGGAAAGGGGAAGGGGGGGATGAGGAAGAGGCAGCGATGGTGATGCGGAAGCGGCAGTCGCAGCGCATTTGCATCACTCCTCCCCACTGCATGATGGGAAACCCAAGGCCCGGGGTGCTCTGGAGAGCCAGATGCAATCATGAGAAGAGCCACATCTGGCTCCCGAGCCATACGTCCCCTAACCCTGGTCTAAACATTTTTTTATTTAAATATGGAAAATATAACAGACCTGCCACATGCCACATGATTCATGGGTTCTGTAAAGCAGTGTTTCCCAACCACTGTGCCGTGGCACACTAGTGTGCCGTGAGCAATCATCAGGTGTGCCGTGGGAAATTGGAACCTCCAATACCCTTTCTTCCCCCTCCTGCCAAACACTTTTTCTTCTCCACTCGGGCTCCCTTCTTCCCAGCCTCGCTCTGCTTGCTTTGCCTTGCTTTGCTCACGCTGCCGCTTCTGTGGGAGGGGGGAGGGAGGGAGGAAGATGTGACCCGTACAGGCGCTACTGCGCAGACTCGCCCCACGTCTTCCTCCCTCCCCTCCACAGTGCTCTCTGGATATAGGTGAACTACAACTCCAAAACTCAAGGCCAATGCCCACCAAACTCTTATGGTATTTTCTCTTGGTTATGGGAGTTCTGTGTGGGAAGTTTGATTCCATTCCATCATTGGTGGAGTTCAGAATGCTCTTTGATTGCGGGTGAACTATAACTCCCAGCTGTTGAGCAAGACCTTCGTGTGTGTCTTTCTACCATTCCTGCCAGGATATCTATATTGTGTTCATCGAAACAGGCCCAGGTTTCACACTGAGCATATAAATACATTTAAATACATCTTAACTATATGTATTACTGTGTTAGAGTGTCATTTTGTGTCATTTTGATTGGTGGTGTGCCCCAGGATTTTGTAAATGTAAAAAATGTGCCGTGGCTCAAAAAAGGTTAAAAAACACTGCTGTAAAGAAATAGTGAACACATTTTGACTGGCTGTCAGCCTTGATTGGTTGGTGATCTTGCCTATAGATCAGAATGTTCTCATTCTACTGTAGAAGGAAAGCATAGAGTTGTGCTACGAGCCACATGAAGGTGAGAACCATATATCAGTACCATTAGACACACATTTTATAAGCCATATCCTAATTTGTAATCCCTTCCATCTCCATAAGAGCTCAAGTAGTTCTGAAAAAACTGACTAAATTTCTTTAACTGGATAACACCTATAGTTAAGATCATCATTTTCATGCTGCAATTCACATTCTGGTAGCATGAATCATATTCTGATTTCTAGGGACCTGTCAAATAATATGAATTGACATGAGAGGAGAGACCAAAACAATCTGTTTCCAGAATTTCAATAGGGAAATTAGGACCTTAGTATTCTGCTTCAGAAATGGCTTTAGTAGAGTGGATTCCGGAATAACAGCATTTGCATAGAAGAGAACTATTTCTAGCTATAAAGTAAACTAAACTGCTTTGTATTCCCAGATCTCTGCACTGCTGCTTCTCATCCATCATGATCACGTCCCGTCTTGCCATCAGGCCCTACTCAACATGCCCGCGACTTGTTCAACTCAATGTGTTTCCTTGCATGATTTTTATCTGAAGTGAGTGGGCTTCCGTTTCTTTTGCCAGTTTTTAATTACTTTCTGAAGCTTCGATTTTGAACTGCTTTATATTCCAGCACATTAGGTGCGTCACATCCTGGGTGAAGAAAATAACACCGAGATTTACAGGGACACATACAGGCAGGGATACTTGGAGCTATCAAAAATAGAAAGCAAAAGCCAGTAAACAAGTTACACACCAGGAAAAAAGACATTTAGCCACCCCCCGGTATACATGGATGAAATGAAAATCCAAAGCACATACTGTAATTTTGCCATTTTATTTAAGGGACACAATTTTATTACATTATTGTATATAATGGGATTGAGTATCCATCCCATAACTTTAATATTTATTTATTTATTTACTTTATTTATATTCCGCTCTTCTCACCCCGAAGGGGACTCAGAGCGGATTACAGTACACGTACTCCAGTGTGTTTCTATAGTCAGTTTCCATTGGAAGTTGACCACAGAATCATACTGGAAACCCTACAAATGCCTAGAAAAGTATTCCCTCATGGTTTCCCCACCGGAGGTTTAGCACAGTGGTTAAACAACAGCTGCTAAAAGATCTTATCAACCGAATGTTACAGGTTTGAGATCCCGGGCTGGTTTGGGCAGCCAGCTATCACCCTTGCCTCTGTTTACCTAAGCAGTTGAAAACAGCCTAGCTGTGAGTAGAGAAATTAGGGACCACTTTAAGGGGGAGGACTTTTATAACGCCAATAAATAAGGAAGACCGATTGACGGAAGGTGGAAGGTCCTAACGGGCTGGCAAGCTCTTAATCATAGGAGGATGAAGCAACAGCACCCCCTGTGGGGCAATGGAGCAACAGCACCCCAGTGACACAACTGAAAAAGAACCTGGAAAGGACCTGTGGCTCAACTGGAAGATCCTCCTACTGTATATGTTGTATGTGCTGTATGTCAAATATTAAAAAGGCAGGGATTGTCTGCTTGTATGTGTACTGTAATCCGCCCTGAGTCCCCTTCAGGGTGAGAAGGGCGGAATATAAATAAAGTGTATGAATATTATTATTAATAATAATATTATTATTATTATCTTCAGTATGATGCCCCAAAGGGCTACGGCAGACCTCAAAAAAGAAGACGGCATATATATACGTTATCATACTGATAGTAACTTGTTCTACTTAAGTCGTCTGAGGGCTCACACTAAGACTCTAGACTATCTAGTCTGTGAGCTGCTTTTTGCTGACAATGCTGCCCTTATCGCCCTTTCAGAAGCAGCCCTGCAGCGCCTGACATCCTGCTTTGAAACAGCTGCAGAGCTGTTTGGGCTGGAAGTCAGCCTGAAGAAAACTGAAGTTCTCTACCAGCCCGCAACACAGGAAGAACACCATCATCCCCACGTCAGCATAGGCACATCTGTGCTTAAGTCCGTTCAGCAGTTCACCTACCTGGGAAGCATCATCTCTTCAGACGCCAAGATTGATAAAGAGATCGATCACAGATTAGCAAAGGCATACAGTGCATTAGGAAGGCTTCACAAAAGAGTCTGGAGCAACAAGCACCTGAGGCAAAGCACCAAAATCAGTATGTACAGAGCTATCGTACCGTCTATTCTCCTTTATGGGTCTGAAACATGGGTCACCTATCGCCAACACCTACGACTCCTCGAACGCTTTCATCAGTGCTGTCTTTGCACAATCCTAAATATACACTGGACTGACTATGTGACGAATGTTGCTGTCCTTGAGCAAGCAGGGATCACCAGCATTGAGGCCATGCCATTGAGAACACAGCTGCGCTGGGCAGAGCACATCTCTAGGATGGAGGATCACCGCCTCCCAAAGATACTACTCTACGGTGAACTCGCCATGGGTCAGCGCAAGAGAGGCGCCCCCAAAAAGAGATATAAGGACTCCCTGAAACAACATCTCAGGCTCGGCCAGATTGATCACCAACAATGGTCCACCCTGGCCTCACATTGGGAGGCATGGAGATGCACTATCCTCTTTCAAGAAGACACAGCGAATGGGTCTCGAAGAGAAACGACAATGCAGAAAGAACCGCAACTTGCAAACAACATCACCCAAGGAGACTTTCTGCTGTGCTTTCTGCAACCAAACTTGCCTATCTCAGATTGGCCTTTTTAGTCATCAACGCACTTGTAAAAAGCGTGGGATGAGTCCTTCCTAAGAATCTTCGTTCGCGAAGTAATGCCGAGAGAGAGAGAGAGAGATTATTATTTCGTTTAGGTGCTTTTGTATAGGTGCTGCAGAGGGCCTACTCTATAAGGTGGGGGCATGTCTCTGTCCTATTCCCATTGCCTCTCAAGCTTACTATTTGCTCGACTGTAAATAGGACTGCATGGTCATCAAAGATATATACATTACACGAGTATCACTAGTAAACTTTGAAGTTATATAACTTGAATATTGCCTGAAAATAGTCTCTGGCAATTCAGCACACTTCTCTGCAAATTCTGTTAAAACTGCCCTTGCATTGAACCAGTCTTCATTTCCCTCCCAAGGGGGCTAACGTTCTAACTCAACAAATCTAAGTATGAAGCTGTATCCTCATTTTCCTATGGTGAATAGTCTGTGAACTGTAACCAAGGGGAAGCAGAAGAAAAACCAATCAAAGTCAACATTATAAAATGCGTTGTTAGTAGCATCCCAAGTATGTGAGGGTTGCAGACCACAGTAGCTGATACCATCGGAGGGCATCATTAAAGTGAAGATCTATAAAATGTTATGCTTTTTAAAAATTATTTGATTAGAAACAATATATTTTAGCAGACATGTATGATCTATATATATAAAGGAAGAGTCGTCATGGAACGACCGTCCCAAACAGAGAAACCTTACAACGCAGAAACACCAAACTTGCCAACAGAAATAGGCCTCAAGCAAGGTACGTTTGTAGCAAAGAAACTTCCCCCCCAAAACCTAAAAGGCCCCCAAAACAACGAGTAAAAAAACCTACATTTCCCAGCATCCTCCGGGGCTGCCAACGACTCTCCCAGCCTCTACATTCTGACAACATGATTGGCTGCCAATAAGGGTGGATTTGCATAACTCCTGTACTGGCCAGCCAACATGAACATTCCGACCCATAATAAACTGTCAGAGGAGGATAAGGCTAAGGGCTGAGGCACAAACACAAACACCCAATTCACTTCCCACAGAAAATTTACACCCCTACAAATCACAGACCACGCCCAAAATTGACAGTAAGGCTTCATTAACTTAATTTCCCTGACTAGGCCTCACTTAATGGAATGCTGATTACGCTTTGAATTGACAGAAAGGCTTCATTAACTTGATTCTCCCAACTACGCCTCAGCTCCTTTGACATTGTGTATGGCCTGAATTGACAGTAAGGCTTCATTAACTTGCTGTTCCTGACTAGGCCTCAGCTCATGGGACATTGTGTATGGCCTGAATTTACAGTAACCTACCTTGGCACACAGAGCCCCTATGACCCACGCTACATTCTACTACAGTTTGGAGGAGGGTGGACCATGGATTATGGGACTTGAAGTACCTCCATGGATAATGGGATTTGTAGTACTTCAAAACCCATCATTCCCAACAGACCACTGTGGCCCAGAACCAAGACCAATAAAGACCAAACTTGGCATACAATGCCCCCCATGACCCACACTCCATCCGACTGCAGTTCAGAGGAGGACACACCATGGATAATGGGATTTCAAGTACCTCCACTCACTTCGAAAGTACCCCACCCACACACGCATCAACCTCTACAACAACACAGCAGACGAAAAGACAAAAAACATTGTATATCCACAAGCTATGCAGAACGCCAGCAACACCACACACCAACAACTCCCCAGGATTTCAACATCCCACCCACCAGAACAACCCACAACAACACAGCCATGGCCCCAACAACACCATAACTAACAACAATTCCAACCCTTACATACTCAGACTTTCTCGCATCTCCTAAATAGGGCACAGCAACGCATGCCGGGTACAGCTAGTTTCTCATAAAAAATATCCCAGTAGTTGGATGCAAGATATAGAATATCCCAGTAATTAGATATAAGCCCAGATTTCATATACTGTTTTAATGTACTTACAAGGCTAAATCAACGCTAATTTACTTCTTGTACTTTCTAATGCACATGTACTTCATTAATATCATAACTAGCTGACCCGGCCACGCGTTGCTGTGGCGTTGTAGAAAAGCACAATCAACTGACTTGCAACCCCTAAAAGCCATCCAATTCAGCTGTGTTCCTAAGTATGAGTCATTTCTAACTTGGGGAGTGCCTGTGTTTGTGTGTAGATATAATAAATAAATAAATATATAGATATGATAAATAAATATATAGATTTGGAAGGGACCCCCAAATGCCATCCAGTCCAGCCCTGCTCCTCCCCTCCCTTCCTTCCTGCTAGCTTTCCTTTTTCCTTCTTCTCCTCCCCTCCTTCCTTCCTTCCTACCTTCCATCCATCCTCCCTTCCTTCCTTCCCTCTTTCTATATTTCCCTTCCTTTCTCCTCTGCTCCCTCCCTTCCTGCTAGCCTTCCTTTCTCCTCCTCTCCATCCTTCAATCCATACATCCTACCTTCCCTCTTCCCTCCTTCTATCCTGCCGTTCCTTTCTCATCTTCTCCGTCCCCACTCTTCCTGCTTTCCTTTATCCTCCCCTCCTTCCTCCCCTCTATCCTTCCTTTTTCCTTCGTTTCTCCTCCCCTCCATCCTTCCTTCCATGCATCCAACCTTCCTTCTATCCTTCCCTTCCTGTCTCCTCCTTTTCCTCCCTCCCTCCCTCCCTGTTATCCTTCCTTTTTCCTTCCTTCTTGGAGTCACCCCACGGAGATCCCTCCCCTTTCTGCCAGGTCTGTTTTTGAGGCCGGCGGAGGCGAGAGGGAGGCGGGACGTCCTCCTCCTGCTATTCATCCTTTCTCCTCCCATCTATCCATCCATCTCAAACAGCGACCTGGTCCAGCCATTCCCCCCCCCCCACACACACACAGGCCTGGGGGGGGGGGGCAGGAAGAAGCTTTAGGGCACCTGATCTGTTGGGAGGGGTGAGTAGAGGAGCTTTTTCCTCATGCCGCCCCTCAGCGAGAAGCACTGCACACGCCCGATCTGTAGGGGGCGGGATCTGTTCCAACCGCCTTTGCCGTGCACGGTTTTTCTTGGCCTGCCCCAGTGGTTTCTGGGACTTGTAGTCCCAAATGTTTTTACGGTTTTTTGGCTGTCTTTAATTGGGGGGTTGCAAACATACCTCATTGGGTTATATGCCAGTGTGGCCTGGTTTTGTGTGTGTTCGTTGTGTAGTTTTGCTGTCTATAAGCTTATAAACAAAGATTGAAGATTTTTATATATAGAGATAACTTCACTTTTGTACGACAAGTCCGGCCAAACATAGATTTAAGCATAGCATGGTAAAATTTATAAAAACAACATTATAAAGCAACATAAAACACCATAAGACAACACCATCAGTCAACCCACAAACTGACATAGTAATTGAATACTAGACTTAGGCGGGCAGGGGCTTGTGCAATAAAGTTTTAGTTGCAAGGACAGTGCAGATGGAAAAAGTGCAAGAGCCCAGATGATAGGTTGGACTAAAATGGCAATGTCAATTAGAACACTATATCTATAGGGCAAGGATCAAGTGCCAGGGACCAAAAATAAGGTTATGGTGGAAGGGGACACAAAATTACTTAGTGAACTATTTAATCAAAGGCACTGTGGAACATCCACATTTTAGATCTTTACAAAACGTGAGCAGGGTGGGAAGTCTAATCTTCCTGGGGAGAGAATCCCAGAGCTGGGGGACCCCCACCGAGAAGGCCCTCTCCCTTATCCCCACCAACCACACTTGTGATAGAGGTGTGAGCGTGAGAAGGGCCTCCCCGAAGATCTTAGACCCCTTGCTGGTTCATAGGGGAAGATGCGATTGCAAAAATAGGCAGGTCCCAAACCATTTAGGGCTTTGTAGGTGATAACATGCACATTGAATTGAGACTGGAAACCTATTGACAGCCAGTGGAGATATTTAAACAGGGGGGGTTGACCGCTCCCTGTAATTCACTCACGACACTCACGACACTCACACCACTGACCTTTGTACCAACTACAATTTCTGTGCTGTCTTCAAAGGCAGCCCACATAGAGCACATTACAGTAGTCCAATCTGGAGGTATTTATTTATTTATTCACAATATTTCTACCCCGCCCTTCTCACCCCCGGGGGAGGGGGGGAGACTCAGAGCGGCTTACAAGGCAGCAATTCGAGGTAACTAAGGCATGGACCACCATGGCCAAGTCAGACTTCATGAGGTATGGTTGTAGCTGGCACACAAGCTTTAATTGTGCAAAAGCCCTCCTGGCCTCCGCTGACACCTGAGCATCAAGCACCAGTGCTGAGTCCAGGAGGGCCCCCAGACTGCGGACCTGTGTCCTCAGGGAGAGTGTATTATTATCCACTTGCATTAATATTTTGAACACATGATTTTATCTGCACACACTACAGGTAGATTTGTATTGATTTCATTGAGGTTTTCCATGTGATCTGTTGATCGTAATAAAATAATAATTTGTGTTTTGTATAGTCACTGATTTTTTCAAATTTTCTAGTATTTTAACTACAACATTATGAGCAGGTGATCTGTGTGAATAGCAATAGAGATGCAAAACTTTTTAGTATGGTGATGAAGTGACAAGTTCAGTTCATATATAACGCATGCTCATTCATGGCGAAAAAGGTCTGTCCACAAACACTTCATTTCATGCAACTGATGATATAGACCAGGACTGCCCAGGAAGTCGATCGCGATCGACCAGTCGATCCCGGGACCGAAGGAGGTCGATCCCAGCCGGATGGGGCACTTCTCAGAGGGGGCGGAGTCAGGCCACGCCAAGCCCTGCCCCTCCCCGGCTTTGGCACTCCCATCAGCTTCTCCAGGTTTGAGGAGGGCAGGGCCAAAGCCAGCCTTGTGCTAGCTATGCCACCACTGGCTTGCCATTGCCATCCTCAAGCCTGGAAAAGCTGCTGAAGCTGCTGGGAGCTCAAGGCCAGAGGGGAGGGGGGCCTGGCTTGCCCCTCTGGCCAAGCCTCCCTGGCTCCACCCCCCTCCCCCCCACCCTGCCCCCTCCCCCTCTCCAGCCTTGAGGAGGTAGATAGATCTTTCTGACTTGGTTTTAATATAAGTAGCTCGCGTGCTGAAAAAGTGTGGGCACCCCTGATATAGACTTAAGTCCAGCCGGCTCGAGGTGGCTTACATCAAGCACCACAATAAAACAATAAATCTATAACAACAATAAAACCACAAGAATAAAACAATTCCTAAGAGATAAGACAATTCCTAAGAGATAGCACATTATAGCTCAAAAGCCTGCCGGAATAGGACCGACTTGCAGGCCTTCCGAAAGGCCAGCAGATTATGCAAGGCCCAAACCTCTGAGGGTAGTGCGTTCCAGAGACCTGGGGCGATGATGGAGAACACCCTTCTCCGTGTTGAAGTTAGGTGGTATTGTTTGACATTGGGCACGGCTAGAAAATTCTACTCTTCAGATCTAAGTGTTCTCATGGCACAGTATGGGGTTAAGAGGCGGTCCCTCAGGTACACTGGCCCCAGACCAGTGTACCTGAAAACATGCAATGTTTTGTACTTTTCATTTTATATTTTGTGTGTGTGTTTATATAGATACACACACACACACACACACACACACACACTCAAAAATGAATTATATAAAATAAAATCAGAGTAGGATAAAAATAAAATGTGATTTGAACACTTACTGGTATGTGGTAGGGCTAACATTGACACGACGAGGATGGCTTCCCGACTCAAATTTGCTTGCTAGGGTAACGTTGTTACCGAAGAGACAATACCTTGGCATTCTTACGCCGACAACTCCAGCAAGAACAGAACCTGAGTGAATTCCTATTCTCATCTGTTAAGGGACAGAGGAAAAACAAAATCCATTAATCAATACCATCTATAATTTTTGGAAACAAATCCCAGCAGATATCAAGGACTCACTGTAAACTATTAAAATTATTAATTTGAAAACTGTAATAGATAATGTGACCAGCAAGAAAATACCTAGCAAAACAGCTCTTTAGCTGACATTGAAAGCAATGCAGTTGTTGACAATTGTTCACTGAGAGCTTTCAGCCCTTCCATCTGCTCCAAGCTGCAGTTTGCCTTTTTAAAAAGCTGTCAAAGGTACAAAATCTATTTAGGGAATAGATTCATTGCCTAGGACAACATCTTTAAAGTTTTGGGTAAAACACAGAAAAGATTCAAGGTCTCAATGATACTGAAGCCATTTGGTGCTGCTGCTTTCTACATGCAATTCAGAATGTGGTTCTGTTCTCAGGATGACAAAGATGCGTGCACAGGGTTTTTTTTTTCCTGAACACTCAGCGTATGCTATATACTAGGGTTGGTTGATCCATAAAAAAATTGTTTCTAAACTACAAAGGGGGGGGGGTTTTTTTGTTTAGTAATAGAAATACTTACAAAAAATTCCCATAAATTTCTTAATTGTAACGTAATTAATAACGAAATTTGTTATTATTCTTAATTGGGCAAAGCAGGGAAACAGGACTGACTGACACTGTTAAAAGCACAGGCAAATCAAGGGGGAAATACACAGATGCACCCCTGCCAGAGGAGAGGAGGAAGAGGGTTAACTCTTAACCCCCTCCTCTTCTCCTGTGGCAGCGATGCGTGTGTATGCATGCTGTCACAACCTGACACTGGTTTTAGAGATTATTAATTAAAAATAATACTCCCGGTAGTACTGCCACCAACCTAACATTCAAATTAGGATTTTAGTTTGTCAATTCAAATGTTTACTTGGTAGTGCTATTAACCGAGCCGCCCTAAACAACCACACTGTGAGGAACTAAAAGATAGAGAGATTGAGACTTCTTGAAGTTAACGAATAAAAAGAATTTATTAATTAACAAACGGCTAGCAATGAGGCACTGATCGTAATGGTTCTACAGAGAGGCAATATGCTGGTGTGTGCATTTACAGGTAATGATATGCTGGAGCGTGCGGTTACAGATAATAATTCACTAAGCGTGTGGTTACAGAAAATAATAGTTCACTAAGCTTAGATCTTATCAATACTCTAGTCAGTACTGAGTCTTGACTAAAATATAAACCTGTCACCCTATTGTCTGAAAATAGCAGTGAACAACTGGTTCCTACTAGGGGCTTCTATCCACTAGAAAATCCCCCTGAGTCTTGCCTGACTGAGTTAGCTACCTTGCTAACTCCCAGCCTCTAAAACCCACCTTTCCCTCTATACACTGAGGAGACAAGGTGATTAGTCTGACTCTACAAAGTCATCCCTAATGGCTCTAACCTAACTATCAGTGTCACCCCAAACACCCTGTATGTGCCACTATAGTAACAGACTGGTCAGAATCTATGGCTGAGGCTTGGAGGATATTGTCACTCCACCCTCAAACCACGACAGCTAGAGCTGAGATGTCTCTCAATCAAAGCTCTGCCCAAGACTGAGAATCTTTCTGACAAGATCCCTCCTTTAGTCAGCTCTGCTCCTCTGCTCTGGCACTCAGCCAATCACAGGGCACTCCTATCTCTGAGCAGGATTGACTCTAAGGCCACGCCCCCTCTCTGGCTATGACCTCCCCCTGATGGCAGTTAGCTGCAAATCCCTTACCAAAATGGATGCCAGCTATCTTCCAACAGAAATCCAAAACTTCCAAGCAGGCTTTCCACCCACTTAGGACAGGTGAGTCCTTACACATGCATACACACAGCCCCTGCCAGAGGAGAGGAGGAGGGGGGTTAACCCGCATTTTCCTCTCCCCTGGCAGTGATGCGCGTTTTTCCCATCCAGGGAGGCAGGAGTGGAGGAGCACCCCCCCTCCTGCTTCACTGGATGGGAAAAACATGCTTCCCCCCCCCTCCTGGGGCTGAGAAGCACCACGCATTATCGCGTTGCCTGTCAGCAGGGAGGGGGGAGGAGGAAAGGAGGGAGTGCAAACCACTCCCTCCTTCCCTCCCCCCCTTGGGGCTGATTGGCTAAAAGGGAAGCAGGTGGTTTCATTAGCCAATGAGAACATGCGTCTACTAAGGGCAAAGAAGGCATACGATGTAATTACGTAAATTACTTGACAAATAAAAAAATGGAGGCCCCCAGGTTCGGTAAGGAAATTATACTTCCGGGTTGAAGCACGTGGTTCAAAAAACAATTAAATTAACTTTTTATACGAATTTAAAATGATTTCAAATAATTTTAAACCAGACATATCCAAGCCTACTATATACATGCTAAGAATTACGTATGTTTATCATAAAGTAAACAGACAGAATGAAATCCTTCCTGAAAAGCAATTCTGCAAAGTCCAGACTATTGAATCGGTCCAGGAGGAAAGCATACCTGCTTCTACAAGGGATGTGGCATTATTCCAGATGGCTTCAGAAAGAGAGCCAACCCAGGAGGCTGCCAGAGAATGGAAATTCTGACCGTTGCTCTTAGTGACAGAAACAGTCTAAGTGAGAAAGATGTGTCCCATCCCCAAAGACCATTTCTTAGGCAAGCACATCCAAACAATAATTCCTTTTTATGCTGAGAAGGTTTCAGATGGTGTTCCAGTCCCCCCCAATCCAATGTGATAGGCTTTCATGCCTGACAATTACAAAAATATATGTTGGCTGCAAGGTTGGCAAGAGCCTTGTTTCAAAATGTAGCTAGAAGAATCATAGTGAGATGAATGGGTTTCTCTTCACACAAGATTGAAATGTAAGCCTTTATCACACGTCATGCAAACAGCATATGGGTCTCTCTCTCGGCATTACTTCGCGAACGAAGATTCTTAGGAAGGACTCATCCCATGCTTTTTACAAGCGTGTTGATGACTAAAAAGGCCAATCTGAGATAGGCAAGTTCGGTTGCAGAAAGCACAGCAGAAAGTCTCCTTGGGTGATGTTGTTTCCAAAATGAGGTTCTTTCTGCGTTGTCGTTTCTCTTCGAGACCCATTCGGCGTGTCTTCTCGAAAGAGGCCACAGCATTGTGGACAGTGCGTCTCCATGCCTCCCGATGTGAGGCCAGTGTGGACCATTGTTGGTGATCAATCTGGCCGAGCCTGAGATGTTGTTTCAGGGAGTCCTTATATCTCTTTTTGGGGGCGGCTCTCTTGCACTGACCCATGGCGAGTTCCCCATAGAGTAGTATCTTTGGGAGGCGGTAGTCCTCCATCCTAGAGATGTGCCCTGCCCAGCGCAGCTGTGCTCTCAATAGCATGGCCTCAATGCTGGTGATCCCTGCTTGCTTAAGGACAGCAACATTAGTCACATAGTCAGTCCAGTGTATATTTAGGATTGTGCGAAGACAACGCTGATGAAAGTCTTCAAGGAGTCGTAGTTGTTGGCGATAGGTGACCCATGTTTCAGACCCATAGAGGAGAATAGACAGTATGATAGCTCTGTACACACTGATTTTGGTGCTTTGCCTCAGGTGCTTGTTGCTCCAGACTCTTTTGTGAAGCCTTCCGAATGCACTGTATGCCTTTGCTAATCTGTGATCTATCTCTTTATCAATCTTGGTGTCTGAAGAGATGATGCTTCCCAGGTAGGTGAACTACTGAATGGACTTAACCAGAGATGTGCCTATGCTGACGTGGGGATGATGGTGTTCTTCCTGTGGTGCGGGCTGGTAGAGAACTTCCGTTTTATATGCTTATGGGTACAATAGTCCTAATTCACAGATCCATGGTTCCATGAGTGTACTTTCTTTGAAATGCTGCCTCATGATTTGATTAATCGCCTGCCATCCTACTTATTTGGCTGCTATTAAAATATTTTAGGTTTTCTTCCTCTTCCCATGATACTTCTTTGTCCTCAGAATACTTCAGTTGCTACAAACTAAATGTTGAGAAGTTTACACTTAACTAAATCAGCAGAAGAGAGTAGAATAAAGGGCAGGATCTTACCTATCCTAGCAGAATCAGGCAAAAGCAAATTGTTACACCACCCTTCCCAGTTTGCATTTTCTCCTTCATTAACAGCACTGGCCATTTTGACCATACTATGGTATTAATTGGTCATACATGTCCTAGTTATTATCTATAAATGCAGTACCTGGCATGCTTTGGCAGCTTTTCCAAACAGGAAATCTGGCATTTTCTTTTTTATCCTCCTATTCTTTATGTGCCATTTCATATATCTAAATTTTAAATATGAAGTCTATGAATGTTGCTCTAGAACAGTGATTTTTAACCTTTTTTGAGCCGTGACACATTTTTTACATTTACAAAATTCTGGGGCACACCACCAACCAAAATGACACAAAATGACACTCATTTTACTAACGGTCACCCTCCCCCCTCGTGACGCCGCCGCTTCCGCCAAACCCCCCTCCCGCCCCCGGGAGGCTCACGCGCAGGAGGCCCATCACCGTCCTACGAGAGAAGGGCTGCGCTGAGTGGCCGTAGCGCATGCGGGCTTGGCTGAGCAGGACAAATAGGAATTGAGCACACAGGGTGGCTCCGAGCCTCAGAACAAACTGCGGCGGAGGCTTGCAGCCATCGCCACCCCCAACTCTCCTTCCTGAAGGGGTTTAGCCTCCCCAGGAGTGCCTCCCCCGCATGTCCCTTCGGCTTCCCTGCTGTTTTCTTGGGGCCAGATTGGGAAGGAACCAAGCTGGGCTGTGGAGCTGCGCATCCCGGCCTCTGCTCTGCTCTGCAGCGAACCCGGAGCCCAGCCAGTAGAGGCCAGGAGATGAGGGGTTGCTCCCCTTCCCTGGCGTGGAGGGGCTAGAGGGCAGAAAGCCTCACCTTGAGCCTCCGCGAATGGGGTCGGACAGGGGCAGCTCCCGCGGACTTCTCCTCCCTCTCCTCCTCTTTGCTGCCAAAGGGAAGGAGGGCAGAAGAGTGCCGAGGAGCCAGGAAGCAGGAGGAGCCACAGGTCGGTCAGGTAGCCCTTGGTGCGCAGAGGGAGAGAAGGAAGGAAGGGAAGGAAAGAGAGAGAGGGAGGAAAGTTCTGGGCGCCGAGGGCTCTCCTGACTGCTGTCAGGCTGGCTGGCATTGCTGCTTCAGCCAGGAAAGCCTCATTTCCACTACCTGAAGTTTCCTGCTAGGCTCTCTCTCTCTCTCTCTCTCTCTCTCTCCACTGTAATTTCCTCATGGCACACCTGACTGATCTCCCACAGCACACTGATGATCACTCATGGCACACTGGTTGAAAATCACTGCTCTAGAAGTCAAAATGACCACATTGAAGTTGTTGATTTCTGCATACATAAAAAGGATGTGATTCACTGGGAAAAATGATAATGCTCCACAAAGTAGAAAGCAGCAAGACAGGAAAACTGCACTATATATAGATTGATTAATCAGGGAAGCCACCGCCCTCTATTAACAAAACTTCCGGATTCTTAATTGTAGGGTTTCTTGGAGGAATCCCATTCATGTAGTCACCTAAGCTGAAACTATGAATGGCAAAAATATTTGAAAATATATATTTTAAAATAGTCGAAATTGTGATTTTTGAGTTTTGAAAATCTAGAATGCAAATTTCTAGACTGATGAGAATTTTCACAGTTAAATCATTCTTCTGCACAGAATGAACGGTGGTTGTTTTGTGCAAAAACAGTCCCCCTTTTTCACAAAAAATGTATTTTTATTTAGATAATTTTTTCTACTGCTCGTCCACCATAAAGGTATGCATATAAATAACACTGTAAATGGGAATGTGTTTATTGCAAAATTCCGATGAATTGCATAGGAAGCAGCATTTTCTTCACAGGCAATATTTCTTCAATGAAATATTTTTCATGCAAAAAGTAGTTGTGTTCAGAAAATACTCTTTTCTGTGCAAAAATTTGCAAATTTGTACAGAATACGTTCTGAAATTCAAATAGCCTTTGAAAATTGCATTTTTTTCAAAAACTTTCTCACAGCAGGAACACAGTAGCTGAATTTTTTCATTGCAATGTTTAAGAAGAAACTTCATAATTACATTACCAGAAGAAGCTGACTTGCTGACAAATAACAATTACAACCAGTCTATTAACAGGACAGGTTGTAAATGCTTTAAATAAATCAGAGCTTGAAAAAGTGACTTTGGAGGGGGCTACAATTCACTAAATCCTACAGCTACAAAAGTCACTTTTCCCAAAAGTCTGAAATAAGTGAAATAAGTGAAATGCAATAAATCTTGCCCATTTCTACCTAATACAGAATAGGGGTGGAATTTCTCCAATTTAAATACTTTGAAACCCATTAATATTTCGTATTTGAAATTATTTTGACCTTATATCGACCCTCGGCATCCAACCCGGAAGTGAAGATTCAAAACCGAACCTAGGGATCACCATTTTTTGTAAAGGTCATGTTATTAGGTTGTTTTCCCCCCTCCTCAGTTCTCAACTTGCGAGAGGAGACTGGAGGGCACCAGCATCCTCCTTTCTCCTCTCGCCAGCTGAGAGCTGAGGCGGGTTTCCTCCATTTCCCCAGGCTCTGGAAGCAGCGTGTTCTCAGCAGCTTTCCTCCGTTTCCCCAGGCTCTCACTCACAAAAGATGCTTTTGAGCTTGGGGGGCAGAGAGGGAAGAAGGGAGTGCTTGCTCTCCATGCTTCTTCCTCCCTTGCCCCTCCCCTACCTGAGAGGCATCATGCATTAAATATAATGTGCGATGCTTCTGAGCAGCTCGGGGGAGGGAAGAAGAGCAAGCCTTCCATTCTAGCCCTGCCCCCAGCTGCCTTCCCAGCTGAGGGGGGGCAGGGAGGCATCTCGGATTAAATTTAATCCGAGATGCTTCTGACCTGGGGTGAAGAGAGGGAAGAATGGAGAGCAAGCCCTCCATTCTAGACTCCCAGCTGGCGTAACGAATAAAAACAAAAATTCATTAGTAATTACGTTTCAGACTCCCAGCTGGCGCAAATGTATTTAAAATTTTTTCAGAATAATTTCTATAATGACCCAGCAAGGGAAATCTCCCCCCACGAGTTTAGAATCAAATGTTTTATGGATCAACCACCCCTAATACAGAAGAAACAAATAGATCAGTCTTAGAAACAAGCCTGACTCACAAATATTTGCAAGAGTATGATTAGGTGTATTTTTCAAATTCAGGACTAAATTTATTTATTTATTTATTATTCAAATTTACTAAACCGCCCCTCCCCAAGGCTCGGGGCAGTTTCCAACATAGTAAAATTACACAAACAGCCTAAAAAATCATAAAAACATTCCTAAAAACAATAAAAATATGTCATAAAACATCACAATAGATCAGTTAAAGCCAATCTTCAGTACAGAGGTGGCATAATTAGGTGGCGAGGCTTGATATTCAAGTGCCAGTCATTCGCCAAATGCCTGCCGAAACAGCCATGTCTTGCAAGCCCTCCGAAAGGCCATCAGGTCATGCAGGGCCCACGTCTCGGCTGGCAGAGAGTTCCACAAGGTCGGTGCAGCCACTGAGAACGCTCTCTGTCAGGTGCTGGCCAACCTGTAGGACTTCACACCTGGGACTTCGAGAAGGTTATAACCCTCTGAGCGCAATGATCTTCTGGGCATATATGGGGTAAGCCGCTCCCTCAAGTACACTGGCCCCAAACCATGTAAGGCCTTGAAAGTCAAGACTAACACTTTGAAGGAAATCCGGAATTCAATAGGTAACCAGTGCAGTTCGCGCAGCAGAGGTGTTATGTGAGCTGATCTAGGAGCTCCTAGCAGGAGGCGGGCTGCAGCGTTCTGCACCAGTTTAAGCTTCCGGATCGCCGACAAAGGAAGGCCAATGTAGAGCGCGTTACAGTAATTGAGACTCGAGATGACCGTGGCTTGGATCACCGTGGCTAGGCCATGGCTGTGTTATGAATGACGGTACAGTTTTCTTCCCTGGACAATGTTAGATGGCAATACAATGATCAGTGCTCTAATTGTCCTCCTTTAGACCACAAATTTAAGATTTCTTCAGGGGAATATTGCTTCAGATGGGGCATTTGGAACTATTTAGTGAATCGCCAAGCAGCTTCCTTAAACAAGACATTTCTCATCTAATTAATATTAACAGAATCCACACTCAGCCCTGGAGCAACATGCCTCAAACCAAATAAGTAACTAAACCAATTAGGTTAAATTTGGCAAGCAAATCTAATCTAGACTGTACAAAAGGTCTGTTCAGTTTCCAGTGTGATACCAGCTCTCAGCAATAAACCTTTATTATTAGTCTGCAAGTGAAAGCAGAATACACAAGATTTGCTTTTTCTTCCTCTCCCTGTTTCCAAATAGGCAGAGAAAGCTTTCTGGACTTCTTCCAGATGTAGGTTTATTGTAGAATCACCATGGTACATTCACTCACATTGAAGATACAGGAACACACAATGTTATCATTCATTTGTAACCTTGTTTTTGCTGGTGCTGTTTCAATCATTTTAATTACTTTGGGGGGGGGGGGCGACACATTATTTGGTAGGAGTACAGAGATGAAGACAGGTTGTAAAATTATTTTCCTGGGATCAATAATAATTTTGACAGGGTTTACTGTTACTCTCATCAATTTTAAGGTATTGTTAAGAAATATGCTGGGAACACGAGAGATTGATTCTTTAGTGGCTGGATTATCATCTGAACATTCCTCCTTGAAATAGTTATTTGGCTTCTTTCTAGTTTCTTTTTTCATTGCCAAGCCAAAACAATATTTTGCTTTATAATTCTGGAAGTTTCTGGACCATCTGCCCTAACCCACATAGCCAACAGTGATAAATTATGGAAACTGCTGTCCAAAAATATCTCAAACTATCACTTCTACCAGCTCACTGTACCATTCAGAATTAAATCTCTCCACTTTAATATTTATTTTTATATGCTCCTTTCTCTTTTGTGTATTATTTTTATTTATTTAAAGTTGTCATGGTCATTAGGTGCTTTTGAATAATTTTTGACTTTTGAGGATCCTAAGGGGAACCTGGGATCCAGTGTGGTGTAGTGGTTTTCCCTCCCCACAGGGTTTTCCCTCATTGGCTGGAGGCAAGTATCACCGCAGGCAAGCTGCTGCTTGCCTCCAAATGCCGAGTCATTTCCGATTCACTTCCTGAGTTGGAACAAAGATGGCGACAGTGGCTTCGAAATGGCAAGGATACTTCCCGTTTCCCTAATCGCTTCAAAATCGCTTCAAAAAGGAATTTGATCCAAATTGTTGCACCTCAGATCGCGGACAGCCCCGCCCCCCCCAGATCACACGCAACAGGCAGATGCAATAAATGTTCTTTTATTTAGAATAAGGAATAGTCCAAAGATTGAAAGATATAAGTAAAATAAAGCAAATCCAACGATAATCCGGTAGAGTCCTCGAACTGGATTAAATCCCATATAAAACAAACATCCGTAGGCAAGGCAAACCGCTCCTGTGGTCAACGTGAACTTTGAGTCCGCAAGGCCAAACCGCTCCTGAGGTCAACATGAAACTTAGAGTCTTGAGCATGACTCCATTCAAGGTAAACGTAGCTTCAGGTCTGGCGAAAACCCTCCCAAACCAGTCTAATAAAGAAATCTATTTTCTATGTGACCAACGCACCCCCTTTCTCAAACTCCAATCTCTCCGGGAGGATCTGATGTTCGCTCTCCTGTCGAATTCCTCCTCATTAGTGGCCCCAGGTGCCGCGCTATCATGCTGTTGCAACCTAGACCTGGATGATCCCTCAGTAAACCACCACAAAGCAGCCGTGATTAAATGCTTTATTTAGAATAAGAAGAAAAAAGGGAAGAGGTAAAAATATAGTCCATTGATGCACCCAGCATCCAAGTATTGCAAGGCAATAGTTCTAGCAAAGTTCAAAGATCCAATAAATGAAGAAATAGTCTTGAAACCCCAATGGGCTAAAATCCGGGATAAGTCCTTGGCAACAATGGCTTGGCTGAATACTTGAGTACGGTGACTTGAAGGCTCTACGTCCTGGTCCTGGACTTAAGTTCCGTGGAGCTTGGCAACGAAAGCTGAACGTTGGCACGAGATTCCGAGTGCCAACGGGAACCAACTTAAATAGGTCCCCCATTGTTTTGATCTCTGAGGCGCTGACTGTGTCGTAACTCTTTCCCATTGACAGTTTGTGGGCCTGCCTTTCCCAGGCCCCTCGGGGAAGGCAAATATGTCAGCCCATTACCGACTGCAGCTGGAGAAACAGGGGGAAGCGAGGCTTTGCCTTCCCTGTGCTTCTTATCAGTTTGGGAAGAAAGCAGGCTGCGCCTGGCCTTGACTGCGGGCTGACTCGGAGGCCTTTGCAAAGGTTCTTTCTCAGCCCTGGCTGGTAACTTGGATTTAACTTGGCTTCTCCTGGCTTAGCTATGGAGTCAGGCTGGGGCATGACACCTGCTGGGAAACTGGATCCTCCCTATCCTCAGAATGCTCGCCTGGCAAGGGAGTGGAGAAGCTCTCGTGAGAATCAAGGTCGCTGGGCCTCTCACTGTCGAACTCAGAACTAACTTCCATGGAGTCATCAATCTCCCCCTCTACAGGCCCATACCCATGTAACCATCCATCATCCCAGGCTAAATCTTCCTCTGCAGTCTCATACCCATCTGGCAACCCATCTGGCCACCCATCATCCCCGTTCTGAACCTGGGCAGCTGGAACCCCTGGTGTCTGTCTATGGCCACTAGGCTGGAACACCACACATATTTAATCTGAATTATGAAGATTCTGACTGGGCCCAACCATGCCTATTATTTGCTTTGGATTGTTGAAGCCTTTGGGGTTTTTTAAGGGTTTTATTTGCTTTTTTTTTTTTAACAGTTCAGGGTTTCTGGAGAACTATTCTCCAGCACCATATTTCAAATGAGTTGATTTTCTTCCTGTACACTCTTCACTGTCCAGTTTTCACAACCAAGCATAGTAATTGCTTCTATGAAATTCTAAATTTAGGACCTCCACAATAAAAAAACCAACATTAGTTATTCCTTTGTGGTTGTTCTCAAACATATTGCCTTCCTACTGAGTTGAGGGTGGAGAAATTACCCGACGAAAATCCCCAGTGCAAACCTCCATCTGTATCATTATCCCCAAAAAGCCTTGCATATTTCATTAAAGCACCTGCACAGGAAATGAAAACAGCTGTGTCTGCACGTAAGTTGAATTCCACCATTACTAACGGATTCCTTAACAGCCAGTATAACTAATCAATTTGTTTTCACACTAGATACGATCCAGTTAATTGCTGAAAATTCAAAGCTCATGAGAGCTTGTAGTCCGGATCCCTGCTAGGGAAAAACAGCCTCTTGCTGTCCTCTCCTGACGCAAACATAATTTCCCTTCCTGCAGAGATATACAAAGAGAGGAAAAAGCAGGCTCTCTACAGAATAAGGGGGAAAGGATGTAATAACTTTGACATTTCTGATGTATTGAGTAGCTAATTTTTGTGGGCACTATTTCTGATCTAAGCGCCATGACAGTGATTTTTTTCACAGTGGTCTAGAGCAGTGTTTTTCAACCTTTTTTGAGCCGTGGCACACTTTTTACATTTACAAAATCCTGGGGCACACCACCAACCAAAATGACACAAAATGACCCTCTATCACAGTAATACATATAGTTCATATGTTTTTAAATGTATTTATACACTCAGTGTGAAACCTGGACCTGTTTTGAAGAACACAACATAGATATCCTGGTAGGTAGAAAGACATACACGAAGGTCTTGCTCAATTTATAGTTAACACACAATCAAAGAGCATCCTGAACTCTTGCAACAATGGAATTGAACCAAACTTGGTTCAATTGAACTCTCATTACCAACAGAAAGTACTGAAAGGGTTTTCTTGGGAATTGACCTTGCGTTTAAAAGTTGTAGTTCACCTACACCCAGACAGCACTGTGGACTCAAACAATGTTATGTTATGTTGTTGTTTGTTTTCTATCCAGAATCACAATGTTGGAAGGAGGCTCACCACTTTAAGGTCCCTAAAACAGGCATGGGAAAACTTTGGCCCTCTGGGTGCTTTGGACTTCAACTCCCACCATTCCTAACAGCCTGAGGCCCTTTCCTGCTTAAATGGCTGAGGGGAAAAAAGGAAAAGGGCCTGAGGCTGCTAGGAATGGTGGGAGTTGGAGTCCAAAACACCTGGAAGGTCCACGTTTGCCCATGCCAGCTTTCGACAGAGACCTCTTTCTCCCCCTTCGCGACCTTTCTCCCCCTCCTGCCGAACACTTATTTTTTCTTCTCCACTCGGGCTCCCTTCTTCCCAGCCTCGCTCTGCTCGAGTTGCCACACTTTGCTCACGCTGCCGCTTCTGCCGCCATTTTGATCTGAGGGGGCAGCGTGAGCGTGTTCAGTAGGGGAGGGAGGAAGACGTGACCCATGCAGGCGCTACTACGCAGACGTCACCCCACATCTTCCTCCCTCCCCCTCCCCTCCTGAACACGCTCACGGCAGCGTGAGCAAAGCAAGGCAAAGCGAGCAGAGCGAGGCTGGGAAGAAGGGAGCCCGAGTGGAAAGCAAAAAGTTTTCAACAGGAGGGGGAAGAAAGTGTATTGGAGGTTCCAATTTCCCACGGCACACCTGATGATTGCTCATGGCACACTAGTGTGCCACGGCACATTGGTTGGGAAACACTGGTCTAGAGACCATAATGTCTTCTCTGGTGGTCCTGAAAATCACAATGAACATTAAGAGAGAAAGGGATGAAGAACTGAATGGGATTATTATTATTATTATTGCAATTTTTCACCAGCTACTGCTATGGCTGGCTGGCTACCTGTGAGTTAATGCTTAAGCATACCTTCCAACATTTCATGGACCAAAGGCAGGACATATTGGGATAAGCAATATCAGAGTGGCAACTTTTATGAATGAGCTAAGAGAAAAAGCAAAGAGAAGCTGAAGCAGCCTATTTTGCCTTGGTCTACTGGGAAGAGCTAGATTCTCCTCTTCCTCTTGCTGAGTTAAAGCAAATACAAACTATGTCTGCAGTTTGGACTCAATTTGCATCAACTAAAGTAAATTGAAGACAAAAGGGGAAAGTGGGAGGAAGAGAGCAAAACAGGGAGATTTTGAAAGCAGCTATAAAAATGACTCAACAGAGGATGATTCAGTAGTGTCCCTGCCAAACTAGGACGGTTGGGGGGTAAGGAGCTTGAGTCAAATGAGTCTGAGATGAGTACTGTTCTTGGAAGACAACCATAGATATGTTAACTCCCTTCTTTAAGAAACACGTCCCATTTTAACAAATATTGGCACTGGAAATGACATTTCTGGGAGGGGTGAGAGGGCTGCCTAGGACATTTACAAATGATAATTTACAGAAATATAATTTTTTGTACTCATGTGGGGTCAGCAGAAGGAATAATGACAGCTAGACAGCTAGTGTAGAAGCCACGATACATCCGTTTTGGGAAAATAAACAGACTGATCAACAATGTTGTCACACAAGGTGTATTCTACAGACTAAAACTGCAGGATATGTTTCTTTTTATTTGAAATAGGACTAGGAAAATGAACAAATAATAATAATAAATAAATGTCATTTGTACCCCGCCTCCATCTCCCCAACGGGGACTCGGGGCAGCTCACATGAGGTCAAGCCCAAACAACAAATTACAATAAAATAAAATCAAAAACATCAGCAATAACACAATAAAATACATACATATAAATAAAGAAAACCAACACCCCCAAACACGACTAGATATCAAAATCACGAGGACAGGGCGGGCTGCAGGTGTTGTAAGTCAGCCTTCGGCGTTGCCTGATAGCAGTGTTGTAGTAGAAGCTGAGTTATCTCCAGCTGGGAGCAGCGTGCAGTTGGGAGGGGCTGATGAGACTTCAGACCCTGGAGTCAACAGAAAGAGAACTGCAAGCAATTCTAGCACTGATGAGTTAGATCAGAGGAAATTCGGCAGCTACTTACTACTCCTACAGATTCAGTCATTTGAGGGTTTTCCTGGAGATGGGGAACTGGAGTCAAAAGAGAGTGATACTGAGCTAGATTGGACTCTGGTAAAAGAAGTTCAGGATGTATGTAATGCTGACTTCAGTAGTGACACGTTTATGGGGTTTGACAGTGACAAAGATTGGCCCTCTGAAACTTCTGAGAATGACTGGGAACACTAAGTTTTGAGAAATGCTGGGAGACCTGGAGAGATGCTGAAAAGGTGTCAGCTGCTGAGAGGAATGCAGCTGCTTTGCCTGCGCTGGAAGGGTGTGACTCAGATAAGTCTGATCTTTAGAGTATAAATTATGAGCTTGGGAAAGGAATCTTTGCGGCAGGCAAGGAGTTGTGTCTGGTGTCCTGTTACCTTGGCATGCTGTTTATCTTGGCATCCTGTTATCTGGTATCGTGTTCCTGACTACTCGTGAGTTAAGGTTTTTTACTCTGCCTCTTTTTGGGGCTGGAATGCTGCTGATGCTGCTCTGGCTGCAGTTGAGAAAGGTGGGGGGTTTTGGGTTTCAATGTTCTGCTTTTTATCCAGTTACAGCCATGTGTTCCTAGTGGCAGGGGTTGACTCCATTGGATCTTCTGTGAGTTCAAGCTGCAAGACTGGTATTGTATTACAATGGAGGGAGGTTGACATTGTGATTTATGGGGATTACAATGTGTGTTATCCCTGTACATTTAGCTCCTGATTGGACCTTGGACTGTCTCCTCGTTTTCCTTCATCATTCTCCTGCCCTTTCACTTCGGACCGGTTATAGATTTCGCTTTTTGGATCATCCCACGAAGGACGTTGTAGAGGACATTCCTGTGTTTGTTTTGGCTTCTCCTGCAGTGCTTTGGGGGGAGGGGGCTTCCCTTGGGTTTTTGTGGGTTTTTGTCAGTTTGGCTAGGTTTTTGTTAGTCCCATTCCCATTCCTTGTAAAATAAACCTTTTTGTTACCCCCCTTTACTTCTGGGCTTGGCTCTATTGGCGTCTAAGTTATAACAGCAGGCACACATATAAAGTGTTAAAAACTCAGGGTGAGATAAGCGGAATAGCATGCTTTATGGTAGGGAGGGGGGAATAGACTCGAAGAATGAGAACATTGAGGAGAGCATGCTAAAAATTAAATAATTACTTCTCTGTCCTGTTGGACAATGATATTTCACTCATATTTGCAGTTATCCAAACACCTTTCATTTTTTCTGTTATGAACAGCACATGTTAATCCAGACATGGTGCCTAAAATGACAGTAAGAAGATCCTATTTCTTATTTTTGTATGAGATATTACTGTGTGACGGCTCTTAAGTCAGCAACCTTGCTATTTATGGCAGCGCTGTGATTTCTAAAATGTCTTTTATGTTTGAACTAGCTGTACCCGGAACGCGTTGCTGTGCCCTTTTTAGGAGATGCAAGAAAGTTCAATCATCCACGGTGTGCCCTCCTCTAAACTGCAGTTGGATGGAGTGTGGGTCATGGGGGCATGGTGTGCCAAGTTGGGTCTTTATTGGTCTTGGTTCTGGGCCACAGTGGTCTGTGGGGAATGATGGGTTTTGAAGTACTACAAATCCCATTTTCCATGGTGGTACTTCAAGTCCCATCATGCATGGTCGGGGCTCTGTGTGCCAAGGTAGGTTACTATAAATTCAGGCCATACACAATGTCCCATGAGCTGAGGCCTAGTTAGGAACAGCAAGTTAATGAAGCCTTACTGTCAATTCAGGCCATACACAATGTCCAATAAGCTGAGGCCTAGTCGGAAGAATCAAGTTAATGAAGTCTTACTGTCAATTCAGAGCGTAAACAGCTTCCCAGTAAGTGAGGGCTACTTAGGGAAATCAAGTTAATGAAGTCTTACTGTCAATTTAGAGCGTAAATAGCTTCCCAGTAAGTGAGGGCTAGTTAGGGAAATCTAATTAATGAAGCCTTTCTGTCAATTTTGGGTGTGGTCTGTGATTTTTTGGGGTGTAAATTTTAGGTTGGAAGTGATTTGGGTGTTTGTGTTGGGGATTGGCTCAGGCCTTTTCCTTATTCTGTTTTGGCAGTTTATTATGGATCGGAATTTTCATGTTGGCTGGCCAGTGCAGCAGTTATGCAAATCCGCCCTTATTGGCAGCCAATCATGTTGTTCAGAATGTAGAGGCTGGGTGAGTCTTTGGCTGCCCCGGAGGATGCTGGTAAATGTAGTTTTATTTTTATTCGTTGTTTTGGGGGCCTTTTAGGTTTTGGGGGGGAAAGTTTCTTTGCTACAAACGTACCTTGCTTGAGGCCTATTTCTGTTGGCAAGTATTGTGTTTCTGCGTTGTATGGTTTCTTTGTTTGAGGTATACATCACATGACGTGAACCCATTTATATAATAGATGAGGCCAATTTTTTTTACATGGACCCAAAGTCATAGTTTGCTTTAGATTCTCAGAAAAAATCCACAGTTTCCCACTAAGTAATAGGAGTGTACACTTCAGGAAAACCCCATGCCATTTTTAGTGCCTGTTTCTGCCCCCCAATTTTCATTTTTAGGGAAATTCCTGAATTGGGAAAGGGTTTCTGTTTTCATGCCAGAAAGATTCAGTCCATTGGTACAAATGGGGAAACTTTAGAGCAGGGGTCCTCAAACTAAGGCCTGCGGGCCGGATATGGCCCTCCAAGGTCATTTACCTGGCCCTCGTTCAGGGTCAACCTAAGTCTGAAATGACTTGAAAGCACACAACAACAACAACAACAGCAACAGCAACAACAACAATCATATCTCATCAGCCAAAGGCAGGCCCACACGTCCCATTGAAATATTAATAAGTTTATATTTGTTAACATTGTTCTTAATTTTAATTATTGTATTGTTTTAAAGTGGTTTTTTGCACTACAAATAAGATATATGCAGTGTGCATAGTAATTCATTCATGCTTTTTTCAAATTATAATCCAGCCCGCCAACAGTTTGAGGGACTGTGACCTGGCCCTAAGTTTAAAAAGTTTGAGGACCCCTGCTTTAGAGACTTGTTTCTCTGTCATTTATAGGCCACATTAACACCTACGAGCCTGCTAAGTTTCAGAACATTTCGCCAAGCCAGTAATTTTGGGGAAACATAATTTTTTTAACATAACTTTTTTTAAAAGAAACCATAAGAGGGGATTATGGGAATTGAAGTCCTAAGTGCACTCCAAAGAGAGGAAGAGAATGGACACAGTCAATCAGGCCTCTGATTGGCTGAGAAAGAAAGTGAGAAACACACAGAGAGAAAATCTTCAACTCCCATCATGCCGTGGGAGTGAACACAGGATCCACAGGATGTGAAAGTGGGGTCCCATTTAACTCAAGCAGGCATGGGGGAGGGGGCTTGAGAAGGGATGGAAGAGCCTGATGGGCCACAAAGTAAAGGAGGAACCACATCTTGCCAAATTTGCAATGCTTCCCTGCATACACACCACCTTCGCCTCAGGTAGAGTGCCACTCAGCCTCACTAGCCCCCATTTAGCCGAAAAGATCTGTCTGTTCAGATTCATTTTGCCGAAAGCTTCAGCAGCCCCCCCCTCCCCCGGGCTCATTTTCATGTATCAGCACATTAATACCCCAAATCGCCAGAATTTGGGACACCAAAATGAGATTTTGCACACCTGTACTGAGAAATCCATGGGATTTCCATAAACCAATAAACAAATTGAAGGCATATATACAAACATTTTTTTAATTTAAAAAATCACCATTGTTTTATGTTCTCCTTGGTTGTTTTTGAAATATAGAAGTTGATTTATTTTTTATCTTGGGGCCGGAGAGATAGCACAGTGGTAACCGCAGCTGTGTTTGCAAACAGAAGGTTGCATGCTCGATTCCCGGGCTGGTCTGGATACCCAGCTGTGAGCCCTGTCCACTGTCCACCTAACAGATTGAAAACAGCCCAGCTGTGAAAAGCTGAACTAGGGACCGCTAAGCGGGGAAGGATTTTTACAAAAAGGACTTTACAACGCCTGAATAAAAGGAAAGATCGGCTGTCGGAAGGTGGAATGCGGAAACAGAGGCTCTCCGTCATGAGGATGAAGCAACAGCTCCCCCTTGTGACGTAATGACGTGATGGAGCAACTGCACCCTGTGACGCAGCCAGAAGAAGAAAAATCCTTCTAAATTGTATTTGTTGTATTTATTTATTTATTTACTTTATTTATATTCCGCTCTTCTCACCCCGAAGGGGAATCAGAGCGGATTACAGATACACATACTTAGCAGACAATCCCTGCCGTTTTCACATACACAACATATAGATGAACAGAGGCAAACTCTGGCCACCAGGGGGAGTTGACGCACTCCTCATCTCTCAGCGTTCCCAGCATCCCTTGTTGTTCCTTCCGCATTCCTCAGCATTCCTGGAGTTCTTTAATGGCCTCATAATTCAGTCAAAATTTGCCTCCCCACTTAATGCGGTACCTTAATCTCCTACTTGACAGATGCAACTGTCTTTCGGGCTGTAAAGGTTGACAGCAGGCTACACTTAAAGGTCGAGCACCCACCTCGACCCGGGCAGGCCTTGAACTCATGACCAACACTTAGCCAGCTGCATCATATACACAGAGTAAAGCTATAATATTAGCAGTATTGAAAACACAAAGTGGAAGCTAAAGAAAATATTGCTAATTCAATTTGGTGTGAAAATCACTTTTTAATATATATATATAATAGGTCTATAAGTCATATTAAAGATATAATGCAAGGTGCAATTAGATACATTTAAATATGTCATAAATATTCACAATAATCATTCAAATATACATGGCATGTATGTCATTTTCATTCATAGAAATGAGTATTCACATCACAGTCATATACGTATAATGGAGCAAGGTACTACCGTGTTTCCCGAAAGTATGAGACCCTGATTGTAAGACGATCGGGTGTCAGGGGTCGGCTAATGTAAGCCATACCCGAATGTAAGCCGTACCTGGTCGCCGCCGCAACCGGCCCATCGGCGCGGCACACCTCCGCGGCGCACCTTTCTGCTAGGCCTCTCCAAGGAAGGGAGGGAAGAGTCCCAGAGGCGTGGCTGGCGGCGCTGCGTCAGAGTGACGCGTCGCCGCTAGCCACGCCTCTGGGACTCTTCCTCTTCCCTCCCTTTGTCCAACGAAGGGAGGAAGAGTCCCAGAGGCGTGGCTAAGCGGCGCTGCATCAGAGTGATGCGCCGCCGCTAGCCACGCCTCTGGGACTCTTCCTCTTCCCTCCCCTTGTCCAACGAAGGGGGGAAGAGTCCCAGAGGCGTGGCTGGCGGCGCTGCGTCAGAGTGACGCGTCGCCGCTTAGCCACACCTCTGGGACTCTTCCCTCTTCCCCTCCCTTTGTCCAACGAAGGAGGGGGAAGAGTCCCAGAGGCGTGGCTGGCGGCTGCGCCAGAGTGACGCGTCGCCGCTAGCCACGCCTCTGGGACTCTTCCTCTTCCCTCCTTTGTTCAACTAGGGGAGGGGAAGAGTCCCAGAGGCGCGTGGCTGGCGACGCGTCACTCTGACGCAGCCGCTAGCCACACCTCTGGGACTCTTCCCTCCCTTCCTTGGAGAGGCCTAGCAGAAAGGTGCGCCGCGGAGGTGTGCCCGGCCAATGGGCCGGGCGGCGGCGCGGGCAAGGCGGCGGCGGCGGCGTGGGGTGTGGCGACGGGTATATAAGACGTGCCCGAAAGTAAGACGTACCCCGAAAGTAAGACGTAGGGGGACTTTTCGGGGGGGGAAAGAAAGTAAGACGCTGTCTTACTTTCGGGGAAACACGGTAGCAACAAACTTAAAGAAACCATCTAATTAACCTGTAGTCCCACCTAAGGGTGAAGAATTCAACCCCAATTGTAGTGTAGCAGTTGATCAGGAGTATCCTGAAATGTGGGTTATAGACTGCCTCTCCAAATTAGGGATATTGTAATTGTATTGTAATTGTATTTCAACCGGCAGGGAATGTCTGCCATATGTAGTGTATTAGGGTGAGAAGAGCAGATAATAAATAAAGTGTATTATTATTATTATTATCTGGTTCCAAACTGTATAGAAGTGAAATTTACAAACTGACGCTGACATTACCAGGATAGATAACACTGGGGGATATAAAATAGATTTGATCAAGAATTTGTTTCATTTTATTTAAATTACCAGCTTTAATTATTTATTATTTTCATGACTCTCTCCCCAGAAGGTGGTTTCCAAAAGGGAAACAAACATGATATAGATAAAAGGTGCTGTGATATTATCTACTCTGGGTAGTAACTGCTCTTTCAAAGCAAAAGGCTGGGATGCAGTTCGAGGCTGCAAATGAGCCTCTTTCAAAATGCTGTGGGTGGACAGTTCCTCATGTTTATACATTTTTAAAAATTAAAAATTATGAATTATTTAAATACAGTGCATTATATAAGTAGACGCTGTTGAAATCTTCTGGCAGTTATAATTATGATTAGCTCATGAAAACTAGGAGCAGGATGAAAATATTGTACCAACAACACTAGTAGAACCACCAACACTCATATGTGTTAGTAGACGAGTCAACGTAGTGCTGTTACAGCTCAGTTCTATAGCAGCTCTTGTAACAGTTTTGGATTAAGTTTCATTTTTTCCCTGCACACCATGTGGTGTAAGAAAGGCCATTCTAGAAACAGGAGGGTGCCTTCGGATCCAGCCAATTGTATAAAGGCAATCTAGTATCTGCTGAATGATTTCTTAAGAGGTTAAGAAAATTTGAGCCTACAGAACTACTTGAAGATCTATCCACACTCCAGGCACAATCTAGCGTATTTGATAAATGGAAAGTCTCCCGCTGACTTCAGTCAGTATTTGTGTTGAGTGCAAAGAGAAACTTCACTAAGGGTTTCAATTCACAGCTTAGCTGGTTTTGTTCAAGGTGGTGTTAAGAGAAACCACCGAAAGAGTCATTATCTTCAAGGATAAAACAGTCAAGTTCTTAGTGGTAAAATACTAATCCTAATACATAATTAATTTTAAACACCTTGGACACTAATCTAAACCATACTGGCATACTCTAAATCAGTGTTTTGCCACCTTTTTTTTGAACCACGACACATTTTTTACATTTACAAAATCCTGGGGCACACCACCAACCAAAATGACACAAAATGACACTCTAACACAGTAATACATATAGTTAATATGTTTTTAAATGGATTTATACACTCAGTGTGAAACCTAGGCCTATTTCAATGAAGCACACTAGTAGCAAAAAAACCAAGCAATATATGAATGCATCTAAGGGACAAATGTCCAGACCATGTGGAAGTGGTATAAGAATAATATATATATACCAATACTGTCGAGGCTAAATACTCCTGGTCCCCCACGCTGCTGGGTATGGCACAAATCAGTGCAGCTACACCAAGAATTGCCCTGAGGGGCAATGCCCCCGTGGCCCAGGATCCAGGATTAATAACCACAAAATAATACAGTCCTATAAGGCATAGTACGCAGAGAAACACTGTATATAAATATCAAACACAGGCCTTAATCCTATGCGGAAAAAATCACGGAAATGCACATCCAGTAGAGAAAGCATGTATATCCCCGATAACGCTTTCAAGCCCCCACGCCGTCCTGATGGAAGTCCAGAACCTAAGTGGAGATACCAATCATGGGGAGTCCATTAGACGCATTCATATATTGCTTGGTTTTTGTGCTACTTGTGTGCTCTAGTGTCTTAGACAAGAGCCCCCCCCCCAGTGTTTAGCCTGTTTCAATGAACACAACATATATATGACTTTCTCTCACATACTTATACATGGTTATCATGTCTTCTCTCAGCCTTCTCTTCTTCAGGCTAAACATGCCCAGCTCTTCAAGCCACTCCTCATAGGGCTTGTTCTCCAGACTCTTGTGAAATTTCACCCTGAGTGAAACTTGCTTCCAGTTAACTATGGATGTCATGAAGCTGTTATAAACAGTTCCTTGGGGGGGGGGGCAACTCTCGAAAAATCCAGTAAAATAGTAAAATTTGTTTCTTGGAAACCTGTGTATGCTTCAGCCTCTATACATCTATAGACTCTATACATTTCATAGATCTGTGTGGCCTCTTTCGCTGCCTCTCTCCTCAAGCCTGGAGAAGCTGCTGGTAGAGCGGAAGCCAGAGGGAGCGGAGCCAGGCCGCGCCAAGCCCCGCCCCTCCCCTCCCCTCTGGCTTTGGAGCTCCCAGCAGCTTCTCCAGGCTTGACAATGGCAGTGCCATGCCAGTGGTGGCATAGCTAGCACAAGGCTGGCTTGGCCCTGCTCTCTTCAAGGCTGGAGCAGCTGCTGGGAGTGCCGAAGCCAGGGAAGGGGTGGTGCTTGGTGCGGCCTGGCTCCGCCCCCTCTGAGAAGCGCCCCACCCGGCTGCGATCGACCTCCTTTGGTCCTGCGATTGACTGGTTGATCGCGATCGACTTCCTGTGCAGCCCTAGTTTAGAACTTTAAAGGTCAAAACCAGCACTTTGAATTGGGCTCGGAGATGGACCGACAGCCAATGGAGCTGACACCATTGGGGGGGGGGGGGTTAGTGTTGGTTAGTGGTAGTGTTGGTTAGGATGTATACTCCACTACCTTTCCCATCCTCAAAATCTGTCAGATACCTAACTAGAAGAATTTTTTGTAAAGGTGCAGTAGAGATCTCTACGGAGTGCAATATCTATGCCAAGAAGTGAGCCACCATGAGGACTCCAGCCCATCACATTTTAAAGCTCTTGATCAGGCATGGTTTAGAACCCCAAAATAGGGAATCGAAAATCTAATGATTGGGGGGGGGGGTTATTAGTAATAGAAAAAATAACAAAAAAATTACAAAAAATTGCAAAAATGTAACGTAATTACTAACGAAATTCGTTAGTAGTTCTAAAGTAGGCAAAGCAGGGAAACAGGACTGACACTGTCTTAAGCACAGGCAAATCAAGGGGCAACATTTCCCTTGGTTTCCTTGCAGGGAGATATAATGCATTAATATATTATTATTAATATTATTAAAGGACAGGGTTTCTTTGCAGGGACATATAATGCATTAATATATTATTATTATTAATATTATAAAAGGTCAGGGTTTCTTTGCAGGGACATATAATGCATTAATATATTATTATTAATATTATTAAATAAAATAGTTGCCAATGCCCACCTCTGGTGCAGGCCTTGCTAATCTGTAGAGTTCTCTTCACTCCAACTTTTCCCCATTCAGTTTTACCATAGCAGTCTAGGACTTCCGTTTGAACTCTATGGCTTTTCTTGATTCTGAACTCTTCCTTCTCCTCTCCGTGCTCTTTTCACTCCTGCTGCCCTTCTCTCAGCAGTTCTTATGTCCTTCTACTCTGTCCTTCTATCGAAACCCTCTTCCTGGGTGTTTAAATCGCTTTTTTCATCAGTCCTCCAGCCCCTCTAGGAGTCCCGATCTGGATCTCTCTATCATTTCCGGCTCCTTTTTCACTTCCTGGAGGAGGCCTTTCACTCTAATTAGGCTCCAAGCATGGAAAGGCCTCGATTTGACTGTGAGTTATGTCTGCAAAGCTATTTTGGAGGGGGAAATTTTCCTGTTGGGTGGGCATCCGAAATAGTTACTAATCTAACGAAAATTTGGGCCCAGGGGGTCCACTTCCGGGATTGGCCCTGCGATGCGTATAAACTTGAAAGTCCCATACATACGAATCCCTTCCGATTTCTTTTCATTTTCATAACTTTTTTCTCATGCCTACTCTTGATGTTATTTTTCATTTGGAATACACATTTGAAGCTTCATTACTTTGCCTTTCAAACAACCTCTCCAAGAAGCATGAAAGGAAGATGCACAAAGTTAATACACTTTGGATTTCACCCAACATGATCTTGGCCTGATTTCCCAGGCTTTGATCAGCTATCTCGTTCATCTGTACCCCAGAAACACAAAATAAATATAGCGATTAGGCCAGGAGTTAACACAGCATGTTCTCTGCTGATGATTATTTTCACACAGCAAACAAACACTTGTGTTGGCTGTGGTGCATTGACAAATGATGACATGGCCTGTGTCGAACTTTCCTGTTTGTTATTGCTCTGCAGCTGCCCTTTAATACCATTAGCTACTGCATCACACCTGGGGCCCAGCTGCTAGTGAGAGGTCCTTACTACATGTTCCAACTGCCATTGCTGTGGCTAATGGTGGGGAGAACAGCAGAAAGGCACAGCTGGTGCAGAAAGGTCCCAAATGCTATAACTGTGGCCTGAAGTGGAGAGAAGACCAGCCAAATATAGTTTCATCATGTCTTGGTCCCAGCCTTTGCTTATATTCCAGAACATCTCCCTCCATTCTAATTACATTTACTGTGCCTCTGAATGGGAAGAAGTATGGCTAGTAACTGCTAAAGTTAACTGAAACTAAATCCAGACAAGACAGAGGTACTCCTGGTCAGTCGAAAGGCTGCACAGGGCATAGGGTTACAGCCTGTGCTGGACAGGGTTACACTCCCCATGAAGACGCAGGTTCGCAGTTTGGGAGTGATCCTGGACTCATCGCTGAGCCTGGACCCCAGGTTTTGGCGGTGAGCAGGGGAGCATTTGCACAGTTAAAACTTATGCGCCAGCTGCGCCCGTACCTTGAGAAGTCCGACTTGGCCACGGTGGTTCATGCTCTGGTTACATCCCGTATAGATTACTGCAATGCTCTCTACATGGAGTTGCCTTTGAAGACTGTTCACAAGCTGCAACTAGTCCAACTGAACGCAGCCAGGTTGATAACAGGAGCGGCATTCAGAGAGCGTACAACTCCCCTGTTGTGCCAGCTCCACTTGCTGCCAGTTTGCTACCGGGCACAATTCAAAGTGCTGGCTTTAGCCTTTAAAGCCCTAAACGGTTCAGGGCCAACTTACCTGTCCGAACACATCTCTCTCTATGAACCATTGAGATGTTTAAGATCATCTGGAGAGGCCCTGCTCTCGGTCCCGCCTTCTTCGCAGGCGCGACTGGCGGGGACGAGAGACAGGGCCTTTTCAGTGGTGGCTCCTCGGCTTTGGAACGCCCTCCCTAGAGACATCAGATCAGCCCCCTCCCTCCTGACATTTCGCAAGAAAGTCAAGACCTGGCTGTTTGAGCAGGCATTTGCTGATGAAATGTAACGGTTTAATTAGATATATGGAATGATGACGATGTGACGGAAACTGATTTCAACATGACGCTGAGACTGCAATTGTATGTTTTTAACTGTTTAGTTGTTGTTATATGGTTATTTTTTGGTTTGTTTGCTTGTGTTGTATTGAGGGCAGAGACTGCCTTGTGTAAACCGTCCCGAGTTGCCTTCGGGCTGAGAGGGGCGGTATAGAAACGTGACAAATAAATGACAAATAAATAAATAAGACTGCCCGAAAGCTTCAGTTAGTCCAATGTTTGGCAGTCAGGTTACTAACGGGAGCGGGGGGTACAGGGAGCATACAAGTCCTCCGTTGCGCCAGCTCCACTGGCTGCCGATTAGCTTCCGAGCACAATTGTCCAAATCCAAATAGTAAGGAGGGTATATGGTCCACACTAGTAGAAATCCAACATGGTATGCTGGTCGCGATTGGCTCCTGAGGCGGAGGAAGGCACCGACTCTCTGCAGCCACTGGGCCATGAGCCGCACGTGGGGCCGCCTCTCAAGCCGCTGCCCCGGACGAAGAGCATTCTCTGGACCCAGCCCGGCTTTCTCCAGATTATTGATATTTACTATATGTACCGCCTTTGATAACCTAAGATACGGGAGGATCCACACGGATGTCGAAAGGCCTTGATAAAGACCCAGTAGGTTCGAAACGGGAGAAGGGTCCTTAGGTATACATGCCCTCGTCGGCCTGATTCGGCGTACCGAATATCGCTACATGCGTGGATTACAAATACTGTATTGGCTTTCTACTAGTGTGGACCATATACCCTCCTTACTATTTGGATTTGGTCAATTTTGCGACTGAAGTCTGTGGATTAACTACATTGAGTAATGAAGAACTTTGGGATTATTTGATTACTTGCTTCATCTACGAATGGACTTATGTCTTGCACACGGTGACTTAAGACATTCATGGAACTTTTGAATATTGGACTTTATTTGTGATACGTTTCAAGAACCCTGCATATAACGACTTCTAGTTTACATAGGTAACATACATATGATTACTCTGCGATTTATTAGATGGTTATGATAATACATACTTTGCATCTATTTGCCTTTAGTTAGTGTTAGTCTGTAGCAACTCCCCCATTCGAGTTAGTATTCTTGAAATGATTGGCTTGACCTTGAAGGAGCTGGGGGTGGCGACGGCTGACAGGGAGCTTTGGAGTGGGCTGGTCCATAAGGTCACAAAGAGTCAGAAGCGACAATGAATAAACAACAACACTCTGCCATAATCATAATGAATGTTTTTGCAACACCAGGCTCTATATTGACTGTTGATGTCTCCTCTTGATGTCATGTTTTCTTCTATTTCATTATTGGTTGGTATCAATCAAATATCTATTTCTTTTAGAAGGAACATAAAGTTGGAGAAGACCACAAACCAAACGCCCACCATGCAGGAATATACAATCAAAACTCCTGACATTCACTCCTGACAAATCACTTTAAAAGCCTACAAAGAAGATGACATTACCACATTCCCAGGCAGCATATTCTATTGTCTTACTATCAGGAGGTTTTTCCTAAAGTTTAGGTGGAATCTCTTTTCCTGAATTGAATTGAATCAACAAATTGATGTGTGGTGGAGATTAGTATATACCATTTAGCCCTCAGGTAGTTGCCCACACTGATCTAGTGTTTACACTAGCAGATCCCTTGACGGTGTTACACTCCCCCTGAAGGCGCAGGTTCGCAGTCTGGGAGTGATCCTGGACTCATCGCTGAGCCTGGAAAACCAGGTCTCGGTGGTGGCCAGGGGAGCTTTTGCACAGCTCAGGCTTGTGCGCCAGCTGTGCCCGTATCTTGGGAAGTCGGACTTGGCCACGGTGGTCCACACTCTGGTTACATCCCGTATAGACTACTGCAACGCTCTCTATGTGGGGTTGCCTATGAAGACTGCCTGGAAGCTGCAATTAGTCCAGCGCGCAGCAGCCAGACTACTAACGGGAGTGGGGTACAGGGAGCGCACAACTCCCCTGTTGCGTCAGCTTCACTGGCTGCCAATTAGCTTCCGAGCACAATTCAAAGTGCTGGTCTTGACCTACAAAACCCTGTACGGTTCCGGCCCAGTTTACCTGTCTGAACGTATTCTCCCCTATGAACCGTTAAGAGTGCTAAGATCATCTGGAGAGGCCCTGCTCTCGGTCCCACCACCTTCGCAGGCACGTCTGGTGGGGACGAGGGACAGGGCCTTTTCTGTGGTGGTCCCCAGGCTGTGGAATTCCCTCCCAAATGAAATTAGACCTGCCCCCTCCTTCCTGACTTTTAGGAAGTGGGTGAAAATGTGGCTGTGCAATGAGGCCTTCGCAGAATGAAGGAGGAGATCACAAAGCGACTAAGTCACTAACCACTTAATACGGATCGAATATATGAATTAAGTTGGACTTGATTTTACTTTGGCAAAAGGCTTTTTAAATGTATTTATTGTATTGTATTTGATAATTTTATTGTACATTTATGATGTTTTTAGATTTTAAATGTTAGCATTGAATACTTGCTGTTTGCGGTCTGAGTCCCTCTTCGGAGGTGAGAAGGCCGGGGTATAAAGGTTTTAAATAAATAAAATAAACAAATAATAAGATCCTGGGCAGCATATGGCCCCAATCTCTTTTTCGTAGCCCTCGATAGCTCTAAATTCTGGAGACAACTCTTTTTCTTTCTGGCCCCCCCAGTGAATTGTCATTTATGGTACTCTCAAGAAATTGCAATTTGTTTTAAAAATATCTTATGTTTTTGTGTCATTTGATGACTGGCTTCATGTCAAAAATACATTTTTTTGAAAATACGACATGTGTCAGGGACAGAAAACCACCGCTGGAACTGCTACAGTTGTGTCCCTTCCTGGTGGTCTGTAAGGTACCATCATCTTTTCTCTTTGGCACCGAACTGAGGCAAGTGAAATTTCGGAATAAATAAACATTTCCCCGGCTTGTATCGTATTAATTTAGTCAAGATCCACTTACATTTAAGCTGCCTGATTCTAAAGAGAATGTAAAGTTTTTGACCTCAATGCTATAGTTAAAACAAACAAAAAAAGTAATTATTTTCTCTTTCGGCTGTGCTCTCACAGTTGTCTGCCATCATCATTAAAAACCCCCACAACAAAACAAAACAAAAAACCCCAGCACTAATGAAAAATAGGCAGAATAAATTTCCAACTAGCAGGCATCGTGTGCTTTAAGCTAGAGGAGCAAAATACACAAGAGAAGTAAGCTCTGTGTGGAATTTCTGCATCATTAGCTTTGCTTCATTACTTTCCTTGCAATTTATGCAGCATTGGGTTTTTTGATATTATATGAAACTTGATGTTTTCACTTCTAAGACACTTCTGCATCCTGAAAGGAATAACTGGATTGGAATATACCTCTACAAGATGCTGGAGCATCACAGCATATTTCATCAGGCAGAATGAGTCAGCCTTACCTAGTCATTTCTCCCTATGGAATATAGGACTGTCCTGCAGTCCCTAGGTGGTTCAGGTCCAAGCTATTTGGCTGGCCACATCACCTTATATGAATCTGCCCGGTTCCTGGGGTCTTCAGGAGATGCCCTTCTCTCAGTCCCACCTCCATCTCAAGCTTGGTTGGTGGGAATGAGAGAGTAGGCCTTCTTGGTGGCTGCCCCTCAACTCTGGAACTACCTGCCCAGGAAAACCAGAATGGCCCCCTCCCTGATGTCATTCCGGTGGCAGGTTAAAACCTTTTTATTCAAACAGGCTGTGATGAAGTCATATTTATTGGTTACAGGTTGTAAATGTAGTTGATATTTATATATATGTAAGTATTTTGTAAGGGTGGAACTTCTCTAACCCTAAGGGGTTAACAGTAAAATTATCTGGCAGAGCTTCCAAGAACCTCCATTACCATAGAAACTGGAAGCGGAGCCTGCAGATGGCTTTGGAATCCTCGGGTTCAAATATTGTCAGTTGGTGACTAACTGCAAATGCAGAAGGGTATGTGAGAGAGAATTAGGGAGTCTGTTTAGCCAGCTTTCAGCATGGTTTCAAAGACTCTGGTTTTATTCTAAGCCTGACTCTACTCTGGGGAAGGGTAGTAGTGTAGGTGTGTAGACTGCTAAGGAAGCAGTGGCTGTTAATGATCAGCAGAGTGCGTGTAAACTGCTAAGTTATTAGTTTTAGGAGTGCAGTAGCTTAGTGCTAGACTGTATCTCCATAGTTAGCATATTGTAACCTTAAGAAAGTACCTCTGAGCAGATTGTAACCACCCAAGCTCTTGAACTCTTGAAACCTCCAAGCTCGAAACACTGTTTAAATAAGCTTGATAGTTCTTTGATAAAAACATCTATTCTAGTGATTCTTTCTCCCACAAGCCTTGAAACAAATCTTTCTTAGTGGGTAGCCAAGCTCAGTAAAATAAATGGTGGCAGCAAGTAAAAGTTAAAAGAATCCTTACATATTGTGGTGGCATTGGCAGTATATTTTGCCCTGTCACAGACCTGAGTTCGAATCTTCACACTGTCTCCACACTTAGGACACAAATTCGAATTCAGCTCCATCACCAAGTTTGAGCCTACACATAATTGAAGATCTTTACATTATTGGCTGTACTTAGAGTCTTCATCGCTGCCACCAATTTGTGAAGACACCACTTTTACTGCCATGTATCTCTCCTACAGAATTCTGGGATTTGTAGTTTTTCCAGACACTAGCACTATTTTACAGATAAGTATAAAACCTTGTAAAACTAGAACTCCCATGATTCTATAGCATTGAACAATAGCAGTTAAAGTGGTATCAAACTGCATTAAAATTCTCCAGTGTAGATGCATCCCTGGTTGGTTGCATCTACACTGGAGAATAGGAAAGAAAAAGTATACGGAATACAAAGGTGCAATATTATCCTTTGGTTCTCACTTTCCAGTTTCTTTAGTGTCTTTCCATAGATTTTGTTGACACAGACCCCACTTGTCTAAGGGATCAAGCACAGTCTGTATCACGCATGTTCAAACTGCAGTCCTCCAGCTGTTTAGGCCCAGAATTCCTGACAATTGAACAAGCTCTGGGAACTGGAGGCCCAAACAGCTGGAGGGTCATAGTTTGAAGATGCCTGGTCTGTATCTTAGTTCTTTGCGTGCGTGTATGTTATTTTAAGAAGTATTATTCAGAGTATGCATGTTGAACATTTCCCACAAAGACTAAGAAGGTAATTTTATTACCTTTAGATAACTTTATTATGGTTACAAACCAGTCTTTGCCGTTATGAAATAAACAGATATACAATATAGGCAGGGATGCTTCCTAAAGACATCCACACAGGAACCAAAACATTAGTACAGCATTCTCAAAGAGCTATGACTAGGAAGAGTACAATTGTCAGCTCAGTGCTATGTTTATTGCTCAGAAAGAAAAGTGATACAAAAACTGTCTTCTCGTGCTAGATTGGGTTTGATGATCTTGGAACTCTCTGCCCCGGAGTGTGGTGGAGGCTCCTTCTTTGGAGGCTTTCAAGCAGAGGCTGGATAGCCATCTGTTAGAGGTGCTTTTCCTTGGCAGGGGGTTGGACTGGATGGCCCACAAGGTCTCTATTAACTCTATGATTCTATGATCTGTTTCCCCATCATAATTCACAGCTCATCATAGTCATTCTTATCCATATTATTCCCTACCACATCTTTAGTGGCCATCGCTTTCCCCCTAAAATAGGGTCATCAAAATATGCAATTTTATCCATGTTTACTTGGAAACAGGTCTTGCTATGTTTAGTGGGGCTTGACTGAGGCAGAATTCTTATCTAGTGGCCTCAACTTAGTGTTAACAATCCATGTTTTGCACAAAAAGTAACAGGTTCATACTGAGATTGGCAACCTGGAACCTTCCTGCTGCCAGGGGTAGAAAATGAAACGATTCAATCTTCAGTAAAACTCATACATACTTTAAAGTAGCTGTAGTGGCACACCTCTCTATTGGCGCTTCCTTGTAGTGGGGGAGAGGCTTGCGTACCATAATGAAGTTGTGAGCTATGCTGGCGATGACATAATAGTCACCGGTAGGGCCTTCCATGCCAGAGCTGTTTGGGCTGGAAGTCAGCCTGAAGAAAATGGAAGTCCTCTACCAGCCCGCACCACAGGAAGAACACCATCATCCCCACGTCAGCATAGGCAAATCTGTGCTTAAGTCCATTCAGCAGTTCACCTACCTGAGAAGCATCATCTCTTCAGATGCCAAGATTGATCAAGAGATAGATCACAATTAGAAAAGGCATAGAGTGCATTTGGAAGGCTTCCCAAAAGAGTCTGGAGCAACAAGCGCCTGAGGCAAAGCACCAAAATCAGTGTGTACAGAGCTATCGTACTGTCCATTCTCCTATATGGATCTGAAACATGGGTCACCTATCGCCAACAACTACGACTCCTTGAACACTTTCATCAGCGCTGTATTCACACAATCCTAAATATACACTGGACTGACAATGTGACAAATGTTGCTGTCCTTGAGGAAGCAGGGATCACCAGCATTGAGGCCATGCTATTGAGAACACAGCTGCGCTGGGCAGGGCACGTCTCTATGATGGAGGACCACCGCCTCCCAAAGATACTACTCTACGGTGAACTTGCCATGGGTCAGCGCAAGAGAGGTGCCCCCCAAAAGAGATATAAGGACTCCCTGAAACAACATCTCAGGATCGGCCGGATTGATCACCAACAATGGTCCACCCTGGCCTCACATCGGGAGGCATGGAGATGCACTATCCACAATGCTGCGGCCTCTTTCGAGAAGACACGCCAAATGGGTCTCAAAGAGAAATGGCAATGCAGAAAGAACCACAACTTGGAAACAACATCACTGAAGCGCAAGAACAGCTCTTCCCCCCTCCCTTCTCTCCCCCCTCGCTCTGGTGGTGTTGTGTCCACCACCATCTGAAGCTATGAGGTTGTTCTGGAGTTTCAGCCAAATTTCAAGACATCCTCCAATTTACAGTAGTTCCTAACACTGGGATAAACCAGATTAACCCTGTTAAGGTGAATGCCCACCAAACTGTATGTATGTATGTATTTATTTATTTACTTTATTTATATTCCGCTCTTCTCACCCCGAAGGGGACTCAGAGCGGATTACAGTACACATACTTGCAGACATTCCCTGCAGTTCAACATATGACATATAGACATATTAACTATATGTATTACTGTGTTAGAGTGTCATTTTGTGTCATTTTGGTTGGTGGTGTGCCCCAGGATTTTGTAAATGTAAAAAATGTTGAAAAACACTGATTTAGATGACCCCTACATTTCTTCTTCAAGGAAGTAATAAGTAATTTTAGCAATTTTCTTCCTTCTGTGAGAGTCTCCCAAACCCATATTTCTGAAGACTAAATATGGGTAATTCCAGATTTAGTCTGCACAAAAATGGCAACCGATTGTTCTGTTCAGCAAACAGATTTTTCTGCATAGAATGCTATTTTCTGTACAAAACAACTACATGCAAAGCTTATACAGAATAAGTTCCAAACTGTGAAATCCTTCACCCATCCAGAGTTTTGTTTTTCTTTGGGGAGGGGGAATCAGGACTTCTTAATAAAAACATTTGGAATATTGTTTCTTTTCTTGTTCACATAACAGAACAATTAACCAACTGGGCCACAGAATTTAAGATGACATTTGGCATTCTTTCTCTCCCCTCTTGCTTTATATTTTTTTAAAGACATGTGTAGGGAAGTGATCCCAAAATGACTTAGCCGCCTGCATTTCTGGAATGTAGAAAAGCTCAGACATGAGTCTGACAAATGAGAACGGCAGAGACAGATCCTGGGAACTTTGCTAAACATTTGACTCCAGTGGCAGGCATCAGGCTAATTTTAGAAGAGAGCAAAGTTTAGCCATTTACATGGTTTCAAGAATACAGGAAAGGAAAAGTAACATGAGAAGTAAGTGTTCCTTACACATTTTTGGCCACTATTTTCCCATGGGTTTTGCAGGCTCTGTTCAGAATGCATCAGGCTCTATGTCTCCACCAGACACCAAAAGTCAGGGCCTTGGTACCAGGACAAGGGGAATGGAATTGCAAAAACATCAACATCATTTTCTATTAGCCCAAACTCATGACAAACCCTATTAAACTTTCCCTCATTTCAGAGCTTTGTCATTGAAAATTGTCAATATGATTCAGAATTCATGAAGCAAAGGCACCCACGTTAGCTGTCCTGCATCTCAACTGATATGTAAGCTGCATTACTAATCAGGGGAATGGGGTGCCTGGAATAAATAGATGCTGAATGTAAAGAAATATGGCGTGAAAATGAAAGTTTCTCTTATAGAATACACACAAAGGAGTAAACGCAGGGTGGAAAAAATATGTGAAATACAAAAACTGTTACTCTATCCCTGTTTTGGTACCTACAAACTGCCTCTTTGTAGAGTGAAAAGACCCCGAGAGCTTAAATCATTGGTTCACTTGCTGAGTTGGAACCACCACTGGGAACCAGAGGGTGCTCCAGTTATTGTTTATTTATTTATTTTATTTCAGGATTTTACCCCGCTCTTCTCAACCCCCAAGGGGGGACTCAGAGCGGCTTACAGCAGGCACAATTCGATGCCACATCAACAGCGTAAAACCCCAAACCCCACAACCCATTAAAACATTAAGGCATTAAAATACAATCCCTCAACACATCTACAATCATTCCAATTAAAACAGTATTCAACCCTAGAAACATTGACCCCCTTCCTCCCTCCCATTAAAATTCCGTCTCACATGCTGCCTAGTGCTGGTGAGGGAATGCCTGATCCCAGAGCCAGGATTTCACCTTCTTCCTGAATGTCAGGAGGGATGAGGTGGACCGTATCTCCGTAGGGAGCGCATTCCACAGGCGGGGGCCACCACCGAGAAGGCCCTGTCCTCGTCCCCACCAACCGCATCTGAGAGGTCGGCGGGAGCGAGAGCAGGGCCTCCCGGATGATCTTAGGTTACGGGATGGGACGTAGCGGCCGATGCGTTCGGACAAGTAAGCTGGGCCAGAACCGTATAGAGCTTTAAAGGTCAAAACCAGCACTTTGAATTGAGCCCGGAATTGGACAGGCAGCCAGTGGAGCTGACACAGCAGGGGGGTAGTGTGCTCCCTGTATGTAGCTCCCGTTAGTAGTCTGGCTGCCGCCCGCTGGACTAATTGCAATTTCCGAACTGTCTTCAAAGGCAGCCCCACGTAGAGTGCGTTGCAGTAATCTATTCGGGATGTGACCAGAGCGTGGACGACCGTAGCCAGATCAGACTTCCCAAGGTACGGGCGCAGCTGGTGCACGAGTCTCAACTGTGCAAAAGCTCCCCTGGCCACCGCTGAGACCTGGGGTTCCAGGCTCAGCGCTGAGTCCAGGATCACTCCCAAGCTGCGAACCTGCGTCTTCAGGGGGAGTGTAACCCCGTCCAACACAGGCTGTAACCCTATACCCTGTTCGGCCTTACGACTGACCAGGAGGACCTCTGTCTTGTCTGGATTTAGTTTCAAGTTGGGACAGTACTGAACCCTGAGGGACTCCACAGGACAACGGCTGTGGAGCCGAACAGGTGTCACCCAATGACACCTTCTGGGTACGACCTTCCAGGAAGGATTGGAGCCACTGCAATGCAGTACCCCAAGCCCCATATCTGCAAGGCGACCCAGAAGGATACCGTGGTCAACGGTATCGAAAGCCGCTGAGAGGTCCAGCAGAACCAACAGGGACACACTCCCCTGTCAAGTTCCGGCGTAGATCATCTACCAAGGCGACCAAGGCTGTCTCAGTCCCATGCCCCGGCCTAAAGCCAGACTGTGCCGGATTGCAACTCCCAGCATTCCTCATCATTGGGTGCTGAGGGTCATAGTTTAACACCATCCAGGGAGCCACATGGTTGTCACTCATACACTGCTGGTTTGCATCTTGATCTAAGGAAGACCTTGACAGGAGACCACCAATCAATACCAGGTGCTATATTCAGATGGCGGAACTGACAAAGCCACTTCTGAGTATTCCTTACCTAAGAAAACCCGATAAAATTCATGGCCAACTTGAGGGCACGTACACACATCAATTCAATGCAGGGGGCAGCACTTTATATCTTGGCTAGGTGTGGTGTTTCAGCCTGGTGCTCATGTGCATGCTAGGGATGATGGGAATGTTCCTGCAAATGCTGATGATGGGATGCTTAGTGAGAATTCTGAGATGCAAAGTGGCCTTTCAGATGAGGCTTGCTTTCCTGGGAACAGTTCTCTTCCCAGGGCTTCATTAGATGAGAATTCTTGTGTTCAGGACTCTGAAAGTCTTGATGTTGATAACGGGACACCTGGAAATTTTAAGGAGCTTACATTTAACTGTTGAGATAGCATACGGCAATCTAGGCAGGCTGCCAGCCTCCGACGTAGCAGTCAGTTTGCTAACCGAAACTGATGGCTAGAGAAATTGTCTTCAGTTTCCAAGCTTCGTTTAGAATACCATGCCAGATCTTGTCTTGTCTCCAAGCTCCTGATTTTGCCTAGGTCTTTGTGCACGTTTTGCTCCTTTAGCTGCCTTGTATTACTCATGGGATTTTCATCAAGCATTTTACCTTTGCCTTTGGATTTTGGGATTATATCTTTGCCTTTGGATTTTGGGACTATTTGAACTATGTATTTTACCTTGGATATATTCTACTATTGATCTTCTTTTAACCCTTATGTTGGAGACTATATTTGTTTCAATAAAAGCCTATTATTCAGAGACTGTCTGTTGTGTGTGTGACTAGGGGGGTGCTCCGTGTCTGAAGTGCAACACTAGGACAATGGGAGATCAAGGTTCATATAGCTGCTCAGCCATAGAAACCAATGAGCAAGTCATGCACTTTCAATTTCCGAGGGAGAGAAAGACAATCCCCCTCTGAAAAATTCTACCGAAAGAGACCTATGATAGATCCACCTTAGGGTCATGATTTGTCAGAAATTACTTGAAGACACAATCTTTTAAAAATATGTGATAAAATCTTATTATAAGTTAATGATGTCCTGAAAATGTAAGTTAGGGGCAGAGCTAATTAAGCTGGTAAAAGACTAAATGAGTATGTCAGAAAATCTTCAGAGGTCTTTAAACTAAGATATGATCATTGCAGCCCCCCCCCCCCCAAATGGAGGTGGTAGAGGTGTTTGCTGTTTTGAATAGCTCTACATGAACTGCAATAGTGGGGTTTTACCTAAACAATCTCCAATGCATATCAGTTTATTATTATTATTATTATTATTATTATGAGCTGGGTTAATCCATTATTCCAAATCAGATAATTGCAAGTTTCAGCAACATTGCTAATTGTGATGACAGTCAAAAAAGACATTTTCTCTGAAGATCTCCTACAGGTTTTCCTTGTCAATCTAGCACTGCGTTCCCACCGAGCCCGTGGGAACTCTAATCTCACAGCTATTACGGATATTACAATAACAGCCAGAGATGACCTAAAAAAAATTGCTGCCTGTGATAAAGTGTTACGGTTTTGCCCCCACCCCACCCTCCCAACTAGCTAAGATGTTTTACCATGTAAGCTGTAAATCCCACAAGCGTCTTTCCCCGCTGCAGTGAAAGAACGATAATAACAGAGTAACTAACTATTCTATTTTCTGCCTTTTCAGTGGCATTCAAAATCGGTTGCTTAAGCTGTTTGCTTCACTGTGCCTTAATGGAAGAACGAGATCGAGAGTTTCCTTGTCTCTAGGTAGTGTACCAAATGCACACAAACGTGCTGCGAGGACAATACTTACGCACTGCGGGTGCTGCGAAGAGAATGCTTACGACATGCAACCCATGCTGAAAGCACGATGAAAGCCTGCAATTCTGTGCAAAGCTGCATTCAATGCTTGTCGAAAATCGAATCACCCAGTTGTTCTAACAAAGAAATACGTAGGTCAATGGCATGCCTAGGGTGCAATTCCTGACACTGACCTCAATTATCCATAATTATGATTTAGAAAAAGGTCTGGGACCAAATAATATTTGTTCTCTAGTTTCATTGGGAAAATATTTTTTAAAGCAACGTTTTGTCCAATGTATACCAAATCTCACAGGAAAAAGAAGCTAAAATATTTACATTTTCTGCCCAGCTATTTACTTATAACAGGAAATGCCTGTAACCCCAGGTTATTAAATCATTCTGAAACAGATGAATGTTTTTCATGTTGTCAGCTTCAAACACCAGGGCAAATGCCATCCTCAGCTATTCCAAACCCCTGCTGAACTCCCAGCTAATTCTCAGAAGTTGCTGACCTGAATTTTTTTAAAGGCACATTTATTTCTCACGCTTTATTTGAAGAATATTTTCCTTCCACCGTGAGATTATTGCATGCTTCCTTTTTCCTCCGGGAAGGGGCTTAATGATTCCAAAAACCTTCTGTGAAAACCTTTATCTGCACATGAGGTTGAGAACAGTCAAATAATCTTCTACTAATTTAGTCCAGGCCTGGAGACAGGCTGCAAAAGGACTTCAAATCACATCAAAAACTTTATTATGGTCACAGACCAGCACAAAGCAGGCACAAGCGCCCTAAGAGGAGAAGGACAACTCCCCAGTAAACAGTTATTTAAAATCAGACTAGAAATCAATATAGAAATATATTTTAAGAGACGGGATATTGTTGCCTTACGGTGTCAATCATCACCCATCTGATATTAAGGGCAGCAGCACAGAACTTAGCAACACTGTAAGTCATTGCAGTGCAAAAGGACTTGGTTTTGATTCCTCTTTCACTCAACACCCTACAGCAGTGTTTCCCAACCTTTTTTGAGCCGCGGCACACTTTTAACATTAAAAAAAATCCGGGGGCACATCACCAACCAAAATGGCACAAAATGACACTCTAACACAGTAAAGAAAGGCTGGGGGATGGTGGCCTGCTGGGAGTGCCAAAGCCGGGGGAAGGGGGGGAGCCAGGCCACACCATGCCCCGCTCCCTCCCCCCAGCTTCAGCTCTCCCACAGCTTCTCCAGCCTTGAGGGGGCTGTGCCAATCCAGCGGTGGCAGAGCCAGCACAATGCTGGCTTGGCACTGTCCCCTCAAGGCTGGAGCAGCTGCTGGGAGTGCCGAAGCCAGGGGAGGGGGCGGAGCCAGGTGTAGTGAGGTGAATGTATGTGTTATGAGATTTGTGTTTATTTGTGTTTATTTGTATGGTTGAATCCTGGGCAGTCTGCAGGATTATTGAGGTGCACAGCTCTCGGAATGTTCGAGTGAGCCTAACACTGGCTTGTGCAGGTGCACATTTCAAAATTCTGACAGTTAGCCAGCGGCAGTTGGAGAATGTCAGTTGGCCAGTAGCTGTTGCCAGGGTCAGTAGGTCAGCAGTAGCTGTTGGAGAAGCAGCTAGTCTATAGCCTTTGGAGAAGGCAGAGCTAGTCTGTAGCCTGTGGAGAAGGCAGAGTTAAAGCCTTTAGAGAGAGCAGAGAGGTGTTCCTTGTGGTAAAGACTTGTGGAGAACAACTACGAGAGTTGTTGAAGTCTGGTACCACAGGACCCTGTGAAGTTAAAGTAACCATAAGATTGGCCTCTTCGGATGTGAAACCAAATAAGCTCTGAACATACTGTAACCACTACGCTATTGTGAAAATAAACATTTCAAGCCTGTTTTGAACCAAGTCTCTCAGAACATCTTTGTGAAACACAAGCCTCCTCACAATATATTGGTGGCAGCGAAAGTGTTTGAAGAGGGGAAGAGGTTCAAACAACCAGTGAAGTAGATGCACGCACGAAGGCTGCGTCATCTTTAGAATTGGTGGCAGCGGTGAGATCGCCTGTCCTGCCACGGTTTAAAAGTTGTCGAATCATCACAATTGGTGGCAGCGGTGGGATTAGAAAGGAAAGATCCACCCTGCACAGTGGTCAAGTGGTCAGTCGATGTCGAAGCATCACAATTGGTGGCAGCGGTGGGATAATAAGGGATAGTCTGCCCTGCCACAGTTCTCCACAGTTTTGAGTTCGAATCTACACAGATCGACACTAGCTCTCAGCGGTGTGATTACACCAGGCCGCGCCATCCCCCGCCCCCTCCCCTGGCTTCAGCACTCCCACAGAGGAGGAGCATGAGCGGTGGATGGGCTTCAGTGGGCGGGGCTCCTCCTCCGCGCAGCTTCAGCGAGTGAGGGGCAAAAGTCATAGCAGGAGTCATGGCGGATTGGAGGCTGGCTGGGGAAACAGTCAAAGGAGGTGGCGCCCCGGCCCCTTCTTCTTTTTCTTCGCCACTGCCTGGCCCTTCCTCCTCCTCCCCCAAGCAGCAGGAGTTTGGCAGGAGGGGGGGGAAGGAAGGGGGTCAGAGAGCTTTTCTCGTGGCACAGCAGGAGGTCCGTCACGGTACACTAGTGTGCCCCATCACAGCAGTTGGGAAACACTGCCCTACAGGATGAGAATTTATTCTGAAGGTGATTTCAGGTAGGGCTATGGTTCAGTTATTGGAGGCGGTTTAGTGTAATGGTTTGAGAGTTGGATTACAATGCTGGAGATCAGAGTTTATACCCCCACTTAGCTATGGAAACTCCCTGAGTGACTTAGGGAAAGTCAGATTCTCTTAGTCGTGAAGTGAGGGAAAAGCAACCCAAAAACTTTGCTAAGAAAAGTCGATGATAAGTTGAAAATGATCTGAAGACAGATAACAACAAAATGTTTTAGTTACCAATGTATCTTTGCTTGACAGTTAGTACTAGGGCGGATTACCGATGTATCTTTGCTTGACAGTTAGTACTAGGGCGGATTACCGATGTATCTTTGCTTGACAGTTAGTACTAGGGCGGATTACCGATGTATCTTTGCTTCACAGTTAGTACTAGGGCGGATTACCGATGTATCTTTGCTTGACAGTTAGTACTAGGGCGGATTACCGATGTATCTTTGCTTCACAGTTAGTACTAGGGCGGATTAATAAGTCCGTGACTTTTTGAATTTCCCACCTTTTAACTGAAAGGGCAACACTGCTCAGTTGACTCAAAATTTGAACAAGGCATAAAAACATGGCTATTTAGGCAGGCATTGACCCATAGCCAACTGCCACTCTGCACTATCTGCACTATCTGTAACATGCCAGCCAACTACTGCTATTGGCTGGTAATATGTTTTAATTCATTTTTAATTGTTTTACTGTATTTTAATGTATTTTACTTGTTTTATTTGCACTAATTTTGTGCCATTGAGAGAGAGTGGTATATTAAGCCGAACTTAATAAATAATAAATAATAATAAATAAAATAAATTTAGTTTGTGTTGACAGCCATTGATAGCAGACTACCGCGTGATTTGAGGAGAAAATGGAAAAAAGTGCAGGGAAATGGCAAATGTGGTGTATTGTGTGGCCCTCCAAGGTCCAGTGAAGTGGAAAAAACACGGCTGAGAATAGTCCTGGGTCCCCCAACAAACAAACAACATAGAAATGTACTTCCTGAAATCATAAGCTTTGGATACCATTCTGAAGTAATCCATAGCCTTCTAAAATTATAGTGGTCGAGGTAAATCAACCACTAGGTTATCCTAAGTTGAAGAGTGCTGTGCATTTGTAAAGTCCACATCTTGAAACTCTGATTGAGCTGAATAAATATATCTTTTTTCCTAATTCTAGATCTTTATTTTATTGGGACCCACACTCGGTTCACTAACATGAGGGAAAAGGGTTAGAGAGCAGCAGAAATCCAGTTATATAACCACATTGTTCAGGCATTACAAACATGATTAGTTGTTCTATATGCAAATGCATTCCTTTGCAGTAATGTTATTGAATGAGATCACAAATAATTTATCATTTCAAGCTAGCCATCCTGAAATAGTCTCTTTTGTACCTTTTGGGGAATGATTTAAATATTATTAAAGACACTGGGCGGTGGGGGGGGGGGGGGAGATAGAAGGAATGGAAGGGAGCTCTCCAGAAGTTGCTAGGATACTAGAGAGCAATCAAGGAAGATTTCCAAAAAGCAGTGATGGAATTATCAGCAGACAAATGGGCTCTGCATTACTCAAAAAGGGTTTATTTGGTTTCACTTTGCACAACCCTAGAGATCTCAGCCTCCTCTTGTCAAGTCTAAAACTGTACCATTGGGCAGAAGGGAATAAACATTTGAAGTGTGACGCATAAGGTGAAGAAGAGAGTTCTCTGAAATGTAAAAACCCGGCCTTTAGCTCGTTCCCTAGTTGCTATATTGAAATGGACATGGAAATAATAATGGTCACCTTCACATTACAGTCAGAGGATGTAGAGGAGAAAGTAACTGGGCAGGAATAACAAGATGTTGCAAAAAGGAATTTTGTCATTAGAAGCTTTTTCACCTGAGTTATGCCTGCATGGTGACCTGGAAACTTATGTCATATTGTAAGTTACTGGTTGTTCCATATGAATCAAGGCTTAGTGATGGTAGAAATATTTGACAAGTGTAAGATTTGGCTCCAGTTGCTGACCTCTTCAGTAAAAATGTGCTCAGGTAGCAGGTGTTGGAAAGAAAGATTGTCAATTAAAGTAGTCAAAAGAGACCACTATGAACCAGAACAATGATTCCCAAACTTTGGTCCTCTAAGGAAGTGATTTTCAACCAGTGTGCCGCAGGACACTAGTGTGCCGTGAGAGATCATCAGGTGTGCCATGGGAAATTATTTTCCAACTTCACTCATATATAAACTATAAGGTGCATCTGTCCTTTAAAGAAATGGAACCATAGCACTCTCACATCACCTAAGAAGTGACACGAGAGTGCTATGGTCACGCCATCTTGGATTCACTCAGACGTGGCTAAGTAAACAAAGTTAGAGTTAGTGCTACAGCTGCACATCAATTTGGGATCACAGCAAGACAAGCGAGTGACAGTGATGAAGAAGTTTTTGAGAAGAGAAAATGCAAATGCCGAACAGGGCCCTGGACAAAATTATGACACAGATGAAGGCCCTAAAATGAGTGGTGGACAAAAGAAAGAAGAAAAGACGGTGAGCTCGAGGCAATACAGCGAAAGCTATCTTTCATTTGGATTCACTTTCACTGGGGATGCGACAGCACCTACTCCGCTGTGCTTGGTGTGTGGTGAGAAGCTGTCCAATAGCACCATGGTGCCAAGCAAGCTTAAACGCCATCTCCAAACGAAACACCCTTCTGTTCAAAACAAGCCGACGGACTATTTTGTATGTTTACATACAAACAATGAGAAACAGGCAAATTCTTTGTGGAAAACCACAAAGGTAAACAAGAAAGCCCTCAAAGCTAGGTACCTTGTCGCTGATCTCGTAGCTAAATGGTTAGGGACCCATACAGCTCAGCATCCATTGCTGGAAAGGACATGACTTTAAAGGAGCAAGAGGAACTTATTGAACTGAAACAAGATCGTAGTTTAAAACTAAAATTTGCTGATCTTCCTTTGGACAGTTTTTGGTTATCTGGAAGTTCCCTTTTCTGGTCAACAAAGCTATTTCAACCACATATCTGTGTGAGATGAGCTTCTCAAGCTTGACTGCGATAAAAACTAAAAACAGAGAGAGAGAGACTGACAGCTGTTGGGCAAGAGCTTCATGTGTGTCTTTCTACCATTCCTGCCAGGATATCTATTTTTGTATCTATCGAAACAGGCCCAGGTTTCACACTAAGTGAGTGTATAAGTACATTTAACAACATATTAACTATATGTATTACTGTGTTAGAGTGTCATTTTGTGTCATTTTGGTTGGTGGTGTGCCCCAGGATTTTGTAAATCTAAAAAATGTGCCGCGGCTCAAAAAAGGTTGGAAATCACTGTAAGGATTTTGGACATCAGTTCCCAGAGCTCCTCATTGTCAGTCAAACTGGCCAAGAAACTGGGAATTGAAACTGAAAATACCTGGAGGACCAAAGTTTGGGAATCACTGAGCTAGAAGGATTCTGCAAATCGCAATTCTTAGTTTGGCAGTATTTCCCAAACTTTGATCTTCAAGATCATTTGGGCTTCAGCTTCCAGCATTCCTGACTGTTCATTAAATTGGATGGGACATCTAGGAATTGAAGTCCAAGCAGCTAGAGAACCAATTTTCAGAAACCACGGGAAGATTACTGTGAAAAACATAGTCCCTTTTAAAATCCATTTTGCTATCCTATTTTGTGATCAATTCTTACTTAAGGCTGGTATTTTTACTGTTTTATTTAATAGGTTCTTTCGGTATAAAGCAAAAAAAGTCATAAAGCAAATATGAAACAAATAAAAAAGTGGACTAAACTACTTCACTGACTCATAAGGCGTCCATTCATTCCCCTATGTATTTCCCTGTCTCTTTAATTGCTGATCTCTATACTGTTCAAAATGTTCAGTTCTAAAAACAACGTGTTTTCCTCACATTAAGAAGCAGATTTTACAGCAAGCTTGGAATTATTTTTGTTGACCCCTCACCTCTCATTTTTTGGACCACCAACCTGCTTTCAAGAAGAGAAGACGCACAAACAAATCTTCAAACTGGAGAGTTAATTTTAGCAAGCTCTTGCAAACCCGATGTTTGCTTTTCATCCGAGGCTCTGCAGTTCTTTGCCTCATTTGTTAAACCCATTAGTCCCACCTTTGCATGCCAAAATATGCAAATTATTTCTGATAATGGCTTCCAGGGGAAATTCTCATTAGTCAAGAATTGCAGTGACATTTCTTTCAAGACCAGAAATTTCTAAAATAAGAGGAACACATCAAGCTTTTTTTCGCTCTGAGCCAATTGGGAAAGTGCAAATAGCTCATTATTCAATAACCAGTGTATTTCCTACAAATCGGTAACGGAGCAAGAAGCTGAATGCAACAGCTCATCATGACAGTGATACACAATGCACACAAACACTCTAGCCCAGTGTTTCTCAGCCTTCCTAATGCTGCGACCCCTTAATACAGTTCCTCATGTTGTGGTGACCCCTAACCATAACATTATTTTCATTGCTACTTCATAACTGTATTTTGTGTGTGTGTGGGGGGGGGGGGGTTGATTTTGTCATTTGGAAACTGTAGTTGCTGGGATTTATAGTTCACCTACAATCAAAGAGCATTCTCAACTCACCAACGATGGAATTGAACCAAACTCGGAACGCAAAACTCCCATGACCAACAGCAAATACTAGAAGGGTTTGGTGGGCATTGACCTTGAGTTTGGGAGTTGTAGTTCACCCACATCCATAGACTCAACATTGATGGATCTGGACCACACTTGACACGAATACTCAATATACCTAAATGTGAACACTGGTGGAGTTTGGGGAAAATAGATCTTGACATTTGGGAGTTGTAGTTGCTGGGATTTATAGTTCATCTACAATCAAAGAGCCCTTTGCACCCTACCAATGATAGAATTGGGTCAAAATTCCTACACAGAACCCTCATGCCTTGAAGGAACTAGCTGGCGCGAGCCTCCATCCCACCTCACACACTCTCCCTCACCCACACATGCACATCATGCTGCCATGCGCCAAGCACGCCTGCTCTCCCCTCCCTGCTTAGTCTCAGAATCAGCCCTCCCCTTGGCTGGGAGGCCTGCCAATCACAGCAGATGAGAGCTTTAGGTGGGAGAATTCAGACTGTTTCCAAAAAGAAAGAAAAGCAGAGAGATCTTCAACCTTCTCTGCCAAAGGGCTTCCTAAGACCAGCAGAAATACATGTTTTCTGATGGTCTTTGGCGACCCCCAGGTTGAGAAACACTGCTCCAGCCCCTCGATGTTCACAATACCCAAAACATTAGGAAAACATGAATGTTGTTACATCTATAGTTATTTGAAATATTTACGGTACATTCCTCTAAGTTTGATGGTGCTTTCCTCACATTACTTCTCTCAACTCGTAAATACAAAGTGGTTAACAACAACTAATTGAAATACAATCTTCAACTTTGAACAGGAAAGCAGATAGGGTAAAATGCTAATGTGAAGAAGGAATTCTATAAAAGAAAAGGGAAGTCGTATTCGGCTTTTGCTTATTTTCTTCATTTGATGTGATTCTGTGTCACCACATTTACTGTATGTACTTCAGTCATAAATAGTTTAAAGTCCAAGTCTCACAATTATTTCATTCACTTGCCAAGTAAGGAAGCACGTTCAATCATAGCAGTAGTTTTCGGACCCTCCATTATGCAATTAGAGCACTGTGACTCCACCTTAACTACCAAGGCTTCATCCTATGGCACCTTGAGTTTTGTAGTTTAGGAAAATCAATTAATAATTGCCTCTAGATTTCCTCTAGTGCATCACCACAAAACTACAAACCCTGGAATTTTATAGCACGAAGCCATTGCAATTAAAAGGGAGTCATAGAACTATAACTGTGTTGTGTGAAAAGTGCTCTGAAAAAAGCATGGCAGTAGCTACACCAGGCATTAGCAATTGTGGGAGTTGAAGTCCAAAACACCTGGAGGTGACAAGAAAACCCAGCCTGTGCTACACTCTCCCATGAGTTGTCTTCCACTTCCAGTAATATGGCATTGTACAGTTATATATGGAAAGTCAGATCTCCTTTTAAGGATACAGAAGGTCTCCAATAGGTATGCAAAGCCTCAAGCTTTTTGTTCCGACATTCAAAGAAAAAATAATTATGGTAGTTTTCTTCCCACTATAGCAGGGGTCAAGAACCTATGGCTCGCGAGCCAGGTGTGGCTCTTTTTATGATTGCATCTGGCTTGCAGATTTCGGCTATTCAGATAAGACCAATGCTGGAGCAATCCCCAAACAATACAGGCAAGAAAGCAGTGTGTAAATAAAGCTCTACAATGCTCCCAGGCTCCGTGGGAAGGCAGAGAGGAACGGAGTTCACATGAGGCTGCTGCGGAGGACCAAAGCAATCAATCGCCGAATGGGGGTTGGAGGAACGCTCTTGCCTAGATGATTGCTCCAGCATTGGTCTTGGTCTACGGATTCTTCGGTTGCACATACACAGTGTCATTTTGCTGGGGGAATCCTTTTCTCATAGTATGTACATATATACTCACATTTAGTTGAATACAGTCTTAAAATATATTATATATATTATATGGCTCTCACTGAAATAAATTTCCAAATATTTTGCATTCATGGCTGAGTCATAAGAAAAAACAAATACTTCCCTACAATATTTTTTCAATATTCAAACAGCTCAAGGTCATTCTGCAAACAAAAACAAGTGGTTTTCTGTGCAAAAAATGTGAAGGAATTTTTTGCAATATCTCTGCAATATTCTTTCCATGTTCTAGCATCTTGAGGTGTTGCAGAAGAGAGAAAAATAGTTTTATGTTCAAAACCCAACAACAGAAACAAACAGAAAACAGGTTGGGGGGATTGGCGCTGCTCTCCATCCTCCTGAAAAATACATGATTTTATCCTCATAATATTTCCTTTACATTTACAAGCATTTGTATTCCAGGACATAATTCCATGAAACGGTCACTAATTCATTATTCTTCCTAATGGGATTTTTCTGCTATCCCTGATCATTAAAAATATTATTTCTCTCTTCAAGGACTTGACACCCAGAGATAAAGTACTGGGGATAGTTCCACATAAAAGGGAATTCTTCATAGAAACTGGGTTCCCTCCTCGATAGACACCAACATCATCCCTCCTCTATAGACACCAATCACCATCTCTTGCCATCTATGGTGACAACAATCTTAACAGTAAATATCTGAGGGTTACTTCTACCTGCAAGTATCTGTAGTAAATCAGGAAAGGATATAGGAGGGCTTCCCGTAATAATGTTCATCCTAAATACAGCAGGGACAGGACTACAGGACAACCAACATGGTCAGCAATGAATGTCAATACCTCGTAACATTTGCTGTAGCTTTCCAGAGAGTGAAACCTTACCTTTTTTTAACCACAACACAAAGGCTCTCTCAACCATGAGAGACAATGGCCACATTGTCTGCGGAGTCTGGGAACTGTAGTCCCAAAAAGCAATGTTTCTGAACTTCGTAGGTAGATGGGAAACATTAAAAGATAACACTATTATGGGTCAAGGCCACAGTATTACACTAGTCCCAAGATTGACAAGTCATAATAACATCAAACATGGGAACAGTGATCAGCAGGGACTTTTCTTAAAGAAATGGGATCTAAATCAGTGTTTCCCAACCAGTGTGCTGTGGCACACTAGTGTGCCGTGAGCGATCATCAGGCGTGCCATGGGAAATTGGAACCTCCAATACCAGACCTGGGCATTTCATGGCCCGTCGGACGATTCTGACCAGCCCACGAAAGGGCCCAGGCAGGCAGGCAGGCAAGCAGAGCAGCCAATGGAGGGAAGGGAGGGGGGGAGAAGAGGAGGAGGTCAGGAGCAAAGCTGCCGCAGAGCATGCCTTCGCTCTCCTCCTCCTCCCTTCTGCCTCGTGCGCTCCCCCTTCTCTCTTCTGCCCCCCCCTCTCTCTCACCCCTCCCTTCTCTTCTGCCCCCCTCTCTCTCACCCCTCCCTTCTCTTCTTGGTGAACTACAACTCCCAAACTCAAGGTCAATGCCCACCAAACCCTTCTAGTGTTTTCTATTGGTCATGGAGTCCTGTGTGCCACATTTGGTTTAGTTCCATCATTAGTGGAATTTAGAGTGCTATTTGTTTGCTGTTGAACTATAAACTCCCAAATGACAAAATCAATATTTTACTGATGGTCCCTCTTTGGGTTAGTATTAGTATGTTTTGTGGCCAAATTTGGCAGGAATTTGTCCAGTGGTTTTTGAGTTGTGTTAATCCCACAAATGAACAGCTGTTGAGCAAGAGCTTTGTGTGTGTCTTTTTGTCTTTCTGCCATTCCTGCCAGGATATCTATGTTGTGTTCATCGAAACAGGCCCAGGTTTCACACTGAGTGTTTAAATACATTTAAAAACATATTAACTATATGTATTACTGTGTTAGAGTGTCATTTTGTGTCATTTTGGTTGGTGGTGTGCCCCAGGATTTTGTAAATGTAAAAAATGTGCCGCGGCTCAAAAAAGGTGGGAAAACACTGATCTAGATGATATTGGGTATTTACAGAAGTATCTTTCACATTGGGCAAAGAACCACACTGGATTTTTGCCACTCAAGATTGAACAAGTTATTGTTTAGATGCTGGGCAAGTTGGGTAAATGGGATGTTTTCGTTCTGGAAGCTGATGCCAAATTTAATTCATGTTTCTGGTGACACTAACTGAACTATTCATCCTGCCATATCACAGAAATGAAATGCAGAAATGCTAAGCAATAAGGGACATGATCCAACTAACACTAAACATTTTTCACATACCACTGATTTGAATTCATCCAAACTCTCTGAAATTAACAGGATTTTAAAGTGCTAAAAAAGCTTAGATGGCATCCCAATTTGCTGTTTGATCAATTACATTTGAAATGCAAGAGGAAGCTGAAAATCAATGCTTTAAAGAAACTACATCTAAATTGTACTTTAGAACAAATACAATTTAATGAACACCTCTCAGATAAATAATGTATACCCCTGCCCCCCCCCCCGCTTCCTGAGACAATATCAATATATGCCACTTTCTATAAATATGGACAAATCTTAGAGATCTCTGTCCATCTTTTCAATCAACCGTCAAATGAACACAGTTGATAATGTTGATAATTGAATTACTTTTATTCTCAGACATACACGTTCATTGCTTGATGTTTCAGTAAGACAATTTCAGCTTACACTGTTATGAAAAAACAGATCTCCAACAACCACCAGCCAAGATCATCCCTAAGTAGATGTCATTTTGTGTGCAATGGTGTGTGTGTGTGTGTTTGTGTTTGGTTGCTGTAGATATAACTCATTGAACACATCCCCATTCAGAGCATAGAAAAGTTACATTTTTGGACTGGAACTCACAGAATCTCCCAGTGACCATACTACACTGATTTAATATAAATTGATTAGGGATGGACATGTCTGTTAAAAACTATTTTTGTAATTTTTCAATGTTTCCCACCACCTCTTTTCTAAATAACTTCTTTATGGTAATCCGCTCTGAGTCCCCTTCGGGGTGAGAAGAGCGGAATATAAATAAAGTGTATTATTATGTATTATTATTTTATACCTACGTTGGACTGGCTTTTTAAGTGGCGTCTGCTGTGACAAGTAGCAAGAAAAGGAAGATGTGTGGCTGAGGAGGAGTCTGTATTCATAGTTTTAATCTCAATTCCATCATCTGTCATTATTGGGATGGACAAATTCATCCTCTGGGCACACACAGTTCTTTAGATCAAAATACTTTTCTCATCCCAAATACCTGTAAACATTCTCCAATATGTAAGGGCAGAGTCAATCATGCTCTAGGACACTAGCCTCCCCAAGATAGAAGGAATTGTGTTTTGGCTGACACGTTTCAGAAAAATCCTATTAGTGACCCCTACTTGTTGGACTCTTTTCAAAATTGAAAAGTATTAAATGAACTTTTCCAAGCTATATTTTTGACCAAGTTCTGCAATATATAGCTTTTCATAAATAACCAATCAGGATGCCTTTCATAAGCAATAGGTCCCTTGAGTGCAACAACTTTGGAAAAAATGGGTATCCTTCTCCCCATTTCCACACAATTCAGGATTCAGAATGTCAAGGCAAGGTTGGAATCCCTGTAAAACATGTTCAAGCATTTCTCACTTCCAACAGAGAAAATGGGACAGGTATAAAGCCCTACTCATGTATTCCTTGTACACCCCCATTTTTTTCTAATTTTAAGGAAAAGAAGGGGGAAAGAGTTTCCTTTCAACAGAATCGTATCTCCTGTTTAGAAATTCAGCACATTGGGAACATTATGACTCATTCAGCTGTAGGTTCTTAAATTCTGTCTCTTGCTACAATCCCATGAGATTTAGTATGGAGCCAAATCCCCGAAGAAGCCACCTCCATAAATGACAAGATCAGGAAAATTATGCCTGTCTTACTGTATAAAGAACTAGAGGAATTGAAAAAAAAGAGGATGAGCTAGAAAATAACAGTGCAATGTGCATTCCAAGCAAACGTACTAATGAATTTAAACTTTAACGATCTGTAGTTAGTTATGATATCTTAAGGCATGCAATTAAATGAGGAGGAATTATGCAGTTTATTGAGAAGTGCACAAAACATTTCAGTAATTATCAATTTTTTAAAAAAAGAGTGTCATATGCAACATCTCATTTCAAAATGTGTCTGGAGTCTTAGGGCCCTTTCAGACAGACCCTATATTCCAGGATCTGATCCCATGTTTTCTGTTTATCCCAGAATATCTGGTAGTTGTGGTGTTCCAGCCTAGTAATGTGATGCCTTAGTCTCCCCAGCCTAGTGGTCAGAGACAGGCACCAGTGGTACCTGAGGATCAGGGCCAGGATGGGGAAGAGGAATGGCCAGATGGGTATGGTTCTGCAGATGCGGATTTGTCTTGGGACAATGACTGGCTGCATGGGTATTGGCCTGAAGAAGGGGTTAATGGCGATTCCATGGAAGTGAGTTTCAAGACAGCCAGCGAGAACTCCAGTAACCTTGACTCTCACGGGAACCTTACTCCCTTGCCGGCTGAGCTCCCGGGAAATAGGGAGGGAGAGCTTTCTCAGCAAGATATTAATCCACCTGGCCCCGCTAACGAGCTGTTGGATTTTGCTAGAAGAGGTAGTATCAGATCCTCCCGAAGAGATTGGAATTTACGATGGGGGATTCAGTGGTCCCGTAGAAAATAGATTCCTTTAAGAGACTGGCCTGGGAAAGATTTCACCAGAGCTGAAGCTACGTTTGGCTTGTTTAGTTCATGTTCCTGATCTCCAGTTCAAGTTGGCTGCAAGGGTGGCTAGCCCTCCAAGTTACGTTCTCGTTTGACCGTTGCCTTGGTCTGCCTTGGACTCGAAGTTCCGAAGTTCCTGTTTTGGCCGCCGGAGCGGCTTGTCATGGTTTTGGACTTGTTTTCCTTGGGATTTACTCCAGTTTAAAGACTTTCCAAGTTTTACCCGTGGACTTACTTTTTGCTTTACTTCTCTCTTTTAAAGACTATTCTATTCTAAATAAAGGTATGTTATGCAATTGCTTGTGTGCGTGTGATCTAGGAGGGTACGTTCCGGACCTGAGGTGCAATAGTAGTGCGGACTCAAATAATCCAATTTAAAGTAGAAAACCTGGGGTTGCATTCTGGGATACACAGCCTGACTGGAAGGCCCCTTAGAAGTTTGGCTATCCTACGTTCTCTGACAAATATTTATTTATTTATTTATTTATTTACATCATTACTATTCTGCTTTTCTCACCCCGCAGGGGACTCAGGGCGGATCACAATGCACATATACAGGCAAACATTCAATGCCATTGACATACAACATATATAGACAGTAGGCATGGTTTCGAATCCAAAAATGGCGATTCTAAAATCAAATGGGGGGGGAGATTTTTTATTAGTAAAAGAAAGACTTACAAAAATTTTCCAAAATTTCTGAAATGTAATTTCTAAACTAACGAATTGCTAGTAATTGTATGCCAGAGCATGCGCGAAAGATGGTTTTGGCCTACAACTCCCAGAAATCCTAACAGCTGGTAAATTGGGTGGGATTTCTGGGGGGTGTAGGCCAAAACTTGAATATTTATTTATTTATTTATTTATTTATTGTTCACTTTTGTATTCCACTCCTCCCAGCAGGCTCCTATCACAGCAAAAATACATGGGCGGCATGTTGCAACATGTCAATATGCGACCCTACAATTGATAAAACATAAAAACATAAAACCACATTTAAAACAGGTTACATCGTCAGATAAACCACACTGAATTCTAGATGGGACTCTCCAAATAGGAAGGAGGGAAGGAGGGAGGGAGGGGGGGTATTCTATTCTTGGAAGCAGCAAAAAAAAAAGGAGGAGGAGCCCCCCCCCTCGCTCCTCGCTGCCTCTCTCTCACCCCGATCCTGAGGGAGCGAGGGCCCAAGTTTGCCCAGGCTGAGAGGAAAAGGAAGAGGCCTGAGGCTGTGAGAGGGCTGAAGCTGGCCCCTGCGATGGGGCAAGGCAGAGCAACGGGGAAGAGAAGGAAGGGGGGGGAAGAAGCATCTGAGAGAGCGCAGGGAGAGAGAGGAGGAGAAGCGCGCGCGTGTGTGTTTGAAGCTGGCCCCTGCGATGGGGCATGGCAGCAGAGCAACGGGGAAGAGAAGGGGAGGGAGAAGCCAGCAGGAAAGAGGAGGACTACACTTTCCAGAATGCCCTACCTAGCAGCAGCGTCACTTCCAGTTCCCCATAGAAATGTGGGAAAAAGAAGAAGATGAATGAAGGCGGGAAGGAAATGAGGGGGAGAAGACAGGGAGAAGTGAGTACGTAGTACAATAATTAAGAATTTATTACGATCATAACGCAAATTGTTGGCCTCAAGGACCGTAAAAGAAAGTCTACTTCCTGGTTAGCTGCCGTGATGCGTATAAACTAGAAAGTCCCATTACATACGAATCACTTACGATTTCTTTTGATTTTCATAACTTTTTTCTCATGCCTACTCAATATGCCCAAATGCGAACACAGATGGAGTTTGGGGAAAATAGATCTTGACATTTGAGAGTTGTAGTTTCTGGGATTTATAGTTAACACACAATCAACGAACATCCTGAACTCTTGCAACAATGGAATTGAACCAAACTTGGCACATTGAACTCTCATTACCAACAGAAAGTACTGAAAGGGTTTTGAGAGTTTAGTTTCTCTGAATTGACCTTGAGTTTGGAAGTTGTAGTCCACCTACATCTAGGGAGCACTGTGGACTCAAATAATGATGGATCTGGACCACACTTGGCATGAATACTCAATATGCCCAACTATGAACACATATGGAGTGCCTTTATCGAGGTAGGTTTCTTAGGGTTTTTATACTTCAACACACTGGTTGGGAAACACTGCTCTAAGCCACTCTTCATAGGGTTCAGCTTCAAACTTTTTATCATTTTCGTAGCTCCTAACTGGACATGTTCCAGTTTGTGATAACATATTATGCCATACATTCATGCTACTTGCTTTTTGGGAGTCCAGAGCAAAGAAGTTTACCTGAATAGGTCTTCCATCTGGTGTGAGCACCTCCTCTGAGAGCTCCATCATCTTCAAGGCCATCAGGGCTATGGGCTTCGCATGATTCAGGTTCTGCCTATGGAGTCCTGCTGCAACACAATATGCATCACCTATTGTTTCCACCTGCAGCAATCAGAGAAATCAAATGCCAACATTATGGTAATGACCCAGAAATCACTACAATTAAATACCGGCAATCATTGAATGTTGCTTCAAACATGTCAGCACAACATTAATAAGAGAAGCTATTAGGCAACTGCGCATAATTATCCCCCAGGTTTGCAAACAGGTAACATCAAATCCTGACATCTCACTGCTGTGTTTCTCCTGATAAGCAAGTGCAAAAATTAGTTACAGTCAAGGACCCATGGCACCAAGAGAGTTAGAACAGTGTTGTTTTAAAGGTGAACATATTTTCTGTATTAGGGGAAACTTCTGGAAGTGAACCCATTTGGGAAAAGGATACCATTATAGTCTGTTCTGTGGTAGAGTGAGAAATGTAGGTACGTGTTCTTACATGATTTTTTTTACTATACCTTTCTGATTATGTATATTCTGATTATGTATATTTTCCCCATAACCCCCAATGTATCACCCCTCATGTTTTCCCCATGTATGTAATTTTAAAAATATGAAAGTGCCACTGTTTAGTCTTGGGCGAGGCTTGCCAGCTGCAAAGCTTGTGATTCAATCATCCCTCCACTAGCCTCATTTATATGAAAATAGCAGGAGCCAGCCTTTTCCAAAAGGGTCTTTCCCCCTTGGGCCAAAACTGGTTTCTGGTAATCAATAGACAAAGGCTTCTGAGATTCATCTAGCTTTGGGCTATTGATTAATAGGCAAAACTATTTCTGTATTTCATAAATGGTCACCCCTGCCAGCCTCGGAAACTGGCACATGGCTACAGTTTTTTCACTTGTTTACCATCCAAAAGATTGAAACTCTCATGAAAAGATCTGTAGTCTGAATGCAATTAAAACCACAACATTAAGAACAAACTGAAAATGTATGGAGTAGGGTTGGATATCTCCGGTTTTAAATACTTTGAAATCCGTTAATTTTTGTATTTAAAATTAATTTCAAAGTTTTTTGACCCTCGGGGCCCAACCCGGAAGTGTAATTTCTATACCGAACCTGGGCGCCGCCATTTTTCTAAAGGTCACATTATTAGGTCGTTTTTTCCCCTCTCCGTTCTCAACTCGCGAGGGCAGCAGCACCGTCCTGTCGCCTCTCGCCAGCTGAGAGATGCGGCGGGCGCCTTGAGCCGCGTTAGTCCTCGGCAGGGAAGGAGGCGGACGCACCTCTTTCCCTGCCAAGAACGAATGCGAATCAAGCCTTGAGTCTGCTCTTCCTCTCCTACCAGGATCCAAAGCACGTCAAGGCTTGGCATGCTTTAGATCCTGGCAGGGAGGAGGGGCAGGGAGGGCAACGTAACCCACGCTGCTTCTGATCTGGCAGGGGAGTGAGTATGCATCGATGCATACACACTTCCCTTCCAGATCAGAAGTAATGCAGGTTCAAGGTAACCCACGCTGCTTCTGATCTGGCAGAGGAGTGAGTATGCATCGATGCATACACACTTCCCTTCCGGATCAGAAGTAGCGCGGGTTCAAGGTAACCCACGCTGCTTCGGATCTGGCAGGGGAGTGAGTATGCATCAATGCATACACACTTCCTTTCCAGATCAGAAGTAGCGAGGGTTCAAGGTAACCCACGCTGCTTCTGATCTGGCAGGGGAGTGAGTATGCATCGATGCGTACACACTTCCTTTCCAGATCAGAAGTAGTGCGGGTTCAAGGTAACCCACGCTGCTTCTGATCTGGCAGGGGAGTGAGTATGCATCGATCTGGGGGGGGGGGGGGGCAAGCTCTCCCTTCTTCCCTCCCTGCCCCTCCCAGCTGAGAGGCATCTCAGATTAAATTTAATCCGAGCTGCGTCTGACCTGTGGGGAGGGAGGGAAGAGTGGAGCAAGCTCTCCATTCTAGCCTCTCAGCTGGCCTAAAGAATAAAAACGAAAATTCGTTAGTAATTACGTTTCAATTACGAAATTTATTGTTAAAATTTCAGAATAATTTCTATAACGACCCAGCAAGGGAAATCCCCTCCCCCCAAAAAACGAGTTTAGAATCAGTTTTTTAATGGATCAACCACCCCTAGAATGGAGATAATCTCACACACTCTCTGCACTAAAAATCATGAACTCTAGTTCCCTCCCGCTATGAACCATCTCGGAGGCTAAGGTCATCCGGGGAGACCCTGCTCTCGGTCCCACCTCCTTCGCAGGCACGATTGGTGGGGAGGAGAGTCAGGGCCTACTCAGTGGTGGCTCCTCATCTATCCAATGCCTTTCTCAATGAAATCAGATCAGTGCCCTCCCTCTTGACCTTCAGAAAAGAAGGAAAAACATGGCTGTGGAACCAAGCATTTGGGCAGTAAGCAGGTCAAGATAGGAACATGGATTACGTGCAATTGTTATTTGATACTGGAATGGCCTTTTGGATCATGTGATTGTAATGTTTATATTAATATGTTTTTAATCCCTTGTTTTAATGTTTAAATGTAGTTACATTTTATGATTTAATGGACAGTTTAATGTTACTGTTTGATGTTAAGTTTTCATGTTTTGTAAGGCTTTGAATTTTGCCATAAATACATTAGAAACCACTTTAAGTACCCCCCTCCCTCTCCCAAGGGTGAGAAAAATGGTATACAAATGAAGAAAATATCGGGAGATACCTTTGGACAGATAAACTGGGCCAGAACCATTAAGGGCTTTATAGGCCAAAGCCAGCACTTTGAATTGTACTCGGAAGCTAATAGGCAGCCAGTGGAGCTGGCATAGCAAGGGAGTTTGGAGTACTGTGTACAATTCTGGTCTCCGAACCTTAAGAAGGATATAACGGAACTGGAAAAGGTACAGAAAAGGGCAACAAGAATGATCCAAGGGATGGAGCGGCTCCCTTATGAAACCAGGTTGCAACGCCTTGGTCTTTTCAGCCTTGAAAGACGGCGTTTAAGAGGTGACTTGATCGAAGTGTATAAAATCATGCATGGGATAGAAAAGGTGAATAAAGAAAAAATATTTTCTTTGTCACAAAACACTAGGACTAGGGGGCACTCCCTGAAGCTCCAAGGTAGGAAAATTAGGACTAATAAAGGGAAATATTTCTTCACCCAGAGGGTCATTGGGTTATGGAACTCACTTCCAGAAGAGGTTGTGACAGCGGTCAGCCTGGACAACTTCAAGGCAGGATTAGACAGATTCATGGATACCAAGTGTATCGGTAGTTACTGAAAAGGACATTCAAGTGCCACCTCGGAGTTGGTTGAGGTAGGCAGGATATCCCTGGGTACTGGTTGTGGGGGGACGGGAGCAGGTCAAGGTTTTGCCCTCCCTTCTGCTCGAGATCCCCGTGTACAACTGGTGGGCCACTGTGTGATACAGAATGCTGGACTAGATGGGCTGAGGTCCGATTCAGCATGGCTCTTCTTATGTTCTCATGTTCTTAGTTGTACGCTCTTGATATCCTACTCCCATGAGCAATCTGGCTGGTATGCGTTGGACTAGCTGAAGCTTCTGAACAGTCTTCAGAGGCAATCCTATGTAGAGTGCATTGCAGTAATCTATTCAGGATGTAACCAGCACATGGAAAACCGTGGCCAAGTTTGACCTCCAAAGGTATGGGAGCAGTTGGCGCACAAATTTTAATTGTGTGAAAGCTCTCCTGGCCACCACTGAGACCTGAGGTTCCAGGCTCAGCAATGAGTCCAAGATCACTCCCAAACTGAGAACCCACACCTTCAGGGGGAGTGTCAACCCATCCAACACAGGCTGTAACCCTATACTCTGTTTGGCCTTCTGACTGACCAGGAGAACCAATTATGGTCTGAAGATGATGTTTTCAACTCATGGAAACTATTATGAGCCTTATAAACTGCCAAAATGCCTTGCATGAAAGATATGAATCTCATTCTACATCCTAAGATTTCAGGTCATCATACCATAGAGCAGTGAATTTCAACCTTTTTTGAGCCGCGGCACATTTTTTACGTTTACAAAATCCTGGAACACACCACAACCAAAATGACACTCTAACACAGTAATACATACAGTTAATATGTTTTTAAATATATTTATACACTCACTTGTATAAATACATTTAAACCTGGGCCTATTTCAATGAACACAAAATAGTAGGTATCCTGGCAGGAATGGTAGAAAGACACACACGAAGCTTGGCACCATGACGCTATTGGACAACTTCTCACCACACACCAAGCACAGCGGAGTCGGTGCCGTCGCATCCCCGGTGAAAGTGAATCCAAATGAAATATAGCTTTCGCTGTAGTGCCTCGAGCTCACTGTCTTTTCTTTTTTCTTTTGTCCACCACTCATATTAGGGCCTTCATCTGTGTCATAATTTTGTCCAGGGCCCTGTTCGGCATTTGCGTTTTCCCTTCTCAAAAACTTCTCCATCACTGTCACTCGCTTGTCTTGCTGTGATCCCAAATTGACGCGCAGCTGCAGCACTAACTCTAACTTTGTTTACTTAGCCGCATCTGAGCAAATCCAAGATGGCGCGACCATCGCACTATCGCATCACTTCTTTGGTGACGCGAGAGTGCTATGGTTCCATTTCTTAAAGGGACAGATGCGCCTTATAGTTTATATATGAATGAAGTTGGAAAATAATTTCCCACGGCACACCTGATGATCTCTCATGGCACACTAGTGTTCAGCGGCACACTGGTTGAAAATCACTGCCATAAAGGACAAGATACAGTCTGATCTTGGTAGCTAAACAGGGCTAGGAAAGCAGCAATGAGCACCAAGTATCATAGGCTATATTTCAGGGGAAGGAGCCGGAAACGTGAGTGTTTATCGCCTAAGCAAACCCTATGAAATTCATGGAGCCATAAGTCAACAAGCAACTTGAAGGCACAAACAATCATACACAGTAAAAACAATTGAAATTGGTATTTTTTAAAATGTTAAATGGTAGTGTGTTCAATGGAGGGTCTGTGGCATTTTTAAAAGGCGAAAAGCAGCTTTGGGGTTCTTCCAGGATCAATAATTGACCTTTTATCTGCATTGTTTTTGGGGCAACTGGGAATTTGCAGACCAGGGGCGATAAAGAAATGGCTTTGGAGAGGTGCACATGCCCTCATTCAGGCACACTTTGCCCACTCCTGATTTAAGAGAGACAATGTATAGCTGTTCATTGTTACAAAAAAAAATGTCAAATTCTCAGCTGCAACAATTTTAAATTCAAATTGTCTATTAAGGCTTTACAGGAAACCTACTGTGAGGCCAGGCTGCAATAACAGCATATTCCCTTGGCAGCTGCTCTTTTCAGCGTACCAAGCTTGTCTGATTTCTGCTGTAAGTGTGACCCCCTGTGATTATATTTTGATGCTTAATTCAAGTCAATTCTTTGAGGACAAAAAGAAGAACAAGAAGTAGAAATCCAGGCAGTGCCAGTACATAATGTCACTGTTCCACATTAAAGGTTTCCTTTACTTTCAGTGTACCAGTAAATCATGGTTGGAATTCAGTGTTGCACTTATATATGTGGGAAATATAATTGAGAAACTTCACAATGTTTGTTTCCAGCAATTGGCTGTTATTATGTTACTACATTGGAGAGCCAATGAATTGGCCATTGAATATTATGACTGTTGCCCATTGGGCACTCCTAGTGCCCATCTAGACAATTCTATGTGCTGCTGTTTCACAGGTGTTTTTCCATCTTCGCCAAGCCAGGCAGCTGGCGCCCTATCTTTCCAGGGAGGCCTTGGCCACAGTGGTCCATGCCATGGTCATCTCGAGACTGGACTACTGTAACGCTCTTTACATTGGTCTTCCTTCGTCAGTGACCCGGAAACTCTGTGGGATGTCATATAACACCTATCCTGTGTCAGCTGTATTGGCTACCAATCAAATTCTAGATCTCCTACAAGGTATTGGTTTTAACCTTTAAGGCCTTGTATGGCCAAGGGCCGACATACCTAAGGGACCGCCTCTCCCCCTATCAACCCCAGTGGTCACCTCGATCTTCCCAAGAGAATCTTCTCCATATACCGGGCCCTAGAGAAATTCGCCTGGAGGTCACAAGGTGGAAAGCCACCCCAAAACTGTGGAACTCTCTGCCCCTGACATCCGAGCCATGTGCAAATTGAGTTGTTTTATTGTCGCACTGAAGACTTGGCTTTTTGGAAGAGCGTTTGATTAGGGATTTTTATGATAATTTAAGTGTTTTATTGATTTATTCTGTAAGTCGCCCAGAGCACCGTTGGTGGAGGGCATCTAAGCAAGTAATAAATTGATTGATTGATTGATTGGTCAGTGGAGCCCAATATGTATTGGGACACTCTAGTATGTGTCCAATTATTTATTTATTTATTTATTTATTTATTTATTTTTGGACCTGTATGCCGCCACTCCCCGAGGGCTCGGTGCGGCTTACAATCAGGTAAAACATACAGAGGTAAAAGCATACACATTAAACTAGCTTAAAAAGATTTCTGGCCCAGCAATCAAAGGCTAGCCGGAAAAGGTGAGTCTTGCAGGCCTTGCGGAAGGAGAGAAGGTCCTGCATGGCCCGTACATCGCTAGGAAGAGTGTTCCAGATTGACAGCGCCACTACAGAAAAGGCTCTCCGCCGGGTCGATGTGAGACAGATTGCTTTGAAGGTCGGTACTTCAAGGAGGTTCATTTGTTCGGAACGAAGTGACCTCTGGGGTTGGTACACATTACTCAATAAACAGCGGGCAATACCATGATAGTATGTCAAAAACTGTTGTCTTTTAACTCCTGGACTCAGCCACTGCCATCCCTGTACCACAACAAAAACACAACTAAAACAGGCAAAGAATGCAAATATTCAACAATTATTTATAGCAATTCATAAAGTATTATAACCATATACCTGTAGTTCTATCCTTTCTCAGAACCAAACAGTAAGGAAGAGACATCAAGAATCTGTCATATATTATGCATCATATCTCATCGAAACAGCGCAAACATAATCACACTGTCCTGTCCTTGTGAGCAAATAAACAGTAAGAATATGGAAAATTTAAGGGGTGGTGAATGGGGTTGAAAAAAGAGGGGGTTAGGGAGTCAAAGATAGGGAGAAAAAAAGAGAGAGAAAAAAGAAAATGATAATAATAATAATAAAGAAAAATAATTAAAAAATGGAGAAGAAAAAGGAAAAAAACCAACAACAAAAAAACAAAAACCAAACAAACGTAGAGTTCGTCTTCCATATTTGTACATTTTGTTTTCTCATGAATTTTAACAGGGTTTTTTTTTAACCTGACACATTTCAGGTCAAGGTTGAACTTTCACTCACACACACACCTGGCTACGGCCCTGGTCTTTCTCATTTGTAAGCTACCTTGAGTCCCAATTTAGTGGGAAAGCTGGGCTATAAATAAAGAGAGGAACCAGTGTGGTGTAGTGCTTCTAACAATAAGTGGCAACTCTGGATCCACCTACTCTCTGAGGTGGAAGTATTGGACAGTAGTAAGGTAGTTTATGCATTTTGATAGTGTTTGGGATGTTATTATTATTATTATTTTAAAAAAACAACAAATTATTCCCATTTGTCATTGTTATTTTATCATGTCAGAAGTGGGTCATATTATTTATTATCTATATATATAAAAGGGAAGTGGTCGTGCAACGGGGCAAATGCACGCCAAAACTACATTTCCCACACACACAACAAAACACAGGGCCACTCATCCCTACCCCGAGGTACATCAACCACCCACTAAAACACCCCTAAACACAACACAAACCCCCAAAACATCCCCCAAAAAACAACATTACTACGCATGCGCAAAACAACCCAGACACACAAAACGGCCGCCATAGAAACATCACAATACCAAGCATGCGCAACATCCCACGCCATGCCCCCCTCCTCCGCCGCTTACGAACCACTCTAGAGACCAACGAGGCGACATCCTCCACGCCGCTCCCGGGACCCAACAGCACACATCACGGGAGGACGCGGCAGCGGTCCCGCCCACACGACCCTCCACCAGGAGAGCCAACTAAACGGCGAGGGAGAATGGCGCAGCCACGGGACTACAACTCCCAGAAGGCTCCGCGTGGCACACTCGAAAGAAGGGCGGAGACAGCACCGGAAATAACCCACAATGCCAGTGCACAGCATTCTGGGAAACGTAGTCCCCTGCCCGGACACGCCTTCTCCGCCATGCCCGCTTCCTCCACCCCCTCCGCTGCCTCCTCCCGTCCTCCCCCGGGGATGGGGCCGGGAGGGAAGCCGCGCCGACTCTCTCCCTTCCGCCTCTTCTTCGCCCAGCGGAATGGAGCCGGCGGGTAGCGGCGGAGAGCCCTTTGCCGCCTGTCTTCCGCTGGCCGAAGAGCAGGCCGAAGGGGAACCGGGCAACCCCTCTCCCTGCGGCCTCCGCTGCCCGAGGAGGAGGCCGCAGGGAGAGGTGTTGCCCGGTTCCCTTTCGGCCTGCTCTTGGCCAGCGGAAGACAGGCAGCAAAGGGCTCTCCGCCGCTACCCGCCGGCTCCATTCCGCTGCCCGGGGATGAGGCCGAGGGGGAGCCGCAACGTCTCTCCCTGCGGCCTCCTCTTCGGCCAGCAGAACGGAGACGGCGGCCGGCGTAGGAGACCCCTTAACCGGCTCTCCTCCGCTGCCCGAGGAGAGGGCCGCGGGGGAAGGACATAGAGCGCTTCCCCATCGCCCTCCTCTTCGGCCTCCTTCTCTACACATACACACACACACACATAAAAACAAAACAACATATAAAAACCCACATAAAAACACATATAAAAACACAACCACATACAAACACATATATCTACAAACCAAAACAAACACAGCCACACTAATACATACACATGTATACACACACATATCCCCACCTCTCCATATATACACATACATACATATACATACACAAACACACACATATATATACACATACTCAAACACGAAACACCCACAGATAACTACACACAAATACATACACAATTACAAGAAACTATACACACACAAACACACACACACATATATACACACACACACACAAAACACCAATACCTGCACACACACATACACACAAACCCCCAAAAACCCATACACACATACAACTAAAAACACACATACACACACATACATATAAACACAACAAACATGCTCACATCACTTCCACAACATACATACTCTGACATTCTCACATCACCAACATAGGGCACAGCAACGCGTTCCGGGTTCAGCTAGTTCGTGCCGGGTCATATTATTTATTATTATAATATGAAATTTGGTTTTTTTGAAGCAGTTATGCCTCCTGAGCGAATGCAATTGGAGATGCCAAGGATAAGACCCTGGACAGACATTTCATCTTGAGAACAAAATTCTTCAGGCAGGAAAGGCCAAATCAAAAGCAGAAAGAAAAAGTGACAGAAATAGAACCAGAATCCTGACTGCAACTGCTCGTCAACATGTGCACTGGGACAGAGAGAACTACTAAGATGCCTCCTAAGGTGCACATCTTACAGAACTTTATCAACAACATTTGTGTAGAGAACATTTGGCATTTTGTTTCTTTGAAGTTTGAAAGAGTGTGACTTGCCCAAAGTCATCCAGTAGTTTTCTGTTCCCGAGTAGGAACTTGAACCCTTCTCTTCCAGAGTCTTCGTCCAACATTCAAATCAATGCACTATGCGAGTTCTCAAAAGGTCAAACAGAACACCCTGAATTTAGCTTGAAAAATTGTCTGACAACCGTTGTGGAACACACACACATAAAATCACAAATGCCTCTTGTCCTTTCTTTCTCACACACATCTGTGGCTAGCATCTGACAACAGTTGTATTTGCTGTATAGTGGACAAGGGGAATTTCCATGACAGTCTTCAAAGCTGCCACTGTAAAGCACATCACTGTTGTCCAGGGTCTTGGGTCAAAGTGTGGCCCCTCAGGGCTGTTTCTTTGACCTTTGAAACATCCATTTTCCCATACTGCCATTCCCTCCCTCCCTCCTCCTGGAAGCCTTCAATTTATTTATTTATTTATTATTTGGACTTATACGCCGCCACACTCCGAGGGCTCGGAGCGGCTCACAGTTATATAAAAACACAACATAGGTAAAACAACATATTGAACTAGATTAAAATAAGGTTTTCCAACTTAGCAATCAAAGGCTAGCCAGAAAAGATGGGTCTTGCAGGCCTTGCAAAAGAGGATAGGTCCTGCATGGCCCGCACATCACTTGGAAGGGTGTTCCGGATTGACGGCGCCACTACTGAAAAGGTTCTGCGCCGGGTCGATGTGAGATGGATTGCTTTGAAAGTCAGCACTTCAAGGAGGTTCTGTTGTTCGGAACGGAGTGATCTCTAGGGTTGGTAGGGGAAGAGACGGTCCCTCAGATACAGCGGCCCCAGACCATGCAAGGCCTTGAAAGTTAACACCATCACCTTGAAGGTGATCCGGTGCTCAACCGGAAGCCAATGGAGCTGCTGGAGGAGGGGTGTTATGTGACATCTCACTGGTGTCCCAGTGAGAAGTCGAGCAGCGGTGTTCTGGACGAGCTTAAGTTTCCAGATCACTGACAAGGGAAGTGTGGTGTTCCGTGGGTTCCTGCTGACCAGGGTCAGATCGGGGAGGATGAGTGGCCAGATGGGTACGGGTCTGCAGATGAAGAATTAGCCTGGGATGATGGATGGTTACATGGGTATGGGCCTGAAGATGAGGTTAATGATGACTCCATGGAAGTTAGTTCTGAATTAGACAGTGAGAGGCCCAGCGACCTTGATTCCCACGAGAACTTCTCCACTCCCTTGCCAGGCGAGCATTCCAGGGATAGGGAGGACCGAGTTTCCCAGCAAGATAGCGATGTACCTGGGGTCACTAATGAGGAAGAATTTGACAGGAGGGCCAGCATCAGATCCTCCCGGAGAGATTGGAGTTTGAGGAAGGGGGCGCGTTGGGCACATAGGAGTTAGTTCTCTTTATTAGATTGTGCTCAGGGAATTCTAGTCAGACCTGAAGCTACGTTCAGCTTGGAAGGACTTGGGTCCTGGGTTTCAAGTTCTTGTCGACTGCAGGAGCGGTTTACCTTGTCTTTGCAACTTTGTTTTCCATGGGATTTTATGCCAGCTTTCACCACCATTGTTTTGGAACTTATTTGAATTGCTTTTTGCCTTGGATTTGAATTGCCTTTCATCTTTCTACCTTTGGACTATTCCGTATTCTAAATCAAAGTACATTTATAGCATCTGCCTGGTGTGTGTGATCTAGGGGGGGAACTGCCACGGTCTGAGGTGCAACAGGCAGGCCAATGTAAAGGGCGTTACAGTAGTCTAGTCTTGAGATGACTGTGGCTTGGAGCACCATGGCTGGGTCGTCTCTGGATAGGTAAGGAGCCAGATGCCTAGCTTGTTCAAGGAAAACAAGTAGCTTTTTAATTGGTTTATAATCTCTACATCCACCCACAATATTTGACCTGAAAAATAACTTGCTTTTCACAACTAGAAGTAGACTTCTGTTTAGTTTGGATGAAAGGGTTGGTTTTTTTTACTCTTTGTCTAGTTCTCAAGACAAAAAATTGGGCACCTGCCAGAGTTGCTAATGGTGCTGTGGACAAACTAAGAGGTTACTATACCATACACAGGGGCGGTCTTTGCCATTACGGCCACGCGTCGTGAGCACCATCTTGGACGCTCCAGGGTGGGGCGCCATTGTGAGGCGCCGCGGCGTCGCCCGCCCTGCTGCTGCGCTGCGCTCTGTGGTTTCGCGCGCATGCCCAGTGCCTACGGACCTCAAGAGAGGTCCGTAGGTACTGCGCATGTGCGATCCGCGGTTTCGCGCGCACGCGCAGTGCCTACGGATCTTAAGTAAGATCCGTAGGCACTGCGCGTGCGTGCGAAACCGCGGAGCGCAACGCAGCCGCAGGGCGGGCACCGCCGCGGCACCTCACAATGGAGCGCACATTGGGAGCGCCGAGGGGGGCGCCAAAATAATGTTCGCTTACCCCCCCGGGAGAGCTCGGACCGCCCCTGACCATACATGACGATTATACTTATTTTAAAATATCAATTAATATGCAGACGGGAATCGAGAAGCACTTCCAACACTAAAGTCAGACTTTAATGCAATTTGGGCAACTATTAACTCATTAATCAAGAAGTGATTTAATGGGTCAACTCCTATGGGACTACCAATTGAGTTCAATATGAAATGTTCCTTTGTGTCTGAATATTCCTTCCAGCACAGAAGTGTATGACTGAGAAGACATTTTCCCTCAACGGAAAAGCTTACTATTGATCCAGATTTCTTTTGATTTATGAACAACCTGTAATTATTTCTAACTCCTGTGCTAGATCCTACAAGATGGATTTTCTAATATTTTCCTTTCATACTGAAATAATAAATAATGCAGTAGTCAGAGGAGTAGGAGCCAAGTCTCAAGGGTTGAACATAAGTGATTCATAAAGAATGTCTCAAACTTACATTTAGTACCGGTTGAATCCTTACTTCCCAAAGGACACTCCAGGCCTCTTTCCTGAATTTCCATGTGTCTGACATTCTCCCTATGTGAGTATGTGTGTGATATAATGCGTATATACCCCCCCTAAACTCCCCCTATTACAATCCGGTACAATGGCTACAATTGGAAATCCTGTTAGAAGACCTTTCCTTACTATATAAGGATGCTACTGTTATCCTCTTGGGCGATTTTAACGCTAAGCTTGGTCCCTCCTTACATTCCTTTATTCAAAAGGAAGGTCTTCCAGACTGGTTTGCGACTTCCCACCCCACTGGTTTTCTAGGGACCAGAAGTCAAACAAGGCCGGTGCTTCATTAGTTTACTTAATCTGTAAAACAACCTGAGACTATTGGGTGGTTCGAATGTCTTATCTCCTTATCCCTTCACTTTTCACGCTAATCTTCACAGCAGCTCCTTGGATTTCATCTGCGTATCCTCCGATAAAGTAAATCTTTTTTCATCATAAAGTGCACACTATGGAGGACTCTGACCACCAACCGGTCAGTACTCAGTTAGCAATCTTGCCTTCTTGTATTCCTCCAAAGGATTTAGGCCCGCTATCGCAGGCAACGCTCTGTAAAAACAAACGTCTGGCATGGCCCTGTGTCAACCTAGACAATATCCAAAAATCTATCGACTCTGACGATTTTACAAAATGGGCCATAACCATTAAAACTCCTTCCCAGGACTGGCCTGCAATAGACAGAGCATTCGCCAACATCTGTGGCAAACTTAAAGAACTTATGTCTACCAAAATCATACGTAGGGATAATAAGGGTTCTTCTGTTCTGTGGTTTGATAGGGAATGTCATAAGGTTAAAAAACAGCTCAAGGCTGCTATAAGACTAATGAAAAGGAATACAGCCCCACATTTCCACGCCAACATGCTGCTGCTAAGGCGAAATTATAAAAAACTAATTAGACTGAAAAAGAACAATTACAATGAACAATTATGGAAAGGATTGGAGCTTGCAGCGGCTGGTAAAAATTCAGTGCTTTTTGGCATAAGGTTGCGGGCGTCCTAAAAGAAAGGAAGGCTGATTTTGATAACCCAATCCCAGCAAATGTGTGGGAAGAGTATTATGGGCAGCTGTTCTCCTCCCATAACTTACCTTCTAGGCAATCCACCCAGGAATTGGATGGGTTGACTAATTTACCTCTCTGGCCCCGGTCACGGAACAAGAAATTCTAAATATTATTACTTCTCTGAAACGTAACAAGGCCCCGGGAGATGACTATCTGCCTTCGGAATTGTTTATAGCCTACAAGGCCTGGTGGGCCCCTGTTTTAGCTGGTTTATTTTCATATATAAATGATACAGGATATATACCAAAGGGTTGGAATATGGCGATCATTATCCCCATTCACAAAAAAAGGAGACAAGAAAAATCCCGCCAACTACAGACCTATCAGTTTATTGAATATTGTGGCCAAAATGTATGCAAAGTATCTTCTATGTAGACTGGAGGAGTGGGTAACTGAAAATGGAATCTTGGTGGAAGAGCAGTCTGGCTTTAGACACAATAGATCGACAATGGATAATTGTTTTGTCCTAAATCACTTGATTTCCAAATACCTAGCCAAGGGTAATAGACTATACGCCGCTTTTATAGATCTGTCAGCGGCCTTCGATTCAGTTGATAGGGAAATCCTTTGGGACAAACTCCAATGTATGAATGCAGACCCTAGATTGATTTTGCTGATCAAAGCCCTATATCATAATTCTCAGGTGACGGTGAGATTTGGTATTGCTGGTGACCGAACTGGCCCTATTAACACCGGCAAAGGGGTCAGACAAGGATGTATTCTTGCCCCCCTGCTATTTAATCTGTATGTAAATGACCTTCCAAATTCGCTTAGAGGGGCGGATGTCCATATGCCTAAAGTAGCTAACTTGCAAATCAACTCACTTCTGTATGCAGATGATATGATCCTACTCTCCTACACCCAAATAGGGATGAGGAGGTTATTAAGAAAACTTAGTGACTACTGCCTTAGAAATGCACTAAAGATAAACAAAACCAAATCAAAACGATGATCTTTGCAAACGCCCCAAAATGAAATGGAAAAAGAAGACGAACAATTAGAACAAGTTAGATCCTTCACTTACCTAGGATTAGACTTTGCAGAAAATGGTCTATGGCACAATCATTTCCACAGGTGTTCAACTAAAGCCAAGGGCAGAACGAGCTTACTCTTAAAGCTGCTGAATCAACGGCAACCGGGCTCCCTCGTTCCCCTTCTGAAAGTTTACAATCACAAAATCTCCCCGCTGCTTCTTTATGGTTCTGAAATCTGGGGTGCAAACAATACTCCTCTCCTGGATAAGGCCCAAGCTCAACATCTGAAGTGGTTTTTAGGGGTCGATAGAAGCTCCCCGGCAGCGGCAGTTAGGGCGGAGTTGGGAATGTTCTCTATTAGCACACAATCTAAGATCAGAGCCTTTAACTACTGGCTCAAGGTCATGGAGATGGAGGCGTCTCGCCTCCCAAAATTATGTTTGCTGGAACAATCTAGCAGTTCTTATAAATCGGGGGCTGACCATTTGTTTGATTACATCAGAAGGTGCGGCATTCAGGTAATATTCCCAGTCCACCTATCTGGTCAAGAGTTAAGTATAGCGGCCGGCCCAAACCGATATAGACTCTTTGGGTTCTACCGTTTCCCTGAGATGGTTGAGTGGTTTTAAGAAATCCTTCCAATTAACCACTTACTTACAGCAAGGAAGGTTACACCACCTAAGGAAAATTTTCACTAGAGCCAGGTTTGAGCAATTAGATTCAATGGTGAGATATGGGAGGTTCAAGAAAATTCCCTATGAAGAGCGTATCTGTATTTGTGGTGCCCCTGAGATCGAAGATCTAACTCATCTTCTGCTCTATTGCAAAATCTATCAAATAGAGAGAAAACAACTGCTAGAGATATTTCTCATGGGAAAAAATCATTGGGACCCTCTAGCAAAAGTCTCACTTCTGCTGGCCGGCTCCAACAAGCTGATAACAGATGCTACTGCTCGTTTTCTCTGTAAAGCCATGAAACTAAGATCTGATTACATAGATGCAATTGGAATAAATTGTGTTGGAGATGAGGACCTGTGAATTGTTACCACCTCCCTTAGAATCCCTCCTGCTGGGCAAAACAGGGGTTTAATTGATGTAATGGTCTAGAATTCTCCTCAGATTGTTTTTAGAATCATTGCAATGTGTCTGTGTTCTGTGTGTATTTGATATGGCTTCTGGCTAATCAATAAAATTGTTGTTGTTGTGTGTGATAGGAGATCCCAATTGGGAAAACCCTCAGAGCTGATCCCACACTCTTTATTCAGAGACACTTTTGTCCTATATCCCTTTATGGATTATACAAGGTAAAATTATTTTTTTTGTTCCTGGGTTATAAATGCCATTTACTAATTGGTTATATCAAAAAAAAAATGGAAAAAGTTTATTAAACTGCAAAAACTTTATTTTTGTGAGACACCCCGAAGGACATTTTGCTATAGTTCTTCAAAGAATATCTCATTGAGCCTCAACCTATTAGACATAGTTTATGGCAGCCACAAAAATGAAGTTTCTAGAGCAGGGATCGAGAACCTTTTTGACTGAGAGAGCCATGAAAGTAAAATATTTGGAAATTTATTTCAGTGAGAGTCATATAATATATATAATATATTTTAAGACTGAATTCAACTACATGTAAGTCTATACGTACATACTATGAGAAAAGGATTCCCATAGAGGCAGAATGACGGGACACTTCAGACCTGGCTCTGCAAAAGGCATGCTCAGGACTCTGGGAAGGAAGAGAAGGCGGAAGGAAGGAAGGGGAAAGAAGAAAGAATGATAAAGGAAATAAAGGAGGGAGGGGGAGAGGAATAAAAGAAAAGAAGAATGAACTATGGAAAAGGAAGAAAAAAAGCAGGAGAGAGACAAGGAGGGGAAAAGAAAGAAGGAAATGGGGAGGAAAGAAAAGGGTGGGGAAAAGAAAGGAAAGGGAGTGAGAAAAAGTAAAATAATGAAGGGAAAAGAAGAAAACAAAGAAGGGAGAGAGGGGGAAGTGAAAAGAAAGGTAGGAGAAGGAAAGGAAGACTTGGGGAAAAGAATAGAAGAAGGAGAAAGAGGGAGGGAGAATGGAAGAAAGAAGGAAGGGGAGAGAGGGAGGGAGGGAAAGGAAGGACAGAAGGAGAAGGAAAGGGTGAAAGGGGAGAAAGGAAGGAAGGAAGAGGAATGGAGGAAAGAAGGAAGGGGAGAGAGGGAGGAGAAAAAGGAAGGACAGAATGAGAAAGAAGGAAGGGGGAAGGGGGGAGAAAGAAGGACAGAAGGAAGGAAGGGGAAGGAAGAAAGGAAGAGGGAGAATGGAAGAAAGAAGAAAGAAGGGAGAGAGGGAGGGAAAAGGAAGGAGAGAAGGAGAAGGAAAGGGTGAATGGGAGAAAGGAAGGAAGGAAGAGGAATGGAGGAAAGAAGGAAGGGGAGAGAGGGAGGGAAAAGGAAGGACAGAAGGAGAAGGAAAGGGTGAAAGGGGAGAAAGAAAGGAAGGAAGGGGAAGGAAGAGGGAGAATGGAAGAAAGAAGGAAGGGGAGAGAGGGAGGGAAAAGGAAGGAGAGAAGGAGAAGGAAAGGGTGAATGGGAGAAAGGAAGGAAGGAAGAGGAATGGAGGAAAGAAGGAAGGGGAGAGAGGGAGGGAAAAGGAAGGACAGAAGGAGAAGGAAAGGGTGAAAGGGGAGAAAGAAAGGAAGGAAGGGGAAGGAAGAATGGAAGAGGGAGAATGGAAGAAAGAAGGAAGGGGAGAGAGGGAGGGAAAAGGAAGGAGAGAAGGAAAGGGTGATTGGGAGAAAGGAAGGAAGGAAGAGGAATGGAGGAAAGAAGGAAGGGAGAGAGGGAGGGAAAAGGAAGGAGAGAAGGAGAAGGAAAGGGTGAAAGGGGAGAAAGGAAGGAAGGGGAAGGAAGCCCTGACATATTTGGTGGCATGGTGGGATAGCCTGCCCTGCCACACTGAAAAAGGAATGGTCAGTGGTGACTGACCAACGGGCCAACCCTGACCCCTTACACCTTCCCTCTTTAGCTGTGGTTCTGAACCTATGGGTGTTTTGGCCTAGAATTCCCAGAAATCCCAGCCAGTTTACCAGCTGTTATGATTTCTGGGAGTTGAAGGCTAAAACATCTGGGGACCCACAGGTTGAGAACCACTGCTCTATAGGATTCTGATTAAGTGTTCACATCTCCCACTGACAGAGGGAGCTCATCCATGCTCTCCCCAGATTCGAACCTGCGACCTGTCAGTCTTCAGTCCTGTCGACACAAGGGTTTAGCCCATTGCCTCTCCGGGGGCTCCTTACAGCGGTTTAACACCAAAGAGGCATTTTAAAATATGATTTAACAGCTTCCCTTTTTAAAACTAATCATTTCATTTCTTCACACCTATGCTTTATTTCTTAAGCAGCGGAGGTGCTCCTGTGGCCACAGCTTATCTTTCAATTACAGCAGGATGAACCAGCTAAAACATTCACCTTGCAGGAGTCAAAAGACGGGAGGAGAAAGGTAACAGCCCTCTTTCTCTGATCTGCTGGGGAGATAGCTACGGAAATGGCACGAAAGTTGGAGCAATATTTAGCAGGTGGCAGTACTTATCAGGAACTCTCCTTTTTTGTGGGAATGGAAAGAATCTGCCTGTTGTGATCTTGTATCTGAAGATAACCTTGCTGCCTGGCGGCTTTATGGACATGACCATTGTTTGATGCTGCGACACCTCAGTTTCCCTGCCAATCAAACTGTAGGATGCTTTTGGCCAAGATGACAGATTATTCTTTAGCCTTTGCGGGAGACTGCCGATAAAGTGCCCCCCTCCATTTCCTCCGTTGTATTCCTTTTATTTAATTATTTTGTTCATCAAAGCACAAGCAAAAGGGGCTGATGGCAAAGTGAAGTGACTTGGAACATGCAGGGATTATGTTCGCTTCATATTAATGTACCAATCAATCACCTCCTGGGAAATTAAAATTTCATCCTACCTATTCGCCACTTATTATGCCTCCACCCACAGCGAAGTTAGAAATAAGGATATACCGTATTTTCTGGCATATAAGACGACTGGGCGTATAAGACGACCCCCAACATTTCCAGTTAAAATATAGAGTTTGGGATCTACTCGCCATAAAACACTACCCCCTTTCCAATTCACACCAAATAAAAATGTAAAAAGCATCAGATTTGATTTCAATATGGTAATTTTCCTATTACTGTACCTCCTTCTCTGCCTCTCGCACATGCGCGCTTGCACTGCTTCACTGCAGTCTTCAGAAGCGAGATCTGAGAGGCAGGGGAGGAGGTATGGTAATAGGATACAAGGGTCATCAAGCCAGCCCATTCCAGTTAAAGTGCTACCATGTCATTGTGTAAAGGCCTTGTCCCACAACCAAGATTTTACCTTTTTCCTAAATGCTAGGAGGGATGGAGTCGATCGTATCTCGCTTGGCAGCGCATTCCACAGGTGCGAGGCCACAACCGAGAAGGCCCTGTCTCTCGTCCCCGCCAGCCTCATTTGAGATGCTGGCGGAAGTGAGAGCAGGGACTCCCCAGATGATCTTAGGCTGCGAGATGGGACATAGAGGCAGATGCGTTTGGGCAAGTAAGCTGGGCCAGAACCGTATAGAGCTTTATAGGTCAATACCATCACTTTGAATTGGGCTTGGAGATGGACAGGCAACCAGTGGGACTGACACAGCAGGAGGGTGGTATGCTCACTGCATGTCACTCCAGTTAGCATTTTGGCTGCTGCCCGTTGGACCAACTGAAGTTTCCGAAAAGGTTTTCAAAGGCAGCCCCATGTAGAGTGCGTTGCAGTAGTCTATTCGGGATGTAACCAGAGCATGGACCACTGTGGCCAAGTCAGACTTCCCAAGGTACGGGCACAGCTGGTGCACAAGTTTTAATTGTGTAAAAGCTCTCCCGGCCACCACTGAGACCTGGAGTTCCAGGCTCAGCGATGAGTCCAGGATCACTCCCAGGCTGCGAACCTGCATCTTCAGGGGGAGTGTAACCCCGTCCAACACAGGCTGTAACCCTATGTCCTGTTCGGCTTTTTGACTGACCAGGAATGCCTCTGTCTTGTCTGGATTCAATTTCAATTTGTTAGCCCTCATCCAGTCTGACACAGCGGCCAAGCACCAGTTCAAAGTCTGGACAGCCTCCTTAGTGACAGGTGGGAAGGAGTGACAGATTTGGACGTCATCTGCGTACAGATAACACCGTACTCTGAAAGCCCGGGTGATCTCTCCCAGCGGTTTCATGTAGATGTTAAATAACAATTTTATCCCATGGAAAGAAGAGACTTTGAACTGGGGCACTGTCTCCTTTATCATATGGGGCTTGGAGAGGGGCAATTTTAGCCCATGGAAAGAAGAGGTTTTAAAGTGGTGTCAGTCTCCTTTAATATAAGGGGCTTTGGCAGGGCAAGGGATCTCTTGGTTTTCAGATATTGTAGTTTTATCTGAATAAAAAATATGAATACAGATCGTGTGATGAATATACGATGAATGTATCACCAAATCTTAGGCTTCCACATGTGAGTGTGATGGGGAGGCAGGACTCGAAATGGGATGGCTGACAATCTACAGGGGGTTCATTACCTATGTTAAAAGAACGGTCTCCCATGCTTTCCCATCTCAATGTGATGAGGTCGTCAGTCAAGGAGGATATGCCCCCAAATTTGAGAAGGGATATTGATACAGTGACTTGGAGGTATATCATTCCTAAGGCTTTAAGTCAAAGTCACTTTGAAAATATTGAATACAGTAGAGTCTCGCTTATCCAACCTTCATTCAACGTTCCGTATTATCCAACACAACCAGCCTCCCACCCGGATCCAATACATTGTGATGTTTTGGTGCTAAATTCATAAATACAGTAATTACTACATAACGTTACTGTGGTGAAGTCATATTTATTTGTTACAGGTTTTAAATGTGTTTGATGTTTATATATGTGTGTATGTATATTGTAAGGATAAAACTTAGCTAACCTTAATGGGTTAGCAGGAATATTAGCTGACAGAACCTCCAGGGAGTTTCCGTTACCGTGGAAACAGGAGGCGGAGCCTGTAAGTGGCTCTGGAATCTTGAGATTCAAACTAGGTCAGTTGGTGGTTAACTGCGAAAGCAGAAGGGTGTGTGGAGAGTTAGGGAGTCTGTTTTTAACCAGATATCAGTGAGTGTTAAAAGGACTGGTTCTACTCTGAGGGAGAGTAGCAGTGAAGCCTGATTCTACTCTGAAGAGAGTAGCAATGCTGCTGTGTTTAACAGAGGTTTAAGCGTAGAGGTTTCAGAGTTCAAGAGCTTGGGTGGTTACAATATCTACTCAGAGGCACTTTCCTTAAGGTTACAATATACAAACTATGGAGATGCAGTCTGCTACTAGATCACTGCTCTCCTAGAACCAATAACTCAGCAGTTTTCTACACTCTGCTGGTCCTTAAATCAAATTGCTTCCTTAGCAGTTTGATTAAAACATCTCTTCTAGTGGTTCTTTCTCCCACAAGCCTTGAAACAACCCTCTCCTTGTGGGTAGCCAAGCACAGTAAATTATATGGTGGCAGCAAGTGAAAATTAAAAGAGTCCTTACATATGGTGGCGGCATTGGTAGGACATTCTGCCCTGTCACAGCCTGAGTTCGAATCCTTACATTCTCTCTACACTTAAAACAGATTCAAATTCAGATCCTCACAAAGTTTGAGCCTTTGCAATTTGGTGGCAGCGGTCAGGATAGTCGATCCTGCCACAGTTTTAGAATCGAATCCCTTCTTTACAGTTACCATGTATTGAACTGCTTTTTCTGTTGATTTGTTGTAAAACATGATGTTTTGGTGCTTAATTTTTAAAATCATAACGTAATTTAATGTTTTAATAGGCTCTTCCTTAATCCCTCCTTATTATGCAACATTTTCACTTATCCAACATTCTGGTGGCCCGTTTATGTTGGATAATCAAGACTTTACTGTAATAACAATGTTTATTTTTGCTATATAGATTGTAAAATGGCCTAGGAAGGTGTATAATTTGGAACAAAAATGGTTAAGGAAGAAAAGGGTTAAGCAACTCTTGCTTCTGGTGATGTTCTGCTTCATTGCAGATTGGGTCTTCTGTCCATTTCCTAAAGCAAAGTTTTTAAGACAATACTACTCAGTACATCTCTTGCCTACTGTTGGCTCAGCACTGAAAGTATGTAATCTTAAAATCACTTCACTGCAAGAAATTCAAGTCTTAAATTTTAATACTTTCAGTAGATGGTATATCTAACCTGTATTTTTTAATATGTACCACTTTTTCATTCTCGAAAGTGCTTTATGAATTAAATATAGGAACAAAGTTTAAAATGGGAGAAATAAAAACAAGCCGAAAAGCTAGAATGCCAAAGGAAAGAAGGAGGGAATTTTCAAGAAGATTTTTTTAAAAAAAGATTGAGAGATAATAATTAGGTACATGAAAGCTATTCCGCGGAGTGAAGAAAGAGTTATCTCTGATTGAGAGTCTGTCTGGGATTACGCAAAAGAAATTACATATGAATGCAGCCAAGCTAAAGCTTCATTGACTCTCAGAGTCAAATGAAAAAATAATTGGAAATGGTTGGGGAAAGTTCTATTTGAGAACTGCCTTACGATTTGACAACTTCTTCCTTTTCAATTGGAATATGAATATAATCCCTTGGACATTTAAATCAACTGTGGGCAAAGTCCCCACTTCTAACTCTAGGTAACCTTTGGCCTGATTGTAAAAGCCCTTTGGAAGGGATCAGGTCTCTCAGAAGAATGAACTGTTTCCCGCTAGCAGTTCATTTGACAGGGGGAAAAAGAAAATGTATGTGCGACCAGTGGAGTACCACAACATCTTTATACATGAATTCATGGTAAAAAAAAACCCCCACCAAAAATATAGTTACAAATGGTTACCATGGAATTCCAGAAAATTATTCAACACCAAAGGGGGTCGCCCTTGGGGGGAGGGGGGTGACACAAGGGCGAGGGCCTGTCCCTATACTTGGCAGTCCTCAAGCCTATTACCTTGCTTTTAACATCTGCCTGCTTCATTTTATATAAGGTTTTTATTTGCTATTTATAGCCTGATCCATACAGGAAGGATGTGTTTTTCTAAGGAGGAACAGAGCCCTCTGACTCCTGGGGCAGGCATTGGAGTCATACAGGGCAGGAGTGAAATAGAGTGCTTATTGCCCCCAAACTGTCTCCTATATGTGATCTATCTATCTATCTATCTATCTATCTATCTATCTATATAATAAAAGTCAGTGTTTGTGGAGGACGGGAGGTGTGGAGGTGCAGAGGTGCGGAGGAATATGTGGCAGCGTTTCAATTGGTTGCTACTGTGAGATTATTTGCATAAACGAATCTGATTGGCCAGCCTCAGAACTCCAACATTCTAAGGCAGGGCTGTCCAACTTCTTCGGGCCCAAGGGCCGGAATTCAGGTGACTGATCACCTTGGGGGCCGCTCGCAGGGGCGGGGCCGCTCGCGGGGGGTGGGGCCGCTCCTGCCCTGGCACGCATGCCCAGCGTCCTGCGCGGCCCGCCCCTTTTCGGCGGGGTGACGTCAGGCGCCACACCTGACGTCACCCAGCCCCGCCGAAAAGGGGCAGGTCGCGCAAGATACCGGGCTTGCGCGCCAGGGCGGGATCGGCGAGCCGCCCTCCGCCGTCTCCCTAGCTCTTGCAGCGGCCGCGCCTGAAGGAAGGTAAGCTCCCGGGCTTACCTTCCTTCAGGCGCGGCCGCTGCAAGAGCTAGGGACACGGCGGAGGGCGGCTTGCCGATCCCCCGGCCCGCCTTCTGCCCTGGCGCGCATGCCCGGCATCTTACGCGACCCACCCCTTTTCGGCGCCTGACGTCACCCCACTGAAAAGGGGAGGGTCGCGCAAGATGCCGGGCATGCGCGCCAGGGTGGGAGGCGGACCGGGGGATCGTTTCCCTAGCTCTTGCAGCGGCCGCGCCTGAAGGAAGGTAAGCCCGGGAGCGGCTCGCCGATCCCACCCTGGCACGCAAGCCTGCGAGTGGCTCTGCGCGAGCGAGGAACAGGTGGGGGGAAGTCCCGCCCCTAGGGCATCTGACGTGGCTTCCCTCCGCTTCCTCCTCACTCACGTCAGCCCTGCCCTTCCTCGCCCCCACCCCGAGATCAAAATTTTTGGAATTTTTTTTCATTTTTTTTTTTAAAAATACAAACTGATGTCTTGCAGGGGGTTAGGAGGATCATAGGGAAGGGGCTCGGGGGCCGTGTGTGGCCCCCGGGCCGCCAGTTGGGCAGCCTTGTTCTAAGGCACCAGACAGAGGGGATTGGTTGCCACTGAGGGAGTATTTGCATAAAGGACCAGCATCCAAGAATCCAAGCCTCTACATTTAAACAACATGATTGGTTGCCACTGAGGGAGAATTTGCAAAACCGGCTCCTACATCCCAAATCTCAAAGGTGCCAGAGGTAGTACTTCACAAAAAGGCTTCCTTTTGCTAATTTTACAAACTAGGCCTCAGCCTCAATTGACAGTAAGGCTTCCTAGGCCTCCGACTGAATTGACAGTAAGGCTTCCTCAACTTGCTTCTCTTGGATAGGCCTTAGTCTGAATTCATAGTAAGGCTTACTTAACTTGATTTTCCTGACTAGCCCTCAGTTAATGGGAGATTATGTATGACCTGAATTAACAGTAACCAACCTTGGCACACAGAACCCCTATGACCCATGCTACTTTCTACTGCAGTTTGGAGGAGGGAGGACCATGGATCATAGGACTTGAAGTACGTCCATGGATTATGGGATTTGTAGTATTTTCAAATCCTTCATTCCCCACAGACCACTGTGGTCCTGAACAAAGACCCATAAAGACTACACGTGGCACACAGTGCCCCCATTACCCAATCTACATCCTACTGCAGATTAGAGGAGGGCGGACAATGGATGATGGGATTTCAAGTACCTCCACTCACTTCCCGAGCCCACTGCGACACTCATCCAGTGACTGATCACACAAAGCCCCCATGACCCACTTAACATCTTGGTGAAGTTTGGAAGAGGGTGGACCACGCATGATGGGACTTGAAGTACCTAAACTCATTTCCCAAGGCTGCTGAGACCCTCATCAAATGACTGATGAAGACCAACTTATTATGTTCCCATCTTCTATCTTAGCACCATGAGGCCCTTCCATTTCGGTTCTGACATTTATTTATTTATTTATCTATCACATTTCTATACTGCCCCTCTCAGCCCTAAGGCGACTCGGGGAGGTTTACACAAGGCAGTCTCTACCCTCCAATCAAAACACGAGCAAAACAAACCAAACAATAACCAAATAACACAACAATTAGCAATTAAAACATACAATTACAGTCTCAGCGTCACGTTGAAATCACTTTCCGTCACATCGTCGTCATTCCATATATCTAATTAAGCCGTTATATTTCATCAGCAAATGCCTGCTCAAACAGCCAGGTCTTGACTTTCTTGCGAAATGTCAGGAGGGAGGGGGCCGATCTGATGTGTAGTAACATGATACCAAGGGGCAGGATTCTCCTCCTTTATCCCTTCACTCAACTCCTCACTATTTTCAAGCTGGCTGTTTTGGTTTTATTTTATATATCTCTTTGCCTTTTCAAAATTTTAATGCTAAAATTGCACAACGGAACAAAACATAAAAAAGTAAAGAAACTGAAGAAGTGCCAAAACATGGGGTTATGAGGATATGTGAATGTATGATTACAAGATCACGGAATGGCAATTAGTGCAATCACATGACTGAACAGATATTTAATATATAAGGGGCTCAATCTGGTATGTATCTGCTATAATGTGACTGAATCTTCTTCAGCATGATGCTCCAAAGGGCTATGTCAGACCTCGAAGAAGAAGACGGCATATATATACGCTATCGTACTGATGGTAGCTTCTGTTCAACTTAAGCCGTCTGAGGGCTCGAACTAAGACTCTAAACTATCTCGTCCATGAGCTGCTTTTTGCTGATGATGCTGCCCTTGTTGCCCATTCGGAAGCAGCCCTACAGCACCTAACATCCTGCTTTGCAGCAGCTGCAGAGCTGTTTGGGTTGGAAGTCAGCCTGAAGAAAACAGAAATTCTCTACCAGCCCGCACCACAGGAAGAACACCATCATCCCCACGTCAGCATAGGCAAATCTGTGCTTAAGTCCGTTCATCAGTTCATCTCCCTGGGAAGCATCATTTCTTCAGACGACAAGATTGACAAACAGATAGATCACAGATTAGCAAAGGCATATGGTGCATTTGGAAGGTTTCACAAAAGAGTCTGGAGCAAGAAACACCCAAGGCAAAGCATGAAAATCAGTTTGTACAGAGCTATCTATTCTCCTCTATGGATCTGAAACATGGGTCACCTATCGCCAACACCTACGACTCCTCAAACACTTTCATCAGCACTGTCTTCACACAATCCTAAATATACACTGGAACGACTATGTGACTAATGTTGCTGTCCATCAGCAAGCAGGGATCACCAGCGTTGAGGCCATGCTATTGAGAACACAGCTGTGCTGGGCAGGGCATGTCTCTAGGATGGAGGACCACCTCCTCCCAAAGATACTACTCTATGGTGAACTCGCCACGGGTCAGCGCAAGAGAGGCGCCCACAAAAAGAGATACAAGGACTCCCTGAAACAACATCTCAGGCTCAGCCAGATTAATCACCAACAATGGTCCACCCTGGCCTCACACCGGGAGGCATGGAGACACACTATGCACAATGCTGCGGCCTCTTTCGCGAAGACACGGTGTATGGGAGAGAAACGACAACGCAGAAAGAACCGCAACTTGGAAACAACATAACCCAAGGAGACTTTCTGCTGTGCTTTCTGCAACCGAACTTGCCTATCTCATATTGGCCTTTTTAGTCATCAACGCGCTTGTAAAAAGCGTTTGATGAGTCCTTCCTTAGAATAGTTGTTCGCGAAGTAATGCCGAGAAACAATGTGACTGTAGTTTATTTGCGAAGTAATGCCGAGAGAGAATTCGACTGTAGTTTATGTGATAAAGCACAAACCAAAAGACCCCCCCCCCCAAAAAAAAACAACAACAGTCTGACAAAGTTACACTTTTCAGAGGCAGCATAGTACCCACCATTTGATCCAGGGTTGTATGTACAGGATTTTGTAATCCAACAACAGTTCCCATGTTCCCAAGCTCTGGTGAGAAGATACATCCAAGAAGATCCTTGATTCTTATGCCTATTTCCCACTTATACCACACTTAAGCCTTCCTTTTCTCACTGTTTCTTTCTCAATTCAAGCATAAAGCTATTTCTTGGAGGTAGCAGAACACTGCGACATCCACCAAAGTGCTTCAAATGAGCCCAGGTGAGCAGCACATAACTTGGCAGGAAATAATTCCCAAAAGAATAGGAGGAGACTCCAAGCGGCAATCTGTCCATCTGCTTAAAGGATGTTCTTCTCAGGCTTGCCTTTCCCGCAAATCCTAGTTCTTTCCCCAGAGTCTAATTACGAAGCAATTCCTCTTACTACGCCTGCAGGCATTTTATTTTAAAAAATACCACGGATTTAATGATGGAAAGCCCCGGAAAGCTCTTATTCTGACTTCCTTCTACAGCCCCCTGTTTAGCAGTCAGAGCAGGAAGTGTCAGAGAGAACCAAGGAAAAAAGGAAAACCTGATGAGAAAAATGTCTTGAGCCATAGACAGCTATTTTCAAGGGAGTGGAAAGAAGCAATCAGTTCTCACCATGTACTCTCTCTCCGCCTGATATTAAATGACATTTTGTCATTTAAAAAAACAATATGGTCTAGTAAAAGAAAGGAAAAAAAGTTGCAACACTGCCAGTCTAAAACCTTGGACTATAAAAAGCAGAACACACCTGGGAACAATTTTGTAAAATGCAGAGGAAACCTGCTGCACTGTCTTAAGCTTTTCTATGCAGAAATACGTCCTGCTGAGCTCAACATAATTCAACTAATACTACCTTGGGAAGTCTGACTTGGCCACGGTAGGCCATGTTCTGGTTACATCCCGTATAGATTACTGCAACACTCTCTACATGGGCCTGCCTTTGAAGACTGCTTATGGAAGTGATCCTGGATTCATCATTGAGCCTGGAACCCCAGGTTTCAGCGGTGACCAGGGGAGCATTCGCACAATTAAAACTTGTGCACCAGCTGTGCCCGTACCTTGGGAAGTCTGATCTGGCTACGATCGTCCACACTCTGATCACATCCCGAATAGAGTACTGCAACGCACTCTACGTGGGCCTGCCTTTGAAGACTGCTCGGAAGCTTCAATTGGTCCAATGGACAGCAGCCAGGTTGATAACAGGAGCGGCACTCAGGGAGCGTACAACTCCCCTACTGTGCCAGCTCCACTGGCTACCAGTTTGCTACCGGGCACAATTCAAAGTGCTGGTTTTGGCCTTTAAAGTTCTAAACGGTTTCAGTCCAACTTACCTGTCCGAACGCATCTCTCTCTATGAACCATCAAGATGCTTAAGATCATCCGGAGAGGCCCAGGCACGTCTGGCGAGGACGAGAGACAGGGCCTTTTCAGTGGTGGCTCCTCGGCTTTGGAATGCCCTCCCTAGAGACATCAGATCAGCCCCCTCCCTCCTGACATTTCGCAAGAAAGTCAAGACCTGGCTGTTTGAGCAGGCATTCGCAGACGAACTTTAATTAATCAAGATCAAAGGATTAGTATGACGATGAAACAGAAACCGATTTTAAGATTGTGGAGCTGAGATTCATATTTTGTAGTTTTAACTGTTAATTTATATGGTTTTATATGACTGTTTTTATCTTATTATGATGTGTTGTATGTGGGCACTTCATGTCGCTTGTTCACCGCCTCGAGTCGCCTTCGGGCTGAGAGAGGCGGTATAGAAGCATAGCAAATAAAATAAATAAATAAAATAAATAATACAGACTCCCTACATGGGACCCAGTGCTTGGGTGGGTTACCTTGCTGGACTACAACACCTCAAACATACCCCTTTCCCCACTGCGATTCAGAAAGTTATAGCTCCCCAAATGAAATTTCCCAAGCTCTCAGCAAACATGAGTGCGTAGAATTACTCTAGACCTGCAAAATTGTGTAATTAGTGGCATTCTCTTATTTTTTTAAATATGTGCTATCATGTCAGCTTTGACTTAGCATCATCTAGTGCAGGGGTGGGCAATTATTTTTTTCCAAGGGGCCACATGAGAGCCAAAAAAAATATTATGGAGGGCCGCACCTAAAGGCGGAACTTCATTCTAATCTACATTATTTATTTATTTACTATATTTACTATATATTACACATCATTAATATTAACATATTAATATATCAAGAAATATTCATATATTATTAGTATTAATATCATAATTATTATATTATAGTGTATATATATAGACATTATAATATATTGAAATTATAATATAATATAACATTATATTATATTATTTATTATATTATTATATTACTATTATAAAATTATTATAAAATAATAATCAAAACCACTAAAATTAAATTACATTAAATTCAAGAAGACAAGGGGCAAACCAAGATGGAATGGCCCAATGGACCCAGCCCAGAGGATGGCAAAGTGCACCCAGCCGCCGCTGCAGCAGCAGAGGAGAGCAGAGCAGCAGGCGATCGGAGGCTGCAGGCCTCTGCCCACTCTCGGCCCCAGCCATTCCCCGTATTGCCATGGTCCTGCCTCAAAGCGGGGGCTGCCGTGGGCTTCACCATGGCAGCGGGGGTTCCTTCCTGCCTTCTCCGGCAGTTCCTGGGCTTTGGCCCTCTTGCATGGAGGGTCGCGCGTCGGTGGAGTGAGGGAGGGCCCGAGGGTGGAGGCAGCACCAGCTCCGGACTCTCTGCCTCCTCCTCCTGCCTCTGGAGTGGAGAGGCTCCGGATGGCCAGCATGGGAGTGTCAGTGCTGGCGGCGTGGCGGGGAGGAGCCTTTGAATGCCTTCCTGTAGCTCCGGATGAGCTGGCTGAGGCATTATGGGAACCGTAGTTTCCTGACTCCTACAGCTCCCAGAATGTCTCAGCCAGCTCACCTGGGACTACAGGAAGTCGTCAAAAGGCTCCTCCTCGCCACGCCGCTGGCACTGCAGGAAGTCATCCAAAGGCTCCTCCCTGCCACGCCACCGGCACTGACGCTCCCACGCTGGCCATCCGGAGCCTCTCCATGCCGGAGGCATGAAGAAGAGGCGGAGAGCCTGGGGCACTCCAAAGCTGCCGCTCCAAAGGGATGTCAGGCCCGCCAAAGCTGCTGCGATGGGATGGCGGCAGTGGCACCCCTTCTTCTTGGCCCCGCCTCCGACGCCCTTCTCTCTGGGCCGGACAGAATCGGCTGCCGGGCCGGATCCGGGCCGTGGGCCGTAGGTTGCCCACCCCTGGTCTAGTGGCTTTGTGACCAAGCCTTTAGAGAATTTGTGCAACTGAAAGACAATGTGCAATTACCGTTGGAGCAGCTCGGATTATGCTCATTTATTATGTGTTTAACTCTGAATGTATTGTTTTTAAATATTTAAATTGTTTTAATGTACTTTTAAATTCTATTTAAAAGATCATCCGGGGAGACCCTGCTCTTGCTCCCGCCAATGTCTCAAACGCGGCTGGTGGGGACAAGAGACAGGGCCTTCTCGGCTGTGCCCCCCCCCCCCAGCGCCTGTGTAATGCGCTGCCAAGTGACATTCAATTGACCCCATCCCTCCTGGCATTCAGGAAAAAGGTAAAATCTTGGCTTTGGGACCTGGCCTTTGCACAATAGCAAAATGCAGCATCTGTGACTAGAATTGAATAGCGCTCACGGCATCAGAAAGGTTGAGAACCACTGGTAGTCCGCCGGTAGTCCCGCCCTTGGAGGACCTCGCCCTTGATGACAACTATGCGCCCGGACCCGGAAGAGGAACGGGACCCGGAAGTTGCCTCCCACCGGAAGCTCCGCCTCTGGAGGACCTGGCCCCTGTCGTAGACCCACCCCGGAAACAACAGACCCGGCTGAAGAGGGGACGACTGCGCAGGAGGTGAACGAGCAGCATCTGGAGTAGGACAGTGCCTGCAGCTGAGACAGCTCCCCCTGGTGAAGGCCGAGTCCTCAGATCGAAGCCTCCCACCGTTTCGCCAACGAAGGGGCGACCCTCGTTGGAGGCAGGAAGACCCCTGAAGTCTATTCGACCCAGGTCTCTGCGGACCTCCCTTCAGGAGGGGACTCTTAGACCCCCTGAGATCAGGAGGGAGAGATCCGCGAGGACCGGTTCAGTGGCACCCAGGAGGTTCCCTACCAGGACCTTCTGGAACGCCAAATTTAGACGCAGGGTTCCCCTTCTGACGAATCCCCAAAGTAGGAGACCTGACACCCGGGTGACTGGGAGACCGGACCCACAGGTTTGTGGTGACCGTCTCCCAACGGACCCAGGAACTATTGGGACATTGCTGGACTTGTGGGGCCCTCCTAGGCTCCCCTCGTTCGATGGTCGAGCCACTGCTGGCTAGACCTTGGGTAGCTCATGGACCCTGTGGTCCTGAGCCTGGCTCCCCTCCCCTTTCTTAGTTGTAGGACCCTCCTTTTGTATTGTATTGTTTTGTTTGTGCACTGCTGTACTTTATGTTTAGACTGTGAACCGCTCTGAGCCTTTGGATAGAGCGGTATAGGAAGTCGAACTATAATAATAATAATAATAATATATCTTTCTGTTTAATTGCTATTTAAAAAAATTAAATATTTTCTAGGGAGCGGTGAGTAAAAAATTTTTTGAAAGGGGGCTGTAGGCCAAAAAAGTTTGGAAACCACTGATATATACTATAGATCTGTTTGGGCCCCATATAGAAGAAACACACGCTATAAAATAAAGAAATGTACCTCATGTTAGCCACCCGAGTACCCTTCGAGGAGATGGTGGCAGGGTATAAATAAAGTTATTTATATATATATACTAGCTGAACCCAGCACACGTTGCTGTGCCCTATGTAGGTGATGCGAGAAAGTCTGGGTATGTAAGTTGTGGAAATGATGTGAGCATGTGTGTTGTGTGTATATATATGTGTGTGCATGTGTGTTTATAGTTGTATGTGTATGTGTGTGTTGATATTTGGGGGGTATGTGTGTTTGTGTTTTGGTATGTGTGTGTGCATGTATTTGTATGTGTATATTTGTGTGTGTATATATGTGTGTGTGTGTGTATTTGTGTGTGTGTGTGTATAGTTCTTGGTATGTGTGTATATATGTGTGTGTATTTATCTGTGGGTTTTTTGTGTATGAATATGTGTATATATATGTATATGTGTGTGTATGTATGTGTATATATGGAGATGTGCTGATATGTGTGTGTATATATGTGTATGTATTAGTGTGGATGTGTATGTATAGGTGTGTATATATATGTGTTTGTATGTGGTTGTGTATTTATATGTGTTTATATGTTTGTGTTTATATGTTGTTGTGTATATGTGTAGAGGAAGAGGAGGCCGAAGGGGAACCGCGCGATCTCCCTCCCCCGCGGCCCTCTCCTCGGGCAGCGGAAGAGAGGCGGCAGAGGGCTCTCCTCCGCCGCCCGCCGTCTCCCTTCCGCTGCCCGAAGAGGAGGCCGCAGGGAGAGAGACGGCACGGCTCCCCCTCGGCCTCGTCCCCAGGCAGCGGAAGGGAGGCAGCGGGCGACGGAGGAGAGCCCTCTGCCGCCGCTCATCCGCTGCCCGAAGAGGAGGCGGACGGGGAACCGGGCGACCCCGCTCCCGGCGGCCTCCTCCTTGGGCAGCGGAAGAGAGCGGCAGAGGGCTCTCCGCCGCTGCCGCCGCCTCCCTTCCGCTGGCCGAAGAGGAGGCCGCAGGGAGAGAGACGGTGCGGCTCCCCCCCGGCCCCATCCCCGGGCAGCGGAAGGGAGGCGGTGGGCGGCGGAGGAGAGCCCTCTGCCGCGATCATTCCGGTGGGGTTTGGGCAGCAGGTGCGCGGGAGGGGTGTTTTTGAGCTGTTGTTTTGGGGTGAGTGTGTGTTTGTTGTTAGAGACAGTGGGGAGGAGTGGGGAAGTGCTTTGGGAGACTTGGGTAGCGGCGTGCACCTGTTTGGGGAAGTGTGCGATCGTTCCGGAGGGGCTTGTGCGAACGTTCTAAACCTTCGCTCTGGCAGCGGAGAGGGCCGGATGGGAATTCCGTTGCCCGTTTTTGGGGGTCGGTTTTTGGGGGGTGTTGCGAGGTACCTAGGGCCTTGTTTTTTGGCGCTATAGGTACCTCGTGTTATATTGTGGAAGGTTGTCGAGTTGTGTTTTTTCTGCGATGTGTAGTTGCTTTGTCTATATCAGTCATTGCACGTATGTTAACATTTTATATATATAGATAAAACTTCTCAAACATCACAGAAAGCAACATTTGGCCCTTTTCTTCATATGTTTTTGATGTTTATAATCAATTGGGCTTTGTGAAAATTGCATAAAGATCGAGACGCGCTCTGTGAAACAAGAATGCCAATTTTAAAGATCATCTGAAAACAGTAATTTCAGCAAATAACACACTGCTGACCTATAGGACACCAAAAAGAAAGCTTATTTAGGGGTTTTTTTTTGCCCATTAAAAATGTTGATTGTGGCTCCAGTATTGTCTCCACTCCCCTTTGCTATCACATAAGTGGGCTCTTTTGTGATCATTTAATATCTCTATAGCAACTACAGCAATTACTTGCATAGGAGGATAACATTAGAAAAGTATATTTTTAGATGCCTTTTAATGTGTAATTTACCAGCAGGAAACAATGAGAAAGCCACCTCTCATGCCAGCTTGTGCTGTAAGATGGTACAAACTAATATCTGATCATGTCTACTCATTTAACCTTTGTTGCAGACTCTCTCGCTCTCCCTTTCATGCACACAAACAAAACCACCTGTCATAATTTCTCCTGCAGCAGTGACTCTTACTTCCTTGACATAGTGTATAAAGTCTTCATTTTGTTCTGTCGCAACTGAAAAGTTGTTATCTACCTAATCTACTCTTTCTAAGGGTTGCCATGTACTTATTATAAGGGCTATCCCAGATTTGAGAGATAGAAATCTTTTCCTTTTATTTAAGATTGAAATAAATGTCAAAGAGCTATGTATTTGGGTGTGTGGACCCTTAAGAAAGATACATTTAAGAGGATAGCTCTCCTAAAGGATAGCTCTCCGAGAGCCCGAACATCCTCCGGTAAGGCATTCCAAAAGGTCAGAGCCACCACCAAAAATGCTCTCTGCCTAGAGGACAGGTGGACAGATGGAAGGTCTGGACAGAGGGAACTACAACAAGATTTTGTTCTTTAGACCGTAGTGATCTCTGGGGGACATATGGGGTGAGGCGGTCCCTCAAGCCCTAGACCATATAAGGCCTTAAAAGTCAACACCAACACTTTGAATGTAATCTGGTACTCCACTGGAAGCCAATGCAGTTGCTGCAGGATGGGGGTGATATGATACCTGGCCGGCGCGCTGCAGCATTCTGCACTAACTTGAGTTTCCGGATCATGGACAAAGGAAGGCCAATGTAGAGGGCATTACAGTAGTATAATCTCGAGATGACCGTCACCTGGATCACCGTAGCTAGGTCGCTCCCGGATAGGTAGGGTGGCAGTCGTCTAGCCTGGCGCAGATGGAAAAATGCGGATCTGTTGACAGCAGAGACCTGGGCCTCCATTGTCAGCAGGGGGTCCAATTGGACCCCAGACTTTTTACCAAGGATGACGGGCAAAGTGCTTCGCTGTCCAGGGTAGGCAGTTGGCACCCCCCTCCCACCAGGTGTCCCAACCAAAGAATCTCCGTCTTTGATGGATTCGCCTTCAACCAGCTAGCCCGTAGCCATCCAGTCATGGCCTCCAGGCACAGATGGATCCTCAGCACGAGCTGGGTGTCATCAGCGTACTGATGATCAGCCTCCTCCTTCTCCTCATTTCCTTTATCATAAGCATATAGTGTCATCAAATGTATGTGGAACTTTACAATAAAATGAGCAGCCGGCATTCCCCCCCCCCCTTCAAACTGGGCAGCCCAGCCATAGGATCTCCGTCTTCGATGGATTCACCTTTAACCGGCTAGCCCATAGCCATCCAGTCACGGCCTCCAGGCACAGATGGAAATTCTCAGGTGTATCATGTAATTTATGAATGTGGACAATTACAGAGTAATATATAGCAATGGGAACTCAAATCAATACTTTCCTTTGGTAGTTAATAGAAAATATATCTGCTAATTGTTGTTTTCTGGTGTGTCAACCATTCATGTCATGAATTTTGACGGTCTGCTGTTGCTTATGCCTAAATTAGCAAAGCAGATATGTTCAAGTGCTTTGCAACTTTAATAGAAACTTTGTATCAGAATTAGGATGTGAAAAGATGGGTTGGGGGCAGGGCCGGTTCGTCCATTAGACAAAGGAAGCAGGCGCATAGGGTGATGTCACCGGGGAGGGGCGACGTCACCCGGGAGGGGCGCCGCCGCGCCGGCTCCCCGCCGCCCGCGGCGCCCATGCCGCCCGTGCTGCGCTGCTGCTAAGCAGCCTCCGGGCTGGCCCCGGCCGTGCTTCTGCGTGCGCGGACCTTTGCGCTTCTGCATGCGCGGACCTTTGCGCATGCGCGAAAAGGTCTGCGCAGGCATACTGGCTCCTGCTTTGGAGCCAGTGCGCTTGCGCAGATTGGCGCATGCGCACTGGGGGCGCAAATTTTTTTGAGTGCCCCGGAAAGCATGGTCTGCCCCTGGTTGAGGGCAGGGGCAGTTTAAAGCATTCGGCGGAGTAGGCGCCTGCCGAGGGCGCCAGATCCGCAGGGGCGCATCGCCGCCGGCTGGAAACTCCGCCTTTGCATCTGCTGTGTTTCCAGCAGGCGTGGAGGTGGAGATACCAGCTGGCATGGAGGCTCCACCTCCATGCATGCTGGAAACTCTGCCTCTGCGCCGGCTAGTAACTCCGCCTCCATGCCTGCTCCAGGTTTGGTTTTGGGGGAGGGGGGGAAAATAATTTTTGCCTACCATGTAAAATTACCTTGGGCCGCCTTTGGTTGGGGGCCAAAATTATGGATTTTGATATGACCCATGGATAAGTTGAGGACCATTCCCTAAAGTTAGGAAAGTATCAGCACTGCCTCAAGAAGGTCCAAAATTTGCCAGACATGGTTTAGTGTTTATGGAACAACATGGACCAGTTTCTTCAGTAGGGACTGGAGAAGTGAAATGCGTGGGAGCACTGGAAATTCAGCTGGTCAGGGGGTATCTCCAGTACACAATTATTGCAATTTTTAAGCCTACAGCAGTCGTTATTCCCAGGTAGTCTCCCATCCAAGTACTAACCAGGCCCAACCCAGATCAGATGAGATTGGGCATGTTCAGGGTGGTATAGCCGTAGGCATTGTCACAATTTGACAGCACTTTAATTGCAATGGATTCACCTAACAAAATCTTGGGGGTTGTAGTTTCACAAGGTATTTCTATTCTGGATATTCCCCTCAATAATAGCAATACTACTCTATGGTGAACTCGCCACGGGTCAGCACAAGAGAGGCACCGCCAAAGAAGAGATATAAGGACTCCCTGAAACAACACCTCAGGCTCGGCCAGATTGATCACCAACAATGGTCCACCCTGGCCTCACATCGGGAGGCATGGAGACACACTATCCACAATGCTGCAGCCTCTTTCGAGAAGACACGCCGAACGGGTCTCAAAGAGAAACGACAACGCAGAGGACCGCAACTTGGAAACAACATCACCCAAGGAGACTTTCTACTGTGCTTTCTGCAACCAAACTTGCCTATCTCAGATTGGCCTTTTTAGTCATCAACGCGCTTGTAAAAAGTGTGGGATGAGTCCTTCCTAAGAATTTTTGTTCACGAAGTAATGCCGAGAGAGAGAAAGAGTCTGTTATAAAGAATTCTTATATATCTCATGAAATTCCAAATTGATTATCTCGGAGATATGGCAATTAAAATAGTATCCAACTGGAACAGTTGTGTAGTGTGGATACACTCCAGGTAGCACATAGGGGAGATGTCACATTCTCTGCATTTTGTAGCACATTTCAAGCTCACAGGACTTTCAGACTTATCACTAGAACAAGAACTCACCAGGGGAGTTCAAGAGATTGATGCTTCCTTGAGTCAAAGCCTTGAGTGATCTTAACACCAGGCTGCTAGATTTAAGTATTGCCTTGCTCAGGAGCTTAAAAACAAAGCACAGAGCCGAAGCCGGAACGATCTGGAAGATGACAGCACAACGCTGAATGTGAGGCTGCAAAAAGTGATAGATAACATTAATTTAGTTCTTTCTTATTATTTTTCTCCAGTTTGGTCTCCACTGACAAATATGTCCATCCACGGTAGATAAAGAAAGGCTGATGGCTTTCCCTGTTGGCATTCACTAAACTATAAAGGTTGGGTCTTCACTCAAGAAAGTTTCTGCATAAATATGGTTAAGTGAGGCTCAGCCATGGTTTTGGGAAATCAAAAACACCAGACTGATATTTTTTAAATAAATAAATAAATAAATAAGAGGAAAAACATTTTAAAACCCACCAGACAGCAAATATGTAGGGGATTGCAATTAAACCTTAGTGACAGTAAAGATGAACAGGATGGACAAGATATTCATTTATTTTGATGCAGTGGCCAATTTGTGGCCCTTTCTGTTCATAGACAATTTGGAAATGTTGCTTGTGGAGACTAAAAGGTCCAGAGAGATAGCACAGCGGTAACAACAGCTGCGTTTGCAATCAGAAGGTTGCATGTTCGATTCCCGGGCTGGTCTGGACACCCAGCTGTGAGCCCTGTCCACCTAACAGGTCGAAAATAGCCAGCTGTGAGTAGATGAACTAGGGACCGCTCAGCGGGGAAGGATTTTTATAAGGACTTTACAACACCTGAATAAAAATAAGGAAGATCGGCTGCGGAACCAGAGGCTCTAGTCTGAGGATGAAGCAACAGCACCCCCTTGTGACGTAATGGAGCAACCGCACCCGCGACGCAGCCAGAAGAGAAAAAATCCTTCTAATTGCACATGTTTGTCTGTACAATGTATTGTAATTGTATGTCAGTCGGCAGGGACTGTCTGCTGTATGTGTAATGTAATCCGCTCTGAGTCCCCTTCGGGGTGAGAAGAGCAGAATATAAATAACGTGTATTATTATTATTATTATTATAACTCGACTGGCTAAGGGAATCTTGGATTTATAGTCTGAAATAGTTATTATTTTAATTGGTAACATATTCTAGGTCAGAAATCAATCCTTAAGAACATAGAGCATTTGTCTCTTCACTACCATCTATGGCCACCCATTTACCTTCTGATTATGTGGAGGTGAGCACGGAAAGACATTGAAGGATATCATATGAGGGAGCCACGAACATGGTCAAGGAATGGTCCTCGTGATGTTGTTAGACTTCAATAATGATCTATTTCTGGGCATCTTATATAACTATAACACCTGACTTGGCTCAGGTTCAGGGTTTCCAAAGGACTGTATTTTCCCATACAAAACTGTCCATGTTCTGAGATCCGGGAATGTGGCGCAGCTGGCTAAGTGTCAGCTGCATAAGATCTCTCTGACTAATAGATCATGAGTTTGAGGCCTGCCCGGGTTGAGGTGGGTGCTCAGCCTTAAGTGTAGCCTGCTGTCGACCTTTGCAGCCGGAAAGACAGTTGCATCTGTCAAGTAGGTGATAAAAGTACCACATTAAGTGGGGAGGCAAATTTTGACTGAATTATGAGGCCATTAAAGAACTCCAGGAACACTGAGGAATGCAGAAGACTGACTGACTGACTTTATTATTTCTGAGGCCACGTTAAAGAACTCACAGGAAATTCCAATTAAAATAGAGTATTTAAAACTAGATTAAAATATTCAGTGGTTAAATGCAGAAGAAACAACAAGGGACGCTGGGAACGCTGAGAGAAGAGGAGTGCGTCAGCTCCCCCTGGTGGCCAGAGTTTGCCTCTGTTCGTCTATATGTTGTGTATGTGGAAACGGCAGGGATTGCCCGCTAAGTATGTGTACCTGTAATCTGCTTTGAGTCCCCTTCGAGGTGAGAAGACCAGAATATAAATAAAGTGTATTGTTATTATTATTATTGTGGATTTTTAGTGGCTGCTTCCAGATTTTGGAACTCATTTCCCAGGGAGATTTGACTGGAACCATTGTCTTTCTGCAGACAGTAAAGACCTGTCCATTTTGGGGAGGCATTTGAGAACCAATTACTCAGAGGGGTGAAACCTGAAATGTGCTCGATCAATTTTCCCTTTTGTGTGTTGTGAATTTTTAACTATGTCAATTTTGGCTAATGTAAACCAACATAAATCCAAAACTAGGAAATGTGGAGATAATGGCAATAATGATGATGTCCCCACCATTGGCTATGCCCACCATGGGTTTAAGATCAGGGATTTTTCTCATATGTAAACCTCACAGCATTTCTATGCTATCATGCATGCTAGGACTTGCTACGTGATGGGGACAATGGAAGCTGATTGACGGACAATCATCTGAAACACACAAAAAACCCTATTCAGCACCAAGCTGTCAAGAATAATGCACTTGAAAATGACAATCACTCAAGAAAGTGCGGAGGCTGAAAAACATCTGTCTGATTTTCCAGGCCATTTTTACATATACTCTTTCCCTAATTGAGAAGGCTGTGAGAGAGAAAATGGGATTTTATTTTTTGCTATTGAGAGCTGTATGGCTGTTAAGATGGATGAATTACCAGTGCATATGCCCCACAAGAAACTTTTTTCAGCATTTCAAGCAAAGTAATGGGCTGCCTGGTTATAAAGCAGATCATTTTATTATTAAAGATGTTTCTGGTTTCCAACATTCAGTACCAGGAAATGTTGTAGAGCAGTGTTTCTCAACCTTCCTAATGCTGCGACCCCTTAATACAGTTCCTCATGTTGTGGTGACCCCTGACCATAACATTATTTTCATTGCTACTTCATCACTGTATTTTTGTGTGTAAGGGGGTGTTGGGTTGATTTTGTCATTTGGAAGTTGTAGTTGCTGGGATTTATAGTTCACCTACAATCAAAGAGCATTCTGAACTCACCAACAATGGAATTGAACCAAATTTGGAACACAAAACTCCTATGACCAACAGCAAATACTGGAAGGGTTTGGTGGGCATTGACCTTGAGTTTGGGAGTTGTAGTTCACCTACATCCAGAGAGCACTATAGACTCAACAATGATGGATCTGGACCACACTTGACACGAATCCTCAATATACCCAAATGTGAACACTGGTGGAGTTTTGGGAAAATAGATCTTGACATTTGGGAGTTGTAGTTGCTGGGATTTATAGTTCATCTACAATCAAAGAGCCCCTTGCACCCGACCAATGATAGAATTGGGTCAAACTTCCTACATCGAACCCTCATGCCTTGAAGGAACTCGCTGGCGCGAGCCTCCATCCCACCTCACACACTCTCCCTCACCCACACATTCGCATCATGCTGCCATGTGCCAAGCACGCCTGCTCTCCCATCCACGCGTGGAGTCTGAGAATCAGCCCCCCCCCTTGGTTGGGAGGCCTGCCAATCACAGCAGAGGAGAGCTTTAGGTGGGAGAATTCGCAGTCTGTTTCCAAAAACACAGACAAGGGCAAGCGGAGAGATCTTCAACCTTCTCTGCCACAGGGCTTCCAAAGACCATCAGAAATACATGTTTTCTGATGGTCTTTGGCGACCCCTCTTAAACCCTCTCGCGACCCCCCTGGGGGTCCCGACCCCCAGGTTGAGAAATACTGTTGTAGAAGGACCACAACATTTGAGCCTGCATCCATTGTTCCAAATCCAGGACAATCCAGGGCTATATACTGTATATAAAAAAACTTCTGACATACTTCTTTAAAGTAAAATGTTGCTCTATGTTCCAGAAGCTTTCAAGAAATATTACCCTATTTTAAAATAGAAGAATGAAGTCAACGGACTGGTCTTTAATTAGATCATATTCAACAAAAGCAAATGTTGATTGGATAATTTCTATGGAATAAATGGGTTGGGTGTAGATATATAGGTTCAGTTGATGTAATCTATCTATCTATATTAAAAGTCAGTGTTTGCGGGGGGAGGTGTGGAGGGTGGGAGGTGCGGGCGGTGGGAGGTGCGGGCGGTGGGAGGTGCGGAGGAATATGTGGCAGCATTACGATTGGTTGCCAGTGTGGCTTTATTTGCATAACGGCTCTGAATGGCCAGCATCTCAATATTCCAACAATCCTAGGCAGCAGAGAAAGGAAGAGAAAGGGCCTGAGGCAGACACACAGAGCCCACATGACACCATGGATGATGGGACTTGAAGTACCTCCACCCACCTCCTCGAACGCTTTCATCAGTGCTGTCTTCGCACAATCCTAAATATACACTGGACTGACTATGTGATGAATGTTGCTGTCCTTGAGCAAGCAGGGATCACCAGCATTGAGGCCATGCTATTGAGAACACAGCTGCGCTGGGCAGGGCATGTCTCTAGGACGGAGGACCACCGCCTCCCAAAGATACTACTCTATGGTGAACCCACCACGGGTCAGCGCAAGAGAGGCGCCCCCAAAAGAGATATAAGGACTCCCTGAAACAATATCTCAGGCTCAGCCAGATTGATCACCAACAATGGTCCACCCTGGCCTCACATCGGGAGGCATGGAGACGCACTATCCACAATGCTGCGGCCTCTTTCGAGAAGACACGCCGAACGAGTCTAGAAGAGAAACAACAATGCAGAAAGAACCGCAACTTGGAAACAACATCATTTAAGGAGACTTTCTGCTGTGCTTTCTGTAACCGGACTTGCCTATCTCGGATTGGCCTTTTTAGTCATCAACGCGCTTGTAAAAAGCGTGGGGTGAGTCCTTCCTAAGAGTCTTCGTTCACGAAGTAATGCCGAGATGGGAGGAGATGTCAAATACACCACAGCTTAACTGTTCAAGCTATCATCTTCTACAGATTAAAACCATCAAATGAATAAATCTCTTCCTGTTCACATACAAACTTGTGCCACAACTTTAGAAATAGTTCAGAGCAAAATCAACTGGTTCTTGAAAAAAACCAACAAAGAATTTGTACAAATGTCAACTTAGAAAAATGTCAACTTCCACATGAACATTTTCACCACATGAGATAGAAAAGATTTCTGCTTCCAATTCTCTCTCCTTTTTCTCCATTGTTTGTTGCTGTTTTGTGCACACACAAAAAAACCCCATCTCATTTGTGCAAAGGAAATTATTTTGCACAGTTATTTTCCAGTTTTTAAACAAATGATTCGATTTAGAACAAATATATGATTGCAGAAAATATGATTGCTTTACACCCCAACACAATGAAAGCACTCCCAGTTAGTTGATAGATTATTTTACCTTATAGATATCCAGGAATCCACACTGATGGTCAAATCGTGTGTAGAGCTCGTTGAGCATACTGATCACCTGCATGGGAGTACAATGCTCACAGACAGCAGTGAAGCCAACAATGTCAGAGAAGAGCATGGTGACATCATCAAACTTCCTTGCTGGGACTTGCTTCCCTTGCCATAACTGCTGGGCCACTTCCTCTGGGAAGATGGAAATCAGGAGATCCACTGTTTTCTTCTTCTCTTCTTCCAGAGCTTGGTGGGTTTTCTCGAGCGTTGCCTTCAGTTTGTCCATCCGCTTCTTTAAGCCGTCCTGGGCCTTGGCCTGCTCTCCAACAAGAATGACATCACGGGTAGCGTCATGGATGGGTATGTCTGAAAGGTGAAGACCACGACCCATCAGTTCATCCAGTTTGTCCACACAAGGTGAACCCAAAAACAAAATGGAGTTTGATTCTGGGACATGGATCATTTGTCCTTTGATTTCCATTACCTGCGAAAAAAAGGACGAAAAATTAATGAATAATTAAATTAAAGCTTGGAAATATTGATGTAATAAAAGACGAGACACGTGATTTTTGATTTTAAAAAAACAAAGAAAATATATTTAATATTCCACTTTTCTCGCATTTGGGACTCAAAACAGCTTACACTACACATTAATGGGATTGGCCGACTTAGTGGCCGAGCAGGTTGTGGGGCGGGGTTGCCCTCGCCGCCATCTTGGGGTGAGAGAAGCGGCTTCTCCTTCCCAGAAGCCCCTGAGGTGGCGGGAAGGTTTCCTGCCACCAACGCCGGCCGGCCAATGATGGGGCTGGCCCCGCCCCACCCCACTTTGCGCCGGCTGGCCTGCACTTCCACCTAGGCAGCCTATTTAAGGCCGCCCGGGGCTGCCCAGGCTGCACGTGGGGACAGCTCTGTTTTTGACTTGGCGGAGAAGCAGCAGAAGTGGCAGACCCAGCAGCCAGCTGAACATGGAACAACAACATGAGCAGCAGCAGCTGGAAGTGCCTGCCGGTCTGTGTGGGGGTTTCCAGGCCCTGGCCTGCCATTTCTTTGTTCCTGCCCTCTCTTCAGGCTCTCCGGGGGATGGGGTGTGTGGCCCCCACTCGCCCCTGTCTGGCCCCTTCCTGCGCGGCCCCCGGCCCGCTGTCGGCCTCATGGTGGGGGAGACGGGACTCCCCCCATGGCATGGCTGGGCCTCGTTCTGCTCCGCGGCGGGGGTGGGAGAGGAGCTTGGCTCCTCGTGCGCCCCGCACCCTAAGCGGAGTCTTGGGCGTCCTTGGGCCCTTCGTTTCCGGCCTTGTTCCCCAGGCTCCGGTGGGGGAGGTGTCAGGAGGTGCCCCCCCGCTGCTGGCACCGGCCTTGGCAGCGGGCCTTGCCGTGGCCTTCCCGTGCTGCCTCCGGCTCCCAGGCCTGCGAAGGGGAGGCAACAACACATCCTTGGCCCCTCCTTCCTTTCCGCAGCCAGGCCTGGCTGTTTTCCTGGGGCTCTGGCAACTGGGGGGCAAAGCCCCAGCATCGGGCTCGGAGGGTGGCTGGATGCGGCACCCCCCCCCCCCCCCGCTGGTTGGGTCCTCGCCGGCAGGCCTACCACCTTCTCCTTACACTACAGATTAAAAAGTTGAAGCAATCTGTAATAAGCATTAAGTAATCTACTGAAAAACAATAATTTAGAAAAGTTTAAACCCTATAAAAATTGTATAGGGCTTTATAGATCATGAACAGCACTTTCAAGTGTGTTTGGAATTAGAATGCTAGCCACTGGAATTCTTTCAGCAAAAGAGTTATAGTCAGCCCTGGTTAGTTGTCCAGAAGTAGCATTTTGGATCTGCTGAAGTTTCCAGACATAGTAATCTAAACCGCAGGTAATCAAGATACGATGCACCAAAGAATAGGTGCAGCTGTCACACTAATTGCAAACACTCTCCTGGGACTCCAGGTTCAGAGTTAAGTCCCAAGAGTATGCACAGGCTATGGGCCTGAGATTTGAGTAGGAATATAGATCCATCCAGCAGAATAAATTAAATGTAAGAGCCAAATATATGCTGAAATAAAAGGGCCTGTTATGTTTGCTACCAGAAATGCAGCACTAAAGTTCCCATAGAAAGGAATTCCACAACCAGGGAATAATAAGTGACTGAGAAAACTAACTATTGTACAGGGAGATAAGGTCTTTCAAATATCTGGACTTAATCTGTACGAAGATACTAACAAGAACTTTGAATTCTGCCTAGAAATGGACCAGTAGCCAGTGAAGGTGTTCCAACAAGGGATTTACATATTTAGGATTTGTTGCCAGTGGGTCTCCTCTTTGTCAAATGCCCAGTTGTCCAGTGAATAATGGTACTGTGGTGAAAGACTGGAATGTTGCATAGTCCAGTGTTTTTCAACCTTTTTTGAGCCACGGCACACTTTTTACATTTCCAAAATCCTGGGGCACACCACCAACCAAAATGACACAAAATGACAGTCTAACACAGTAATACATATAGTTAATATGTTTTTAAATGTATTTATACACTCAGTGTGAAACCTGGGCCTGTTTCGATGAACACAACATAGATATCCTGGCACGAATGGCAGAAAGACACACACGAAGGTCTTGCTCAACAGCTGGGAGTTATAGTTCACCCGCAATCAAAGAGCATTCTGAACTCCACCAATGATGGAATGGAATCAAACTTCCCACACAGAACTACCATAACCAAGAAAAAATACTATAAGAGTTTGGTGGGCATTGACCTTGAGTTTTGGAGTTGTAGTTCACCTATATCTAGAGAGCACTGTGGATGGGAGGGAGGAAGATGTGGGGCAAGTCTGCGCAGTAGCAGCCGCACGGGTCACGTCTTCCTCCCTCCCCCCTCCCGCAGAAGCGGCAGCGTGAGCAAAGCGAGGCAAAGTGAGCAGAGCGAGGCTGGGAAGAAGGGAGCCCGAGTGGAGAAGAAAAAGTGTTCGGCAGGAAGGGGAAGAAAGGGTATTGGAGGTTCCAATTTCCCACGGCACACCTGATGATCACTCACGGCACACTAGTGTGCCACGGCACACTGGTTGGGAAACACTGGCATAGTCTATGGAGGTGGATTCACACAATGATGTCGTAGTCAGGAAACTCTGTGTCCTTTAATCTCATATAGAACAATAACATGAAGATCTCATCAGTCCCCATTGCATACAAGTAGGTTTGAAATGGTTTGATTTCCAAGCCAATTTTATTTATTTATTTATTTAAAACTTTTGTACGCCGACCTTCTCACCTCCAAGGAGGGACTCAGAACGGCTTACATCAAGATTCGATGCTATACAATTTTAAAACATCTACAACAACATATTAAAATACATAAAACCCCAAGACATAAAACCACATCACCACTAAAAGCAATTCCACTCGGTCTGAAAACATAGTCATTCTTTCAGACTATAGCCAATCTCGGCCTATTCTGGGAAAGCTTCATTCCATATCCAAGTCTTCACCAGCCTCCTAAAGGACAACAACAGAGGGGAAGATCTAGCATCACTTGGGAGAGAGTTCCACAGCCGAGGGGCCACCACAGAGAAGGCCCAGTTGTGCTTGCGAAGCTGGCGGGACCGAGAGCAGGGCCTCTCTGGAGGATCTTAATGTCCTTAATAGTTCATAGGGGAGAATCCGTTCGGACAGGTAAACTGGATCGGAATCGTATAGGGTTTTGTAGGTTAAAACCAGCACTTTGAATTGTGCCCCAAAGCTAATGGGCAGCCAGTGGAGCTGGCGTAGCAAGGGGGTTGTATGCACCCTGTACCCCGCTCCTGTTAGTAACCTGGCTGCCGAGCGTTGGACTAATTGCAGCTTCCGAGCAGTCTTCAGAGGCAACCCCACATAGAGAGCGTTGCAGTAGTCTATTCGGGATGTAACCAGAGTGTGGACCACCGTGGCCAAGTCAGACTTCCCAAGAAAGAGATCTATCCATAAAGGTAAACTCCCACTCTCTTGATCAAATTACAGCTTTGCTTCCCAACTGGAGATGGCATCTGTTGCTAGATTATGTTGATTTACGATAATTAAAGCAAAGTTAAACACACCTCGGGGGCTAAAACTAAGGACAAGGATGATATTCTTCTTCTTTTTCAAGACAAGATAAGGGAAAATCCTGCTAAATTGCTTCCTCCCCCATCTACGGATGGTTAACTCTGTTCTCAATTTAGTACAAACAGATTTTGTGTGTGTTGGGCAGGATGACTCAGGTACCTATGTTTTGACATTAGGAAGATAATGTGCAGACAGCCTTGAGGGAAATATACATAATCTTAAAATTCCATGTACAAACCCCAATGCAACCAATATAGCCACGTATATTCTATCAAAAGACTTTTTTTTTTTAAAAAAAAAATTACTCATGCATATTAAACCCTGCTTTCAATTTAGGTTGCTATTCTTTCTGAAGACCCCTCAGGCGTTTACGAGCATGACACCGCATAATAATGGCCAACTGGTCAGGTTTCTGAGACGAAGTATCCCAACAGATGGGCACATCTAAATGAAACACAAACGCTTGGTAAAGGGACACAGAGCACAGATCTGCTAACCAATGTGGCATACACAAATTGGAAAGTAAATTAGTTTCACATTTTAATATCACACAACACAAATACCAACCATGTCCCAACCCAATATGTCAACCAGAATGTAATTATCCTTCTGACTCTGCACTTGTTAATGAAAAAGGCATTTTTTTTTCATTTAGAGAAAATGTGCACGAAAACACACCTATTAAGACAAATGTGTCCATAAATGCAATATTTCCCAACCTTTTTTGAGCCGCAGCACACTTTTAACATTAAAAAAAAATCCGGGCACCCCACCAACCCAAATGACACAAAATGATACTCTAACACAGTAAAGAACGACTGGGGATGGTGGCCTGCTGGGAGCAGCTGCTGGGAGTGCCAAAGCTGGGGGAGGGGGAGGAGCCAGGCCACACCATGCCCCACCCCCTCCCCCGGCTTCAGCTCTCCCACAGCTTGCCCAGCCTTGAGGGGGCAGTGCCAAGCCAGCGGTGGCAGAGCCAGCACAATGCTGGCTGGGCAGTGTCCCTTCAAGGCTGGAGAAGCTGTGGGAGAGCTTAAGCCGAGGGAGGGGGTGGAGCCAGGCCGTGCCATGCCCCGCCCCTCTCCCAGCTTCAGCTCTCCCACACCACAGCTTGCCCAGCCTTGAGGGGGCAGTGCCAAGCCAGCGGTGGCAGAGCCAGCACAATGCTGGCTGGGCAGTGTCCCCTCAAGGCTGGAGAAGCTGTGGGAGAGCTGAAGCCGAGGGAGGGGTGGAGCCAGGCTGTGCAGGCTGTGCTATGCCCCGCCCAAGCCAGCCCCAGCTTCAGCTCTCCCACAGCTTGCCCGCCTCCCAGCCTTGAGGGGCCCAGCAGTGCCAAGCCAGCGGTGGCAGAGCCAGCACAATGCTGGCTTGGCACTGTCCCCTCAAGGCTGGAGAAGCTGTGGGAGAGCTGAAGCCAGGGGGAGGGGGTGGAGCCAGGCCGCCTTGAGGGACCATGCCCCACCCCTCCCCCGGCTTCAGCTCTCCCACAGCTTCTCCAGCCTTGAGGGGGCAATGCGAGTGAGGGGCGGGAGTCATGGCAGATTGGAGGCTGGCTGGGGAAGCGGCCGAAGGAGGCAGTGCCCTGGCCCCTTCTTCTTTTTCTTCGTTGCTGCCTGGCCTTTTCTCCTCCTCCCCCAAGCAGCAGGAGTTCAGCAGGAGGGGGGAGGAAGGGGGGCAGAGAGCTTTTCTCATGGCACAGCAGGAGGTCTGCCACGGCACACTACTGTGCCGCATCACAGCGGTTGGGAAACACTGCATTAATGAATGCATAAGGGGAATGCATAGACAAGATTTTAATTTCTCTCCAACCTAGCCTTCTACAATCCCTTTCCAAAACGTACAGTATGTGTGAGTGAATGTTGTTTTTGTTACAGTGGTCTAACAGGAATATCCCCTTCAATTTTTTAAAATGCATAAACTTTACAGGGTGGGAAATTAGCTTGGATTCAATAAATTCTAATTCTACTGAAACTGAAAATGACTGACACACAAATCTGGTCATAGGCATTGGCACATCATATTGCATTTATAACATTGACAGATGACAGAGCTTAGAAAACAATACAGGCCATGGAGATATCATGTTGTAGGATGTTTTGGCAGGAGAGGGTTTGCCATTGCCTCTGAGACAAAGGGTGCATCTACACCACTGATTCTCAAAGTGGCTTCGAATTTTGCCATGAAGAAAATATGTAAATAATAAATAGCTCCTTGCAGGGCTGTAGCCAGGATTTTGATTCCGGGGGCTGAGTTTGGTTCGGGGGCTGAGACTGGGTGGAAGAGGGTCTACCCTAGCAAACCTTTTGTATTGTTATCCCAATAACCCCATTAATGTGGGATGTAATGAGCATGGTGATCAGATCATGATATGAATAAACATAACAGTTTAAATAATGTACCAGTAAGGCCTTTTTGCGGACCACCCTGTTAATTTCGGGGGGCTGAAACCCCCTTAGCCCCCCTGGCTACATGCCTGGCTCCTTGGCTATTTCTAATAAGTCTGAACTCATCATTGAGAAGACAAAATACTAACCATGATGTTCACAGAGGCTGTTGTTAATATATGCAGAGCCGTAGCTGGGGGAGGGGTTAAGGGTTCTAACCCCCAAAACCTGGTTTACTCAAGAATTTTAACTGGTTAACCAAGTCATGAGTAAACCAGGTTTCTTTTTTAACCTGACACATTTCAGGGCAGGTTTAAACTTTTAACACCCCCCCCCCCAGGCTACGGCCCTGAATGTATGCTTTCAGGTGATTTCTGGTGAATACAGGTCAACTCTATCATGGGGTTTACTTAACAATATTCGCTCAGCTATCGATTTTGATTGCCTTCTTCCTAGGCTTACGAGAGACTAGTATCTAGAGTCTAGATCTCAAAATGGGCGGTACCGCCCCCTGGTGGGCGGTGAGGCGGTCCAAGGGGGTGGGGGGTTCAGGGGAATTTGGGGGGCGGTGAACCCCTTTAAGGGGGCAGTGGCCATTTAGGAGGGGTCGTGCGGCCCTCTTCTTTGGCTCCTCCCCCTTCGCTTTGACCTGCATATTAGATATTTGGATTAGAATTCATAAAAGTAGCAAAATTATTTATGAAGTAGCAACGAAAATATGGTTGGGAGTCACCCCAACATGAGGAACCTTATTTAGGCGTCACAGCATTAGAAAGAACCACTGCATTAATACATATTTATCTTTCTGTTTAATTGCTATTAAATTTTAAAAAATAATTTCTAAGGGGGCGGTGAGTAAATTTTTTTTGGGAAGGGGGCCGTAGGCCAAGAAACGTTTGGGAACCACTGATCTACAATGTAGAACTAATGCAATTTGACATCACTTTAATTGTCAATGCTATGGAATCATGGGGATTGGAGTTTTACAAGCCTTATTTATTTATTCATTTATTTGTCATATTTCTATACCGCCCCTCTCAGCCTGAAGGCAACTCGGGATGGTTTACACAAGGCAACCTCTGCCCTTCAATCAAAAACATGAGTAACAAACCAAACAATGACCATATAACACAACAACTAGCCATTAAAACATACAAATGCAGTCTCAGCGTCACGTTGAAATCACTTTCCGTCACATCGTGGTCATTCCATAGATCTAATTAAACCTTTATATTTCATCAGCAAATGCCTGCTCAAACAGCCAAGTCTTGACTTTCTTGCAAAATGTCAGGAGGGAGGGGGCTGATCTGATGTCTCTAGGGAGGGCGTTCCAAAGCCGAGGAGCCACCACTGAAAAGACCCTATCTCTCGTCCCCGCCAGACGTGCCTGGGCCTCTCCGGATGATCTTAAGCATCTTGATGGTTCATAGAGAGAGAGATGCGTTCGGACAAGTAAGTTGGACCAGAACCGTTTAGAGCTTTAAAGGCCAAAACCAGCACTTTGAATTGTGCCCGGTAGCAAACTGGTAGCCAGTGGAGCTGGCACATCAGGGGAGTTGTAAGTTCCCTGAGTGCCGCTCCTGTTATCAACCTGGCTGCTGTCCGTTGGACCAATTGAAGCTTCCGAGCAGTCTTCAAAGGCAGTCTTCAAAGGCAGTCCCACGTAGAGTGCGTTGCAGTACTCTATTCGGGATGTGACCAGAGTGTGGATGATCGTAGCCAGATCAGACTTCCCAAGGTACGGGCACAGCTGGTGCACAAGTTTTAATTGTGCGAATGCTCCCCTGGTCACCGCTGAAACCTGGGGTTCCAGGCTCAACGATGAATCCAGGATCACTTCCATAAGCAGTCTTCAAAGGCAGGGCCATGTAGAGAGTGTTGCAGTAATCTATACGGGATGTAACCAGAACATGGACTACCGTGGCCAAGTCAGACCTGGCTGCTGTCCGTTGGACTAGTTGCAGCTTCCGAACAGTCTTCAAAGGCAACCCCACGTAGAGAGCGTTGCTGTAATCTATACGGGATGTAACCAGCCAAAGCCTTCTCAGCCAAAGAGTGCTCATGCCTCTCCAATCTACAAATCCCATGATTTCGCAACGTTAAGCCATGGCAATTAAAGTGGTGTCAAACTACATTAATTCCATTTTGTAGACGGACCCTATGGGGATAGGACTTCTCCACAGTCACTTAATTGGTTTCCATGGCTAAACAATAGGGATTTGAACCCTGATCTCCTAGAATCCCAATGCAACACTCCACTGTGCTGAGTCTCTGTTGGTGTTCGCAATATAATTCTCATTGAATCGTCTTCTCTTGGCTTTCCCCAAATCATGCTACCCAACTCGGAATCTCTCAGCATCTAGTTTTTAGATCATTAGGGTGTTTTCAAGGAGCATTTTGGCTGCTACTGATGGGAGCCATTTCTGTTGTCTTCCAGGTGTTTTACAGACTCACCTCATAAATATTCCAATTACGCCTTCAGAGCCCCAGAGCACATCAAACCATACAGGTCTAAATAACTTCCAGCAAATCCTAGAGGACCACTTATGTGCTAAAACACAGAAACACGCTTGAGTTTTGTAATGAATACAGATACCGAAAATAAAAAAGCTTTTCTGATCAAATAATTACAACTTTTTGCAGTGAGCTACCCCTCCCCCCCACACACACATATGCTTTGGAAGCCCCTCGAACTTCCCCACTTGGTTTTCTAACTGAGTGAACCGTCAAGAGACATTATTCTTCACAGCAGCAGAACTAGTGTTACAAATTTCAAGTTATTTATAGACATCTCCGGGGTGTTACGTAATGCGCAACAGCCTCCAACCCCCAAGACAGCAAATTTAGCCCTTTTTGATTGATCTGTGATGCCTTGAATTAAAGATGCAGGAGCGCAGTCTCAGGAATCCAAGGGACCATATTAAGGGAGGGGCGGAAATACATCAGACCGGTGAATGTCAGCCAATTTGCTGTTAAACAAAAAGAAGTCACGGAAGAAGGAAAGGCAAGGTAGAAAATAAAAGAACAAGGACGTCAAAAGGCTGTGGAGCCAATTAGTTCAGGAAGATCCGCTTCTAAGGGATGTGATACCCTCAAAACAGAAAGCTATGGTGCTTTCTGAAAATGGGCATTTGCACATAAGGATTCTGAGAATCTATAGAGCCCTAATGAAGTTCCAGACTTGGAAACACAGTACAGTACAGAATGCAAAAGCACAAATGTAGCTCTTGAAAATTCAGGGCTGCATAAGGATTTTATTTTTTGGAAATGCAGAAAGTATACTACTACTACAAGTATACTACATTTTTTTGGGAAATGCAGAAAGTATACTACAACTGAAGAGGGATACATCCCCAGGATTTCCATGGTTAGTGAAAATTGTGGATAATAGCAAATGAGCAAAGATTTCCGGCAGAAGAGTACCCTAGAGCAGGGCTGCCCAGGAAGTCGATCGCGATAGACCAGTGGATCCCGGGACCGAAGGAGGTCGATCCCAGCCGGATGGGGCGCTTCTCAGACGGGGGCGGAGCCAGGCTGCACCAGGCCCCGCCCCCTCCCCTCTGACTTTGGAGCTCCCAGCAGCTTCTCCAGGCTTGAGGATCAAAGCCAGAGGAGGGGGCGGGGCTACCAGCAGCTGCTCCAGGTTTGAGGAGGGCAGGGCCAAGCCAGCCTTGTGCTAGCTATGCCACCACTGGCTTGGCATTGCCATCCTCAAGCCTAGAGAAGCTGCTGAGAGCTCCAAAGCCAGAGGGGAGGGGGAGGGGCTTGGCGCGACCTGGCTCCACTCCCTCTGCCCAAGCCCCGCCCCACCCCCTCCCCTCTCCAGCCTTGAGGAGGTAGGTAGATCTTTCTGACTTGGTTTTAATATAAGTAGCTCGCATGCTGAAAAAGTGTGGGCACCCCTGCCATAGAGTCATACTGGAGAACTTATGGAATGCCCAGAGAGGTCACCTGGAGTTCTACTTGAGGACCTAAAACATGTCTAGAGTTGACATATTTGAAACACGGTTACTTGTCCCATTGATGCAGGGGGGGGGGTCATACTACACTCCTAAGTCTTCACACAAAGGATGAAAGTACTGAACACTCTGTCCTCAGCCTGAAGATGGATTTTCACATAATTCAAGATTGGATAGAGCGGTATCCAGGTGTGGAGAGATAGCATTTTCAAAACACATCCAGTAGTAGAGAAATAGTAGTACCTTTTCACCCTTCCTTCTCCTTACTGTTCTAGTTTTCTATTCCTCTTTCAAGTGTTTGAATGTATGATCTGCATACAAAGGTTTTATTTCAGGCTCACCACTATTTCAGGCACATTGGGTGAGGGCATGAGAAAGTGCCTTCCCAGCGGCTGCCCCTAATTTGTGGAACTCCGTTCCCTTGAAGATCCACTTGGTGCAGCTCCCTGCTGTCTTTCCTCCAACAGGCAAAGACTTTTTGGGTTTTTTAACGACACTCCAGCAAATTGAGCTTTTTGACAGATGTGTGTATAGTGCTTTTTATTATTATTATTATTATTATTATTATTATATTTCAAACATATTTTTAATGCTGTTTTAACTTGTTTTTTAAAAAAACCTAAATATAGTTTAATTATGCATTCACTTCAGTTATCAAGAATTCTTTACTGGAATGGGACCAAGATAAAAAAGAGGAAAAAAATTATATGAAAAGATGGAGTGAAAATATAGGCAAGACAATAGATAGAAGTAGGTGGGAAGAAATCTGGGGGAAAAAAATTGAAATATACATACGCTGTGGGATTAAAGGAAAATTGGTTCAAAACGGCGTACAGGTGGTATATGACGCCAAAAAAATTGGGTAGAAGCTATAGGAGCATGAATACCAATTGTTGGAAATGTAGTAAAGTAGAGGGATCATATTTCCACCTGTGGTGGTCGTGTGAAAAAGCAAAAACATACTGGAAAAACACCCAAGAGACCCTACAAAAAATGTTAAAAATTAAAATACCCTTCCAACCTGAGATCTATCTGTTAGGCATGCATGAAAACAAATTGGATAATAATACTGATAAACTGCTTTTTCTCTCGAGTACAGCCGCAAGGTTATGCTACGCGAGATGCTGGAAAGAACCGACCATCCCCGACGAAGAAACACTGCTGATGAAGATCTTAGAGATAAGAAATATGGACAGACTCACCTTTCTGCTGACTAGAAATAGAGGAACACCTATAAGAGAGACAGATTGGACAGTAGTAATGGACTATCTAAAGGACAGAAAATACAAGGTAGAAGATTTTTAAAGACTCATCTCCTAAGGGAGGACATAAAACAGAGAAGAATACAAAGACGAAATTCGAAGAGAAGAAATGAAGGAAAAGGATGTACCTCCTTAGCAACAGGACGACCGGAAGTCAATTTTATCTCACGTTTCTTAAATCTCTAACTAGACTTTACCTTCCCTCCCACCTCTTTTCCTAATCCCCAAACTAAACCCACACCCCCCATCCCCACCTACGTCCCCCCAGTACCTAACTCTTTACAACTTTTCTACCCGCTGTTCACGACTTGTTTTTATGTATACCTTGGAAAATAGACTCTGTTGAATAAAGATATTTTTTTTAAAAAAAGAATTCTTTACTTGTACAGTAAGATCCCTGTACCTACAGGACAAATTTTGGGTCTCCAGGTGATTTGAACTACAAGGACGGGTCAATAAGTCAATGACTTTTTAAATTTCCTGCCTCTTAACTGAAAGGGCGAAACTGCTCCTGTCAACAGGCACCTGTCAGTTGACTCCTGTCAAAATTTGAACAAGCTGCATCATTTACTTTGTGTTTGACAGCCATTGATAGCAGACTATCGCGTGATTTGAGGAGAAAAAGGGAAAAAAGTGAATTTTGTGTGCTCATTAAGCTTTGGGGGGGAACCATCACTCAAACCAAGGCTAAGCTTGATAAATACTATGGGGACTCTGCACCATCAATTTCAATGGTAAAAAAGTGGTTTACTGAATTTGTTGTGGCTGTACAAGCACGGAAGATGCCAAACGTTCTGGGCGCCCAGTTGAGGTCTCTACACCCGAAACAATTGGAAAAAAAATCACGATGTGGTGTTGGGCGATTGGAGATTGAAAGTGTGAGAGATTGTGGAAGCCATAGGCATCTCACATGGCTCAGTGGTTTCAATTTTAAATGATCACTTGGGTATGAGAAAGCTTTCCGCAAGATGGGTTCCACGTTTGCTCACAATCGACCACAAATGCAATCGTGTGACAATTTCGCAGGAGTGTTTGCCGTTGTTCAACCACAATATGGACACTCATCCAAACAGCAAGTGTTATGGCAAGTATTTAGTAGTAAGTTCCCTTGCAGTATGTTATGGATTAAACATTTTAAACCTTTTTTTTCTTTCAAAAAGTCACAAAGGTAACTATTAATATCATTTTACAATCACACCTAAATAAAAAAAAAACCAGGTCAGTTGTCAAGTTTGAATAAATGTGGTTTGCAGCACAGAGAGAAACCATTAGCAACAGTCACAGTGATGAATTAGGACTCTTGCAGTGATACTTTACAAAAAAAATAGTGTTGAGGTACTAAGTTTTGTTCCAATGCAAAATCCTGAAGGATTTGACTCAGTTCAGATGTACTAAGTGACTATAGTTTGGTTTGCCATTGTTTGCACTAGCAAACTTGCAGAAGGAGAGTTTGCATTTCAGAGTGTTATTTATTATTTTTTCATTTATTTATTATTCGGGTTTCTATGCCGCCGACTACCTGAGGCTCGCGGCGGCTCACAGGAACCGAAGGTACAACTACACACAAGCAATGCGATAAAACATCTAAGACAATTAAACAGTTAAAACAGCAAAATACAAAACCCCCAGGTACAGTTCAGAAATTAGATAGCGTGACACCCCAGGACAGCGGCTAAAGCGGAACATGGGCAGGACCTACTCACCGAAGGCCTGCTTAAACAAATAAGTTTAAATGGGAGCAGGTTCTTTATAGCCCGCGTTCCAGCCGGGAGGGCGTTCCACAGCGTAGGAGCTATAACGGAGAACGCCCTCCGGCGAGTAGATGTCAGTTTAGCCGACCCTCGCCGAGGGTATCTCTAACAAATTAGCATCCTCGGAGCGTAGTGTTCTCGGGGACAGTGTGGGGTGAGTCGGTCCTCAAGTATGCTGGCCCCAGGCCATGCAAGGCCTTAAAGGTAAGAACCAACACCTTGAAGGAGATCCGGTGCTCGATTGGGAGCCAGTGCAGATCCTGCAAAACAGGTGTGATGTGGCGGCCTGCTGGGGTTCCAGACAGGAGCCGGGCGGCAGTGTTCTGCACCAGCTTGAGCTTCCGGGTCGCCGACAAAGGAAGGCCAACGTAAAGCGCATTACAGTAATCCAGCCTTGAGATGACCGTAGCTTGGATCACCGTGGCCAGGTCATTCCGGAGATATAGGGGCCAGCCTCCGAGCCTGTTGCAGATGAAAAAAAGCAACCTTGCTGACCGCGGAGACCTGGGCCTCCATGGTCAGCTGGGAGTCCAGATGGACCCTCAGGCTCTTAACGGAAGGCGATGGGCATAGCGCCACACCGTCCAGGGTCGGAAGCTGGACATCTACACCACCCGAGCGGCCTGACCAAAAGATCTCCGTCTTCGCCGGATTCACCCTCAACCTACTGGATGAGATAGATTTACTTATTTATTTACCATATGTGTACCCCACCCTTCTCACCCTGAAGGGGACTTAAGGCGGCCTTACAACAGGCAGCAATTTGATGGCTTACATACATATTGATAGTAAACAATTGCAATTAAAACCAAACAATTAGAACATAAATAATTGAAACAACAATTAAAATTATTTTTAAAACTGTATCATTTTAGACCATCTACACTGCATGTGCCGTCGCACCCAGGCTGTAAATACCCAGTAAAGGGCAAGGACGTGGTCACTCTATACTGGGGGAGTGCTTCTTGCCTTCCTTTAAAAGCTTGGGGCACCCAAGGACCAAACTGGACTCTCTACTTCAGTTTTTTTCAACCTTTTTTGAGCCGCGGCACACTTTTTACATTTACAAAATCCTGGGGCACACCACCAACCAAAAAGACAAAAAATGACACTCTAACACAGTAATACATATAGTTAATATGTTTTGGAATGTATTTATACACACAGTGTGAAACCTGGGCCTGTTTCGATGAACACAACATAGATATCCTGGCAGGAATGGCAGAAAGACTGAAAGTACTGAAAGGGTTTGCTTGGGAATTGACCTTGAGTTTGGAAGTTGTAGTTCACCTACACCCAGAGAGCACTGTGGACTCAAATAATGATGGATCTGGACCACACTTGAAATGAATACTCAACATGCCCAAATATGAATGCAGATGGAGTTCAGGGGAAATAGACCTTGCCATTTGGGAGTTGTAGTTGCTGGGATTTATAGTTCACAAAGGAGCAAATAGGGTAGCAAAGATATAGAGCACAATTAGAAAAATAACCTTTTAGTATTGTCATGAAATTAGAGGAACAATATATAGCAATTATACTCATAAGGTTATAATAGTTGCATATAGAAGTGTAGATTACATACATAAATATCGAGTATCAAAACAGTACACATAGCATTTCAACTTCTTCCGCAACAGTAGAGCGCCACTCTATCAGTAAATAGTACAATATACAGGGCAAATACCCATAAAAATAACTTGGTACAGATGAGAGTGGGAGTTGGAGACCTGCTCACGAAGATGTGGGGTGGGGGCCGCTTCAATAGCGTGATGAAGGGTTCAGTTGGGAAGAGAAGTAGGAAGCCCATATGGGGAAACGTAGCGATAATGGAAATCCCGCTTAAGGCGCCTGTAGATACTGCTGTATTGCACCAGGCTCCGCCCAATGGCGTATCACAGAGGATTCTGGTAAATGTAGTCCCTGGTGAGGGCTAATGCCAGCGGGGAGTCTGGAGGCAAAAACGGGGCTGTGTTGCCAGGAACACAGTCCCCTCGGACGGGGCCCCAGTAAGGGCGCACCATGCGGTTAAGCCTGACGGCGTGAGCTCTATCCAGAGGCCGGCAATGGGCCGTTTCGTCATCAACTTCCTCAGAGGCTGTGTGGCAATTAATTGACGTCCTCGCACTCAAATGGGTAAATCATATCAATTCTTCAGAGTAACAGGGAGAACGGACCATTCCATCCAGGAGCAATTCTGAACCCCACCAATGACAGAACTGGGCCAAACTTCCCACACAGAACCCCCAGATGGCTCACTTCCTGAATGGCTCTCTCCCTCTTCCACACCAGAAGGGAAGGCACTCACTTGGTCCACGGTTGCCTGCCTTCCTTCCTTCTTTCCTGCAGTTCGAAAGAAGAAGCCGGTGGGCCTGCCTCGGACTGCGCTCCTCACTTCCGCTTCCGTTCCCTGCCCTCCCTCGATTGGAGGCTGGCTGCCTGGGGAAACAGCCGAAGGAGGTGGCGCCCCAGCCCCTTCTTCTTCGTCGCTGCCCAGCTCTTCCCCCTCCTCCCCCTCCCCCAAGCAGCAGCAGCAGGAGTTCAGCAGGAGGGGAAAGAAAGGGGGGAAGAGGGTTTTTTCCGCGGCACACCAGGTGATCGCTCATGGCACACTAGTGTGCCATGGAACAGTGGTTGGGAAACACTGCTCTAGTTAACTCAAAAGGCTTTATTGTCCATAACATAAGTTAACTTCACTCAGGCACTTAGTTCCCCAAAAATAACGTAGGAAAGGTCTTACTGTACAAACTCTATGAAGTTTTAATCCAAAGACCTTTAGCCGGATGGCTCTCCAAGTCTTTTCTTCCTCAATCGCTTTGAGGTATGGACACTCAAAGCCCCTGTCAAATAGCTTATACTGAAGGCACGGATTCTTCCTCTGGATGCCAAAATGACTGGTTGAAGACGCTTGGGACTCCTCAGCATCACTCAACCTTCTGATATGCTGAGTATGCTGTCTGAATCCCAAGGATATCAGTCTGGTTTTGGAAGGTGACCTGACCAAGGCCTAGTCTGGCAACCTTCTACCACGTCATGCCTGGATTACCCATAAGGCCAACGAGGCCATGGCCTAGGGGTGCAAGCCGGGGGGGGGGGGGCGCAGATCACGAACCAAAAAAACCCCAAAACTGGTCTGCACCCCTCTTTCCCCCTTTCTCATGCTCCTCCTCGCTCCTTCTCCCAGCAAAGTCTCTGCTCCGTCCCCTCCATCTCTTGCTCTCTCTCTCTCTCTCTCTCTCTCTCTCTCTCTCTCTCGTGCGTGTCTTTGGAGCAAATTTGCACCCACTGTGCTCTCCCCAAGCCTCCCGACTCCCGAGGAGGTGTTCAGAGCACAGCGGAGCTTTCCAGCCGGTGGGAATGGGGACCTTGGGGGTGGCGGGAGGTTGGCTTAAAGGGGGCGTAATTCCAAACTGTGGCCTAGGGCACAAAAAAGTGTTAATCCAGGCCTGTACCATGTCCTTTCAGGATGAGTCTTGGTGGTATAGTAGCTTGCTTCCAGATCCCTGGGGAAAGGGGTGGAACAAACTCAACTGGGCTCTGCTAATGATGATAGACAGAAACCAAGGACCAATCAATGCAACTAAACCTCTAACAAATTGTAGAGGCTGCAAAAACACATTTTAAACAAAGCAAACATTTGCAAACTCAAAACCTTACATGAAGGTGGCGCTCACCGCGCCGTCACACTGCAATAAAAATCCAGATTATCTGCTTTGAACTGAATTTTATGGCAGTGTAGACTCATATAATCCAGTTCAAATCTTAATTATCTACTTTGATAATCTGCATTTTAAAATGAACTATGAATGACTATCAACCATCTGTTCATTTATCTCAGCCTTGCTAACCCTCATTTTCTTTGTCCTACCTGGAGATCCGTGGGATTGCCCGTATTTAAGATCTAGCTCTGCCTAGTTTCCATGATCTGACAAAAGCTGTCCAGAAAAGCATCCATAGGATTCTAACAGACTGTCTTAATGTGATCTGTCTGTCAAGCCCAGTGACACCCTCAGCCCTCAAAATGATCTTTCCTATCACTATTCACAGTTTCCAACTCCAACTGTCAACAGTTCTGGCAGGAAAACTCTACTGCCTGTGCTTATCCGATGTGATCAGAAAATCCCATTGATTTCTCCCAACAATAGAAGAATGGGTGGTAAAAGTTTTTTCCAAGAGCAGATATTGACAAATTAGTAATGAGGAACAAAGAAAAAACACACAAAAAAAACCTTTATCATAGGCTGGGAACCATTTCTAAACTTTGTGAAAAAAGAAAAAAGAAATCTATCTTCTATCTATCTATCTATCTATCTATCTATCTATACACATAATACAAGTGAAAAATGTGTATGTATGTATGTGGCAGAGTTGTCCACTTACACAGACAGCCTCCGGCCTCCACAAACAGGCTATAGTTCCCAGCGCTGAGAAGCCTCCAATGCACTCCCTTCATGGACAATGCAGGTTAGAGTGAGTGCCATGAAGATGTGGCCCAAACTCTTCCTATGTCCTCCACACACACTACGACCCACCATCCAAGACATGCTTTCATTCAGGGACAATTTTCCCCTAGATTTAAGGTGTTTCCTCCACCACAGGTAGGCATCCCAGGATTCCTTTCTCTTTCCATTTGCATCACTCCACCCACTGCCTCTCCCTTAACCCTTTCCTGCCCTTTCCTGTGGCACACACCAGAGAGGAATTGATCAGCAACTGAACAGACTGCATGGGTTTGGGGGACTGATTCAACACGGTGGGATTGTAGTTCACCTTGCATCAAGACAGACCCCCTTCAATAATAGATCTGCATCACATTTGGAATGTAGAGCCCCAATGACCAGGTTTATGGGGAATTGACTTTGATTTATAAGAGTTGTAGTTCACCTGCATCCAAAGAGAACTGAACCCAGCCAACGTTGGATCTGGACCAAACTTGGCACACAGACTCAACATGACCAACTAGACGGTTCGGGGGTGACTGCCCTTGGCATATGGGAGTTGTGGTTCACTCTTATACAGAGAGTACGAACCCCAGCTGACATCAGATCTGGACCAAACTTGGCACACAGACTCAACATGGCCAGCTGTGTATACATGCCTGGTCTAGGGAGGATTGACCCACAGTTCTGGGAATTGAGGTTCATCCACATTTTTATGTATTTCCTAACAGGAGCACTAATAAAACTGAATCGAAGACTGGCTTTTTTCTAATAAATAATGTTACTAATTAACTACATGATATTACCTAACACCCCAAAACAAACAATGCCTTTTTCAAATATCCCAGGCACTGCCAGGTACTCTAATTAGTACATATACAAGTCAGTGTATGTGGGTATGTATGTGTGTATGTATCACCTTTTCCACAGGCCACTGTGACCCACACAAATGACAGACCTGGGCCAAACTTGGCACACATAAACCCCATGACCCACTTTACGTCCTGGTGCCATTTAAGAGAGGATGGACCACAAATAATGGGATTTCCAGTACTTTAATTTGCTTCGGCTCCCATGGACCACTGTGAAGCCCACCAATGACAGATCTGGGCCAAAGTTGGCACACAGAGCCCCCATGATCCACTGTACATCCTGGTGCGGATTTGGGGATAGCGCACAATGGATGATGGGATTTCCAGGACCTTCACTCACTTCCAAAAACAACTATGAACCACACCAATGACTGATCAAGTCCACACTTGCCACACAGAATTCCCATTACCCACTCTACATCCTGGCGTGGTTTGGGAAAGGATACAAATGGACAATGGGACATGCATATGGGAGTAGTAGTTCACCAGTATCCACTGAACCCTGCTGACATTGGATCTAGACTCAATTTACATCACAGGCAACCAATGCCTTTCTCAAATGACCCGGGCACCGCTGGGTCCCCAAGCTAGTAATAATAAACAACTTTATTTATACCCCGCCCCATCTCCCCAATGGGGACTCGGGGCGGCTCACACGAGGCCAAGCCCAAACAACAAATTACAATAAAATAAAATAAAAACACCATCAATGAACACAATAAAAAGATACATACATATAAATAAAAACAATATGCAACTAAATATCTAAAATCACAAAGACAGGGCAAAAAAGGAAAAGTTTTTTAAATAGAGAGCTTCATAATTTAACCTGTTAAAATCCATGTAGGGAATTTATAAATAATAAATATCAGGCCTGAAGGAAGAATAGAAAAACAATGTAATAGGAAGGAAGAATGGATTTATATATGAATGTCTCCAACCCAAGGGATGGGATGTCACTAAACTGGCAGAGGTGGAAGGAAGGAAGGATATAACCAAATAAAAATATTGAATAGATGTTAGGAAGTTCATGCATACATGCAATCACACAAACACACACATACACATATTTCATGAATTTTTTAAAATGAAAATGAAAATTGAAAATAAAAAACTTATTAATCCCAGCCCCCAAATCCCATTGATTTCAATAAACTTGGTTACCTAACAACTAATTAAAGAAAATAATGCAAAGCTTGTCTCAAATGGACCCTAATTGTCATCCATGTCAACAATTATTTATTTATTTATTTACTTTATTTATATTCCGCTCTTCTCACCCCGAAGGGGACTCAGAGCAGATTACAGATACACATACTTAGCAGACAATCCCTGCCGTTTCCACATACACAACATATAGACGAACAGCGGCAAACTCTGGCCACCAGGGGGAGCTGATGCACTCCTCATCTCTCAGCATTCCCAGCGTCCCTTGTTGTTCCTTCCGCATTCCTCAGCGTTCCTGGAGTTCTTTAATCGCCTCATAATTCAGTCAAAATTTGCCTCCCCACTTAATGTGGTACCTTTATCTCCTACTTGACAGATGCAGCTGTCTTTCAGGCTGCAAAGGTCGACAGCAGGCTACACTTAAAGGTTGAGCACCCACCTCGACCCGGACAGGCCTCGAACTCATGACCTACTGGTCAGAGAGATCTTATGCAGATGACACTTAGCCAGCTGTGCCACATTCCCGGCACTCACTTCATTTAACTATTTTCAGATATCTTAACTTCTCTTGATCTCCATATCTTGCTAAATAAAGATATAACTTTTATAATGAGAAAACCCCTATGTGAGTGTATTTATCTTAATTATGTCAAGTTAAAGAAAGCAAATAGCAGTTGCAGATTGCTTATTCCTTCGCTAGGTACATATGTTTTGATTGTACCAACTTCCTGTCAAAACACAGAGAACGTCTGCTGCTGTCTTTGACTTAGAGTAATAATTATGATCAACTAATTATGAGCGGAAGGCCTCAAACTTGTTTGTTTGTTTGTTTGTTTATTTATTTAAAACGTTTATACCCTGGCCTTCTCACCTCGGAAGAGGGACTCAGACCGGCAAACAGCAAGTATTCAATGCTAACATTTAAAATCTAAAAGCATCATGAATTTACAACAAAATTTACAATAAAATACAATACAATAAATACATTTAAAAAGCCTTTCACCAAAGTAAAATCAAGTCCAACTTAACCCATATATTTGGTCAGTAACAAGTGGTTAGCGACTTTAGTCATTTCGCGATCTCCTCCTTCATTCTGCGAAGGCCTCATTGCACAGCCATGTTTTCACCCGCTTCCTAAGAGTCAGGAGGGAGGGGGGCGGATCTGATTTCATTTGGGAGGGAATTCCACAGCTGGGGGGCCACCACAGAAAAGGCCCTGTACCTCGTCCCCACCAGATGCGCCTGCGAAGGTGGTGGGATTGAGAGCAGGGCCTCTCCAGACGATCTTAGCACTCTTGACGGTTCATAGGGGAGAATACGTTCGGACAGGTAAACTGGGCCGGAACCGTACAGGGTTTTGTAGGTCAACACCAGCACTTTGAATTGTGCTCAGAAGCTAATGGCAGCCAATGGAGCTGGCGCAAGAGGGAGTTGTGCGCTCCCTGTAACCCACTCCCATTAGCAGTCTGGCTGCTGCACGCTGGACTAATTGCAGCTTCCGGGCAGTCTTCATAGGCAACCCCACGTAGAGAGCATTGCAGTAGTCTATACGGGATGTAACCAGAGCGTGGACCACCGTGGCCAAGTCTGACTTCCCAAGATACGGGGCACAGCTGGCACACAAGTCTAAGCTGTGCAAAAGCTCCCCTGGCCACCACCGAGACCTGGGGTTCCAGGCTCAGCGATGAGTCCAGGATCACTCCCAGACTGCGAACCTGCGCCTTCAGGGAGAGTGGGTTCTCTAGCTACGCATTAAGTGCCTTTTAGAAATGACATTTTCCTCCCAGTGTTCAACTAAACATTTCAAAACATTTTATAATCTACGTGTTTTCCTCCACAATCACGTAGTAGTGTGCAACAAAATAAGAACTGAGGTGTTCACAAATTATATTCAATATGTGTATACAGGCTGATATCTATACACATGCATAGCTATCCACATATAATGTTCAAATTGAGTGGGCTATTGGTAGTTTTTTTCCCACAATTGGAAAAAGATATATGGTAAGCCTGTCTGAAATCTGGAGTAAGAGGGCCTAATATGTCAGTTTTCGATGCCTTTTACCGCTTTTACAGGATTAGCTCAAAATTTGGTGTAACTGTGCCGTGCTCATAAAGTAAATCACAGATGTCAAGTTTCAAGGTACTGGCTGAACGAATGCCACTATAATATTGAAAGTGCACACATTATATAATTCATATGGGGCTTAAAATAGTGGAAAGTATTTTGGATTTTTTTCTTCTCATTGTCACAATGTCCAGAGTACTCAATGTGCTCCATATGCCCATGACCATAACGTCATAACATCCTTATGAACAGCATAACTCTGTTAGAAAGGACATTGTTATTGTCATGTACAGTGTCTAGACCAGGGTGGGCAACCTACGGCCCGCGGGTCGGATGTGGGCGAGCAGCCGATTCTGGCTGGCCCGGGAGAAGGGTGTCGGGATTGGGGCCAAGAGGAAGGGTGCCGCTGCCACCATCCCATCGCGGACTCTGTGGGGCCTGTGTCGGCAGACAGGCTGGAGGAGCGGCAGCTTTGGAGTGCCTGCCATCCCTGGAGGCAATCTGGGCCTGCAGCGGGAGCACTTGGCGACCTGCGGGGGCCAATCACCCTGGCAACCCAGAAGACTTGACTGTCTTCCGGGTCGCCAGGGCGATCAGCCACCTCAGATCGCCGACTGCCCCCCCTGCAGCCCAGATCGCCTCCAGGGATGGCAGGCATTCCATGGCAGGGCGATCAGTTGGGAAACGGCTGGGGGCGAGAGTGGGCGGAGACCTGCAGCCGCCGATCGCCTGCTGCTCTGGTCTGCTCTGCTGCTGTGGCGGCTGGGTCCGCTTTGCCATCCTCTGGGCTGGGTCCATTGGGCCATTCCATCTTGAGATCCTTCCTCTCTTGAGGATGTCAGCCTTCATCTTGGTTCGCACCTTGTCTTCTTGAATTTAATTAAATTTAATTTTAGTGGTTTTTATTATTATTTTATAATAATAATAATAATAAAATTAATAATATAATATAATTGTATTATATTATATTATATTATAATTGCAATATATTATAATGTCTATATATATACTATAATATAATAATTATGATATTAATACTAATAATATATGAATATTTCTTGATATATTAATATGTTAATATTAATGATGTGTAATATATAGTAAATATAGTAAATAAATAAATAATGTAGATTAGAATGTAGTCCAGCCTTTAGGTGCGGCCCTCCATAATATTTTTTGGTTCTCGTGTGGCCCCTTGGAAAAAATAATTGCTCACCCCTGGTCTAGACTGAAGAGAGTAATATTTCCACTCAATTCCGCTTTGGTCAAACCTCACTTGGAATAATGAGTCAAATTTCGGCCACCACAATTCATGAAGGACAATGACACGTCCAGAGGAGAGCAACCAAAGTATAAACGGTCTGTAAACAGTCATGCTTAAATAATGGAAAGGATGTCACATTGAAGATGCAGCAGGCTTGTTTTCTGCTTCTCTGGAAACTAGGACATAGAGCAATGGATTCAAATTGCAGGTGGAAATGTTTCCACCTAAACATTGGGAAGGACTTCCAGATGACAAGAGCTGTTTGGTAGTGGGATATGCTGCTTCACAGTGTGATGGAGTCTCCTTCTCTGAAGGCTTTGGAGCAAAGGCTGGATGGCCATCTGTTGGAGGTGCTTTGATTCTGTGTTCCTTGTGATCTCTTTGAACTCTATGAATCTACCCCTGTTGGTAGAAGGAGGCTCTGGCTTAGAGAGAGTGTTTCCTCAGCTTCGCGTCGTCTGCTAAACAGCTCGCTTTGCATCTCGCCCATGTAGCGGGCCTTGGCCTGCAGGTGAATCATCTTGGTGGCTGGGACACGCTCCTAGCCGTAGTCGGGTTGCGCCCAGGGGCCAAGATGTTCCATGTTAGCCGAGACTCAAAGTCTCAAAGACTCCGAGCCTTCGGAGAGTGGCGGTATATAGGCCCAAATAATAAATAAGTAATAAATAAATAAATAAAGTGCGATTTCTTGAATTTTAGTGTTATCCCACCGTCATTTAGAGCCAACGAGTGTAGAAATCTAGAGGCTAGGATTACATCCCCCCCAAGTTTCAAAACTCGTTTTGGATCTAGTCATAGATAGCGTTTTGGATTATTTAGACTTCCGAAAAAATTCCAATAAATTTCGAAATTGATTCGGAATTATTTCCAAAATTCGGAAGTCTTCAGAAGTCTTCAAAAATGGTGTCGGCTTTCAAAAAATGGACAAAAAAATCATCAGAAGGGAAAAGTCAGCTGTTAGCCATCAGCCAATGAGCAATCAGCAAGAAAATTCGAAATGACATCCGAAATTGAATTCAGAATTCAAATTTGGAATTGATTTTGAATTCCTTTCGAAGGGCTGCTCTCGAAATTGCTAAAAATAGTCGGAAGTATCCGAAAAACTTCCAAAATTTGGGAGTATCCGAAATTTGAAAACAGCCCTACTAATCACTATGAAAAAAGAATATAGTTGGCCCTCTATATTCCCAGATTCTCCGTCCATAGATTCATTGGCCCTCTGAAGGCAATCAATACCTGTATTGATATTACAGTAATTCCATTAAATTTTATCATTATTTCTATGGGAAATAATCAGTATTCCCATCAAGACAACCATACATTTATTTATTTATTTATTATTTTATTATTCGGGTTTCTATGCCGCCGACTCCCTGAGGCTCGCGGCGGCTCACAGGAACCGAAGGTACAACTACACACAAGCAATGCGATAAAACATCTAAGACAATTAAACAGTTAAAACAGCAAAATACAAAAACCCCAGGTACAGTTCAGAAATTAGATAGCGTGTCACCCCAGGACAGCGGCTAAAAGCGAACATGGGCAGGACCTACTCACCGAAGGCCTGCTTAAACAAATAAGTTTTGCAGGCGCGTCTAAATGGGAGCAGGTCCTTTATAGCCTCGTGTTCCAGCCGGGAGGCGCCCACAGCGTAGGAGCTATAACGGAGAACGCCCCGGCGAGTAGATGCCAGTTTAGCCGATTTCTGGAGGGTATCTCTAACAAATTAGCATCCTCGGAGCGTAGTGATCTCGGGGACAGTGTGGGGTGAGTCGGTCCTCAAGTACGCTGGCCCCAGGCCATGCAAGGCCTTAAAGGTAAGAACCAACACCTTGAAGGAGATCCGGTGCTCGATTGGGAGCCAGTGCAGATCCTGCAAAACAGGTGTGATGTGGCGGCCTGCTGGGGTTCCAGACAGGAGCCGGGCGGCAGTGTTCTGCACCAGCTTGAGCTTCCGGTCGCCGACAAAGGAAGGCCAACGTAAAGCGCGTTACAGTAATCCAGCCTTTGACATGACCGTAGCTTGGATCACCGTGGCCAGGTCATTCCGGGATATAGGGCCAGCCTCTGAGCCTGTCGCAGATGAAAAAGCAACCTTGCTGACCGCGGAGACCTGGGCCTCCATGGTCAGCTGGGAGTCCAGATGGACCCCAGGCTCTTAACGGAAGGCGATGGGCATAGCGCCACACCGTCCAGGGTCGAAGCTGGACATCTACACCACCCGAGCGGCCCGACCACAAGATCTCCGTCGCCCGCGGATTCACCTCAACCTACTGGCACGCAGCCATCCAGTAACGACCTCGAGGCAGTGTTGGAAATTATCGGGGATGGATCCCGGCCTGTCCTCCATCCTCAGAATGAGCTGGGTGTCGTCAGCGTACTGGTGGCACTCCAGCCCATAACTCCGCACCAGCTGTGCAAGCGGCTGCATGTAGATGTTGAATAACAGAGGGGAGAGAATGGCCCCTTGCGGAACTCCACAAACTAATGAGGAGCCCTCGGAGACCACCTCGCCCCTCCTCACACGCTGAGACCGCTCTATTTGACACACTCCATCCTTTAGATTCCATTTCACACACAAAAACTCCTGTAAGAGAGCATTTACAACCCCCCCCAAAAAACCCTGTCAAGAATATACAAGCATATATGCTGTATATATATATGCATTCATGACCGCATCTCTAATTCTTGAATTTGTGATTTTGTTCAGGCAACCCATTCTATTTTTACTCAGCGATTAGATCAGTCCCAGCTGGCATCAAAGCCCTTCTAGTTTCTTATGAATTATTTATCAAGAAATCTTCAAAAATTTCAGGCTTGAGGATTACAGCAGCCTCTCTTTATGACACAGACTAGCCACACATTTCACAAGCCTCATAGCAAGAGTCTTACCCTTTTCTCTGGTGCGCGGAAACAATATCAGGTAATCCTCAACAATGAAGCCACCATTATCTATGTTACAGTTCTTAAGGTTTTTACTGGATTAGCATGCACCAACATCATTCTGCTTGTGTCGTCTGTTAACATTATTATTACAAAAGAAAAAAAAGTAAAAGTAAAAGGTAAAGGTTTCCCCTGACATTCAGGCTAGCCGTTTCCAACTCTGAGGGATGGAGCTCATCTCCATTTCTAAGCCAAAGAGCCTGTGTTGTCCGTAGACACTAGGCCTGTTTTCGAACGGAAAAATGCGCTTCGGAAGTCGATTCGGATGTTAGTTTTGTTCTGGCTTTGGATGCGAATCACTTCCGATTTTTAAAGTGATTTTATCAAAATGGATTTCGGATGTATTCCGATATACGGAAGTATTCGGAAATAGTGTCCGCGATTGCGCAATGCGCGAAAATCAGCTGAACGGAGAGTCAAAACTATGTGGAATCCCTTTTCCTTTCGTTTTTGACTGCTACTAATGACAAAACTAGCCACTGGTACAAATCTGGTGATTTCACACGAACTATTTATTTATTTACTTACTTACTTTATTTATATTCCGCTCTTCTTACCCTGAAGGGGATTCAGAGCGGATTACAGTACACATACTTGCAGACAATCCCTGCAGTTCAACATATATAGACATATATAGACATATTTGGACATATATAGATGAACATAAACAAACAGAGGCAAATATCTGGCCACCAGGGGGAGCTGACACACTCCTTATCTCTCTCTCTCTCAGTGTTTTCCTTCCAGAGTTCCTTGTTCTTCCGCAATCGTCAGCGATTCTTTATGGCCTCATAAATCATTCAAAATTTGCCTCCTCACTTAATGTGGTACCTTTATTTCCTACTTGACAAATGAACTGTCTTTCGGGCTGCAAAGGTTGACAGCAGGCTACACTTAAGGTTGAGCACCCACTTCAAGCTGGGCAGGCTTCGAACTCATGACCTACTGGTCAGAGAGATCTTATGCAGCTGACACTTAGCCAGCTGCGCCAATTCCCAGTGCCTGATATCCATCAGCCAATGAAACTACCTGATAGCCATCGGCCAATGAAGAGAGGCAGCAAGAAAGGGAGGAAATGACATCCGAGCCCTTTCCAAGAATGGCGACGGAGCTCTCGGAATGGCAAATCCACTTCCTGTTTGGGGCGCTGTGCTTGATATAGCTTCAATTATCGGAAGTCCGGGAAAAAAACATCCGAAAATTGGATGTATACGATTATCGGAAACAGGCCTAGTAGACATCTCCAAAGTCATGTGGTTAGCATGACTGGCTGGAGCGCTGTTACCTTCCTGCAAAAGTGGTACCTATTGATTTACTCACATTTGCATGTTTTCAAACTGATAGGTTGGCACAAGCTGGGGCTAACCGCGGGAGCTCAACCCACTCCTGGATTTGAATCGCCAATCTTTCGGTCAAAAAGGTTATTCCAAAATGACTCTGCTTATTAAAATACTAGCCATCACTTTAGACATAGATATAATTTCTTTTTGACATTTCAAATAGTCTTCTGGTTGTTTACAAGTATTGGCTGGAATCCTGTCAGTTAGTCATAACTAGAATACACTAGGCATGAGAAAAATGAAACGGAAATTAAAAGAAATCGTAAGTGATTCGTATGTAATGGGCCTTTCAAGTTTATACGGATCGCAAGGCCAATCCCGGAAGTGGACTTTCTTTTTTACGCACCCCTGGGCCCAAAATTTCGTTAGATTATTAAATATTTCAGATGTCCCCCAACAGGAAAATTTCCCCCTCCAAAATAGCTTTGCAGACATAACTCACAGTGAAATCGGGGCCTTTCCATGCTTGCAGCCTAATTAGAGTGGAAGGCCTCTTCCAGGAAGTGAAAAGGGAGCCGGAAACGATAGAGAGCCTGAAATCGGGACTCCTAGAGGGGCTGGAGGACTGACGAAAAAGCGATTTAAACACCCAGGCAGGGGGTGTAGATAGAAGGACAGAGTAGGAGGACATAAGAACTGCTGACAGAAGGGCAGCAGGAGTGAAAAGAGCACGGAGAGGAGAAGGAAGAGTTCAGAATCAAGAAAAGCCATAGAGTTCCAACGGAGGTCCTAGACTGCTATGGTAAAACTGAATGGGGAAAAAAAGATGGAGTGAGGAGAACTCTACAGATTAGCAAGGCCTGCACCAGAGGTAGGCCTAGGCATTTATTTAATAATATTAATAATAATAATATATTAATGCAATATATGTGTCCCTGCAAAGGAACCCTATCCTTTAATAATATTAATAATAATAATAATAATATATTAATGCTTTATATTTCCCTGCAAGGAAACCAAGGGAAATGTTGCCCCTTGATTTGCCTGTGTTTAAAACAGTATCAGTCCTGTTTCCCTGCTTTGCCTACTTTAGAACTACTAACGAATTTCGTAAGTAATTAAGGAATTTTTGGAATTTTTTTGTAAGTCTTTCTTTTACTAAACAAACCCCCCATTTGATATAAGTATCGCCATTTTGGGATTCTAAAACATGCCTAGAATACACCCATTCAATAAAATGTTAAGGTACAATAACTGTACAGTCAAATTTGATTTTTCACATGTTTAACGAGCGCTGACTGTATACTAGCTTGCTCTTTTGTATATCTTTTTTGATTGTTTTCCTTTTTTCCGTTTTTTTTCCTGTTGTCTGCTTTGTTTCTTGTGTATACTATAAAACAATACAGTTTTTTTAAAGAAATGTAATAGTTGTCAGTACAGGAACATGTTGCAATTTCAGAGTACACAGCTGTGTGAAGCAAACATCCTGTCTCACCTTGGAAGCTTAATCGAAGATGTGTATAAAAAAAAACCCCTACACTAAATGAAGTAATATAAACAATGCAATTGGCAATTAAATAAAGAAATAAATTGTTGAATGGCAAATCAACACATAGGTAAATCTTAGTGATTCAATGGGTCTACTTTAGATAGGGTTGGCAACAGAATCCAAGCTCACATACATAAACAGTAGATGCAGCAATCAAGAATGAGATCGATTCTCTGTGACTGACAATGGATTGACCTGGATTATGATTTTGAATTTAGGTAATGTTAAAGGAATGATGTTTTAACTAATTGTTTTAATTGTAATTGTTATTTATAAATTGTCGTGAAGCTGCCATGAGTCCCCCCCTCGGGGTTTTATTTTATTTATTGTGTTAGGAGCGGACGAAACAGTTGTATTGCATACAAAAAACAAACAAACAAACAAACAAAACACAAAGTTTGCAAACTTGGTATTTGACCAATAACTAGCCACCTCTTGGAGTTCCTTTGGTGTTGCTATAAGAAGTCAGCCTGAAGAAAACGGAAGTCCTCTACTAGCCCGCACCACAGGAAGAACACCATCATCCCCATGTCAGCTTAGGCAAATCTGTGCTTAAGTCCATTCAGCAGTTCACCTACCTGGGAAGCATCATCTCTTCAGACACCAAGATTGATAAAGAGGTAGATCACAGATTATCAAAGGCATAGAGTGCATTTGGAAGGCTTCACAAAAGAGTCTGGAGCAACAAGCACCTGAGGCAAAGCACCAAAATCAGTGTGTACAGAGTTATCGTACTGTCTATTCTCCTCTATGAAACATGGGTCATCTATCACCAACACCTACGACTCCTCGAACACTGGCATCAGTGCTGTCTTCGCACAATCCTAAATGTACACTGGACCGACTATGTGACTAATGTTGCTGTCCTTGAGCAAGCAGGGGTCACCAGCATTGAGGCCATGCTATTGAGAACATAGCTGCGCTGGGAAGGGCACATCTCTAGGATGGAGGACCACCGCCTCCCAAAGATACTACTCTATGGTGAACTCGCCACAGGTCAGCGCAACAGAGGCGCCCCCAAAGAAGAGATACAAGGACTCCCTGAAACAGCATCTCAGGCTCGGCCAGATTGATCACCAACAATGGTCCACCCTGGCCTCACATTGGGAGGCATGGATCTCAGATTGGCCTTTTTAGTCATCAACGCACTTGTAAAAAGCGTGGGATGAGTCCTTCCTAAGAATCTTTGTTCGCGAAGTAATGCCGAGAGACTAAACTTTACTGCAGGGCTAGAAAATCTAGGGAAAAGAGCAATAAGAGCAAAAGCAACAGAAAAAGTTGCAGTTATTCACCACAGTCTCTTGTTAGATATAACTCCGAGGCATAACTGCATGTAGAAAAAAGATAATTGGAGTTATAAAGAAATAATTTTGCACATTTAAGACCTTTTATTCATACACAGAGGTTTGGGCCTTCCCAATTTTATAACCAAATTAGCCGCAAGATCTTTCGTGGAGCAATAGAGCCTCGCCATTTGTGAATTAAATACCACAAAGAGATGCAATGTTCCCAGTGCTGCTCAGGGGAGTGCTCTTATTAGTACCACAAATTCAAAAAACTCAGCCCTCATTACATCTCAATAAAGCACTTTCAGCTCGGGAAACACCGCATTATTTAAAGACAGGGATAAACAAATTGGCTTCACGGCACAGAGGGCAAATAAATGTACAAGTTGAATGGTTCTTTTATCCCAGGGTCTAAATCCTTAAAGAGGTTTTCAGCCCCGTCAATCAGAAGACAACTGCTGCTATGAAAGATGATGAGCAATAAGGCTGCACAATGCTTTACAATGGGCAAAAAGCCAATATGCCAAATCTGCTCCCAGCCACATGTGCTAAGTAACATTCATTTCAAGGATTGAGCTGAAATATAGGCACAATCAAACCCCCCTAGCTTTTCGCCCCCATGCTTCTCCTGCCCAAAAAATGACAGAAGGGTGATTTTCTCCTCCACACACACAAATACACACACAGTAGTCTTAAAAGCAGCAGTTGTGACCTCAAACAATGGTTTTGGACTCCAACTCCCACCATTCCTAGCAGCCTCAGGCCCTTTTCATTTTCCCCCCTCAGCCATTTAAGCAGGAAAGGGCCTCAGGCTGTTAGGAATGGTGGGAGTTGAAGTTCAAAGCACCCAAAGGGCCGAAGTTTTCCCATGCCTGTTTTAGGGACCTTAAAGTGGCGAGCCTCCTTCCAACATTGTGATTCTGGATAGAAAACAAACAACAACATAACATAACATTGTTTGAGTCCACAGTGCTCTCTGGGTGTAGGTGAATTACAACTTCCAAACTCAAGGTCAATTCCCAAGCAAACCCTTTCAGTACTTTCTGTTGGTAATGAGAGTTCAATATGCCAAGTTTGGTTCAATTCCATTGTTGCAAGAGTTCAGGATGCTCTTTGATTGTGCGTTAACTGTAAATCCCAGAAACTGTAACTCCCAAATGTCAAGGTCTATTTTCCCCAAACTCCATCTGTGTTCACATTTGGGCATATTGAGTACTCATGCCAAGTTTGGTCCTGATCCAACATTGTTTGAGTCCACAGTGCTCTCTGGATATAGGTGAACTATAACTCCAAAACTCAAGGTCAATGCCCACCAAACTCTTATAGTATTTTCTCTTGGTTATGGGAGTTCTGTGTGGGAAGTTTGATTCCATTCCATCATTGGTGGAGTTCGGAATGCTCTTTGATTGTCGGTGAACTATAACTTCCAGCAACTACAACTCCCAAATGACATTTTTGTGTCATTCTGGTTGGTGGTGTGCCCCAGGATTTTGTAAATGTAAAAAATGTGCCGCGGCTCAAAAAAGGTTGAAAAACACTGCTCTAGTTGACCAGTTCAGAATATAGTGCGACTGTATTGTCAAAATCTAGGGTTCACTTTTACAGTTTCAGATATCTATGATGGTGAGATCTTGGAATGTACTCCCATACAAATGGAAATCAGAATTTCTTTTCTATTTTGAATTCTGCCAGTGAACAGTAATGTCTCACCAAACCACAGGGCATGGAATTCCACAAGATGAAGCCATGAGCATTAAGGCGGAACCATGGTGTTAAAATTATGCGATGTGAAAGGGCTCGAGATCATAGGTCCCCTCCCAATCCAGAAAAAAATGAAACCAGACCTTCAGTTTAGGCAATTTTGTAAGAATTTACATAGTATCTACATAGGAGATTCAGGATCTCATCACATGGGGGAACAGTGGCAGATCGAGCAAGACATGTTGGTGTCCTGTCCCTTCCCCCATCAAACAGTGGGAAGCATGGCAAGGTGCATTGGTGTGTTGCCATTTCCCCCATCAGACTATAAATTGTGGGTAGCTCAGTCGGAGCTACCCAAAACATCGAAAATTCACCGTGGTGGTGAGGGCTCGTACTAAGACTCTAAAATATCTAGTCCGTGAGCTGCTTTTTGCTGACGATGCTGCCCTTGTCGCCCATTCAGAAGCAGCCCTGCAGCGCCTCACATCCTGCTTTGCAGCAGTTGCAGGGCTGTTTGGGCTGGAAGTCAGCCTGAAGAAAACGGAAGTTCTCTACCAGCCCGCACCACAGGAAGAACACCATCATCCCCACGTCAGCATAGGCACATCTGTGCTTAAGTTCGTTCAGCAGTTCACTTACCTGGGAAGCATCATCTCTTCAGACGCCAAGATTGACAAAGAGATAGATCACAGGTTAGCAAAGGCATATAGTACATTTGGAAGGCTTCACAAAAGAGTCTGGAGCAACAAGCACCTGAGGCAAAGCACCAAAATCAGCGTGTACAGAGCTATCATACTGTCTATTCTCCTCTATGGGTCTGAAACATGGGTCACCTATCGCCAACACCTACGACTCCTCAAACGCTTTCATCAGCACTGTCTTCACACAATCCTAAATATACACTGGACCGACTATGTGACTAATGTTGCTGTCCTTGAGCAAGAAGGGATCACCAGCATTGAGGCCATGCTATTGAGAACACAGCTGCACTGGGTAGGGCATGTCCAGAGGACAGAGGACCACCACCTCCCAAAGATACTACTCTATGGTGAACTCACCACGGGGCAGCGCAAGAGAGGCGCCCCCAAAAAGAAGAGATATAAGGACTCCCTGAAACAACATCTCAGGCTCGGCCAGATTGATCACCAACAATGGTCCACCCTGGCCTCACATCAGGAGGCATGGAGACACACTATCCACAATGCTGCAACCTCTTTCGAGAAGACACGCTGAATGGGTCTCAAAGAAAAACGACAACGCAGAAAGAACCGCAACTTGGATACAACATCACCCAAGGAGACTTTCTGCTGTGCTTTCTGCAACCGAACTTGCCTATCTCAGATTGGCCTTTTTAGTCATCAACACACTTGTAAAAAGCATGGGATGAGTCCTTCCTGAATCTTCGTTCACGAAGTAATGCCGAGAGGTGTGGAAACTTTTTGAAACACTCCCTCGCCACCATCCATCGATGGGCCAGGGCTGTGGCCTACATCATCTGATGGGGTCTGTATGGATCTGTGGCCAAAGAGCAGCCCCAACATGGTAAGGGGCAAAAAAAAACCCTGTGTGATGAGGTGGTCAGTCAACTCAATATATTTCCTCGTAACATTTTTAATATAATCTTATTCAAAGGTATACCATGCAAAAAAACCTTGCTATTATGTGCCCAATTAGAAATGTGTAATTACAATGATAGTTTACATTTTAATTGGCATGGTGAACAACTAGAAAAGGGCTATTCTCAGCTGTAGAGCTCTAGTGCCTCACCAAGCTACCAATTACAGGATTCCATGGGATATTGCCATGGCATTTGAAGTGAACTATTTGTGATATACACAATAAACATTGCTTACTAGGAAATCCTAAATGCTACAAAATTGTCCACGGGGATGGCTGAGACAGAGGCATCTTTATTTTCTATTGGTTCATTAACGAAAACTATTAAAATGTTGTGTATGAAAACCTCATGCTATGTGTATAAGCTGTGTATGAAATGTAAACAAATTTCATGTTTCAACCTGGCAATACATGCCATTACGTAAATACAAGTATTCCACCCCCAGCGCCCCAAATACCAAATAACAGAACATTTCAGATAAGGTAAACTAAACCTGTAATTTTTTCATGTGAAAGGAGCCTGGGTCTCTGTACCTTTATCTGTCTGGATATCTATTTATACCCTCCATTTTCCCAGAACTGAGCCTCAAATTATAAGAGAAAAAGGAATGCAAAAAACATACCAATTTTATTATTAAACTGTCTATAGCAGGGCTGCCCACAAAGTTGATCACGATCGACCAGTCGATCACGAGTCCAAAGGAGGTCGATCGCAGCCGGATGGGGCACTTCTGACCTGCGCGCGCACCATCCACACGGCGCTCCTTTCGCGCGGCACTCCTTCCGTGGGGCATTGCGGGAACGAGGGAGCGCCTTCTGCGGGGCATTGCGAGAACGAGGGAGCGCCTTCTGCGGGGCCTTGCAGGAACGAGGGAGCGCCTTCCGCGGGGCCTTGCGGGAACGAGGGAGCGCCTTCTGCGGGGCATTGCAGGAACGAGGGTGCGCCTTCCGCGGGGCCTTGCGGGAACGAGGGAGCACCTTCCACGGGACATTGCGGGAATGAGGGAACGCGAGGCTGGGCCTCCGGAGGCCCCACCTCGGACTCCGCCCTGCCTCTCTCTCGCCGGCAGCGGAGGCTGCACGGTTGCTTCCGGATGAGAGAGAGGCAGGGTGGAGCACGAGGCGCACCCCCTCGTTCCCGCAATGCCCCATGGAAGGTGTTCCCTCATTCCCGCAATGCCCCGCGGAAGGCGCTCCCTCGTTCCCACAATGTCCCGCGGAAGGAGCACCATGCGGGCGGCAGGAGCGCGCACGCGGCGGCAGAAGCATGCACACAGAAGGTAGATTTTTTTAACTTGGTTGGTTTAAAAGTAGCTCGTATGCTGAAAAAGTGTGGGCACCCCTGGTCTATAGAATTAAACCATATATAATATAAAATACTTTTTATGTAAAAAAAAAAGCCAGTTTCTCAAAGCCTGCTAGAATAGGATGGCCCTTTCTGAATCATTAGAACCTTCCCACCTCTGTCTCATTCAGTCATGGCAATTTCCTTTTACCCATCTGTGCCACTTTAACATTGCTCATTGAACTGTTGTATTTTCTTTGGCGGAGATGAATGCTCCGACTGGCAGCAGAAAGATAGAACTGATCTTACTGAAAAATTGGGCAGCCTCTTGCAATGAAGCATCCAACTGGCAGCTTCTGGACAGCAGACCTGTAGATCTTCCCTAGAAACAAAAGTCTAAAGCAACCAATGGGCTCACCAGCACATTACTTTGAGGCACTTCAAAAACCAAACCAAAATGAATGTAATTGCTCCCAGCCAGACAAGCTGGGAAGATGATCCAAGTCCAGCATGTCCACCAATTGGTTGGCTGGCTCCAGGATGAGTCAAACTAATGATAGAAAGCAAGCCTATGAGTTGAATAGCTTCCAGGCCTTCCAGAGCAAAATCCTTGAAGCAAAAGACGAAATATCAAATACAAGGGTGTGCAACATTAACCAAACTGACTGAGAAAGGTTGACCCAAAATCCACTACAGGTTAGGCCAGTGTTTCCCAACCAGTGTGCCGTGAGCAATCATCAGGAGTGCCGTGGGAAATTGGAACCTCCAATACCCTATCTTCCCCCTCCTGCCAAACACTTTTTCTTCTCCACTCGACTCCCTTCTTCACAGCCTCGCTCTGCTCGCTTTGCCTCGCTTTGCTCACGCTGCTGCCATTTTGATCTGAGGGGGCAGCGTGAGCGTGTTCAGGAGGGGAGGGGGGAGGGAGGAAAACACGGGGTGAGTCTGCGCAGTAGCGCCCACACTGGTCACGTCTTCCTCCCTCTCCCTCCCCTCCTGAAGAAGGGAGCCCGAGTGGAGAAGAAAAAGCGTTCGGCAGGAGGGGGAAGAAAGGACGCGAAGGGAGAGGGCGAGGAAGAGGTCTCTGTCGAAAGCTGGCATGGCCAAACGTGGACCTTCCAGGTGTTTTGGACTCCAACTCCCACCATTCCTAGCAGCCTCAGGCCCTTTCCTTTCCCCCCCTCAGCCACATAAGCAGGAAAGGGCCTCGGGCTGTTAGGAGTGGTGGGAGTTGGAGTCCAAAGCACCCAGAGGGCCAAAGTTTTCCCATGCCTGTTTTAGGGGCCTTAAAGTGGTGAGCCTCCTTCCAACATTGTGATTCTGGATAGAAAACAAACAACAACATAACATAACATTGTTTGAGTCCACAGTGCTCTCTCGGTGTAGGTGAACTACAACTTCCAAACTCAAGGTCAATTGTCCTTTTTGGGAAACTGGTTCCACTGCCAAACTGCTCTTACTGTTAAGAGGTTTCTTCCCATGTTCAGTTGAAGTTACCGTCCTGTAACTTCGGACCATTTTCACCAGAGCAGCAGAAAAAAGCCTTCCTCATCCTCTCTTTGACAGTCCTTGAGGGATGTAAAGGAGGGCAATCATATGACCCTTCAGTCCTCCCTTCACCAAGGTGAGCATGTCCAGTTCCTTCTACCTTTCCTCATACGTTCTGTTCTCCATACCAATTATCATCCTTGTTCCATTTCTCTGAACCTGCAGCACCTTCTTAGAATGAGGCATCAAGGACTGAATATAGACTCTAGTTCAGTGTTTCCCAACCAGTGTGCCGTGGCACACTAGTGTGCTGTGAGGGATCATCAGGTGTGCCATGGGAAATTGGAACCTCCAATACCCTTTCTTCCTCCTCCTGCCGAACATTTTTTCTTCTCTACTCGGGCTCCCTTCTTCCCAGCCTCGCTCTGCTTGCTTTGCCTCGCTTTGCTCATGCTGCCGCTTCTGCAGGAGCGGGGAGGAAGACATGACCTGTGCGGGCGCTACTGCGTAGACTCGCCCCACGTCTTCCTCCCTCCCCTCCACAGTCCTCTCTGAATATAGGTGAACTACAACTACAAAACTCAAGGTCAATGCCCACCAAACTCTTATAGTATTTTCTCTTGGCTATGGGAGTTCTGTGTGGGAAGTTTGATTCCATTCCATCATTGGTGGAGTTCAGAATGCTCTTTGATTGCGGGTGAACCAGGGCCGTAGCCAGGATTTTGTTTCGGAGGGCGCTGAGTTTGGTTCGGGGGGGGGGGGGCTGAGACTGGGTGGAAGAGGGTCTACCCTAGCAAACCTTTTGTATTGTTATCCCAATAACCCCATTAATGTGGGATATAATGAGCATGGTGATCAGATCATGATATGAATAAACATAACATTTTAAATAATGTCCCCGTAAGGCCTTTTCGCGGACCACCCTGAGAATTTGGGGGCTGAAGCCCCCTTAGCCCTCCCCCCCCTGGCTACATGCCTGGGGTGAACTATAACTCCCAGCTGTTGAGCAAGACCTTCATGTGTGTCTTTCTGCCATTCCTGCCAGGATATCTATGTTGTGTTCATCGAAACAGGCCCAGGTTTCACACTGAATGTATAAATACATTTAAAACATATCAACTAGATGTATTACTGTGTTAGAGTGTCATTTTGTGTCATTTTGGTTGGTGGTGTGCCCCAGGATTTTGTAAATGTAAAAAATGTGCCGCGGCTCAAAAAAGGTTGAAAAACACTGCTCTAGTTGACCAGTTCAGAATATAGTGCGACTATTACTTCCTTTGACTTGGAAATTATACTTTGATAAAGTGATGCTAAAATTGCTTTCACCTTCTTTGCTGCAGGATTGCATTGCTGACTAATTTATGCGCTATATGCTATTCCCAGATGAAATTGAAATGGAGGACTGATTATTTTTTCCTTACTTTGGGAAATGGAATAAATCAGCTTTCAATGAGAAAAGGGGGAAATAAATAAGTAAACAAATAAATAACATTTAATGTAGCCTGCTTGCTTCAACTTTGAAGGTGGATACAAAGCAAAGCATTAGCCCTGGCACCACAATTATAGATTGGGAATGAGCAAACTAACTAAATACATATCTCCTAGAGAAGGTTTGCAATTTACAGAAACAAATTAATTAATCCTCGCAAATTACAGCACACTGCTGCTGTAGTAGCTGAGCCGGAGCATTTGTAACTGGATTCCTCATCTTGACATGACCCACAATAACTAGAACCCAGGTCCTGACAACACAGTAATATATATATATATATATATATATATATATATACACACACACACACACACACACACACACACACACACACACACACACACATTACACACTGTATATATATGGGCTGTTTCTGAAGGCAAAAAAGGCTTCAATTTCAGAATCGGATGTTGATTTCATTCAAAAATCGGATGTAATTGACTTTCGAAATTTTTGAAATTTTTTTCGGAATTGAATTGGAAGTATTTCCAAGTTTTCAAAAGTCTTCAAAAATGGCGTCCGCCTTCAAAAATGGCCCAAAAAAACCAGCAGAAGGGAGAGTCAGCTGTTAGCCATCAGCCAATGAGCAATCAGCAAGAAAATTAGGAAATGACATCCAAAATTCAAAATTCAGAATTCCAAAATTCGGAATTCCTTTTGGCAGGATTGCTCTCTAAATTGCTTCAAAAGTCGGAAGTAGGCAAAAAACATCCGAAATTCGGAAGTATCCAAAATTTGGAAACAGCCCATATATATGCTTAGATGACTATCCCTTAACTGCCTTGTTACCCATTTTGAGTCCCTATATGGGGAAAAAGGCAGGATTTTTAAAAAGTTAATGAATAAATAAAATTATCCAGAATTGCAAATCCAAAATTGTCCACATGGATGGCTGAAATATTGGTATCTTTGTTTTCTGATAGTTCAATGTACACAAACTTTGCTTCATGCAAAAATTATTTAATATATTATTTAGAATTATCTTCAGGCTTTGTGTATAAGATGTATTTTGAACATATATGAATTTTAGATGCAAGCATTTTAAATGCGGGATAATGTTCAATATTGCTACCAGAGAAGGTGATTTTTCATTTATTTTTCTCTTTCTTTCTAGTGGGTTACTTTCTTCATCAGGAACCAAGACAGCAATGCTGGTCACAGACTTAATTTTTCTGCCAGTGAACTAAGTGACGATGAACTGCACAAAATGTAACTTCATTTTTACGAGGCTGTTGCTTTGGATTAAAGTTTTAAAAAAAATCACAGCTCCACAAAAACATTTAGTCCTTGTAAAAGCTAAAGGAAGAATGTCAGGAAAAATATATAGATCCTTTTTTTTGAAAAAGCTAGTAGAAAGCATTAATGGGTTCCTTTTTGTAAGCTGTCTCACAGCACAATGGAAGTAACACAGTGAAAGAAGCTTTCTCGTATCTCTCAGGATGTTCTGTGTGAAAGAAAATCCTCTAAAGATCCACTTTCTTCCTACACCAGTTAATGAAACAGATTCATGGTCTTAAAAGGGAGATGAAAAATGTAAACACTCTGATTGTTGTCTAATGTCTGTGCTAGCCGGGGTCAATGGAAAGTGCAATCCTTTATATTTGGAAGACACTACGTTGGAAAATTGTGGAGAATATAAGATCCTAACTTACACTTACCCCATTCAATGGATCGGTTTAATGAATGGATGGGTCAATGAATGCCTTTAGCACTTGCTACATCAAGGTGTGAAAAAAATTATAGAAATATGCAATTAATAAAGAGATGCAATAGAAATAAGATCTAGGCCAGGGGTGCTCATTAGGTATTTATTTATTTATTTATTTCAGGAGTTTACAGTACGCTCTTAGAACAATATAAACTCAACCAGGCCCAGCCAGCTAAGGGACTCAGGGTGGTCCGCGAAAAGGCCTTACTGGCACATTATTTAAACTGGTTTATTCATATCATGATCTGATGCTCATTATATCCCATAAGAACAATATAAAACCCCCCCTCCGAAACAAAACCCCCTTCAACAGTTGAGATACATTAAAATACATTAAAACAGTTGCCTTAGCATCATACACACTCATTCCAGATTAAAACCATGTTCAGTCCATAAAAGCATTGGTCCTCTTCATCTACTTTCTATTTAGAATCCAGTCCTAAAATGCTGCCTAGTGCTGGTGAGCAAACACCTGGTCCCACAGCCAGGATTTTACTTTTTTCCTGAATGCCAAGAGGGATGCGGTGGATCGTACACCGATAGGGAGCGCATTCCACAGGTGGGGGGCCACCGCCGAGAAGGCCCTATCCCTCATCCCCACCAACCGCATCTGGGAATTAGGCGGGAGCGAGAGCAGAGCCTCCCCGGATGACCTTAGATTACGAGGTGGGACGTAGCGGCTGATGCGTTCGGACAGGTAAGCTGGGCCAGAACCGTATAGAGCTTTAAAGGTCAAAAACAGCACTTTGAATTGGGCTCGGAATTTGACAGGCAGTCAGTGGAGCTGATACAACAGGGGGGTGGTATGCTCCCTGTATGTAGCTCCAGTTAGTAACCTGGCTGCCGCCCTTGACTAGTTGGAGTTTCTAAACCGTTTTCAAAGGCAGCCCCATGTAGAGTGCGTTGCAGTAATCTATTCGGGATGTGACCAGAGCGTGGACCACCGTAGCCAGATCAGACTTCCCAAGGTACGGGCGCAGCTGGCGCATGAGTCTTAACTGTGCAAAAGCTCCCCTGGCCACCGCCGAGACCTGGGGCTCCAGGCTCAGCGATGAGTCCAGGATCACTCCCAAGCTGAGAACCTGCATCTTCAGGGAGAGTGTAACCCCATCCAACACAGGCTGTAACCCTATGCCCTGTTCAGCCTTGCAACTGACCAGGAGGACCTCTGTCTTGCCTGGATTAAGTTTCAATTTGCTAGCCCTCATCCAGTCCGACACAGTGGCCAAGCACCGGTTCAAAGTCTGGACAGCCTCCTTAGTGACAGGTGGAAAGGAGTAACAGATCAGGTAGATCCCAATCTACTGGTAGATCTCATAGGGTATCCTGGTAGATCGCAGGCAGGGTGGGAGGAAGGCTCAGTCCCACCCCGCAGGCTCCCGACGCCGCCCAGGTCGAGAAGGAGGTTGGACTGGATGGCCCTTGGAGGACTCCTCCTATTCTAGGAACCCGTTGTTGTTGTTGTTGTTATTATTATCAGAGGCTGAATGGCCATCTGTGAGGAATGCTTTGATTGTGTTTATCCCTTATGGCAGAAGGAGGTTGGACTGGATGGCCCTTGGAGGTCTCCTTCTACTCTAGGAACCTGTTGTTGTTATTATTAGTAGTAGTAGCAGAGGCTGAATGAATATTATCATCATTATTATTATGAATAAATTCAGGGACTTATTATATTCACATTTAGTTGAATTCAGTCTTAAAATATATTATATGGCTCTCACTGAAATATATTTCCAAATATTTTGCTTTTATGGCTCTCTGAGTAGTGGGTAGGGAGATCATTTTGACTTGATTGTTTTATAAGTAGCTCGCATGCTGAAAAAGTGTGAGCACCCCTGGTCTAAGCAAACTAACAGCACCACTACAAAAAGATATTGTCAACTTCTGAAGTATATCTTGCAAATTTCTTTCTTACGTCTATCTTTGGTATTAAGTATATCAAAAATATTTGCAGAACAATAAAGATGGAAGAATAGGAGAAGATCTGGAACCAAAAATAAAAATACACATATTCATATGACACGAAAATTGGTATAAAATTATGTACCCGTGGTATATAACACTGCAAAAATTAGTCAAATACTGCAAACATACGAATAATAAATGCTGAAAATGTGAAAAAGAAGAGGGGACATTTTACCACATGTGGTGGTCTTGTGAAAGAGCAAAGGCGTACTGGAAAGCCGTACAGGAAGAAATCTTGATACAACAACAACAACAAAACTTTATTATGGTCACTGACCAGCACAAAGTGGGCACAAGCGCCCCGAGAAGGGAAGGACAATTACCCAGTAAGCAGTTCATCTACTGTATGTCCGAGGCCATGAGTGAGAGTGAAGAAGAAATACATACTCCAACCAACCAGATACTTGACCGCTTCAATACGCTGGATCTGGAGGCAGTTAACAAAATCCTCTCCGCAGTGCGGACAACTACCTGCTCCACGGACCCTTGCCCTTCCCATCTGGTTAAGGACTGCTCAGAGGAGCTTCTGGTTCCTCTGATGCACATAATAAACAACTCCTTGGAGCAGGGAGTCTTCCCGGACGCTCTAAAAGAAGCCATGGTCCGCCCCCTCCTGAAAAAACCCAGCCTGGACCCTGTGACGCCAGCGAACTACCGCCCAGTTTCAAACCTCCCGTTCCTCAGTAAGCTGATTGAACGTGCGGTAGCGACTCAGCTCCAAAACTTCCTTGAGGACTCAGATGGCCTGGACCCTTTTCAATCAGGTTTCCGCCCCAGGCACGGGACCGTCCTAGTGGCCATCTCGGATGACATCCACCGTCAACTAGACAAGGGAGGCTCAGTAGTTCTGGTGCTGCTGGATCTCACCGCCGCATTTGACATGGTAGACCACGATCTACTGATGCAACAACTTGCCGCCATAGGGATCCAAGCCCTAACCTGGTTCAACTGCCGCCAGACCACAGAGCCTCCCTCGACCTGCCCCAGTTCTTGGCGGCACTTAAGACATGGCTATTCAGGAAAGCCTAATCCACGCCACGGTTAACAAGGCGGAACCAGCGACTAACCCGAATTCACGGAGTCTGAGATATTTTAGTATTTCAACCATTTAATATTTTAATATTTTTAATATTTTAATCGCTAGTTGTGTAAGTCGCCCGGAGCACAAACGTGGAGGGCGACTCATAAATAATAAAGTTCAGTTCAGTTCAGTTATTTAAAATTAGATTAGAAATCAGTATAAAAATATAATTCAAAAGACAGGATATTGTAACAGGTATGGAACTGAAGGGGGAGGGGAGAGATTGATGAGAGAGGTCAAAAACATTGGTGGGGGGCACTAAAGGGGAAGGGAGGGGCACACTGCGAGTCTAGTAGCATTTCAGTTGTAACATGCTGCTCTAACTGCATTCCCAGCAGGGTGTTGCCTTACTGTGTCAATCATCCTCCGTCTGGTTTTAAGAGGAGCAGCACAGAACTTAGCAAAAATACAATTCAAACTAGAACATTTTTATCAGGAATAATTAATATAAACTGGGACATAAACAAAGATAAATCATTTAATTATATGACAATGGCAGCTCGGATAGTTTCTGCTAGAACTTGGAGAACGAAAGAAATACCCTCAACTGACCAATGGTTAATAAAAGTTATGGAAATTATTAAGATGGACAAATTGACCTATTTAATAGGCCTGGTTGATCAAGAAAAAAATGGTTCAAAACTCACTGCGGATGTAGGGGGAGCTTGCGCTTTGTATCTGATGTACTTCCGAAAAATTTCCTTGAAAACCTTGGGAAGTCTGACTTGGCCATGGTGGTCCACACTCTGATTACATCCTGAATAGACTACTGTAAGGCTCTCTACGTGGGGTTGCCTCTGAAGACTGCTCGGAAGTTGCAATTAGTCCAACATTTGGCAGCCAGGTTACTAACAGGAGCGGGGCACAGGGAGCATACAACTCCCTTGTTGCACCAGCTCCACTGGCTGCCAATTAGCCTCCGGGCACAATTCAAAGTGCTGGTTTTAACCTACAAAACCCTATACGGTTCTGGCCCAGTTTACCTGTCCAAACGGATTCTCCCCTACGAACCATCAAGAACATTAAGATCCTCCACAGAGGCCCTGCTCTCAGTCCCGCTGGCTTCGCGAGCGCGGGTGGTGGGGACAAGAGACAGGGCCGTCTCTGTGGTGGCCCCTCGGCTGTGGAACTCTCTCCCAAGTGATGCTAGAGCTGCCCCCTCTCTGTTGTCCTTTAGGAGGCTGGTGAAGACCTGGATGTGGAACCAAGCCTTCCCAGAATAGGCTGAGATGTCTACTGTCTGAATGTTTGACCACGTTTACAGATTGAGTGGAATTGTTTTAATGGCGATTTGGTTTTATGTTGAGTTTTTATGTATTTTAATATGTTGTTGTAGTTGTTTTAAAATTGTATAGCACTGAATTTTTGCTGTTATGCCGGTCTGAGTCCCTCGATAGAGGTGAGAAGTTCGGGGTACAAAAGTTTTAAATAAATAATTAATTAAATAATTGCGAAATTAATTTGTAAAAATTAACGAAATTCAGAATGGATTCGTTAATGGCGCCCGCGCATGCACCGTAAGTAAGAAAGAAACAGCACTGTCAGTAGGAAAGTGTTAAAGCTAACGCGCGTTAGTTCCCAGGTGGCGAGAAGGTATGGAGAGCATGCCCTCCACAGCTCCTCGCCACCTGGGAACCAATGCGCATTAGCTTTAACGCTTGGGATCCCATGCCTTACCCCCGGTTCTGAAAAGGGCCGTTCTCAGGCGACGGAAGGGAAAGCCAGGGAAGGGAAAACCCTTTCCGAAAATGGCAATTTCTTTACGAAAAATGGTGGCGGGTGGCTTCATATTTGGTAATTCACTTCCGCGGTGCGTGCAGCGCGATGAAAACATTTCTAAAGTCAGTTTAAAACGAATTTAAAAAGAATTTCGTAGAGATACACAAACAAACCGAACCAGACCTACTATTTAGTAACAAAGACTTGACGCAAAAAAATGAAAACAACAGACTGGACTTTGTTGAAAGAATATATATCACAGAAAAATGGAAACATGATAATTTAGTATACAGTAAATCACCTGGAGAAAAATTGTACCACATTGACAAGAACCTAGAAGGAGAAGCATGTACAGAGAAACAAACTAAGAGGACAATTGATAAAGCACGAGGAAGATGATTAGAAGTATATTTTTACCCCTCCCCACAATTCTTCCCTCTTTTAAATACCCTCCTCCTTGCACCTTAGCCCATCACCTCTTTTTCCCACATCCTTGTTTACCTACTCTGCCCCCCCCCCTGCCGTTTTTATCTTTATTCTCTGTGATTTGGAAAATATACCTTAATACAGTGTTTCCTAACCAGTGTGCCGTGAGCGATCATCAGGTGTGCCGTGGGAAATCGGAACCTCCAATACCCTTTCTTCCCCCTCCTGCTGAAGACTTTTTCTACTCCACTCGGGCTCCCTTCTTCCCAGCCTCGCTCTGCTCGCTTTGCCTCGCTTTGCTCACGCTACTGCGCAGACTCACCCCTCCCTCCCCCCTCCCCTCCTGAACATGCTCACACTGCCCCCTCGGATCAAAATGGCGGCAGAAGCGGCAAAAAAAGTAAGTGTTCGGCAGGAGGGGGAAGAAAGGGTGCAAAGGGGAAGGAGCAGGAAGAGGTCTCTGTCGAAAGCTGGCATGGGCAAACTTGGACCTTCCAGGTGTTTTGGACTTCAACTCCCACCATTCCTAGCAGCCTCAGGCCCTTTTCCTCCCCCCCCCCCTTCAGCCATTTAAACAGGAAAGGGCCTCAGGCTGTTAGGAATGGTGGGAGTTGAAGTCCAAAGCACCCAGAGGGCCAAAGTTTTCCCATGCCTGTCTTAGGAACCTTAAAGTGGTGAGCCTCCTTCCAACATTGTGATTCTGGATAGAAAACAAATAACAGCATAACATAACATTGTTTGAGTCCACAGTGCTCTCTGAGTGTAGGTGAACTACAACTTCCAAACTCAAGGTCAATTCCCAAGCAAACCCTTTCAGTACTTTCTGTTGGTAATGAGAGTTCAATATGCCAAGTTTGGTTCAATTCCATTGTTGCAAGAGTTCAGGATGCTCTTTGATTGTGTGTTCACTATAAATCCCAGAAACTGTAACTCCCAAATGTCAAGGTCTATTTTCCCAAACTTCATCTGTGCTCACATTTGGGCATATTGAGTCTTCATGCCAAGTTTGGTCCTGATCCAACATTTTTTGAGTCCACAGTGCTCTCTGGATATAGGTGAACTACAACTCCAAAACTCAAGGTCAATGCCCACCAAACTCTTATAGTATTTTCTCTTGGTTATGGGAGTTCTGTGTGGGAAGTTTGATTCCATTCGATCATTGGTGGAGTTCAGAATGTTCTTTGATCGTCGGTGAACTATAACTTCCAGCAACTACAACTCCCAAATGACATTTTTGTGTCATTTTGGTTGATGGTGTGCCCCAGGATTTTGTAAATAAAAAAAAGGGACGCGGTTCAAAAAAGGTTGAAAAACACTGCCTTAATAAACATTATTTATTTAAAAAATAATTTCCCAGAAGACCTCTAAAAGAGGAGAATGTCAACATCGATTGCAGCTTTAGGTAAAAACAATTCTTTCTAGCCTTGTGAACTCTTGGTAATTTTAGTAAACAGCAACCAGATCTGAACAGCTTGAATTGGTACAGATGTTATTCCATAATTCTTATGTAGTCAAGTTTCCGGAATCTACTAATGCTCTTAAGCGAAATACAAAACATTAAATATTCAAAGAAAATGGAAAAGTATAGCAATCTGTATCATGACAATAAGCAAAACAGAAACAGCAATTTCAAACTCATATTTGCAATCTTTTGTCACACTAAGCAGTTACGGGATAACCCCTAAACCAATAGCTATTAGATGATTACAAGCTTTCAAACAAAAACTGGGGGGGAAGGAAATCTCCAGCAGCTGACAAGCCGATGGTTTAAAGACAGCTTGCATTTGATGTTTGCAAATACTTATGTCATGAAATGTTTTGGGTTGATTTGTAATCTGACTACTCAACAAAATACAGTTGATTTTCAACTTTTGTGAGGGTTTGGGACTCTCATGAAAATAGAAAAGCTGTGGATTTCTCTACCTCCACATATTTAACAAACAAAAACTACTTGTATTGGCAGAGTGTCTGGGCATGAATGTGGATTCATTATTGTGCACACTCATTCACTCCAGTAGACAGGGGGATGGGATGTGGAACCAGAGGAGAAAGGGTGTGTGTTATGCCCCCACGGGGCATAGTACTCCATCATGGACTTGGTTACCTTTACCTGCATTCCTTTGTCCTCAGCCATGTGGGCTTGGTGGGAGGGACTGTGCTTGGTGCCAAGGTGATGTCATCACCCTAACTCCTCCCCTTTTTGAGGTCACCTGAGGGGCAGGACTTCCTCTCTTTGGCCATTGCAAGAAAGAAGCTGCATGGACGTGCATGGAAATCTATCCATGCTGGGACAAAGCACCTTTGTCCACCTACAAAGCCAGCCCTGCGCTCTCAACCAAGCCTGCAGTGCAAAGGAGGACCTGTCTTCAACGTAGACTGCAGATTTTGGGGGTTGTACAGGACTTCGTGGGCCAACAAAACCTGAGGGCAACAGGAGACCTGGAACCGAAAGAAAACACCATCACTCTGCAAACAAAGAGGCAACTGATCGATCCCTTTTCTCAAAGGACCCTTTCTTAGCAACCAACTAAACATTTTTTGGGCCACCAGTTGTTTTTCACTTGTTGTTATTCAATAAACCTGCTTGAGTGCACCATTTTAAATCTAGAACTCATTACTCAAAGACTCTCGGGTTTCTGTGTATGGGAAGGCTTTTCTCTGCCTTCAGGGCCCAAAGCTTTCGTGTCCATCTCTCAAAAGCCATTTTTACGGGCCCTAGGGGCAGAAGAGTGTGCATGTTTTCTAATCAGCTAATTCAATCAGGAAGGAGGTGGAGAAGAGAGCAGGAAAAGGATGAACTCATTCCATCAAGTATTCACTCACTTGGGTGAGAGGAAGATAACACAGGAAGGTTAAATGGAAGTGATGGGAGTGGGAGGATGAAGCGCATGTGCATTTCCTTACACACTCACATGGGTCTTTGGGACAGAGGAGCAGAAGAGAGCCAACTAAGGATGAGGGATAGTGGTAGTAGTAGGGTTCCCATATGTCCCTTATTCTAAGGGACGTCCCTTATTTTGGCCCTAAAATTTGTGTCCCTTATTTTCAGGCCCTGTCCCTTATTTTTGACTAGCAGGACAGGACTGGGCGGGGTTGACCAGAGGAAGGTGCGCGCTACGGTTTCCACGGCAATGCCTGCCCGGGGGGGATTCCAACTCGCAGGGCAGCCTGCGTCCCCGTTGGAAGGAAGAGGCGATACAGGACTTTTTCAAAGTACAGTAGACTAATTAACTGTTACCCAAGGGGAATGGTGGATCATGTTGGATGAAGATAGTTTTGGTTGCTTGAGAGTTACTCTTAAAATAGGCCTAGCTGTGCACCCCAATACTATCCAATGCTGTGTATCCCATACTATACTATACCATTAACTATTGACATAATAATCATGAAGATGTACTGTCTTATAAAAAATATTTTATTTTAATGTTTAGACAGTGCACTTTTAAAGTCAGCAAAGTCAAGTACTAAATACAGATGGAGAAATTAAGGTAGTTCTAATAATGTTTTTCCTGCATGACAAAGCATGCAGAAACATACCATGTCCTGTTAAGAGGGTATAAGTCAGTTTCTTTTGTGAGTTTCAATCATTATCTTATTCTGTTAATAAAACTATTTATACCTAATGTTTGAGTTTCAAGTTTTTAATGAAGTGTCCCTTATTTTTGTGAAAAATCCCATAAATGTCCCTTATTTCTTATATCAAAAAATGGCAACCCTAGGTAGTAGGGGGAGGGCAATGACAGTGGGAAGGGGAGGCAGCAACTACTCTTACATTGGCAACACTTCCTAAATCTGCTCAGAAGCCTATGTGTCACCTACCCACCTTACTGTCACTCCTCTATCCACCCAAGTAATAATAGATACTGTAGTCTTTATTTAGTTCAACAGTATTCTGAATTCTCCAGCCACTATGCTATTTTCCCAAACTCTGAACACTGACAAAGTTTGAACTAAAACCCAACAACAAATGCAAATGGAGAGTGTTTTTGGGAACATTCCTAATGTATAATAAATTGCCACTTTTCTCTGTGAAGTTGGAGAGCTATTTGTATTGGCTCTAGTTGTTATAGCACTGTAGTCAACAGTGACACCTTAGAGAATTCACAGCACCTTGAAAATATTCTGTGTCAATTAAACTGTTTTTAAAAAAGCAATTATTGAATCATTATCTTGAACAAACAGCCATTAAACGATTATAAGCCTTTCAAAAGAAAATTACTGAAATATTCTTCAGCAATAAACAAAGTCAACTGCTAATGAATGACTCTTCTTTTGTCAGCTAATTCTCTTCCTCAAACAGCCAAGGTTTTTTTTAGCATGAATCTAATGAAGAAATGTGTTGCATAAAGGGATGTGTTTTTTTTTCTGTGGAAGTTATTTGTGCTTCCAAAGTTTGTTCCACCATTATTAGTAGTACTGTGAAAATAATTCAATTTTCAACATGGTAAAATAAACTGAACATGAAAAATTATATTGTAGTTAGTATTATTGACAGAGAATTTCCAGTTTCATTCAGAGTTTCATTACAGGAGAAAATCTCTGTCCTGTGCTACATTAAAGAAATGCACTTAGTTCAATGGCTTCTATATTATATACTGTATCCCAGTGTTTTTCAACCTTTTTTGAGCCGTGGCACACTTTTTACATTTACAAAATCCTAGGGCACATCACTAACCAAAATGTCACAAAATGACAGTAATACATATAGTTAATATGTTTTTAAATGTATTTATACACTCCAAGTGAAACCTGGGCCTGTTTCGATGAACACAACATAGATATCCTGGCAGGAATTTGGAGTGGTCCGTCCTCCGTGAAGTTTGAACAACTCTGAACGATACACCTATACTGAGGACGCTATTATTTACGCCTCTGAGGAAGTCCTAGCGACGAAACGGCCCTTAGCCGGCTCAGGAGAGAGCTCCCGCCGTCTTCCAGCAACCCTTGCGGGCCGCTATTACGCGCTCCCGCGCATGCGCACAAGCGCTCGGGTAACAGAGCGAGCCTAGCTGGACTACGACGCCCACTATCCTCAGCGGTTTGCCATTGCGCATGCCCAAGAGAGCCTACTCGTCCCACGACCATTTGTGCGTCACCAGCTTCATCCTTCCGCTTGTTTGAACATTGGGGATTCTCCCATCCTGCAAGTTCTTGCTCACCCATTGTGAAGTATTGAACCTTCTCGAGCTGAGTAGGAAAGTTTTATTACCTTCCCACTCTGTAATATCTGACTCCTCAATGATTGTTTATGTTTAATAGCCATTGTGCTTATTGATGTTTTGATTTTGCATTCTGTATATTATATATAGCGATTTGCTATAGTGGTTTATCCACTCTCATTTCTGTATAGCTATTGTGCCTATTGATGATTTGATACTGTACCTGCTATAGTGGTTCTTCCACTATCATCCATACATATTTCCCATTGTGGAGACTTACCTGTTACCTTTTGCATTCTAATGAACTGCTTGATTTTATCACTACTGTTGTATTGATTTATTCGCCTTCTTAAATAGCTGTTTAGCATTGCACCACGGTGCTGCCCACTGCTGTTGTTTACCAAACTTTATCCCCCACCAGGATCGCAGGGCCCTCCTGGCGCCGCCGATCAGCCATCCGCTTATAATCCGCTTTAGCCTGGTCCAATTAAGTGCGCAGCAAGTCTTGCAAGGCAGTGAGCTCCTGAAGCCAATCTTTCGCTTCCGACGCCCCTCCGGACGGGTCCACCGGAGGGTAGAAGCGAGGATGGTGTCCATAGTTGGCAAAGAAAGGAGTCTCCTTGAGGGATTCGTGCGTCGCATTGTTGTAGGCAAACTCCGCCAGAGACAACAAGGATGCCCAGTTGGTTTGCTGATAGTTGACATAGCACCGTAGGTACTGTTCCAAGGTGGCATTGACCCTTTCGGTCTGGCCGTCGGACTGGGGGTGATGGGCCATGGACATCCGCACATCAATCCCCAGCAACTTCTGGACAGCCTTCCAGAACTGGGAAGTGAACTGGGTGCCGCGGTCGGTTACCAAACTCTGAGGCAGTCCATGCAGCCGGAACACATGTTGCACAAACAGATCAGCAGTCTCTTTGGCAGTAGGCACCCCCACGCAGGGAATGAAGTGTCCCATCTTGGTGAAACAGTCCACCACGACCAGGATCGTGGTGAAGCCCTTGGACTTAGGCAAGTCGGGGATGAAGTCGGCCAAAATCATTTTCCAGGGAGCGGAGGGGGTCGGGAGCGGCTGAAGCAAACCGGCCGGCTCGCCCCCCGGGTTCTTGGCCCACTGACACACAGGGCAAGAGCCCACATAGTCCTCCACATCCCTCCGCACCTTAAGCCACCAAAAATCCCGGAGAACCAATTGCAGGGTCTTGAACAGCCCAAAATGACCAGCGGCCCGACTATCATGGCAAAGTTTGAGAATGTCCTCCCTCTCAGGCCCGGGGGAAACATAGACAGAGTCATGGTGGTAGAGTACCCCGTTCTTTGCCTGGAAAGGGGCTTGCACCCCCTTGGTCAGCTGCTCTTGCACCCACGGATCAGTCCGTTGGCGCGCCTGGACCCACTCACTCAAAGGCCTCTTGTCCCCAGGAGCCGGCGGGGCCACAGGAGGGTTTACAGGAGCCGCCCGGGCCGCAGCAAAGTTCTCCGCTTTCAGGAGACGGGCCTCAGAAAGCCCCTCACCGCCACGAATGTACTGCGGCTTCCGAGACAGAGCATCAGCTTGCTTGGTCTCCTTGGGGGTCACATAGTGGATGCGGAAATTGAATCTCTCAAAGAACAGGGACCATCTCTGTTGCCTCTGGTTCAATTTGCGCTGGGACTTCAAGTGTTCCAAGTTCCGGTGGTCAGTGTGCACCTCCACCGGAAACTTAGCCCCTTCAAGCAGATGTCGCCACACTTCAAAAGCCACCTTGATGGCCAGGAGCTCCTTCTCCCAAATGGTATAGTTCTTTTCCGGAGCCGTGAGCTGCCGGGAGTAGTAGGCGCAGGGCAACAAATCCGTCCCCTGCGGTTGTAGCAGGATCGCTCCCACCGCCACATCCGACGCATCGGCCTGCACGATGAAAGGGGTGCGGGGATTGGGGTGCTGCAGAAGCGGCTGCGTGGTGAACAGCTGCTTCAACTTCCGGAACCCCACGTCCGCCTCCGGCGTCCACCGGAACGGCACCTTTCCCCGCAGGCACTGGGTGATAGGATCAGCCCACTTGGCAAAGTCCGGGATGAACTTTCTGTAGTAGTTGGCAAAGCCCAGGAATCTTTGAATGTCCTTTTTGCTGGCTGGAGCCGCCCAGTCAGCCACAGCTTGGACCTTGGTGTCATCCATGGCAATGCCCGTTGGTGAGATACGGTAGCCCAGAAAGTCCACTTCACGTAGATCAAAAGCACATTTCTCCAGCTTAGCATAGAGCCCGTGGGCTCGCAGTCTCTGGAGCACTTCCTTGACATGGCGGTCATGGGTCGCCTGATCAGGAGAAAAAATGAGCATATTGTCCAGATAGACTGCCAGATAACGATCTAGCAGGTCCCGGAAAATGTCATTCATGAAATGTTGGAAACAGGCTGGGGCATTGCACAAACCGAATCCCATCACCAGGTATTCAAAACTGCCCCACTTGGTCTGGAAGGCTGTCTTCCATTCGTCGCCCTGGCGAATCCGGACAAGGTTGTAAGCGCCCCGCAGGTCCAGTTTAGTGAACACCTTGGCTCCCCGCATCCGCTCCAAGAGCTCGGGGATCAGGGGGAGGGGGTAGCGGTTCCGAATCGTGATCTTGTTAAGTTCTCGATAGTCATTGCAGAGCCGCAACTCCCCGATTTCTTTTTGACGAAAAGAATGGGGCGCCCAGCCGGGGACTGGGAGGGCCGAATGAAGCCCTTCCGCAGATTCTCATCCAGGAACTCCCGGAGAGCCTGTTGCTCTGGTTCCGAGAGAGGGTAGAGTCTCCCCCGCGGGATAGGGGCTCCGGGTTCCAGTTCAATGGCACAATCGTAGGGCCGGTGGGGAGGCAAACGCTCTGCCTCCTTCTCGCTGAAGACGTCCCAAAATCCGGCATATTTCTTGGGTAGTGTGGCCACCGTTTCGACTTCCTGAGCCTGGCAAGCCCGGGCCGTCAGACAGTGACTCTGGCAATGGTCGGAGGAAAAAATGAGCTATCTCTTGGTCCAGGAAATCTGGGGGTCATGGAGGGCGAGCCACACAATGCCCAGGACAATGGGGAAATCGGGGTGCTTGGTCACAAGAAAAGAAATGTCCTCTTTATGGTAGCTGGTCCACATCTTGGTGGGGGCTGTATATTGAGTCACAGCCCCCGTTTTCAGGGTTCTCCCATCAATAGTCTGTACACCCTTTGGCTCTTGGAGATCAAGAAATTTTAATCCAGCAGACTTGGCATAGTCTGCATCAATGAAATTGTTGGTGGCCCCCGAGTCAATCATGGCTGGACCATCATCGGCCCCTTCTCGGGCGGCCACAGGCCAACCATTACAAGGAACAATTGTCCAGTCTTGGGTTCAGGGGGAATAGTAGCGACGGCGGCCGAGTGAGCGAACCCTCTTACACTCGGCCGGCCCCTTCCCCCGTCGCCTGGATGGCTTCTTCGGCCTCCGGGACCCCTCCAAGTGCGGCAGAGGCTCTAGGGGTCTTTCCACGTGGCTTTTGGGGGCACTCTTTGGAAAAATGTCCGCCCCCCCCCGCAGTACCAGCACAAGTTAAGACGCTGTCGCCGTGCTTTTTTTGCCTGGTCTACCTTGGGCCGCACCGTGCCTAGCTGCATGGGTTCCGGCTCATCCGAGCCTGCTGGTGGCGAAGCGAGCTGTCGGGGCAAGAACTGTCCAGCCCCTGTTTCCTTTCGCGCCGCCGGCTTCTCCACCACACTTTTGTCCCATCGCCTCCGGGTTTGCAGCCCCGCTTCGACACGTAGGCTCAAGGTGATCGCTGCCTCCAGATCCGCGGGTCGTGCATGCTTTAAGATCTCTTGTTGTAACTCCGTGGTAACTCCGATGTAGTGGTAACGCAAAGCCGAAAGGTTCCACTCCACCTGGGCCGCCAGCACTCGAAAACGAGAAATGTATTGAGACAGGGACAAGTCCTTCATCGTCAGCCAGGCTAAGTCACGCTCGGCCAACTCTTCATTCACGGGTGGTCCCCAGGTCGCCCGGATAGCATCTATGAACGCCCTAAGCGTGTTCACATGGGGGGACTGGGCCCGGATCAACGGTAGCCCACGCCGCTGCCGTTCCCTCCAACAGGTTAAAAACAAACCCCACCTTGGCTCGGTCGGTGGCAAACTCGTTGGGTCGCAGCTCCAAATACAGGTCCACCTGGCAGAGGAACACCTCGACTTGAGCGGGGTTGCCCCCGAAGCGGGCAGGCGCGGCCACTCCCGGGTGGCGCCCGGCTCTGGTCCGCAGCTCTCCCACCTCCTGTTGTAACGCCGCCACTTGCGCGTCCGACAGGTTGGCCATGGCTGCTACCGCCGTGGGCCGCTTCTTTCGGCGTCCCGTGGTGTGATAAGGGGTTCTTGGAGTGCTCCGGCCAACTGTCACGATGCACGGACTGACCGGCCCCTTAATCACACACACAGAGACGGACTGAAGGCTAACTACTTTATTGAATATAAAAACAGTTGAAAAGATAATGTCCAATAGAATATAAAAGCAATCCCAAAAAGCTTGAAGTAACAATGTCCAAGGTAACGTAGCAAATAGGCCAAAAGTTTAGCAAGGCTCCGCAACACTATGCGGATCAGGAAACAGGGCAAGGCTCCACACAACCAGGCGGATCAGGAACAAGGCAAGGCAAGGCCAGGCAAAGTTTGATGACCACTGGCTAACTTAGCTTCGTGGTCCCACTCCGCTTCACGCCTATTCAGATGAGACGTGGCCGGAGCACTGAGGATTCGTTCCCACGGATCCTATACTTAATCCCTCGGCCGAGGTCCCCGACGCTCTAGGCTTCTTCGTCTCCAATTGCTGCTCACGGACCTCGGCCGGTCTATGCTCTTAGACCATTCCCTTCTGCTAGACTCGATGTTCCGTCTCCTATCAAAGGTTCGACCTTGTCTCTCCGCAGCTGTGTTTCTATCTCCCTGAGAGCTCTCCTCCCTAGCCATTTCCCATGCGCTTTCTTCCATGTTTCCCCTGGAGGCTCCTGAGAATTCCTTCCTCCCGGGTGTTCATAGCTGCCAGAATCGCTGTCCATCTGCACCTGGTTATCTAAGTCTTCGCTAGGGCCAAACAACATTTCCTCCCATGCCAAGCTCTCTGTGGGTGAAAGAGGCCCATCAGGGGAAAGCTGCCCTTCGCCCCAGTCATCTAGCTCATCCTCTGAATCATGTTCTGGCACTGCTGGTTCTAATGCTAATGGGACCCCAGGTCCTGACCCCTGCCCTCCAGGCACAAACGAGAACTGCTGTGCTACAAAGTTGTAGGAAAACATCAGCTCTCTGGGTGCTTTGGACTTCAACTCCCACCATTCCTAACAGCCTGAGGCCCTTTCCTTCTTAAGTGGCTGAGGGTGGAAAAGGAAAAGGGCCGGAGGCTGCTATGAATGGTGGGAATTGGAGTCAAAAACACCTGGAAGGTCCAAGTTTGGCCCTGCCAGCTTTCGACAGAGACCTCTTCCTCCCCCTTCCGCTTCGCGCTCTTTCTTCCCCCTCCTGCCGAACACTTACTTTTTCTTCTACACTGCCGCTTCTGTCGCTATTTTGATTCGAGGGGGCAGTGTGAGCATGTTCAGGACGGGAGGGGGAAGGGAGGAAGATGTGACCCGTATGGGCGCAACTCCGCAGACTCGCCCCAGAGCAAAGCGAGGCACAGCGAGCAGAGCGAGGCTGGAGCCTGAGTGGAGAAGAAAAAGTGTTCGGCAGGAGGGGGAAGAAAGGGTATTGGAGGTTCCAATTTCCCACGGCACACCTGATGATCGCTCACGGCACACTGGTTGGGAAACACTGCTGTGTCCCATACACATCGATACAGCTTTTGAGTGTTTGATGAAATTTTTGAGAAGAAGGTTATTAAAATGCATGGTCCACTTAGATAGCAAAATAAAATCTGTATCATTAATCTCTATTATTGTAATGGGCCGCTGGCACATTCTCCCAATGCAAGTCTTAGGGTTATCCGTTTTTCTCCTTTGTAAGCTTCATTGTAATTAAAGGGATTGCAAAAGAGTATGTCTCTACTATATTATGATTAGGAGCAATTGATCACCTTATCCTCCATTAAAATGTCTCACTCCATTCCAAAGCCATCAAAATTCATGGCCTTCGCTACATCTAATGGTAATGGGTTGCAGTGTTTCATTATGAGCGGCTGTTTATGCAGACATTTTGACAGTGCTCTAATTGCACGTTTTATAATAAATTACTCCGAAATGTATTAAAACATTTTCTGCTATTGGTCCAAAGTCCAATTTGACATGCCTCCAACTATAAAAAGCATCACCATACACACATTTTGATGCCCAAGCTAGTAAAAATCCACCATGTCCTTTCCTATTGGTTTATTTCTAGCTCTAATTTTAACACACAGATTTTAACATCTGAAGCTGATGGCCAGGGCCGTAGCCAGGATTTTGATTCGGGAGGGGCTGCGTTTGATTCCGGGGGGGCTGAGTCTGATTGAGGTAGGGTCTACCCTAGCAAAACTTTCATATGTTATCCCAATACCCCCATGCATATGGAACATATTGAGCATGGTGATCAGATCATGATATGAATAAACATAAGAGTTTAAATAATGTACCAGTAAGGCATTCTCGCAGACTACCCTGAGAATTTCGGGAGGGGCTGAAGGCCCTCAAGATCCCCCCCCGCCCCCGGCAACATGCCTGCTGATGGCTCAGAAGCAGTCCTTTAGTGTCAACATGAGTTGGGCCAGAGTCAGTAGTATAAGCCAGTGTTTCCCAACCTTTTTTGAGCCACGGCACACTTTTAACATTAAAAAAATCCAGGGGCACACCACCAACCAAAATGACACATAATGACACTCTAACACAGTAAAGAACGGTTGGGGGTTGGTGGCCTGCTGGGAGCAGCTGCTGAGAGTGCTGAAGCCAGGGAGGGGGCGGAGCCAGGCTGCGCCATACCCCGCCCCCTACCCCCAGCTTCACCTCTCCCAGCAGCTGCTCCAGCCTTGAGGGGGCAGTGCCAAGCCAGCGGTGCCAGAGCCAGCACAATGCTGGCTTGGCACCGTCCCCCTCAAGGCTGGAGCAGCTGCTGGGAGTGCCGAAGCCGGGGGAGGGGGCAGAGCCAGGCCGCGCCATGCCCCGCCCCCTCCCCCAGCTTCAGCTCTCCTACAGAGGAGGAGCATGAGCGGTGAACGGGCTTCCATGGGCAGGGCTCCTCCTCCACGCAGCTTCAGCGAGCGAGGGGCGAGCATGGTGGGAGTCATGGCAGATTGGAGGCTGGCTGGGAAACGGCCTCCTCCTTCTTCTTTTTCTTTGCCACCGCCCAGCCCTTCCTCCTCCTCCCCCAAGCAGCAGGAGTTCGGCAGGAAGGGGGGGAAGGAAGGGGGGCAGAGAGCTATTCTCATGGCACAGCAGGAGGTCCATCACGGCACACTAGTGTGCCACGGCACACTGGTTGAGAAAGACTGGTATAAGCTACATGGAAAGATTCCATAGCTGAAAACAGTCAAATAGACAGTCAAAAAGTCAACCCTTGGGATCCAGTGGGGCTTGGTTCCAGGGCCCCCATGGATACTTAAATCTGTGCCTGATCTAGTCCCACTATATAAAGTGGTGTCCTTTATGGGAAACTCAAGATATGTTTTTTGGAATATATGCAATGGTAGAATCCATGAATACAGAATCCATAGATTCTCTTTCCAGATATGATAGATGCACTGAACACCAGTGGGAACAAGTGGATTATATGATCATCTTCTTGGCTTTTCTTCGCAAACGAACATTCCGGAAGGACTCATCCCATGCTTTCTACAAGCGCGTTGACTATTCGGAGGGTAGATGTGTCCTTCGAGCCTGTGCAATGGATTTTTCTGGTGGAGCGCAGTGTGCACAGAACTGGCCTCACCCTTTAAACCAAAGGTTCATCTGCCGGGGCCTAGCAAGCTGGGACGGTGGCAGCGAGGTCCTCAGGTCGTATTATTTATTTATCTATTTGCTATGCTTCTATACCGCCTCTCTCAGCCCGAAGGCGACTCGAGGCGGTGAACAAGTGGCAGCAAGTGCCCACATACAATACATCATAATAAGATAAAACAATCATATAAAAACCATATAATTTAACAGTTAAAACTACAAAATACAAATCTCAGCTCCACAATCTTAAAATCGGTTTCCGTTTCGACGTCATACTAATTAATTAAAGTTCGTCTGCGAATGCTTGCTTAAACAGCCAAGTCTTGACTTTCTTACGAAATGTCAGGAGGGAGGGGGCCGATCTGATGTCACTAGGAAGGGAGTTCCAAAGCCGAGGAGCCACCACTGAGAAGGCCCTGTCTCTCGTCCCCAACAGGCGTACCTGCAAGGCAGCCAAGACCGAGAGCAGGGCCTCTCCGGATGATCTTAAGCATCTTGATGGTTCATACGGAGAGATGCGTTCGGACAGGTGCAGGCATGTAGCCAGGGGGGGGGGGGCTAAGGGGGCTTCAGCCCCCCCCCGAAATTCTCAGGGTGGTCTGCAAAAAGGACTTACTGGTACATTATTTAAACTGTTATGTTTATTCATATCATGATCTGATCACCATGCTCATTATATCCCACATTAATGAGGTTATTGGGATAACAATACAAAAGGTTTGCTAGGGTAGACCCTCTTCCACCAAGTCTCAGCCCCCCCCGAACCAAACTCAGCCCCCCGAATCAAAATCCTGGCTACAGCCCTGGACAGGTGAGTTGGACCAGAAATGTTTAGAGCTTTAAAGGCCAAAACCAGCCCTTTGAATTGTGCCCAGTAGTGGACTGGTAGCCAGTGGAACTGGCACAACAGGGGAGTTGTACGCTCCCTGAGTGCCGCTCCTGATATCAACTTGGCTGCTGTCCATTGGACCAATTGAAGCTTCCGAGCAGTCTTCAAAGGCAGCCCCATATAGAGAGCGTAGCACTAATCTATACGGGATGTAACCAGAGCATGGACTACCGTGGCCAAGTCAGACTTCCCAAGGTCGTAGGTGATAGGTTTGGTTCGAATTTCCTTCTCTTAGATGGTTGGCCTTACAGGGTTAAACGAGCACCATCTGCCCGGGTTTGAAATTAGAGTTTTCCTTCTCCTACGATGGTTGCCAAAAGGCTAGAGAGCCGTAAAGCCCAATAAGTATACTTGGGGATCTAATTTGTATTTTGCTTTGATCACTTTTTGTGTTTCCTTATGTATTTCTTGCCAGAATTTTTGAATCTTTTTACAGTCCCACCATTGGAGTTCAGAGCCCTTTACAAACTCCTGGTGCTCACCTTTAAAGCCCGGCACAACATTGGGCCTTCCTATCTGAGTGACCGGCTGACGGCCCAATGCAGCGAGAGGCCAGCACGCTCCATCAACGGTGACCGCCTGACTACCCCTGGAGTGCGGGAGGCTAGACTGGCGGAAACTCGGCGGAGAGCCTTCTCCGTCGCGGCCCCTTCGACTTGGAACTCACTGCCGCCCACCCTCAGAGCCTCTCCGACTCTATCTGGATTCCGGCCAGCCTTGAAGACCTGGCTCTTCCGCCTAGCGTTCGGGACTGGCTCGGTACCCTGGACTACCTGAGCCACCCCTCCTGTTCATATTCCATGTTTTTAAACTGTTGTACATTGTTCACCCTAGGGTTTTAACTGTTGTAAGTCGCCCGGAGCACCGCCGGTGGAGGGCGACTCACAAATATTAAAGTATTATTATTATTATTATTATTGATGTATAAATGTTCCTGGTTCTTTATTACATTTCCAACACTTGTTGGAAACGCTTTTATTGAACCTGGATAACTTATCTGGGCACAGGTGCCATCTATATTGTAGTTTCAGCCAGTTTTCCTTTACGTCTGTTGCCCCCGTGTATTTTAGTTTTTTCCCCCACACTTCCTCCCACTGGCTCAGCAGAATAGTATGTTTCAAATCTTTGGCCCACTTTATATGGCAATCCTTCACCACCTCCTCTTCCGTTGCCCAATTTAGTAAGTGTTTATAGATTAGGCTGATATTTTTATCCTTCCTCTCTATTATTCGGTCCCAGTGGTCTTTCTCCTCCATAAAACCTTGTACTCTGTCTTTTTGGAATACTTGATGTATCTGATGGTAATTGAGCCATGTCAAGTTTGTGTTTATTTGTCTTAAGTCTTCTATTTTTTTCATGTCCCAGTTATTTTCCTCCGTCTTTCTTAGTATTTGTTTGTATGTGAGCCACGGACCCTTAGCCAGTTCTTTCCTGTGGAAGGCCTCCATTGGGGAAACCCACAGTGGAGTTTTCCCATAGATCCTATGCTTATACTTCTCCCATGTTTTTAATAGGGAGGCTCTAATTATATGGTGGCTGAAATTTTTTTCCACAGCTTTCTTGTTATACCATAAATAACCATGCCAGCCGTATCATATATCGTGGCCTTCCAATTGTAGTAGGCTCTGATTTTTTAATGTGATCCATTCTTTTATTGCGGTCAGGTTGGCGGCTTCCTGGTATAATTTGAGGTCGGGTAGTCCCATACCTCCTCTTTTTGTATCATCCGTTAATAATTTCCTTTTTATTCTCGCTCTTTTATTTTTCCACAGAAATTTACTGATTGCCGTATTCCATTTTTTTAAAGAGGAACTCCGTCCTAATAATTGGTAGTGTTTGGAATAAATACAATAATTTAGGGAGAATATTCATTTTTACCGTGGCTATCCTGCCTAGCAGGGATATATTTTGATGGTTCCATCTTTCTAAATCCTTCTGGATCTTTGCCCAGAGTTCCTCATAGTTGTTTTTGAGTAATGATGTGTTGTTGGAGGTTAGAAATACCCCTAGGTACTTCACCTTATTCGTGATTTCTATGCCTGTGTTTTTTGATAGAGTTTGTTTTTCGATGTTTTTCATATTTTTTGTTAACAGCTTTGTTTTTTGTTTATTTATTTTAAAACCTGCCAAATCTCCGAATGTCTCTAATTTTTTTAGCCATTTCATTGTATTCTCTAATGGGTTTTCAATAAAACATACTACATCATCGGCATATACGCGGAGTTTGTAATGTTGTTGCGGTGGGATTCTCGTGCCCTTCAGCTGCTGGTCCTTGTTTATGTCCTGGACTAGTACTTCCATGATCATAATGAATAGTAAAGGCGAGAGGGGGCATCCTTGCCTCACTCCTCTGCTGATGTTAATTTGTTTTATGTGTTCTTTTCCGTTTATTATTAGTTTGGCCCTTTGTTTAGTATATAGTGCTTCTATTATGTTCTGGAAATAGTAGCCCATGTCTATTTCTTTGGTTAGTAGTTTTAAGAATTCCCAACTGACCTTATCCCAACTGACCTTATATAAATAAAAATCAGGATAGGATGCTTTTTCTACTAAATACAGGTGCCCGTCTGCTGCTGGGAAGACAATGGAAACAGAAGGATATCCCGAGCTTGGAAGATTGGATGTGGAAATCCATGGACATGATCCAATCGGACGTTTTATCTCAGAAGCTGAATGAGAGGAGGGAAAAAACTGACTGGTCGGGTTTCCGGGAATATATGAAGAACAAAGGAATACCCTTTTTAATTGACATGCAGGAAGTGTAATTACCACCAAAAATGTAGTAACTCGCAGCCTAATATATCCTCTCCCTTCCTCTCTGCATTCACATTTAGCCCCACTATTGGGCAGAGAGAACTGGGTAATATATAGGGGAACCTATAGCAATAAGATATAAATGAGCCTGAGGGGGTATTGGGAAGTCGGTTTTTAAGTGTACCTACCCCTCCCCTTCTTCCCCTCTCGTGTGTAATACCCCCCCCCCTTACCCTTCCCAAACCCTATCCCCAACGACCCTCCCCTTCACCCCTGATGTGGACGGATTTACTTTCTTCTGTCACTGCACAAAACTCAATAAAGATAATTTAAAAAAAAAAGGCTAGAGAGCCCATCCTACCCTTTGACGCTTTTTGTTGGACCCTTCGGTTGTGACCCGTCTGGCATGGGAGGCCCTGCCGGTGGTTATTATGCCATCGTCAGCATAGCTCAGAACTTCATTAGGGTACGCAATCCTCTCCCCCACAACAAAAGGGCGCCAATGGAGAGGTATGATAGCGAGGTGGCAAATCCACCCTAGTTTAAGTCTGAACTTCAAAAGAGCTATCCAAAGGAAGGAACCTATATGGATACATAGTTCAGTACCTTGACTAATGTTTTTAAAATTCAGACCAACACTCAAAGTAAATTCACTACCACACTGAAGTAGAAGTCACCATCAGTTACACCATCCTGAAGACTGTCTGCTTCATTCTCATAGTCTATAAACTTACTAATTTTGCACATGAGCTCTTAGCTATAACCCATAATGCCGCTCTCAAGTTTCTTTTCTTCCCTCTGTAATTTCCAGCTAAATTTAACTCAAAGTCTCAAAAGCTAATCAGGTCAGTCATCAAACTAAGGAACTGTAAGAAGAAAAATATAAATCACCTGAGTAATAGCTTGGAGTTTTTTTAATGGTACATTTAACAAATATTATATACCAGACTCTCTTTGTCAGGGAAAAAAATGACATCCTTACTAATAGTAAAAAAAGAATTCATTATGACCTGGACCAGACCCATTAACACAGTAATGGCATGCCACTGACATGAACTTAAAAAATAATGTACAAGATGATTACCCCTCGCTGTGTATGTGGGAGAAGCAAAGAAAGGTTGTAAGAGGAAAAATGAACAGCCAGCTCATGCTCACCTCAAATCCAGTGGCATGCATTCATTAATTGGGATGTACTTCTGAGCAGACAGGTTTTGTTGTATTAGTCATTCATTCATTTAGGTGTGGTGCTTCAATACCACTTTAAACAATAAAATCTCTAAGTGACTTGCATCATAATGTATGTATAATGTATGGGTATAGCAGTGATTTTCAACCAATGTGCCGAGGAACACTAGTGTGCCATGAGAGATCATCAGGTGTGCAGTGGGAAATTACAGTGTAGAGAGGAAGACCCTAGCAGGAAACTTCAGGCAGCGGAAATGAGGCTTTACTGGCTGAAGCAGCAATGCCAGCCAGCCTGGCTGCAGTACGGGAGAGCCCTCGGCATCCAGAACTTTCTTCTCTCCCTCTTCTCTCTCTCTCTCTCTCTCTCTCTCTCTCCTTCCTTCCTTCCTTCCCTCCCTCCCTCCCTCCCTCCCTCCCTCCCTCCCTCCCTCCCTCTGCGCACCAAGGGCTACCTGGCCAGGCTGCGGCTCCTCCTGCTTCCTGGCTCCTGGGCGCTCTTCTGCCCTCCTCTCCTCTGGCAGCAAGGAGGAGGAGAGGGAGGAGGAGTCCGTGGGAGCTGCCCTTGTCTGACCCCACTCCCGGAGGCTCGAGGCGAGGCTTTCTGCCCTTTAGCCCCTCTGTGCCAGGGAAGGGGAGCAACCCCTCAACTACTGGCCTCTCCTTGCTGTGCTCTGTGTTCGCTTCAGTGCAGAGCAGAGGCGAGGCCGGGATGCGCAGCTCCACAGCCCAGCTTGGTTCCTTCTCAATCTGGCCCCAAGGCGACAGCAGGGAAGCCGAAGGGACGTGTGGGGGAGGCACTCCTGGGGGGGGGGGGGCTGAACCCCTTCGGGAAGCAGAACTGGGGGTGGTGATGGCTGCGAGCCTACGCCACAGTTTGTTACGAGGTTTGGAGCCACCCCGTGTGCTCAATTCCTATTCGTCCTGTTCAGCCGAGCCCGCATGCGCTTCGGCCATTCAGTGCAGCCCTCCCTCGTGGGACGGTGATGGGCATCCTGCATGTGGGCCTCCCGGGAGGGCGGGAGGGGGGTTTGGCGGAAGCAACTGGGTGGGGTGGGGGTGACAGTTAGTAAAATGACAGTCATTTTGTGTCATTTTGGTTGGTGGTGTGCCCCAGGATTTTGTAAATGTAAAAAATGTGCCGCGGCTCAAAAACGGTTGAAAATCACTGGCGTATGGGATGTTAGTGTAAGGAAACAATACAAGTTCAACCATATTAATCACACATTATTTTCCTTCTGTAATAGGCTTTCCAATTTACTGATTTAATCAATGATTTCAAAATAATTTGAATAGGCAGTCAAATACAAGGATTATCCGGAAACGAAGGTTACAAGATTTTTTTTAAAATACAAAGAATGAATGAATATATTGTAATAAAACGTACAACACTGTACCATAGGTATTACATTATTTTTCCACATAATCACCATTCTGTTCAATACATTTTGTCATCCATGGGATGAGTTTTTGTGTCTGTGTCATAGAAGTTTCCCTCAGCCTTTTCCAGCCAGTTTGTCACTTCGATTTTCACCTTGTCGTTATCGGAAAATAGTTTTCCGCCAAGATGTTCCTTCAATTTAGTGAACAGATTATAGTCATTGGGTGCGAGATTGGGACTGTCAGAGGGGTGGCTTAAAACATCCCAGCCGAATGAAGTCAACAACTCTTGTGTTGCATGAGTGGTGTACGGATATGCTTTGTCATGAAGGAGACAGACTCTCACCAACAGCATCCCACAACATTTGTTTGGGATGGCTCTGCAAAGACCTTCATGGTCTCACAATATATTCCATACCCATTTTGTCACATGCTGTCTTGACTTTACATCCTCTCCATAAACTGAAACATGATTTCACGAGGAATCACAGTGGTGTTCATGCCCTTAGCATTTAGGTAACATATTACAATATGAACTTCGCAATTGGAGGGAAATGGAATGCAATTCCTGTAATGTTTAAGTGCGCTTTGGAAGCAGCCAGGGGCAGAGATTTCCTCCTGTTCCCCAGGCTCTCCCTCACAAGAAGAGGGAGAGCCTGGGGAACAGGAGGAAATCTCCTCCAATTCTCGGCCCCTCCTCTTGCTCAGTGCCAATTTCTTCCCTACCCGTCCCCCAGTCCTAACTGGATTAAAGAGATGTATGTCCGCCATTTTAAAAGTCATTCCAAAATTTCGGAATTCATCCAAATAAATTTTGAAATTTTAATGGAATTATGCAGAAGTCGATCAGATACGAAATGTCAGCGCCCCCTAGATCCGAAAAGAGTTTTGAAACTTTGGGGGGGGGGGGTCAAACAGCCCTACTATCTGAAAGTAGCCCCCGAGAAAGTCTCTCTTTATTTAGGAACATTAGAAATTATCTCCCCTTTCCTTACAAATCAAAATAGATCGTGAAGAGAACACCATACAGAGAATGCAAAACTGAAAACAACTTTAATAATGAATGCACAGTGTGATTTGGGCCAGGCTGGAGTAGACTGCTGGCAAAGAAAAATAAAATAGCCATAGTACCTGCAACCTGACTCAGATAGTTCCTAGAGGTGTTCTCCAAAGTGACCATTGGCATAATTCTGAGAGCCAGTGTGATATATTGGTTAGAACAGGCATGGGTAAACTTCGGCTCTCCAAGTGTTTTAGATTTCAACTACTACAATTCCTAACAGCCGACCAGCTGTTAGGAATTCTGGGAGTTGAAGTCCAAAACACCTGAAGGGCCGAAGTTTGCCCATGCCTAGATTATTTATTTATTTATTATTTCGATTTATATACCCCCCCCCTTCCCAAAGAGGCTCAGGATGGTTCACACCAGTGAACAACATAATCACAACATAGTTAAAAACATAATAAAACAGATTGAGGCAAGAGTGGAATTTAACAGCCTTAAAGATTAAACGCCTGTCTGAAGAGATTGGTCTTGCAGGCCCTCCGGAAGGCCTGTAGGTCAGCTATTGCGAGAGGCTCCTCTGGGAGGGCGTTCCAAAGGGTAGACGCTACTACAGAGAAAGTACGCTGCCGCATCGATGACAAGAGGCAGATCTTCAGATCTCCAATAGGTTTTGATCCATGGATCGTAGTGGTCTCTGGGGAATGTGCGGGGAAAGGCGGTCCTTCAGGTATACTGGCCCCAGGCGTGCAAGGCCTTAAAGGTTAGCACCAGCACTTTGAAGGCAATCCGGTACTCGATGGGGAGCCAGTGCAATCGCTGTAGGACTGGAGTGATGTGGCACGATAGTGCCGCACCAACCAGTAGTCAAGCCGCAGCGTCTTGCACCAGCTTAAGTTTCCAGATTACCTACAGAGGAAGGCCAATGTAAAGGGCGTTACAGTAGTCCAGTCTTGAGATAACCGTGGCCTGGATTACCATGGCTAGGTCGCCACCAGAAAGGTAGGGCGCCAGCCGCCTTGCCTGGCGCAGATGGAAAAACGCCGCTCTGCTCATGGTGGAGACCTGAGCCTCCATCGTCAGTAGAGGGTCCAGTTGGACCCCCAGGCTTTTAACCAGGGCCGACAGGCTAACCACCTCACCGTCCATTACTGGCAGCTGGAGCTCCCCCCCCCCCCCCCGGGCGGCCCAGCCACAGCACCTCCGTCTTCGACAGGTTCACCTTCAACCTGCTGGCCCGTATCCACCCAGTCACAGCTTCAAGGCACTGATGGAAATAATCGGGTACAGAGTCCGGCCGGCCTTCCATCCTCAGCACAAGCTGGGTGTCATCAGCGTACTGATGACACTCCAGATCAAAGCTACGCACCTGTTGGGCCAGTGGACGCATGTAGGTGTTAAATCATAGAGGAGAGAGGATAGCCCCTTGGAGGACCCCACAGTTAAGGGGGACCCTTTCCGAGACCATCCTTCCCCTCTCTACCCGTTGTCCTTGATCTTGGAGAAAGGAGGCCACCCATTTAAGGGCGGACCCCCTAACTCCTGTCATGGCTAAACGGTGGACCAATAGTGAATGGTCGACTGTGTGAAATGCTGCCGTGAGGTCCAATAACACGAGCAGCGCTGACCCACCTTGGTCCAACTGGCAGCGCAGCTGGTCTGTGATAGAGACCAGCACGGTCTCTGTCCTGTGCCCCAAGCGGAAGCCGGACTGGAAGGGATCTAATCCGGCTGTATCGTCCAAGAACTGCTGCAGCTGTCCTTATAGAACAATGACTCTGGAGACTAAGAGTTCAGTATCTGCTGAGCAATAGAACTTCACTAGGTGATCCTGGGCAAGTTCCATTCTCTCAGTTTCAGAAGAATGCAAGTACCTCTAAATATGCCTTGCCAAGAAAACCTTATGATAGGTTGTTTTTAAGTTCTCCACAAATAAATGACAACTTGAAGCCAAACAACATCAACAGCAACCACAACACCAACATGTTCCACCTCTATTCAAGGATTGATGTGGGGTACAACATGGTTAACACAGAGAGATAAAATACAATAGGATTAAATCTATATATTGAAATACACAAAACACAGAACAAAAATTAACACCAGTGCTAATAAAATGTAAAATTAAAATTCACAGTTTAAAATTGACCGAGTAAACCTGTCAACAACATTGGTGCGTTGGGGTAACTTCAATACCTTACACCAGTCTTTCTCAACCAGTGTGCCGTGGCACACTAGTGTGCCGTGACGGACCTCCTGCTGTGCCGTGAGAAAAGCTCTCTGCCCCCTTCCTCCCCCCCTTCCTGCTGAACTCCTGCTGCTTGGGGGAGGAGGAGGAAGGGCTGGGCGGCGGCGAAGAAAAAGAAGAAGGGACCGGGGCACCGGCTGCTTCAGCCGTTTCCCAGCCAGCCTCCAATCCGCCATGACTCCCGCCATGACTCTCGCCCCTCGCTCGCTGAAGCTGCATGGAGGAGGAGCCCTGCCCACGGAAGCCCGTTCACCGCTCATGCTCCTCCTCTGTAGGAGAGCTGAAGCTGGGGGGAGGGGGCGGGGCATGGCACGGCCTGGCTCTGCCCCCTCCCCCGGCTTCGGCACTCCCAGCAGCTGCTCCAGCCTTGAGGGGACAGTGCCAAGCCAGCATTGTGCTGGCTCTGGCACCGCTGGCTTGGCACTGCCCCCTCAAGGCTGGAGCAGATGCTGGGAGAGGTGAAGCTGGGGGTAAGGGGCGGGGTATGGTGCAACCTGGCTCCGCCCCCTCCCTGGCTTCAGCACTCTCAGCAGCTGCTCCCAGCAGGCCACCAACCCCCAACCGTTCTTTACTGTGTTAGAGTGTCATTATGTGTCATTTCGGTTGGTGGTGTGCCCCTGGATTTTTTTAATGTTAAAAGTGTGCCGTGGCTCCAAAAAGGTTGGGAAACACTGCCTTACACTAATTGTAACTTTGGAGAAATCACTTATTTTTATGTATTTGATTTAAGCATCCCAAAATATTTATTGCTCTCTGTAAGATACGGTACATTTACGAGCTCAGGAGGGAGTGGGGTGGATGCTGCCTCACATAAGTAGGGCAACTGGATCTCAACATGATTTTTCAGGGCAATTGGATTCTTCTTTTTGTTTACATCCAGAGAGATAAGCATGCCTCAGGAAAGGCAACTGTTCATTCCAACTTTGATAGGCCTATTGAATCAACTGATGAACAATACATCAACTTTTATGTAAGCCCTATTGATTCTATGGGCCTATTTTTATATAAACCAGCCATTCATTTGGCTCACCCAGTTCTGTAGTACCCTAAATACTAGATTTAATTATTCATGTGACAACTGGAAGAAGAGTCACTATAGTACCAATGGGTACTCGCCAATATTTTTCAAATGATAAACCTCCTCCTAAAACAGGAGTGGCCACTACAATCTATAGCAGGGGTCAAGGACCTTTTTGACTCCGAAAGCCATAAAAGCAAAATACTTGGAAATTTATTTCAGTGAGACCCATATAATATATATAATATATTTTAAGACGGAATTCAACTAAATGTGAGTATACGATGAGAAAAGGATTCCCCCGGCAGAATGAGGGGACACTTCAGACCTGGCTCTGCAAAAGGCATGCTCAGGACTCTGGGAAGGAAGAAAAGATGGAAGGAAGGGGGAGAGAAAGAAAGAAAAGAAGAACAAACTATGGAAAAGGAAGAAAGGAAAAGCAGGAGAGAGACAAGGAGGGGAAGAGAAAGAAGGAAATGGGAAGGGAGGAAAGGAAAGGGTGGGGAAAAGAAAGGAAAGGGAGTGAGGAAAAAGTAAAATAATGAAGGGAAAGGAAGAAAAGAAAGAAGGGGGGAGAGAGGGAAGGGAAAAGAAAGGAAGGAGAAGGAAAGGAAGACTTGGGGGAAAAGAATAGAAGAGGAAGGAAAGAAGAGGGGGGAGAATGGAGGAAAGAACGAAGGAGAGAAGGAAAGGGTGAAGGGGAGAAAGGAAGGAAGAAAGAAGGGAAGAGGGAGAATGGAGGAAAGAAGGAAGGGGAAAGAGGGAGGGAAAAGGAAGGAGAGAAGGAAAGGGTGAAGGGGAGAAAGAAAGGGAAGGAAGGAAGAGGGAGAATGGAGGAAAGAAGGAAGAGGAAAGAGGGAGGGAAAAGGAAGGAGAGAAGGAAAGGGTGAAGGGGAGAAAGGAAGGAAGGAAGCCATGGGTTCCCAACCACTGGTCTATAGGTTACATCAGGGGTGCTCAGAACGGTGATCGCGAGCACCTAGTCGATCTTCAGCCCTCTTCCAGGTGATCTTCAGGCCTCACCTCCCATGCGCGCGCTCCCGCGCGCTCCCGCCACTGCGCTTCTCTTGCCTCCGCCGGCGCAGCACCTCCTCCACCCGCGGGGCACTGCAGGAAGGAGGAAGTGGCAGCAGAGCTGCCCCTGGAGGAGAGGCAGGGCGCTCCCTCCTTCTCGCAATGCCTTGCGGGCGGAAGAAGCGCCGCCTGGGCGGAAGGCGTGTTCTTGTTCCTGCCTTCTGCCCGGATCAGCACGGCGGCGCTCTGGCAGGAATGGAGAAACTTGCAGGGGAAGCGAGGCCTGGCGCAGCTCCCTTTCCGATCCGGGCAGCAGGGGAAGGGAGCTGTGCCAGGCCTCGTCTCCCCTGCAGGCCTCTCCATTGCTGCCAGAGTGCCGCCCGGATTGGCACGGCTCCGGCTGCGATGGAGAGGCCTACGGGGGGGGGGGGGCCTGGCGCGGCTCTTCCCCGCCGCCCGGATCAGAAAGGAGCTGCGCCAGGCCATGCCCCCTCCCGTAGGCCTCTCCATCGCCACCAGAGCCGCGCCGATCCGGGCGGGGCTCTGGCAGCGATGGAGAGGCCTGCAGGGGAGGGAAGGCCTGGCGCGCTCCTTCCCCCGCTGCCCGGATCGGAAGGGAGCCGCGCCAGGCCTCCTCCCTCCCGTAGGTCTCCCCATTGCTGCCAGAGCCCGCCCGGATCAGCGTGGCTCTGGCGGTGATGGAGAGGCCTATGGGAGGGGGGGCGAGGCCTGGCGCAGCTCCCTTCCGATCCAGGCGGCAGTGGAAGAGAGCGCGCAGTCCTCCCCCGTAGGCCTCTCAATTGCTGCCAGAGCCATGCCAATCCTGGCGGCTCTGGCGGCGATGGAGAGGCCTACGGGAGGGGGGCAAGGCCTGGTGCAGCTCTCTTTCCGATCCGGGCGGCGGTAGAAGAGAGCCGCGCCAGCGCCCCCCCCCCCAGGCCTCTCCATTGCTGCTGGGCTCCAGCAGTGATGGGGAGGCCTGCAGGGGAGACAAGGTGCTCTTCCACCTCTCTTTCGCCCAGATCTGCCATGGAGCCGGGTGAGAGAGGGGCGGGCGGAGAGGAAGGCTGCCCTCATGGAGGAAGCTGGAGTGCGTCTTGTGGCCTTGCACACACAAGGTAGGTGATCTTTTTGCCTTTGGTAATTGAAAGTAGCTCGCATGCTGGAAAAGTGTGAGCACCCCTGGGTTACATACAACTCCAGGTCTAGTTTTCTGGACTTTTTATAATCAAAATAATTCTTTTCAAAAATGAGGATTTTTGAAAACCAATGAGCAGGATTTTTACTCACTTCTTGTTTTTGTTTTTAAAAAAACACCTCTTCTAGGACTGAAATGAGAGGGCCTAAAACAGGATGAAACAATCCCTAAAGAGTAGACATATTTGGGGGCAAAAATAATATTTTGTGAAGGAGGTCGGGTTGGGGTGAACCATCCAAGGTCTCAGGGTGCCGCAGCTTCCCACAGTTCTCCAACCTTGCCAAAGAAAGAAGGACAACCAAGGGAAATGTGTGGACAGAAGACCATCTTTGGCTCCCATCCCATTTTTGTTATTTTATTTATTTACTTACCTTATTTATATTCCGCTCTTCTCACCCCGAAGGGGACTCAGAGCAGATTACAGTACACATACTAGCAGACAATTCCTGCTGTTTTTCACATACACAATGTTTAAATGAACAGAGGCAAACTCTGGCCACCAGGGGGAGCTGCTGCATTCCTCATCTCTTAGCGTCCCTTGTTGTTCCTTCCGCATTCCTCAGAGTTCCTGGAGTTCTTTTAATGGCCTCATAATTCAGTCAAAATTTGCCTCCCCACTTGATGTGGTACCTAAATTTCCTACTTGACAGATGCAACTGTCTTTCGGGTTGCAAAGGTCGACAACGAGCTACACAACTGGTCGAGCACTCACCCCGACCCAGGCAGGCCTCGAACTCATGACCTACTGGTCAGAGAGATCTTATGCAGTTGACACTTAGCCAGCTGCGCCACATTCCCGGTGCACTTCAAACTACTCATCAAAAGTCCCCACCCACTACCTCAAAACAATATTTTTTCCTGGATTGGGAACTGTCAATGAAATACCTCCAAATTCTTTTTGGAGTTGTGTCATATAGTTAAACTAACCCAACCACTCTGACCTCTGAAAAAATACTTAAAATTGTGGGGCTCAGAAGAAAATTCACTTTTTTCTAGAATGGCAAACAGAAGTGACTTCTGTTTAATCTTAGGTAGCCTTTGAGCAATTTCTGGCTGAAGGTGAGCTCACAATGGAGAAGGCTGAAATTGACATTCTCTCTAGCTTGTTTCCTAGATCTAGGATTCTAGATTATGTTTTCAGAATTTTTTGAAAAGGTAACCAAGAGAAGATTCAATCTAATGACTTTATAACTTCCAACAGCCAAAAATATTACAGGCAACATACAAAAGAATAGCATGCAGTTCTGATACAAAATTCATATGAAATTGTCAATATGTACAGATGTTTGAGGGCTGACTTTACCACAGATGCTGATTTTTAAAAAAGAACAACAAGAACAATCTGGTGTTAAGAACAGCATGGCACTGAACACAAAAATGTGTATACTTTTCATTATAATCTACATTAATTTATATTGGAAATTGCCTTGAGTCCCATATAAAGAGTAGGGGGGAGGGATAAAAATTCAATAAATGAATAAATAAATGGAAATAGGATGCACAATATTCAAATACATTATTATTAACAGGATGAATGATTATCCTGTTACATGAGGGCAAGCGGGGTCAAGTCAGATACAGCGATGCTCTCTCGGAGCCCTTTCTCATAACTAACGGAGTGAAACAAGGTTGTGTTCTTGCACCAACCCTATTTACAATCTTCTTCAGCATGATGCTCCAAAGGGCTATGCAGACCTCGAAGAAGAAGACGGCATATATATATGCGATGGTATTGATGGTAGCTTATTCAACTTAAGCCATCTAAGGGCTCGCACTAAGACTCTAAACTATCTAGTCTGTGAGCTGCTTTTTGCCGACGATGCTGCCCTTGTTGCCCATTCAGAAGCAGCCCTCCAGCGCCTAACATCTTGCTTTGCAACAGCTGCAGAGCTGTTTGGGCTGGAAGTCTGCCTGAAGAAAACAGAAGTTCTCTACCAGCCCGCACCACAGGCAGAACACCATCAACCCCACATCAGCATAGGCAAATCTGTGCTTAAGTCTGTTCAGCAGGTCACCTACCTGGGAAGCATCATCTCTTCAGATGCCAAGATTGATAAAGAGATAGAGCACAGATTAGGCTTCACAAAAGAGTCTGGAGCAACAAGCACCTGAGGCAAAGCACCAAAACCAGTGTGTACAGAGCTTTTGTACTGTCTATTCTCCTATATGGGTCTGAAACATGGGGCACCTATCGCCAGCACCTACGACTCCTCGAACACTTTCATCAGCGCTGTCTCCACAGAATCCTAAATATACACTGGACTGACTATGTGACGAATGTTGCTGTCCTTGAGCAAGCAGGGATCACCAGCGTTGAGGCCATGCTATTGAGAACACAGCTGCACTGGGCAGGGCACGTCTCTAGGATGGAGGACCACCGCCTTCCAAAGATACTACTCTATTGCGAACTCGCCACAGGTCAGCGCAAGAGAGGCGCCCCCAAAAAGAGATATAAGGATTCCCTGAAACAACATCTCAGGCTTGATTGATCACCAACAATGGTCCACTCTGGCCTCACATCGGGAGGCGTGGAGACGCACTATCCACAATGCTGCGGCCTCTTTTGAGAAGACACGCCGAATGGGTCTTGAAGAGAAATGACAACGCAGAAAGAACCGCAACTTGGAAACAACATAACCCAAGGAGACTTTCTGATGTGCTTTCTGCAACCGAACTTGGCCTTTTTAGTCATTAACGTGCTTGTAAAAAGCGTGGGATGAGTCCTTCCTAAGAATTTTCGTTCACGAAGTAATGCCGAGAGGGAATTTTAACTTTGCAGGATGTTTTCTGAATTCTGGCTTTGACAGTTTGAAAACAATGCAATTTTTCCTATTAAGTCCTTAAACAGGAGCAATAATTCTCTTTTTAAAAGAACTCATAAACAAACCAAGGCACCACACAGTACTTTCAAACCACTATTGGCACAAATTGTGCAGGGAAATTGATTGACCTTCATATTTCATAAGGCTTAACAGAGTTGGAAGAACGTGCAGCAGAAAAGCAAGGCACAGACCAGCTGGGTTTGCGGTAATTCCTTGCAAGGTATTCAATAGGGTAGATGCAAGAAAGGCTAGGAAAAGAACATGGCATTTTAAAGCACCAAATGTTAATTAAAACTTTGCTTATGGAGCTAGCTGAATCTTTGATCCAATTGTTTATGACAATTCAGAGGTTGACCTGGGAGAGCATGGCGCTAGCTCTCAGACCCCCATTTTTGCCCAAAACTCACCTGAAGGGCCTGGCCCCTCTGTCGGAAGCTCCTGGTGTCAAAATGATGTGCCAGGAGGTTGGGAACAGGGAGGGATGGGTACCATTCTGCTCCATTGGGCTCCAGGAGCCCGAAGAACTGGGATCACTGTGGTCTCTCTCACACACATTCACACAGAGCAAAACATATCAAAACCTTTTCCTTGCTTCCCCAACAGTAATCTCTGAAACATCCTTTTGATCCCCCATGTGAAATTATGCCTCAGTCTCCCCCACTGCTGTTTTGCTTTCCTTTTTTTCTTTATAGCATACTAGCTTGGGGACCCGGAGGTGCCCGGGTTATTTGAGAAATGTATTAGTCGGTCTTTAGCAGTTATTTATGTGGCTCGCAGTGGTGTCAGGAAGTTAGTGAAGACAGTGCGAGTCCCATCGTCCATGGTCTACCCCCTCCAAACAGCACCAGGATGTAGAGTGGGTCATGAAGGCTCTGTCTGCCAAGTTTGGTCTTGATACATCATTATTGGGAGTTGCAATGATATCATGAAATTACTGAAGGTACTGGAAGTCCCATCATCTGTGGTCCACCCTCCTCCAAACTGCAGCAGGATGTAGAGTGGATCATGGGGGCTCTGTGTGCCAAGTTTGGTCTTGATTAGTCATTGGATGAAGGTCGCAGCGGTCTGGAGAAGTGAGTAGAGGTACTTCAACTCCCATCATCCATGGTCCATCCTCCTTCAAACTGCACCAGGATGTAGAGTGGGTCATGGGGTCTCTGTGTGCCAAGTTTGGTCTGCATTGGTCATTGGATGAGGGCCGCAGTGGTTTCAGTAACTGAGTGAAGTTACTGCAAGTACCATCATCCATGGTCCATCTCCCTTAGAACTGCAGCAGGATGTAGAGTGGGTCATGCATAGTCTGTGTGGCAAGTTTGGGCCTGGTCTGTGATTTGTAGGGGCTACAATGTTCTGAGGGAATTGAATCGGGTGATGGTACTGCAAATCCCATCATTTGTGGCCCATCCTGCCCTAAAGTGCTCCAGGTTGTAAAGTGGGCCATTGGGCCTCTGTGTACCAAGTTTGGTTCTGATCCGTCATTGGTGTGGGCCACAGTGCTCTAAGCACTCCAAGTCCCGTCATCCATGGTCCATCCTCCCTCAAACTGCACCAGGATGTAGAGTGGGTCTTGGGGGTTCTGTGTGCCAAGTTTGCTCTCGTTCTCTCATTGTTGGGGGCCGCAAAGTGTTTTGGCCTTAAACTCCCACCATGCCTGACTGCCTCGGGCCTTTTCCTTACCCCCCTCTGCCACTTTAGAGTGTCGGAATGTTGGTGGTGCTGCCCAATCAGAGGCGTTATGCAAATAATCCCACAGTGGCAACCAATCAGAAAGCTGTCACATACATACAAACAAACATACAAACATTCTCTTTTATTATATATACAGATTAAAGTGTTTTCCAGAATGCAACACTCAGAAAACCTGAGTTGTCAAGCTCCCTCACGAATGCCCTCTACATTATGACCAGAAACAAATACATAAAGCATCATAGTGAAAGACTCCCAGGCTAAAAATCCCTGCGTATTCTTTAAATAAACATCAGACCTTTTTAAAGCTAATAAAAAGGGCAAAATAACTTGTCTGTTTTGTCTAAACATTCTGATTTACGAGAGTCTTTAAAGTTCACAGTACTCAGATCATGTTTTCAGCAATCAAGTCTTCATCTTTGCCTTTATCTTCCCATTTCCTCTGAGCTCAATTTCCTTTTTATCTCTCAATACATTTCCTTTTTGTAACTGTCACTCATCCGCAGGGACGGATTTATTCTCAAAGTAGCAGGTTAGGAACCGTACCTATTTTGAGACTACAATTCCACGAATTACCCAGCTAACATGAGTACTTTTCCAAGGACTGGCCTAAACCAGTGTTTCTCAACCAGTGTGCCGTGGCACACTAGTGTGCCGTGAGCAATCATCAGGTGTGCCGCGAGAAAAGCTCTCTGCCCCCCTTCCTTCCTCCCTCCTCCTGCCGAACTCCTGCTGCTTGGGAGAGAGGGAGGAAGGGATGGGCGGCCGGAAAGAAAAAGAAGGGACTGGGGCACCGCCTCCTTCGGCTGTTTCCCCAACCAGCCTCCAATCTGCCATGACTCCTGCCATGACTCTCACCCATTGCTTGTTGAAGCCGCGCGGAGGAGCCCCACCTACTGAAGCCCGTCCACCGCTCGTGCTCCTCCTCTGTGAGAGAGCAGAAGCCGGGGGGAGGGGGGGCATGACGCAGCCTGACTCCGTCCCCTCCCCCTGGCTTCAGCACTCCCACAGCTTCGCCAGCCTTGAGGGGGCAGTGCCAAGCCAGCGATGGCAGAGCCAGCACAATGCTGGCTTGCCCCCTCAAAGCTGGTGAAGCTGTGGGAGAACTGGAGCCGGGGGGAAGGGACGGGGCATGGCATGGCCTGGCTCCGCCCCCTCCCCCAGCTTAAGCGCCCTCACAGCTTCGCCAGCCTTGAGGGGGCAGTGCCAAGCCAGTGGTGGCAGAGCCAGCACAATGCTGGCTTGGCACTGCCCCTCAAGGCTGGCGGCTGTGGAGAACTGAAGCCAGGGGAGGGGCGGGTCATGGTGCGACCTGGCTCCTCCCTGGCTTCAGCACTCCCAGCAGCTGCTCCCAGCAGCTCACCATCCCCCAGGCGTTCTTTACTGTGTTACAGTGTCATTTTGTGTCATTTTGGCTGGTGGTGTGCCCCCGGATTTTTTTAATGTTAAAAGTGTGCCGCGGCTCAAAAAAGGTTGGGAAACACTGGCCTAAACAATATTATCAGTGCTAATGTTCACCTGAATATTTTAGGTATCTCAACAGAAATTCAATTCCCAATATTGTGAAAATTCAATAAACTGATAAAAGGACATTATCACATTGCAGATGGACCCTCATGGTAATGGTCCCTACCACACAACACCAAGTGTATGCAGCTACTGGCTTGCCCTCCCACTGATTCTCTCATCTCTAGCTATTGTCAAGTTGTTTTGCAATGCTAGAGTTCTGCAATTTTGCTAAAATCAAAAATAGTAATATTAGATGAATAAGGTACATAGTACATAGGGTAGGCAAGGTTATGAGAGTGTGCAGAATTCAGACTGTGGGAACATGGCTTGATGAACCAGTACAACTGTGTTACTGAACTTGGTATGTATCCAAATTTAGAGCTTTATACATCAACCCACAATTTTTCAAGAGTTGCATTAGTGTAGATAATCACTAATGCAACTTTGTGGGTTGATGTATAAAGCTCTAAATTTGTATGTACGAGGGCGGGTCAATAAGTCCGTGACTTTTTGAATGAAACACAGGTTTTTGGATTTAAAAAATCATGTTATTTTTCAACGTCGTCTCCTTTGAGCTCTACACACTTTGTCCAATGTTTCTCCAATTTTTTTATCCCTTCCAAAAAATAAGACTTGTCGAGGTCATCAAAATAGGTATTTGTTTGTGAGATGATTTCATTGTTGGAATCAAATCTTTTTCTTCAGGTTTGGAAACAAGAAATAGTCACTCAGGGCTAAATCCAAAGAATAGGGCAGATGAGGGAGCAATTCGTATCCCAATCCATGGATTGTTGCCATGGAAACTGCACGTGTGCACTCTTGCATTGTCCTGCATTGTGAGCAAACGCGGCACCCATCTTGCGGAAAGCTTTCTCTTACCCAAGTGATCATTTAAAATTGAAACCACTGAGCCATGTGAGATGCCTATGGCTTCCAAAACCTCTCGCACTTTCAATCTCTGATCGGCTAACACCAAATTCTGATTTTTTTCACTTGTTTCGGGTGTAGAGACCTCAACTGGGCATCCAGAACATTCGGCATCTTCCGTGCTTGTATGGCCACAACAACATTCAGTAAACCACTTTTTACCATTGAAATTGATGGTGCAGAGTCCCCATAGTATTTATCATGCTTAGCCTTGGTTTGAGTGATAGTTTTTTTTCCGCAAAAAATAATGTACACAATATTCACTTTTTTCCATTTTCTCCTCAAATCACGCGGTAGTCTGCTATCAATGGCTGTCAAACACAAATAAAATGACGCAGCTTGTTCAAATTTTGACAGGAGTCAACTGACAGGTGCCTGTTGACAGGAGCAGTGTTGCACTTTCAGTTAAGGGGCGTGAAAATCAAAAAGTCACTGACTTATTGACCCACCCTTGTATACAAATTTGCAGATAGAAAACTCAGGCTCTACTGTTAATAAAAAATACTTTAAAATGTTTTGGGGAGCTTTTAGAACAAAATTGTACCCATATGCAATGTGAAAAATTGCTCAAAGATCAACCGTCATATTTATTTCCAGAGGCTACAATATGCTATGCACTGACACAAATCTATCTTGAGCAGGACTGCAGGGTAAAGATGCTTAAAGAAGGAGGACCAGACATGTCCATAATATCTCCAGTGTCTACTCTGTGTGTATAGAAGCCAGTGGGGACATTTATTCAATGTGCTTTTGCTCTGATAATTTATTTTGCACTAAATGGAAGCCTACTTACTCATAATCTATGGGCCACAACTTCAGCAAAGTGATTGGGTAAACAACTCACCCAGAAAGAATGCTTCCTTGCCCCGGGCAAGAGGCTAACTGCATGGCTGCGCACTGTATGGCCCTGAGAAAGTCATGCTCAATCCATTCAGCTGAGAATTCATTTTGCTAATGGATGTCTTAAGGAAACATATGCTCCAGCCACACAATCGAGAAGAGATCTTCTTTCTTCAGCATGATTTCTTAGATGATTTCCTTTATTATATTTATGTTGTATCTATTATATAAAGGAGGTCCCGTCGTCGAACGACTGACAGAGACAGAGAAACCTTCCAAAGCAGAGACACCAAACTTGCCAACACAAATAGGCCTCAGGCAAGGAAGGTTTTTAGCAAAGAAACTTCCCCCCCAAAACCTAGAAGGCCCCCAAAACAACAATACAAAAAAACTACATTTCCCAGCATCCTCTGCGGCAGCCAGCAAAACCCATTGGCCAACATCAGTTACCATAGTAACGGTGGGCAAAGCCACTTAGAATGCTGAGTGATTTCAGTTGAGGGTTAAACTGCCACGGTCAAGATCTAGGAGGGAGACAAATAGGGCACCAGGGACACAGGCACCACTGACAAACATATACCCCCAGAATAACACAAAAGTAATACCTACACACAACACAATACACACATAACACAACCTTGCGTCTACAGCTCAACCCATTTGTATGCCATTCATTCCTTCCACACAGGCATAAGCTGACCCAAAAGACAATCCATGCCTCCTAAAAAGAACAGCATCGGACGACACACTCGCAACGCTACATACATCACACAAAAAAGGGCAGAACAAACGCCAGAATAGAAAGACACTGCACTACACTAGCTTTTGCCATCACCATAAACAAGGCTCAAGGACAAACACTACAAATCTGTAGCATAGACCTTGACACAGAATGCTTCTCCCACGGACAACTCTACGTAGCGTGCTCCAGAGTTGGGAAACCACAGAACCTCTACATCAACACAGCAGACGGAAAGACAAAAAACATTGTATATCCACAAGCTCTGCAGAACACCAGGAACACCACACACCGACAACTCCACAGGACTTCAACATCCCACCCACCAGAACAACCCACAACGACACAGCCATGACCCCACCAAGACCATAAGTAACATCAATTCCAACCCTTACATACTCAGACTTTCTCGCATCTCCTAAATAGGGCACAGCAAGGCGTGCCGGGTACAGCTAGTGTATTATAAATATAAAACAATATATTTATATTGATAATACAAATGACTTTTTCCTGAATGAGCTCTGAACATTAGAGAGAAAGAGCTCACTGAAAATCCGCATTATTCAGAATGCGGCAGCCAGGCTACTTGCAAAAACACCTTTGAGATGCCACTTAACTCCAACTCTGTGACACTTGCACCGGCTTCCAATGGAATTCCGGGCCCTTGTTGGTTCTGACCTTTCAGGCGCTTTATGGTCAGGGGCCAGCATATCTCAGAGACCGCCTCTCCCCTCTTTGCAGCCAGTGGTCGCCAGGACTCCTCCAACTAAACTTACTGTACATTCCAGGCCCCAGGGAAGTACGTCTCGAGAGCACAAGACGTAGGGCCTTCTCCACCTCTGCCCCTGTGTTGTGGGACTCCTTGCCTCCCCACTTGAGGGCCATGCATGACTTGCGACCCTTTGCTCAGGCACTCAAGACCTGGCTTTTTAGCACAGCTTTTAATGTTTAATGCAGTCTATTCGGTATTGTGTATTTTTTAATGCAATTGTTTTATGTAGATCGCCTGGAGCATTTTAATGGAGGGTGATTAACAAGTGAGAAACTGATGGTGATGATGAAAAGAATTTTGTATTATGAATGTCAAGGATGCTACAAAATTGCAAAAAACAAGTATAGGAGGAACCAAGACAATTGATACTGGAAAATTGGTGCATAATTGAGTGATTTGTTTCTTTTTAAAAAAACTTAAGAACATAAGAACATAAGAAGAGCCATGCTGAATCGGACCTCAGCCCATCTAGTCCAGCATTCTGTATCACACAGTGGCCCACCAGTTGTACACGGGGATCTCGAGCAGAAGGGAGGGCAAAACCCTGACCTGCTCCCGACCCACAACAACCAGTACCCAGGGAAATCCTGCCTACCTCAACCAACTCCGAGGTGGCACTTGAATGTCCTTTTCAGTAACTACCGATACACTTGGTATCCATGAATCTGTCTAATCCTGCCTTGAAGCTGTTCAGGCTGACCGCTGTCACAACCTCCTCTGGAAGTGAGTTCCATAACCCAATGACCCTCTGGGTGAAGAAATATTTCCCTTTATTAGTCCTAATTTTCCTACCTTGGAGCTTCAGGGAGTGCCCTCTAGTCCTAGTGTTTTGTGACAAAGAAAATAATTTTTCTTTATTCACCTTTTCTATCCCATGCATGATTTTATACACTTCGATCAAGTCACCTCTTAAACGCCGTCTTTCAAGGCTGAAAAGACCAAGGCGTTGCAACCTGGTTTCATAAGGGAGCCGCTCCATCCCTTGGATCATTCTTGTTGCCCTTTTCTGTACCTTTTCCAGTTCCGTTATATCCTTCTTAAGGTGCGGAGACCAGAATTGTACACAGTACTCCAAATGTGGCCTTACCATAGATTTGTAGAGAGGTAATACAACATTTGCTGACCTATTTTCGATTCCCTTTCTGATCATGCCTAGCATAGAATTTGCTTTTTTCACTGCTGCAGCGCACTGGGTTGACATCTTCATTGAGCTGTCCACCAAAACCCCAAGACTTCTGCCCGATGTCCCGCGTCCACCCCCTATTTTATCCTGAGACACAGAAGGGCTATGAGGACGGCGGGGGAAGGAATCCTGAGACTGGCACGTCTGTATGGGGACCTGTTCTGTGGTCCTGGGTTGGTTTATCCTGCATATTAATCCTGCATTTTGGCACTGCCTGGAAGCGCCTTAAATTGGAAATTTAGGAGTGCCATTGTTTCTACAGTTGTAGATGCAGCCTGGCTCCAATAAACCAGTTAAAGATTCCAACAACACAAATAAGAGTGGTATGAGCAATACTGAGAAATGACTTTCAATGAAATGTTTTTCAAGACATTTTCTCTTCACAGGCGCAATTGGCGGGGACGAGAAACAGGGCCTTTTTCAGTGGCGGCTCCTCGGCTTTGGAACGCCCTCCCTAGTGACATCGGATTGGTCCCCTCCCTCCTGACATTTCGCAAGAAAGGCAAGACCTGGCTGTTTGAGCAGGCATTTGCTGATGAAATATAACGGTTTAATTAGATCTATGGAATGATGACAATGTGATGGAATATGATTTCAACTTGACGCCGAGACTGCATTTGTGTGGTATCCCAGCCTAGTTTGGTGTTCCAGCCTAGTGTCAAAGTCAGACTCCGGGGGTCCCAGCTGCCCCGGAACAAGGGGAAGATGGGTGGCCAGATGGATATGGGTCTGGGGAGGAAGACTTAGAATGGGATGATGTTTGGCTACAGCAGTGTTTCTCAACCAGTGTGCCGGGGCACACTAGTGTGCTGTGAGTGATCATCAGGTGTGCTGTGAGAAATTGGAACCTCCAGGAAGGGGGGGGGGTGAAAAGTCTAGTGTGTTGAAGTATAAAAACCCTAAGAAACCTACCTCTATAAAGGCACAAAATTACAAACACCCCCCCTCCCCACCCATTGTCTACTTGGTCTCTCCCTCTCCATGCATTGGGAAGGCCCACCTCCCTTTCCCCAAGTAGAGACCTCCTCTTGCCTCCTGGGGGTTCTGTGTGGGAAGTTTGGCCCAGTTCTATCATTGGTGGGGTTCAGAATGCTCTTTGATTGTAGGGGAACTATAAATCCCAGCAACAACAACTCCCAAATGTCAAGATCTATTTCCCCTGAACTCCATCTGCCTTCGCATTTGGGCATATTGAGTATTCTTGCCAAGTTTGGTCCTGATCCAACATTGTTTCAGTCCACAGTGCTCTCTGGATATAGGTGAACTACAACTCCAAAACTCAAGCTCAATGCCCACCAAACTCTTATAGCATTTTTTCTTAGTTATGGGAGTTCTATGTGGGAAGTTTGTGTCTTTCTGCCATTCCTGCCAGGATATCTATGTTGTGTTCATCAAAACAGGCCCAGGTTTCACACTGAGTGTATAAATACATTTAGAAACATATTAACTATATGTATTACTGTGTTAGAGTGTCATTTTGTGTGATTTTGGTTGGTGGTGTGCCCCAGGATTTTGCAAATGTAAAAAGTGTGCCGTGGCTCAAAAAAGGTTGGGAAACACTGGGCTACAGGGATATGATACTGCAAGTGAGAATTTTGATGACTCCATGGAAGTCCATTCTGAAGTAGACAGTGAGAGGCCTAGTGCCCTTGATTCCCACAGGAGCTTCTTTACTCCCTTGCCAAATGAGCATTCCGAAGATTGGGCAGCAAGGGAGGATCGGCTTTCTCAGGATGAGAGCTCTGCACCTGGGGCTGCTAATGAGGAGGAATTTGACAGGAGAGCCAGTATCAGATCCTTCCGTAGAGATTGGAGTTTGAGAAGGGGGGTACATTGGTCACATAGAAAGTAGTTTCCTTATTTAGTTTGTGCCTGGGCTATTCTAGCCAGACCTGAAGCTACGTTCATCTTAGGAGGTTTTCATGCTCAAGATTCTAAGTTCCTGTGGCCGCTGGAGCAGTTTGCCTTGTCACTCCTGTTTGCTTTCCATGGGTCTTAAGCCGGTTTGGCTTGCCAGCTCGTGAACTCTTTGGACCATCTTTGGATTTACTTCAGTGAACTCTTGGGACTATTTTTGGACTTACCTTTATGATGTTATCCTTCTATTTTTGGGTCTATTCTTTATTCTAAATAAAAGTTTAATTATTGCATCTGCCTGGTGTGTGTGATCTAGGGGGGACTGCCAGCGTTCTGAGGTGCAACAATTTGTATGTTTTAATTGCTAATTGTTATGTTATATGGTTATTGTTTGCTTTCTGTTTTGTTTGGGTTTTTGATTGAAGGGCAGAGACTGCCTTGTGTAAACCGTCCCAAGTCACCTTTGAGTTGAGAGGGGCGGCATAGAAAAATGATAAATAAATCTATTATATAAGGGAGGTCCCGTCATCTAACGACTGACAGAGACAGAGAAACCATCCAAGGCAGAAACACCAAATTTAGCAACAGAAATAGGCCTCAGGCAAGGTAGGTTTTAAGCAAAGAAACTCCCCCCCCCAAACCTAGAAGGCCCCCAAAACAACGATACAAAAAAATACATTTCCCAGCATCCTCTGCGGCCGCCAGCAAAACCCATTGGCCAACATCAGTTACCATAGCCAAAGCTAGATTAGAATGCTGAGTGAATTCAGTTTAGTCAGTTGGAGTTTGAGGGTTAAACTGCCAGAGCCAAGATCTAGGAGGGAGACAAATAGGGCACCAGCGACACAGGCACCACTGACAAACACATACACCCAGAATAACACAAAAGTAATACCTACACACAACACAATACACACATAACACAACCTTGCGTCTACTGCTCAACCCATTTGCATGCCATTCCTTCCTTCCACACAGGCATACGCTGACCCAAAAGACAAGCCATGCCTCCGAAAAAGAACAGCATCGGACGACACACTCGCAACGCTACATACATCACACAAAAAAGGGCAGAACAAATGCCAGAACAGAAAGACACTACACTACACTAGCTTTTGCCATCACCATAAACAAGGCTCAAGGACAAACACTACAAATCTGTGGCATAGACCTTGACACAGAATGCTTCTCCCACGGACAACTCTACGTAGCGTGCTCCAGAGTTGGGAAACCACAGAACCTCTACATCAACACAACAGATGGAAAGACAAAAAACATTGTATATCCACAAGCTCTGCAGAACGCCAGCAACACCAAACACCGATAACTCCACAGGACTTCAACATCCCACCCACCAGAACAACCCAAAACGACACAGCCATGACCCCACCAAGACCATAAGTAACATCAATTCTAACCCTTACATACTCAGACTTTCTTGCATCTCCTAAATAGGGCACAGCAACGCATGCCAGGTGCAGCTAGTAAATAATAAAATAAGACGCCACTGTAATATTTATATTATTCCTGTTTTCAGACTGAAACTAATTTGCCTGATGATTTCTTCAATGAAGACACCTCTGGACTTTTGGAACTTAAAAGTAATCCAGCAGCAGTTGCTGCAAAACTGGGGATTTGTATTGTTTCTGTTGATTTATTTCCACAAAGACATTTTCCTCATTAGCTAGGCTTACTATTTCAGTAAAAAAAAAGAAGACACATTTATCAACCAACTATTTTAAATCCCTGATTGCCGTGATATCTCTCAGGCGGCATTGGCAGGCAGAAGGTCAAGAGGCAGCTGATATTTTTTTTAAAAAGAGGACTTGTCTTGCAAAAAGAGGAGCTATGATAACTACCTTTTCGCTGCCATGACTCAATGCTATGGAATCCTAGTATTTGTACCTTTATGAGACACTAGCTTTGGCAGTATTCTTGGTATAGAACAGTGATGTCCAACTTCTACGGGCCCAAGGGCCGGAATTCCAGTGACTAAGCACCTGTTGGGCAGAAGCGGGGGGCGGGGCCGATCGCGGGGGGCGATTTCGCTGCTTCTGCCGCCCGGAGTGACACTGTAGGAGGGAGGGCGAAGCAAAGGGGGGCTCCCCTTTGCGCCTCCCTCCCTTCTACAATATCAAACCGGGCAAGAGGAACGGCGATTTCGCCGTTTCTGTTGCCCGGTGTGGCGCTGTAAAAGGGAGGGAGGAGCAAAGGAGAGCCCCCCTTGCTCCGCCCTCCCTCCTAGAGTGTTACTCCGGGGGCGCGCATGCGCACCTTTTTTCGTAATTTTTTTTAATTGCTGGAGAGTTGGGGGGGCGGGTCCAAGGGGCTTGCGGGCCATGTGCGGGCTGCGAGCTGCCTGTTGGACAGGCCTGGTATAGAACTTCTGGAAATACTGCTTTTCAGTCAGTTAGTGCAATACTAAAAATCTTTCTTGATTTTCAGCACTTGAGTTATGCTCACTGTGTGGAACACATGGAATGCCCTCAACTTTGAGGAATTTTTAAAAGGCTTGGTTATCTATCTTCCTTCGGTCACTCCCTCTCCCCATCCATCATTAAATACTTCCAATACAACATCACTACAAAGGCATTTTTGGATTAGATAGCAAACGTCTGCTGATGGCATTTTCCAAAAAAAAACCCAACCATTTATGGCTTGGATTGCAAAAATGGGATCTAGATTTAAAACTGGATTTATGTTGACCCACAATGTCTCTGTCATGTTTATTTTATTCGATGACTCCTAATCAAAATACCGAGAAAGTTATTTTTGTCAGACTTTTCAGACTCACTGGTCAAATCAATATTTTCTTGATTCACGACCACATTATATATCAAATTTGCTTTTAAAAATAGTCTATCTAAGTCTGTTACTAAATAGAAGATTACAAGATATAAATTTATAGCAGCTCATGGAGAATGGAAAGGAAACACATTTGCATGCCTTGACTCCAAATAAAGATTCAAACTTAACATGACCTGGGAGATGCTAGAAAGCTTCAGACTTTTTAAATCTTGTTAGTTCACTTCCCACCACAGAATTGTTTAACAATTTGCCTTCCTAGGACCGTAAAATTAGAGCCCTTTCAAATAACTAATGGATTGAAACAAGGTTGTGTTCTTGCACCAACCCAATTTACAATCTTCTACAGCATGATGCTCCAAAGGGCTACGGCAGATCTCGAAAAAGAAGACGGCATATATATACGCTATCGTACTGATGGCAGCTTGTTCAACTTAAGCCATCTGAGGGCTCACACTAAGACTCTAAACTATCTAGTCCATGAGTTGCTTTTTGCTGACAATACTGCCCTTGTCACCCATTCAGAAGCAGCCCTGCAGCGCCTCACATCCTGCTTTGCAACAGCTGCAGAGCTGTTTGGGCTGGAAGTCAGCCTGAAGAAAATGGAAGTCCTCTACCAGCCCGCACAACAGGAAGAACACCATCATCCCCACGTCAGCATAGGCAAATCTGTGCTTAAGTCCATTCAGCAGTTCACCTACCTGGGAAGCATAATCTCTTCAGACATCAAGATTGACAAAGAGATAGATCACAGATTAGCAAATGCATATAGTGCATTTGGAAGGCTTCACAAAAGAGTCTGGAGCAACAAGTACCTGAGGCAAAGCACCAAAATCAGTGTGTACAGAGCTATCGTACTGTCTATTCTCCTTTATGGGTCTGAAACATGGGTCACCTATCGCCAACACCTACGACTCTTCAAACGCTTTAATCAGTGCTGTCTTTGACAATCCTAAATATACACTGGACCGACTATGTGACTAATGTTGCTGTCCTTGAGCAAGCAGGGATCACCAGCATGAGATGAGTCCTTCCTAAGAATCTTCGTTCGCGAAGTAGTGCCGAGAAAATATTTGTATTAACACAGACACATACTGTACAAACACAACTCTCAATATATAAAATAAGCCTACAAACCCAACCCCCCCTCCCCAAGAATAACATCTTATACAGATTGGACGTGGGATTTCTTCCCTCCGCATGAGAACTGGGGGAAATGCGGGTTTCCACCAGATCTCATGCGAAGGGATGTTATCCCGCGTCCAATCTGGGTGTTTAACCCAGATTGAATGTGGGATAACATCCCTCCACATGAGATCTGGACAAAACCTATGTTTCCCCCAGTTCTCTTGCGGAGGGATGTTATCCCGCGTCCAATACCCATAGCATGTATATTCTGCATTTAGCTTATCTATGATCTCATTGTCAGTTGTTGCTCTCACAAATATGTGTTTAACCCAGATTGGACGCGGGATAACATCCCTCCGCATGAGATCTGGAGGAAGCCCGGCTTTCCCCCAGTTCTCATGCGGAGGGATGTTATCCCGTGTCCAGTCTGCAGCCAGACACCATTCCCACAGTTTTCTGGACTAAATTAGTCCGGAAAACTGTGAGAATACCACATCCCTCGCCCAAAGCCCCCAAAGCCTCCAAAGCCCTTTTAAAAGTAAAATAAATTTACCCGGCTTCCATTCCAGTGTTGCCGGAGCTCTCCCGGCACCTGGAAATGACGCGCCAGGAGAGTGGTGATGGGGGTGGAGGAAAATTGCTTATGACATTTCTACAGGCCAGTCCCGGCAGAACATCTGGAGACCCATCCCAGAAAGTGAACACTTTCTGGGGTGGGTGTGGATAGGGGCACAGGAACATCCATGTTTTTAAAAGGCGGATGCTCCTGGGACAAAGGGATGTGTGAAAGTGCCCTTAGTTTGCTTTTGTTTGAGCCTCTTAGGAAAGGCAAGATGCTGTTCTCTCTTCTCCGTGTCACCTTGCCAAGTTAATTGACTGCTAACTGTTTTTTGATTTTGAACTCAGTTTGCAGCAATTCAGATAAGCTGTGGATGAAATGAATAAGTGGGAGGAGAAGAAAGAAACCAGAACATATTAAGCGCAACTAAAAAGTGGGACAAAGGATTGATTGGGACTATTCCTGCCAGATAGGGAAAATTGGGTGCAATGGTATAATACAGTGATTTTCAACCAGTGTGCCGTGGAACACTAGTGTGCCGTGAGAGATCATCAGGTGTGCCGTGGAAAATATTTTCGAACCTCAATCATATATAAACTATAAGGCACATCTGTCCCTTTAAGAAATGGAACCATAGCACTCTCGCGTCACCTAAGAAGTGATGCGAGAGTGCTATGGTCGCGCCATCTTGGATTCGCTCAGACGCGGCTAAGTAAACAAAGTTAGTTAGTGCTGCAGCTGCGCATCAAGTGACAGTGGCAATTTGGGATCACAGACAGTCTAAAAACAGAGAGAGACTGACAGCTGTTGAGCAAGAGCTTCGTGTGTGTCTTCCTACCATTCCTGCCAGGATATCTATTTTGTGTTCATCGAAACAGGCCCAGGTTTCACACTAAGTGAGTGTATAAATACATTTAAAAACATATTAACTATATGTATTACTGTGTTAGAGTGTCATTTTGTGTCATTTTGGTTGGTGGTGTGCCCCAGGATTTTGTAAATTCAAAAAATGTGCCGCAGCTCAAAAAAAGATTGAAAATCACTGGTTTAATAAACCGGGTGTCTCCAAGGTGCAGCCAGATTTTATTGTGTTCACAGAAATAAAAAATATTTTTCTGTCTCCCTGCCATTTAAGATTGGCAGAGGGATTCTATTCTGAGTTGTATAATTTTTCAGAGGCTATATCCCAGGCATGGGCAAACTTTGGCCCTCCAGGTGTTTTGGACTTCAATTCCAACAATTCCCAACAACCTATTGGCTGTTAGGAATTGTGGAAGTTGAAGACCAAAACACTGTGAGGGTCAAAGTTTGCCCATGCCTGCTATAAACATATATAAGGAGAGAGAGAGCAGAAATTTCTCCGTAGTAATGTCTTTATATGGAATTCTGTGCCCAGAGAAGTTTCCAACATTGTTGATTTACTACCGTAAGTTGCTAGAGAAATGATTGTTTTTTCCTTAAAAAACAAACAAATACAAATTAAAGACTTTGCTACAAAACCGATTCAATTTCTAACACCCCCATCTGTTTATATTTTCATATAAGTAATTGCTTCAACTTAAAAAAAATAAGTGTTGCTTTTACTTTCTAATTATGCTTTGAGTTGTATTTCAACAAATACAAAAGAGTCTGGAGCAACAAGCACCTGAGGCAAAGCACCAACATCAGTGTGTACAGAGCTATCGTACTGTCTATTCTCCTCTATGGGTCTGAAACATGGGTCACCTATCGCCAACACCTACGACTCCTTGAACGCTTTCATCAGCGCTGTCTTCGCACAATCCTAAATACACACTGGACCGACTATGTGACGAATGTTGCTGTCCTTTACCAAGCAGGGATCACCAGCATTGGGGCCATGCTATTGAGAACACAGCTGCGCTGGGCAGGGCACGTCCCTAGGATGGAGGACCACCGCCTCCCAAAGATACTACTCTATGCTGAACTCGCCATAGGTCAGCGCAAGAGAGGCGCCCCCAAAAAGAGATACAAGGACTCCCTGAAACAACATCTCAGGCTTGGTCAGATTGATCACCAACAATGGTCCACCCTGGCCTCACATCGGGAGGCATGGAGACGCACTATCCACAATGCTGCGGCCTCTTTCGAGAAGACACGCCGAATGGGTCTCGAAGAGAACCAACAACGCAGAAAAAACCGCAACTTGGAAACGACATCACCCAAGGAGACTTTCTGCTGTGCTTTCTGCAACCGAACTTGCCTATTTCAGATTGACCTTTTTAGTCATCAACGCGCTTGTAGAAAGCGTGGGATGAGTCCTTCCTAAGAATCTTCGTTCGCGAAGTAATGCCGAGTTTTCAACAAATACAGCAATATTCAGGAAAATTTACAGCAATGTAAACTTCTGATATAATATTCTTACATAGAATGCACTTTTGCTACTAATATATTCCCGCTGGCTTTCCTTTCTTACCACTCCAATCAAAATAATCTTTTTCCATTACTGCAGCTTAGCAAAAATTACAGAGTTTTCAATACTCATGGGATATTGTTAAGGAATTGTTTTCCTATGTGAACACATGGTAGCCATGATCATGGTCGCCACCTGCAGATCTAGGTCACAGCTCCGCCATTAATTGTGATGTAATCTATGTTGTTTCTCACTGATTTACATGAAAGTTGATTCACCTCTTGTACTCACTTCTCATGGTAAAGGAAACACTGTCTACATCAAATTGTATCTCACCTCAGCAATTTGTAACCTCGGGAATATCAGAGGGCAGAGAGTGTTTTCAAATCTCCTCATTAAAATGACTCATTATGAGTGCCAGACACTGATGAGCAATAAACCACATCATTACAAAACAACTTCAGATGAGTGCTAATCTTCAGTCCTTATTCCATATATCCTAAACTGCAGGAGCTGCTCCAGGAGCTCAATATTTCAAGGCAAACCCAGGGAAGATGTCCCCAGTTGGCCTCAGAAAACCAATGTGAAAACAAAGAGAGAATTAGTTTTTAGCAGAGAGGACATGTACTTTTGTCAGTGTCCAATTTTCCAACTGCAGGGTATTTTTCACCCTCTCAAGGTGCATCTACATCAGGGGTGCTCATTATGGTGATCGGGAGCACCTAGGTGATCTTCGGCCCTCTTCCAGGTGATCTTTGGGCCTCACCAGCCGGATGGCGCGCTCCTGCCATGCGCACGCACATGCGCTCCCGCCGCCGCCTTTGTGGGGCTTCTTTTGCCAAAATGAGGCTTTAGTGGGCGGGCCCTGGTGCTCGTCTTTCCACGCACGGTCCGGTGACATGACCGCCCATTGGTTGCTGCTGGGGGGGGGGGGAGCAAGGCGAAGGCACACGCATGGATAGGATGCGAGGCTGTGGGAGGGATGGGGGGAATGTGTGTGTGTGTGTGTGAGAGAGAGAGAGCCAAGGAGAGAAGAAAGAAATCCGGATAACTTTTTCGGATCCTTTTGGCAGGCAGGCGGGCGCTGGAAGGAGAGAGGGAGAGAGAGAGAGAAAGAGGCGGAGGAGGCTGGGCAAAGTGGGGCAAAGCGAAGCAAGCCCCGCTGCAAACCCTGCTGCTGCTCTCGGGACTCCCATTCCAAGCCGAGACCTGGGCGAGCGAGCTGTGTGGGGCTGCTTTCTTTCCTTGGTTGGGGGCGAGGAGGGAGGGCTCCCCCGTGTTCCTGGGGCTGAACCCGAGGAGGAGGGGGCTGCGGGGATGGAGACTCCACTTGCTGCTGCTGCTTGTGCCCTCGCCGCATTTCTCCGCCTTGCCCTCCCTCGCCCTCGAAGGAGAAAGGTGGCGAGGGCCCACGGGAGAGAGAGAGAGAGAGAGAGAGGGTGGCTGTTCAGAGCCGGCTAGGAAGAGCCACCCCCCTCTCTCTCCCATGGGCATGGACTGCCACCAGTGGGAGGAGTCCTCCTTCCTGCCAGCCGTCCACTTGGGCATCCTTTCTGAGTGACACCCTCGAAAGGAAGGAAGGGCGCCCCCCGCTGCATCTGTCACTTTGGGGAAACATCTCTTCCACTCTTCATTCTCCTGCCCAGGTAAGGAAGCCTCGAGGAAGGGGGGAGGGGGGAGGCTGCCGTGAGGAGGCTCCAGCCTCACGTGGGTCCCTCTCTCGGTTGAGTTTCCCGGCCCAGGCAGCAGCCAGGTGGCCCCTCTTCCCAGCCCTGCACCTTCCGAGCCGCTGCCAAAGACATATCTGGCCGGAGCGCTGGTGGGTGCACCTATAAATACCCCCAGGGCCGGCCTTCCCCATTAAGCGACCTATGCGGTCGCGTAGGGCGACGTTCCCGGAGGGGGCGTGGCCACCTGGGAGGGGCGCCGCTCCGCCCTGCCGCCGTGTCGCCACAGCCAGCCGGTGGCGCGGACGAACAGGGGGGTGGAAGAGGGGACTCACGGGGCGGGCTCGCCGCTCACGGACCCGAGGAAGAGCAGGAGGAGGGGGAGGCCACGAGGGCGGCCCCCATGGAGACACAGCAGCAGCAGCAGCAGCACCACCGGACGGGCCCGAAGCCAGAGGCGCATCTTCGTGACGTCACTTCGTCGCGCCTCTGCCGAGAAGGAAGGGGAGGAAGGCCTCGCTGGCCGTGCGCTGTAAGTACGCCCGGAAGGAGAGACGCCGGATGGAGCCCTGCGGAGGCGCGCCGGCCTCTTCCTCCTTCCCTCCCTCCCTCCGGCGTCTCTTACAGCGTGTGGCCGGCGAGGCCTTCCTACCCTTCCTCCTCGGCAGAGGCGCGACGAAGTGACGTCACGAAGATGTGCCTCTGGTTTCGGGCCCTTCCGGTGGAGCTGCTGCTCCTGCTGCTGCTGCCGCTGCTGCGTCTCCGTGGGGGCCGCCCTCGTAGCCTCCCCCTCCTCCTGCTCCTCCTCGGGTCCGTGAGCGGCGTGAGTCCCCTCTTCCCGCCCCGTGAGTCCCCTCTCCCCCCCCGTTCCTCCGCGCCGGCGCGCTCGGGAGTTTGTGCATGAGCGGGCGCAGCCGGGCGCCGCCGGGGGGGGGGGCGCGAAAATAAATTTTGCTTACTCCCCCCGGAGAGCTCGGGCCGCCCCTGAATACCCTGCTGCATGTGTGGGAGGGACCTGCTGTGCACGCAAGAAGCAGGACGGGATGGGGACTTCCTACTTCACGAAAGCACGCAGCAGGAAGGAGGAAGGCAACGAAGACATTAAGAGAGAGAGCGTGCGCAAGCAAAGAATTTCCCATTCCCGGGTGCGCGTGGCGGCGAGTTCATGGGCAGGCAAAAAAGAAGCCCTGCGCAGACGGAAGGCGCACGCACGTTCACATGCACAACAGGTGATCTTTTCAACTTGATTGTTCATATAGTAGCTCGCATGATGAAAAAGTGTGGCCACCCCTGATCGACACTGTAGAATTAGTGCAATTTGACACCACTGTTGACCTTATCACAAAGTGCCCTGCCTCGCCTGGTTTCACCATAGAAGAGAGGGAAAGTGGGGCGAATCTGTCACCCTCAAGGCAGCAATCCATGGTGGCTTCATTGGAGCTAGCACAAAACAGGCAGGCTTCTGTGTCAGTATCATCTGATCTGTTTGTTTGTGAGCATGCTTTAAAGAACAAAGGAAAAGTAACTTTCCCCTAGGTATTTTACAACAATTTCCAGTTAGGTACAATGAAAAAGGATGTGTAGTGATCCAATCTTTTAAGCAACAGTCGACACTGTGCATAATAGCATGTCTCCTGACACATTGACAGGCAACAACAATGAAGAATAGAAAACTTGTTGACATCATAAGAGAACAACAGGACCAAAAGCAAGTTGTGCTATAATGTAAGAATGTACATGCAAATGCACAGTTTTGAAAATCCTTCTTTTGTTGTTGTTTTTTAAAAATAAAATAAATAACTGCTTTTCTTGATAAATGTCCTGAACACGCCATGCCACTCTTTGGCAGAAGCATCTTTGGAATTAATAGGAAAGTTTTCATGCATCCCTAATTAAAAAATGTTCTGTGACTATCCAAGATGTTTTAGAATTTGATGGAGCACCGCCATTAGAGTGGTAGGCAATCGTTTGTTGTTATTGTTGTTAAAGTCATGTTGCCATCTATTGTTTCGCATTACCCATTCACAACCACTGGCATCCGTCAAATTAGGCTGTGTAATTCATTTTGGAAATCATCAGAGCCTAAACCCAATTTGACAAGGAAACAAGAGAGATATATGTAGGGGAGAAATCAACAAAAGAAGCCAATTTTCATTCTGGGACTCTTTTTTTTTTTTGAAGCTCAAGACACAACAGTGTCAACTCAACTCTCCGACCATGCAATCCACCGTGACTATGAGTGAAGAATTAGAGCTTTTTGAGATAGTATCTGGCAGATGCCCCTGATGGTAAAAGGACTTTCAGGCCACTGCAACTGCATTTTAAAGAGAATAAAATAGGTCCATCCATAGTCCAATTCCAAGCGATAAGTAATGGATTTTAAATTACCTGATAAGGGCCTGTAGGTTTTACAATACAAATAAACACAGAAAAGAGAGAAAGAATATGAACTCATAAGAAAAATACAAGAAAGCCCTTCAGCAAAGCTATAGTGTAGTGGGAAGCCCTTGTGTTGAACAATCAATTTCCATGCCACGTCCCATCCCAGGACCAATTTGTCTTTCTGATGCTCTTCCTCTCATCCCTCCGTTGAAGTTTAATTTTATTGTTATCCCGTCTGAGCCTCCCACTAGTCATGACACCTATCTATCTCACCCACGAGTTTTATCAATTTTTATCCATCACATTTGGCCTAGCTAGCTTTGTCTAATTCTATTTAGCATTTTATCATTTGTTTTATTATGTTTTTGTTATTTTCATTTCATTACTATGTTGTTATTATTATGCATTTTATTCGATGTTATTGTCTGTTTTGTATGTACTTTTGCTTTATTGTAATTGTTTGGGCTTGGCCTCATGTTAGCCGCCCTGAGTCCCTCTGGGGAGATGGTGGTGGGGTATAAATAAAGATTATTATTATTATCATTATTATTGCTGTGAGTTCTATAATTCCCAGTTTCTAGGGGAAAATTAAGTTGTACTGTTTTTCTGGTGTTATTCTAAGTATTCATGAGTGCAGCTTCCCAAATATACCTGAAAGCGAAGGAAGAAATAATACTCACCAAAAGTGGTCCAAGAAATATAAAGCAGAGAACAAAATCATGATGTTGTGATTGAGCCTTTGGCTACTACTAGTAGTAGTATTGGGGAAGATGCTGGGTCAATAGCATCAAGCAATAGTATGGAATGGGGTGAGGCTCTGGGTGATCAAGAGTCTGCAGCTGGAAGGAAAAGGGCTGCTAGTGAGTCTAGTGTGAAAGGATTGGAACAGAGAAAAAGGATCCGGCAGATACTTAGAGCACCTTCTGATTCAGACACCTTCCAAGGTTTTCCTGGGAAGAAGAAATGGGGTCAGAGGAAAGTGATACGGATTTAGACTCAACCTTGGTTCAGGAAGTAAGGGATGTGTGTAACGAAGAGTCTAATTCTGACACCTTCTGTGGCTTTGACAGTGACTTAGACTGGCCTTCTGGGGGTTCAGAAACAGATTGGGACATTCTAGGTTTTCAACAGCATTGGCAAGATTGGAGGGGTGCACAGAGCACAGCAGCTGTAGGAGATACAGCAGCTGGTGCTCATGATCAAGGAGGGTCTTCAGAAGACAGTGATGTTTAAGTGCTATATAAGAAATGGGTTTTGGGTGCTGCATTTGCGGCGGTCAAAGAGTTGATGTCTGGTTCTTGTCTCTGACTTTCCTGTGTTCCTGATATCAAGTGCCTTGTTCCTGTTTCCTGATACTCGTGAGTTATGGGCTATTTCACCACTTTGTTCTTGGGGTGAGCTGCTGTGGCAGCTCTAGCTGATATTTGGGAAAAGGTGGGGGTTTGCAATTCAATGTATGCTTTTCTGTTTAGTTACCTGCCGTGTGTCCCTGAGGCAGGGCTTGGTCTCCGCTGAGTTTACGTGAGTTCCTGCTACAGAGTTTGGTATTGTATGAAATGGAGGGAGGCTGACATTGTGTTTTATGGGGACTATGATTTGTGCTATTCATGTATACTCAGCTCCTGATTGCCTTGGATGGTCTCCTCCTTTCATCTGCCTTTCTCCTGCCTTGGACTTCTGGACCGGATTTACGACCACTCTTCTGGATTCTCCCTTCGGACTTCGCAGACGGACATCTGGTGTTTGTTTTGGGCTGTTTTGTTGCTATATTTTGTGGGACTCTTTCCTGGGATTTTTGAGGGATTTTGAGCCAGGGTTCGCTATTTTTTTGTTCGTCCTTTTTCCAGTTATTGTTCAATAAACCTTTTGTTATCCCCTTTTACTCCTGGGCCTGGCTTCCTTGGTCTCTGCACTATGACACAAGAATTCCAAAGACCAAATCTGGCATCCATAAAACTACATCCAGGGTGACCAAGGATAAACAGGTTGTCCAAATCTATGGTGAAATGGAAAGAATGCAATTTGCAACCTTCTTTGGTTTAAGAGACTAGAACAAATACACATTAAAATATTATTTTAACTATTGGATTGGATCCTGGCTGAGGACCTCTTCACACTGGCTATTTTTCAGTGGCGGGGTTTTTTGAAAGCAGTTTTGCCACAGAGCCCAGAAGCTCCCATCACACCCTGGAGAAGTACTTTTGGGGCAGCTCTGGGGGAAAAACTCCCCCCCCCCCCTCCAAAAAACCCCTCTGCCAAAAAATAGCTAGCAGCAAAAGACAACAGGCACCCCATCATTCCATAGAAATCTACTGGTCAAGCCAGCAGAGGAGTGGCGACAGTACGGGGCATTGGGTGACAGGTCCCAACACCCCCTGGGCATGTGATGCTGCAATCTGTGGCCATCCTCGGCAATTCCAGCCATGTGCATGAGGTGGTTTTTAGTCCTACTTGAAGTAGTCACACAAAACAATGGTAAATCGTTTAAGCCCGCCTAACTTAAATCCTAATGATTTCAACATTATACTCTGGGGCATGAAAAAGTTTTTTTTAACTACAACTCCAGATTCTAATATTCTCTAAACATGAGTACTAATGCAACCGCCCACTCCCTTTCTCCCCCAGTTCTTGTTCTTTTCATCTTTCAAAAGGCAACCAAAATTAAAAGAAGATGCAAGCAACAATGCCATCAAAATTGATGTGCTGCAAAAACAAAATGACAATATGAAAGCTACTTATCATATTGGTCTTTACCCTTCCTTCATTCATTCATAACATCGCAGAAAGTGAAATTTGACTGTTTGATGTAGTTGTTGACTTCTGCTGATGGCAATCCTATCAGGAGAGGTTTGGCACTGCCTTCCTTTAAGGTTGGGATAAGATGACTTGCCCTGGTGAGTTTCTATGGCTAAGCAGGGACTGAAATGTTAATCTCCTAGCTTTCTGGTCCAAAATCAAACAATAATACCATGTTGTTTCTCTTATTTGGATGTAGGAGGCATTTGATTTTTACATTTATACCATGTCATTTAGGATAATTTTTCAAAAGAATTTAAAATTAACATCAAATAATAACATCTAAATACACCATCATGGCCTATATTCAGTTGCAAGTTCCACTTACAGTAGATACATCAAGTCAACTGATGATTAGCAAATTAGAACTTGTGTAAAACCCAATTATTTCAATTACTGAACACTGGATGTGACTAGCAATTGGATTTAGCCCATATGACTTTGTGAAAAACAGCAATCTTTCTAAAAATGTCTTGCCAGCACATGCTGACTAAATCTAATCTTAAAGAACATCCTTTAAAATGAATCCTTAAATGTTAAAAAAATTGTTTTCCAGATTTTCCCAATGAAACTGTCACAGCCACTTAAAAAGCCAGTCCCAAGTAGGTGTGAAAAAGACTTTATTGTCCACAAATCACCGTGCTTAGAAAGCACTTAAAAAACTAAAGATACTTGCAAGTCGGTGTAGATTAACTCAAAGAATGTAGCCTAACTTGGCATAAAACAAACAGTCTTTGTAAGCATCAACAAACAGGAAAAACACAAATGGAGCAAGATCAAACGCAAAGTCAAAGTGGAGTCCTGGGTCATCACGGATGGGCAGTCCTAAGGGTTGAGCATCAGGCGTAGTCACGGAAACCAGGTCAAACAGAGGGAGGGGGCAAGCCAAGGTCCAGAGTAGTTCAAAGGAAGTCAAACCACACCAAACGTGGTACGGGCAGCAGCAGCGAGTTACTCCATACAGGAATCAAGATACAGGATACAAGACACAGCACTTCAGAGTCACAAGTCCCAAATGCAACACCTTGCTAGCCGCAAAGTTAAGCGTTCCAAAGCCCACATTTTAATAGTCTTCCATCTCAGACCCACCTGAGCTTGACAACACTCCCTCTTTCGCAGGCCCAGCTGCTGTTGTCTGAGCAGCTGCAGACCCCCTCCATGTCTTCCATCTCCTTTCAAGACTTAGGTCTCCCCAGCAGTCACCAGGATAGCCTGAGGGCCATTCATTGTCATCAGAGAACCCCAAAAAGGTGTCACTGCTTGTGGGTTCCTTGCACACAGCCTGAACCTCCCGCACCCTGGCCCAATCCATTTCTGGTTCTTCATCCAAAGTATCCCCTTCACTCTGACTCTCATCCTCCCCAGGAAAGCCCTCAAAAGACTCATCATCAGTAGGCTCTGTAAGTATTTGCCTTATTCTTTTGCACTGAGAGATCTCCTCTGCACTTTGTTCACGAGTAAGCCTTTTGTTTCCTCTCTGATGCATAAAATGGCTTTCATCAGCCCCACCCAGTTCTATACTACTGCTAGATGCTGAAGAATCAGCCCCACCCAACTCTTTACTATCAGGAGTAGCAAGAGCTTCAGGCTCTACTACAACAGAAACAGACACATTGCTTGGATGCCACTGCAGAAAGGATCCCAAATACTATGAATCAATGCAAGACAAAACAACAGGACCTGGCCAAAAGATTTTAAAGCCAAGCCAGGCCCAAGTGGATGGGGACATTTTTAGAGAAACGGCTCCTTTGACTACACAGAATGTGAAGATCAGAACCCGCACTTTGAATTCAGATTGGAAATAAATTAGTAACTACTACCATAATTTGAGTATACTGGAACTTGTATGATCCAATTGTTTCTACCACCGTTTTGAGCCAAGAGAAAGTTTTGAATTGTCTTATATACAGAACTGACTGTGGTAATCCAGTCTAGTCATCACCGCTGTATTAAGAAATAAAACAGCTCTGCTTTTAAGCCTAGTGTCAATATCACCAACATGTCCATAGTGTTTTTCATTTCAAAAATCCCAAAGCCATTCACAATGTTATCACATACACAAATATTCAGTTAATCAGTGACTAAAAGGATTAAATACTATAACAACAAAGGCGGTAAAATCCATAAAATCACTCATTAAAAATCACAGAGAACCAATAAGAAAATTAGTAAGAAAAATGATTAAGAAAATCCTTCAATAATTAATGGCAGAGACACTCAACACTAGAAGCCACACTAGAATGCTTTCCACAGATAAAGTCGCATCTGGTGGATTAGCCAGAACTCAGAGGAAAGCGTTCCTGACCACTAACTGTTGTAAGACTGTTCCTGAAGGAGGAAACTAAAGTGAAAGAGAGCCCCGGGCACACAAGAGCAAATATTTACAGAACACAATGTGTTTAGGGTTGGTTCCTGTTGAACAAGCGGTTTCAAACCTAGTCTCTTCTCATTGTTATGAAACAATGGCTCTCTCTCCTTCCCTCCTTCCCTTCCCAGCAATTCCCTTCTAGCCTTTTCTTTCGCTCTCCAACCGGCAAAATCACCAGACAACACCATGTTATGGGTTAACTATGGGCAGCTTTTATTATATGTTACCAATCAATATCTGTGTGATTACCAATCCAATTAATGATTCAACATAAACTTGAGCATGAATTTGAACTTGACAATAAACTTGAACTTGAATGTGAATCTGAACTGTGCAGGTTTTGACAAACTGTAGCAGTGCATGGAATAAGGAATGGGCTGGGTAAGGGCAAGTAAACTAAAGTATAAAGTTGAAAAAAACAAAGCCACTAGTGACCAGATTGACTTGGGTTTTCTCTGATAAATTGTTCTTCCACTAAAAGATGAGGTTTGTTATCTGGATGTGCTATTCGATCCAGCCCGATCCTTGAAGACTCATGTTTGTCCTCAAAGGTATAAAGCATCTCTTAAGGATGCTGCACAAGCTCTGATACTGAAAAGATATTTGAATGGTTCAAGTCCATTGTGACTGAATCGGAAATGTAACAGACAAGGTTTTGGGCAAAAAAGAAATGAAGAATTCACACTGCTGGTTACTTGCTTTTGTTTTTTAACGTACAACCAGCCATGGGAGAACCAGAAGCAACCTGGGAAGGAGATTTCAGTCCATATTGTCTTACTTAAGCCGCTATGTACCTGCCAGCCAAAACATGCAGTTAGCTTGGTTTTAGACATCTCTTTGTCCAGAGGGGAAATAGCAAGCACGGGAAGGGGGAGTTGGGTCAAGAAAATCGTACAAGGAATTTTTTTAGTTGTCTTCTCTCCTGGTAAGGCAGCCGCTCCAGACCGAATGATTGATTTTATGTAGGATACCCACTCCAATGATGGATTGCCTGGCATTTTGACTAGTTAGGTTTTTAATCTAACCACACATACACCCTTCTTTTTTCCGTTATTCTTACATTTGCTGGCAGCCTGCTCAATCTACAAGCGTAGCTCTTTTTGTGAGACAAAGCTAACGTAGGGTTGCCTCTGAAGACTGCTCGGAAGCTGCAATTAGTCCAACGCTCAGTAGCCAGGCTACTAACGGGAGCGGGGTACAGGGAGCACACAACGCCCTTGTTACACCAGCTCCACTGGCTGCCGATTAGCTTCCGAGCACAATTCAAAGTGCTGGTTTTAACCTATAAATCCCTATACCAAGGCTGCCCAGGAAGTCGATCACGATCAACCAGTTGATCCCGGGACCGAAGGAGGTCGATCCCAGGATGGGGTGCTTCTCAGAGGGGGGAGGAGCCAGGCCGTGCCAAGCCCCGCCCCTCCCCTCCCCCGGCTTCAGCACTCCCAGCAGCTTCTCCAGGCTTGAGGATGGCAATGCCAAGTCAGTGGTGGCATAGCTAGCACAAGGCTGGCTTGGCACTGATGTCCTCAAGCCTGGAGAAGCTGCTGGGAGCTCCAAACCCAGAGGGGAGGGGGCGGGGCTTGGCGCAGCCTGGCTCTGCCCCCCTCTGGCTTCCACTCTACCAGCAGCTTCTCCAGGCTTGAGGATGGCAGTGCCAAGCCAGCCTTGTGCTAGCTATGTCACCACTGGCTTGGCACTGCTGTCCTCAAGCCTGGAGAAGCTGCTGGGAGCTCCAAAGCCAGAGGGAGGGATGGGGCTGGGCCCCGCCTGGCTCCGCCCCCCTCTGGCTTCCGATCTACCAGCAGCTTCTCCAGGCTTGAGGATGGCAGTGCCAAGCCAGCCTTGTGCTAGCTATGTCACCACTGGCTTGGCACTGCTGTCCTCAAGCCTGGAGAAGCTGCTGGGAGCTCCAAAGCCAGAGGGGAGGGGATGGGGCTGGGCACAGCCTGGCTCAGCCCCCCTCTGGCTTCTGATCTACCAGCAGCTTCTCCAGGCTTGAGGATGGCAGTGCCAAGCCAGCTTTGTGCTAGCTATGCCACCACTGGCTTGGCAATGACATCCTCAAGCCTGGAGAAGCTGCTGGGAGCTCCAAAGCCAGAGGGAAGGGGGCAGGGCTTGGTGCAGCCTGGCTCCCCCCCCCTCTGGCTTCCGCTCTACCAGCAGCTTCTCCAGGCTTGAGGATGGCAATGCGCGTCTGGTGGGGACGAGAGACAGGGCCTTCTCTATGGTGGCCCCTCGACTGTGGAACTCTCTCCCAAGCAAGATCAGGTCTGCCCCCTCCCTAGTAGTAAAATCCTGGCTTTGGAAGAAAGCATTCCCAGAATAAAGACCGAGATTGAGTTAAGGACCACATACATTTGATTGATTTGAAATTTATTTTATCTGGTGATTTGGTTTTATTTGTATTTTAATGTTTTTATCTATGTATTTTATTTATCTATTTTAACGTGTATGACCTGCATTGAATTTTTCCTGTAAGGCCGGTCTGAGTCCCCCTTTCGAGGTGAGAAGATCGGGATATAATTTTTTAAAATATAAATCAACAAATAAATAATAACACCTTACCTTATCTTTGTTTTCAGAGCCAGACGCTTCTAGCTTGGTTCGGATCACAAAAGGTGTAGACAGCCTCAGAAGAACTCGTTCAAATGTGGCCCCGATCTTTGGAGAGACGATCTCAAAGCAGTCTTGAAACTTCAGGTTCTTGTGAGCGTCACATTTGAGCTGCTTCCGTAGTCCTTCCCCGAGCTGCAGTACTAGCATGCCGGGATCAAACATCAAATGGAAAGGGAAAGCTCGGCAGAAGGTGTTGATGCTTATCCTCAGGTCTGAGGGGGACTGGGACGTCCCAAATGGAAGTTGTTTTGTGATATTTGCATTCTTGTGCTCTTTGATAATAAAAGTGAGGCAGCTGCAGTTGCCTGGGCTTGAGTCCTCCGGGCCCAGTTTATCTGTCGCAATTTGTTCCACTTCCACTTCTAGCTGGTAGATCTTCCTTGCGGCTTCCTTGACCATACCCACAATGGCAAAACTAACAATCTGATGAGGGTGGAAGTAGTGGAGCAGAAGGCCGCCTCCAGGGAGCTCTTTGCATAGGAAAGAAGACGATTCCAAAGTGGCCTGCCTTCCAACCGAAGTCCTGATGTGCTCCAACAAAGCATCGAAGCCATTGAAGAAATCTTGCAAACTGCCACCCACTGCTCGTAGAACCCGCTCGTTCTCATCAAAGCAGATATTGAAGAATTCCGCCCCAAACTTGTCTTGCAGTTCTTCAAACTTCAAGCCTGCATGCCAATGGATAGATAATATGTATCAGTACAGAATCGCTTTTCGGAGAAAGAAAGGTGGGGTGAGTTTTATTGCTTCTGTAAGAGATGTTTGGGAGGCCTATGCCTATCTTCTGAGGCAGTGTTTCCCAACCTTTTTTGAGCCGCGGCACACTTTTTACATTTGCAAAATCCTGGGGCACACCACCAAACAAAATGACACAAAATGACACTCTAAGACAGTAATACATATAGTTAATATGTTTTAAAACGTATTTATACACTCAGTGTGAAACCTGGGCCTGTTTCAATGAACTCAACATAGATATCCTGGGAGGAATAGCAGAAAGACACAATCTTCCCACACAGAACTCCCATAACCAAGAGAAAATACTATAAGAGTTTGGTGGGCATTGACCTTGAGTTTTGGAGTTTTAGTTCACCTATATCCAGAGAGCACTGTGGACTCAAACATTGTTGGATCAGGACCAAACATGGCATGAATACTCAATATGCCCAAATATGAACGCAGATGGAATTCAGGGGAAATAGACCTTGACATTTGGGAGTTGTAGTTGCTGGGATTTATAGTTCCCCTACAATCAAATAGCATTCTGAACCCCACCAATGATAGAGCTGGGCCAAACTTCCCACACAGAACCCCCAGGAGGCAAGAGGAGGTGTCTATTTGGAGAAAGGGAGGCGGGCCTTACCAATGCATGGAGAGGGAGAGACCAAGTAGACAACGGGTGGGGAGGGGGGGTGTTTGTAATTTTGTGCCTTTATCGAGGTAGGTTTCTTAGGGTTTTTATCCTTCAACACACTAGACTCTCCCCCCTCCCCCGGAGGTTCCAATTTCCCACGGCACACCTGTCAATCGCTCACGGCACACTAGTGTGCCCAGGCACACTGTTTGGGAAACACTGTTCTGAGGAACCTGGGTTAAAATGAACTGATGAGGAATATGGTTCTAGAAACACATGGATCCAAGACTGGATATACACTGTCCTAAATCCTAGGATCTGCTCCCAGATTATTTAGTTGGGGCCAGAGAGATAGCACAGCGGTAACAACAGCTATGCTCGCAACCAGAAGGTTGCATGTTCGATTCCCAGGCTGGTCTGGACACCCAGCTGCTTGCTTTGTCCACTGTTCACCCAACAGTTCGAAAACAGCCCAGCTGTGACTAGATAAACTGGGAACCGCCAAGTGGGGAAGGATTTTTACAAGAAAGGACTTTACAACAACTGAATAAAAAGAAAGATCGGCTGTCGGAAGGTGGAATGCAGAAACAGAGGCTCTCTGTCATGAGGATGAAGCAACAGCACCCCCTTGTGATGTAATGACGTAATGGAGCAACCCTAGGGTTGCCATATGTCCCTTATTCTAAGGGGCGTCCCTTATTTTGGCCCTAAAATTTGTGTCCCGTTTTTTCAGGCCCTCTCCCTTATTATTGACTAACAGGACAGGACTGGGCAGGGTTGACCAGAGGAAGGCGCGCGCTGCGGTTTCCACGGCAATGCCTGCTCGGGGATTCCAACTCGCAGGGTAGGCTGACAGTTGCGTGCTTGTGAGTGTGTGCCTGCCTGCATCCCCGTTGGAAGGAAGGGGCAATACAGGACTTTTTCAAAGTACAGTAGGCTCAATTAACCGTTACCCAAGGGGAATGTTAGATCATGTTGGATAAAGATAGTTTCTGGTTGCTTGAGAGTTACTCTTAAAATAGGCCTAGCTGTGTATCCCAATACTATACAATGCTGTGTATCCCATACTATACTATAGCATTAACTATTGACATAATAATGAAGATGTACTATCTTATACATTTTATTTTATTTTAATGTTTAGACAGTGCACTTTTAAAGTCAGCAAAGTCAAGTACTAAATACAGATGGAGAAAATAAGGTAGTTCTAATAATGTTTTTCCTGCATGACAAAACATGCAGAAACATACCATGTTCTGTTAAGAGGGTGTAAGTCAGTTTATTTTGTGAGTTTCAATCATTATCTTATTCTGTTAATAAAACTATTTATACCTAATGTTTGAGCTTCAAGTTTTTATGAAGTGTCCCTTATTTTTGTGAAAAATCCTGTAGATGTCCCTTATTTCTTATATCAAAAAGTGGCAACCCTAAGCAACCCACCCTGTGACACAGCCAGAAGAAGAAAATACTTCTAAATTGTACCTGCGGTATTCTAATTGTATGTAAACCGGCAGGGATTGTCTGCCGTATGTGTAATGTAATCCGCTCTGAGTCCCCTTCGGGATGAGAAGAGCGGAATATAAATAAAGTGTATTATTATTATTGTATAATTATCTTCTTTGAACTAGAAAATATGGGACAGGTAGAGCAAGCAACTCTGGCGATGCCGGCGCTCTCCATGCCAACACCCTTCGAGATGGGCAGCGTGGAGCCCAGTGTCGATTTCAGCTCCGCTGCCGGGTCCTTTGCCTCTGCGAGCCAGATGCAATCATCAAAAGAGCCACACCTGGCTCGCAAGCCATAGGTTCCCAGCCCCTGTTGTAGATGGAGCCTGCGTCTATAAGCAAAATACATCTGTATTCCATATACACATAGCCTGAAGGTGATTTTATACTCAGTATTTTCAATAATTGTGTGTATGAAACAGCATTTGTGTACACTGAACTACGAGAAAGCCAAGGTTTCACTGCCTTACCAAAATGTGGACAATTTAGCAATTTGGAGTATTTAGGAATTCCGAATAAAGGATACTCAACCTCTATTAAGGAGGAAAGAAGAACCCAATCATTTTTCTCTAGCATTCTTTCCAAATTAAAAGGGAACGGAGAATTGCTTTAACTATTTTTAAGGAAGTCCTGTAAAAATCTACGTCCTTCATTTTTTTACTAGAATATTTCTTTCCTAAGGGCATGAATTAGGCACTTTGTATAATATAAATATTCAGCAGCCTTATGATATCATTAGAATCCCCATAGGGGATACAAGCATCATTATATAATCTAGATGGCTCATAGTCCTCTGAATTTGCCAGGGTTTCAATAAATAAAATATTCATACCCAGAGGAGGAAACAACAGGTGTGGCTCTTTTCATGATTGCATCTGGCTCACCAGATGCATCGGGCCTTGGTTTCCCAGCATGCTGTGGGAATTCTTCAATTCTTTCCTTCTTTCCTTCCTTTTCCCTCCCTCTCTCACCTTCCTTCTTTCCTCCATTCTCCCTCTTCCTTCCTTCCTCTTCCTTCCTTCCTTTATTTCTCCCCTTCATCCTTTCCTTCTCCTTCTCTCCTCCCTTTCCCTCCCTCTCTCTCCTTCCTTCTTTCCTCCATTCTCCCTCTTCCTTTGTCTTCCTTCCTTCCTCCCCTTCACCCTTTCCTTCTTTCCTTCCTTTTCCCTCTCTCTCTCCCCCTTCTTTCCTCCATTCTCCCTTTTCCTTCCTTCCTGTTACTTTCTTTCTCCACTTCACCCTTTCCTTCTCCTTTCTCCTCCCTTTCCCTCCCTCTCTCCCCTTCCTTCTTTCCTCCATTCTCCCTCTTCCTTCCTTCCTCCCCTTCACCCTTTCCTTCTTTCCTTCCTTTTCCCTCTCTCTCTCCCCCTTCTTTCCTCCATTCTCCCTTTTCCTTCCTTCCTGTTACCTTCTTCCTCCACTTCACCCTTTCCTTCTCCTTTCTCCTCCCTTTCCCTCCCTCTCTCCCCTTCCTTCTTTCCTCCATTCTCCCTTCTTCCTTCCTTCCTCCCCTTCACCCTTTCCTTCTTTCCTTCCTTTTCCCTCTCTCTCTCCCCCTTCTTTCCTCCATTCTCCCTTTTCCTTCCTTCCTGTTACTTTCTTTCTCCACTTCACCCTTTCCTTCTCCTTATCTCCTTCTTTTTCCCTCCCTCTCCCCTTCCTTCTTTCCTCCACTCTCCTTCCCTCCCTCTTCCTTCCTTCCTCTTATATTCTTTCCCCCAAAGTCTTCCTTTCATTCTCCTTCCTTCCTTTTCACTCCCCCCTCTCTCTCCTTCTTCTTTCTTTTCTTCCCGGTGGACGGGCGAAGATGGCGGATGGCCTTGAGGACGCCAAGGCCAGCCAGACGTCGCCTCCCATTGAAAACTGGAAGCCTGGGAGGAGCCCACAGCGGAAAGTGCTGAGTCACCCCAGGAAGCGGAGACGTCGTCAGAGATGACATCGGAGCAGGAGCAACTGCCAAGAGCGGACTTCCGGACTCTCTGGGGAGCACGGGAAGCTCTCCCAGCCTGACCAGTCTAGGAGCAGGCTGGGGATCCATGGAGTGCCCTGCAGGACTCATGGTGTCCGAAAGACCACTAGACCCCCTGAATGGGTGGACACCAGGACCTTCATGCCCAGGTCACCAGGGAGGTTCCCTACCAGGACCTTTTGGAGCTCCATCTACAGGCGCCGAGAACAGCCCTCAAGGAGCTGCCAGCCCCAGAGGGTTATCTTGGCAACCAAGAGACCTGTGCCAGAATCCATGGACCCAGAGGCCAAAGTTGACCATCTCCTCTCTGAGCTAAGGACTCTTTATGACTTGCTGGTCCCCACAAAACTCCCTCCTTTTGACGGTTGAGTTAAGGTAGCATTAATTGGCAACCTGCTTGCAATTGACATAGCCATTGCTCTTTCTCCCTCCCTTTGTCTTTATCTGTAGATCTCCCCACCTTCTCTTTATTTTATTGTTCTGTTCTGTGTGTTCTGTGTTTCATTATTCACCAAACTTTGTAAACTGCTCCAAGCCTTCGGGGAGTGGCGGTATAGAAGTTTGAAATAATAATAATAGACGCGGTTGCAGAGCTGGGAGGAAGCGGAGCGGGCACCAGTCACAGAGCGCCACATCCGGCAATGACCAGAGAGTTCTACAATGAAAGGAGTACAGAGCGGCAGCTCCGGCTGCCCAGAACACCAAGCGGACTGAAACACGGGCGCCGGAAGCTGGACCAGAGAAGAATTTGAAACAAAGAGTTAACCGACGTGAACTTCAGCACCGGCGGTTTGGCCCCCGAGTTTTCTGGGGTCTGATGGCCAGGAGCTGGAGTCGGACTGGAACTTTAAACTCTCCTAAAGGAGCCCAGTACAGAGCAGCAAGAGCCTCCCAAATCGCCATGGTTGAGACCCCTCCTGGCCATCCAATTGGAGGTATGGACGCATTGAGGTTGCGGAATGGGCCTTTAAGACCAGACTATAGGGCTACTCGGTCCCTAACCTTACCTACGGCCCCTAAACTGACTATCGATCCCACTTGATATGCAACCCTTAGTTCACTCCACCTCCTTCTATTTATTATAATTTAATGTTAGGTAATGTGTTGGTTATTATATCTGTATTCTATGTTGGATTGTATTTATGCATACTATTGTAAACCGCTCCGAGCCTCGATAAATGTGAAGCATAAATAAATAAATAAATAGTAACAAACTTTGTTTCAAACACACAATTACTAAAAATACTGTATATACATTTACCTTTAGGCTACGTGTAGAATTATTTATTTATTATTTATCATTTACAGTATTTCTACCCCACCCCTCTCAACTGCCCCCCTCCCGGGGGGGACACTCAGGGCTGCTAACAGAGGCAGCAATTCGATGTCTAATACATAAAATCGCCATTAAACATACAAAGTTAAGCCAAAGTCAATTAATGAAAACAAAATCCAACAATCAATTAAATATCAATTAAAACAGCATTCATGGAAGATATATATGAAATATAAATGAACTTTGTGTTAGACTTGGGTCCCATCGCCAAGATATTTCATTATGTATTCAAATATTCAAAACTAAAAAGAAAAAAATGGAATACTTCCAGGGCCGGATTAGGCTCTTCGGCCGCCCGAGGCCAAGACGCCCGGCGCCGCCCCCCCAGTGCGCGGAAAGCCACGCCCCCCAGGGCGCTGCTGCGCATGTGCGGCAGCAGCCCCGGCCGTGCGGCTTCTGTCGCCTCCTCCTCCCGCGACCGGAAGGAGGGCCCGAGGAGGTGGACGGAAGCCGCGCGGCACCCGGCCCCACGGCTTCCGTCCACCTCGCGTCTTCTATTCGGTCGCGGGAGGAGGAGGTGGACGGAAGCTGCGCAGCACTGCTCGTGGAGCTTCTGTCCGCCGCCTCCTCCACCTCCTGCGACCGACAGGAGGGTGCGAGGAGGAGGCGGACTTCCCTTCATCATCATCCTCGCGCCTTCCTTTCGGTCGTGGGAGGAGGCGGCGGGCGGAAGCCCCACGCGCAATGCTGCGCGGCTTCCGCCCACCTCCTCCTCCCGCGACCAAAAGGAAGGCGTGAGGAGGAGGAAGGGCAGTCCCGCCCTCCGCCGGGCCGCCTGGGCCGCCCCCCTTGCAAAGGAAGGAGGTGGCCAGGAGGAGGAAGAGGAAGGGAAGCCCACTGGCGTGCGTGTGTGCGCATGCATGCATGCCCGCTGGCGGGCAGAGCTTCCCTTCCTCCTCCTGGCCGCCTCCTTCCTTCGCAAGGGGGCAGCCCAGGCGATGGGAGGGCGCCATTCCCTCCTCCCCACCCCCTCGCAGCGCTTTCCCCCCGCCCTCTCCCGAGGGCTGATGGGTCTCTCGGGAGAGGCGGGGGAAAGCGCTGCGAGGGGCCGTTTTTTAAATTAAAAAAATATGTTTTCGGGGGGTCGAATCCGCTGCCCCGCAAAACCTGCCGCCCAAGGCCATGGCCTAGTTTGGCCTTATGGGTATTCTGGGCCTGAATACTTCTAATCCCAAACATTTTGTGTTGTGTAGGGGATATTCAACATTTACGAAGTATTTGAAGAATTCTTGGCATCCATCAGAGTGTGATCCCTAAGTTACAAAGCAAACAGACCTGTTTGTGGAAGATGTAAAACATATTTCAGAAGTCTCTCTGAATGTTTTCATAGTAAATTCTGTAGATATGTTAATTTGACCTATATTTTGTTATGATACGATGTTTCTCGCCCAGATTTTGTTTATAACAACTGTTAGTCATATACAATAAATATTTGACTTAAGTTGTTCCTATAATTTGGAATTCGGCTTGCAGGTATGACCGGGAATGTGGTGCAGCTGGCTAAGTGTCTGCTGCATAAGATCTCTCTGACCAGTAGGTCATGAGTTCGAGGCCTGCCCGGGTCGAGGTGGGTGCTCGGCCTTTAAGTGTAGCCTGCTGTCGACCTTTGCAGCCCGAAAGACAGTTGCACCTGTCAAGTAGGAGATAAAGGCACCACATTAAGTGGGGAGGCAAATTTTGACTGAATTATGAGGCCATTAAAGAACTCCAGGAATGCTGAGGAATGCGGAAGGAACAGCAAGGGACACTGGGAATGCTGAGAGAAGCTCAGGGCGGTTTACAGCAAAACAGAACCAATTAAAACACATAAAAGTGACATTATAAAACAGCTAAAAACAGTTAAAACAGTTTAAAAAGTTTAAAGTCCCGTCCCCCCCACTATAAACCCCAGTGATCGAGCACATAGCATCTGTGACAGTGTGGCAGTGACGCGGCGGGATGGCAGGTTGTTACAAATACCAGTCAGGGGCCAAATGCCTGCCTGAACAACCAGGTCTTACAGGCCCTGCGGAAGGTCATTAAATCCCACAGTGTGCGCGTCTCTGCAGGGAGCGAATTCCATAGGGCTGGCACGGCCACTGAAAATGCCCTCTGTCTCGTGCTCGATAGCCTGCATGTCTTCATCCCAGGGACCTCCAACATGTTGAGCCCCTCAGAGCACAGTGATCTATTGGGCACATTTGGGGTAAGCCGCTCCCTCAGGTACGCTGGCCCCAAACCATATAAGGCCTTGAAAGTTAAAACTAACACCTTGAAGAGGACCCGGAATTCGACTGGCAGCCAGTGCAGTCAGTGTATGTGAAAACTGCAGGGATTGTCTGCTAAGTATGTGTACCTGTAATCCCTTTGGGGTAAGAAGAGCAGAATATAAATAAAGTAAATAAATAAATAATAAATAAATAATTTACTAGAAAACTCAAATAAATGTTGGAGAGGTTGCTACAGAAAGATTTCATGAAATTGTCTCCTGATTTACAAATCATAGCTTGTAGTTTAGTGATGCCCAGGACCCCTCTGGCTGAGAGTTTTAAAGATGCTCCCCTAAACTACCCAGAATTCTGCAGAAGACAGCCAAAGGACTTCAGATGGGATGCATACTCTTTGCCTACTCTTTCAGCTCTATGGCTTCAATGACTGATAATTTTTGGTTGTGGATCTTCACTTTTTATTCTGTTAGTTGGATCACATACTCCAGTTGATATTGTCCAATAAACATCTTGGTAGTCCTCATTCTAGCAAATCAGCCAAATATGACCTATATAAGATCTTGGGAAGTCAGACTTGGCCACGGTGGTCCACGCTCTGGTTACATCCCATATAGGCTACTGCAATGCTCTCTATGTGGGGTTGCCTATGAAGATTGCCCGGAAGCTGCAATTAGTCCAGCGCGCAGCAGCCAGACTACTAACGGGAGCGGGGTACAGGGAGCGCACAACTCCCCTGTTGCACCAGCTCCACTGGCTGCCAATTAGCTTCCGAGCACAATTCAAAGTGCTGGTGTTGACCTACAAAACCCTATACGGTTCCGGCCCAGTTTACCTGTCCGAACGTATTCTCCCCTATGAACCATCAAGGGTGCTAAGATTGTCTAGAGAGGCCCTGCTCTCGGTCCCACCACCTTCACAGGCGCGTCTGGTGGGGATGAGGGACTGGGCCCTTTCTGTGGTGGCCCCCGGGCTGTGGAATTCCCTCCCAAATGAAATTAGATCCACCCCCTCCCTCCTGACTTTTAGGAAGTGGGTGAAAACATGGCTGAGCAATGAGGCCTTCACAGAATGAAGGAGGAGATTGCGAAGCGACTAAAGTCAGACCGAATATATGGATTAAGTTGGACTTGATTTTACTTTGGTGAAAGGCTTTTTAAATGTATTTATTGTATTGTATTTTATTGTAAATTTTGTTGTAAATTTATGATGCTTTTAGATTTTAAATGTTAGCATTGAATACTTGCTGTTTGCCGGTCTGAGTCCCTCCTCGGAGGTGAGAAGGCCCGGGTATAAAAGTTTAAAATAAATAGATAAATAAATAAGAGTATTTGACAGTTTCCAAGGCACAAAAAATGTTATGTTCCTTACAGAGAGCTTTTGTTGCCATTGCAATGGGACCGAGAAAGAAAGGGAAGAACAACCCTGCTTATTGGGTTATAAATTCACTCGCTAAAAATGCGCATGCAGAAGGCCAAGGGTCTCCCATGAGGTTTGCAAACAGTGACAATCTCGTCACACAGCTTTCGGCACACTATAAAGTGCGAGAAACCACAAATCAAAATGCAAACTTGTTCTACATGCTTGCACATTCCTAGAAAGCACTCACCGAACAGTCCACCAGAATTTTTCTCCCCCTAGAGAAATTGGAGAGGAGGGAATACGCAGTCTACTGGGATTTGCCCCTATTTGCTCTTGTGTAGGCAGACACAGGAACAGATGTCATGCCTTCAATTGAGTCAAACCATTTTTATACTTTCTCTTTCAGCCATGGAAGACTCTGGAGAATCATCCTAATGCATGGACAAGTAAAGTTAAGAGTTTTGAGGGGAAAAATGGAAGTTTGCTCCTAGATGGGGAATGAGAAAGCTCATTATCACCTGTACATGCTCGCATGGATTTTGAGGTATTCATCGGGACACTTCTTACACTCCTTCCACCTTCTGCTATTGAGCCAGGGATGCCTGGCTCAATAGCAGTACGTGTGAAAACAATCTTGGAGTCCTCATAGACAACAAGTTAAACATGAGCCAATAATGTCATGTGGTGGCAAAAAAAAGACAATGGGATTTCAGCCTGCATAAATAGCAGCACAGTGTCTAGATCAGGGGTGCTCAACTAGGCGATCGCGATTGACTGGTCAATCTTCGGCCCCCATCCAGGCGATCTTCGGGCCTCACCTGCCATGCGCATGCTCCCGCATGCTACCGTTGCTGCGCGCGCTCCCGCCTCCGCTCTCCGCCGGCGCAGCACCTCCTCCGCCCGCAGGGCACTGCAGGAAGGAGGAAGCGGCAGCAGAGGCTGCGCAGCTGCCCCTGGAGGAGAGAGAGGCAGGGCGCTCCCTCCGAAGACCCCGCCTCACACTCCTTCCTTCCTGCAATGCCTTGTGGGCAGAAGAAGCGCTGCCCGGGCAGAAGGCGCGCTCCTGCTGCTGCCTTTTGCCTGGATCGGCGCGGCAGGGTTCTGGCGGCGATGGAGAAGCCTGCACGGGAGGTGAGGCCTGGCGCGGCTCCCTTCCCCCGCCGCCCGGATCGGAAAGGGAGCCGCACCAGGCCTGCCCCCCGTAGGCCTCTTCATTGCTGCCAGAGCCCCGCCGCGCCGATCCGGGTGGGGCTCCGGCGGCGATGGAGAGGCTTGCAGGGGGCTCCGGCGGCGATGGAGAGGCCATGGAGCCGGGTGAGAGAAGGGCGGCGGAGATGAAGACTGGGCCTCCGCAGGCCCCACCTGGCGCTCCTCCCACCTCTCTCTCACCCGGATTCACCATGGAGCTGGGCGAGAGAGGCGCGGTGGAGAGGAAGGCTGGGCCTGCGGAGGAAGGTGCATGCATGTGCGAGCGTGCATAAGGTAGATGATCTTTTTGGTTAATTTACAAGTAGCTCGCATACTGGAAAAGTTGAGCACCCCTAGCATAGATCCAGGGAAGTCATGCTACCCCTCTATTCTGCCTTGGTCAGACCACACCTGGAATCACACTGTGTCCAATTATGGGCACCATAAATTGAAGGGAGATGTTGACAAGCTAGACTGTGTCTAGAGGAAGGTGACTAAAATGATCAAGGGTCTGGAAAACAAGCCCTGTAAGGAGAGGCGTAAAGATCTGAGCAGATTTAGCCTGAAGAAGAGAAGGCTGAGGACCATGTATCCATATGTGAGGGAATGCCCTCCCCAGGGATATTAGATCGGCCCCCACCCTCTTAACATTTCATTAAAAAGTTAAGACCTGGTTATTTGAACAGGCTTTTCCTGAAGTGTAGCTGATAACTCTGATCTTGAAATGGCTGGACAGCACGACTGGACAATGATTTGGTAATGAATTGCAGAGGATTTATGGTTTTATTATGTTTTTATATGTAATGGTAATTTTAACTATGTTTAATTGTTTTATCTGTTTTTATATTGTTGGCATCGAATTGTGCCGCTTTGTAATGGCGGTATAGAAATGTAGTAAATAAATAAATAAATAATAAAGTCATAGGGAGGAGGGAGGAAGCTTGTTTTCTGCTGCCCTGGAGTCGAGGACACAGAACAATGGCTTCAAACTACAGGAAAGGAGATTCCACCTGAATATTAGGAAGAACTTCCTCACTGTGAGCAGGCCCGGATTAACACCTTTTTGCGCCCTAGGCCACACTTTGGAATTACGCCCCCTTTAAGCCTCAGGCGAAAAAGAATAGATTGGCAAGGCTGAAGGCTGCGCTCTGCCTCCCCAGTGGGGAGCGCATTGTCAGGGCTGTCAATGGGGGAGGATTTGCCCAAGAAGCGACTGAAGAAGCCCAAAATGGCGGCCAGAAAAGATGACGAACAAGGGGCTTCTTCAACTCTCCCTCAGACAAAAAAGGCAAGAAAGCCAAAGCCCCCTTCATTGCAAAAAGTTGTTCCATTCGCTTCCTCCCTCCCTTCCAGACATGGCCTCCTTTGCAGAGGGAGGGAGGGAGCGAATGGCGTGCGGGCCTGGAGGGAGACACAGAACACTGCCTCTTAGCGTGCTGATCTCTTCCCCTGGATGGGGGCCTGGCCTTGCACACCGGCTCCCTGCCGAATCCGAGGAGTGCAGCGGCAGGGAATATGGTCCCGATGGAGGGGGAGGACCCGGAATGGCATCTGAAGCTTCTTGATCATGTGAATCCTGGATAGCGCCTCCGAATACGGGCGCCTCCAAAGCTCCCTCTTGCTCTGGTATCGGAGTGAGTGGAGCCACAGGCCCCGCCCCTGACGGATGGGAGCGAAGCTACTCCCTCCCTCCGCAAAGGAGGCCATGTCCGGAAGGGATGGAGGGAAAAGAGGGCCAGATCCTCAGGATTGGACCCGGGTACAGACACAGGCACCCTCCCCACAACCAACACACCCAAGCTCCAAGAGTTGGGAGAGACCACAGGGGCCGGCCACGGTGTTTTTTTGTTTAAACTTATTTATTTATTTATTTTTTGGTCCGTGATCTGTGCCCACTCAGCTTGCACCCCTAGGCCATGGCCTATGTTGGCTTTATGAGTAATCTGGGCCTGAGTGTGAGAGATGTTCAGGAGTGGAACTCTCCACCCTGGAGTGTGCCATCTGTTGGGGGTGCTTTTAATGTGATTTTCCTGCTTCTTGGCAGCATGGGGTTGGACTGGATGGCCCACGAGGTCTCTTCCAACTCTATGATTCTGAGGCATGTCTAAAAGATGGTTTTCCGAGAGTCCACTTCCATCCTCTGGAACTTCTCATTTTAGGGAAAGGTTCTCCTCTCTGTTGTCCTCCAAATGCCATCAAAAGTATGCTGTGGAATAGGCCTTTTTGCATACTAACTGGATTTTATCTATAGAGTCAAATAGTCTGTCCAAAGCAACACTTTAACTACATGCAATGAAAAAAATGATACCCGGGGGAGGGGGGAGGGGTGGCGGGATTACTATAATCAAATACTGTTTCCCAGATGCACCGACTGAAAGATACACAATGTTTGTCTAGAATGCAATTTTCAGCTGATCCAGCAGGTTATTCTTACATATATAAGATGTTATTTCACAATGACGGTGCTAATTGTGAACTACAGACTGTGGAATGGAACCTCGTGAAGGGGGACTTATAAAATGTCTGCAGGTAAATGGCATGAATATACACAGTACCGAGTATGTTTGCTGTACACTGGAGAATTCCTGAGACATCTTCAGTTTCGTCATTGCCAGAGTGATCCGTGTAGGAGCATCGGTCAGAGATATTGTGGAAGTTCTTTTCAGCATCCCTGTAACTGGAAAGAAACATAAAACAACAGGACTAAGATCACCTATCATACAGAACTGTGTATCTAGAACAGTGTTTTTCAACCTTTTTTGAGCCGCGGCACATTTTTTACATTTACAAAATCCTGGGGCACACCACCAACCAAAATAATACAAAAGGACACTCTAACACAGTAATACATATAGTTAATATAGTTAATATGTTTTAAAATGTATTTATGCACTCAGTGTGAAACCTGGGCCTGTTTCGATGAACACAACATAGATATCCTGGCAGGATTGGCAGAAACACACACACAAAGGTCTTGCTCAACAGCTATCACTCTCTCTGTGTTCTTATGCATCAATAAGGAAGGAAGGAAGGAAGGAAGGAAGGAAGGAAGGAAGGAAGGAAGGAGGATGGAAGGAAGGAAGGAAGGAAAGAGAAGGAAGGAAGAAACAGGTAGAGAAGGAAGAAAGGAAAAGGGAAAGAGCAAAAGAAAAAAGAGGGAGGAAAGAAAGAGGTAGGGAAGAAGAAGGAAGGAAAGACGGAGAAAGAAAAGAGGGAATGAAGAAGGAAAAGAAAAAAAATTTATAAGGAAGGAAATATATAGGGAATGAAGGAAGGAAAAAACACCTGAGGAGGAAAGGAGAGAAAGAGGGAGGGAAGGTTGCCACAGCAACGCGTGGCGTGTACAGCTAATAAATTTATACAGAATATATATATATGAATGTTGAGAGTTGTAGACCAAAACACCTGGCCTTGAGCCCTGGCCCAAGTTGGCCCAGGCCTGCCTTAATGAGTAGATCCCACCCCAGTTCTTTTTCCGCCCTCTGCCACCTAAAGGTGCCTCAACCCTGTGTCCCGGAACACCCAAGAAGGCAAGTTGACCCGCCTTGGCTGAAAAGTGCTGTGGGAATCAGGGGGAAGAGCCCCGGCTAAGGCTTCCCAGTAGGACAGAAGGGCTCTCTCTCTCTCTCTCTCTCTCTCTCTCTGTTCTATATCCAATTTCCCACGGCACACCTGATGATCGCTCACAGCACACTAGTGTGCCACGGCACACCGGTTGGGAAACACTGCTCTAACCCATGAAAAAACTAATGATGCAGGCAGCTGAGGCAACTCTTGAATGGAGCACCGAAGACTTATGCAGCTCTGAGTGAGACATAGAAGAAACTGGAGGTAAATTTTTCAGCACTTTCCTGAAGCTGACAATAAAATCTTCACATTTGCATTCTGTGAATTGGTGATGGTTATCCTGGCACCTGCTAGAAGTTTGTCTCTCTAAGAAATGGAATGGCTGATACATTTTTGACATGTCTTGCTGACAACTGCATGATGTAGATGCTGGAAGAAGAAACAAGGTTATCTGCTGTTATAGACGTAAACATGACCAACAGGCAGAAATTGGTTCATAGGATGTAATTGATGGGAAGCTTATGGAAAACTTGCCATGTCACATAATTTTTAAAATACATTTGCTTGTAAATCCTGGATTTCAGGAAAGCTGATTTGAAAGAGCACAGAGAAATGTTAGGATGGGTACCGAAAAGAAGAAAAGGATTCAAGAAGGATGAGAAATTTGGAAAACTGAAATAATCATGACACAATTGGAAAATATTCCAGTAAGAAGGAAAAATGGAAAACATCTAAAGAGGTTAGTGTGGCTGCAGAGAGATCTCTGAAGAGCTGATTATTTGAAAGGAATGTCTCAAGGAGAAAGAAGAAGAGACATCAAAGATGGTTACAACAAAATAACTGCAACTTGTAAGCAAGACTTCTGTTGTAGTAGAGCCTGAGGCTCTTCCTGCTCCTGGTAGTAGAAAGTTGGGTGGGGCTGATTCTTCAGCATCTAGCAGTAGTATGGAACTGGGTGGGGCTGATGATAGCCATTCTATGCCTCAGAGGGGAAGCAAAAGGCTTACTCATGAACAAAGTGCAGAGGAGATCTCTCAGTGCAAAATAATAAGGCAAATACTTACAGAGCCTACTGACGAGGAGTCTTTTGAGGGCTTCCCTGGGGAGGATGGGAGTCAGAGTGAAGGGAATATTTCGGATGAAGAGCCAGAGATGGACTGGGCCAGGGTGTGGGAGGTTCAGGCTGTGTGTGAGGAACCCACAAGCAGTAACACCTTTTGAGGGTTCTCTGATGACAATGAACGGCCCTCAGGCTATCCTGATGACTGCTGGGGAGACCTAAGTCTTGACAAGAGATGGAAGACTTGGAGAGGGTCTGCAGCTGTTGAGGCAACAGCAGCTGAGCCTGCTAATGATGGGGCGTTGTCGAGGTCGGGTGGGTCCGAGATGGAAGACTAATAAAATGTGGGCTTTGGGATGCTTCACTTTGCAGCTGGCAAGGTGTTGCATTTGGGACTTGACTCTGCTTCCTGTGTCTTGTATCCTGTTCATCTCGGAGAAATGTGAGTTGGGGAATTGATTTGCTTTCTGGGTTGGGACGCTGCTACTTCAGCTGGGGGTTTGGGAAACGCTTGGGGATTTTTACTACTGCGCTTTTGTGTTTAGTTGCTTTTGCCGAACCACCTTTGGGTTGGTTTGAGTTCCTGTGAATTACTGTGAGTGCCAGAGACTACCAGCCTGCAAGAGTGGGGTATAGTACGGAAGGGGGATGGAATGTGGGGCGTTTGCAGGGATTACGGTGTATGTTGTTCCCCTGCATTAGCTCCTGTCTGGATTTTGGCTTGCCTCCTCCCTCTGTTTGAGCTGGTTTCCTTGACGACGCTTGCTGCTCAACTCTGGATGACAACCTGGTGACAACCCAGGACCTCCCTTTGACTTCGCGTTGTGCTTGCCCTGTTTATGTTTCTCAATGACTTTTTTTGTATATGCTGGTTAAACTGAGTTACTTTCACTGACTTTCAAGTGTTCTTTTTGTTGCCTTTGTGTGCTTTAAAGCACTGTCATTTGTGGACAATAAACTCTTTTGTTTACTCTAACTGGGTCTTAAACGCGCCTGTCTTTAACAACTTCTGTGGAATTCTGAGCAGAACGGAAGGACTCATAGTCCTTACCTGGAACAATAGGAAGCATAAGGAAGACATATATGCACTACCCCCACCACATAGATGATTAATTATTAATAGACAATTAACAGATGATTAACAGGTACTTCTTTTCTAATTTGGTTGTCATCTGCAAGTGAATAAGTAATAAACAAGGTAAAGAAACCAAATATTTTAAGAAGGGACTTTCCTTCCCAGGAATAACTAAAGAGATGTTTAGAGAAGACTTCGCTGGTTCAGATCAGGGTTGCTCATTAGGTAGCTCGGGAGCTACTAGTAGATCTTCGGCCATCTTCCAGGTGATCTTCGGGCCTCACCAGCCGGATGGGGTGCTCCTGCCATATGCGCGCATACCCTGCATGCACGTCCGCTCCTGCTGCTGGCTTCCGCTCTTGCGGTGCTTCTTTCGCCTGCGGGGCATTGCAGGAAGAAGGAAGCACGAGGCGGGGCCTCTGGAGGGAGCGCCCTGCCTCTCTCTCGTCCAGAAGCAGCTGTGCAGGTTCCGTTGCCGGCGAGACAGTCAGGGCGGAGCGCTCCCTCTGGAAGCCCCGCCTTGTGCTTTCTCCTTCCTGCAATGCCCCGCAGGCAGAAAAAGCGCTACACATGCGGAAAACAGCAGCAGGAGCACGCGCGGTGGCAAGAGCGCATGGCGGCGGGAGCGCATGGCGGCGGGAGTGCACGACGGCGGGGGCAGGTAGATCTTTTGGACTTGGTTGCTTTAAGAGTAGCTTGCATGCTGAAAAAGTTTGAGCACACCTGGTTTAGATGAATGTACATTTCTAGTGCCTAATGAGCTTTAAACCATCCTAGTTGCTAAAGGGTCATTGTCTAAAATATTTTCAAAAGGCTTAGAAAACAGCATTCTTCTTGAAGACTGGAAATGGGCAAATGACTAGGAGGTTGGATGTGTCTTTCGAGCCTGTGCAATGGATTTTTCTGATGGAACGCAGTGTGCACAGAACTGGCCTCACCCTTTAAACCAAAGGTTCATCTGCCGGGGCCTAGCAAGCTGGGACGGTGGCAGCAAGGTCCTCAGGTCGTAGGTTTGGTTTGAGTTGCCTTCTCTTAGATGGTTGACCTTACAGGGTTAGACGAGCACCATCTGTCCGGGTTTGAATTTAGAGTTTTCCTTCTCTTAGGATGGTTGCCAAAAGGCTAGAGAGCCCATCTTGCCCGTTGACGCTTTTTGTCAGACCCTTCGGTTGTAACCAGTCTGGCATGGGAGGCCCTACCGGTGACTATTATGCCACCGCCAGCATAGTTCACTACTTCATTAGGGTATGCAAGCTTCTCCCCCACAACAAGGGGGCGCCAATGAAGAGGCTTGAAATAGTCAACGAAAGAATATACCTAGTACTGAACATTGGCATGAATTTATCAAGAGTATTTCATCCAAACCAGGGCTGTCCAACTTCTACCGGCCCAAGGGCCGGAATTCTGGTTACTGATCACCTGGGGGGCCACGCTGCCCCGCCCCCGGCCATGCCCCCGGCCACACCTCCAGCCACGCGCCCGCCCATCCTCCGGTTTCACCTGCTTCTGAGGCTGGCGTGATGCTTTGGGAGAGAGGGCGGAGCCACGGGGGGCTCCCCATGGTTCCGCCCTCCCTCCCAAAGCGTCACGCCAGCCTCAGAAGTGGGCAAAACTGCCGCTTCTGAGGCTGCTGTGATGCTTTGGGAGAGAGGGAGGAGCCACGGGGGCTCCCCATGGTTCCGCCCTCCCAAAGTGTCATGCCAGCCTCAGAAGCGGGCAAATCCGCCGCTTCTGAGGCTGGCGTGATGCTTTGGGAGAGAGGGCAGAGCCACGGGGGGCTCCCCATGGCTCCGCCCTCCCTCCCAACGCATCATGCCAGCCTCAGAAGCGGGCGAAACCACGCGCATGCACACTTTTTTTTGGGATTAAAAAAAATTCGGAATTTTATTTATTTTTTAAAAAATAATAATTTTTACAGGAGGGTAGGAGGGCCGCATCCAAGTGGCTGGCGGGCCGTGTGCGGCCCATGGGCCGCCTGTTGGACAGGCCCGATACAAGCCAACCATATTTTCATTTTGAGATTTTAGTTGATTAGGGTGATGTCACAGATCGCGCTGTATATTTCAATTTGTGAAAAAGTTCCCAAAGACAACATGCATCTTTGTAGATAAGACGGCAAATTTGGATGAGACTACCGTTATTTATTTAAAAATCCACAGCTGGCTGAGTAGTCATTAAACGGTCCAATTTCGACTTGGAAGGAGATAGCAAGCAGAGTGCCACAGGGCTTCCATCTGGGTCCTGTGCTTTTCAACATTTCAATAAATGACATGGACAAAGGGACAAAGCAGGTGCTTATCAAATTTGCAGGCATCACGAAGGAGGGAGAAATAGCTAATACCATGAAAGATACATCTAAATTTAATCATGGGATACAGAAAGAATGAGGATTCCGATTTCAATAGGGTGGAATGCTGGGCTGAAACTAGCAGGAGGAAATTCAACAGAGATCATTGTAAAGCGTCCAGTGCAATACAACACAAATTGCTATACCTAAGTATGGGATGAATAAGACCCATCTTAGCAGCAGCATCCATACAAAGGATCAAGGCATTGTAAGATCAATGTGTGCCAGCAACACGTGTCCGTAGTGGGGATTTAGAAGCAATTAGGGGACATTTTTGCAAAATTGTAAAATGTTCACAATTTTTTCAAAAATGCAAAGAACTTTTTTTTCCTGACACCTAAAGTATCAGATTCTATCTGATCTTGAAAACTAAGCAAAATCAGCCCTGGTTATCTCTGGATGGGAAACAGCAAACAAATACTAGATAGGGGAATATTTCCCAACCAGTGTGCCGTGGCACACTAGTGTGCCATGAGCGATCATCAGGTGTGCCGTGGGAAATTGGAACCTCCAATACCCTTTCTTCCCCCTCCTGCCAAACACTTTTCCTTCTCCACTCGGGCTCCCTTCTTCCCAGCCTCGCTCTGCTCACTTTGCCTCACTTTGCTCACTCTGCCACTTCTGCCGCCATTTTGATCCATGGGGATAGCGTGAACGTGTTCAGGAGGGAGGGAGGAAGACGTGACCCATGTGGATGCTACTGCGCAGACTCACCCCACGTCTTCCTCCCTCCCCCCTCCCCTCCTGAACATGCTCACGCTGCCCCCTCGGATTAAAATGGTGGCAGAAGTGGCAGCGTGAGCAAAGCGAGGCAAAGCGAGCAGAGCTAGGCTGGGAAGAAGGGAGCCCAAGAGGAGAAGAAAAAGTAAGTGTTCAGCAGGAGGGGGAAGAAAGGGCGCGAAGGGGAAGGGGGAGGAAGAGGTCTCTGTCGAAAGCTGGCATGGGCAAACTTGGACCTTCCAGGTGTATTGGACTCCAACTCCCACCATTCCTAGCAGCCTCAGGCTCTTTCCCTTTTTTCCCCTTAGCCATTTAAGCAGGAAAGGCCCCCAGGCTGTTAGGAATGGTGGGAGTTGAAGTCCAAAGCACCCAGAAGGCAGAAGTTTTCCCATGCCTGTTTTAGGGACCTTAAAGTGGTGAGCCTCCTTCCAACATTGTGATTCTAGATGGAAAACAAACAACAACATAACATAACATTGTTTGAGTCCACAGTGCTCTCTGGGTGTAGGTGAACTACAACTTCCAAATTCAAGGTCAATTCCCAAGCAAACTCTTTCAGTACATTCTGTTGGTAATGAGAGTTCAATATGCCAAGTTTGGTTCAATTCAATTGTTGCAAGGGTTCAGGATACTCTTTGATTGTGTGTTAACTATAAATCCCAGAAACTGAAACTCCCAAATGTCAAGGTCTATCTTCCCCAAACTCCATCTGTGTTCACATTTGGGCATATTGAGTATTCATGCCAAGTTTGGTCCTGATCCAACATTGTTTGAGTCCACAGTGCTCTCTGGATATAGGTGAAGTACAACACCAAAACTCAAGGTCAATGCCCACCAAACTCTTATAGTATTTTCTCTTGGTTATGGGAGTTCTGTGTGGGAAGTTTGTGTCTTTCTGCCATTCCTGCCAGGATATCTATGCTGTGTTCATCGAAATAGGCCCAGGTTTCACACTGAGTGTATAAATACATTTAAAAACATATTAACTATATGTATTACTGTGTTAGAGTGTCATTTTGTGTCATCCTGTGCCCCAGGATTTTGTAAATGTAAAAAATGTGCCGGGGCTCAAAAAAGGTTGAAAAACACTGTTTTAGAGGAAGGAACTGGCAAAACCACCTCTGAAGATTCCTTGTCTAAGAGAACCCCATAAATGCATGAGATTGCTATATATTGACAGATGACTGGATGGCACATGGACACACACAGGGTTTTGGACTAGATTGCACATGGAAATAATAATAATAATTTATTATTATTGTTATATTTGTACCCCACTTTTCTCCCAGGATTAGGACCCAAGACAGCTCACAGTCTTAAAAACTATACAACTTAAAAACAAACACAATATAATTCTTAATATAGAATTAAATATTACAACTATTAAAACAATTATTAAAACTAGTAAAATGTTTTTAAAAACAATTCCTTGGTATCCTTTCTGACCTTACGATTCTTTGGTTCTAATGTAAGAAAAGGGAAAAGAGAGAAGAGAATATTGAGAATTCTGGAGATAAGGCAGCAAAGGTGGCACCCACACTGCAGGATTAATGTAATTTGACACTACTTTAACTGCCATGGCTCAGTGCTAGGGAGTCATAGAAGCTGTAGTTTTAACGGTCTTTAGCCTTCTCTGCCAAACAGTGCCTTTGCCTCCTCCAACTACAAATCCCAGAATTCAATTGCAGGTCAAGTGGTATAAAATGTCAAACATACAGATAAAGATTTTTTTTAAAAAATTAATGGTCTAGGTCAGGGCTGTCCAACTTCTACCAGACCTGTGGCCGGAATTCCGGTTACTGATGACCTGGGGGGCCGAAGGGTCTGCCTCCGCCCCCGGCTCCGCCCCCTCCCTGGCTCCACCCCTGCCCCGCCCCCAGCTCCGCCCCCTCCCGGGCTCCGCCCCCTCCCCGCCTTGGAGGTGTCTGTGGAGGACACCGGGGCTTTGACTTGGAGATAGAGATTAACACCAAAATCCCAGTCTCAAGTCCCAGTCCCTGCTTTGAACTGGATTATATTGCAGTGTGGACTCAGGGCCCTTCAGACAGCCATATAACTCAGAATATCCAGGCAGGAAACCCCACAAAACCTGCTTTGAACTGGATTATATTGCAGTGTGGACTCAGGGCCCTTCACACAGCCATAACCCAAATACCTGGTTTGAACTGGATTGTCAAGTCCACACTCATATAATCTGGTTTAAAGCAAATAACATGGGATTTTATTCAGATGTGTGGAAAGGAAGTCAAATAAGAAGCCAAGGCCCTTCCACACAGGCCTATAACCCTGAATGATAAGGCATAATATTCATTCTGCCTCTGCTAATAATAATAATAATAATAACAACAACAACAGGTTCATGGAGTAGGAGACCTCCAAGGGCCATCCAGGGCCATCCAGTCCAATCTCCTTCTGCCATAAGGGGAAAATACAATCAAAGCATTCCTCACAGATGACCATTCAGCCTCTGCTGCTGCTGCTGCTGATAATAATAATAATAACAATGGGTTCCTAGAATAGGAGACCTCCAAGGGCCATCCAGTCCAATCTCCTTCTGCTATAAGGGGAAAACACAATCAAAGCATTCCTCACAGATGGCCATTCAGCCTCTAATGATGATGATGATGATAATAATAATTACAATGGATTCCTAGAATAGGAGACCTCCAAGGGCCATCCAGTCCTACCTCCTTCTGCCATAAGGGGAAAATACAATCAAAGCATTCCTCAGCCATGTTGAATCAAACCTAAACTCTCATGAGAGCAACAGAAAGTACTGAACCTTGAGTTTGGGAGTTGTAGTTCTCCTCCATCCAGAGAGCACTGTGGACTCAAATAATGATGGATCAGGACCAAACTTGGCACAAATCCTCAGAAGAGAAGGAAGCCGGAAAGGGAATGGATGAGCACTCCCCCGCACGCTCCGAACTTGGCCCTGCCCCTTTTTTGCTCTGGCCATGCCCCCTCTCGCTTGGTGCACTCTTTCCTTCCCTCTTTCTTTCAAGTGGTGGATAAGGGAAGGAATGAAAGGGGGAAAGAGAGAGAGAAGGAGGGAGGGAGAGAGAGGGGGAGGGAGGGAAGTAGGAGGAGGAGGAAGGGAGCCTGCTCCTCCGCCCCGCCCCTCACCCCCCCCCCCGAAAAAAATAAATAAAAAATATTCAAAAAAATATTCGAAAAAATATTCGAAAAAAATATTTTAAATTTTTTTTAAAAATCTTAAAAAGCAGATATCTTGCAGGAGGGTAGGGGGCCGTGAGGAAGGGGTTGGGGGGCCATATATGGCCCACGGACCACCAGTTGGACAGCCCTGGTCTAGGTAATATAGGAATGACCTAGCTACAGTGATCCAGGCGACAGTCATCTCGACTCTAGACTACTGTAATGCCCTCTACATAGGCCTTCCCTTGTCGAAAACCTGGAAACTAAAGCTGGTGCTCGATTGCTGGTGGGAGCATCGACAAGAGAGTACATTACACCAATTTTACAGCAATTGCACTGGCTACCAGTAGAGTACCGGATTATCTCCAAGGTGCTGGTTTTGACCTTTAAGGCCTTGTATGGTCTAGGGCAGTGGTGCTCAGGAAGTCGATCGCGATCGACTGGTCGATCCTGGGACCAAAGGAGGTTGAGCCCAGCTGGCTGGGGTGCTTCTAAGGGGGCGGAGCCATGCCGCACCAAGCCCCACCCACTCCGCCGGCTTCAGCATTTCCATAGCTTCTCCAGGATAAAGGAGGGTAAGGTCAAGTCAGTGGTGGCTATCTATGCCACCACTGGCTTGGCATTACCCTCCTCTACCCTGGAGAAGCTGTGGAAATGCTGAAGCCAGGAAGCGGACGGAGCCAAGCCCCGCCAAGACCTGCCCCCTTCCTCGGCTCCGCCCTGCTTCTCTCTTGGTAGATCTTTCTGACTTGGTTTTAATATAAGTAGCTCGCATGCTGAAAAATTGTGGGCACCCCTGGTCTAGGGCCAGTGTACCTGAGGGACCGCCTCACCCCATACGTTCCCCCCAGATCGTTGCGTTCAGAAGAACAAAATCTCCTGGTGATTCCATCAATCCGTTCCTGCCGCCTTTCAACAACAAGACAAACAGCCTTTTCTGTGGTGGCGCCAACTCTATGGAATGAGTTACCAGACGTAACTCGCGCTATCACAGAGTTGAGCCCCTTCCGGAGGGCCTGCAAGACTTTCCTCTTTAGGCAGGCTTTTAATCTAGGCGCCTCCTGATAATCTTGTCCATACCCTTGTGTTTTTACATATCCAAACTGTTTTATGTGTATTTTATTGTTTTATGTAAACCACCCTGAGCCTGAAGGGAGGAGCGGTATATAAAAGTGAATAATAAATAAATAAAATAAAATAAATAATCCATATTTTAAAAGAGTACAAGATTTCTGCTCCCCTTTCATCCAGGTGTGATCCACACTTCACATCCATCTCTCTGCAAGGGTGCACAGGTAAATCCCCAAAGAGCAGCATCTCTCCCTCTCTCTTACTTCAACTCTCCAGACATGCCAAAGAAAGCATTCAGAGTTTGACTTGACAAAAACATTATGGAACACTTAAAGACAAACCCTGAAGGCTGAGAGAGTTTCAGAAGCCTGGAATGAATGTTAAATACATACTTCTGACTTGACACGAACAGTATGGCAAAGCTACCAGGGGGTCTGAATAATTACAGAAAAGTTGAGGGTACAATCTAACATTTAACAATGTTACTTAATCAGCATGGCCCTGGGAGACGATATGTCTATATCATATGTTAATAGTGGTTGGTGTAGTGGCCGAAATCCTATGGCTCTTTGGGTATTCCTAAACTGCAATTTCCAACAGCCTTAGCTTGTGAGGAATGCTGGGAGCTGCAACTCAACAACATCTAGAGTAGGTTCTCAACCTACAGCCAATTTACCCACTGTTAGGATTTCTGGGAGTTGGAGGCCAAAAACATCTGGGGACCCCAGGTTGAGAGTCACTGATCTAGAGGGACATAAGATTACCTTTGATAGAGGTTACTAGAAGAGTGGGAGGGGGGAGAAGCGGGAATTAGGACTGAGGTGAGGCCATGTGATACATGGTCTGAAACATTGGTTCTCATTCGATGCAGCTATTTGCCCAGTTTTTAAAGCAAAGACAGGTCTGTGTGCCTTCAAGCCACCTGTCAACTCATTGTGACCTCATGAATTTTATAGGGTTTCCTTAAGCCAGTGTTTCCCAACTGGTGTGCCGCGGCACACTAGTGTGCTGTGAGAGATCATCAGGTGTGCCATGGGAAATTACAGTGGAGAGAGAGAGAGAGAGAGCCTAGCAGGAAACTTCAGGCAGCGGAAATGAGGCTTTCCTGGTCAAAGCAGCAGTGCCAGCCAGCCTGGCTGAGGTCAGGGAGAGCCCTCAGCATCCAGAACTTTCCTCTCTCTCCTTCCCTTACTCCCTCTGTGTGCCAAGGGCTACCTGGCCGGGCTGTGACTCCTCCTGCTTCCTGGCTCCTGGACACTCTTCTGCCCTCCTCCCCTCTGGCAGCAAGGAGGAGAAGAGGGAGGAGGAGTCCGCGGGAGCTGCCTCCGTCCGACCCCACTCCCGGAGGCTCGAGGTGAGGCTTTCTGCCCTCTAGCCCCTCTGCGACAGGGAAGGGGAGCAACCCCTCATCTCCTGGCCTCTCCTGGATGGGCTCCAGGTTCACTGCAGAGCAGAGGCCGGGATGCACAGCTCCACAGGCCAGCTTAGTTCCTTCCCGATCTGGCCCCAAGGCGACAGCAGAGAAGCCGAAGGGACGTGCAGGGGGAGGCACTCCTGGGGGGCTGAACCCCTTCGGGAAGGAGAGCTGGGGATGGCGATGGATGCGAGCCTCCGCCGCAGTTTGTTCCGAGGCTCGGAGCCACCCCTTGTGCTCAATTCCTATTCGTCCTGCTCAGCCGAGCCCGCGTGCGCTTCGGCCACTCAGCGCAGCCCTCCCCTGCAGGATGGTGACGGGCCTCCTGCACGTGGGCCTCGGGGGGGGGGGGTGGCAGAAGCAGCAGCGTCACGAGGGGGAAGGGTGACAGTTAGTAAAATGACAGTTAGAGTGTCATTTTGTGTCATTTTGGTTGGTGGTGCGCCCCAGGATTTTGTAAATGTAAAAAATGTGCCTTGGCTCAAAAAAGGTTGGAAATCACTGCCTTAAGCAAGGAATACTCAGAGGTCTAACCAAAGATGACCAGAGTGGTACTATTGCTTCCCTTGACTTGAACACTAACCAAGTTAGAGTAACATAGATTTGCATTGACTTTTCTGGCTGCTACATCACACTGTTGAACTCATGTTTAATTTGAGGTCTATTAAGACACCTAAATAAGGCATTGAAAGCAAAAAAAATTGGATCTATTCTTAGATGGAGTGAAATTTTATTTAGCTCACTAGATATTGTTCACTGATCAACTGACTTGTTTTATGCTTAATTAAATTTCGCCAATGATTTAAATAAATTAAAACAGCTGAATCTTTGAAAATTACAGTGATATTTCCATGCTAGTATAAAAGCAGAATATAAAATAAACAGATTGCAAGTATAATTATGTATTTAAATTGCATATTGAATAAACCATGATGAAAACAGAAAATTTGCAGGGAACACCAATAAAAAATTCCTCTTTGTGCTTCCTTTTGTTTCAACTTCCTATTTTAACTATTTGCTTTTTTTAAAAAAATGTAATCAAATGTTAGTCTTGTACAAAAGCATTCAGTAGTAGAACAAAATAAGAAGCAAAACCACAAGTGAATACTCTCTTCAGTGATATCTAAGGTAATATATGAGATGAGCACAATACAAAAGCAACCAGACTGAGATCTGAAATAAGTGCTACTATTGTACAAAAGGAACTGACCTATTAATAAATAAACCATTACATGACTCATTCTACATGAAGGTCACAGGACTGTATCTGTTCAGTGCTTAACAAAAAAAACAAAATCTTGAAACCAGGTATAGAAATTTCTCTCTTGTTTTGTTTTTGGGTTGTTATTTTTTAAATGAAAGGTTAATGGCATGCTTAACATAAATTAAGTACTTTATCCAAAAAAATTCATCGTTATTTCTTTACTTATTGGCCAAATTTTCAAGTACCAAAGAACAGTTGAACATGCAACAGACAGAATCCAATAATTAAAAAACACGATTGCAGACCAATTGTTGTGATTGAGCCCACGGTTCTGCCTGCGAGTAGGGCTGGGGAGGATGCTGAATCTACAGCGTCTGAGTGTAGTATGGAACTGGGTGGGGCTGAGAGTAACCTAAACGCTGGAGCAAACAGAAAGAGGGCTGCAAGTGATTCCAGCAGGGAATATTTGGCACAAAGGAAGAGAGTACGGCAAATACTTATGGCTCCTACTGACTCTGAGTCCTTTGAGGGTTTTCCCGGGGATGGGGAAAGTTCATCAGAAGACAGTGATACTGAATTGGACTGGACTCAAGTAAAGGAAATTCAGGATGTGTGTGATGCAGCCACCAGTAGTGATACTTTTCTGGGGTTTAATAGTGATAATGAGTGGCCCTCCGAAACCTCAGGGAATGACTGGGATGCACTAAGTTTTGAAAGACGCTGGGGATCTTGGAGGGACTCGCAAAAGGTTTCAGCTGCAGAAAGAGAGGCAGCTGCATCGCCTAATCAGGAGGAGTTGTCCTTTTCGGGCGAGTCTGATCTCTAGGTCAATTTAATATGGGCGAGCAAGGAGTTGTTTCTTGGTATCCTGTGTTGTATCCTGATATCTTGCATCGTGTTCCTGATCCAGTCTACTCCTTCCTTGTGGTGGGGTTTGAACTCCGCTGGACTTTCTCTCCTGTGGACCTTGGATTGTCTCCTCATTTCTCCGTCTTTCTCCTGCCCACGACTCCGGACCGATTATCGAATACGCTATTGGCTCAACCCTCTGAGGGTGCCACAGATGACGTCTCTACTTTGCTTTTGATCATTCCATAAGCATTTTTGGGGCTTCTCCGTGGGTTTTTTGGGGGTTTGGCCGGTTAGGCAGGTTTTTATTAGTCTCATTCCCTTCTCTTGTACAATAAACTCTTTGTTATTCGTTTTTACTCTTGGGTTTTGCTTTAATTGGCATCTGCATCACGACACCAATACAGTTCACCAGTCTACACAAATATTACCTGATACAACCTTCAAATAATATAAAATATACAGCTACAAAATACGCCCTTTCTATATCCATGTCACTGAATGCATGCTGCAATCTGGATGACTTTGAGTAAATCATACTCTCTCAGCCTCAGAGGAAGGCAACAATAAACATCTTGTGAACAAATCTTTCCATGAAAGCCCTGTGATAGGTTCATGGGTTGCCATAGGTCAGATATGTCTTGAAGGCACACAGCCACAACAAGTAAAGCTAACCTACTCTGTGATAGCTTCAAAAAAATCAGAAAACAGTTCAAGTTATTTTTGAGTCACTCCAGAGGTACTCCATGTTTTAAACACCCGCTCCTTCCCATCCATGCACACCCACCCAAACACACACAGACACTTTTCCCTTCTGGTTGTAGTGTTGGAAGCAAGCATCAGCATGTCAGGCTGTAAATCATCCTGGGATGTATAGTTTTCTCAAGAGCCAAAGCAATTAGAGTAGGTCTTAGGAAAATACATTTCCCAGGTACTGTTTTACAACCTGGCACCAGAAAGAAAGATGGGGACAGACCTCCCTCCTTGCTTTTTTTCCCCTTGTTCTTTTGATGCAGCCATCAAAATAGTGTCTAGATCAAGGGAAGTAATGGTGCCTCTCTATTCCATTTTGGTCAGACCTCGCCTGGGAACCACAATTCAAGAGGTATATTGACAAGCTGTAATGTGTCCAGTAGGCCTGGGCAATCACGGTTCTAAATGGTTCTAAATTACTTCCAAAACTAAAGTTCTTGTGGTGAACGCTAGGTGACGCGGTGGTGCTTTGCTTCTACAGTGTTGCTAAAGTTCTGGTGGTGAACACTAGGTGGCGGTGGTGCTTTGCTTTTACAGTGTTGCTAAAGTTCTGGTGGTGAACATTTCAGAACTCTAACAAAACTTTCAAAACTTCATTATTATTTCATTATTGGCGATTTTTAAGACAGAACCAATTAGGAACTGCCATTTATAACGAAATTTTGAAAGATTTTGTTAGAGTTCTGAAATGTTCACCACCAGAACTTTAGCAACACTGTGAAAGCAAAGCACTAGCGCCACCTAGTTTTCACCACCAGAACTTTAGTTTTGTAAGTACTTTAGAACCATTTAGAACCATGATTGCCCAGGCCTAGTGTCCAGAGCAGGGCAACGAAAATGATCAAAGGTATGGAGACTATGCTCTGTGAGGGGCGGGTTAAAAAGCTAGTATTTTGCCTGCAGAAGAGGAATATAATAATAATAATAATAATAATGGGTGCCTTGCCGAAAGATCTCAGACAGCATTTGGAAACAATAAACATTGATAAAATCACAATCTGTCAACTGCAAAAGGCCTCCTTACTTGGATCTGAGTGCATCATTCGAAAATACACCACACAGTCCTAGACGGTTTGTGATATGAAATCCAGCGTATATATCTCATTTTTTGTGACATACTCTGTTTTTGTGTCAGTATAATAATAATGATGATTTATTTCTATACTGCCCTACTCCCACTAGCTTAAGAGGAGCCAGGATAGCCATGTATAAATATTTATGAGGATGCCATAAGGAAGAAGGAGCAAGCTTATCTTCTGCTGCCCTGGAATTAGGGTTTAGAGCAGGCGTGGGCAATTGCCGGCCCTCCAGGTGTTTTGGACTTCAACTCCCAGAAATCCTAACAGCTGGTAAACTGGCTAGGATTTCTGGGAGTTGAAGTCCAAAACCCCTGGAGGGCCGACAATTACCCACGCCTAGTTTAGAGCAATAGGTTCAAATTACAGGAAAGAAGAGTCCACTTGAACATTAGGAAGAACTTCCTGATCGTAAGAGCTGTTCAGCAGTGGAACTCACTGCCTCAGAATGTGGTGGAGACTCCTTCTTTGGAGGCTTTTAAACAGAGGCCAGATGGCCATCTGTCAGGGGTACTTTGGTTGTGCTTTTCCTGCTTGGCAGGGAGTTAGACTAGATGGCCCATATGGTCTTGTACAATTCTATGACTCTGTGATTCTCCCTTATGTTGCTGGTACTGCCATTAGGGACCTTATGAGATGGGCAGGGGTAAAGCGGGGGACAGTGGGGGAAATCATAGGGCAGTGGAGGGAATCATCAGGCTTTGTACTTTGCTGTAGGGGTCTGTTATCTTATTTCCCATGTAGTTTCCCCACTTCCTCTTCCCTTCTTCAGTGAGGAGTCAGGTAAACACTTGACTCCTCTGGGTTCCAGGTGCCACAACATTGATTCAAAGGAGCCCCCCTCCCAAGTCCTACTAGAAATAGCCCTGCATCCTGTGATGGGCTCCATGGAACTCAGGGCCCTTCCACAGAGCCCTATAACCCAGAATATCAAGGCAGAAAATCCCACAATATCTGATTTGAACTGGGTTGTCTGAGTCCACACTGCCATCTATTCCAGTTCAAAGCAGAAAATATGGGATTTTATTCAGCTGTGTGGAATAGGTCTCAGTTCTAGGAGCAGAGAGAAGCAGGGAAAAGACAGTCCTCTCCCTGCATCAGACAAGTTCCTATGTGTAACTTCTACACTGTTTGTAGAAGCCTCTCCATTGTTGCCTCCTTGTCGTGGGGGAGAGGCTTGCGTACCCGAATGAAGTTGTGAGCTATGCTGGCGGTGGCATAATAGCCATGGGTAGGGCCTCCCATGCCAGACAGGTCACAACCGAAGGGTCTGACAAAGAGCATCAACGGGCAGGATGGGCTCTCTAGCCTTTTGGCAACCATCCTAAGAGAAGGAAAACTCTGATTTCAAACCGGGGCAGATGGTGCCCGTCTAACCCTGTAAGGTCAACCATCTGGAGAAGGAAACTCAAATCAAACCTATGACCTGAGGACCTCGCTGTCACCATCCAAGCTTGCTAGGCCCCGGCAGACGAGCCTATGGTTTAAAGCAGAGGTGCCCACACTTTTTCAGCATGCGGGCTACTTATATTAAAACCAAGTCAGAAAGATCTACCAACCTCCTCAAGGCTGGAGAGGGGAGGGGGTGGGGTGGGTCTTGGCCAGAGGGGCGGAGACAGGCCATGCCAAGCCCCTCCCCTCCCTCCAGCTTTGGCGCTCCCAGCAGCTTCTCAGGCTTGAGGATGGCAATGCCAAGCCAGTGGTGGCATAGCTAGCACAAGGCTGCACCAAGCCCCGCCCCTCCCTCTGGCTTTGGAACTCCCAGCAGCTTCTCCAGGCTTGAGGATGGCAATGCCAAGCCAGTGGTGGCACAGCTAGCACAAGGCTTGCTTGGCATAGCCATCCTCAAGCCTGGAGCGGCTGCTGGTAGAGCAGAAGCCACAAGGGGGCGGAGCCAGGCCATGCCAAGCCCTGCCCCCTCCCTCTGTCTTTGGAGCTCCCAGCAGCTTCTCCATGCTTGAGGATGGCAATGCCAAGCCAGTGGTGACATAGCTAGCACAAGGCTGGCTTGGCCCTGCCCTCCACAAACCTGGAGCAGCTACTGGGAGTGCCGAAGCTGGGGAGGGGGCGGGGCTTGGTGTGGCCTCTGAGAAGCGCCCCATCCAGCTGGGATCAACCTCCTTCGGTCCCGGGATCGACTGGTCAATCGCGATCGACTTCCTGGGCAGCCCTGGTTTAAAGGGTGAGGCCAGTTCTGTGCACGCTGCGCTCCACCAGAAAAATCCATTGCACAGCCATTGCACAGGCTCGACGGACACATCCAACCTCCGTCATCAACAGGCTTGTAGAAAGCGTGGGATGAGCCCTTCCTAGGAATCTTCGTTCGCGAAGTAATGCCAGAGAGAGATTTTGTAGAAGTCAGAGGGTAGCTATATTAGAAGGGGGCTATCTGACTTAAAGTCCAATCAAAATAGATATTTAGAGGTATCATAATCACATAGTTCTGTTCCAGGCTCCTAAAACCCTTAGCTTTGAGATGAAAATCCAAATCCAATTATTAATCACAACTGTAGAAATAAATCCCTTGAAAAATTAATCAGTAAGGCAGCACTTATATTCATTCCATTGGGACTGACAAAAATTCTACTCAGAAGTAGACATTTGGACATTTTGGTGTTGTTCAGTACCTTCAAATCATTTCTGACTAAAGGCAACCCTAAAATGAACCTATCACCGGATTTTACTGTCAAGATTTGTTCAGAGAAGGTTTGCCTTTGCTACCTTCTGAATCTGAGAGGGTGGCAACTCCCCATTGCGTCTTACTGCAAGGCATTTGCCACCTCATCAGATGGCCAACGGCTTTGCCATGAGGCTTGGAGAATCTGGTGCCCTTGCACCTTGCATCACCCACATCAGCTGCCTCACAGGGAGGATGATCACATGGTGGGAAAGCATGGAGCGCATGGCTTCCCCGCATAGATTGTACAATGCAGGAAGCCTCCTGTGTTGCCAGGAAGGTGGTAGCATGCCGGTTCTACCCCTCTACACCCACAGATCTGGCACAACGTTGTTTGATGGGAGCCTGCCAGCTCCATGAATGATTAGAGCTAGATCGGTATTTGCCACTGAATCTAGTCCCGTATGATGAGGTCATAGTCACACACACGCTAGTTTTGGAGAAATGAAGTCTACTTACCCCATAACGTGATGCTCATAATGCTGCAGTGTCCTCTGGAGTGTCTGCCTTATGGTCTGAGGCTACAGAATAAACACAGAAATAATAATAAAAAATGCTGTCCAGAGTTTGTCTCTCAGCTTTGCTCTCATCACAGAATCAGGATGGAGGGTACTACCACCATTATCGCTTAATGTAATGTATGTTTTTCCAATTACATACTCCCCCCCCTCTCTCTTCACACAGCTGCTGTGCTTCCCCCAGAGTAATGAGAAGAAAGCTGCCCAGAAGTAGCAAGCTGTTTTTATTCCACAAACACATCAATATTTCAAGGCTTATCCCTGATATTTCAAGCCATCCATTAAACAGCAGTGGTTTACTTAGCACCAATGTAACTAAATTCAAAAAGCACTGAAAAGGAAACACAGTATATGCAGAATATGCTGAAAGCCACTAAGGGCCAAAATAAATATTACATCTCTCCATCCTGCCGTGCTTCTACACCTGACTCAAGAGAGGGTTTTTTTGGGGGGGGGGAGGAGCCAGGAATATTATTATATTTATGTGGGTATGATGGAAAATCAGCAATAATATTCATTATTCAGGTATTCATAAGAATGTGTGAGAATGGGAAATAGAGACATAGATAGAGCTGCATACATTAGCATGTGTGCCCACTTTGCCTATTCACTCTCTATATGCAGAAGTTTGGATAGAGTTTCTCCTACTTGTGTTCAACTGAACATGAATAGGACAACCTGTCTAACCATGACAAAACACAGACAGTGATTCCACAGAGTTTCAAATTAACATTCATTTCAATGCAAGAACAGATTAAAAATCTCTTATCCAGAATTCCAAAACACTCCAAAATTCAGAAATGTCCACATCGGTGGCTGAGATAGTGACACCTTTGCATGCTGATGGTTCAATGTATATACACTTTGTTTCATGCATTTTTTCTGAATATTATGCATAAAATTACCTTCAGGCTATGTGTATGAGGCATACATGAAATATAAATGAATTTTGTGTTCAGGCATGGATCCCGTCTCCAAGATATCTCATTATGTATGCATATGCAAGTACAGATATTTCAAAATTCAAAGAAATCTGAAATCCAAAAAAATTCTTGTCCCAACCATTTTGGAAAAGGGATTGTTTATAGCAGTGTTTCCCAACCTTTTTTGAGCCGCGGCACACTTTTTACATTTGCAAGATCCTGGGGCACACCACCAACCAAAATGACACAAAATGACACTCGTAATACATATAGTTAATATGTTTTTAATGTATTTATACACTCAGTGTGAAACCTGGACCTGTTTCAATGAACTCAACATAGATATCCTGGCAAGAATGGCAGAAAGACACAAACTTCCCACACAAAACTCCCATAACCAAGAGAAAATGCTATAAGAGTTTGGTGGTCATTGACCTTGAGTTTTGGAGTTGTAGTTCACTTATATCCAGAGAGCAATGTGGACTCAAACAATGTTGGATCAGGACCAAACTTGGCATGAATACTCAATATGCTCAAATGTGAACGCAGATGGAGTTCAGGGGAAATGGACGTTGACATTTGGAAGTTGTAGTTGTTGGGATTTATAGTTCCCCTACAATTAAAGAGCATTCTGCACCCCACCAATGATAGAACTGGGCCAAACTTCCCACACAGAACCCCCAGGAGGCAAGAGGTGGTCTCTACTTGGGGAAAGGGAGGCAGGCCTTCCCAATGCATGGAGTGGGAGAGACCAAGTAGACAATGGGTGGGGAGGGGGTGTTTGTAATTTTGTGCCTTTATCGAGGTAGGTTTCTTAGGGTTTTTATACTTCAACACAGTAGACCCCCCCCCCCCTTTGTGGAGGTTCCAATTTTCCACGGCACACCTGATGATCGCTCATGGCACACTAGTGTGCCCTGGCACACTGGTTGGGAAACACTGGTTTATAGTACTTTCAATTTAGAGAATGAAGGATCTGAAAGTGACATGAATTTGTGTGGCCTCCCCTTACAAATGCTCATCGATGCCTGACAAAAAGCATCAATGGGCAGGATGTGCACTCGAGCCTTTTGGCAGGCACCCTAAGAGAAGGAAAACTCTAAATTCAAACCTGGACAGATGGTGCTCGTCTAACCCTGTAAGGTCAAACATCTAGAGAAGGAAACTCAAACCAAACCTACGACCTGAGGACCTCGCTGCCACCATCCAAGCTTGCTAGGCCCCAGCAGACGAACCTTGGTAAGGGTGAAGCCAGTTCTGTGCACGCTGCGCTCCACCAGAAAAATCCATTGCACAGGCTCGAAGGACACATCCAACCTCCGTCATCAACGTGCTTGTAGAAAGCATGGGATGAGACCTTCCTAAGAATCTTCATTCGCGAAGTAATGCCATATATATAGATGCCTCAATAATTGATGAAATACCCACTCGCAATTGCCATTTCATTTTTAGTGGCAATATTGGTAGTTTGAAAGTAGGTAAAAAAAAAGGGTTGGTGGGCCTGCCTATGGCAAGTTTCACCCTACATTTTAATCAAGCACGTCCCACATCAATGCCAATAGTGACGTTAGTCTTGCCCCCACAGACACACACATAAAAGCTTCTAACATCCCAAAAGTTCAACTTCTGAGCCTTCCATTGTGCTCTATTCACCAAGACGCAGGAAAAAAATCATTGTGACTGAGAAAGGAGCAGAAACCCATTTCTACCTGGGCAGGGCAACCGCAGGAGGGCTACAGGACTCATAGATTACTGAAACATAAATCAGAAAAAAAACAAAGTAGCAAGAAACCTGCTTCTGGTCCTTAAACTTACTTTAAACTTAAGGACCGGAAGAAGGTTTCTTGCTACTTTGTTTTTTTTCTGTTTTTTCTTCTGATGTGAAAAGATAGAAACAGACCTTGAAAACTTCACACCTGAAGACTCTATAGCAGCCTTTCTCAACCTGGGGGTCAGGACCCCTGGGGTGGTCATGAGGGGGTGTCAGAGGGGTCACCAAAGACCACCAGAAAACTGCAACTAGTGGCTGCAACTAGGCCTACCACCTGCTCCCTCGACCCGTGCCCCTCCTTGTTAGATCTTGCCTGGAGGGGTTACGTGGGCTTCTGTTGAACATTGTTAATACCTCCCTTGAGCAAGGAGTGTTTCCAGAGTGCTTAAAAGAGGCGGTGGTAGCTCCATTGCTGAAAAAACCGACATTAGACCCTGCAGTTCCCTCCAACTACCGACCAGTGTCGAATCTTCCGTACCTGGGGAAGGTAGTTGAGAGGGCAGCAATGGAGTAGTTGCAGTCCTTCTTAGATGATGCAACATGGCTAGACCCCTTCCAGTCCGGCTTCCATTCGGGGCACGGGACAGAGACGGTCCTGGTCTCCATCACAGACCAACTCCTCTGCCAGCTCAACCAAGGCAGTCTGCGCTGCTCGTGTTATTGGACCTCACGGCAGCGTTTGACACGGTCGACCACAATCTTTTGATCCACCGCCTGGCCATGGCTGGAGTGAGGGGGACAGCCCTGAAATGGCTGACCTCCTTCCTCCACCATCGGTCTCAGCGAGTGAGGAGGGGAGAGGTGGTCTCCGAGGGCTCCCCATTAGTTTGTGGAGTCCCTCAGGGGGCCATTCTTTCCCCTCTGTTATTTAACATCTACATGCAGCCGCTTGCACAGCTGGTGCAGAGTTTTGGGCTTGAGTGCCACCAGTACGCTGATGACACCCAGCTCATTCTGAGGATGGAGGGCAGGCCTGGATCCGTACCCGATAATTTCCAACATTGCCTCGAAGCCGTTACTGGATGGCTGCGAGCCAGTAGGTTGAGGGTGAATCCAGCAAAGACAGAGAGAGATCTTGTGGTTGGGTCGCCCGGGTGATGGGGATGTCCAGCTTCTGACCCTGGACGGTGTGGCGTTATGCCCATCGCCTTCTGTAAAGAGCTTGGGAGTTCACTTGGACTCCCAATTGACCATGGAGACCCAGGTCTCCATGGTCAGTAAATCTGCTTTTTTCCATCTAAGACAGGCAAGGCGGCTAGCCCCCTATCTATCCTGGAACGACCTGGCCACGGTGATCCAAGCCATGGTCATCTCGAGACTAGATTACTGTAACGCGCTCTATGTTGGCCTTCCTCTGTCGGTGACCCGGAAGCTCAAGCTGGTGCAGAACACTGCCGCCCGACTCCTGTCTGGTATGCCAGCTGGTTGTCACATAACCCCTACCTTGCAGGATCTGCACTGGCTCCCAATTGAGCACCGGATCACCTTCAAAGTGTTGGTTCTTACCTTTAAGGCCTTACACGGCCTGGGGCCAGCATATCTAAGGGACCGTCTCTCCCCATATTGCCCTACGACATCACTGCGGTCGGAAGGTACCAACCTACTAGACATTCCATCTGCGAAGTCAGCTAAATTAACGGCAACTCTCAGGAGGGCATTTTCCGTGATTGCGCCCACACTGTGGAACGCCCTCCCAGCCGAAACACGCGCCATCCAAGAACTCCTGCCTTTCAGGCGGGCTTGCAAGATCTATCTATTCCAACAGGCTTTTGGCCTATAGGTCTTATTATGCATAACCGCCATGTCTGTAATTTTCTACCTGTTGTGCCTGTATTCCTCACATCAGGCTTTTAATTCTGTTGTTTTAGACTGTGTTGTATTGCTGTGTTTTTAATTCGTTTTAATATGTTGTTGTACCTTGCGTATGTGAGCCGCCCCGAGCCTCCCGGGAGTGGTGGCATAGAAGCTCAATAAATAAATGAATAAATAAATAAATAAATAAGAAAACAAAGTATTTTCTGTTGGTCATGGAGGTTCTGTTTGGGAAGTTTGGCCCAGTTCTGTTGTTGGTAAGATTCAGAATGCTATTTGATTGTAGGTGAACTATAAATCTGTGCAACTACAACTCCCAAATGTCAAGGTCTATTTTTCCTAAACTCCATCAGTGTTCATGTTTGGGCATATTTAGGATTTCTACGAAGTTTGGTCCAGATCCATCATTGTTTGAGTCCACAGTGCTCTATGGATGTAGGTGAACTACAACTCCAAAACTCAAGGTCAAGGCCCACCAAACCCTTCCAGTGTTTTCTGTTGGTCATGAGAGTTCTGTGTGCCAAGTTTGGTTCAATTCCATCGTTGGTGGAGTTCAGAATGCTTTTGATAGTAGGTGAACTATAAATCCCAGCAACTACAATTCCCAAATGACAAAATCAATCCCCCCCCCCCCCCACAACCTGGACATATGGGGTATTTGTGCCAAATCTGGTCCTGTGAATGAAAATACATCCTGCATATGAGATATTTACATTATGATTCATAACTAGATACTAGGCATGGTTTAGAATCCTAAAATGGTGAATCGTAAAATCAAATGGGGGATTTTTTTATTAGTAAAAGAAAGACTTACAAAAAATTTCCCAAAAATTTCGGAAATGTAACTTAAGTACTAACGAAATCCGTTAGTAATTCGTATGCCAGAGCATGTGCATTCCAGATGGTTTTGGCCTACAACTCCCAGAAATCCTAACAGCTGGTAAATTGGCTGGGATTTCTGGGAGTTGTAGGCCAAAACTTGAATCAATCACACTGAATTCTAGATGGGACTCTCCAAATAGGAAGGGGGGAGGGAAGGAGGGATGGAGGGAGGGGGTCTTCTATTCTTGGAAGCAGCAAAAGAAAAGGAGGAGGAGCCCCCTCGCTCCTCACTGCCTCTCTCATCCTGATCCCGAGGGAGCGAGGGCCCAAGTTTGCCCAGGCTGGTCATATACCTACATTCTATGCACATGCAATAATACAGCAGTAATAACAATGGGAATAAGAAGAGGTAAAATTCAAACCAGAAGTGTTCTGAGTGGTCCCTGCCTCATGCGGTGCAAACGGGCTCTTCTTTGTGAGCCGGGAAATTAGCCCGGAAAAGACAGCGTTTTCTGCTTGGGTGCACACACATACATATTCTTTGGGGGGGGGGGTTGCTGCAGAATCTTCTCTATGAGGCCGGGATTCTGCAACAAATCTCCCCTCCCAAGAATATGTATGTGTGTGCTCCCAAGCTGGCTTTTCCCCCGGGCTAATTTCCGTTTGCACCGTTTGCACCGCATGAGCCTGTTTGCATGAGGCAGGGACCACTCAGAATACTTCGGTTTGAATTTTACCTCTTGTTATTGTTATTACTGCTGTATTATTGCATGTGCATGGAATTAGGTATGACCAGTTGGATTACTTATAATCTGGCCTGTCTGCTGACACAGGCCCCACATATCCCACGATGTGATGGCAACAGCGGCACCCCTCCCCTCAGTGGCACTTACAGTAGCATTCATTCTATTATACATTAGGTTGGTTTCTCACCCCAATACTCTTTGATGCCTTAGATCCTGGCTGGCAGGCAGGAGAGGCAGGGAAGCCTAGAAAAATGTAAACAGAGAGATTACTCAGAGTAAATCTGCAAGGAGGGCCCTTCATCCAAAGCGCCTCCTTTGCAGATTTACTTCTGAGTAATCCTCTCTGTTTACATTTTTCCAGGCTTCCTTCCAGCCGAGGAAGGAGCGAGTTTAGGGCTTGCCTTGCCATAATATTGGCAAGGGAGGCGGGAGGGTGGTGAGAGAGAAGGAGGGTGCCCCCTTATGCCCCCTTACGACCTAATAACGACACTTAAGAAAATCCTGGCCCCGAGGTTCTAAAAGAAAGTCCACTTCCTGGTTGGCGTTCCAGGTGCGGAAACGCTCGAAAGTAGCATTTCTTACGAATTTCTTACGAAACGAATCATTTTCATAACTTTTTTCTCATGCCTACTAGATACTGCTACTTTGCCTAAAAAACTTTGGTGATTTATTAATGAAACTGAACATTTCCCAACCCCATGATCTGCAGTCTGACCCCAGAGTCTCCACCCCAGACCCTCTCCGGCAGGAATCCCCAGATCTGTGTTCGGATCAATCTTGGGACTTTCCAGTCGATACATCCATTGAAGAGGAGCCGGGAGGCTCGGATGAGCAACGTAGAGTTCCCTCGGATGATGTCGTCATGAGGGCGGCCGAGAAGGAGGACACCGAGCGAGAATGGGGCCTAGAGGCCGGGGAGGACAGAGAGCCCGTGATCGGCCCCGGATCCTCGGCCCTGGCGGCGGATCCCTGGGAATTGTGTTATCCTCGCGTCGCGTCCAACCCTGATGGGGGTGCTGAGGCAGTGGCTGGTGGTCCATGGCCGGTCAGGAGTGATGTTGATCGGCCCAGCTGCCTGGCGCCAGCAGGTTGCCTCTGGCGAGACCAGATGCCTTTGGACGTTACTGAGGTCCTAGCCTGTGCTCAGAGACCCCGTCCCCAACGTCGTGGCCGCCTAGTGGCGGCGAGTCGGAAGCTAGGGGGGCTGAGCAACATGGCAGATGGCCTTGAGGATGCTGAGGGGAGGTGGTCTTCTTTTTCCTCCTTGGACCCAGACCGGAAGAGACGAAGGCGCAGGTGCCGGAAGAGACACCGGAGGAAGAAACCGAAGGAACACCCAACTTTCGGTCAGTCAGTGGACTATCCGGGGACAGCAAACTTCCAAGAGGCTGACGTTCCTAGGGAGTCGAGCCTCTCCTCACTGAACAGAGTAAACTCAGAGGGCCACCAAGGACATCGGGCTGCCCCCATATGCTCCGGTATGAGCCATGGAGATAAGGACAGCCCTGGAGCCAATCCTGGCTATACTTTGGGAGGAACGAACATAAGAAATATAAAACCAGGACCTTCTGGGGGTTGGGCTTCGGGAGCTGGGCTAGATCAGGCTCCCATAGCCCCTCAGTTTAAACCAATAAGACTCAAAACACACTGAGATCACTGAAACTAAGGCAAGAAATTCCCCTAGCTTTGACTGATCCCTCCCTTAGACCTTATGGTTGGAAGGCCTGTTAGAGTTAATTGGGAAGGGCATAGTCCAGCTACCGTGTATTATTACTATGTTCTCATACTGTGTTTGTTCTTCAATTTTGTAAACCGCTCCGAGCCCTCGGGGAGTGGCGGTCTAGAAGTTTGAAGTATAAATAAATAAATAACTTACTGGACTACTGAGGAACCAACACAATTTGGAGTCAAAAGGGAGTCAAAGCCTATGATGCTTTACCAATCTGGAAGAAGGGCAAGACTGGAGATGGGTAGAGAGAGGATAAAGCTGGGGAGGGGGGAGCGCAATTCCCCCAATAAGATTCTTGACTTGCAATGAAATTTTCATTCAGTCCTGAAATTTTTAGCATTGTAGAGAGTGAGGCATTGAAAATCGTTCACATTTTGAACTCAAGTATTCTCTGTGTTCCCATGGGAACTTTGCTCGTTTTCTTCAGATGTCTAAAGTGTACTTTGAAATACTCAACTGAAGTTTTAAGTTACTGCAATGATAGAAATCTGGGGACTGAAGCAACATGTTATGGAGGAGGACAGAATCCTTATTTGGGTGTCATATCCCCATTCTGCAAACATAGCTACAAGGCAGGGAGACAAGAACCAACCAGAATAGCTGCTGTTCAGGAACATCTGTGAGGGACTAGCAGGGGTGAGTAATTATTTTTTCCAAGGGGCCACACGAAGGCCAAAACATATTATGGAGGGCCGTACCTAAAGGCGAAACGACATTCTAATCTACAGAATTTATTTATTTATTTATTTATTTACTATATTTACTATATATTACACATCATTAATATAAACATATTAATATATCAAGAAATATTCATATATTATTAGTATTAATATAATTATTGTATTATAGTATATATAGACATTATAATATAAATTATAATATTATATTATTTGTTATATTATTATATTATTATAATAAAATTATTATAAAATAATAATAAAAACCACTAAAATTAAATTAAATTCAAGAAGACAAGGTGCAAACCAAGATGGAATGGCCCAATGGACCCAGCCCAGAGGATGGCAAAGCGGACCCAGCCGCCGCCGCAGCAGAGGAGAGCAGAGCAGCAGGCGATCGAAGGCTGCAGGCCTCCGCCCGCTCTCGCCCCCAGACGTTCCCCAGCTGATCGCCCTACTATGGATTGCTTGTCATCCCTGGAGGTGATCCAGGCCTGCAGGGGGAGCCGATCAAGTCTTCCGGGTCGCCTGGGCGATCAGCCGCCTCAGATCGCCGATTGCTCCCGTTGCAGGCCCGGATCGCCTCCAGGGATGACAGGCACTCCAAAGCTGCCGCTCCTCTGGCCTGTCTGCTGACACAGGCCCCACATATCCCACGATGGGATGGCAACAGCGGCACCCCTCCCTCTTGGCCCTGCCCCCGACTCCCTTCTCCCTGGGCCAGACAGAATCGGCTGCCGGGCCGCAGGTTGCCCACACCTGGGCTAAAGGCTCCTCCACACAGCCATATAACACAGAATATCAAGGCTAATAATGCACAATGTGGCTCCGTGGCCTGGATTACCGTAGCCAGGTTGTCACCGGAGAGGTAGGTTGCTGGCCACCTAGCCTGGCGCAGATGGAAAAACGCCACTCTGCTCACGGCGGAGACCTGCGCCTCCATCCCTATATTATGGTTTTTCACTTATTGCGGGAGGTCCTGGAACCTAACCCCAGCAATGAGTGAGGGAACACTGTAGTCTGAAATTATTCACTACACTTGTGTATTGTTTTAATTTTGAGAAATGTAGTCTTTTAAAAAAGCATTTTATATTGAGGAGATCAAGGCTGACAGCAATGATCCCTTGGTGCATTCCGGAAACTAAGAAGTGAATATCAATTGCTTTTAATTAGAGGTATTTCCATAGGCAACCTTGAACTTCTGGATTATTTTGGGACCTGAACGCTAATTCAGTCATCTTTTCCCAGTCCTGTCAATAAGAATAGACAGTCATAGTGAAACACTGCAATAAAAATATTTATAAAGCTCAGCTTAATTATCCTCAGTGCCACTGTAGCCAGAACGTATGATCCGTACAGGGTTCACTACCAGTCCTAAATAGAATGTGTAACTTAAAAGCACATAATACAAATAAATGCTATTAATTTACTTGTCGTTCTGCATTCAGATATGCAGAACACACTTGGAAAACAAAGGAGGAAAAACAGGGTTAAATAATAATAATATTTTATTTCTAACCTGCATCCATCTCCCCGGAGGGGACTCGGAGCAGCTTACATGGGGCCGTGCCCGAACAATACATCACAAAATATCAAAAACACCGATAAACAGTAAACACAATAAAAGCAATAAACACAATAAAATACACCTGTGAAAACACAACAGCACAGGTGAATCTAAAACAGAAACGACAGGGCGGGCCACATGTACATATAAAATGTTTAAAACTCGGGAGAGATAACTGGAGTGGTGTCAAAACATACAGGGTCACATAGGGGGGAAAGCTCTCACCAGAAATGGGGGCATTTGGGGAGTCTAATCTCCAAAGGCCAGGTGGAAGAACCAGGTTTTCAGTTGTTTTCTGAAGGATTCCAATGAGGGGGCATTGTGGTGTTCCAGCCTAGTGGCCATAGACAGACACCGGGGGTTCCAGCTGACCAGGGTCAGATTGGGGATGAAGGGTGACCAGATGGATACGGGTCTGCAGTTGAAGAATTAGCCTGGGATGATGAATGGTTACATGGGTATGGGCCTGAAGACGAGGATAATGATGACTCAATGGAAGTTAGTTCTGAATTAGACAGTGAGAGGCCCAGCGACCTTGATTCCCACAAGAACTTCTCCACTCCCTTGCCAGGCGAGCATTCCGGGGATAGGGAGGACCGAGTTTCCCAGCATGATGACAATGCACATGGCCCGGCTAATGAGCAGGAATTTGACAGGAGGGCTAGCATCAGATCCTCCCGGAAAGATTTGGCTATGAGGAAGGGGGTGCGTTGGTCACATAGAACTTAGTTCCCTTTATTAGATTGTACCCAGGGGATTCTAATCAGACCTGAAACTACGTTCAGCTTGGAAGGACTTGGGTCCTGGGTTTCCAGTTCTTGTTGATCGCAGGAGCAGTTTGTTTTGCCTTTGTAATCTTGTTTTCCATGGGATTTATGCCAGCTTTCTCTACCACTGTTTTGGAACTATTTTGAATTGCCTTTTGCCTTGGATTTGAATTACCTTGCATCTTTCTAGGTTTGGACTATTTCTTATTCTAAATAAAAGTACATTTATAGCATCTGCCTGGTTGTAGCACAGCAGTTCTCGTTTGTGCCTGGGGGGCAGGGGCCAGGACCGGGGGTCCCATTGGCATTGGGGCCTGCAGCAGCAGAGTTGGATTCTGAAGAGGATTTAGAAGGGTTAGCAGAAGGAGAGTTTCCCATCACTGGGCCTCCTTCTCCCACAGAAAGCTTGGCTTGGGATGAAGGTTGGCCTGACCCTTACGACGAGACAGATAACCAGGTGCAAATGGAAAGCAGTGATAGCGAAACTTATGAACGGCCGGGGGGGGAGGAGGTTCACAGGATCCTTTGAGTGAAAACATGGAAGAGAGCGGCTGGGACGAATCTAGGGAGAGAGCTCTCATGGAGATAGAGACCCAGGTGCTGGGAGGCAAGGCCGAACCTTTGATAGGAGACGAAGCATTGAGTCTAGCAGGAGGATGGTACCATAGCCTAGACAGGCTGAGGTCCGTCAGCAGAGATTGGAGACGACGAAGCCTAGGCGTCGGGGACCTCGGCAGAAAGATTTAAGTATAGGATCCGTGGGAACGAATCCTCAGTACTTCGACCACGTCTCTTCTGAGCAGACGTGAAGCGTAGCTGGTCCACGGAGCTAGGTTGGCTAGTGGCCTACCAAGTCTTGCCCTGCATCTTGTACCTTTCCTTGTTCCTGAATCCGCATTGCTGTGCGGAGCCTTGCCAAGTCTTTTGGATTCTTTACCAAGCTGTTTTGGACATTTGATTGCTTTTTGCCTTTGGATTGCTTTAGCTATTTTTATGGACAATATTACTTTTGAACTGTTTTATATTCAACTAGCTGTACCCGGCACGCGTTGCTGTGCCCTATGTAGGAGATGTGAGAAAGTATGAGTATGTAAGGGTTGGAATTGATGTTACTTATGGTCTTGGTGGGTGTGTGCATGTCTATATATGTATATGTGCGTGTATATGTGTGCATGTGTATATGTGTGCAGGTATATGTGTGTGCATGTGTATATATATGTGTATGTATGTGGGTGTGCATGTGTATATTGGTGTGTGCATGTATATGTGTGTATGTATGTGTATTTGTATATGTGTGTATGTACATATGTGTGTGAATGTGTGTATATGTATATATGTGTGTGTATTTGTATGTGTGTATGTATGTGTGTGTAAGTGTATATGTGTGTGAATATGTCTATATGTATATATTTGTGTGTATGTGTATATGTGTGTATGTATGTGTATGTATGTATATATGTGTGTGAAAGGGGGAGGAATGACATGGGAGAGGGTGGAACGTGGTGAAGGATGGGAATGGGAAGTGGAGGAGAGGGGCTGGAGAATGGGGAAGTTAAGTTTGGGAGAGGAAGGAGGAAACTACAAAAAGGGAAGAGTGGTTTGGGGTTGGAGTGGCATAGAAGTGTGTGTGTTTGGGGGGGGGGGGAGACGGGAAGGGAGGAAGAGGTTTGCCCTGGCCTAGGAGAGAGAAGCCTCCCTCTCCTTTCCCCATTCCTCGAAGGGAGAAAGCATTGTGGGGAATGGAAGCAGGGAGGCGAAGAAGGTTTTGGAGGGGGGAAGGAGAAGCAGCAGCGCACATTTTTCCGGGCCCCACCCACCCACAGAAACATCCCCTCGCCCTCAGTCCTCGCTCATCAGGTTCCCGGGTCCAGGAGCGGCTGGAAGGCGACAGAGGACGAAGCCAGCGGAGGAGGCACCCACGACGCCACCCGGGTTCAGAAGCGCGGGAAACAGCGGAGGCAGCAGAGACGGCCACGGGACTACATTTCCCAGAAGGCACCGCACGGCGACTTCCGGTTCCTTCGCCCTCCTTGCCATTGAGCCGTGCGGTGCCTTCTGGGAAATGTAGTCCCGTGGCCGTCTCTGCTGCCTCCGCTGTTTCCCCCTGGCGCTTCTGAACCCGGGTGGCGCCAGGGTGCCTCCTCCGCTGGCTTTTCCCTCTGTCGCCTTCCAGCCGCTCCTGGACCCGGGAACCTGATGAGCGAGGACTGAGGGCGAGGGGATGTTTCTGTGGGTGGGTGGGGTGGGTGAGTGCGCCGCACGCGCCACTACGCTTGGTGGCTATGGGGGTTTGGGGGGGGCAGTTTTAGGGGTCTTCAGTGGGAGACACGGCGGAGGGCGTATCGAAGGTTCAGGGTGAGTGGGGAGAGAGGGAGACGGGATGGGTTTGTATGTTGGGGGGGAGGTGGTTTTGGAGTGCGCCTGCGCGATTGTTCTCCCTGTGTTCTGCGCTCGCGGCCAGCAGTGAACGGGAGTCAATGGGCGGTTTTTGGGGGCTGTTTTTGGGGGGTTGCAAGTTAGTGAGGTGGGTTTTTAGTGTTATGTCTGTACCTCGCGGTCGGGGGGAACGTGTGTCGTGGGAATTGTGTTTGGGGGGATTATGGTTTGGCCGTGCATATCCTTCTTTGCACGACCACGTCTCCTTTATATATATAGATAAAGTAGTTAGCCTTCAGTCCGTCTCTGTGTGTGTGATTAAGGGGCCGGTCAAGTCCGTGCATCGTGACACTGGTGTGTGTGATCTAAGGGGGGGACTGCGGCAATCTGAGGTGCAACAGGCATTCCTAATCTCTCCTGGGAGGAAATTCCAAAGACGGGGGGGGGGGGGTCACAGAGGAAAAGGCTTTCTCCCTAGTGCTCACAAGCTGGGTCTGTGAGACTGGCAGGGGCGAAAGGAGGGCCTCACCTGAGGAGCGAAGGGCTCAGGCTGGTTCATGGGAGGAGAGCCAGTAACGAAGGTAGGTGGGTCCCAAACCGTTTAGGGCTTTATAGGTGATCACCTGCACCTTGAATTGGGCTCAGAAAATAAACGGCAGCCAGTCAAGCTCTTTAAATAGGGGGGGTCAACCGCTCCCTGTAACCTGCCTCAGTTATTAATCTGGCAGCCGAGCGTTGGACAAGTTGAATTTTCCGGACCGTCTTCAAGGGAAGCCCCACGTAGAGCACATTGCAGTAATCCAATCTAGAGATAACTAAGGCGTGGACCACTATGCATGCCCAGATCTACGTCTTTTGGCACCCTAGGCCAAAAGACACTCTGCCCCCAGGGCGGGGAAAGCCCCGCCCTCAGGGTGGTACTGCGCATGCGCAGCAGCAGCCCCGGGGCGTGGGGCTTCCATCCGCCTCCTCCCGCGACCGAAAGTTGGTCACGGGAGGAGGAGGCGACAAAGCCGCACGGCACCGGCCCGCCCGTGCTGCTTCCCTCCCCCCTCCTCCTCGCACCCTCCTTCCGGTTGCGGGAGGAGGAGGCGGACGGAAGTCGCACGGCCGGGGCTGGTGCCGTGCGCCTTCTGTCACCTCCTCCTCCTCCTCCCGCGACTGAAAGGAGGGCGAGAGGAGGAGAAAGGGAAGCCCCGCCCCCAGGGCGCTGCTGCCCAGCCGTGCGGCTTCTGTCCGCCTCCTCCTCCTCGCCGTCTAGCCAGCCCCCTTGCAAAGGAAGGAGGCGGCAAGGAGGAGGAGGAAGGGAAGCCCGATGGCAGGCATGTGCATGGCGCAGGAGGAGGGCACCTCTGCTTCCTCCGCCATGGCGAAGGAGGCAGAGGCGCCCTCCTCCTGCACCACACGCATGCGTGCATGCCCGCCAGCAGCCCTGGCGGGGGCGGGGCTTCCTTTCCTCCTCCTCCTCCTCGCCGCTTCTTCCCTTTACAAGGGGGCGGCCCAGGCGGGCGATGGTGAGGGGAGGGTGCCATTCTCTCCTCCCCGCCCCCTCGCAGCGCTGTCCCCCCACCCTCTCCCGAGGAGGTATGATGACTCCCTCTCTCTCGGGAAAGGGCTGGGGGAGAGCGCTGCGAGGGGGCGGTTTTTAAAAATAAAAATATTATTATTATTTCCTTGATTTGTCGCCCCCCCCCCCCCAGGCCTACACCCATAGGCCATGGCCTAGCGTGGCCTTATGGGTAATCCGGGCCTGCCAACATGGTCAAGTCAGACTTCACGAGGTAAGGTCGCCGTTGGCACATGAGTTTTGACTGTGTGAAGTTTCTCCCAGCCACCGCCAACACCGCCTTTTAAAGGATTGTAGTATTCTGCGCCAGGCAATTGTGCTCTCAGCAAGAGTCACATTTATTTTCCCAGGGAACATTTAAAAATAATCTCATTCACTATTTTTTTAAAACTCCACAAAAACACTGTCATCACACACAAGAACTCAGCTTCCTCCTCTTTGCAGATGCAGGTGTTTGAATCCTAAAGGCTTTGTGGAGCTGAAATTATCCTCAGGTGCAGCTAAAAAAAAAACAACAACAACCCAGAAATATAAAATAAAGAAAACCCAAGCAATTCAGCAGCACTTTGACAGCAACTCTTACTACAAAGAAAGGGCTGAAAGAAGAACATTGTGTTCATCCTTGGGAATTACACCATCTCTGCCTTGTGAAACCTTGGGTCAATATGACCACTTGTCACTTTTGGCACAATTAGAATTGAACAAAGGGAATCTGACAACTCTAGAAAAACAATATGAACCTAAACTACGCAAAACAGCAGCCGTTCCTCTGAAGCATTTCTTTTGTTTCGTGTTGTTTTTGCCAGCATCCACCACTTTTAATCTACTTATATCGTTATCTTCATTTTATATCACCTGATCAGAGATATTCAGCAGAAGGCTGATAGGGAGATCTTTGATGTTGACAGTGATGCCACTTTTCCTTGTCATGGGATCAGAGGCTGTCCTGCCTGAAAGAAGGAGAATTTTCCGTGTTGCTCTGATAGCATCTCTTTCATTTGATGTGGCAAGAATAATTATGGATTTCTCACTTAAAAGGTAAACATAGACCCAAAACTAACCAACACAACACTAAGAGTGCATCTACACCATGGAATTAATTCATATTGAAGTAACATTGTGAAATAAGAGACCAGAGAAACAAAAATTTGGAACAAAGGGCCATTTATTGACCCATTTAAACTGCAATCCTCTGTAGTAAAAACTAACCTGGAGGGAGCAACAAAGACATAAGTCATGGCGGAGGAAAAGGTATCATCCAATGACTACCTCCTTGTCTATCTCTGGGTGAAAACCTGACCCAAGGGGCAGTCCACTTAATGGCTTGCTGATCCAGACGGTCAATACTGGAAGGCCATTCCAAGGGCACTCCCTCCCAAGCCCCAAAACTCTATAAGAGAAAGCGGGAAACTCCTGGTCCAACCCCGGGGTGGGGGGGAATCTCAAGATGCCCCCAAGCCTTTGAACTTATAAGGGCCATCCCATAGATCTCCATTCACCCCCAAATTGAGGGTGCCAAGGAGAACATCAACATTGTTCTCCATCTAGTTCCTGCCACAGGTAAACACAAATGTCCACTTAGTCCCTTACAGGGGCGGTCCTACCGGTAGGCAAAGGACGCCGCTGCGTGGGGCGCGCCATCTGGGTAAAGGGCGCATTCCCCCTGCATGCTGCATGCTATATAATCAGCCACTTGCTCCCTCGATCCGTGCCCCTCCTGGCTGGTGAAAGCTTGCCTGGAGGGGTTGCGTGACCCTCTGTTGAAACTAGTTAACACCTCCCTTGAGCAAGGAGTGTTTCCAGAGGGATTAAAAGAGGCAGTGGTCACTCCACTGCTGAAGAAACCGAGTTTCGATCCGTCGGTTCCTTCCAACTACCGCCCGGTGTAGAATTTGTCGTTCCTGGGCAAGGTAGTTGAGAGGGCAGCAATGGAGCAGTTGTAGTCCTACCTAGATGATGCAACTTGGTTAGACTCCTTCCAGTCCAGCTTCTGTTCAGGGCATGGGACGGAGACGGTGCTGGTCGCCATCACAGACAAGCTGAGTTGCCAACTCGATCACGGTGGATCGGTGCTGCTCGTGTTATTGGATCTCACGGCAGCGTTCGATACTGTCGATTATGATCTTTTGACCCACCGCCTGGCCAGGGCTGGTGTGAGGGGGACAGTCCTTAATTGGCTGTCCTCTTTCCTCCGGAACCGGCTTCAGCAAGTGAGAAGGGGTGAGGTTGTCTCAGGGGGTGCCCCCCTTCACTGTGGGGTGCCTCAAGGGGCAATCCTCTCTCCTTTATTATTTAACATCTACGTCCGACCACTTATCCGGTTGGTACGCAGCCTTGGACTGGAGTGTCCATCACTGCCTAGAAGCCGTTACTGGATGGCTGCGAGCCAGTAGGTTGAAGGTGAATCTGGCTGAGACGGAGATCCTGTAGCTGGGCCGTCCGGGTACGAGTGAGATCCGGCTTCCAACCCTGGGCGGGGTGATACTTTGCCTGTCACCATCGGTTAAAAGCCTAGGAGTCATGCTTGACTCCCACCTGATGATGGAAAAACACATCTCCACTGTCAATGGAATAACTTTTCACCATCTCTGGCAGGCGAGGAAGCTGGCTCCCTACTTGTCCTGCCACGACCTAGCCACAGTGGTCCAAGCCACGGTCATCTCTAGAATGGAATACTGTAATGCTCTCTTCATTAGCCTTCCTCTGTCGGTGATCCGGAAGCTCAAGCTGGTGCAGAACGCCGCAGCTCGGCTGGTGGCAGGCCTTCCATCTCGCTGCCACATCACGCCGGTTCTGCAGGAACTGCACTGGCTTCCAATAGAGCACCGGATCACCTTCAAAGTGCTGGTTCTGACCTTTAAGGCCTTGAATGGTCTGGGGCCAGTAATTATGGATGCAACTGGCATCCGACTGTGTTTTAATGTGTTATTGTGTTTTGTGTTTCTATTGTGTTCTTACGGTGCTTTTAATTATCTGTAAATCACCCCGAGCCAGCCGGGAGGGGCGACTAAGAAATCCAAATAATAAATAAATAAATAAATAATCAGTACAGTACTAGGTGTGGGGAAAATCTCATTTCTTTTCAGTGTGTTTCTCCCAGTCTCTTCTGCATTTTTATTTTTTGACTAGTTCATATCCAGTTTTAAGACTGTTTGTACTTCTTGCTAATATGCAGAAATAACAAAAAAAATCCCTGCCTTATTCTTCTTCCCACTGTGGGGGAAATGCACACGGTCATATTGGAAGGTCAAACATACATGAGAAAAGGCAGCTCAGCTTATCCGACTTTTTTCCTTGCCAATTTCAAACCCCAAACTATCGTGAAATAGGATCCTCTGCATATTTATTTGCAAATTGACTGTCCCTACTTTAAGCAAACCCAGTTCTGATCATCGGTGACTCACATAATAAAGCAAAGCACATTTGCACACTTGCCTACAAGCCGTGGGACCCCCTCACATAGTGCCAGAGGTAAAGAAGAAAGCCTGCACACTCCAAATGTGTTTTTTGACCCCACCATAGTTAGGAATGGCTACATTTCACCTGTCCTGCCTATGTTCATATTTATTTCCTGGTGCAGTATATAGAGCTAAATATATTAACTAGAGATAACAGTATTAGAGGCATTACATAAGATGAGACAGCCGGTCTGGGCCAGTCTGGCTTCTGCCCTGGTCATGGGACTGAGAATGTCCTACTAGCCATCACTGACTAAATTTGTTGCCAGCTTGACCGGGGTGGATTGGCACTGTTGGTGCTCCTTGACCTCACTGCAGCATTTGACACCGTTGATTACAATCTGCTGATTCACCGCCTTGCCGTATCTGGAGTCCGAGGGCTGGCTCTCAAATGGTTAGACTCATTCCTTCGAAATCGGAGACAGCGGGTGGAGTGGATGGGTCAAGTTTCTGAGAGGTCCTCCCTCCAGTGTGGGGTACCTCAGGGGGCTATCCTTTCCCCTATGCCATTCCCAGCCATCGACCACACCGCGGGGTGTCACTCTCGCCCGACAGCTGGGGCGCCAAGGTAGCCAGCGCATGGCCCCACATCCAGGCCGTGCTGCAACAAGCCAGAGAGCTACAAGATACACGCGGACAAGAAGAGAGGGCCCCAGCGGCAGGTGACCTTGTGTATCTGTCCACCAAACACCTCAAGTCCACCCAAGCATCCCGCAAGTTCACCGACAAGTTCGTGGGACCCTTACGCATTGTGGAAGTGATCAACCCTGTGGCGATGAAACTGGACCTCCCGCACACATGGCGCAAGGTCCACCCAGTTTTCAACGTGAGCTTGCTAAAGAAAGCAGTGGCCGATCACAAGTGGTCTGCCACAACGGACGTCCCCATTCCGATCATGGTAGGGGCCCACCTACCATCGTTCTCTATGACCCGCACAAGAAAATCTTCTCTTTATACCGGGTCCCAGAGAGATACGCCTAGAATCTACAAGACATAGGGCTTTTTCGATCTCTGCTCCAACTCTGTGGAATTTGCTACCACCTTATATAAGAGCCATTTACTTATTTTATTTATTATTTTGTCATATTTCTATACCGCCCCTCTCAGCCCGAAGGCGACTCGGGACGGTTTACACAAGGCAGTCTCTGCCCTTCAATCAAAAACATGAGTAACAAACCAAACAATGACCATATAACACAACAATTAGCCATTAAAACATACAATTACAGTCCCAACGTCACGTTGAAATCACTTTCCGTCACATCGTCGTCATTCCATATATCTAATTAAACCGTTACATTTCATCAGCAAATGCCTGCTCAAACAGCCAGGTCTTGACTTTCTTGTGAAATGTCAGGAGGGAGGGGGCTGATCTGATGTCTCTAGGGAGGGTGTTCCAAAGATGAGGAGCCACTACTGAAAAGGCCCTGTCTCTTGTCCACGCAGAGCCTTTCTGGATGATCTTAAACATCTCAATGGTTCATAGGGAGAGATGCGTTCGGACAGGTAAGTAGGACCCAAACCGTTTAGGGCTTTAAAGGCTAAAGCCAGCACTTTGAATTGTGCCCGGTAGCAAACTGGCAGCCAGTGGAGCTGGCGCAACAGGGGAGTTGTACGCTCTCTGAATGCCACTCCTGTTATCAACCTGGCTGCTGTCCGTTGGACTAGTTGCAGCTTCCGAACAGTCTTCAAAGGCAACCCCACATAGAGAGCATTGCAGTAATCTATACAGGATGTAACAAGAGCATAGACTACCGTGGCCAAGTCAGACTTGCTGAGGTGCGGGCACAGCTGGCACGTAAGTTTTAACTGTGCAAATGCTCCCCTGGTCACCGCCGAAACCTGGGGATCCAGGCTCAGTGATGAGTCCAGGATCATACCCAAACTGCAAACCTGCATCTTCAGGGGGAGTGTAACCCTGTCTAGCCATGCCTGACCTACGGTCTTTTATGCAAGCACTCAAGATATGGCTCTTTGGTAGAGCATTTAAATTATAACCATTTTAATGTCATTGTTTGTATACAGGGGCGGTCTAAGGTAATTTTAAATGGTAAGCGAACATTATTTTGGCAGCCCCCCCCAAAAAACATTATTTTGGCGCCCTCCTCATTGAGGGCTTCTTCACAAACCAGATTAGCAGCCAAGATGAGGGGAGGGGAGAGAGAAAGAACCCTTGTCTGCTTGAGGCAAGTGTGAATATTGCAATCGGCACGTCTACACTGCTGAATGAATGAATGCAGCCTGGCCTTGCTTAACTGCCACGGGGTCCTGGGAGTTGTAGTTTGGAGAGGCACCTGCCATAGCCTAAGGACCTTATTTGGGGGGGGGGAGAGAACAAACTCCCTGGGACCCCTGAGTCTCAAGAAGGGGAGAAAGGCCCGTCCGCCCCATCCATCCATCCCTTTGCTGCTGCTCTTCCAAGAGAGAAGGGGGTGCTGGAGGGAGGCAAGGAAGGGAAAGAAAGCAAGCCAAGGGAAGGGAAGGGAGGCAAGCCCCACCTGGCCTCACCTCCTCACGGGCACCCTCCGCCGCCTCCGCCTCCTCCTCCTGAGGCACCGAGGTGCTGCTGCCTCTCTTGCTGCTGTTGTTGGCCAGGGCGGACGCCGAGGCTGGGGGGGACATGGAGGCAGCAGCGGCAGCAGTGACTCGGGGCCTCTCGGGTCCGCGACTCACATTATTATGACTAGGAGCGAGGAGCCGCCTGAGCCGCCTGAGCCGCCCTCATGCCGTGGGCCCCGCAGTCTGAGCGGGTGGCTTCGCACCTTCGCCCGGCTGGTGGCTTCCCACCTGAGGGGCCGCTCTGGTGGAGACAGCAGGCGGCACGCGCAGCCCAGGGACAGTGAGGGGGGCGGTGGTTGTGCGCACGCTCCGGGAGAGGGAGAAAGGGAGAAAGGGAGAGGGAGGGAGGCCGGACGCTGTCTGGTGGGCGGGGGTATGCGCCCTTACCCAGATGGCGCCCCATGCAGCCGCTTCCTTGGCCTACCTGTAGGACCACCCCTGTTTGTATAAGTTCATTTATTCTGTCTTATGTAAGTCGCCCAGAGCATTTTGGATGAAGGGTGACTCATGAAATAATAAAGTGAGTGAATGAATGAATTACACCACACCTTTGTTACGGCTTGCTGTGGTGTGTCTTCAAGTCAAATCTAACTTCACATCAATGCCTTCAAGTGTGCAAGGTGACCCAATGCACTTCTGTAATTGAGTGCAGGTTCAAACCCTGGTGTCTTGGAGTCTTTGCATTATACTGGCTCACTCCGACTTTTCAATTCATTTTGCAACCCACCACCATTGCTCAGGTCATTCCAATTTAACATTTAGAACATACTCTCAAGCTACACGGAGAGAATGAATGCGGCATGCTTGGCAGAAGGACCGATCTGTTAATTAGGAAGTTCTCCATTCAAATCTCACCTCTGCTATGACCTTGCTGACTCACTTCCCACGTAATAGCAAATCATGAGCAAGTCTTGGGCTGGGCTTTCTTTGTTCCGTCTTCCCTTTGTTGAAGAATGCAAAAAATTCCAGATTTATTTTTAAGGTTGCGGGGGCTCAACATTGGCAGGCAGGTTGTAGTTAATGTTGCCTGCTTGAAGAGGCAAATTGCTTTCCCCATCCATTATCATTGAAATGTCCCTAAATAGGAAGACTCAGGAGCACAATATGTACTTAGAAGTGCTTTGCATGTATTCAATGCAGCTTACTCCTAATTAAGTTTGCACAGGATAGATTGCAAGAGCCTTCATTATTCTTGTGAGGGCTCAATAACAATAGTTGTCATAATATTATTTGGTATTTAACTATTTAGTACACTTCTGATAGATAACACTGAAGGAGACCCAAGAGTAAGGAACCCCCAACCTAGTCTTTGAGGAGGCTGAACCTTCCTCCATTCTGTAGCCTGTAGGGCTTTTTCCGAAGGCAAAAAAAAATGCTTCAATTTTGGAATCGGATGTTGATTTCATTCAAAAATCAGATGTGATTGACTTCCGAATTTTTTGAATTTTTTTTTTGAATTGATTCGGAAGTATTTTTGAAATCTGGAAGTCTTCTGAAGTCTTCAAAAAATGGCGTCCGCCTTCAAAAATGGCCCAAAAGATCAGCAGAAGGGAGAGTCAGCTGTTAGCCATCAGCCAATGAGCAATCAGCAAGAAAATTCGGAAATGACATCCGAAATTCGGAATTCAGAATTCCAACATTTGGAATGCGGACTTCCTTTTGGGAGGGCTGTTCTCGAAATTGCTTCAAATGTCGGAAGTAAGCAAAAAAAATTGTAATCCAGTGGATTGGTTGGCCCCAGTGCGGAAGAGGCGTGTCCGAGGAGTGCTCGGAGTAGGAGCCACTGGACGTGGAGGAAGAAAGTGTTTTCCTCCGTGCAGATGCTAGAACGTGGGAAAGCGCCGACGGTCAACTGGTGCTAGTAATCCGTTTCACCCATCACGGGTTTTCTCAAGGCTTAGATTGGTTATCACGCGTTCCGGGCTCATACTGTGTGGATACAAGAGCATAACCCCATACCAAATTAGTAGGGGTGACCAAACGGCCAAAAGGCCTGGGATTACTAACACCAGTTGACCGTCGGCGCTTTCCCACGTTCTAGCATCTGCATGGAGGAAAACACTTTCTTCCTCCGCGTCCAGCAGCTCCTACTCCGAGCACTCCTTGGACACGCCTCCTCCGCATTGGGATCAACCGATCTACTGGATTACAAATTTGTTTAGCCATTTGGCTCTTGCTCATGCTCTCTCATATCTCCAGAATTATTGGATTCTTCATTTACGTATAGACTGTTTGGAGGAAGTCTCTGACTGTGAACTGAATCTTCCCCCGTGATTCTCTGGGGTTTGAGTGCGGTAGGACTTTGCGCTTTGTCCACACAGTACTTCTATTCACTGTTTGTTTATATAATAAGATTGTGATTTTGATATATATATATATCTTTGTTGCATGCACTTTTGTGGTTTACCCTGGAATTAAAATGCAACCATAGTATATTACCAGTCGTATAGTTATGAGAATTGGATCAGCACATAATGGGAAAATGCAATTGCTGACAGTGCCATAAGCTTTCAGACAGTTGTGTAAAGTGATACTGGTGTGTCAGGAAGGTTCTCAGACTGTTCTGAGGTGTGAAAGCAATACATCTGCTTATCCAGACTCAGTTTTCATGAAGTCAGGAGGCAATTTCTTTAATATGTTCTGAACTCTCAAAAGCAGTCTATGAGATTTTCTGTTCTTATTACTGTAGAAATGAGCCACGGCAGAAATTTTCCATGTTGCTAGCATGCTGGCTCTGAAACACAACAAAGTAGCCTTTTCAGGCTAAGGGGTGCTGGAGAACCAGATTTCACAAACACTCCTCCCACTAGAGATCTCTGTAGCTTTCCAGAATTGCAATGGGTGGAGAGGGGAGGGATGGTCTCGGAAAGGGTCCCCCTTAATTGTGGGGTCCCCCAAGGGGCTATCCTCTCTCCTCTATTATTTAACATCTATATGCGTCCACTTGCCCAGCTGGTGTGTAGTTTCGGTCTGGGGTGTCATCAATACGCTGATGACACCCAGCTGGTGCTGAGGATGGAAGGCCGGCCGGACTCTGTACCCGATTATTTCCATCAGTGCCTGGAAGCCGTGACTGGGTGGCTACGGGCCAGCAGGTTGAAGGTGAACCCATCGAAGACGGAGGTCCTGTCGCTGGGTTGTCTGGGGGCGAGCTCCGGCTGCCAATAATGGATGGTGAGGTGGTTAGTCCGTTGCCACAGGTTAAAAGCCTGGGAACTGGACCCTCTGCTGACGATGGAGGCTCAGGTCTCCACCGTGAGCAGAGCGGCGTTTTTCCATCTGCGCGAGGCGAGGCGGCTGGCGCCCTACCTTTCCGGTGACAACCTAGCCGCAGTAATCCAGGCTATGGTCATCTCGAGACTGGACTACTGTTCCGCCCTTTACATTGGCCTTCCTTTGTCGGTAATCCGGAAACGGAAGATGGTGCAAAATGCTGCGGCTCGACTGCTGGCTGGAGTGACACTAACATGCCAAATCACACCAGTCCTCCAGCGTTTGCACTGGCTTCCCATTGAGTGCTGGATTGCCTTCAAAGTGCTGGTGTTAACCTTTAAGTCCTTGCATGGCCTGGGGCCAGTGTACCTGAAGGACCGCCTCTCCCTGCACATCCCCCAGAGACCACTACGGTCCATGGACCAAAACCTATTGGAGGTTCCATCACTCAAGATTTGGCACTTGTCATCAACTCGGCTGCACACCTTTTCTGTAGTAGCACCTACCCTGTGGAACGCCCTCCCGGCAGAGGCATGAGCAATAATGGAGTGACAGGCCTTCAGGAGGGCCCGTAAGACCACCTTGTTCCGCCAGGCATTTAATCTCTAAGGTTGTGCTTTCCATGCTGGTCCTAATCTGTTTTTAGTCTGTTTTAACTACGTTGTGTTGTGTATTCATTGTTGTGAACCACCCTGAGACTTTTTGGGAAAAGTGGTATATAAATCGAAATAATAAATAAATAAATAAATAGTGGACCGCTATAAAACAAAAACAAATAAATGGGTCCGAGAGCAAATCGGACCCGAACTCTCCCTTCAAAGTCACGATGACTAAAATGTGGCTGCCATACTTTGGCCATATCATAAGAAGAGATGACTCACTAAAAAAGGACTGCAATACTTTGAGGGCAATAGGAAAAGAGGAAGACTGCATTCCAGATACTTAGAAACAATCAGGGAAGTCACCAACCTGAGTCTGCAAAACTTGAGCAGGTGGATAAGGTGAGTTGGAGATCTCTCATTCATAAATGCACTGATTTGAGTGTTGGATGAGGTTTCTACAAGACCAGGATTTGATTACGGCTCAAACATGAAAACTCACTGTGTGAACACAGGGAAACTGCACTCTCTTAATCTAAGAGAAAGGCAGTGGCAAACCTCCTCTAAATATATCTTGCCATGTATTTATGGCCATGATAAAATACATCCTGCTAAAAAACAGTTGCAGTCAACTTGAACTCACAAACAACAATAACAGCAGGATTCTGGCAATGGCAATATATAAAATGCATCTTACTCGCATGGGAGATATATAGTAATGATTTACTGAAACAACTTTGTGAATGGCAGAAGTGGCAGTGTACTGTTTCATCCTCAATCTGAGAAGTCATTTAACACATCGATACTCCTACAAGTGGCTAGGCAAGAGACCGGAATTGTCAAATGAATTGTTTCCCTTAAACTGTGTTGTACAGCCAAGTTAACAACAGGATATACACATTCTTCACGAGCTTCACTACCTCTAAAGTTGTCTCCGGTTAAGTTGACTCAAAATGTGCCCTCCCACTGCCTCTCCTTGAATTGTATAAGTGGATAGCATCTTTGATGCATATGTAAGCCGCCCTGAGTCCCCACGTGGGAGAAGGGCAGGGTAAAAATGAAGATAATAATAATAATAATATGGGCATAGGGAGCACAAAACTCCCTTGTTGCACCAGCTCCACTGGCTGCCAATTGGCTTCCGAGCACAATTCAAAGTGCTGGTTTTAACCTCCAAAACCCTATACAGTTCTGGCCCAGTTTACCTGTCCGAACGTATTCTCCCCTATGAACCATCAAGAGTGTTAAGATCATTGGGAGAGGCCCTGCTCTCGGTCCTCATAGGCACATTTGGTGGGGACGAGAAACAGGGCCTTTTCTGTGGTGCCCCCCAGCTGTGGAACTCCCTCCTAAATGAAATTAGATCTGCCCTCTCCCTCCTGACCTTTAGGAAGCAAGTAAGAACATGGCTATGGAATGAGGCTGTGATGAGGTGGTTATTTATATGTTAATCACACGTTTATTTATATGTATTTAGAAGGGACATTCTATAAAAGCTGCAGAGAGTGAGCCGTAGAATGTTCCCAGCAGCAGGCTTTAGGCAGAGGCTGTTGCCATGACAACAGAGGCCACTCTGTTGTTTTAGAATGTTCAGTTTGAATTTGACCGTTGGAGAATGTTAGTTGGCCAGCTGCTGTGAGCAGAGTTGGTTAGGAATTAGCAGTTGCTGAAGCAGCAAGCTGTCTGTAGGAACTGCAGTGTGCAGTTCACTTCTGTGTTTGGGTTGAGGGAAACCCAAGTGTATGGGACAGAGTTTAGTCCCAGGGTTGAGAGTAACCCAGTATTAAGTAGTTACTTGTGTGTAACTGTATCAGGGGGGAAACCCCGGTGTTATATTGTTTAAAGTTCCAAGTTTATACCTCTTTTAGCCCATTTGTGTAAAATAAACTGTTAAACACTTTCAACCCTACATCTGTGGAAGTCGTTTATTCACCAGGACCCTCACATCTAGTGGTTAAGCATTGACAAATGGTGGCAGCAAGTTAATTAATAATAATAAAGAGAAAGCAAAACAGTGAGCATTGGTGGCAGTGGTCAGTCGTCCACAGTGAATCCAGTACGAGGCTTTTGTACCTGTTCACAGAGGCCTTCACAGAATGAGGGCGGAGATCACTAATTGACTAAGGCACAGACCACAATATATGGATTTAATACATGGACTGATTTAGACATGATTTTACTTTGGCGAACTGCACTTTTAATGTAATTTTAATATGTATTTGGTAATTTTATTGTCATTTTATGATGTTTAGATTTTAATGTTAGCATTGAATTTTTGCTGTCTGCCGGTCTGAGTCCCTCTGTTGAGGGTGAAAAGATCGGGGTACAAAATGTTTTAATAAATAAATAAATGTGATAATATGACATTAAAGGACTAGCTATCTTGAAGCAGTGAAATGAACTTAACCAGATCACTTTGAATACATTGCTTTCAAGTTACAAAGAACAAGTCAACATTTCACCATGCAACTTACTTATTTGATGAAGAGATGAGACAGGTGAACTACAATGTAAATAGTTAATAGCTAGGCATGTGTGATCGGTTAAAAAATGTTTCAAAAGTCATTACAAAACTGGGGGCGCTGGCATTTTGTTTCGAAAGTGTTTCTAAAGTATCATTAGTGAAAATTTCCTTACTATAATGAGAGTAAACAACACTTAATTACTTTTCATTAAAGTAATTGCTCACCTGGTTTGTTTTCTAAAGGCACACACACACAAAATATTGCAGGAAGGTTTGGGCCCAATCCATCAATCACTTTGGGTTTCTGTGGTTTTTTTGCTCTAAAATGCACACTTATGAGCCAATTTTAACTAAACTTGATATTTATATTTAGGCTTACATCCCGAACCTTGTTCCATCAGCTCAGGACTGATTGGCACATGTCAGCTTTCTTCAGAAAATGACAGGTTGTGTTCCATTTTGCAAGGAACGTAGTGTGAAACAAACCAAGGACGGTTGATGCTACGACTCAGACTTTGGTTTCTTCAGATCGTAAGTGAAATCGTCAACATCAATCCTGGCAACAGATGGTATACTTCCCAGTTATTTGCAAAGAATGAGCTGATCAAAATTGAGCATGCCACCTGTTACAATTCAGATGATACTATATGCTTTATACATCAACCTCTGCCGCCAGCCACTGAATAAATCACTCACTTCCAGCTGGAACAATACACATGGAATAATTTTGCTTCATGGGGGGGGGGGGATGACAATTCTGGATAAATATTTCTAATACAGTAGGACTGAAAATCAGACTTTTCAGACTATACTTTTAATTAATTAATTAATTATTCAAAATATTTGAATAAATATCCATGGAGGGACTCAGACCGGGACTCAATGCCATACACATTTAAAACATTTTAAAACAGCATATTAAAATACATAAAAACAGAGATACATAAAACCACATTGCTACTAAAACCACATTCAGCTCGGTCTAAAAAAGTGGTCACTCATTTCAGATTGAGATCAATCTCAGCTTATTCTGGGAAAGCCTCATTCCACATCCAAGTCTTCACCCACCTCCTGAAGGACAACAGGGAGGGGGCAGATCTAACATCGCTTGGGAAGGAGTTCCACAGCCGAGGGGCCACCACAGAGAAGGCCCTGTCCCTTGTCCCCACCAGACGCGCTTGCCAAGATGGCGGGATCGAGAGCAGGGCCTCTCCGAAGGATCTTAATGTTCTTGGTGGTTCATAGGGGAGAATCCGTTCGGACAGGTAAACTGGGCCAGAACTGTATAGGGTTTTGTAGGTCAAAACCAGCAGTTTGAATTGTGCCCGGAAGCTAATTGGCAGCCAGTGGAACTGGCGCAGCAAGGGAGTTGTATGCTTCCTGTACCCCGCTCCTGTTTGTAACCTGGCTGCCGAACGCTGGACTAATTGCAGCTTCCAAGCAGTCTTCAGAGGCAACCCCACATAGAGTGCATTGCAGTAGTCTATTCGGGATGTAACCAGAGCGTGGACCATCTTGGCCAAGTCAGACTTCCCAAGGTACGGGCGCAGCTGGCACACAAGCTTTAACTGTGCAAAAGCTCTCCCGGCCACTGCCGAGACCTGGGGCTCCAGGCTCAGCGATGAATCCAGGATCACTCCCAGACTGCCCCTCATCCACACCAGACGCGCTTGCGAAGTTTGCGGGATCGAGAGCAGGGCCTCTCTGGAGGATCTTAATGTCCTTGAAGGTTCATAGAGGAGAATTCGTTCAGACAAGTAAACTGGGCCGGAACCGTATAGGGTTAACCTTATAGGGTTTAATGGGAATATTCTTGTTTTGTGACATAAAACCTCCATGTGAACTGATGCCTAGATCAGTGTTTCTCAACCAGTGTGCCGGGGCACACTAGTGTGCCGTGAGCGATCATCAGGTGTGCTGTGGGAAATTGGAACCTCCAGGAAGGGGGGGGTGGGGTCTAGTGTGTTGAAGTATAAAAACCCTAAGAAACCTACCTCGATAAAGACACAAAATTACAAACACCCCCCTCCCCACCCGTTGTCTACTTGGGAAACACTGGCCTAGATCATTTTATAATATGCCTTGCCTAAACCTATTTCTCAAATCTGCAATCCTAAACACAGGTTAATTTGGCTGCAAATCCCATCAATCTGAATTGAAGTGTGGGTGGAACAGAGAGAGATAGAGAGGAAAAAATGTCGAGAATACTATTGACAAGTCCCAACTAAAGCTGGCCCATTTAATCAATGGTGAGAAAACTCTTGTGTAAATTCTATTGATTTATTGGGTTGACTTTAGCTGGGAACCACCAATAGGATTCAGGCAAATTAATTTACTGCATTTCTGCCTGACATAAACAATTATAGAGAAGCTACTAACTTGCTCACCCTGGTTTCTGTCCCCCATCATGACTTCTGTCCAAGGTTAAACTAACATTTGTGAATTTCAGCATCCCAGCACTTCAAAAATGAACCATTCCAGAGTAAATCAAAAGCAAAACCTATGCAATGCTTTTAAGAGATAGAAAAGGCAATTCGGATGAACTCTATACATTCACAGAAAAAACATCAGGACAATAACATACATCAAAGAAGTACATTTTGCACTACCCCCTTTTTGCACATTTGGGGCATCATCTTGAATGCTCTTTCTTGAAATTGATCAGAGTAGTACAAGACAATGGTTTAGCTCCAAAAGAGAGTCTCACAGATCCAAGTGAACAGAAAAAAAATCTGTTCATTTGATTTACCTCCTGTCTTTCTCCCAAACGAAGGACTAGTTTTGCTCTTAGAGCAGCACAAGATAGAGCAGTGTTTCCCAACCAGTGTGCCGCGAGCTATCATCAGGTGTGCTGTGAGAAATTGGAACCTCCAGGAGGAGAGGGGGGAGAGTCTAGTGTGTTGAAGTATAAAAACCTTAAGAAACCTACCTCGATAAAGGCACAAAATTACAAACACCCCCCTTCCCACCCGTTGTCTACTTGGTCTCTCCCTCTCCATGCATTGGGAAGGCCCGCTTCCCTTTCCCCAAGTAGAGACCTCCTCTTGCCTCCTGGGGGTTCTGTGTGGGAAGTTTGGCCCAGTTCTATCATTGGTAGGGTTCGGAATGCTCTTTGATTGTAGGGGAACTATAAATCTCAGAAACTACAACTCCCAAATGTCAAGGTCTATTTCCCCTGAACTCCATCTGCGTTCATATTTGGGCATATTGAGTATTCATGCCAAGTTTGGTCCTGATCCAACACTGTTTGAGTCCACAGTGTTCTCTGGATATAGGTGAACTACAACTCCAAAACTCAAGGTCAATGCCCACCAAACTCTTATAGAATTTTCTCTTGGTTGTGGGAGTTCTGTGTGGGAAGTTTGTGTCTTTCTGCCATTCCAGCCAGGATATCTATGTTGAGTTTATCGAAACAGGCCCAGGTTTCACACTGAGTGTATAAATACATTTTAAAAACATATTAACTATATGTATTACTGTGTTAGAGTGCCCTGGCTGCCCCCGTGGTGGTGGTGGTGGGTGGTACCCTTGGGAAGAGGGCGAGTGAATGCCACGTAGAGGGGGTATGGCTGTAGGCGGAGCCTGCAGGCCAGCTCTCGGAGGAAGGTGTGGTGCGGCGGGACGGGGGCATGGGTGTGGCCTGGTCCGGGTGGGGTGGGGTGGAGGGAGGCGCAAAGGTGGCGGAAGGCCATCTTGTCGGAGTCCAGGAAGAGGCAGAGTTACCAGCCAACTGCGGTGTGCCCCAGCGGATCCGGTGCTCTTGGCAGGTGCCTACCCCACGGAGTGTGTTAATCTGCCCCTGCTCATGGTCATTTAGCATCATCCCTACTTCCATAGCTCCATTATTCCTTCTGATTGTGATAGAAGGGCACACTACAGAGGAATGGGTTTTACAGGGCAGGAGATGATCTGTCACACCACTAAGTCTTATTTCAGAAAACAGATTCTGTGGCGGAGTAGTAGTGAGACACCACAACTGCAATGGGTCCTCAGTATCTGCTGAAATTTGGTTCTGAAACTCACCATGAAGAACAAAATCCATGGATACTCATCCTATGATATTATTTACAATGATGCCATAAAATTGTGTTCTTTAAAAGCAAAAAAAATCTGATTTTTAAAAGAAACTTTTCAAGTGAGGAGGCAGGCACAGTCTATAGAGGCCAATTGTACTCACGTAAAGGCATTAGCATAGAAAAATGTTGGACGTAGCATAGAAAAATGTGCCCTGTACACTACTTAAGAGCAATTCACCACCTTCTTTCTGGTACTCTGGCAGGATTATCAGCAGCGTATTTTGAAACTCAGCATATGCCTTTTGTGCTTCTTCTATCTCGCTCACCAAAACTCGCTCAGTAATCAAAACCAAGAATTAAAATGAAGGAGATTTCTGAAGGATTTTTTTTCCAATGAGCAAGAGCCATGATAAGGGAGCTTCTAATTCCTACGGTGATTAAAAGACCTAAGACCAGTTTCTGGATGGGTTACATATCCTCACAACTGTTCGAAAAGGCTAAAAATGGCATAAAGAAATACCGTATATACTCAAGTATAAGCATAGTTTTTCAGCCCTTTTTTAGGCTGAAAAAGTCCCCTCCACTTATACGCGAGTCAAGGTTATTTTTTATTTTACTCTTGTTGTTGTTATTGTTACATTTGCCATTTTACTCTATTATTACATTTATTATTTTACTTTATTGTTGTTATTACTACATTTATTGTTTTATTATTGTTATTATTAAATTTCCATTATTTTACTCTATTATTATTTGAAACATATTTATTTATTTATTTATAACTTTTATCCCCCGGCTTTCTCAGCTCCGAAGAGGGACTCAGACCAGACCGGCAAACAGCAAGTATTCAATGCTAACATTTAAAATCTAAAAGCATCATAAATTTACAATAAAATTATCAAATACAATACAATAAATACATTTTAAAAGCCTTTCTCCAAAGTAAAATCAAGTCCAACTTAATCCATATATTCAGTCCGTATCAAGTGGTTAGTGACTTTAGCCGCTTCGCGATCTCCTCCTTCATTCTGCAAAGGCCTCATTGCACAGCCATATTTTCACCCGCTTCCTAAAAGTCAGGAGGGAGGGGGCAGATCTAATTTCATTTGGGAAGGAATTCCACAGCCGGGGGGCCACCACAGAAAAGGCCCTGCCCTCGTCCCCACCAGTAAATTAAATAAAATTATACACAAAAACATGAGCAAACTGCAGCAAATAAGAAGCCAATTCCCTGGTAAACATTAAAAAGCCAAGCATCAATGAGCAGAGGAGATATAGATGGGGAAATACTCCACTGCTTTTGCCCTCCAAACTGTCTCCCTCTCCTAAAAGGGTTTTGGTATAATGTAAAAGGGCTTGCTAGGATTCAGCTACATATGTCTGCATGCAAAGGGGTGTCTAATAGTCATAAACAGAGTTCGCAGGAGTACTAGAGGCACCTTAGAACAGTGTTTTTCAACCTTTTTTGAGCCGCGGCACATTTTTTACATTTACAAAATCCTGGGGCACACCACCGACCAAAATGACACAAAATGACACTCTAACACAGTAATACATATAGTTAATATGTTTTTAAATGTATCTATACACTCAGTGTGAAACCTGGGCCTGTTTCGATGAACACAACATAGATATCCTGGCAGGAATGGCAGAAAGAAGAAACAGACAGTAGCACAAGGCTTAGAAAATCAATATATATATATATATTATTCAATACAGTGTTCAGTACATACATGCACCTGGGAGGTGGACCAGTTAGGCAAGGCAAATCCCGAGCATATAGGAACCGGGGTAATCCCAAGGACAACCAATTCAGTTCAAAGTTTCACAATTGTGAGTCCCAAAGTTCAAGCCTCATGGGCCAAAGAGTTCCTGTAATGCTACAAAGTCCGTACTCCGGGGTGAAGATAAATGGTAAATCCGTAGATGGGAATATATGGAAAGAAGTTCAAGGATAGGTAAAATGGGAGGTATTGAAGGGAAAAATTCCAGGACGCAGGAGACAATCTATGGGCGTCTCCTCATATAGATGTGCATGAGGCGACTTCACATGCACATCTACGGATTTACCATTTATCTTCACCCCGGAGTACGGACTTTGTAGCATTACAGGAACTCTTTGGCCCATGAGGCTTGAACTTTGGGACTCACAATTGTGAAACTTTGAACTGAATTGGTTGTCCTTGGGATTACCCCGGTTCCTATATGCTCGGGATTTGCCTTGCCTAACTGGTCCACCTCTCAGGTGCACGTATGTACTGAACACTGTATTGAATAATAGATATATATATTGATTTTCTAAGCCTTGTGCTACTGTCTGTTTCTTCTACCTGTATACTTAGCTTTCAGCCTCTGTTTACAGGAATGGCAGAAAGACACAAACTTTCCACACAGAACTCCCATAACCGAGAGAAAATACTATAAGAGTTTGGTGGGCATTGACCTTGGGTTTTGGAGTTGGAGTTCACCTATATCCAGAGAGCACTGTGGACTCAAACAATGTTGGATAAGGACCAAACTTGGCATGAATACTCAATATGCCCAAATGTGAACACAGATGGAGTTTGGGGAAAATAGACCTTGACATTTGGGAGTTACAGTTTCTGGGATTTATAGTGAACACACAATCAAAGAGCATCCTGAACTCTTGCAACAATGGAATTGAACCAAACTTGGCACACTGAACTCTCATTATCAACAGAAAGTACTGAAAGGGTTTGCTTGGGAATTGACCTTGAGTTTGGAAGTTGCAGTTCACCTACACCCAGAGAGCTTTGTGGACTCAAACAATGTTATGTTATGTTGTTGTTTGTTTTCTATCCAGAATCACAATGTTGGAAGGAGGCTCACCACTTTAAGGTCCCTGAAACAGGCATGGGAAAACTTCAGTCCTCTGGGTGCTTTGAACTTCAACTCCCACCATTCCTAACAGCCTGAGGCCCTTTCCTGCTTAGGTGGCTGAGGGGGGGGAAAGGAAAAGGGCCTGAGGCTGCTAGGAATGGTGGGAGTTGGAGTCCAAAACACCTGGAAGGTCCAAGTTTGCCCATGCCAGCTTTCGACAGAGACCTCTTCCTTCCCCTTCGCGCCCCTTCTTCCCCCTCCTGCCGAACACTTAATTTTTCTTCTACACTGCTGCTTCTGCTGCCCTTTTGATCCGAGGGGGCAGAGTGAGCGTGTTCAGGAGGGGAGGGGGGAGGGAGGAAGACGCGACCCGTGCAGGCGCTACTGCGCAGACTCGCCCCAGAGCAAAGCAAGCAGAGCGAGGCTGGGAAGAAGGGAGCCCGAGTGGAGAACAAAAAGTGTTCAGCAGGAGGGGGAAGAAAGGGGATTGGAGGTTCCAATTTCCCACGGCACACCTGTTGGTTGCTCATGGCACACTAGTGATGGTTGCTCATGGCACACTAGTGTGCCACGGCACACTGGTTGGGAAACACTGCCTTAGAACTAGGGAAATTCAAATATGAGCTGTACAAAGAATGAAAAATGAAAGCTGAGGTAGGTGGTGTCCAGGAACAATCTTAACTGCACGGAAGTTCAGAGATGAATGAAATTGACTGTGAACTGAAAGAAAGGAGGATTGTTAACAGTAATATGAATTCTAGAACGAGAGGTAAAGGAAAAATAGGCAGAGATTATAAGATTCAGACTGTAGCAGCATGAACAAGATTCACGGGGGAACTCAATAGGTGATAAATGAAAAATATTTCAAGCAGGGGCAGTGGGTTCGACTACAATGGTTATTTCAAATACACCCTAAGATCTTGAGTAGTACATAAAAGAAAGGCAGAAGGGGAAAGCCATTTACTTGTACAGGTTAAAACAAAGTGAGCACCTTAAATTTGTAATAAAGAGGAGATGAATAATTTTATATATAAAGGAAGAGTCGTCATGGAAAGACCATCCCAAACAGAGAAACCTTACAACGCAGAGACACCAAACTTGCCAACAGAAATAGGCCTCAGACAAGGTACGTTTGTAGCAACGAAACTCCCCCCCCCAAACCTAAAAGGCCCCCAAAACAACGAGTAAAATAAAACTACATTTCCCAGCATCCTCCGGGGCTGCCAACTACTCTCCCAGCCTCTACATTCTGAGAACATGATTGGCTGCCAATAAGGGCTGATTTGCATAGCTCCTGTACTGGCCAGCCAACATGAACATTCCGACCCATTATAAACTGGCAGAGGAGAATAAGGCAAAGGGCTGAGGCACAAACACAAACACCCAATTCATTCCCACAGAAAATTTACACCCCTACAAATCACAGACCACGCCCAAAATTGACAGTAAGGCTTCATTAACTTGATTCTCCCGACTAGCCCTCAGCTCATTGGACATTGTGTATGGCCTGAATTGACAGTAAGGCTTCATTAACTTGCTGTTCCTGACTAGGCCTCAGCTCATGGGACATTGTGTATGGCCTGAATTTACAGTAACCTACCTTGGCACACAGAGCCCCTATGACCCATGCTACATTCTACTACAGTTTGGAGGAGGGTGGACTATGGATTATGGGACTTGAAGTACCTCCATGGAAAATGGGATTTGTAGTACTTCAAAACCCATCATTCCCCACATACCACTGTGTCCAAGAACCAAGACCGATAAAGACCAAACTTGGCAAACAATGCACCCCATGACCCACACTCTATCCGACTGCAGATTAGAGGAGGACACACCGTGGATAATGGGATTTCAAGTACCTCCACTCACTTCCAAAGTACCCCACCCACACACGCATCAACCTTTACATCAACACATCAGACGGAAAGACAAAAAACATTGTATATCCACAAGCTATGCAGAACGCCAGCAACACCACACACCAACAACTCCACAGGACTCCAACATCCCACCCACCAAAACAACCCACAACAACACAGCCATGACCCCAACAACACAATAACTGAAAACAACTCCAACCCTTACATACTCAGACTTCCTTGCATCTCCAAAATAGGGCACAGCAACGCGTGCCGGGCACAGCTAGTAATTTTATATTGAGCATGAAGAAGAGGATGTGTAGAGCAGTGTTTCCCAACCAGTGTGCCGTGGCACACTAGTGTGCCGTGAGCGATCATCAGGTGTGCCGTGGGAAATTGGAACCTCCAATACCCTTTCTTCCCCCTCCTGCCGAACACTTTTTCTTTTCCTCTCGGGCTCCCTTCTTCCTAGCCTCGCTCTGCTCGCTTTGCCTCACTTTGCTCTATTCCCTATTTTAGGTACTTCCAGATGAACCAAAATCTGCAGGATTTGTATAAGATACCACACTCGGAGTGGTCACTACCCAGAGAAGGCTCAGAATTTAAATTGGAATATCAAGAATCCAAAACTATTAGATAACTGTGAATGTCAATACTGATAAATGTAATGCACAGTACATGTTTGGGAGAGAAAAAATGAAATGCATATATATAGAAAAAACTAGTGTGGAACAGTGACTTGAGTGCTAGATTATGACACTGGAGAATCCCCACGCAGCTGTGAAAATCCACTGGGTAACCTTGAATGAGTCACAGTCTCCAAGTCCCCGAAGAAGGCAAAAAAAAAAAATCTTTCTGAACAAATCTTGCCAAGAAGACCATGTAAGAGTCACCATAAGCCAGAAATGACATGAAGGCACAACAACAATCACAGAAAGGGTGGTGTCTACTTTGAAAACCGTACATGTGAAAAGGATCTGGCATTATATTTAGACCTCAAGTTAAACAAGAGTCAATGACGTGATCGTAGTAGGTGAAAAAGCCACTGTTATTCTGTCCTGCATCCACAGGAGCAAGTTATAATATCATATTTCAAGAGAAATGGTAGTGCCACTCAATTCTGATTTGCTAAGGCTTCACCTAGAAATCTGTATCCTGTTCTGGTACCCAGTTTAAAAAAAGATATTGACAATCTAGAAGAGGGGTGCCCACACTTTTTCAGCATGCGAGCTACGTATAATAAAACCAAGTCAGAAAGATCTACCTACCTCCTCAAGGCTGGAGAGGGGAGGGGGCGGGGCTTGGTGTGGCCTGGCTCCGCCCCCCTCTGGCTCCAGCTCTACCAGCAGCTTCTCCAGGCTTGAGGATGGCAGTGCCAAGCCAGCCTTGTGCTAGCTATGCCACCACTGGCTTGGCATTGCCATCCTCGAGCCTGGAGAAGCTGCTGGTAGAGCGGAAGCCAGAGGGGGCTGGAGCCAGGCCCCCGCCCCCTCCCCTCTGGCTTTGGAGCTCCCAGCAGCTTCTCCAGGCTTGAGGATGGCAATGCCAAGCCAGTGGTGACATAGCTAGCACAAGGCTGGCTTGGCACTGCCATCCTCAAGCCTGGAGAAGCTGCTGGTAAAGAGGAGGCCAGAGGGGAGGGGCTTGGCATGGCCTGGCTCCGCCCCCTCTGGCTTCCGCTCTACCAGCAGCTTCTCCAGGCTTGAGGATGGCAATGCCAAGCCAATGGTGGCATAGCTAGCACAAGGTTGGCTTGGCACTGCCATCCTCTGGCTTCTGCTCTACCAGCAGCTTCTCCAGGCTTGACAATGGCAGTGCCAAGCCAGCCTTGTGCTAGCTATTAGGCCTGGGCAATCATGGTTCTAAATGGTTCTAAAGTACTTACAAAACTAAAGTTCTGGTGGCGAACACTAGGTGGCGCTGGTGCTTTGCTTCTACAGTGTTGCTAAAGTTCTGGTGGTGAACATTTCAGAACTCTAAAAAAACTTTTCAAAATGTCATTATAAATGGCAGTTCCTAATTGGTTCTGTCTTAAAAATTGCCAATAATGAAATAATAATGAAGTTTTGAAAGTTTTGTTAGAGTTCTGAAATGTTCACCACCAGAACTTTAGCAACACTGTAAAAGCAAAGCACCAGTGCCACCTAGTGTTCACCACCAGAACTTTAGTTTTGTAAGTACTTTAGAACCATTTAGAACCATGATTGCCCAGGCCTAATATCTATGCCACCACTGGCTTGGCATTGCCATCCTCAAGCCTGGAGAAGCTGCTGAGAGTGCCGAAGCTGGGGGAGTGGTGGGGCTTGGCGCAGCCTGGTTCCGCCCCCTCTGAGAAGCACCCCATCTGGCTGGGATCGACCTCCTTCGGTCTTGGGATCGACTGGTCGATCACGATAGACTTCCTGGGCAGCCCTGATCTAGAACATTCCTAGAAGAGAGCAACTAAGATGATCTGGACACCATACCTTATCTGGAACTGCATGGCAACATAGGTATGTTTTGTTAGGACAGGGTAAAGAGATGGCATGATAGGCATCTTCAAATATTTTAAGCCATGCCAGGTAGAAAAGAGAGTGTGTGTTTGCTTTCTTCTGCACCAGAGACTAGAACACAACCCAATGGGTTCATTTGACAAGGAAAGAGGTCTCCTCATAAACATGAGGAATAACATCTTGGACAGTATTCAAGAGTAGAATAGATGGAGTGCCCAAGAAAGCAGTAGACTCAGCCTTTTTGGAGATCTCAAAATAGAGGTCGAGTAGCCAATTCTTTATTGATTAGTCAATATTGACCATATCAAAACATAAAAAACATACACACTTACCCATACATACAATAAATGCATATATGAATGCAAAGCATGCTGACTTACTGTCCTGTCAACCCACTCCTATCTACAGAGGGTTTTTTTAATTTGTTTAAAAGATTGTGAAATTACAAGATTAAAAATTAATTATTTCCTTAGAATAAAATTTGAGCGGGGGCAAGGGTAAGTAAAACTAGCAGCATATCTATATTAAATTTTTTAATTTAAATTTTGTTGATGGCAGTAATATCACAGCTCTCTGCTTCCATCTTCTCGCGGATGGCCAGTGCTTTTTGCGTAAAAAGGGTCAGTTTTAGAATAGAATTTTTATCTGAACCCTGTAGACCAGTGTTTCCCAACCAGTGTGCCATGGCACACTAGTGTGCCGTGAGCGATCATCAGGTCTGCCGTGGGAAATTGGCACTCTCCCCCCTCCTAGCAGGCCCCTCACAGGTTTCCAAGAAACAAATTGAGCCTCTCCACTTGGAAATATTGTTTGTTTGTATTTTAATATTTTACTGGTTTTTTTGAGAGTTGCCCTCCCCCAGGAACTATTTATAACAGCTTCATGCCAGCCAAAGTTAACTGGAAGCAAGTTTCACTCAGCATGAAATTTCACAAAGGTCTGGAGAACGGAGAACAAGCTCTATGAGGAGCGGCTTGAAGAGCTGGGCATGTTTAGCCTGAAGAAGACAAAGGCTGAGAGAAAACATGATAGCCATGTATAAATATGTGAGAGGAAGTCATATCTATGTTGTGTTCATCGAAACAGGCCCAGGTTTCACACCGAGTGTATAAATACATTAAAAAACATATTAACTATATGTATTACTGTGTTAGAGTGTCATTTTGTGTCATTGTGGTTGGTGGTGTGCCCCAGGATTTTGGAAATGTAAAAAATGTGCCGCGGCTCAAAAAAGGTTGAAAAACACTGTGGTATGCGATTGAATCAGAGAGCATTTGTGGTCCATTTTAAACCTTTGTATCTATGATCTCTAGCACGCAGGCATGTAGCCAGGGGGTGGGGGGCCCTAAGGGGGCTTCAGCCCCCCACCCGAAATTCTCAGGGTGGTCCGCGAAAAGGCCTTACTGGTACATTATTTAAACTGTTATGTTTATTCATATCATGATCTGATCACCATGCTCATTATATCCCACATTAATGGGGTTATTGGGATAACAATACAAAAGGTTTGCTAGGGTAGACCCTCTTCCACCCAGTCTCAGCCCCGAAACAAACTCAGCCCCGAAACAAAATCCTGGCTACGGCCCTGCTAGCACGATATCTCAAACTACGTAGTGCAGCTATTCTATTACTTCCACCTTAAGAAATAAGATAAAAGGTCTAAAGAATAAGTAGGGGAAAATGGAAACAATAAGCAGAAGAACACCAAAATGATTAAACGTCTGGAAGCCAAGCTGTATAAGGACTATAAGGAGACACTTACGGAGCTGAATTTGTTTAGCTTCAAGAAGACTGAGAGGGGACACAATAGCCGTGTTTCAATATTTGAAAGGATGCCACACTGAGGAGCGGGAAACCTTGTCTTCTGCTGCTCTAGAGCAGTGTTCCACAATCAGTGTGCCGTGGCACACTAGTGTGTCGAGAGCGATCATCAGGTGTGCCGTGGGAAATTGGAACCTCCAATACCCTTTCTTCCACCTCCTGCCGAACACTTATTCTTCTCCACTCAGGCTCCCTTCTTCCCAGCTTCGCTCTGCTTGCTTTGTCTCCTTTGCTCACGCTGCCACTTCTGCGGGAAGGGGGAGGGAGGAAGACGTGACCCGTGCGGGCGCTACTGCGCAGACTCGCCCCACGTCTTCCTCCCTCCCATCCACAGTGCTCTCTGGATATAGGTGAACTACAACTCCAAAACTCAAGGTCAATGGCCACCAAACTCTTATAGTATTTTCTCTTGGTTATGGTAGTTCTGTGTGGGAAGTTTGATTCCATTCCATCATTGGTAGAGTTGAGAATGCTCTTTGATTGCGGGTGAACTATAACTCCCAGCTGTTGAGCAAGACCTTTGTGTGTGTCTTTCTGCCACTCCTGCCAGGATTATTTATGTTGTGTTCATCGAAACAGGCCCAGGTTTCACACTGAGTGTATAAATACATTTAAAAACATATTAACTATACGTATTACTGTGTTAGAGTGTCATTTTGTGTCATTTTGGTTGGTGGTGTGCCGCAGGATTTTGTAAATGTAAAAAATGTGCCGTGGCTCAAAAAAGGTTGAAAAACACTGCTCTAGAGACCAGGACAGGGAGCAATCGGTTTCAATTTAAGGAAAAATTATTCCACCTAAACATTAGGAAGAACGGTCTGAGAGTAAGAATAGCTCAGCAGTGGAATATGCCAACTCAGAGAGTGGTGAAGTCTCTTTCTCTGGGTTTTTTTAAGCTGGCACGGAATAGTAATAATAATAATTATTATTATTATTATTATTATTATTATTTGTATCCCACCCCCATCTCCCCCATGGAGACCCGGGGCGGCTCACACGAGGCCAAACCCAAACAACAAATTACAATAAAATAAAATCAAAACATCAGCAATAAACACAATTAAAAATACATACATATAAATAAAAACAATAAATAAAACAGGCGAATACCATAAGATGAAAGGAATAACTAGTAAAATATATAAGATAATAATAGAGATTAAGGAAGGAAAAATAAAAAAATGCAATATTAAGAGAAACATGGGAGGAAGATTTAGGGATTAAGATAAGGAAAGTGGATTGGATACAGTTATGGAGTCAAAGGCATTTAAGGAACTTCTCGATAAGGGTTAAAGAAAACTTTTATAAATTGGTATGGAAATGGTACATAACACCAGGAAAAATAGCAAATATGAAAAAATATGTTATTTAAAAAACTGTTGGAGGGGTTGCCAAGAGGTGGGTACATATATAAATATGTGGTGGGGATGTAAATATGTAAATTAATTCTGGGGGAAGGTATTTAGAGAAATAGAAGTAATAATGGAGACGAAGATGGGAAAAAGAGCAAGTATTACATTGTTGTCGTTATATAATGTTAAGAATTTAGGGAAAACAGAGAAGGATGCAATAAATAATATGTTAACTGCAGCAAGGTTGTTGATAGCAAGGAACTGGAAAGACAAGAGATAAATATACACATTGAAGAATGGTATAAAGAACTATGGAAATTAGCAATAAATGATAAATTGACATGTAGGTTAAAAGTTAGAAAGCGGGTACGGAAGGTAAATGACTTTGATGAATTCTGGGGTAAATTTATCGAGAATGGTTTAAAAGAAGTAGATGGGAAGTTACCTCCACTAGAAGAAATCAGATTTTGGAAGAAGAAGGCTAATTGGGGGGGGGGCGACGACACAGAGGTGAATATGATAAGATATAAGACAGGGGTGCTCACACTTTTTCAGCATGCAAGCTACTTATGAAACAACCAAGTCAAAATGATCCACCTACCCACTACTCAGAGAGCCATAAAAGCAACATATTTGGAAATGTATTTCAGTGAGAGCCGTATAATACATTTTAAGACTGAATTCAACTAAATGTGAGAATAATAAGCCCCTGAATTTATTCATAGTAATAATGATGATAATATGCATTCAGCCTCTGCTGCTGCTGCTGCTGCTACTACTACTAATAATAATAGTAACAACAACAACAGATTTCTAGAGTAGAAGGAGACCTCCAAGGGCCATCCAGTCCAACCTCCTTCTGCCATAAGGGAAAAACACAATCAAAGCATTCCTCACAGATGGCCATTCAGCCTCTGATAATAATAATAATAACAACAACAACAATGGGTTCCTAGAGTAGGAGGAAACCTCCAAGGGCCATCCAGTCCAACCTCCTTCTGCCATAAGGGAAAAACACAATCAAAGCATTCTCACAGATGGCCATTCAGCCTCTGATAATAATAACAATAACAATAGGTTCCTAGAGTAGAAGGAGACCTCCAAGGGCCATCCAGTCCAACCTCCTTCTGCCATAAGGGAAAAACACAATCAAAGCATTCCTCATAGATGGCCATTCAGCCTCTGATAATAATAACAATAACAATAGGTTCCTGGAGTAGAAGGAGACCTCCAAGGGCCATCCAGTCCAACCTCCTTCTGCCATAAGGGAAAAACACAATCAAAGCATTCCTCACAGATGGCCATTCAGCCTCTGATAATAATAATAACAACAACAATGGGTTCCTAGAGTAGAAGACGTCCAAGGGCCAACCAGTCCAACCTCCTTCTGCACCTGGGTGGCATCAGGAGCCTGCGGGGCGGGACTGAGCCTTCCTCCCACCCTGCCTGAGATCTACCAGGACACCCTACGCGATCTACCAGTAGATCGTGATCTACCTAATGAGCACCCCTGATATAACATATATATGCATATATAGTTGATGTAACGAATTAAGCGTGAAATACAAAAGTATGGAATGTTTTGATGTATGTATGCAACTTAAGAGAATCAATATACTTAAGAAAATGAATTTAAAATTATTAATAAAAAATATAAATAAATAAAAACAATATACAACTAGATATCTAAAATCATAAAGGCAGGGTGGGCCGCAGGCATGCATATAAAGTGTTTAAAAACTCAGGGAGAGATAAGCGGAATAGCATCCTTTATGAGGAAAAACATCCTTTATGGGGGAGGGGGGATGGACTCCAAGAACGGGGGGCACTGAGGAGAGCAATGGTAGGAATTAAATAACTACTCTCTGAAGGCACAGAGGAAAAGCCAGGTTTTCAGTTGTTTTTTGAAGGTCTCCAAAGTGGGAGCTTTTCTAATTTCTCCGGGGAAGTCAGGGGGCCACAGCGGAGAAGGCCCTCTCCCTTTGGCCACCAGACGAGTCTGTGAGACTGGCAGGGGCGACAGGAGGGCCTCCCTCGAAGAGCGGAGGGTTCGAGCTGGTTCATGGAGGGAGATCCGGTCACGAAGGTAGGTATCTGTCAGGAGTGTTTTCATTGTGTGCTCCCACACAATGAAAACACCCTGACAGATACCTACTTCGTGACCGATCTCCCTCCATGAACCACGGCAAGGGGTTGGACTGGACGACCCTTGTGATTCCTTCCAAATCTACGATCCTAAGAACCTTGCAGAAAGGTTATATAACCAAAACACCGTTCCCCTCGTTCACAGACATATACACTCAGGAGCAACAAACAGGTGTGGAACCAGAGGGCTACAGCTGGGTGAGAAAGGATGTTACGTAGAGCCCAGAGCCAAATTTCTTATAGGAGGTCAGCATAAAGCAGGGAGATCGCATGTCTCCTCTGAAGATTTCTTCTCAACTAAGGGGACTTCAGATGTCAGGGAAGCCTCTGTCCTTTCGGGGACGAAGAGAGTAATTCAGAGAAGATGGAAACAGAGAGAGCGGAGCAAAGAATCGTCCTTGTATCTCATCTAAAGGGGCACAAAAGGCCAGGGAGAAAGGGAGAGGGAGGCCAAGCTGATGACGATTAACCTTACAATTGGGTTTGAGAGCCAAATTTGAATATTTACGGCAACAAGTTCAAATATTGGAAAGTATGCCACGTTGAGGAGGGGGGCAAGCTTCTTTCCTGCTGCTCCAGGCACGGAGCAAGGGATTCACATTTTGGGAACAGGGATTAGGAAGAATTTCCTGATGGTAAGTACTGTTGGGCAATAGAATATGCTGCTGGGAAGGGTGTCGTTTCCCTATCCGAAGGTTTAAAGCAGAGACTAGGTGTCCATCTGTTGCCAGTGCCCATTCCCGTATGACAAGAGGTTCGACTAAGCGGCCCCAATGGTCGCTTCCAACCAGGGCCGGACCTAGGTAATTTTAAATGGCAAGCAAAAAGTATTTTGGCACGTGTGTGTGTGTGTGTATCTATATCTATTCCGTTCCTTCCTTCTCAGCCCTATACCACAGAAAATCCCACATTATCTGAGTGTGGACTCAGATATTCAAAGCAGATATTGTGTGATATATAGGGGGGCTGTGTGGAAGGGCCCTCACCCTTTTCCCTCCCCTCTTCCTATTCTTTGTGTGGGTCTGTACATTCCCCATCCTTTTCTTCCTCCTCTCCCTTTTCCTTGCCCCCTTCCTGTTCTCTTTACCCTTCCTCCATTCTCACCCTTTTCCCTCCCCTTCCCTATTCTCTTTTTGTGTGTCAGGTCTGGCTAATTTGTGTGCAAGGGCCCGTGGGTGTGTGCCCTCTGGCTGGCAGGCTAATCTGGCTGGAGCAAGGGCCCGGGGTCCCCAGCTAGGTGCCCTCTGGCTGGCCTCGCCCTCGTCTGGCCGGTGGCAGTCCAACAGGTACGGCGGAGACGGAACGTGGCCTCCTCCCCTCTCTCTCGCCCTGCACCCTCGCGGGCGCGGGGGAAGGGCAACCGAGGGGATGAGACGCGCGCAGGATGGGCAGGGAAAAAGGAAAAGGCAGGTGCCTCTGCCCCCCTTCTCTCTCGCCCTGTGCGAACCTTCCTCCCACCCTGCCAGCACCCCTGGGGGTATGGCGCCCAGCCCTGGATGTGCCCTTTGGCCACGTGGCACCCTGAAGCGGCCGCTTAATTTGCCTCCACTAAGATCTGCCCCTGCTTCCAACTCTATGATTCTAGGCTTCTAAGATTAACCTTTCACATGGGTTGTAATTTCCTTTGATATTAAGTCTAGTCATGTCCCACTCTGAGGGGTGGTGCTCACCTCCATTTCTAAGCCGAACAGCCGGCGTTGTCCATAGACACGTCCAAGGATATTTGGCCAGCATGACTACATGGAACGCTTTTACCTTCCCACCAGAGTGGTACCTCTTGATGTACTCATATGTGCATGTTTTCAAACTTCTCGGTTGGCAGAAGCTGGGCCTAAGAGTGGGAGCTCACCCTGTTCCCTGGATTTCAAACTGCCAATCTTTCAGTCAAAAGCTCAGATGTCTCATGCACTGCGCTATCAGGATTCCCTTCAATTGGGTACAAGAGCCCAATATAAACATATACACATGTATGCAAAAGTGGTGTGAGAGGGGAACCCAAAGTTTCACATCTTAAACTCTTGTGCTGGCTGGATTGCTGTGAGACAGGTCAGCGGTTTGACTCTGGGAAGAGTGGGTTGAGCTCCCTCTGTCAGCTCCAGATCCCCATGTGGGGACAGGAGAAAAGCCTCCCACAAGGATGGTAAAACATCACAACATCCAGGCATCCTCTGCGCAAACGTCTTTGCAGATGGCCAATTCTCTCACTCAAGAAGCGACTTGCAGTTTCTCAAGTCACTCCTAAACCTGGGAACTTTCAAAATCAAGTCCTTAAATAATATTTATTTATTCCAGGAACCCCCGGTGGCACAGTGGGTTTAACTGCTGAGCTGCTGAACTTGCTGATCGAAAGGTCGCAGGTTCCAAACAGAGGATACCGGGAATCATGAGTTACTGAAATGGACATCCAGTTGCCACCTCTGTGTTGATGGAGGCAGCTTTTGCCCCGGTACTGGTTGTGGGGGTCTAGCAGTTTTTGGCCCTCCTTTCTGAAAACATACAAATGTGTGAGTAGATCGATGGGCTGAGGCCCAATTCAGCATGGCTCTTCTTATGTGGGAAGATAACAGCGCTCCATGCAGTCCTGGCCTTGCAGTTTGAAAACATGCAATAGAGTCTAGCACTGGACAAAGCCCAGCATCTTCTGCTTTGAAATGGAGATGAGATGAGCACCAACCCACAGAGTCCGATGCAACTAGATTTAATGTCAAGGGAAAACCTTGACCTTTCGTATGTGTTCAAAAGCGATGTGAGAGGGTCACCCAGAGTTTCACACCCTGGACATCATCCCACAGATATATAATCCTCTCCCCTCTGTTGTTTAACATCTATGTGCGACCACTTGCTCGGCTGGTTCGTAGCTTTGGCCTGGAGTGCCACCAGTATGCTGATGACACTCAGCTCATTCTGGGGATGGAGGGCTGGCCCAAATCCGTACCCAATAATTTCCATCGCTGTCTTGAAGCCATTACTGGATGGCTGCGAGCCAGTAGGTTGAAGGTGAATACGGCTAAGACAGAGATCCTGTGGCTTGGTAGTCCGGGTGGTAGGGAGATTCAGCTTCCAATCTTGGACGGCGCGACAATATGTCTGTCATCATCAGTTAAAAGTCTTGGTGTCACACTTGACTCTCAACTGTCGATGGAGACACATGTCTCCACCGTCAGTAGAGTAGCGTTTTTCATCTACGCCAGGCGAGTAAGCTAGCCCTCTATTTGTCCCGCCACGACCTGGCCACAGTGCTCCAAGCCACGGTCATCTCAAGGCTAGACTACTGTAACGCTCTTTACATTGGCCTGCCTCTGTTGGTGATCCGGAAACTGAAGCTGGTGCAGAACGTGGCAGCTCGGCTGCTGGCAGGTGTTCCAATGAGCTGCCACATCACTCCCATCTTACACGAACTGCACTGGCTTCCAGTGGAATGCCGGATTACCTTCAAAGTGCTGGTATTGACCTTTAAGGCCTTGAATGGTCTGGGGCCAGTGTACCTAAGGGACTGGCTCATCCCATACTGTTCCACTAGACCCCTGCGCTCAGAGACAGAAAACCTCCTGGTGGTCCCAAGTCTTAAGAGTTACCATCTCACTACAACGTGGAGGAGGGCTTTTTCTATCATAGCTCCTACCCTGTGGAACGCGTTGCCCTCTGGAATCCACGCTCTTTCAAGTCTGCTGGCTTTTCGGAAGGCATGCAAGACATTATTGTTCCAACAGGCGTTTGGCTCCGAAGAACTGTCAATCTCTTTGACATTATCCTGCCCTCTCTGATGTTATTTGTATTTTACGGCTGTTGTTTTAACCCTAATGATTTTAATTGCAGTTGTGAATGTTGTTATTATGGTTGTTTTTATTCTTTATTGTTGTTTTATTGCCTGTAAGTCGCCCCCCCCCCCGAGCCAAATGGGAGTGGCGACTGATAAATTCAAATAAATAAATAAATAAATATAAACCCAATTTTCCTAGTCCCAGGGGCGGTATCACCATGTAAGCAAACTACGCGGTTGCGTGGGGTGCCATCTTGGATGGGCGCCACCACGCCGCCCGCGCCGCCGTAGCAAACCTCCCTGAACTTCAGCTCCGGAGCTTCTGGGCATGCGCGGAAATCTCCGCGCATGCCCAGAGGCTTCTGCAGGCAGCAGCAGGGATGGGCGCCGCCATAGCAAACCTCCCTGCTGCTGCCTGCAGGAGCTTCTGGGCATGCGCAGAGGTTTTCGCACATGCGCATGCGTGAAAATCTTCCCGCATGCCCAGAAGCATCTGCAGGCAGCAGCAGGGATGGGCGCCGCTGTAGCAAACCTCTGCGCATGCCCAGAAGTGATGTCGGACGCTGCTTCTACTTCTCCTACCCGCTCTTCCGCCTTCGCGCTGATTCGCTTCCTGGCCTCCCAGCTGGGGCTGTTCTTCGCCTGGCTTATGGCCGCTGCCAAAGGACGAGGCCGGTAAGTCAGGGAAGGCGAGAGGGGCAGCGGAGAAGAGGGAGCCGCCTGCCGAGGGAGCCGAGTGGAAGGAGCCGGTGGAGGGGGGCAAAATAATGTTGGGGGGGCGCCAAAATAATGTTGGGGGGCGCAAAAATAGTGCTTGCTTACCACTTAAAATTATCTTAGACTGCCCCTGCTAGTCCCAGCAGACCTCACAACCTCTGAGGATGCTTGCCGTAGATGCAGGCGAAAGGTCAGGAGCAGGGGCGGTCTGTCCATGTAAGCAACCTACGTGGCCGCGTGGGGCACCATCTTGGATGGGTGCTGCCACGCCGGCCGCGCCGCCGTAGCAAACCTCCCTGCTGCCTGCAGCAGCTTCTGAACATGCACGGAGATTTTCGCGCATGCCCAGAAGCTCCGGAGCGCTCTCCCTTGCCCTGTGCAACGCCCCATGGGAGGGGCTGGCAGGGGGAACCAGGAAGCGCGAGGAGAGGCCTTCGAAGGCCTTTGAATTGCACAGGGCAAGGAGCGGCGGCGTGTGGGAGGATTGGAAGGAGCGCGCGCAAGGTACCAGGAAAATAAAAGTGGGGAGGGGGCAAAAAAATGTTTGGGGGGCCGGGGCAAAATAATGTGTTTTGGGGCACCAAAATAATTTTCGCCTACCATGCGAAATTACCTTAGAGGCTGGTAAGTCAGGGAAGGCGAGAGGGGCAGCGGAGAAGAGGGAGCCGCCACCGCCGCCTGCCGAGGAGCCGAGTGGAAGGAGCCAGGGGGGCAAAATAATGTTTGGGGGCAAAAATAGTGCTTGCTTACCACTTAAAATTATCTTAGACCGCCCCTGCTAGTCCCAGCAGACCTCACAACCTCTGAGGACGCTCGCCGTAGATGCAGGCGAAAGGTCAGGAGAGAATGCTTCTCTAGAAAAATGGCCATATAGCCCAAAAAACCCTACAACAACCCAGACGTCATACTGTTGGAGATGGGTTCAAGGCTAGTAGAGCCCAATTTGGGGGTGGGGGTAGTGAATGCAATGCGAGAGCGCAGGTCTGTAGCCAGGATTTTGATTGGGGGGGGGGCTGAGTTTGGTTCGGGGGGGCCTGAGACTGGGTGGAAGAGGGTCTACCCTAGCAAACCTTTTGTATTGTTATCCCAATAACCCCATTAATGTGGGATATAATGAGCATGGTGATCAGATCATGATATGAATAAACATAACAGTTTAAATAATGTACCGGTAAGGCCTTCTCGCGGACCACCCCCCTTCCCCCCCCCCCCCGGCTACATGCCTGGCCGAAAGGTGAACCCTTTTGGCAAGCCATGTCTTACAACCCAGCCTTGCAGATTTGGGGGGTTGGTGGGAAAGTAGAGCGTAACGACCCCTCAACCTACTCCTTTTGCCTCAGACCCCCCCCCCAACCTGCAAGGGTGGTGTGAGTCAACCTCTGAGGCCGCAGGGAGCGGGGGGAGGGCCGCTTCCAACGTGACGAAGCCCCTTCCCCGAGTCCTTGCGGACGCGTAACACGTGCGAAGGTGTCGCCCCTTCCCTCCCCCTCCCTCCCCCTGCCTGGTTACCGTGGGGGCGGTGAGGCGGCTGATGCTCTCCCCCAGGGAGTCCAGGTTGGCCCTCCTCCGGCGGGGGCCCGGCGGAGCCTCCCCCTCCCGAAGCGGCGGACCCCAAGGCCGGGGCGGCGGCGGCGGCGCCTTGGGAGCCCCTTCTCCGGCTGCGGGGCGGCGGGCGCGGGGTCCCCGGAGCGGCTCGGGTGGATTAGTCTGCCTTACCAGCAGAGGCGGGCCACCGGGCACTCGCTCTCCTCCTCGGGGCTCGTCTCCAGGTAGTCCGAGCCCAGCGAGCTGAAGGATTCCGAGGAGATCTTGCGCCGGGACATGCTGGCGGCGGGCAAGGAGGATTCGGATTTTTCGGACGAGGCTGCTTGCTTCTTGGGGGCGAAGGGGTCGGGATCAGGCGGAAAAGGGGCCGAGAGGCAGCCAGGGTCCCTTGCGGTGGAGGAAGGAAGGCATGGCGCTCAGAGGCAGCCCCGTATCCGCTCACTCGCCTCTGCTGCTTCCCTCCCTCCCTGCCTCCCTCCCTTCCTTGCCTGTCTCTCTCCTCTCTTCTCTCTCCTCCTCCTTCGCTTTTGCTGCCTTCCTGGCGGCTCCTCCTCCCGCCCTCGCCGGCCTCACGTGGCCACCGCCGGGAAGGGGGCGCTCGCCGGTCGCCAGATTGTGGGGAGGGGGCAGGAGAGGGGGAAAGGCAAGCAAGGAGGCCAAATGGGGAACGGACGCGGCCGGAGACCCGCGGGGTGGTTGGCCAAAGCGCAACACAGTCCCCGAGGAGGAGAAGGCGCGCGGAGCTCTCCAGGGTGCTGAAGCCTGAAGGCAGAGGGAGGGAGAGCGCCTCCCGCTGTTGAAAGAGCGAGGAAGGGAGCTTCGCCAGCAGAGAGTCACTAGCTGTGTACCCTCCAGGCGTTGCTGTGGCCAACCTTCCCTCCCACTTTCTTTCTTTCTTTTCTTTCTTCCTTCTTTCCTTTCCTTCCTTCCTTCCTTCCTTCCTTCCTTCCTTCCTTCCTTCCTTCCTTCCTTCCTTCCTTCCTTCTCTCCCTCTTCCTTTCCTTACACGCTGCATTGCTGTGGCCAACCTTCTCTCCCTCTTTCTCCCCTTCTTTCTTTCTTTCTTTCTTTCTCTCCTTCTTTCATTTTTTTCCTTCTCTTCTTCCTTCTTTCTTTCTTTCTATCTTTTTTCTCTCCTTCTCTTTTTTTAAATCCTTCTCTCCTTCCTTCCTTCCTTCTCTCCCTCTTCCTTTCCTTACACTCTGCATTGCTGTGGCCAACCTTCCCTCCCTCTTTCTCTCCTTCTTTCTTTCTATCTTTCTTTCTTTCTTTTTTTCTTTCTTCTCCCTTTCTTTCTTTCTATCTTCCTTCCTTCTCTTTTTTAAATCCTTCTCTCCTTCTTCTTTCCTTCCCTCCTCTTCCCCTTACACGCGTTGTTGTAGCCAACCTTCCCCCCTCTTTCTCCCCTTCTTTCTTTCTCTCATTCCTTCTTTCTTTTTTCTTTCCTTCTCTTCTTCCTTCTTTCTTTCTATCTTTCTTTCTCTCCTTCTTTCTCTTTGTTCTTTCCTTTCCTCCTTCCTTCTCTCCCTCTTCCTTTCCTTACACTCTGCATTGCTGTGGCCAACCTTCCCTCCCTCTTTCTCTCCTTTCTTTCTTTTTTCTTTCCCTCCTTCCTTCTCTTTCTTTCTTTCTCTCCTTCCTTATCTCCCTCTTCCCTTCCTCACACCTTGCATTGCTGTGGCCAACCTTCCCTCCCTCTTTCTTCCCTTCTTTTTCTTTCTTTTCTATCCTTCCTTCTTTCTCTTTTTTATTTCCTTTCCTCCTTCCTTCTCTCCCTCTTCCTTTCCTTACACTCCATGTTGTTGTGGCCAACCTTCCCTCTTCTTTCTCTCCTTTCTTTCTTTTTTCTTTCTCTCCTTCCTTCCTTCCTTCCTTCCTTCCTTCCTTCCTTCCCTCCTTCCTTCTCTCCCTCTTCCCTTCCTTACACCCCGCGTTGCTGTGGCCAACCTTCCCTCCCTCTTTCTCCCTTTCTTTCTTTCTCTCCCTTCCTTCCTTCCTTCTCTCCCTCTTCCCTTCCTTACACCCCATGTTGTTGTGGCCAACCTTCTTTCTTTCTTTCTTTCTTTCTTTCTTCCCTTTTTTTCTTTCTCTCCTTCCTTCCTTCCTTCCTTCTCTCCCTCTTCCCTTCCTTACACCCCGCGTTGCTGTGGCCAACCTTCCCTCCCTCTTTCTCCCTTTCTTTCTTTCTTTCTTTCTTCCTTCCTTCTCTCCCTCTTCCCTTCCTTACACCCCATGTTGCTGTGGCCAACCTTCCCTCCCTCTTTCTCCCTTTCTTTCTTTCTTTCTCCCTTTCTTTCTTTCTTTCTTTCTTTCTATCTTTCTCTCTTTCCTTCCTTCTCTTTTTTCTTTCCTTCCTTACACCCTGCGTTGTTGTGGCCAACCTTCCCTCCCTCCCTCTTTCTCTCTTTCTCTCTTTCTTTTCTTTCTTTCCTTCCCTTTTTCCTTCTCTCCTTCCTTCTCTCCCTCTTCCCTTCCTTACACCCTGCGTTGTTGTGGCCAACATTCCCTCCCTCTTTCTCCCCTTCTTTCATTCTTTCTCTCCTTCCTTCTCTCTCTTTCCTTTCCTTCTTTCCTTCCTTCCTTCCTTCCTTCTCTCCCTCTTCCCTTCCTTACACCCCCTTTTGCAGGCAAAGCATGTGGTCCCTTCCCAGAATGATCGCATTGTATCACACCTGGCAAGCTTGATGGCACACCACCAAGTGACATAAATGGGCCATCAGCACCATCACAGACAGACCGTTTGCATCACTTCAGGCATGATGCCTTTGAGAGGAGTCACAGCTCCCACGTTCAGCTGTCAGCAGTCAAGGGAGGTATATGGTTCTTGACAACTCTGAGATGAATATCTCAATGGGCTCCATGGGAAAACATTGTGCTTGATGTGAGATGAGGAGATGCAAAAGTCCTGTCTAAATTGGGTGTTTCTGATGGCCCGTTTACACATGCAGCTCACCACTTGATATGGCACTAACTGAGTGATGAATGTGCACATATGAATACATCCCAAGCGCCCACTTTTCCCATCTATACAGATGACATGAGCGATGTAAGTGGGTGTGCTGATGGATTTTGGACGGAGCCACCAGTTCTGACAAGTGTGTGCTGGCAAAAATTCCATTCTAGTCACAAACAAAGCCATCTCATGCCATATTAACAAAGTTTGGAGGTTGCTAGTTAGAGCAAAAAGGTAAGACTAACCATGGAGTTGTGTAGGAAGCTGTACTGGCATTAAGCCAGTGTTTGTTTTCAGTAGTGAACTAAATGGGGGTGAACATATATATGCTTAATCCAAACAAGGTAGCATGGAAAGAGATCTTGTAGCACCTTAGAAATTAAGATAATGAAATTGGTAGCATAAGCCTTTGTAGACTTGGGATCTAATCACACTGAGGTCCAGAAGCTGGGGGATTGCAGGGAAAACTGTGGGGCAGTGTAACACTTCGTGCCCTTACTGCTGGAGGTTGTGGTATTCCTTCCCATTAGGTTTCCCTGTTGTCCTTGGCTTCCTCCTGCATTCTGCCTGGCTTCTCAATGCTGCCCACGCGGAGCCCAGCGGATCCTTGCCACTAGGGGTGGTTGATCCATAAAAAAATTGATTCCAAACTCATGGGGGAGGGGGGAATTCCGTTGCTGGGTCATTACAGAAATTATGACAAAATTGTTTCAATAAAATTTGTGATTGAAACGTAATTAATAACGAATGTTCGTTATTATTCCTTATGCCAGCTGGCTTGTCATCCACCCCTCCCTTCCTTCCCTTGCCAGATCAGATGCCATGCAGATATAACCCTGGATGGCATCTGATCTGGCGAGGGAAGGGAGGGAGGGAGGGGTGGATGGCTCGCATGCACTCCTACAAAACACAGGAGGCAATGCACCAAGCATGCACTATGTCAGTGTTTTTCAACCTTTTTTGAGCCCCGGCACATTTGTTACATTTACAAAATCCTGGGGCACACCACCAGCCAAAATGACACAAAATGACACTCTAACACAGTAATACATATAGTTAATATGTTTTAAATGTATTTATACACTCAGTGTGAAACCTGGGCCTGTTTCGATGAACACAACATAGATATCCTGGCAGGAATGGCAGAAAGACACAAACTTCCCACACAGAACTCCCATAACCAAGAGAAAATACTAAAAGAGTTTGGTGGGCATTGACCTTGAGTTTTGGAGTTGTAGTTCACCTATATCCAGAGAGCACTGTGGACTCAAACAATGTTGGATCAGGACCAAACTTGGCATGAATACTCAATATGCCCAAATATGAACACAGGTGGAGTTCAGGGCAAATAGACCTTGACATTTGGGAGTTGTAGTAGCTGGGATTTATAGTTCCCCTACAATCAAAGAGCCTTTTGAACCCCACGAATGATAGAACTGGGCTAAACTTCCCACGCAGAACCCCCAGGAGGCAAGAGGATGTCTCTACTTGGGGAAAAGGAGGTGGGCCTTCCCAATACATGGAGAGGGAGAGACCAAGTGGACAACGGGTGGGGAGGGGGGTGTTTGTAATTTTGTGTATTTATTGAGGTAGGTTTCTTAGGGTTTTTATATTTAAACACACTACACTCCCCTCCCCCCCCCCGGAGGTTCCAATTTCCCACGGCACACCTGATGATCACTCATGGCACACTAGTCTGCCCCAAAAAGAACAAGCAAAAGAACGCCAACACAGCAGTCGCTTTTCAAAATCAAATAATTCCATTTCTTGATATATTTTCTTTCAATCATCATACAAAGTACGGTTGCAGTGGAAACCAAATCATGAAAATTGAATTCACAGGTCTCAAAATTATAATCCTCCCAAGGAGTCAAGGTCTCCGGGTTGTCCAAATAATCAATATTTTCAATACTATATTAATGGCATATAGTTCATCAGGTGGTCAACCCAGATTGGTCGACGGTTAGCCGTTTCCACCATCTTGGCTTTGCTGGGACCTTCAGACCAATGCTCCAAGAAATAAAGTTTCCAAAGTGATCCGGAAAATGTCTATAAGAAGTGAAATAACATCATCCATCAGATAGCAAACCATAGTATTCCTATCTAAAATCATAATACACTCAAACGCTCAAGGAGAACTAACAGAAGAATAGGCTGTCATACATACCACGTATATAATCAATAATTCTCTCGGTTAATACCATCAACAATCTTGCCGGATAGGGAATGAAACTCAAAAGCACTCATTATAAGCTATAGTATCCTGCATGTTTAACAAAGTTGATTTACAACAAGACTTCACCTATTGTTAAACGATCATTAAGGCCTGATTGCCTCATGCTGGGTTTCAGGGTTGCTTCAGTTCCCAGTTTGACGATCCAAAAGCCTCACGTTGTAAGAGTTTGGTCTTAATGTCCATGAAGGGAGTTGGTTTGATTCTTTCTAAAACTACTACCTTAAAGACCTCAAAATGATGTTGTTCCTTAAAATGACAGTATAGTATTGAATTTTCATTTTTAGTGCGGAAGCGTGAGCGGTGTTCGAAATTCTTGTCCGAGTTCCCTTCCGTTTCCCCAACATAAAGTCTATTGCAGCCACATTTTAAACAATATATCAAATTCTTACTGGCACAGGTTGCCCATGTGCGTAACTTTATGGTAACCCCATTATGAGGGCTGGTGATCAAGGCTTGTGTATCTATGTGTTTGCAACCGAACATCTTCCGCATCTATTTGTATGGTTGGGAACGGTTAACTCCGGAGTGATCTTGGGGCGGTGATCCGCTTGAATCAACATTTGTTTTATGCTCCTAGTCTTTTTGAAGGCAACGATGGGGGGTCTCTCTAATCCCAGGATTGAGTCTACTAGAGTCCAGAAATTCTTTACAATTTTGGTAATTTCTTTGGAGTGGCGCGTATAAGTGAGGGGCCAGACAGGGCGGTTCAGTGCTTTAGGCTTTTTTGTACCAGTAGATCTTGTCGTGGTGTTGCCGTGGCTTTCCTATGCTTGTTCCAAAATCTTCTGGGGATATCCTCTTTGAGTTAATTCTCTTTTTAGTAAGGACGCTGAAGCCTCAAAATCAGCCACTTTAGTCTAAGGAGCTGAGAGTAGGGTAAATTATTTTTTAGGGCCTGGGTGTGGAAAGAGCTATAGTGCAAGAATGCATTCTTTTTGTGGGTTTGATGAAGTTTTTTACTTTGATTTTGTCATTTTCCACGAATATGGTCACATCCAGGAAGTCAATGGCGGTTTTTGAGGTTTTAAAAGAAAATTCAATATGTTCATTCCACGAATTAAAGTAATGTGAGATATCCTCTATTTTGCCAGTGTCCCCCATGAGGAAGAAAACATCATCTATATACCGATAGTATTGTCTAATGGGTATAGTTTTGACATTTCCAGTCAGGTGTTCCTCTTCCAGCGCTGCCATATAAATGTTGGCAATAGATGGCACTGCTGAGAGCCCCATTGAAATTCCGAATTGCTGTAAATAGTGTTCTCCATCAAACTGAAAATAATTATAATCAAAAATAAACTCAAGTAATTCTATGAGGAAGGCAGTGGGGGGACAATGCGGCATGGGTCTAGAGTCTAACAGTTTGAAAATAATAGTTCTCGCCAGTGACAAATCGACATTCGTATAAAGTGATGTGATATCTCCTGTGACTAAGGTCTCCTCTTGCTTTATTTGTAAGCCATCTATCTTTTGGATGAGGTCTCTCATATCTTTGATATATGCTGGTGCTCTTTTCACATAGGGTTGTAGGAATTTGTCCCAAAAATTGCTAGGGGTTGCAAAATTGAGTTGGTCGCGCGACAATTGGGCGCCCGGAATAGGCCACACGTTTTTATGCTGCAATATGTAGAAGAAGGGTGTCGTAGGGGCTGGTATTAACCAGAATTCGCCGTTTTCTAGGATATATCCTAATTCCAAGGCCGCTGCGACTGTGTGTTTGATGGTATTCAGAAAGATGCTGGTGGGATCATCTGAGATCTTTCGGTAAAATGTAGTGTTATTTAATTGTCTGTTGCATTCTTTCAAATAATCTGTCCGATTTAAGATCACCAGAGATCCACCTTTATCTGCTGGCTTCATCACTATCTCAGGGTGCCTTCCTAAATATTCTAATCGCTAATGTCTTCATGGGAAAGATTGGGTCTTCTAAATCCATTTTGTGAGAGAGTCCCTCTATCTGTTGTAAAACCGTGCTCTCAAATAGTTTGACCTTGTCGGATGCTAACGGGGGCACGAAGCTGTTTTTTTTGTCTCAATGTAAAGGGATTAGTGTCAGGTTGTTCTCTAGGATGATTAGCAAAATATTCTTTAAGGCGGACTAGCCTAAAAAGGGCAGCAACATCTTATGTCAAAAGGGTTACATTTAGGGGTAAATACAAAAGAAATACCTTTGTCTAGGATCTTGTAGTCGTGGGGCGTCAGTGGGAAATTAGAACAATTCATTACTAGGTTGGAGGCTGATTGCTCTTGGCCCTCCGAAAATTTGCTTGTTTGTAGTTGGCTTTACGATCTTTCGAAAATTATATCTTACGCCTGTCTGGCCCCTCACTTATACACGCCACTCCAAAGAAATTACCAAAATTGTAAAGAATTTCTGGTTTTTAGTAGACTCCATCCCGGGATTAGAGAGACCCCCCATCGTTGCCTTCAAAAAGACTAGGAGCATAAAACAAATGTTGATTCATGCGGATCACCGCCCCAAGATCACTCCGGAGTTAACCGTTCCCAACCATACAAATAGATGCGGAAGATGTTCGATCTGCAAACACATAGATACACAAGACTTGTTCACCAGCCCTCATAATGGGGTTACCATAAAGTTACGCACATGGGCAACCTGTGCCAGTAAGAATTTGATATATTGTTTAAAATGTGGCTGCAATAGACTTTATGTTGGGGAAACGGAAGGGAACTCCGGACAAGAATTTCGAACACCGCCACGCTCCGCACTAAAAATGAAAATTCAATACTATACTGTCATTTTAAGGAACAACATCATTTTGAGGTCTTTAAGGTAGTAGTTTTAGAAAGAATCAAACCAACTCCCTTCATGGACATTAAGACCAAACTCTTACAACGTGAGGCTTTTTGGATCGTCAAACTGGGAACTGAAGCAACCCTGAAACCCAGCATGAGGCAATCAGGCCTTAATGATCGTTTAACAATAGGTGAAGTCTTGTTGTAAATCAACTTTGTTAAACATGCAGGATACTATAGCTTATAATGAGTGCTTTTGAGTTTCATTCCCTATCCGGCAAGATTGTTGATGGTATTAACCGAGAGAATTATTGATTATATACGTGGTATGTATGACAGCCTATTCTTCTGTTAGTTCTCCTTGAACGTTTGAGTGTATTATGTTATAAGATAGGAATACTATGTATAGCTATATGATGGTTTATGTTATTTCACTTCTTATAGACATTTTCCGGATCACTTTGGAAACTTTATTTCTTGGAGCATTGGTCTGAAGGTCCCGACGAAGCCAAGATGGTGGAAACGGCTAGACCGTCGACCAATCTGGGTTGACCACCTGATGAACTATATGCCATTAATATAGTATTGAAAATATTGATTATTTGGACAACCCGGAGACCTTGACTCCTTGGGAGGATTATAATTTTGAGACCTGTGAATGCAATTTTCATGATTTGGTTTCCACTGCAACCGTACTTTGTATGATGATTGAAAGAAAATATATCAAGAAATGGAATTATTTGATTTTGAAAAGCGACTGCTGTGTTGGCGTTCTTTTGCTTGCTAATTAGAAAAGCTTAGTGGTTGAAATGGCAAGATCAGTATTGACAGTGGTTGTGGAAGGCACAAAGACAGAAGAAAATAGGTTGCTTAAAGTCAGGGTAAGTTGGTAACTATACAAATGGTTGAGGAAGTTACTGAAATTTAGTATGAAGCTACCTAGGAATCAGATGTGATTAACTGGCCAAGGGAGTGCTCATGAGGCTGGAGTGTTAACTAGTGTTGTGTATAGTGTGTCTATTCTCCTCTATGGGTCTGAAACATGGGTCACCTATCGCCAACACCTACGACTCCTCGAACGCTTTCATCAGCGCTGTCTTTGCACAATCCTAAATATACACTGGACTGACTATGTGACTAATGTTGCTGTCCTTGAGCAAGCAGGGATCACCAGCATTGAGGCCATGCTATTGAGAACACAGCTGCACTGGGCAGGGCACATCTCTAGGATGGAGGACCACCACCTCCCAAAGATACTACTCTATGGTGAACTCGCCACGGGTCAGCGCAACAGAGTCGCCCCCCAAAAGAAATGTAAGGACTCCCTGAAACAACATCTCAGATTCGGCCAGATTGATCACCAACAATGATCCACCCTGGCCTCACATCGGGAGGGATGGAGACGCACTATCCACAATGCTGCGGCCTCTTTTGAGAAGACATGCTGAACAAGTCTCAAAGAGAAACAACAACACAAAGAACTGCAACTTGGAAACAACATCACCCAAGGAGACTTTCTGCTGTGCTTTCTGCAACCGGACTTGCCTATCTCAGATTGACCTTTTTAGTCATCAATGTGCTTGTAAAAAGCGTGGGATGAGTCCTTCCTAAGAATCTTCGTCGCAAAGTAATGCCGAGAGTATAGTGTGCCGGAAAAGCATTGAATCTGTTCAACCAACTGTCAATGGATGGGAGTTTATGAATATATTCCAGGTCCACTCTTTCTCAAAAGGCAAGTCAGGAAATAGAGATTCAGCTTTTCCTGGATGGAGTTATATTTCACTGAATTGTCAGGCTCATAGCTTAGACTAGGGGTGCTCACACTTTTTCAGCATGCGAGCTACTTTTAAAGCAACCAAGTCCAAAATATCTACCTGTCCCAGCCGCCGTGCTCTCCCGTGCGCTCCTGCTGCTGTGCGCTCTTGCCACCGTGCATGCTCCTGCTGTTGTTTTCTGCCTGCGCAGCGCTTCTTCCGCCTGCGGGGCATTGCAGGAAGGAGAAACCACGAGGCGGGCATCCAGAGGGAGCGCTCCGCCCTGCCTGTCTCAAATCGGGCAACGGAGGCTGCACAGCTGCTTCTGGACGAGAGAGAGGCAGGGCGCTCCCTCCAGAGGCCCCGCCTCGTGCTTCCTTCTTCCTGCAATGCCCCGCAGGCGGAAGAAGCACCGCGAGAACGGAAGCCAGCAGCAGGAGCACGTGTGCACGCAGGGTGTGCATGCGCATTGCAGGAGTGCCCCATCCGGCTGGTGAGGCCCGAAGATCACCTGGAAGAGGGCTGAAGATGTACTAGTAGCTCCCCAGCTACCTAATGAGCACCCCTGGTTTAGACATTCTGTTAAACTCAGCTCTGAGATTAGAGGTCCAGGTTTCAAAACCAGCCAAAAGTGTATTTTACCCAATACGCCTGTTCCTGAACATGTTCTATCTGGCTAGAGTGACATTTGACTTAATTTCATCTTGTGTTCATCATTTTAGCACTCGCTCTATGAGCCGGCCTTCAAAAACAGTTCAGAATCTTCTGGAACACACAGGTACGTCAGCCAAAGTACTGACTGGACACAGAGTCCCATTCCTCCCCACTTTAGCTTACCGGCTCCAAATATTGAATTGTTTATGCAATTTATTTCTAGTTTTACAATGTTGAGCCTCCCCTGATTCATGCTTCTCACTTTCAGTGTTCTGACAATATGCATTGTGCAGCTTTGGGTTTTCTTTTTTTTGCTTTGAACTCATCAATGGCTAAATGTCATTTCAGCTTGAGTCTAGTTGCTTCAGTAGCCACAGTGTGCCCTGGCACTTGAGCACTCTAGCTGGAGGTCAGCTGTGACCAGCAGTCCTGTAGAATTTGAAGAGGCACGAATGGAGGGCGAAAGAAAGAAACATGCCAAGGAAGGAAGGAAGGTGTGTCAAGCCAACCTCGACCGGGACCACTTTCCACCTGGAAAGTAATGCCCTCACTGCGGGAGAACATGTGGGTCAAGAATAGGGTTTCACAGTCACCTACATACCCACCGCCAGGACACCGCATTTGGAGGACAATCTTACTCGGACAATGAGGGATCACCTAAGTAAGTAAGTAAATACTCATACTTGTCTTCTGCTCTTCTCTGGTAGTACATTAGCTGCTGTCCACCTTGAAGTCACCTCTTCTAGCACTATCTCCTATTTCATTTTAGATTATCTTATCATAGTGTCTTCAATGTAAAAGTCTTCAGGAGTAGTTTACCATTGCCTTCCTCTTGCAGTACTAAGTCTTTGCAATAGCACCACTGGCATGGTTTCTCAAAGATTATCCACCAGTGTTACCTCCCACTACTGTTGCTGCTGCTCAGCAATTGTTTGGCATGTTTAGTGTGCCACCTATAAAACCCTATACGGTTCTGGCCCAGCTTAATTGTCCAAACGTATCTCCCCTTATGTCCCACCTCAAAATTTACGGTCTTCTGGGGAGGCCCTGCTCTCGAATCCACCTTCGTCGCAAATACGTTTGGTGGGGATGTGAGACTGAAGGGTCTGACAAAGAGCGTCAAAGGGCAGGATGGGCTCTCTAGCCATTTGGCAACCATCCTAAGAGAAGGAAAACTCTAATTTCAAACCCGGGCAGATGGTGCTCGTCTAACCCTGTAAGGTCAACCATCTAGAGAAGGAAACTCACATCAAACCTACGACCTGAGGACCTCGCTGCCACCATCCTAAGCTTGCTAGGCCCCGGCAGACAAACCTTTGGTTTAAAGGGTGAGGCCAGTTCTGTGCACGCTGCGCTCCACCAGAAAAGTCCATTGCACAGACTCGAAGGACACATCAACCTCTGAAAAAGCATCAACGCGCTTGTAAAAAGTGTGGAATGAGTCCTTCCTAACAATCTTCGTTCACAAAGTAATGCCAGAGAGAGATTATATTTGTAGGCTGCCTTTTATCTAAGGTGACATATATGCCCAATTTCCTTTTATTTTCACTGCAACCCTATGAGCTATGTTAAGTAGAGGACATCCATATTTCAGGCTTGCAAATTAAGGCTGTGTCACAGATTAATGTTCTAGGTTAAATGGAGATTTAAACCCAGTCTCCTTAGTCTTGGAAACCAGTGTGGTGTAGCTGTTTGAGCTATGGAGATCAGGATTTTAATCCATGGAAAGCTACTGGGAGACCTTGGACAAGCCTTTGTCTTCCTCGGTTGATGACAAAGTCAAACCACCTTTGAAGAACTCTTACCAAAAGAATCCCATGATAGAGTTGCCTTAGTATCATCAGAAGTTGGAAACTATTTGAAGGCATACAACAACTCCGTAGACTTGGTGCACAATTACAATTTTATTTTATACAAAAATATGTTCAGGACACAAAATGTGTCAATCTAAATTTTAGGAGGGAATGTATTCCCTGTGATATATGTATTTTCTCCCTGGCAATGAGATTTTCACAGAAATCCCTATTTCAGGCTTGCAAATTAAGGCTGTGTTTCACAGACTGTTTGCAAAATAAAGTGTGCAAAATGTGGGGTATATAGTTGTAAGTATTAGGCTTGGTTGAGCCCTAAAAATCATGGTTCTAAAATTCAATGGGGGGGTATTAGTTATAGAAATACTTACAAAAATTTCCAAAAATTTCTGAAATGTAACGTAATTAATAACAAAATTCGTTATCAGTTCTTATTCCAGCGCATGCGCACAGCAGGAAAACACTACAGGGCTGACATCACAGGCAAATCAAGGGGAAAACATTTCCCTTCACTTCTGGAGTGCAATTGAGTGGAGCTGAAGATTTATAGCATATAGAAATGGTACCACCAACTTATACAGTATGAGGTTCTTGTAACAGGAATATATCAACCTTCTCCAAAATTAATTTTTAGGATGACTTACAGAGTATCACAGAGTTGTGCCTTTCCTTCCTGGCAGAAGGGGCTTGGACTGATGCCCTTTGGGGGTCCCTCCTATGCCTTGGATTCTGTGGCATGGTGATGACGATGATGCAGTGGGCTGGGTGGCCACCTGTGGGGAGGGCTTTGCTTGTGCCTTCCTACATTAAAGCAGAAGGGGGTTGGGCTGGGTGCCCTTTGGGGGCTCCCTTCCAACTCCACGAGTCTATTATTATTATTGGGCAGGGGCTGGATGGCCATCTGTGGGGAGGGATCGAGCTGTGCCTTTCCTTCCTGGTAGAGGGGCTTGGACTTGGTCGGAGAAAAAGCGCGCGGAGGCTGTTTTTTCCTTCAGTCCTCCAGGTGCTCTAGGAGTCCCGGTTCTTCTCTATGGTTTCCCCTTTCTTCTGTAGTTTTCCCTTCTTCACTCTGTGCTCTTGTCACTCCCTCCCCCTCTTCTTTCAGCCTTTATCTCTGCTTCTACTCTTTTCCTTCTATCTACCCCGATTTTCTGGATGTTTAAAGTGCTATTTTCCCTTCAGTCCTCCAGGCGCTATAGGAACCTCCGTTTTTTCTCTATGGTTCCCCTTGCTTCTTCACTTCCTCCAGGAAGGCCTTTTACTTTAATTATCCTCAGACCAAAGGGCCCTAATATGTCTGTAAGTACCCTGAAAAGCTATTTTGGAGGAGATAAATATTCCTGTTAGAATAACTGAGAGGGGAGATACGATCTAATTACAATAATTAAGAAAATTGGCGGCCCGCTGGTTCGGTAAAGAAATTACACTTCCGGGTTGGAGCACATGGTTCAAAAAACAATTAAATTAAATTTTTATACGAATTTAATCCGATTTCAAATAATTTTTAAACCGCAGAGACCAACCCTAGTAAGTATGTTATGAGAGTTTTCTTTCACCGCTTGTGGGGGGGGGGGGGGAGAGAGCATATGCTCTAAATACTTGCTATTTTTTTCCATCTAGTTTGAATAAAGAGAAATAGAGCAAGAGGAGACACACACTGAGAAGAAATTTATTAGGCATGAAATAGTCTTGTTTCTCTTTTAATTTCTCTCTTTTTAATACAGCATCATAATAGCTTAACAGTTGTGTGATCACAATTGGGTGTCTCTTATGGTCTTCTGCATATTTACTTCAAAGTAAGTATCACTAAATACCTCGGAGCTTTCTCTGTTGATGAATTTGCTTAGGGCTGCTTTTTGTAGGAAAGGAAAAGTGTATGTATACAGTAGGCATGAGAAAAATGAAACGGAAATTAAAAGAAATCGTAAGTGATTCGTATGTATGGGCCTTTCAAGTTTATATGGATCGCAAGGCCAATCCCAGAAGTGGACTTTCTTTTACGCACCCTGGGCCCAAAATTTCGTTAGATTATTAAATATTTCGGATGTCCCCCAACAGGAAAATTTCCCCCTCCAAAATAGCTTTGCAGACATAACTCACAGTGAAATTGGGGCCTTTCCATGCTTGCAGCCTAATTAGAGTGGAAGGCCTCTTCCAGGAAATGAAAAGGGAGCCGGAAACGATAGAGAGCCCGAAATCGGGACTCCTAGAGGGGCTGGAGGACTGACGAAAAAAGCGATTTAAACACCCAGGAAGGGGGTTTAGATAGAAGGACAGAGTAGGAGGACATAAGAACTGCTGAGAGAAGGGCAGCAGGAGTGAAAAGAGCACGGAGAGGAGAAGGAAGAGTTCAGAATCAAGAAAAGCCATAGAGTTCCAACGGAGGTCCTAGACTGCTATGGTAAAACTGAATGGGGAAAAAAATATGGAGTGAGGAGAACTCTACAGATTAGCAAGGCCTGCACCAGAGGTAGGCCTAGGCATTTATTTAATAATAATAATAATAATATATTAATGCATTATATGTGTCCCTGCAAAGGAACCCTGTCCTTTAATAATATTAATAATAATATATTAATGCATTATATGTGTCCCTGCAAAGGAACCCTGTCCTTTAATAATATTAATAATAATAATAATATATTAATGCTTTATATCTCCTGCAAGGAAACCAAGGGAAATGTTGCCCCTTGATTTGCCTGTGCTTAAAACAGTGTCAGTCCTGTTTCCCTGCTTTGCCTACTTTAGAACTACTAACGAATTTCGTAAGTAAGTAAGTTACATTTCAGAAATTTTTGGAATTTTTTTTGTAAGTCTTTCTTTTACTAAACAAAAAAAAAATCCCCCCCCCCCCATTTGATATAAGAATCGCCATTTTGGGATTCTAAAACATGCCTAGTATACAGATGAAAGATGTGGCAGATTTTTAATGCCCTTGGTTCTAGCTAGAAGCTTTCCCGTCCTCCATTTCTTAATTCTCTTCAATTCCACTGAAAGATGTTCCTTTGGACATGTAAAAATCTTGATCTCAGTGCCTATGGGGTATTAGCTTAATATCTTTTGACCCGAAGTAGAGAGATGAGAGAAAAAGTGTTCCTCATGGGAGTGATTTGTTTTAGGAAGCCACAACATTGAGAATATTGTAGCGTTTGGCGAAATTTCAAGGCAGAGGGATGTCCAAGGATCAAAGCGCTGTACTTTTGGAGACTCATAAGGAGCCTTTTTCCAACACAAGCAATTATAGTCCCTTTTCTGGAAGAAAAAACTGGAGAAGGATAAAGAGGATTGTGCAAACAAATCCGACGGCACCACTTAAGCAAAAGTAAACTGATAGCGGAGTTGTCTATGCCGGCTTTTGTTTATCTTATTCTTCTTTATTATATTTATTTATACCCCTTTTTGTCTCCCCCGATGGGAGGGAACTCAAAGCAGCTTGACATCGGCATCACCATTTAAAATATACATTAAAACAGGATTAAATATAAATGGTATTTTTAAAATTCTCAGTTAGGGTTTTTTTTAATTTATTTTATTTATTTATTTACTTTATTTCTATTCCGCCCTTCTCACCCCGCAGGGCAGTGTTTCCCAACCAGTGTGCCGTGGCACACTAGTGTGCCGTGAGCGATCATCAGGTGTGCCGTGGGAAATTGGCACTCCCCCCCCCTCCTAGCAGCCCCCTCACAGGTTTCCAAGAAACAAATTGAGCCTCTCAGCTTGGAAATGTTTTCTTTTTACTATTTTACTGGATTTTTCGAGAGTTGCCTCCCCCCCCCCCAAGGAACTGTTTATAACAGCTTCATGACATCCATAGTTAACTGGAAGCAAGTTTCACTCAGGGTGAAATTTCACAAAGGCCTGAAGAACAAGCTCTATGAGGAGCGGCTTGAAGAGCTGGGCATGTTTAGCCTGAAGAAGAGAAGGCTGAGGGAAGACATGATAGCCATGTATAAATATGTGAGAGGAAGTCATATATAGATTGTGTTCATCGAAACAGGCCCAGGTTTCACACTGAACGTATAAATACATTTAAAAACATATTAACTATATGTATTACTGTGTTAGAGTGTCATTTTGTGTCATTTTGGTTGGTGGTGTGCCCCAGGATTTTGTAAATGTAAAAAACGTGCAGCAGCTCAAAAAAGGTTGAAAAACACTGCAGCAGGGAACTCAGGGCAGATTACAATGTACACATTACATTTAGACACACAAACACACAAGACAGCCAGAGGCAATTTAACATCTCGCCACCAGGGGGAGCTGTCGCACTCCTTCATTCCTCAGCATGTTTTCTGGAGATCTTTTTTATGGCCTCGTAAATCAGTTAAATTAAGCCTCTCCACTAAGTGGTACTTTAATTTCCAACTGTCTTTCGGGTTGCAAAGGTCGACAACAGGCTACACAATAGGTCGAGAGCCCACCTCGACCCGGGTAGGCCTCAAACTCATGACCTTCTGGTCAGTAGAGATCTTATGCAGCTGACACCCAACCCGCTGCGCCACATTCCCTGTAGCCAGTCTTAGTGGACAACCTGGCAGCAGCTCTTTGAACCACCGGATGTTTCTGAGCACACTTCAGAGTGTGTTACAGTAATCCAGGTGGGATGTAACTAAGGAATATATCACCGTGGCCAGATGGGTGCAGTTGGCGCACAAGTTTTAATTGTGCAAAGGCCCTCCCGGCCATCGCCAATACCTGGGTGTCGTGGTTCAGTGCCTAGTCCAGGAGGACCCCCAAACTGTGAAACTGTGTCTTCAGGGGGAGTGTGACCCCATCCAGCACAGGCTGAATCCCTATTCCCGGGTCTGCCTTCCAACTGACTAGGAGCACCTCTGTCTTGTCTGGATTAAGTTTCAATTTGTTTGCCTTCATCCAGTCCATTACTGATGACAGGTACTGGTTTAGGGTCAGGATAGCTTCCTTGGTTTTAGGTGGAAAGGAGTAGTAGAGTTGGGTGTCCTCTGAATATAGGTGACACTGTACTCCAAAACTCTGGATGACCTCTCCCAGTGCTTTCATGTATATGCTAAACAGCATGGGGGACAAAACGAAACTCTGAGGATCCCCACAGGTCAACAGCTGGGGGTACACTCATATAATTGATTTTGAGAGGAAAAACCATCCCAAACACACCAACAAATTCACCTTCCATTTGTGTCAACAGGAAGAAAAAGCAAGAGAGGAGGCTACTGCCTACTTTTTTGCGTGGTCAGTGAGAACAGCAGAAGGACTTATGAGTCAAGTCCCACAGGAACGTCTCCACCTCTACCAAACAAGTGCTCTGCCCATGCTGCTTTTTGATCCAAAGGTATCACTAAACTGGTGCAAAGTGTGGACGGAGGGCTATTCCAAACTAAATTAAGACATTTGATTCTTGCAATATGATAATACACACAAACGTTTTTCTTCTTGACTGAAATGGTCCTGTGTTCTGAAAGACACATTTTATGATCTCTGATTGCAGGCCCGGCTTGTCACCTTTTTGTGCCCTAGGCCACACGTTAGAATTACGCCCCCTTTACCGCTCCCCCCCCATCACTCAGACTCCCAGGATTGAGTCAAGGAAGGAGCCGGACGCGAGGAGGAAGGAAGGGAAGCCCCGCCTCCTCCTCCTCGTACCGTCCTTCCTTGACTCAATCCTGCCCCTGCACTGTAAATAAGGAGGGGGTTGAAGTCCAATTCACCTGGAGGGCCCAAGTTTGCTCGGGCCCGCATTAGAAACACCCTAAGGGTTCCTCTTTGCTTTTTACACACACACACACACACACACGCATGCCTTCTCCAATTTCCGGCGGCTTACTTGGGTCATCTTGTCCACCGAGACCGGGATTCCATCTATGGTTAAAGGCGGCAGCTCCGAGATAACCTCCTGTGGCGCAGGGAAGCCCACCTCCTCCTCGCGCCGTCCTTCCTTGACAAGGGGGCAAGGGTGAGGGAGGGGGCGCCATTCCCTCCCCCACACCCCCCCAGCGCAGCCTGCCCTCCCTGAGAGAGAGTCATCTCTGTCCTGAGTCCATGTGCATTGCGTTTTTGTTTCAACTTTTTTGGGGGGGTCTGCGATCTGTGCCCCCCTCGCCTTGCGCCCCTAGGCCATGGCCTAGGCTGGTCTTATGATTAATCCGGGCCTGTCTCATTGTTTATACCCTGGTTCTCCTAAAATAAGACATATCCAAAAAATAAACTGTAGCAGGATTTCTAAGTACTTGTACAATATAAGCCATACCCCAAAAATAAGACATAGTGATAGGTGTGGCTATGCAGTTTACAAGGTCAGCTCCCCCAATCAGGTCTCAGTCTTTCTATGCATACTGCAAGCTGAGACATAGAGGGAGACATAGAAAGTGAAAGGAAAAGTCAAGGACACTCTGTTTTAGGTATTGTGTGTCCTCAGGGGGAAGAAGTAAAGCTGTGGCTGCAGTTTTACTCAGCACTGTGCCCCCCCCCCCAAGCACTAACCAGCCACAGTCTGTGGGCCCCTCTCACCCACCACAAATGCCAGTAAAGCAGCTGATCCCCAGCAGTGACCAGCAATAGTCTGTGGGTCTCTCTCACCCCACACAGACACTAGGGGATAGGGGGGAAAGCTTCAGCAAGCAGTCTGCTAATGAGCCCAGAGTCATCATCCCATTGCCAGCTTGACCAAGGCAGATCGGCACTGCTTGTGTTATTGCACCTCACAGCAGTGTTTGATACAGTTGATTATGATCTTTTGACGCACGCCTTGCCGTGGTTGGAGTGAGGGGAACAGCTCTAGATTGGCTGTCCTCATTTCTCCACAATCAGAAGCAGCGAGTGCAGAGGGGTGGGCTGGTTTCCGGGGGATCCCCTTGTCTTGTGGGGTCCCTCAGGGAGCCATCCTTTCCCCTTTGTTATTTAACATCTATATGCGACCGGTCACTCAGCTGGTACATAGCTTTGGGCTTGAGTGTCGCCAGTACGCTGACGACACTCAGCTCATTCTGAGGATGGAGGGCCGGCTGGACTCCGTACCCAATAATTTCCATCTGTGCCTTGAAGCTGTTACTGGATGGCTGCGAGCCAGTAGGTTGAAGGTGAATCCGGCGAAGACAAAGATCCTTTGGCTGGGTTGTCCGGGCGATAGAGAAATCCAACTACCGACCCTGGATGGTGAGGCGTTACGCCCGTCATCATCAGTAAAAAGCCTGGGTGTCCATTTGGACCCTCTGCTGTCAATGGAGACCCAAATCTCCAATGTCAACAGAATCGCATTCTTCCATCTGCGACAGGCAAAGCGTCTGGCTCCCTATCTCTCACGGAACGATCTGGCCACGGTAATCCAAGTCACGGTCATCTCAAGACTTGACTACTGTGGCTTTGCCCCAAGGCAGATAGATTTTGGAAGAAGGTCCACCTCGAACTGAAAAAAATTGCTGAAGAAGGACTTGCTGAGAACCCCAGAAGTGTTACTACTGGGAATAGTAGACCCTGGGTGGGATTGCAAAGATAAAAGAATCCTGAACTTGACCATCACGGCCGCCAGGATGGTGTATGCTAGGTATTGGAAGTCCCAGGATGAACCCACATTGGAGGAATGGCTCCTCAAGGTAGTTGAAGTGGTTCAGATGGAAGCCTTGACTGAGGTACTAAGAGAGGATAGAAAGGGAAAAAAAGAGAATAGAAACAACAAATGGGATTGGTCGGGATTAATAGAGTACTTCAGAAAGGAAAAGAATATAGAACTCAGGGTAAAGGGTGGGTAGAATATAAAGTACAGATAAGGGCAGATGGGACATAAACAGAATACTTAGTTAGGAAGCAAAGTAAAGATAGAAAATTCAGATATACCCTCTGTAGTAAATGTTTGGATGAGATAAAATATGCTCTCTTTCATACATAGACTGACCTGGCAAAGATCTTAACTATTTCAGAGACAAGAAAGGAGGAACTGACCGTGAAGTCGCGAAGCAAGGAAAAAGACCTACGCTGAACCTTCACTTGTCCAGCACACAGTTTTCTTTGCACCACTCTTTTTACTTTATTACTCTTTCTATCCCTTTCTTTCATGGAATTTTAATTTTCCCCATGTCCCTAGTGGAAACAACACTGGGGAACGACCACACACTGTCTATTTGTGTAACTCTACTTACTTTTTATATTGTGAAACTCTTAATAAAGATGCTTTATAAAAAAAGACTTGACTACTGTAATGCTCTTTACATTGGCCTTCCCTTGAATGTGATCCGGAAACTCAGCTAGTGCAGAATGCTGCAGCCCGGCTGCTTGCGGGGGAACCCACGGGCCACCGTATAACACCTATACTGCAGAACCTGCACTGGCTGGCAATTGAATACCGGATCACTTTCAAGGTGTTAGTTCTTACTTTTAAGGCCTTGAATGGTCTGGGGCCAGTGTACCTACGGGATCACCTGATTCCATATAACCCTCTAAGTTCAGAAGACCAGAATCTTCTAGACATCCCTAGTGTGAAATCTTTCCACCCGACTTCGACAAGGTGCAGGGCATTTTCAATCATTGCCTTGGCTCTTTGTAATACGTTGCCACCAGAAACACGGGCTCTCCGAAATTTGGTCACCTTTTAGAGGGCCTGCAAGACACACTTGTTCAGACAGGCCTTCGAAAGCTTGTGATTTTAGCTGCGTTTTTATGTTGCTGTTTTACTTACTATTATATGTATGTTTTGCCCATTATTTGTTTTATTGAATTGTGTTGTAAACTGCCCCGAGCCACTGGGAGTGGCGGTGTACAAGTCAAAATAAATAAATAAATAAATAAACAAACAAACAAACAAACAATATATGCAGATTTTTGTACCATAATAAAAATAAGATATCCCCTGAAAATAAGCCATATTTTGTCTTCTTGAGGAAAATTAAATATAAACAGGTAAGACGGGATCAGGAAGACACAGGGGTCAATGTAGATAAACAAATTTTCTTTATGATTCAATGATATTGTAAATCAACATGAACTATATCTTGCAGTCGTCGTCGTGAAACAAAAATCATTCGTCTGTATTAGACATTAGTATCATAAGCAAAAAGAAGAGTCTTGAGCAACTACGCTGTAAATAACTGTAAATCATACATCCACAATGGGTTAAATTTCAGTGGTGTAGTGTTCAAAAGGGTCGACAGTCATGGTCCAAGCAGTTTCGCCAATTGTGGCTTCCTCGGGACCCCAGACTCCTTGCAATTTATAAGTTTCACAGGTCCGGATTTCTGTTACTATAATTAAATATAAGACAGTGTCTTATTTTTGGGGGAACACGGTAAATATTGTTAGTGTCATTTCACTGATGCCATTTCACTGATGCATGCTAGAGATACAACTCTTTAAAAAAATAAAAAGAGAGAAAAGAGAAGGATACTTTTTTTTGGTTCCAGTATGCTTTTTCATCAAAAAGCAGATAATTGAAGGGTGAGATGCGGTGCTGAATGCCAGGAGTTGCCATTTCGGGGACAAGAGCAATGTCATTTGGCTATTTTTAAAAAAACAACAGATATCACAACCTTTTGGCACACCTGCCCTGTCCAGAGGAGCCCAGAATGATTTTCACGGGACACCAGCAAGACATTTATGATTTTCTTTTTCTTTTCTTTTCTTTTTTATTCAGAGGACAAATGACATGCCTTTCCGTTTCTTCAAGGGCCCCTTTCCGTTCCTTGCTTTGGAAATGCTAATTAAAAATATTACAATAGCCAAAGGCTTTTTTAAAACTGTGGGGGCTTTGATGAGAGATGCGATGGTGTTAGTACAACCTCTATGAACTGTTTAACAGCTCCAAAAGGAAGGCGTGGGCAGAATTTAAAATAAACGGTTTGAAGATTTGAAGAGTTTGCTTTTCATTGTTTTTAGAGGTGACAAGCTCTTTCAAAGCACTGCTCAACTTCCTTTCTTTGGGAAGATCGTGGCGGGGTATAAATAGAGATGATGATGATGACAATGATGGATGATGATGATGATGATTATTATTATTATTATTCTGGAGGGTAACACTATTACCTAGCTGCCTGACTTACATTTTGCTTAGGAGGGCCCTTACCTTTCTTTTTGTCCCATTTCTTTGCATGAAATAAACTGAGCTTTAGTAAATAATATTTAATAATAATAATAATACACTTTATTTATATCCCGCTCTTCTCACCCTGAAGGGGACTCAGAGCGGATTACAGGTACACATACTTAGCAGACAATCCCTGCCGTTTCCACATACACACATATAGACGAACAGAGGCAAACTCTGGCCACCAGGGGGAACTGACGCACTCCTCATCTCTCAGCGTTCCCAGCGTCCCTTGTTTATTTATTTATTATTTATTTACTTTATTTATATTCCGCTCTTCTCACAGGTACACATACTTAGCAGACAATCCCTGCCATTTCCACATACAAACATATAGACGAACAGAGGCAAACTCTGGTCACCAGGGGGAGCTGACGCACTCATCTCTCAGCGTTCCCAGCGTCCCTTGTTGTTCCTTGCACATTCCTCAGCGTTCCTGGAGTTCTTTAATGGCCTCATAATTCAGTCAAAATTTGCCTCCCCACTTAATGTGGTACCTCTATCTCCTACTTGACAGATGCAACTGTCTTTCGGGCTGCAAAGGTCGGCAGCAGGCTACACTTAAAGGTCGAGCACCCACCTCGACCTGGGCAGGCCTCGAACTCATGACTTATTGGTTAGAGAGATCTTATGGAGCTGACACTTAGCCAGCTGCGCCATATTCCCGGTGCAGTTCTAAGAGTCCTATTTTATTAAGAATAGCATTTGTCATTTTTTAAAACAGGTGTGTGTATTTTCAGGTTTTGGGGAAGAAAATTAAGAAAGATTTTTACACAATTAGCTGAATCTTGCAAGATCACAGATACTTACACTGTTGTTACGCTACACCACCTTTCTGTTTAATATCAACATTACACAATTGATTCACAGTATGACAGCTTATTGTCTCACTGTGCATGGGGAATGAGCCGAGGCTTTTCTAATATCCCAGTGGATCTAATGTGGCAAGCAAGTTGCACATTACCGTAAAAGTTGCAATTGCATCTTGAATGTTTATGTTGTAATACTCCTCTTGTGCTACTATGAACTGATTGTGCCCCTTCCATAGAACAGTGTCATTGCGCAACTAACCAGATCACTGTCACTTTGTCTATTATCCTCTTGTGCAATGGGGTATGCCCAGTACCTATTTCTACAGTCCTAGTGAATGAAGTAGTACATTGAAGGCACACAGTGATGTATAGTTATATACCAAAAAGAATGCACAATTGTATGACTGTAATCGTATCAATTAATTTCAGTGTGTAGGACCATTGGTATGCTCCACAACAGGGGCGCTCATTAGGTAGCTCATGAGCTACTAGTAGATCTTCGGCCCTCTTCCAGGTGATCTTCGGGCCTCACCAGCCAGATGGGGCACTCCTGCCATGCGCGCGCACACCTTGCGTGCACGCGCGCGCCTGCTGCTGGCTTACGCTCTCGCGGTGCTTCTTTCGCCTGCGGGGCATTGCAGGAAGAAAGAAGCACGAGGCAGGGCCTCTGGAGGAAGCGCCCTGCCTCTCTCTCGTCCAGAAGCAGCTGTGCAGCCTCCATTGCCGGCGAGAGAGGCAGGGGCGGAGCGCTCCCTCTGATTGCCCCGCCTCGTGCTTTCTCCTTCCTGCAATGCCCCGTAGGCGGAAGAAGCGCTGTGCGGGTAGAAAACAGCAGCAAGAGCATTCGCAGTGGTGGGAGCGCGTGGGAGCGCACGTCAGCGGGGGCAGGTAGACCTTTTGGACTTGGTTGCTTTAAGAGTAGCTCGCATGCTGAAAAAGTGTGAACACCCCTGCTCTACAAGCATGTACACATGTAAATTGTAATCTATCTATCTCAGTTCAATAATCTGTTTGAACTGGCAGGTGCCTTAAAGAAGTGATTTTCAACCTTTTTTGAGCCGAGGCACATTTTTTACATTTACAAAATCCTGGGGCACACCACCAACCAAAATGACACTCCAACACAGTAATACATATAGTTAATATGTTTTTTAATGTATTTATACACTCACTTAGTGTGAAACCTGGGCCTGTTTTGATGAACACAAAATACCCATGCCAGACAGGCCCTACCGGTGGTTATTATGCCACCGCCAGCATAGCTCACAACTTCATTAGGGTACGCAAGCCTCTTCCCCACCACAAGGCAGCGCCAATGGAGATAATATAATAAAAAGAAGAAAATAGTTGTATAACTGGTGTTGAGCCTCTCATGAGACAACAGAAGAAAGCAATCTGACTCAGTAGTTCTCAACCTTTCATATTTCAAGTCCCATCAATTACACTGCTGGGGAATCTGGGTGTAAAAATAAAAAGCCCACTTTTTCTTTAAGGTATTTTTATGCTTGTCAGCATTATTTATTACTGTATGTTTATCATTTACAGCAGTGATTTTCAGTCACTGCTGTAACACTAGAACACTATTGTGCCGTGAGAGATCATCAGGTGTGCCGTGGGAAGTTATTTTCGAACTTCATTCATATATAAACTATAAGGCGCATCTGTCCCTTTAAGAAATGGAACCATAGCACTCTCACGTCACCTAAGAAGTGACTCGAGAGTGCTATGGTCGTGCCATCTTGGATTCGCTCAGACGCGGCTAAGTAAACAAAGTTAGAGTTAGTGCTGCAGCTGCGTGTTGAGCAAGAGCTCCGTGTGTGTCTTTCTACCACTCCTGCCAGGATATCTATTTTGTGTTCATCGAAACAGGCCCAGGTTTCACACTGAGTGTATAAATACATTAAAAACATATTACCTATATGTATTACTGTGTTAGAGTGTCATTTTGTGTCAATTTGGTTGGTGGTGTGCCCCAGGATTTTGTAAATGTAAAAATGTGCCGCTGATCAAAAAAAAAGTTGAAAATCACTGATTTACAGTATGTTTGTAGAACATGAAAAATGGTGGTAGTAGTAATAGTAGTATGTTACTGCTGGAAGCAAAAAGAAACAAAAAGAAACAACCCTTTAATAATGGATAATTGTACTGATACTGTCAAGCATAATTTTTACAACTCCAGTAACTTTAGCATACAATAATATAAATTAAAAGCTGGAGTTATATTGTTGACAATAATGTTTACTGTGTGACTAAAACAGCTGTATCTCATCCAGATTATTTTTGTGCCTCACTGGAACAGTGAGCAATCTCACATGTATCATTGAACTAGACTGAAGCTGCATACGCATCAATTTCTAGATGCTTCAAAACACATTCGCTAGTATCATTTTATGGAACTGTAAGGTGGAGTTATGAACTTTAAAGGCAGTAACTAAATTATTATACCTATATCGAACCTATATTGATCCCAGTCTGGGCCAAAACCTGGAGTGGATTCTCCACCAATATCTCCACCTTGAATTATAAAGATAGAATCATAGAATATATATATGCTATCATACTGATGGTAGCTTTTTCAACTTAAGCCGTCTGAGGGCTCGCACTAAGACTCTAAACTATCTAGTCCATGAGCTGCTTTTTGCTGATGATGCTGCCCTTGTCGCCCATTCAGAAGCAGCCCTGCAGCGCCTCACATCCTGCTTTGCAGCAGCTGCAGAGCTGTTTGGGCTGGAAGTCAGCCTGAAGGAAATGGAAGTCCTCTACCAGCCCGCACCACAGGAAGAACACCATCATCCCCACGTCAGCATAGGCACGTTTGTAAAAAGCATGGGATGAATCTTTGTTGCTTCTTTCCAGATCCAGGTTTTCACTAGCCTCCTAAAGGACAGGAGGGAGGAGCCAGATGTGATATCCCTCAGAAGGGGGTTCCATAGCTGAGGGGCCACCACAGAGAAGGCCCTGACCCTTGAGAAGGAACAAGTAATACCTTTGTAATTAGTAATACCCACACCTCTTTAGCAGGAAAACTTGCTAGACCAGGCGTGGGCAATTGTCGGCCCTCTAGGGGTTTTGTACTTCAACTCCCAGAAATCCTAGCCAGTTTACCAGCTGTTAGGATTTCTGGGATTTGAAGTCCAAAACACCTGGAGGACCAGCAATTGCCCACGCCTGTTCTAGACCATTCACCATCATAGATTTTATTGACATTAGTAACATCAATACTACTCAAAGGAGATGGTTTTCTTTTTGAAAACAGAGAATTTATATAAGTTGTAATGCAACCCAAGGGCCAAAAAATTAAATTTAAAGTCCAATATATGTCTTCCTCAGGATGGGCAAGAACATTTTTCAAAAACAAATTGTGATTGATAGCTGACGAACTGCTGTTTGGCAGATCGCACACTGCCATTCCATCTTTTTTTTTGTAATAATGCTAGACAAACCAACTGCGAAAGATAGCACTTATATTTATGGAAGTGGTGGTAGCAAGCAAAACAGCCTGCCTTGTGAAAAGGAGTGATTTGATCTGTGATGCAAGTTAGATTTGCCACCAGGTGATAGGGTATACACAGTTCTCGTGCCATAAAAGAGCCCATACTGTGCATTTGAATTATGAATGGGATACCTGGCTGTCTCAATTTATTCTTGATATATAATCTTGAAAAACCTGCAGGGCTTTTCATTTCTCCCACTTGGCATCACTTTTTAAAAAGATAGCATCATATGTCCTCTTCAAGTGATGGCAGTTGACTTCATATTATGAGTAAATATGATAAGCAGCAAGGTATCTGAAATGTGAAAAAAATTCACTGCTTTTAGAAAAGGATTTGCTCGGTTGGGGGATGTGGAAACCATATTATCAAAGTTGTGGCATGAATTTGCACAGAAAAGATAGACAACATTCCCCACTTCCACCCCAGTGGATGCCAGCCAATATGGAGTTGTATCAACAACTGTAGTTACCCCATACAAGTTAGCAGCACCTATAGCAGCTCTCTATGGTGCTACTACGCTTCAGATTATCCTATTAGATCCCAAGGGGTGCATATATACCATACATTTAATACAATTTGAAAACACTTTAGCGGTCATTTCTCAATGCTATGAAATAATGAGAGTAGTAATTTTACAAGGAACTTAGCCTTGTCTGCCCAAGAGTTTTTATGCGTCTCGATCGAGGAGCAGGTGGACGCGTGGAACACCAAACTGTCCAATGCACTCGACGAGATTGCCTTTAGACGCTATCTCCGACCTCGTAGAAATCGATCACCTTGGTTTACCGAGGAGCTTCGATCGATGAAACGGGAGAAGAGATGGCTAGAGAATAGGCATGAGAAAAAAGTTATGAAAATTAAATGAAATTGGAAGGGATTCGTATGTAATGGAACTTTCTAGTTTATACACATCGCCGTGGCGATCCCGGAAGTACCCTTTCTTTTATGACACTTTGCGGCGCCATTTTTGTATCTGGTGTGTAAGTGTCGTAAGGATGTCGGATGGCTTCTTTGCCCTTACTCGACGTGGTTTCTGATTGGCTAATGGAGACCAGGTGGTAGCATGAAACCACCTTCTTTCCTTTAGCCAATCAGACGCAAACAAACTCCTGGCAGGGAGGAGGGGCAGGGAGGGGCCCCGACTGCTCCCCCTCCGCCGCCAGGATCTAAAGCGCATTAAGGCTTGGCGCGCTTTATATCCTGGCAGGGAGGAGGGGCAGGGAGGGCCTCATCTGCTCCTCCTCCTCTGCCATGATCTAAAGCGCATCAAGGCTTGGCGCGCTTTAGATCCTGGCAGGGGAGGAGGAGTGGATGGGGCCTCCCTGCCCCTCCTGCCTGCCAGGATCTAAAGCGCGCCAAGCCTTGAAGAGGCTTCATGACTGGCCAAATTCAGCCCTCCAGATGTTTTGGACTTCAACTCACTCCTCCCTCTCCCCAGCTCTCTCTCCTTCTCTCTCTGCTTTCTCTCTCTCTCCTCGTGGCTTCCCCCCCTCCCTTCTCTTCTGCCTCCTCTCTTCCCCCACCGCACGGGCCAACTTCAGCCCTCCAGGTGTTTTGGACTTCAACTCTCACCATTCCTCACAGCCTCAGGCCTCTTCCTTTTCCCCTCAGCCTGGGCAAACTTGGGCCCTCACTGCTTCAGGATCAGGGCGAGAGAGAGGCAGTGCGAGGAGCGAGGGGGCTCCTCCTCCTTTTTTTGCTGCTTCCAAGAATAGAATACCCCCTTCCCTCCCTCCTTCCCTCCCTCCTTCCCTCCCTCCTTCCCTCCCTCCTTCAGTTTACCAGCTGTTTGGGTTTCTGGGAGTTGTAGGCCAAAACCATCTGGAATGCGCATGCGCTGGCATACGAACTACTAACGAATTTCGTTAGTAATTACGTTACATTTTAGAAATTTTTGGAATTTTTTTGTAAGTCTTTCTATTACTAATAAAAAAATCCCCCCCCCCCCCCCTTAGATTTTTGAATCCCGATTTTTGGGTTCTAAACCAAGCCTACTAAAGAGCATGTGGCGGAAATTCCGTGATGAAGGATCAAGATCAACTTATAAGCAATTTATGGATGCTTACGAGCATGCTATCAAGGAGGCAAAGAAATTACATTATGCAACCTTGATAGCGTCTGCTGGCTCACACCCTGCACAATTATTTAAGACTAGCTGAGGACACGGTGGTGCCCAGGTTATTTGAGGAAGGCATTTTGTGCCAAGGTTGGTCCGTATCAGTTGTTCATTTGGCTCACAGTGGTTTCGGAAAATGAGTGAAGGATTATGGACCATGGACCGTAATCCATGGTCCATCCTCCTCCAAATTGCACCAGGATGTAGGGGGTTCTGTGTGCCAAATTTGGTCTTGATCAGTCATTGAATGATGGTCGCAGCAGTCTCAGGAAGTGAGTGGAGGTACTTAAAGTCCCATCATCTGTGGTCCATCCTCCTGAAAACTGCACCAGGGTGTAAAGTGGGTCATGGGGGCTCTATGTGCCAAGTTTGGTCTTGATCAGTCACTGGATGAGAGTCGCAGTGGTCTCAGGAAATGAGTAAAGGTACTGCAAGTCCCATCATCCATAATCTGCTCTTCCCCAAACTGCACCAGAATGTTGAGTTGGCCATGGGGGCACTCTTTGCCAAGTTTTGTCTTTATTGGTAATTGGATGAGTGTCGCTGTGGTCTCAGGGAGTGGAGGTACTTCAAGTACCATCATCCATGGTCCATCCTATTCGAAGCTGTACCAGCATGTAGTGTAGGTCATGGGAGCTCTGTGTGCCAAGTTTGGTCTTGATCAGTCATTGGATGAGGGTCGCAGTGGTCTCAGGAAGTGAGTGGAGGTACTTCAAGCCCCATCATCCATGCTCTGCTCTTCTCCAAACTGCACCAGGACATAGAGTGGGTCATGGGGGCTCTGCGTGCCAAGTTTGATATTTATCGGTCTTTGTTGTGGGCCACAGTGGTCTCTGGGAAACAAAGCGCTTTGAAGTACTTCAAATCCCATAATCCGTGGTTCATCTTTCTCAAACTGCACCAGGACATAAAGGGCATCATGGGGGTTATGTGTGCCAAGTTTGGTCCAGGTCCATCACCCGTGCTGGTCAGAGTAAGTGAGTGAAGGTCCTTCAAACTGCATCAATGTACTTGCATCAGGAACTGTAGTCTTGGTCTTCATTGTTGAGGGCCTAGTCAAGAAAATAAAGTGCCAACTGTCAATTCAGGCTGAGGCCTGTTCTTGAGTCATTGTTGAGGGGCCTAGTCAAGAAAATAAAGTTGAAAGCCTTAGCCAATTACTGTTACCAAAATCAGCTGAAGGGCCGTTTTTATAAAGAACTCTGTCTGGCACCTTTGAGATTTTGGATGTTGGGATCCTCCTCAAACCATGGTCCATCCTCCTCAAACTGCACCAAGACGTAAAGTGGGTCTTGAGGGTTCTGTGTGCCAAGTTTGGTTTTGTTGTCTCATTGTTGGGGGCTGCAAAGTGTTTTGGACTGAAACTCCCACCATGCCTGACTGCCTCAGGCCTTTCCCTTACTCCCCCCCCCCCCCCGGCACTTTAGAGTCTTGGAATGTTCGTGTTGGTTGGCCAATGGGAGTCGTTTATGCAAATAATGCTGCCACATATCCTTCCGCCCTCCGGATACAAACATACATACAAACATTCCGCTTTATAAAGATATAGAGATAGGGATTATTTATTTCAAGCATTTATACCCCCCTCCTTCTCACCTCTGAGAGGGGACTCAGGCAGGCTTACAATAGGCAACCACTTGATGCCAAACATTGAACTAACAAACACAATTAAAACAACCATTGAAACAATTATAAACATCCCGAATAGATTACTGCAACGCACTCTACGTGGGGCTGCCTTTGAAGACAGTTCAGAAATTGCAACTAGTCCAACGAGCGGCAGCCAGATTATTAACTGGAGCTACATTCAGGGAGCATACCACCCCCCTGTTGTGTCAGCTCCACTGGCTGCCTGTCCACTTCCGAGCTCAATTCAAAGTGCTGGTTTTGACCTTTAAAGCTCTATACGGTTCTGGCCCAGCTTACTTGTCCGAATGCATCTGCCGCTACGTCCCACCTCGTAATTTAAGATCAGCTGGGGAGGCCCTGCTCTCGCTCCCGCCAACTTCTCAAATGCGGTTGGTGGGAACGAGAGAGAGGGCTTTCTCGGTGGTGGCTCCCCATATGTGGAATGCGCTTCCAAGCGACATACGATCAACACCATCCCTCCTGTCATTCAGGGAAAAAGTGAAATCGTGGCTCTGGGACCAGGCTCTTGCACATTAGCACAATGTAGCACTTTGGATTGGAATTGGCAAGTTGATGGTTATGGCTCAATGCTTATGTGGTGGACAGAACTCTGTTTTTAATTTAAATGTATGTGTATTATGTGTTAATGTTAATTGTATTTAATGGTCTTATATTGTTATTTATATTGTGTATTGGCATCGAATTGTTGCCTTTTGTTAGGCCGCTCTGAGTCTCCCCTCGGGGGTTGAGAAGAGCAGGGTAGAAATGATGCAAATAAATAAATAAATAAATAAATAAAACATTCAAAGACTTTAAATTCAAAAATATCACCAGTTTAAAATTGTGATCCAAGATCAGTCCATTGCCGGTCACATTGGTGAATCACATTCAAATCAGTATATCTATTGCTCAAAGGCTTGACTTCAGAGCCAGGTCTTGAGGGTTTTTTCGGAATACTAGGAGAGAGGGGACAGATCTGATATCATTTGGAAGGGAATTCCATAACCAAGGAGCCACCACTGAGAAGGCCCTGTCTCTCATCCCCACCAGTTGCACTTGCGAAGGTGGTGGGGACAAGAGCAGGGCCTCTCCCAATGATCTTAGAGTCCTTGAAGGTTCATAGAGGGAGATAGGTTCAGACAGATAAACTGGGCTGGAACCGTTTAGGGCTTTATAGGCCAAAGCCAGCACTTTGAATTGTGCTTGGTAGCAGATTTCCAATATCTAGATTGCATGTACATGACCAGCTAGATTCCATAGAATCATAGAATCATAGGGTGTGATACTCCTATAGAATATCAGATAATACTAATGATATCATACAATTCTAAAGAGAGGTGTTCTGTATTTTAGATCCCCCCCCCCAAAGAAAATTGGAATACTTGTATATACATAATGAGATATATTGGACATGAAATCAAAGTCTAACCATAAAATGAATTATATGTTTTACTAGCTTGGGGACCCGGCGGTGCCCGGGTCATTTGATTGGATTAGGTTTGCAGCAGGCTTGGAAAGTGAGGGAAGGTACTGGAAGTCCCATCATCCATGGTCTGCCCTCCTCCCAACTGCAGCAGGATGTAGAGTGGGTCATGAAGGCTCTGTGTGCCAAGTGTGGTCTTTATCGGTGTTTGTTGGGGGCCGCAGTGGTCAGTGGGATCAGAGGGGTGTGAAAGTACTACAAATCCCACCATCCATTGCCCCCCCCCGAACCTCACCAGGACGTGAAGGCAGCAATGGGGGTGATGTGTGCGAAGTGTGGTCTTGATCAATAATTGGATGAAGGTCGCAGCGGACTCAGGAAGGGAGTAGAGGTACTTTAAGTCCCATCATCCGTGGTCCGTCTCACCAAAACTACACCAGGATGTAGAGTGGGTCATGAGGGCTCTGTGTGGCAGGTTTGGCCTTGATCAGTCATTGGATTAGGTTTGCAGCAGTCTTGGAAAGTGAGGTAAGGTACTGCAAGTCCCATCATCCATGGTCTGGCCCCCTCCAAATGGCAATAGGATGTAGAGTGGGTCACTGGGGCTCTGTGTGCCAAGTGTGGTCTTTATTGGTGTTAGTTGGGGGCCGCAGTTGTCTGTGGCATCAGAGGGGTGTGAAAGTACTACAAATCCCAGCATCCATTTTAAGTCCTCCCCCGAACCTCAGCATGACGTGAAGGCAGTCATGGGGGTTATGTGTGCCAAGTTTGGTCTTGATCAGTAATTGGGTGAGGGTCGCAGCAGTCTTGGGAAGTGAGTAAAGGTAAAGTCCCATCATCTATGGTCCACCCTCCTCCAAAGTGCACCAGGACGTGGAGTGGGTCATGGGGGTTGTGTGTGGCAAGTGTGGTCTGTATTGGTTCTTTTTGGTGGCCACAGTGGTCTGTGGGAACCAAAGTGTTAGAAAGTACTACAAATCCCATAATTTGTGGTCCATGTCCCCCAAACCGCACCAGGTCGTAAAGGGGGGCAGGGGGGTTATGTATACCAAGTTTGGTGTAGGTCCATCACCTGCAGTGGTCGCTGTGGCCTGTGAAAGTGGCAGCCAATCAGAAAGCTGCCACATATCCCTCCGGACACATACATACATACAAACAAACATTCCGCTTTATTATATATAGAGATATACACTTTATATACATAGCTTGACATTTTATACAATGTTTTAAATGTTTTTGTGTATGAAACAAAGTTTGTACGCTGAGCCATCTGAAAGCATTAGCATCTCTAGCTCAGCCACCTATGTGAACAATTCTGGATTTTGGAGCATTTTTGTATTTCTGAATAACGGTGCTTAAACTGTACCTTATGCTTGCTAGGATTAGAACCAGAATATAAAATATGGTTTCAAGGTACAAAGATGGGTAGTTTCAGTCTCTGTAAGGTTCGCAAGAATAAGACTTCCTTGATCACTATAGGTCATATTTCTGAGTAAATGTACATAGAATTGCACTATCAATTATTGATGTAGTTCTCACATTTGCTCTGAGGGGCTGACACAATTTAGAAGAAGTCTACTTACATTGACCTAAATCCTATCATTAGCATTGACGAAAGCAGATGTGCTGAATCAGTTGGATTTCCTGGTTGACTCACTTTTCAGGAATTGGGGGTGAAACCTGCAGGATTCAGGCCTTTGTATTTATTCCATCTTTAATGATAAGTATACGGACTGCCCCAAGGGATAGGCTATTAACTGAATGTATCTATTCCCTTTTTTGTTTGCTGGCTAGCATATTGATGGGATGCTGGAGTGATCAGATTGTGGCTTTGCTTTTACTTGGGTTTATGTGACATTATCATGGTGATGTCATGAGTCTATATGCTATCGTACTGATGGTAGCTTGTTCAACTTAAGCCGTCTGAGAGCTTGCACTAAGACTCTAAACCAGGGCTGCCCAGGAAGTCAATCGCGGTCGACTAGTCGATCCTGGGACCTTAGGAGGTCGATCCCAGCTGGATGGGGTGCTTCTGAGGGGGCGGAGCCATGCCGCACCAAGCCCCACCCCCTCCCCCGGCTACAGCGCTACCACAGCTTCTTCAGCCTTGAGGAGGGTATGGCACTGCTGGCTTGGCATACCCTCCTCTACCCTGGAGAAGCTGTGGTAGCACTGTAGCCAGAGCGGGGAGGGGGCGGAGCCAGGCCGCGCCAGGCCCCGCCCCTTCCCCGGCTACAACGCTACCACAGTTTCTTCAGCCTTGAGGAGGGTATGCCAAGACAGTAGTGGCTGGCTATGCCACTGCTGGCTTGGCATACCCTCCTCTACCCTGGAGAAGCTGTGGTAGCGCTGAGGCCAGAGCAGGGAGGGGGCAGAGCCAAGCCCCGCCAGGCCCCGCCCCCTCCCCCGGATCTTTCTGACTTTGTTTTATTATAAGTAGCTTGCATGCTCAAAAAGTGTGGACACCCCTGCTCTAAACTATCTAGCCAGCTTTTTGCCGACGATGCTGCCCTTGTCGCCCATTTAGAAGTAGCTCTGCAGTGCCTCACATCCTGCTTTGCAACAGAGCTGTTTGGGTTGGAAGTCAGCCTGAAGAAAATGGAAGTTCTCTACCAGCCCGCACCACAGGAAGAAGACCATCATCCCTACATCAGCATAGGCCAATCTGTGCTTAAGTCCATTCAGCAGTTCACCTACCTGGGAAGCATCATCTCTTCAGATGCCAAGATTGATAAAGAGATAGCTCACAGATTAGCAAAGGCATAGAGTGCATTCGGAAAGCTTCAGAAAAGAGTCTGGAGCAACAAGCACCTGAGACAAAGCACCAAAATCAGTGTGTACAGAGCTATCGTACTGTCTATTCTCCTTTATGGGTCTGAAACATGGGTCAGCTATCGCCAACACCTACGACTCCTTGAACGCTTTCGTCAGCGCTATCTTCGCTCAATCCTAAATGTACCCTGGACTGACTATGTGATGAATGTTGCTGTCCTTGAGCAAGCAGGGGATCACCAGCATTGAGGCCATGCTATTGAGAACACTGCTTTGCTGGACAAGGCACGTCTCTAAGACTGAGGACCTCCGCCTCTCAGAGATACTACTCTATGGTGAACTCGCCATGGGTCAACGCTAGGCATGGTTTTGAACCCAAAAATCGCGATTATAAAATCAAATGGGGGATTTTTTTATTAGTAAAAGAAAGACTTACAAAAAATTTCCAAAAATTTCTAAAATGTAACGTAATAACTAACGAAATTCGTTAGTAGTTCGTATGCCAGTGCATGCGCATTCCAGATGGTTTTGGCCTACAACTTCCAGAAATCCTAACAGCTGGTAAATTGGCTGGGATTTCTGGGAGTTGTAGGCCAAAACTTGAATAAATCACACTGAATTCTAGATGGGACTCTCCAAATAGGACGGAGGGAGGGAGGGAGGGAGGGGGTATTCTATTCTTGGAAGCAGAAAAAAAGGAGGCGGAGCCCCCCCCGCTCCTCGCTGCCTCTCTCTCACCCCGATCCTGAGGGAGCGAGGGCCCAAGTTTGCCCAGGCTGGTCATATACCTACATTTCATGCACATGCAATAATACAGCAGTAATAACAATGGGTATAAGAAGAGATAAAATTCAAACCGAAGTATTCTGACTGTGGTCCCTCCTCAAGCGGTGCAAACTGCAAAAGGCTCTCCGCTATGAGCCCGGGAAAAGCCAAAAGCCCGGGCATTTGCTGCCTGGGTGCATACACATACATATTCTTTGGGGGATTTGTTGCAGAATCTTCTCTATGAGCCCGGGATTCTGCAGCAAATCCCCCCCCCCCAAAAGAATATGTATGTGTGTGCACCCAGGCAGCAAACGCTGTGCCCGCTTTTCCCGGGCTCATAGAGAAGAGCCCGTTTGCACCGCTGGAGGAGGACCAGTCAGAATACTTCGGTTTGAATTTTACCTCTTCTTATACCCATTGTTATTACTGCTGTATTATTGCATGTGCATGGAATGTAGGTATATGACCAGTTGGATTACTTATAATATTAGGCACTTACAGTAGCATTCATTCTATTATACATTAGGTTGGTTTCTCACCCCAATACTCTTTGATGCTTTAGATCAGTGGTTCTCACCCTGTGGGTCCCCAGATGTTTTGGCCCCCAACTCCCAGAAATCCTAACAGCTGGTAAACTGGCTGGGATCTCTGGGAGTTGTAGGCCAAAACACCTGGGGACCCACAGGTTGAGAACCACTGCTTTAGATCCTGGCAGGCAGGAGAGGCAGGGAAGCTTGGAAAAATGTAAACAGAGAGGTTTCCTCAGAAGTAAATCCACAAAGGAGGGCACTTCATCCAAAGTGCCCTCCTTGCAGATTTACTTCTGAGTTAAACTCTCTGTTTACATTTTTCCAGGCTTCCAGCTGAAAGAAGGAGCGAGTTTAGGGCTTGCCTTGCCATAATACTTATTGGCAAGGGAGGCGGGAGGGTGGTGAGAGAGAAGGAGGGTGCCCCCTTACGACCTAATAACGACACTTAAGAAAATCCTGGCCCCGAAGTTCTATAAAGAAAGTCCACTTTCTGGTTGGCGTTCCAGATGCGGAAATACTCAAAAGTAGCATTTCTTACGAATTTCTTACGAATCATTTCATTTTCATAACTTTTTTCTCATACCTAGTCAACGCAAGAGAGGCGCCCCCAAAAAGAGATATAAGGACTCCATGAAACATCTCAGGCTCGGCCAGATTGTTCACCAACAATGGTCCACCCTTGCCTCACATCGGGAGACATGGAGATGCGCTATCCATAATGCTGCGGCTTCTTACGAGAAGTCACACCGAACGAGTCTCAAAGAGAAACGACAATGCAGAAAGAACTGCAACCTGGAGACTACATCACCCAAGGAGACTTTCTGCTGTGCTCTCTGCAACTGGACTTGCCTATCTCAGATTGGCCTTTTTAGTCAATGCACTTGTAAAGAGCGTGGGATGAGTCCTTCCTAAGAGTCTTCGTTCGCGAAATAATGCCATCACATCACATCATGAGTCTATATTAAGAAATACAGCTTCCTTAATCTGGATTTCCAAAATACAAAATATTCAAAAATACAAAATATTCTAAAATACAAAATTGCCAAGAAAAGATAGTGATATCTTTACTTTCTGCTGATTTAACATATGCAAACTTTGTTTCAAACACAAAACTATTAAAATATTGGATAAAATTGCCTTTAGTGTATGTGTCTGTGAAGCATATAAATGAATTTACTGATTAGACTTCATTGCCATCTCCAGCATATCTCATTGTACATATGCAAGTATTCCAACATCCAAAAGAATCAATATTGCAGAACAGTTCTGATCCCAAGCTACCAATGTTTCCCCTATATTGCTTAACTTATAACCATCAGAAGCCGTTGGGACAAGGGAGATAACTGGCATGTTTGAAGTAAATGGTAGAATTTCTGAGGACCATTGTGCCAGCTGGCATTTTGGATTTTTAGTTAGAAGCAGTTGGCATTACTGAAAGGTATAGATGATCTGTGTCAGAGAGAATGGTCCATTTGTGATTAAAAGTCAGGTTTGAGAATAAATGAGTCGTTTTTAATTGTCTGAGAAAGGTAGAGAAGAAGGTGAGGCTATGTGCAGGCCCGGATTACCCATAAAGCCATACTAGGCCATGGCCTATGGGCGCAGGCCTAGGGAGATGCCAGATCAAGGACCAAAAAAAATATGTTCAAACAAAACCACAACGTGCGGCATGATGACTCTCTCTCTCTCTCTCTCTCTCTCTCTCTCTCTCTCTTGGGGAGGCGGGGGAGAGCACTGCGAGGGGTGGGGAGGAAGGAATGGCGCCCCCCTCCGCCATGCCCCCTCTTGTCAAGGAAGGAGGGTGCAAGGAGGAGGAAGGAAGGGAAGCCCCTGGGACCACTGCCATGCGTGGCACCCAGGAACACGACGGAGGAGGCAGAGACGCCCTCCTGCTGCGCGAGCATGCCCGCCAGCAGCCCAGGGGGCTGTCCCGGGGGCGGGGCTTCCAAAGTGTGGCCTAGGGTGCCAAAAGGAGTTAATCCGGGCCTGGCTATGCATGTACATTTTTTAAATGATTTGTGGCAGTTGAAGTGGTGTCAAGCTGAAATAATTCTACAGAGTAGATGCATCTCACAATAAATGAGATGGTTGTGATGTAGTCCTCACTACGATATTAGATAGTATAAATACTTGAATTTCTTGTTCTCTGTGCTTCATTTGTGGAACATTTTCAGATGTCTCTTGGCTGCAGCTAAAAAAAGTCACCAATCGCCCACTCAATGTGTTTTTGGGGTTTTTTTTAGCTATTGGAATCTCATGCTTTCTGAGGAATAACAGTATTCATTGGGGACAAAAGGTGCACAAATTGTCATAGGAACTTGAGAGCATTTAGATAGTCACATGAGAGAAACAGGAGGAAGTCCTTACATAGGAGTGTAGGCATGGATCAGAGAAAGCCTCTCTTGGTAATTCCATTAATTAGTGGGTTAAGGCAGTGTTTCCCAACCTTTTTTGAGCCGTGGCACACTTTTAACATTAAAAAAATCCAGGGGCACACCACCAACCAAAATGACACAAAATGGCTCTCTAACACAGTAAAGAACGGCTGGGGGTTGGTGGCCTGCTGGGAACAGCTGCTGGAAGTGCCAGAGCTGGGGAGGGGGAGGAGCCAGGCTGTGCCATGCCCCACCCCCGGCTTCACCTCTCCCAGCAGCTGCTCCAGCCTTGAGGGAGCAGTGCCAAGCCAGCGGTGCCAGAGCCAGCACAATGCTGGCTTGGCACTGTCCCCCAAGGCTGGAGCAGCTGCTGGGAGTGCCGGCCGGGGCAGAGCCAGGTCGCGCCATGCTCGCCCCTCCCCCAGCTTCAGCTCTCCTACAGAGGAGGAGCATGAGCGGTGGACGGGCTTCAGTGGGCGGTGCTCCTCCTCCATGCGGCTTCAGCGAGCGAGGGGTGAGAGTCATGGTGGGAGTCATGGCGGATTGGAGGCTGGCTGGGGAAATGGCCGAAGGAGGCGGCGCCCCGGTCCCTTCTTTTTCTTCGCCACTGCCCGGCCCTTCCTCCTCCCCCAAGCAGCAGGAGTTCGGCAGGAGGGGGGGAGGAAAGGGGGCAGAGAGCTTTTCTCGCGGCACAGCAGGAGGTCTGTCACGGCACACTAGTGTGCCACGGCACACTGGTTGAGAAAGACTGGGTTAAGTAATAGAAACCTCACATTCGGCCATAGTGGTATGATATCTTGAGAGATGGAAAGGAAGAGATTTCCAAAGAAACCTTCACATTTAGATGAATAAGTTAGGAAACCACACAATCATGAAAATTAGTCATTATCTTTGGGAAAAAAAGTATCAAGCATTAGCTATTCCATGCTGAATCTGGGGAGGCTAATTTAACTAATTTATGATGCCATAAATCTCCAGGAAGTGTGTAAAAGGAGTGAAGAAGTGAGACAGCTCCCCCTGGTGGCCAGAAGCTGAAATGTTAAATTGCCTCAGTGTCTTGTCTTACATGTTTGTATGTCAAAGGGCATTGAATGTTTGCCTGTATACGTGCATTTTGATCCAGCCTGAGTCCCCTGCGGGTTGAGAAGGGCGGAATATAAATGATGTAAATAAATAAATAAATAAGTCACTTCTGGTGAGAGAGAATTGGCTGTCTGCAAGGATGTTGCCCGGGGACACCCAGATGCTTGATGTTTTACCATCCTATGGGAGGATTCTCTCATATCCACACATGGGGACCTGGTGCTTACAGAGGAAGGTCATCAACAGTCTCCCGATTTGAACCTCTGACCTGTTGATCTTCAGGCCCACTGGCACACGAGTTTAACTCATTGCGCCACCGGGGGGGTGGGGGGGTGGGATGAAAATTGTGAAACATTTCTGCTTAGAACAGACATCTACAGTAGGCTAAGCATCTCCTTAAACTGTAAAGACCCCACCTGTTTTTTTCCATATAAATTTTTATTGTTTTAACATTTAATAATACAAGGAAAGAGGGGGAACAATCAAGAAGATAGGAAAGTTGGAAAACAACAAAGGATATTATTTTTTTAAAAAACATACAAGGAGAAAAAATATTGAAAAAAAGATAATAGAAAAATAGGGGGAAGTAGAAAAAATAAAAATAAAAATAAAAATGTGTGATTTCCATTCCAAGCTCACTTTGATCTTGACATTTTAACAGATAAAAAATTACTGTCTCTTAGTTATTTTATTTTCTTCTTATTTTGTTCTTCATACTTTTGGAAAAGTTCCCAATGTGTTTCTTTAATTGGGTTGCCCGTGTACCTCTTCAAAAAGAAAGTTAGTTTGTCCATGTCTTTAATTTCCCTAATTTTAATTTTCCAATCTTCTATTTCCTGGCGTGTCCTCCAATTTCCATCCCTGGCAAAGACCATTCTAGCTGCTATTGTCATGTATATAAACAATTTATCTGTATTCTCGTCTAGTATTAGATCCGAGTCTGTAATTCCCAACAGATAGTACTCCGGCTTTTTCTTAAATTTTATTTCTAAAATTTTCTGAATTTCTTTATGTATTTCTGTCCAGTACTTCATGGCCGCTTTACAATGCCACCACATGTGGAAGAAGCTTCCCTCCTGGTCTTTGCATTTCCAACACTTACTTGATAACTCTTTATTCATTTTTGCCAGTTTCACTGGGGTCATATACCACCTGTGAAACATTTTCAACCAGTTCTCCCTTAAGTCCGAAGCATACGTGTATTTTATTTTATTTTTGTTCCACAACTGTTCCCACTCCCTTAAATGTACCGGTCTTCTGAAATTTTCAGCCCATTTGATCATGCAGTCCTTTATTTCTTCTGTTTCCGTGGCCCTTTCTAAAAGTATTTTATAGATTTTTGTTATTATCTTTCTATCTGACGTTAGAATCATGTCCCAACTATTTTCTGTTAGATTAAATCCCACTTTCTTGTCTTGATTATAAAGATCCTTGATTTGCAAATAATTTAACCATGTTAAATTACTAAACTTTTCTTTCAGTTCCTCATGTGATTTTAATTTGTCTGTATTTTTAACTAATATGTCCTTGTATGTGGACCCCACCTGTTTTGAATCAAGACCAAAAAGTTCCAGATCACAAATTAAATCAAAATTGCAATTTTCTTCTGTACACGAATTCTCTTTTTTGGAGGCACCAAGTCAACAGACAATATGATTTTGCTACTCTCTCATTAGCAATGTCATCATCTACCAAGACTGAATCACATAGCCAGCAGCTGGCATGCCATATAGATTACCCTCTTCTCATTCCTCCAGGAGAATCTTATGCCCTTGTAGCTCTGGCTGACTGCCAAGTATCAGTGATGAAACCAACGCCTAAAACAGATTGATCTAGAGTTTGCTTAGCAAAACTTTAGAAGCGGCACCATGTGCCACAATGAAAGTTAAATCGAAAGACAAGGGAAAGGCAATATTTTTTTTCTTTTTGTGGTTGCCAACACAATTCATGTATTATTATTATTTAAAAAAACCAAAGCTGTTAATGAGATAAGATGTGATAAATGCTTGCAATTAAGAAGAAAGCTGTTATCATATCCTTCAGCAGAGCCCATTCCAAAGTGTCCATTTGTGTTTCCAGGAAAGAGTAGGCCACATGAAAACAAAGCTATCTGCTACCATTTGGTGTGCACGGCCATGGGTAAAGACCAGCTTCATCACAGTTAACAATACGCCTGGGATTGGCATAAAGCCTTTAAATGGGGACATTATCTAAGACGAGCTATAATGACAAACTGGTGATCACATTGAGGCCTGCCTTTGGTTATGAAGAAAAATTGTGAATGGGGAGAGATCAGTCACTTGGTTTGTTTATCTGAGCTGCTCTGAGAGATGAAAATTTGGCTCTTAAATGTCTTAAGTTGCTGCAAGCCGACTTTGAAATCCAAAAGGAATTTGTTCTCAATTAACTCAGAAGTAAACTTATTTATTAACTTATTTATTTATTACCCTGCCACCATCTCCCAAGGGGACTCAGGGTGGCTTACATGAGGCCAAGCCCAATAACACATAATAACAACACAACAGCAATTATAAAAACAATACAATCAATAAAACTCAACATAAGCAGTAACAGTTTAAAACAGGGGTGAGCAATTATTTTTTCCAAGGGGCCACATGAGAGCCAAAAAAATATTATGGAGGGCAGCACCTAAAGGCGGAACTACATTCTAATCTACATTATTTATTTATTTATTTACTATATATTACACATCATTAATATTAAAATATTAATATATCAAGAAATATTCATATATTATTAGTATTAATATCATAATTATTACATTATAGTATATATAGAGAGAATCATAATATATTGAAATTATAATATAATATAACATATTATATTACTATATTATTTTATTATTATAAATTATAAAATAATAATAGAAACCACTAAAATAAAATAAAATGAAATTCAAGAAGACAAGGTGTGAACCAAGATGGAATGGCCCAATGGACCCAGCCCAGAGGATGGCAAAGTGGACCCAGCCGCCGCAGCAGCAGAGGAGAGCAGAGCAGCAGGCGATCGGAGGCTGCAGGCCTCCGCCCGCTCTCGCCCCCAGCCGTTCCCCAGCTGATCACCCTGCTATGGAGTGCCTGCCATCCCTGGAGGCCATCCCGGCCTGCAGGGGGAGCAGTCAGCGATCTGAGGCGGCTGATCGACCAGGGCGATCAGCCGCCATAGGTCGCTGAATGCTCCTGTTACTAGCCTGGATCGCCTCCAGGGATGGTAGGCACTCCAAAGCTGCTGCTCCTTTGGTCTGTCTGCCGACACAGGCCCCACAGAGCCTGCGATGGGATGGCAGCAGCGGCACCCCTTCTCCTTGGCCCCGCCCCCGACGCCCTTCTCCCCGGGCCTGACAGAATCGGCTGCCTGGCCGCATCTGGCCCGCAAGCCATAGATTGCCCACCCCTGGTTTAAAACCAAACTTACTGTTGCAGCAGACGCCAGTTAGAGAGCCAAACCCAATTGAACTGTAAATAGTTTGTTTTAATATTCACAGAGTCTCTGGAGATAAGAATTAGCAAAACAAAAGCACTTAATGGCCAGTGAAAACACTAACAAAAGGAAGTCTAACCGGCATAAAAACAAACAGGAAAAAAACCTGGATTCAACATGCCAAAGTGTTTTTTTAGCAAAATCAAAGCAAAACAAACAGGAAAAGCTCACTGCGGGCAGCAGAAGAGATGTCGTCATCAGAATCAATCAAAGGTCATCTGCATTGAAGTCATCAAAGGGTTGTCCAAGAAGGTATCCAAAGGGGCGTAGGAGAGACGTAATCCAGGAGCCAGGCCAAGGTCAAGGAGAGGAGATAGACGTAGAAGCAAAGACACAACCCACAGTCCAACTGGAGCTAATGCATGGAGATAAGGTATATCGTATTCCCCACAATTGCAAAACCCATCAACCCCCTCCTAATACAATACCTAGTCTTGCAGACAAACAGCTTCTTTTCATACACAGCAATCCAGCGGAGTTCAAACAACGCCACAGGAAGCAGCAAAATGCCTATCTTTTAACCTCATTACAAGTCAGACCCACTTGATGAGGTCGACGCCCTATCATCATCATCCTCAGGTGTTACTCTCCCAGCAGCTGCCACCCCTTGACTGTCCCTCCAAGATTCCCACCTTTGGTTAAAACTTAGAACATCCCACCCATTGTCTGGGGACTCTGAGGGCCAATCCTGATCATCAGTGAATCCCACAAAGGTGTCCGAACTTGTGGGCTCCTCACAAGCCCTCTGAATTTCTCTTACTTGAGTCCAATCCATTTCATCCTCCGTAGAAGTGTCCTCTGTACTCTGATTCCCATCATTCCCAGATAATCCCTCAAATGTCTCAGAGTCTGTAGGTGCTGTAAGTATTTGCTAGACTCTCTTGAGTTGCAAGAGATCCTCTTCACTTGACTCACTTGACTCATGAGTAAGCCTCTTTCTGCAAACACCAGTACTCCTGTTACAAACAGCCACACCCAGTTCCATACTCCCCCCAGATGCTGAGCCATCAGAATCTTCTGAGTCACTACTATCAGTAGTAGCTGGAGACTCAATCACAACACTTACCCTTCCCAAAGGACCCAGGTAAAAGCAATCCATTGCAGCCTTTCCAGTCTTACATGTTCCTTTTCATTAATACATTTTGCTATCTTGATCACATTGTTGTGGCTTGGCCAGGCTTTTTATTTATGAGATGGTGGGAATGAGTACCTGCAATAGCTTGAAAATGGACCATGTTGTGTTACCCATTTTAAAATGTGCCATATGAGATAATCAGTATATATTCTTACTACACATTACACACAAAGATACATGCACAAACATTGTGAATACTCCTGCTGCATTTTTCCTGTGCAAAGTATTGGCAAGTTAATAATTGTTTTATGAAAATACAGATATAATTGTGTGTGTGGGGGGGGGGGATAATGCACAGAACATGGTATACTTTGAGTTGTCATGCTTTCTAATAGCACTTGTGCTTTTTATTGGTACTAAATATAAAAATTAGTAATCAAAGCTTAAAGTCTTCCTTTGTAATTCAAAACCACCAGCGCTCCCCCCCCTGTCTATATATATGAGAAATTCTGCATTAGTGCCAAATAAGCTATTGAAACTTCAGCATTACATATTTTCTTTTAAATACTGGATGGATGGCTCCTTTTGAAAAACATGCCAAGGCAGCTATAATTATTTGAATTCTAGGAGATAAGTATTTTAACTACAGAGTTGGTGGTGGGGAACCTAATTAATGCTCTTTCTCCTAAGAAATTATTATAGAATGAAAATTTTGACACCATGCAAGAGTTGTTAAATAAATAAATAGCTGACATAGGAGGCTACCTTTATACTGATTCCACTAACTCAGGAATTGGCAGCTTATAGAAAGTTACCAAACTAAAAACTGGAGAAAGCTCCAGTACTTCTATTGGTTGTGTACATATTGATTGTGTAGATCAGTGTTTTTCAACCTTTTTTGAGCCGCAGCACATTTTTTACATTTACAAAATCCTGGGGCACACCACCAACCAAAATGACATAAAATGACACTCTAACACAGTAATACATATATTTAATATGTTTTAAAATGTATTTATACACTCAGCGTGAAACGTGGACCTGTTTCGATGAACACAACATAGATATCCTGGCAGGAATGGCAGAAAGACGCAAACTTCCCACACAGAACTCCCATAACCAAGAGATGCTATAAGAGTTTGGTGGGCATTGACCTTGGGTTTTAGAGTTGTAGTTCACCTATATCCAGAGAGCACTGTGGACTCAAACAATGTTGGATCAGGACCAAACTTGGCATGAATACTCAATATGCCCAAATGTGAACACAGATGGAGTTTGGGGAAAAGACCTTGACATTTGGGAGGTACAGTTTCTGGGATTTATAGTTAACACACAATCAAAGAGCATCCTGAACTCTTGCAACAATGGAATTGAACCAAACTTGGCATATTGAACTCTCATTACCAACAGAAAGTAATGAAAGGGTTTGCTTGGGAATTGACCTTGAGTTTGGAAGTTGTAGTTCACCAATACCCAGAGAGCACTGTTGACTCAAACAACGTTATGTTATGTTGTTGTTTGTTTTCTATCCAGAATCACAATGTTGGAAGGAGGCTCACCACTTTAAGGTCCCTAAAACAGGCATGGGAAAACGTCGGCCCTCTGGGTGCTTTGGACTTCAATTCCCACCATTCCTAACAGCCTGAGGCCTGCTTAAATGGCTGAGGGGGGGAGGAAAAGGGCCTGAGGCTGCTAGGAATGGTGGGAGTCCAAAACACCTGGAAGGTCCAAGTTTGCCCATGCCAGCTTTCGACAGAGACCTCTTCCTCTCCCTTCCCCTTTGTCCCCCCCCCCCTGCCAAATACTTACTTTTTCTTCTCCACTGCTGCTTCTGCCACCATTTTGATCCAAGGGGGCATCGTGAGCATGTTCAGGAGGGGAGAGGGGAGGGAGGAGGACGTGAGCCATGCGGGCACTAATGCGCAGCCTCATCCTAGAAATTAATTTTTAAAAATTTTAAATAGCAATTAAACAGAAAGATATATGTATTACTATTTCTACCTTTTTCGTAAAATATAATAAAGAAAGTTGTAAATTAGAAACATTGAAGTTTGAAATTATGAAACTATTTATTGAACTTAGAATAGAAAGGTAATACAAAAAAGTTAAAACATTCAAAATCATCTTAATGAGAAGGATGAAGCTGGTTTGCTGCTACCAATCTAGTAATCCTCGACTCTGTTTTCGTCAGCATCAATCTCAAAACATTGCGATTGACTATTTTGCAATCGGTTTCTTTTTTTGTTAATAAATTGGTTACCGCACTGAATCCATGTTCCACTAAATATGTTGAAGGGCATTATTATTATTGTTATAAGACTCAACCAGTTGGAAGGGAACCCCAAAGGTATTATTATTATTATCCCTTGCTTGGCGAAAGGAGGAGGAGGGAGCAGTCTGCCACCTGTCTCATGCCACTGCCCCCAACACCTTATAGGGGTTCCGTGCCACCAAATCCTCCTGGTCCTTTCAGCACCCCCTAGATCATCCCACCACCCACTTTGGGAACCACTGTACTAGTGGATGAAGAGGGAAGAGGAAGGAGGAAGAGGGAAGGGGAAGAAAGCTGTTACTTTATTCCGGTCATGGGGACACCTATCAGTAAAAATTGCTCTCCCTTCCTTTATTTTCTAGAATCAAAGATGCGAATGTTCACACTATGTACTGTTCTTTTGTCATATTTTTAACAATGACAGAACCCTATTTCTACACATAGGCAAGGTCTGTTACACTAGAGCAGGGGTGCTCAGAATGGTGATCGGGATCACCAGGGTGATCTTTGGGCCTCATCCTGGTGATCTTTAGGCCCCTGACCAGGTTTTTTGCAGTTGGTCTTCTTCACACTGCAAAGAAGTCCTCCGTCGTTGCTCCTCCCCGCTCCCTGCTCGCGTGCCACCTCCAAAGGTTCCAGAGTCCAAGAGGCAGAATGGGCCCCCTCTTTTTGATTCCTCCTCCCCCCTCCGTCCTTCTCCAGCCACTCAGAGTCGTAGGAGACCAAAGGGGGCGGGCCTGGATGACGCGATGCATGGCTAGCTCCGCGTGCATGCGCAGAAGCGCCCATTTTGCCTCTCAGACTTCTCGTGAGCTCTTGGAGGCGGCACGCATGCTGGCAGCGTGGAAATAGGAGCAATGACGGAGGAGGAGGAGGAGGATGCTTTGGGGTCATTTCCTTACCGCATCTCAAAGGTCGGTCTTTTTACTTTGGGGTGGGTGCTTGATTGTTCTGTGGCATGTCTCTTTGTTTATTTTTAATGTTTAAAAATGGCCTTTTAGCTCCAAAGCCTCTCTGCTTGCTTTGTTCCTTGAAAAATATATGTTGGGAATATGGAAATATGGAAATGTGGGAGAAATGGGGTGGTTGGATGTATTTTTATGCTCTGTTTTATATTGTTGTTATTAAATTGAAATGTTGATGTTTTATAACTTCATTTTATGTAAACTGCCCCGAGCCTGCTGGAAGGAGTGTAGCAGATAACCATACTCCCACCAGGCAGGCTGCTCGTGCAGACGCAGTAGAAGGGAAGACAGACAACAGGATTTTCTCAGAAAGCTCAGTTTACTTTGTTTTCACAGCTGTGAGTCCGTCCCTCAGCACAACATGGTGCTTCCAGGGGGCGGCCCCTCCCCTCTTGTAAGGCACATATTTATACAAGCATCAGGGTTCAACTTATGGTTGCCCAAAATCTTATTATTGGTTAAAAGTTATGTCGCAGCTAGAATTGCAGCCTATCATAATGTAACACGGACTGTCCACGCTTCATTGTTGGAGATACAGTGTTTCTTTATCTCTTTGCATTCCTGCACATGCTCAGTTTGACTCCCTTCTCTGTTCTGCTGTCTCTGGGCAGATTATTGCTAACTCTGCTACACCTATGCCTGGGTAGCATTTTCTCCTGACGTTTCTTCTGAAACTCAATGAGTCTCCTTCAGGAGCGGTACATAAAAATGAATAATAAATATAAATAAATAAATAAGAAAATAGTTATACGTTTTACATTTCTGGGTAGGTGATCTTTGGGACTTGGTTTTTTAATCAGTAGCTCCCATGCTGAAAAAGTGTGAGCACCCCTACACTAGAGTAACCAGAACAACGAGGAACCAAAACAATTCCCTTTTCAATTATAGATTTTTCAATCTATTTTTCAATATTATTGCATAAATAAATCATAACACACTCACTGCGACCACTCTGTGAACTTTCAAACATGTAAGGTACCTCCAGTAACCATAACAGAGTTCAAACGTTGGGGTCTGATACAATTCAGATGCCGCTATTTCTGGCAAGGAGTCCTATAACCAAGTGTTCATAAGCCAGTCATGTGGTTATACAAATCCATAGTCCTTTAGTTTTTAGAAAGACGCACAGATGGAGGCAGGAGCCATATACATTAAATCCAATCAGAACGCCAAATCATTTACTTGTGGAGACGGGTTGACGGATCAAAACATTCACGAGATTCCCGCTCCGTTTCTCGTCCTTGCGATGCTTTTTCAAACCCCAAGACATTCACTGTAAAGTCGGGCGTTCAAAGACATCTACAATGCGAGAAAAGTTCCCATAGATAACAGACTTGTTCAGTAGACACATATACAGTATTTACAAATATAAACATTGACATAGATTCACAGCATATATACATACCATGGACATTTAAACCGGCAACATACCGACCATACTCACCAGGGAGTAATGGTAACAACTCAACCTACGATTAGTGCTTAAGAGAATTCACGGGATGCCTTGTGCGTTGAGTAATTAATCAATCAATTAGGTCAGCAATGTGGTTGCAGTGAGTGTGTTATGATTTATTTATGCAATAATATTGAAAAATCTTGAGAATATATATATATATTATAATCGAAAAGTGAATAGTTTTGGTTCCTCGTTGTTCTAAAATCCTATTTCTGTCATTTTAACAATGACAGAATCTCGTTTTATTAAAATACATAATTTGCATAAAAGGGGTGCAATTAATGGAATCCCTGGTCCTTTGTCTACCGCCTTATTGGTGCAACAATTGCATTTAGTAATTATGTGTGATATATTTGTGAATCACAATAAGTGTTAAGACCCATTTTTCTTTTTTTTTTGTCACAGTCAATCATTTTTCCTAAAAGAATGCCAATGACAATTTGACTGTTTTTTTTTTTTTTTAAAAGGAGAATACATTTTCCAGATGGGAAATGAATCAACCAATAATTAATTCACTTGTCACAGATCCTAGGACTATGAAAGGCAATATTAGCAGTCTATTGACAAAGGATGTTCCAACCCCACTTAATAATGGTGTTGCACACACTACACCACCTTCAACCACCATTTAAGGTGCCAGTCTTGACAAGTGGCTTCTATGTCAGTGGTTCTGGGTGTCTCTGAATTTTAAAGGAATTATCCATGGAACTGGTTCCATTTTGGTAACCAGTCACCACAGTTTTGCACAATATATAAACCTGGTTTCCTACTGTAGGGGAAAATGTTGGATAACTGCAATTCTTATACATTCAGTAGTAATGATGGACACACTTAGCTCCATACTGTCCCCCTAAAAAGTTGGAAGACAGCACAAGGGCAATGCAGAAATAAAAGCACTCTCAACAGAAGGCCATTCTATTTCTGTTTTTAAACCTCCAGGAAAGGAGAGTCCACTACACTCCAGAGTAGCATATTTCACTGTCTCACAGCTCTTACAGTAAAGACATTCTTCCTAATGTTGAGGTAGAACAAACTATAGAAAACACACTTGCTCTATCTGCAATAGGGAATCCTTTCAACAATTTAAACATGGTAAACATGCCACCACTTAACCACTTTTCCAGGCTAATAATACCCAGCTCCCTCAAATGTTTCTAATAGGGCATTTTGATTGTCCTTTAGTCATGTTGCAGCTTGTCAGTCAATATCATACTTGAATTACGGTATCCAGAACTAGACACTAGGGGTGGTTGAGCCATAAAAAAAGTTTCTAAACTTGTGGGTGGGGGGGGGGGATTTCCATTGGTGGGACGTTATAGAAAGTGCTCCGAATTTTTTTTAATAAATTTCGTAATTGAAATTAATTAATAACGAATTTTCGTTATTAGGTCGTTACTGCTTCAGCGCATGCGCAAAGCAGAAAAACAGGGCTGACACTGTTAAAAGCACAGTCAAATCAATCCAAACATCTAATCATGACAAGAACATATCAGTATCTAAGAGAAATGTATATATTAAATGGGAGGAGGAGCTCGACGGGAGTGGACGCATGGTGAGAAAGCTCCCACATTATTACTATATTTGGCTTAAGTTCTCCCTTTGCTGGACTCTTTTTCATTGCTTATCATTGTTTGAAACGTGGGAGGACTGGAGGCTTCATGCTTATCAGCTTTGAACTGTGGAAATTTATAGAAGAACTACCAAAGGGAATTCCACATCTACAGACAGCGTTTTAAGACTCCTTTCTCCCAGTTACAAGCAGAGAGTAAGCTCAGAGAGAGCTCGGTTTTCCAACTTAAAGACCGGTGGTTGCATCAACTGGAATCATTATTTAATATCTAAACTTACTAGCTGCAAAAATAACAAAACAACACAGACCTCCTTGCTGTATTCCCCCCAGAAGAGAAAAGACCATCATATCTCTTTAAGATGGTGTCTACAAGGAGCATTTACAAGCAGCTCTCACTCCCTTTCGAAGTGCAGGCTGCAGACAACACCCGGAGAAGGAAGGAAAAGGGGGGGGAAGAACCAACACAAACAAAGATCACACAGTTTTTCAGCCATGATAAGAAAACGGAGGAGGCGAATGAGAAGGCGGAGAAGGAGATTTGCTCAAGCCCTGCAGCATTAGATTGGACAATAGACCTGAGGGATGTAGTCACAATTTCTCCGATACAGATGAATTCACCAAATCTGGCAGACGAACTGGCGTGGAGTGGATCTGCAGCACCTGATAGAAGGTACAGCAGCAGTAACAGCAGCTTACAATCCATGCTTGCAGGGGAGTCGGAAGATCTGGAGAAGGACATCTCGACCGAGTCAGGACCAGAATTAACCCCCCCAGACGGGAAAAAAAGTATGACATTGCTCCCAAACTCAGCGTGGAATGCCCACCGAATCCAACCCCAGATTATAGAATGCCGAGCAGGCAGCTTGAGGATAAGATCTCCAATATAGCAAGTGAATTGGGATTTATGAAAACTTTTTAGCCAGCAGTAATAGAATGTTAACAGCTATTACTGAAGCCATTATCGAAATAGACCACAAGCTAAAGGGAAAAGACAGCCAGCTCTCAACACCAACACCAACAGAGAAGATGCCTGCAGGTAAGCAGAAGCAGCCACAGAAAGAACCTCCCAAGCAAGGAAAGAAAAGCAAAACATCAAATGCTGTGGGAAAAAACAGAGACAATTTGGCCCTGGGGCCAAAAAGAAAGACCTCCTCAAACTCTGGAACCTGCTTCAAGAACATAATAAAACCACCTAGGATAGGGAAACCTATAACAGATACGACACACATGGAACATCTACTTGACGTCATAGGTGAGGTTTTACCAGGGGCAGTGATGAAATCAGATATATTAGACATTGAATATTTGGACTACAATAACACTAAGGTACATGCCCTTGTAACCTTTAAGGATCAAGACATAGCTCACTTCATTTATCAAACCAAGAACTTTTTTGCTAGATTGGACCTGATCCTTACTAGATTTTTTGAAGATCGATCAAAACCCAGCAGTCTACTGGAGCTGGATAAGAGAGGAGTCACAGCAACAAATCATTCCAAAAATTTGCAGATTGAGAACTGTAGTCCAAAAGTTAGCAACACCAACAAAAGTCATGCAAAGGACATAGACACTTGGACTGACATGAGATACCTTGGGAAAGAAGAGTTGGCTAACTCTCCACCCATGGAACGTGTTCCCTTTACCCCCGTAATTAAGATCAGCAAATCGTGGAGCTCAAATGTGAGTAGAATAACATCAGAAATGGATAACATCACAATTGCAGAAGGTCCTAAACAGAAAAGTCTGGCTGAAACCAACAGGACAGGATGATATAATTGGCCCATAGGCATACCTCCCCAACAACAAGCTCACTTATCCATCCTTTCCTGGAATATTGCGGGTTGGCGGAGTAAGCAGGCTGAACCTGAATTTCTAGGATACATTCAAAAATTTGACCTCATTTTGGTGCAAGAGACCTGGGCACTTGACAACATAGAGTTGCATAACTACGAATCGCACTCACTTAATGCCAAAACTAAAACCAAAAGAGGCAGGGCATGTGGAGGAATCAACCTGTTTGTATCCACAAAACTGAAGACCAAAGTTACTAAGCTAGAACCCTTGCTGCAGTTAGCCCTTGCTACTCTTATCACATTTAACTCTACCAAATACTTACTATTTAATGTTTATCTCCCACCTAGGAAAATTAGAAGTTTAGTCAAACAAGATTGGCAAAAGCTTGAGGAATATATTGATAAATGGGCAACCACATATCCCGATGCACTTGTGATAGTAGTGGGCGATTTCAATGCCAGGCTGGGTCACAATGACACTGACCTCTTCGACTTTTTCCACCAAAACCATTTAAAATCTGATACCGCCCATCCAATACCAGAGAGAGAATCTAAGGACGCAGGTCACAACTACGCGGGCTATGCTTACTACATATGTCCAATAATTTAGATCTTGTAATCTTGAACGGCTCTGTGACTGGTGACAAGCCAGGGAATTTACCTATATGTCAGGCTCACGAGCCTCAACAATTGACTATATATTAGTTTCCTATAGAGGACTGGATCTAATCGAAAACTTTAGGGTTGACAAACAGCTGACCAGTGACCATCTACCTTTAGCACTCAACCTAAAGACCTGTGACAGAAATACTTATTTGGAACAAACTCCCTCATGCGAAACACAAGAGGGACCAAGGACTATCAGAGCAAAATGGACACACAATTTAGATATGGCAGTTAAGAACGCCCTGCAATCTGATGCTCTTCTTCAAATACACTCACAAATACTTCAAACTACCCAACCAGATGACGTGATGCCACTCTACCAAAATGTGATTGCACAATTACAACAGTTATTGACTGCCAAGCACTGCAATAATATGAATAGGAAAGTACACACACATAAACCTTGGTTTGACAGTGAATGCAAAGCCCTTAAAAAGACATGATGAAGATATATAAAACATACAGAAGCAAGAACTTATGTCAGATACCTCAGGATTGGTTTACCATAAAAGCAAGATATAAAGCAGTAATTAAACAAAAGAAGTCACAAGCCCAGAAGAGTGACTGGGATAAATTAATTGCAGCTGCAAAGTCCAATAATTCAGCTCTGTTCTGGAAAATCGTTGCAGGAGATATCAGACATGGTGCCCTCAGCGTAGGCTGCCACATTACAGCACACTCATGGGAAGAACACTTTAAAAATGTATATATGTCCAGCAAGGTTACTACGAGGAAGGGCAATCCGGACATAGATTCAACATCCAGTTGGCCCCGGGTAAATGAATCAGAGATCAAGAATTTAATTAATAGGTTAAAGCCTGGTAAGGCCCCTGGCTGTGACAATATAACGGCAGAACTTAAAGACAAACAAGGACTGGTGGATACCAGTCTTGGCACGTCTGTTTACCAGGATAGACCAGACAGCCACATTCCCTACAGAATGGGGAATAGCCACAATTATCCCGATATACAAAAAAGGAGAACGTTCCAACCCAGCAAACTACAGACCAATCAGTTTGCTAAGCATTGTTAGCAAACTTTATGCTTCTCACTTACATCTAAAGCTGATGGACTGGATAGACCAAGAGAACATTCTCGAGGATGAACAAGCTGGGTTCAGAGAAGGACGTTCTACCCTGGATCAATGTCTAATCCTACAGCATCTAGCAGAAAAATACTCTGCCCCGGACAGAGGAGCATTATACACAGCTTTCATTGATTTCAAATCTGCGTTTGATCTGATCCCGAGAGACAAACTATGGAAGAAACTAGAGTGCTCATCAATAGACAGAAGACTCTTAATCTTAATACAAGGGCTATACCACAACACCTCACTCAGAGTAAGATGTTCCCAGACTGGCCACTACTCTGGAATAGTTTCTACCAACAGAGGCGTTAGGCAGGGATGTATTCTGGCCCCCACCTTATTCAATCTATATATAAATTCTATGGTAAAAGCCCTGAAGGGGATCATTTCCACCCCCCGCGTCTAGCCTACAGACCAATCTCCATGCTGCTATACGCAGATGACGCGGCTATAGTATCGTACTCACAAATTGGTCTAAAAAGGCTATTACTAGAACTCCAAAGATACTGTGATAAAGACTCACTAACTATAAACTACAGTAAAACCAAAATAATGATTTTTACCAGGCGAAAAATCAGACCAAAATGGACTATCAATGGATTACCCATCGAACAAGTAGACAAATACAAATACTTGGGGATCACATTCCATTCCTCGGGTCGGTGGAATGAACAGATAAAATCTGCAACAGACAACGTGCAAAGAGCTTGCAGAGCCATTAAGAATTTTTATTTCACCAAGGGAGGCCAATATATCCCAGCTGTCACAAAAGTGTTTGCAGCGAAAATAATTGCCCAACTTCTGTACGGCGCACAGGTATGTGCCTTCAAAAAATGGACACTTTCGAAAAAGTCCAAACCAAATTCCTGAGAAGTATCCTAGCAACTCCATGCTGCGTCCCGAATAACACCCTACGCCTAGAAGCGGGCTTACCTTCCATGGAGGCACGAGTCCAGACTCTTACACTAAACTTCTGGCTAAAGTTAAAACACTTACCCAAAGGACTGGCCCCTCTAACCCTGACAGACTCTTTTAGGTCCACATGGAAAACACGATTCTCAGAAACCTCAAACTATCAGGGTTACAGGAAGAAGAACTAGACCTCCTGGGATATACGAATGCCAGAGTAGCAGTAAGGCGCAGAACAATGGATATAGATTACCAAAAACACCTAGCCTGTGCCAGATACCAGCCACTATTTAAATGCAGTACTAATGTACCCTTTGCTACACAAAATTATTTAACAAATCTAACAAACCCGAAACACAGGAAAGTGTTCACTCTGGCCCGAGTTAATGCTCTGCCAACAGCTGTGCTACTGGGCAGGTACACAAAAACACCCTATCATGAACGTATATGCCCCTGCGACGCAGGGGTGGTTGAATCTATAGAGCATGTGTTCTTTCACTGCCCTCTGTATGTGGATGCCCGCCTCTCCTTAATCTCGCCAATACTGTCCCGCTTTACCTGGCAGATCTGAGGAATTCTACCTATACTGGCTGCTCGACGACAAACACAAGGAGACAACCAACCTGGTGGCCAAATATCTCATGGCCGTTCTAGCTACGAGGAACCAGCATATTAAATTGACCGCAGAAACACAATAGGCTTGATACTGTTGGTGTTAAACTGTAGAGTTGAACGGAGTTTTAACATTTATATTGTTTTATTTTCTGTACAATGTGACGTTGGTCCTTGACCGTAAATAAATATCTATCTATCTATCTATATATTAAATGTTCTGATACTCAAAGCATGTGGTATTCAATGCAATGATAAAGATATTAAACAATAATTATGGAACAACACTGTGGAATACAGAGAGTTGGAAATAAAGGATAGGGGGCTAAATTAAACACTCTAATGTAATATCAATCCAACCATTTAATCATGTCAAGAACATATCAGTATCTAAGAGAAATGTATATATCCAATGTTCTGATACTCAAAGCATGTGGTATTCAATGCAATGATAAAGATATTACACAATAATCGTGGAACAACACATTGTCGAATGCAATGAGTCAGATATGCTCTGGAGTTACATTACCAAAGGAGTTGACCAAGTTCTATATCTTATATAATGTGGTAGTCCAAACAATGCAGTCTCAAGCAATAGTTCCAAAGCAGTTCATTAATATAAATAATATACACATGAATGTATAAACAAATGCATTGGTCTCCATTGGCTTATGTAATTCCATTCACATTGAGGTTTGACCATCGCACCTCGCCTGGGTTCTCCCTCCAGTTCCCCCTGACTCACGAGGAAACATCCGGCTTTATCTTAATCCCATTGGATTCTTCAACGCTCATTATCTGCTTTGAACTGGGTTAAAGGGCAGTGTGGACTCAGTTAACCCAGTTCAAAGCAGATCTTGTTGGATTTTCTGCCTTGGGTATTCTGGGATATAGGGCTGTGTGTGAAGAGCCTCCTGATAACCGAGGTTTCCCCCTGTTCGTGGAGGGAAAGCTTGGCAAACAGGAGGAAAGAATCTCAGCCCCTGGGATATAGGGTCAAAATAATTTCAAATAGGAAAAATTAATGGAAATCAAAGTATTATGACCGGAGATATCCACCCCTACTAGACACAGTATTCCAGAAGGTTTAACCAAAACAGAATAGAGTATTACTATTCCTTCCTCCAATTTATGAAGCTGCATCTCTTGGGAAGCAGTTCCAAGGACAACTGTTTCAAGGTACATAAAACCTAAAAGCAGGGTTTTGCAATATTTTTCAGCCAATTCCTAATCAATAGAGCAGTGACATTGAGGGGGTGGCACATGTTTTTATCCTTTGATTTACAGTACCCTTTCCCTCTGCAGTATGAATGGGGCGTGCTTGTTTCTTGTAGGTATGTACACACTGTGATCTTTGTCTACAGTTCTATATAATCTTCAAACACTTTTCCCATGGCAAGACATGGTCTCATGGAGAGAACCTTTGTCCTGGCACCTTCAGTTGTTGGAGTGGAGTTTGCTATGGTCTTTGGACCAATCTGGATTTCCAAGATAGGGTCCCTGCTGTTTCATCCATGTTCCAACGGAGGTTTTGAAGCCAGCTATTTTTGGTGCCATGTTTCCTTTTTTTCTACTACATGGCAAAAACACCCACACTTATTGGGCCTTGAATCCTTATTGAAGGAACAAGCACCCTTCATGGGATTCGTGTGAATACTGTGTCATTCACCTCCTTTCTTAGATTCCTCAATGCTGTGCCCATAATGCAATGGTTGTAAAGAGCATTTGGAAATTTAAACTCCTGTCTGTAGTCGTTCTTGGATTTTCTTCACAAACGAAGTTTCAGGAAGTACTCATCCCATGCTTTCTACAAGCAGGTTGATGACTAAAAAGGCCAATCCAAGATAGGCGAGTCTGGTTGCAGAAAGCACAGCAGAAAGTCTCCTTGGGTGATGTTGTTTCCAAGTTGCGGTTCTTTCTGTGTTGTCATTTCTCTTCGAGACCCATTCAGTGTGACTTCTCGAAAGAGGCCACAGCATTGTGGATAGTGCGTCTCCAGGCCTCCCGATGTGAGGCCAGGGTGGACCATTGTTGGTGATCAATCTGGCCAAGCCTGAGATGTTGTTTCAGGGAGTCCTTATATCTCTTTTTCAGGGCGCCTCTCTTGCGCTGACCTGTGGTGAGTTCACTGTAAAGTAGTATCTTTGGGAGGCGGTGGTCCTCCATCCTAGAGACGTGCCCTGCCCAGCGCAGCTGTGTTCCCAATAGCATGGCCTCAATGCTGGTGATCCCTGCTTGCTCAAGGACAGCAACATTAGTCACATAGTCGGTCCAGTGTATATTTAGGATTGTGTGAAGACAGCGCTGATGAAAGCGTTCAAGGAGTCGTAGGTGTTGGCGATAGGTGACCCATGTTTCAGACCCATAGAGGAGAACAGAAAGTATGATAGCTCTGTACACACTGATTTCTGTGCTTTGCCTCAGGTGTTTGTTGCTCCAGGCTCTTTTGTGAAGCCTTTCAAATGCACTCTATGCCTTTGCTAAACTGTGATCTATCTCTTTATCAATCTTGGCGTCTGAAGAGATGATGCTTCCTAGGTAGGTGAACTGCTGAATGGACTTAACCACAGATTTGCCTATGCTGACGTGGGGGTGCTGTTGTTCTTCCTGTAGTGCGGGCTGGTAAAGAACTTCTGTTTTCTTCAGGCTGACTTCCAACCGAAACAGTTCTGCAGCACTCATTCCCTCCTACACTCCTGTTTGTCTTGCTATCACTCAGCAAATAAACGGACTTAAGCACAGATTTGCCTATGCTGACGTGGGGATGATGGTGTTCTTCCTGTGGTGCAGGCTGGTAGCGAACTTCTGTTTTCTTTAGGCTGACTTCCAGCTCTGCAGCTCTTGCAAAGCAGGATTTTAGGCGCTGCAGAGCTGCTTCTGTATGGGCGACAGGGGCGGCATCATCGGCAAAAAGCAGCTCACGGACTAGGTAGTCTGTAGTTATACCTGAGAAGATGCAGTAACAGGATTATTTATAACCTTTTCATCTGAGGTTGATGTAGGGTTCTTGGGCATCTTTATGTGTGTGGTATATGTGTGAATGGAGAATTGTTTATAAAGGGCATGATCCCATAGTTGTAATTTTTTTGTCTCCCTCCATGTATGCTTCAGAGTCGAAGGAACTTCCTTTTATAACTACAACTGCCACAATCCTCCAGCCACCATTCCCACTCTCCATACTAGCTGGAGTTGTAATATTAGATCCATATCTAAAGTTGCCCTGCAAGTTTTCAAATACTTTCCTCCATTCTCCAATCATATCCCTGACTGGTGGGTAGTGGCAGAGTTTCCAGAGATACTGGACCTAGAAACAGCAAGAGCCAGAGAAATCAAGTTCCAGTAAGCTTAGGCAATCACAGAGGAGTCAGCCCAGTCTGTCACATGTATGTCATGTAGAAGGTAATCTGAAACTGAGGGAACAACGTCTGGAATATCCCAAAATAAGTCACTGATAACAAGCAGTCGTAAAGACCAAAGCCATGGAAGGAGAAAGAAAATACTATAATTTATGGATGATAAAAGGGATCCGGCATTTAAGAAATCTGAAAGTACACCAGAACATACATCAGTTTGTTGAACAATTGCCCGCAATAATAAATTCCCTTCTCTAGCTGGGAGATGTATAGTGCCTTGACAACCTGGTGGCTAATCTCTTGGCTTCTCTTTTTTGAGGCTTTGCATGAAGCACTCACTCCCGCCTACGCTCCTGTTTGTCTTGCTATCACTCAGCAAGTGAAGGAGACCTTTCCTAGCAGTCTTCTGCTCTGCCTGAAATGGAATCTTGTGAACTAGAGAGAGTGGATTGTCTGTGTTTGCCATTGATCATTTAGGTTCTGGGAAAGGGTTATCTTCCAGGGCTCCTCCAGGGCTGGATCCTTTGAATTTGCTTCTTCAGGGCGAGTCATGACAGTGTTTGAGGCATATCTTCTAACTCTTCCGGTTTGGCAGAGGCAGTCCGAATTAATCCACCTGTTGGGCTTGTGGCTTCTGTGGCTTCAGGGGTTGTGGGTTGTGGTGGTGTGCAGGGATCTGTGTGATTTTCAGTGCAGGGCCAAGGTGATGAAACTCTGGAAAAGCAGTTAAGGGAATTTAGTTTTTCTGAGAGTCCAGTGGGAGGGAATTGAGACACCTGGCTTGCTGATTCTAGCTGCAGCTGTTCCTTTCCCCGGGAAAAGGGAGGGAAATGTTAGAACGTTGAGATCTTGTTATTAGCCCTGTAAAGGTTGAAAATCAGCTCCTGGTTGTCACGATGCAAGACCTAGGCCGGCCCCCTTAATCACACACACAGAGACGATAATCAGCTAACTACTTTATTGAAGTATAAAAACAGTTGAAAAGGTAATTGTCCATAAAAATCATCAAAAGCAATCCAAAAGGTATAAGGTATTGTCCAAAGGCAAACTTGGCAAGAAAGATCCAAAGACTTGGCAAGGCTCCGCTCAGCTAGCGGATCAAGGGACAAAGCAAGGTTACACGATACAAACTCTTCTTGGCAAGCCACTAGCCCCAAACTTAGCTACGTGGACTTGGCTTCGCTACACGTCCGTATAGGATAGACGTGGCCGAAGTACTGAGGATCCGTTCCCACGGATCCTATACTTAATCCCCTTGACGAGGCCCCCGACGCTCTAGGCTTCTCCTCCTCCAATCTGTGCTGCGAGCCCTCGGTCTGTCTAGGCTGTGGAACCAACCCCTCCTGCTAGTCTCAATGCTCCGTCTCCTATCAAAGGTTCGACCTTGCCTCCCAGCACCTGGTTCCCTATCTTCATGAGAGTCGAACTCCCCATCTGCTTCCCGGGCCTCTCCCTCGGTTGTTTCCCACATTCTTTCTTGCGAGCCTCGCCCCCCCCGGCCGCTCATAATCTTCACTATCACTGCTTTCGAATTCCGACTGGCCTTCCTGCTTCTCGTAGGGATCCGGCCAGCCGTCATCCCAGGCCAGGCTTTCTGTGGGAGAAGAAGGCCCAGCTACCTCAAAATCCCCTTCTTCTAGCTCCTCCAAATCCTCTTCAGAATCAACTGGCTCCAATGCTAGTGGGACCCCCGGTGCTGCCCCCTGCCCTCCAGGCACAAACGAGAACTGGTGTGCTACAGTTGAGATCTTGTTATTAGCCCTGTAAAGGTTGAAAATCAGCTCCTGGTCAACTTTCGATTCTACTGCAAGCAGTTCCATGAACTCCTGATTTCATGATTTTTGGTTATTCGTGACAGAACTTTGAGCTTGCCTTTTTTGGGACTATCCTAGTTTTAAGCTCTGTTGCTTCTTAGTGGATTTATATTCAGAGACCTTACAACTAAATTAGCCTGAGGCTTTGGGAATATTTCCTGGGATTTTCTCGAATGCTTTTTGCCTTGGCTATTTTCATGTTTACTGTTATTTTTTGGACATTGCTTACTTCAATAAATAGACTGTTATTTCCAGCCATGGTTGTGTGAATATTTAAAGGGCCCTGGTTCTCGGCCGGTGTGCGACAGCACCCATTCTATTCTTTCAATTGATTTGAAAAAGCCTTAGTTTATCCTGCAAATGGAGTTCAAAGTACAAAAGTAGTTTGCACTCAGTTAACTCAATAAATATGAGATGAATCTTGCCCTTCCCAGGAGTAGGGTTGCCATTTTTTGATATAAGCAATAAGGGACATTTACGGGATTTTCCACAAAAATAAGGGACACTTCATTAAAAACTTGAAACTCAAACATTAGGTAGAAATAGTTTTATTAGCAGAATATGATAATGATTGAAACTCACAAAAGAAACTGACTTACACTCTCTTAACAGTACATGGTATGTTTCTGCATGTTTTGTCATGCAGAAAAAACATTATTAGAACGACCTTTTTCTCTCCATCTGTATTTAGTACTTGACTTTGCTGACTTTAAAAGTGCACTGTCTAAACATTAAAATAAAATAAATTTTATAAGACAGTACATCTTCATGATTATTATGTCAATAGTTAATGGTATAGTATAGTATGGGATACACAGCATTGTATAGTATTGGGATGCACAGCTAGGCCTATTTTAAGACTAACTCTCAAGCAACCAGAAACTATCTTTATCCAACATGATCCAACATTCCCCTTGGGGAACGGTTAATTAGTCTACTGTACTTTGAAAAAGTCCTGTGTCGCCTCTTCCTTCCAACACGGACGCAGGCTGCCCTGCCAGTTGGAATCTCCGGGCAGGCATTGCCGTGGAAACCACAGCACGCACCTTCCTCTGGTCAACCCCACCCAGTCCTGTCCTGCTAGTCAAAAATAAGGGACAGGGCCTGAAAATAAAGGACACAAATTTTAGGGCCAAAATAAGGGACGTCTCTTAGAATAAGGGACATATGGGAACCCTATCCAGGAGGCTCAAAGAAAAGCAAACCATTGCAGTCTCTCTAGCAACCTCATCAGATGGGTTAATTTCAGTGGTGTGCGTGTGCGTGTGTGTGTGTGTGTATATATATATATATATATATGTGTGTGTGTGTGTGTGTGTGTGTGTGTGTGTGTGTGTATATATATTCTTCTCCATTTGTGCCACAGAGGCTGGCGGCTCCAACCCCGTGATGCAGAGGTACTTCCAGTGGAGAGGAAACAGCCTATGTCAACATGACAGCAACACAGAAGGCTTCCCATGTTGCAGTTGCAACAATGGGAAAAACTGGGCAGTGGACACTCCCCACCCATGGGATAGGGTTAGGGTTACATCAGGTGATGCAGAGTGTGGACAATGGGCTTCCCATGCCGTCTACCAGGCACCACCAGATTTGCCACAATGTGATAAGGTCATAGGAGTTATTCCTCATTAACAATCATTGCCATCTTGATCACACTCTGATGTTTCCTAGCCACACATGTACTGGTTTTCATATGTGAAATGGTGGAATACAGGGTGGCTTTTTGTTTATACTATGGCCCCCATCTCTGTGGGACTAGTATTTACAGTTTCCTTTAACCATGTCTGACAAAATATGTCCTGTCTATGCCTTCCAACACAACTCCATGGTTTCAGAAGCCCTTTATTTCAATACATTACACAATTACCCATAGATTAATGTATCCACAAAATGCCGAGAAACGTGTCCTGCGAAAACAGGGGTCTTACTATGTGTGTTTTCCTATTCCTCTTCCCCACTGAGCACTCATTGGAGCACCCAGAAAGCAGCGTAATATTTCTCTCTCTTCTAGAAAAATGTCAGCATGTTTTTTGCTTGTGTACTTACAAGTGAAATTGGCATTCATCTATCAAAAACACTAATGCTAATGATTCATTGATTTCTGGGGAAAGGGTGCTTAGTTTCACTGATGATCCAAAAGAATCAAATTGGAGGAAGAGAACTGATTCTCCAGTGTTCATAATGGACACCTATTGCCAAGGGAATGTAATGCGGAAATCAGAAGCTGGAGAGGTCTTCTATCCCAGTGTTTCCCAACCTTTTGTGAGCCGTGGCACACTTTTTACATTTACAAAATCCTGGGGCACACTACCAACCAAAATGACACAAAATGACACTCTAACACAGTAATACATATAGTTAATATGTTTTTAAAATGTATTTATACACTCAGTGTGAAATCTGGGCCTGTTTCGATGAACACAACATAGATATCCTGGCAGGAATGGCAGAAAGACACAAACTTCCCACACAGAACTCCCATAACCAAGAGAAAATGCTATAAGAGTTTGGTGGGCATTGACCTTGAGTTTTGGAGTTGTAGTTCACCTATATCCAGAGAGCACTGTGGACTCAAACAATGTTGGATAAGGACCAAACTTGGCATGAATACTCAATATGCCCAAATATGAATGCAGATGGAGCTCAGGGAAAATAGACCTTGACATTTGGGAGTTGTAATTGCTGGGATTTATAGTTCCCCTACAATCAAAAAGCATTCTGAACCCCACGAATAGAACTGGGCCAAACTTCCCACACAGAACCCCAGGAGGCAAGAGGAGGTCTCTACTTGGGGAAAGGGAGGCAGGCCTTCCCAATGCATGGAAAGGGAGAGACCAAGTAGGCAACGAGTAGGGGGGGGGGGGTATTTATCGAGGTAGGTTTCTTAAGGTTTTTATACTTCAACACACTAGACTCCCCCCCCCTTTCCTGGAGGTTCCAATTTCCCATGGCACACCTGATGATTGCTCACGGCACACTAGTGTGCCCCGGCACACTGGTTGGGAAACACTGTTCTATCCTACTGAACTAATGAGCTGGCAATTTGAAACACAGCCTTTAATCTGAATAAGAGCTTTTGGGAAAAAAGAAAGAAACAAAATGAAGAGGAAAAAGCATGCAAATTCTCTTCATCAATGCTCAGGATCAACAATGATGGCATAAAAACGTTTTATAATGTCGCCATTCTAAATAGAGAAGAAGATTAGACGAGTTGCTTTGTACTATATCTCTTTATATATACCCCACTTTCCGCCCCAAAGCTGGGACTCAAGGCAACTCACAAGTTGAAAAGAAAAGCATATGTAGATAAATATGTGTCAAAATTACGATTAAAGTTGCATTAGTCTATCTATAGAATTACAACCATTTTTTAACATCTCAATTTAAAACAAATGTCATGCAATACAATACATTAAGCAAAGGAAGGCAAAATAAACATTATCATTCTCTTAACAACAATATTGTTATCATTATAGCTGAGCACTATGATTTCAAAAACTGTTATCCAGAAAACAGTGCAGTTTGGAATTGTATGAAATAATAATACACTTTATTTATATTCCGCTATTCTCACCCAAAGGGGACTCAGAGCGGATTACAGGTACACATACTTAGCAGACAATTCATGCTGTTACCACAATACACAACATATAGATGAACAGAGGCAAACTTTGGCCACCAGGAGGAGCTGGCGCACTCCTAATCTCTCAGCGTTCCCAGCGTCCCTTGTTCCTTCCGCATTTCTCAGCATACCTGGAGTTCTTTAATGGCCTCATAATTCAGTCAAAATTTGTCTCTCTGCTTAATGTGGTACCTTTATCTCCTACTTGACAGATGCAACTGTTTTTCGGGCTGCAAAGGTCAACAGCAGGCTACACTTAAAGGTCGAGCACCCACCTCGACTCGGGCAGGCCTCAAACTCATGACTGTCACAATGCGGGCCTGGCCACTCCCTGTAATCACACACACAAACGATTGGCAATTAACAATTTATTGCAAGTCAATAAGGGAAAAGCAGGTGAAAGGAATATAGTTCAAAAAGAGTCCAAAATGCAAAAATCAAAACAAAATAATGTCCATCAAGGTAAATCCAAGGCTAGGAAATCAATCCAGGCAAACCAAGGTCCGGGAGCAAGGCAAGGTAAATCCAATCATGAGACAAGGCAGTCCAAAGTTCTTGGAAAAATAACTCAAAGTATCTTGGAAGGTACTTGGAACGAAGTTAGCTGAAACTACAGCTCCTGGAACAGAGAACCACCAAAGCGTCCTTCCAGTAACGACGTGGCCTCCAATCTGAAGTCCTTTCCCACAGAGTGGATAGTTAAATCCCACCCTTGTGAATCCAACGTTCTCAGTTCCCCATCTCCAATCTCGGCGCAAAGACACAATATCACTCCTCCGGTCGAAAGAGCTCTCAGTGTCCGCACCATCTGGCCTGTTATCAGCCTGAGAGTCCAACAGCTCTCCGTCTCCCATAGCCTCCTCAGCAGGTGGTGTAAACACACGTTCCTGGGAGCCGAAACCCCCAGGTCTCTCATACTCACAGTCTGAGCTGGAATCTTCCTGTCCCTCATCATCAGAATAAACAGGAGGCCAAGTATCATCCCATTGCAAACTGTCTTCAGCTGAATTATACCCATCAGGCCCTTCACCGTTGCCATCTTGGTCCAGAGCAATTGGCACCCCCGGGGCCTTACCCCGCCCCCCGGGCTGGAATGGAGGCTGGGGTCCCACAATGACCTACTGGTCAGAGAGATCTTATGCAGCTGATACTTAGCCAGCTATGCCACATTCCCGGTGCTATCAAATTCGAAGGGAGGGCATGGGAGGGACAAGCTCTTCTGAAATAGGTCTACCTTGCCCCTCATCACATGCATGGGCTGGCATCATACACTTGGCTCTATGGGATTAACACACTACCTTCATTTACAGTGGGCTTCAAAAACATCCCACACCAAAGTAGGTTTGCCCCCATGGTATTGGGAGAGCATCCCTGGTATCCTGGGATTGGCTGGTCAGGAAGGACTAACTGTAATTCTCACCTCACTAGAGCTTTAGTGCCTCATCAGCCTGCAAAACCCAGAATTTAGCTATGACAGTTAAAGAGGAATTGCGTGTGCAAGCGTGACACACCTCGCGCCAAGAAACATGCAGACACATTGGTTGGATAAGTGGTTGGATAATATTGGCCACAACTCATTTATTGAAAGCAGGAACGAAGGGGTTGGCAGCCATGCTTGGGTCCTGGATCATGGTAGACGGCCCCCACAAATGCCTTGGGTGATAGCAAGCCAGGGGTGCGANCGGCCAATGCCTGTCCACGGAAACTCAGCACCCCAGTGGGCCTGGGCGTTATCCCCCCTAACAACCAAGGGGTGATAAGCCAACCTGATCCAGGGGCCAAGCCGCACGCCACCCGCCGGACACGGAGCTGCGACAATAACATAACACAATATAATGCCCTAAACATGGTACAAAAAAGAACAGATACACAAACAGAGCCAAACCAACAATACAATGTGTAGGGAGGGTGGGCGGCAAAAACAGCCTGCCTCCGAATGAGGCCAGGCAGTCCCGGGCAGCACAAGATACCTGCCCGGGCAGGAATCTGAGCCAGCCGGAACAGGGAGGGGGCAGGGCGAGGCCAGCCCCCTCATTGGCCGGCTGGCCTGTATGGCGGGAAAGCTTCCTGCCATCCAGGGGGCTTCTGGGAGCAAGAAGCTCCCTGGGCAACAAGATGGCGGGAGGGCAATGCTGCTCCGCAACCCGTCGTGGCTGGTAAGTCAGCCACGCCCATCATAGTGCTATAGGGGACCTAATCCCATGAAAGGTGATTAACCATCCTTGGGATAAACCACACTTCTTTTTTGTCATCTCAACATAAATTCTGTCCGCTGTAATGATTCACAGCATATCACATGTGAGAAATATAATGCCTAATCATGATGGGTGAACTGTTTGTGCCTTCAGATCTTGCAAGTAGAAATTCTCAATGAATTATTATAGGACCACTTGCTCACAGCATTGATGTAAAAAATCGACTGTTTTGCAGACTGTAATGCTAGCCTGGCCACATTTCCACTGAGAGAGCAGGGTTGCTGAATTCTAACATCCACCACTTTGTTATTTGCAGCTATGTTATCAGCCTAAGGGAGGTCCAGGATAAAACATCAAAATGCTGCTTGCAAATAGACTTCCCTGGCGTGAGAACATGATGCAGATAGACTATATTTCTGTTGCTGCCTCTCCCCTACCCTCATGCAACTCTGTGGGCCAGAAACCACTGACAAAGCTTGGGCCAAATAATATCTGGAAAGGCAATTTTTTCATTGTCGTTACTGGAAGGGATAAAGATGATTTAACATCAGAAGCAAATAATCTGCTTGAATGTACATCTGTTAGAAATTGGAGGTGTAGAACTGTTACACATGGATGCACACCACTCACATTTGGTTAGGAATTCATGTATAGGAGAAACAGAGATGAAGGTTAATATCTCTAAACCTTCCCAAAGTTTGACAACAGTTGATGGTCAAAGAAAGGCAAACAGAATCCACAAGGGTCTACATCCTACAGTCAATACCAAATAGATCAGAGTCACTGAGTCATTTGGTTCTGAATCTTAGAAAATCAGAGAGTTGGGGGGAGGCCACAAGGACAGGAATACACAAATCACAGCACCTCTTACCATCAGGAAGTTCTTCCTAATGTTTAGATCAGGGCTGCCCAGGAAGTCGATCGCGATCGACGAGTAGCTCGCGAGCCCATCTGAGGTAGCTCACAGCAGGACGGGGCGCTGCGCGCACGCACCCTGCTCATGGGCATTTGCTGCCACACACGCGCTTTTACCGCCGCCTTCCGTCTGCGCGGGGATTTCTCCCACCCGTGCAGGGCATCTTCTGCTTGACCGCCCATTGGTTGCTCCTGGGGGAGGCGGGAGCATGGTGAAGGCGCACGCAGGGATAGGATGCGAGGCTGCGGGAGGGAGGGAGTGTGTGTGTGAGAGAGAGAAGACGTCGTCAGAGGAGGATGGTCCCCGCGGTGGGGCTGCAGCTGACAAGCGCGCCCTCAACGCCAGTCAGTGAAGCCTGGACGGGGCTCCAGTGCCGCCGAGGGCCAAGGCGAGAGAGAGACAGGGCAGAGCGCGAGGCGGGGCCCCGCCCAGGCTTCACTAATCGGCATCGAGGGCACGCTCGTCAGCTGCAGCCCCACTGCGGGGACCATCCGCCTCCGGCGAGACCTTCTCTCTCACACACACACATGCACACACACACTCCCTCCCTCCCTCTCGCAGCCTCGCATCCTATCCCTGCGCGCGCCGTCGCCTTGCTCCTGCCCCCCCAGGAGCAACCAATGAGTGGTCACGTCACCATGTCAAGAGACGAGCGCCAGGACCTGCCCACTAAAGCCTCCAAAGCAGTTGCTATACTCCCAACTCAAGAATGGAAAACAAAATGTTGGTGGACAGAAAAAGAGATTTAAAGATAGTTTTAAAGCTAATCTTTTAAACTGTGGCATAGACACCAAGAACTGGGAAGCCCTGGCAATTGAGCACTCTAGCTGGAGGTCAGCTGTGACCAGGAGTGCTGTGGAATTTGAAGAGGCACGAATGGAGGGTGAAAGGGAGAAATGTCCCAAGAGTAAGGCATGTCAAGCCAACCCTGACTAGAACTGCCTTCCACCTGGAAACTGTTGTCTTCACTGAAGAAGAACATGTGGATCAAGAATAGGGTTGTACAGTCACCTGTGAATCTACCCTACACTTGGAAGACCATCATACTCAGACAATGAGGGATTACCTAAGTAAGTAAATACAGTTGCTTTTTGGATTCTTAGGCAAAGAGCTTTCTCCTATCAGTCTTCTAACCATATATGACTAAAATTAATCCAGGGACTTTGTGCATGTAAATCAGGTGCTCTACCATTGAGCCACAAACTCTTATCTTCATTTTTGTCTAATCATTTCTTTCTGGTGGATCATATTAGCATTGAAATTGGCTGTAGTCCCTGTCAAATTTCTTTATATTGGCACTAGAGTTGGATGGATAAAAATAAAAAAATGGCTATAACCACCTAGAGCAGGGGTGCCCACACTTTTTCAGCATGCGAGCTACTTATAATAAAACCAAGTCAGAAAGATGTACCTTCCGCAACTGCGCCCTGTCCACGTTTGCTTCCGGACGAGAGAGAAACAGGGCAGAGCAGGGGGAGGGGGTGGGGCTTGGTGCGGCCAGGCTCCACCCCCCTCTGGCTTCAGCATTAGCAGCAGCTGCTCCAACCTTGAGGAGGGCAGGGCCAAGCCAGTGGTGGCATAGCTAGCACAAGGCTGGCTTGGCCCTGCCCTCCTCAAGGCTGGAGCTGCTGCTGGGAGCCAAGCTGGGGAGGGGAGGGGCTTGGGGCGGCCCGGCTCGGCCCCCTCTGGCTTCAGCTCTAGCAGCAGCTGCTCCAGCCTTGAGGAGGGCAGGGCCAAGCCAGTCGTGGCATAGCTAGCACAAGGCTGGCTTGGCCCTGCCCTCCTCAAGGCTGGAGCTGCTGCTGGGAGCGCCGAAGCTGGGGTGGGGAGGGGCTTGGTGCGGCCAGGCTCGGCCCCCTCTGGCTTCAGCTCTATCAGCAGCTGCTCCAGCCTTGAGGAGGACAGGGCCAAGCCAGAGGTGGCATAGCTAGCACAAGGCTGGCTTGGCCCTGCCCTCCTCACGGCTGGAGCAGCTGCTGGGTGCCAGCTGGGGAGGAGGGGCTTGGTGCAGCCTGGCTCCACCCCACTGATAAGCGCCCCATCCAGCTGCAATCAACCTCCTTTGGTCTCACAATTGACTGGTCGATTGTGATCGACTTCCTGGGCAGCCCTGACCTAGAGCTTTGAGGGTACTTAAAATGGAAAGAACTCCAAATAAAGAATTTAAACGTCTACAAACACATTGAATCAGATTTTTTAAAGCAATTTTTTTTATGTCGGCCCCATTTGAAGTCCAATTTTGACTAGTGCAAAGTTCGCCACATGTTTTTCAGCCGACTTTTTTCCCCATAAAGAAAAAAAAAGTGCTTACATCAGATCCTTGGCCTCCATGCTTTGTTAATGGCACTGTGAGCCGGAAGACAACAATTGATCATCCTTTCTTACCAAGATTCAAATTAAGGTTTAAGCTAAATCTTAGTAAGTGCTACCCTGTCTTTTCTTGTTAAAACACCATGTCAAATGATCTGAAGAGCAAGGGTGGTAGCCAAATACATGTACAAGTTGGAGCAATCAATGCTAGCCAGCCCTAGGGTGGTCAAATTATTTTGGCACCTGAAGCACAATAACTTGGTAGTAATAATGCATGAATCTGAAGCATCCATTAAATATTAGCCCTGGCAGCAATAATACATTAATATTAAAGTCAAATTCTAAAAACGTAAGTACTGTAGTCAAGCTTAGTGCTTCAGGTAAATCCTTTGGTAACCTTCAGAAGCTAGAATAGGTGTTGTTGTGTGGATTCATGCCCATGTTTTGCTCCTTGATTCCTAGATTCTTGTTCATGTTTTAACCATTGTTTTCTGGTTTTACCTCTTGCCTTTGGGACTTGCTTCTTTTATTAACTCCTGGATTTTTACCCTTTTATTGGCTTAAGGTACCTTTGGCCCTTTTCATATGTGTTTTTTATCAATAAACTGTTTATTGCCATGTTTGGTTTCTTGGCGAGTGCTGTGAGCAAGGTGAACTCCTGCTGAGGTGCAACAATAGCCTTCTCCACTAGTGTCTCAAAAACACAATTATTGGTTGCTAAATCTTTCTGAAAAGTACTCAATGATTGAGTTGTTGTAGGTTTTTCAGGTTGTATGGCCATGTTCTAGAAGCATCCTCTCCTGATGTTTCACCTGCATCTATGGCAGGCATCCTCAATAATTTTAAGACAACTTAATGATTTCTCATCAGTTTGTCAAGTCATTAATTGCACCAATCAATCCTCTTGTTATAATGTTGCTCCATTTTCTTACTTCTACACATTTATTTATTTATTTATTTATTATTTCTATTTGTATACCGTCCTTTCTGACTGACTCAGGACGGTTTACAGCATACCGAACTACATCAAAAAAAAGCATCTCAAGCAACCACAAGGAAGCAATACAATAAAAACAGGATTAAACGATATTCTGCTGTAACCAAGAGTGGTCAGAGACTGAATGCTCGTTGGAGCAGTGCCATTTTGCAAGCTTTCCGGAAAGCCGGTAGCTCATTAACTGCTCGAACTTCAGGCGGCATACTGTTCCACAGGTAATGTGCTGTCACAGAAAAAGCCCTCTGTCTAGTTGACGACAGGTGAATGGTTCGCAGGGAAAGGATCTGCAAAAGATGGTGGCCTTCAGAGCAAAGAGATCTCTGGGGAACATATGGGAGTAGGCGATCCCTCAAGTACACCGGCCCCAAACCATGCAAGGCCTTAAACATCAGAACCAACACTTTGAAGATGACCCGGTGCTCAATCGATAACCAGTGCAGGGTTGGAGTAATATGAGCCCTGGCCGGCACTCCGGCCAGGAGTCTCGCTGCTGCGTTCTACACCAGTTTAAGCTTCCGGATGACCGACTGTGTTGATGTGATTAATTGTATTGTATAGATGAATATGTATTGTAATGTTGGGAGAGAGTGAGCAGGAGAGAAAGAGCTGATATTAAGAGCACATTTCTGCAGGGAGAGCAAAGTTGCCATAGCAACGTGGCTCTGAAGCTGTAGTGGGAGGAGCCAAAACACTTCTGACAAGACTAAGGAGGGAATTCTAGTCAGTTAGGGTTAGGAGCTCAGTGTGTGAGGAGCTCAGAGAGAAAGATAGGGTTAGGAGCTCAGTGTGTGAGGAGCTCAGAGAGAGTGTTAAGAGTTTAGAGAGGGAAGTGCTCAAAGTGAGTGGTTAAGTCTGACCAGCTCTAGAGAGAGAGCAGGGTTAGGATTAGTTTAAGGCTGAAAGAATACAGTCTTGGTTAACTGAACCTGTGAGTCAGTTAGTTTAGAGAAAGCCTGAAGGCTAAAGGAAGACAAAGGGTCTGAAGAAGGCCAGTGTGCCTATGTAGCAGCAAATCTGGAGTCCCAAAACTCCCAGGTGTTAACTTTTACTTACAGGTTGCGCAGCCGTGCAAGCACAGGAACGAGAGAAAACGCAACAACCGTACTGCGGTACAATGAAGCCAAAGTTTATTTGCACAACGTCAGCTGACGGGACCTGCCCACAGAACTAGCTGCCTCAGGGCAAGAGCCCTCAACATTCTCTAACTTTCCCTTATATACATGCTATGGCGGCAGGTCCCGTCTCCTCCTTTCTTCATCATTTTCATTGGTTCACAACATTAACACATTTCTATTATCCAATTAAACATCATATTATTTGGCAGTACACTCTACTTGCATTCTAATTTGCTAAACAGCACTACGCAGTAGTAATTCTTCATTCCCACAGTATGTTATCTGCCGGATGGGCACCATGTACTGGATTCGCAACATTTCTAAGCCGTCCCTCTATGCCAGCAAGGAGGAACGGTTTCATTTGCCCATGCGCGGTTTCTACCAATCAGCAACAATGTAAACAAATACACGCTGGGTACTAGCTAGGCCAATCACGGCCAGTGTTATCAAGGAAAGGCACATGGTGTACTCTAACAAATCACAGCTTGTGCCTGACCTACCAATCAAAGTGCATTATTCTCGTAATGGCATTTAGCATGATTTTGGCAAGCTGTCTCGCTATACTAAGTTCTGTGCTTGTGCATCACTCTCTCCTGACTGTACTTCTGCTAAAAGCGCCAATTCTGCTTTACCGATATATTGAAAGAGTGAAAAGCTGGTTGATAACAATAGTTAGGCTATTGTAACTTTGGTTTTGCCATAACTAGAATTAGTAACCTTTTAAAGTTGTGCCTCCTCGGAAGAGTTATACCAAACCAAGCTTTGTACCAGAATAAACTATTAGTTGTTATTTTATCTAAAAACCTCTCTGTGCCATTGATTTCGAAGTCAAGCCTCGTTTCAAAAGTTTATTCCTGTCGCTCCTCACAAGGAGCTTCCCTCACAAAAGGGTTTCAGATTACTTCTCTCTCACAAAATGGTGGCAGCAGTTTAAAGACAAGGATTTATGTAGTGAATTAGGGACAGAGTGGTAGGATTCTAAAAGAGGGTCCACCCTGTCCAGTTGATAGCCTCTCCACAAATCCTCACAAGTCTCCATAGTTTTAAAAGAGTGAACAGTAAACTTGGCTTCTCCACAAATTGGTGGTAGAGTGGTGGGATTGAAAGGATAGCCGACGTCTTCACACTGACAAAGGAAGACCAATGTAAAGGGCATTACAGTAGTGTAGCCTCGAGATGACCATCGCTTGGATCACCGTGGCTAGGTCATTTCCGGTGAGATAGAGCGCCAGCCTCCTAGCCTGCCGCAGATGGAAAAAAGCAGATCTGCTGACCGCAGAAACCTGAGCCTCCATTGTCAGCAGCGGGTCCAACTGGACCCACAGGCTCTTTACTAAGTGTGACGGGCATAGTGCCTCACCATCCAGAGTAGGCAGCCGGAGCTCACACCCACCTGGATGACCCAGCCAGAGGATCTCCGTCTTAGATGGGTTCACTCTCAGCCGAGTGGCTCGTAGCCAACCAGTCACGGCTTCAAGGCATTGTTGGAAACAATCGGGTACTGAGTCTGGCCGGCCATCCATCCTCAGCACCAGCTGGGTGTCATCTGCGTACTGATGACACTCCAGACCAAAACTATGCACCTATTTGGCAAGTGGTCGCATATAGATGTTAAACAATAAAGCAGTTTGGCAGCCATGGATGTACTGGTTGTATCAGTTCCAGTTTTTTTTATAAAAAATCTGGTTTCAAATAGATCTCTCTTTTTGGGAAAAGAGTGCAGAATATAAATAAAGTTGTTGTTGTTGTTGTTGTTGTTGTTGTTGTATCCTCCATCACTTACCCTGCTGCACTTGTGCATCACAATAAAATCAATATTTCTAGTTCTCAATATATCTTTTTTTCTTTCTCTACTTTTTTAAGCCAAAGAATAAGAGTGGACAGGACTCTACTTTGAATGAAATGATCTGAAAAGTTAAAACCAGGATTAGGTCTCTTGCCTCTCTATCTATCATATTCAGAAGGAAACCAAGATCCCTGGTTGAGAAACCTTAAATACTTTAGCTGAGCAAAATCTCTCATTTGTCAGAGAAAGGATTATCCCAATGGAATGCTGTTTAGCCATCTCTCTCATTGTCGACTGCGAAAAATTCTGTCCAATCTTCCCTGGCTTCAAACATGCCAGCAATAACAGGAGAATCTGTACAGTACTATAACACATTAGTTATTTGCTAGGTTTCCCCTCACAATCAACCTGGTTATGAAGCCGAACACCAATTTAGGGTGATCCTGCTTTAAGGGCAGTGACCCTAAGTTCCTCTAAGGCGAGGGTTCTTGATCGGAAAAAAAAAACCTTGGCGAGCGATCCAAGCACCTAGGAAAAACCCCTAAACCCCCAGAAGCGTATCTCACCAAGATCCGGAAGTGTGCCAACGAGAGAGTTCTGTCTCAGCTGAGAAAGGATGACAAGCCGCAATTTCCTGATTTCCGCAAAGCTTTACATGTTTTATTTCAATTTTCCAGTATTTTTTATACATTTCCAAAACAGACAGTTTCAAATCTCCTGCCCGCCCCCGTTCCCGCATTTCATCCTGATTGGTTGGAACTTTCACAACAGCTGAGGGGCAGAACGCAGGCTGGCTTCTCAGCCAATGGTGAAATAGCGCCACATGCATTCTGGCCAATGAGGGAATTTCTTCGCCTTGCTGTTTGGGCCTATGAGAGATGAGAGGCGGGAAGAGATACAGAACAATGAGGTCGGAATTCTGGTTATGGAATTATGACATGCTAATGAAGATCAACTTGGGTCCTGCAATCTTTGTCACCTATTGTACTGTTTTTGTAATAAACTAGCTGAACCCGGCCACGCGCTGCTGTGGCTTTTTCTCTTTCCTGTGTCCCAGTCTATATGTATGTGTTTTGTGTGTGTTTGTGTGTGTATGTATATATATATGGATTTGTGTCTATGTGTACATATGTGTGTGTGTACTTATGTGTATGTGTATATGCATATGTGTGTACTCATGTATATGTGTGTTTTTGTATATGTATATGCGTGTATATGTGTATATGTGTGTAAGTACAGATGTGTGTATGTGTGTGTGCATGTGTATATTTCAGTGCATGTATATATGTGTGTATGTCTGCATGTCTATATGTACATACATGTGTGCATGTGGCGAAGACCAACAGTAACATCGCTGTTAGTCCCTCCCTTCCTTCTTTCCTTTCCCTCCTTCCTGCCATCCCTCTACTTTCTGTTTCAGTTCTTGATCCCCTTGTCTCCCTTCCTCCATTCCCTCCCTACCTTGTTTGCCTTCCTTTTGCTAGTCCCTTCACCAGCTTCTATCTCTTGGATTGCCTTTTATTACCTGTCTGTTTTGCAGAATGCCTATGAGTGGCCAGCACCACCACCAACATTCCAATACTCTAAACTGCCAGGGGGGGGGGGGGGCTCCCAGCCTACATTCTAACTGAGGGAGTATTTACATAATGCCTCTAATTGGTCAGCTCCACTAACATTCCGAAGCTCTAAACTGCCAGAGGGAGGTGGCGTGGGGGATCATGGGAGTTGTAGTCCATAATGTTTTTTTGGATTTGTGGCCGTTGGCTGTTTTTTGGGCGGGGGGGGGTGTTTTGGTAAACATACCTCGTATGGTTTTCTGGGTATGTGGGCTGTTTTTGTGTGCCTGCCTTGTGTGGTTTCTTTGTCTATAAGACTGGAACCACCACATGAAGGAGTTTATATATATAGATCGGTTTCCTGGTGATATGAACACAGGATCTGTGGTCTGTCATTTCCTGGTGGTATGACACCTGTGGATGTTTTATTAAGCAAATATGTAAATGGGATGTATTGTGGTCAGCGTCCCAAGTTTCGATCCTGGGACATGGCCCTTCCTGTTATACAAAGAAACTTGCCAGGTGACCTGCGGTGCTCTGATAGACGAAACCCTTAGTGATGAGAGCCCCATAGATCTTTTGTGATTTATCAGCTGTCTGGGATAGGCCAGAAGAAAGAAGCTAATTATCACCACAGTTCTGCAAATGGTTTTGGGATTTTCCATGTTTGAGCCACGCAGCATAGTAAGCTTTGCTATCTTTTTAAAAAATACATATTCATTTTAGCAAGGGGGGTGTGCATGCAGGAGAAATACATTGAAGCTTAGGGAGAAGGAATAGCAGTCGAGGGAAGAAGAAATCAGCCAGGCAGCCGCATTTTGGTCAACTTTTATTTATTTATTATTTTGTTTATAATCCCAGTGTGGCTCGGGGCGACTTACAGCAGTGGAAAATACAGTTTAAAAACACAGTATTACACGATAAAATACACTAAACACAATAAAATACACAGCAAGCACGATTTATCAGGGTTACATCCAAAACGAGTTGGATAGCCTAAAGCTGCAGTCTTAGACCCCGAAGGCCTGCTGAAACAGGAGGGTCTTGCATGCCTTCCTGAACTTGCATGCCTTCCTGAAGGTCTTTAAGTGCACGAACATCAGTAGGCAGTGCATTCCACAATATGGGGGCGATCACTGAGAAGGCCCTTCGCCTTGTGGCCATGAGGTGGTAGGTCTTGAAACTGGGAACCTCTAGAAGTTGGTATGACTCAGAACGCAATGGCCTAGTGGGACAGTATGGGATGAGGCTGAGTTTGTTTCGGGGCTAAGACTGGGTGGAAGAGGGTCTACCCAGAAAACCTTTTGTATTGTTATCCCAATAACCCCATTAATGTGGGATATAAAGGGTGATCAGATCATGATATGAATAAACATAACAGTTTAAATAATGTACCAGTAAGGCCTTTTTCCATTGAGGCCGAGTAAGCCCCCCTGGCTACATGCCTGGCCTAGTGGGACAGTATGGGATGAGGCGGTCGCTAAGGTACACTGGCCCCAGACCGTTCAAGGCCTTAAACGTCAGTACCAGGGGCGGTCTTTCCATTAGGCCAGGTAGGGCGATGCCTCCTGGGAGGGGCACCGCCGCGCCGGCCACCCCGCCCTGCACCGCCCCACCACTGCGCCTCGCCGTGCCGCCGGGTGGAGGCGTGCTCAGGAGCCAGTGCTGCCCGCGCCGGTGCCTCCGCCGCCGGCAGCGCGGCCGTGTGGGATGCACCCACTCAGCCGCGTGGAATGCCAGTGCACATGTGTGAACCAGGACGCCGGCGCACATGCACGCAGCCGCGCGGGACGCCAGCGTGCATGTGCAAACCGGGACACTGGCGTGCATGCGCGGCGGCGTCCAGAAGCCACCGGGGGGGGGGAATAATCTTCGCTTACCATGATGGGAGAGGTAAGACCGCCCCTGGTCAGTACCAACACTTTGAAGGTGATCAGGCCTTCCACTGGCAACCAATGCAGCTTGCGCAAAATAGGTGTTATGTGGCTGGCCATGGTGACACCAGCCAGCATCCAGGCTGCTGCATTTTTGTACCAGCTTCAATTTCCGGATCACCAGCAAAGGAAGGTCAACGTAAAGAGCATTAATGTTTTTAATGCTTTTAAATGATTTTCCATCTCATTTGACCCAAGGGAGTATGCAGCAACTGTGGAACTCCCTGCTGCAGGTCAAACCAATCAAGATACAGATGGGCTCTCTCTCTGGGGTTTGCCTTCAGTTACATTTGCTTTTTTTGTGAGCTTTTATAAGCAGTCTTATTCCGAACTTAGCCAAAGTCATTTACAAGAGACTGCTAACAATTACAAGACTGTTTATATCATTTCGTAACAGCCATTCTCCTTGGAGTGTCTGAAAATTGGAGCAATGCTGTAAAAGTCTGAAGATCAACCGGATCCCCACAGTAGGCATAAGACAGCTGTTAAATGCTTGCCTAAGCAAGGACTGTTTGAACAGCCTTAACAGAGAGCTTTGCAGTTCAGCGAGCAGCTGGTAGTTAAACTTCTAGGCATGCTTATAATCTCAAGGGCAGATTTCCATCCTACACTCTCCATTGATGAATGCAAGTAATAAAGCTCACAGAATGACAGATACAACAGGGAGGGTAAGCATTGTTGAAACTGTGGTTGCTGCTTAAGGTAATATCTCAAATGGATGTGCCTTTTGCTTTAGTTCTTTTTACCTGCAGGCCCAAAGGAAGAAGGAAAAGGTAAACACAGGCGCTGCACAATTTTGTAAGCATACAATTCAAACAACTCAAACTACATATGAGTATCGACGGTCCACATTTCTCCCTAATGTCTCCCCAGAAACCAACAGTTGGTGGGAGGGAGAAGGAAACATCATTGCAGTAGGATTTCTCTGTTCTTATTCCTCTTTATTGGAAATGTCATAAAAATGCTAGTATGTTAACACAATGTTATTCTCAGCTGGTGCTGAGAATGGATGGCAGGCCAGACACTGTACCCGATTGTTTCCATCAATGCCTTGAAGCCGTGACTAGATGGCTGCGTTCTAGCCGGTTGAAGGTGAATCCATCGAAGACGGAGATCCTATGGCTGGGTCGTCCTGGTGTTAGTGAGTGCCGGTTGCCTACCCTGGATGGCGAGCGGTTAAGCCCATCTTTGGTAAAAAGCCTGGGGATCCAACTAGACCCACTGCTATCGATGGAGACTCAGGCCTCTGCAGTTAGCAGGTCTGCTTTCTTCCATCTCCGACATGCTAGGCGACTGGCTCCTTACCTATCCAGGAATGACCTAGTCACAGTAATCCAGGTGACGGTCATCTCGAGGCTAGACTACTGTAACGCCCTCTACATTGGCCTTCCCTTGTCGACAACCCGGAAACTCAAGCTGGTGCAAAATGCTGCTGCCCGATTGCTAGTGGGAGCACCTGCAAGAGAGCACATCACACCAATCCTACAGCAATTGCACTGGCTGCCAGTAGAGTTCCGGATTGTTTTCAAGGTGCTGGTTTTGACCTTCAAGGCCTTGTATGGTCTAGGGCCAGTGTACCTGAGGGTCCGCCTCACCCCATATGTTCCCCGAGATCACTGCGATCAGAAGAACAAAATCTTCTGATGATTCCATCAGTTTGTTCCTGTCGCCTGTCAGTAACAAGACAAAGAGCCTTCTCTGTGGTGGCGCCAACTTTATGGAACGCGTTACCAGACGGTGTTTGCGCTATCACGGAGTTAGCCTCCTTCCGGAGGGCCTGCAAGACGACCCCTTTTAAGCAGGCCTTCAATTTAAGTGCTTCCTGACAAGTCTGTTTTGCCCTGCGTTTTTATATAACAAATTGGTTTATCTGTTTGTTATCTTGTTGTATACTGTTGTGTTATGTAAACCGCCCTGAGCCTGCAGGGAGGAGTGGTATATAAAAGTGAACAATAAATAAATAAATAAAAAGATATATAGATAGATAAAAATAAATAAATAAAATATCTGAGGCTTCTGCAAGATGAATATGTTTAGGGGAGGAGACATTTGGGATGTGGATTGTGGAACAATTTTAAGGTGAGGAGAGCTAAACACTGGCAGGTAAGATATTATTAACTTTGTCTACTTTAAGGTCCTTGCACAGGGAGAACAAATTCCCCATTTATTTTCATTGAAAGTTTCTTAAATATGAAGTCTCTTGCAAACACGTTGTGCTTTAAAATCAATCACCATCCATGTATTCAGTGTAGCTTTCTCCCAAGTAAATGTGTAAAGCAGTGTTTCCCAACCTTTTTTGAGCTGTGGCACACTTTTTACATTTCCAAAATCCTGGGGCACACCACCAAGCAAAATGACACTCTAACACAGTAATACATATAGTTAATATGTTTTTAAAATGTATTTATACACTCAGTGTGAAACCTGGGCCTGTTTCGATGAACTCAACATAGATTTCCTGGCAGGAATGGCAGAAAGACACAAACTTCCCACACATAACTCCCATAACCAAGAGAAAATGCTATAAGTTTGGTGGGCATTGACCTTGAGTTTTGGAGTTGTAGTTCACCTATATCCAGAGAGCACTGTGGACTCAAACAATGGTGGATCAGGACCAAACTTGGCATGAATACTCAATATGCCCAAATATGAACGCAGGTGGAGTTCAGGGGAAATAGACCTTGACATTTGGGAGTTGTAGTTGCTGGGATTTATAGTTCCCCTACAATCAAAGAGCATTCTGAACCCCACCAATGATAGAACTGGGCCAAACTTCCCACACAGAACCCCCGGGAGGCAATTGGAGGTCTCTACTTGGGGAAAGGGAGGCGGGTCTTCCCAATGCATGGAGAGGGAGAGACCAAGTAGACAACGGGTGGGGAGCGGGGATGTTAGTAATTTTGTGCCTTTATCGAGGTAGGTTTCTTAGGGTTTTTATACTTCAACACACTAGACTCTCCCCCCTCTCCTCCTGGAGGTTCCAATTTCCCAAGGCACACCTGATGATCCCTCACGGCACACTAGTGTGCCCCGGCACACTGGTTGGGAAACACCGGTGTAAAGGATAGCTTTTCAAGCAGCTTTTATTAATCCTAGCAAAGGTCAACAATTATCACTGTTATAATATTCCTTAGTGTGTGATTATAGTACATATCTGATTGATAATGTTCAAGAATATGGAGTCTCGGTGGTCTAATTTTGCCAGATCATTTCAAAGAAAGCACCACTGCTCTCTGTCCTCTCTCTCATTTTGGAGCCTATGGTACAGAAAGTTTGGAAATTGGGACAAAAACAGAAAATTAGTATCCATGTGTCAGCAACCAAATGAATGTACAGAGTGACCTTTTTGAGAGAGAATGAGTGAGCACAAATAGGAGGCAGGCCAAAGCAGTAAAATTTTGATTTCAGGACTAAGAGATTTACTTGAAATAGCATGGCCCGACTTACTGGGCCAGGAATGTTGCAGCACGGGGTGTCCTCCGCCGCCATTATTGCCTCAGGGGAGCTTCTTCCCAGAAGCCCCCCTTGGTCAGCGGGAAAGTTTCCTGCCGACCAGCCGGATGGCCAATGGCCTGCTGGCCATGCCTCCCATCAGGAGAGACCAGAGCTGGCCTCTCCCTCCTCCTGAGCAGTCCATTTAAGGCTGCCCCATGCGCCCCGGCAGGCACTTTCCCTGAACCGGCTGACCCATCCCACCCACCCTGCATGCGGTTTGTGCTTGGTTTATGGTTAGTTTGTTTTCTTAGCATGTCCTGGTCAACCGTTGCTTTTTTTTAGTGTTATGGTGCTATCTGTCACAACTCTGTGTTGGCGGCATGGGCCCTGGATCTTGCCTGGCACCCCCCCCCCCTTAGTGAGAGGGGGGGAAACCTGTTGGTCTCGGGAGTTCCGAGTTACGTTGGCCTGATATTGTGCCGGCGGCACCCTGGGCGTGTTTATCGGTATCGGACAGCAGTGGGCTACCCGATCTTGATCCAGGGCCCATGCATGGCTGTCAACCCTGTTATCAATAAATGAGTTGTGGCCAATGTTTCTCCCAAAAAAACCCTTGTGTGTGTTCTTCCTTGGATTTGGTTGCGGGAGGTGTATCACTCATGCACACGCAACAGAAATACATCCTTAATGACATCCTGAAGCTATCTGTAACTTAGACATGGTAGAATGATGCTCTTAATACCAGATTATTGTTATAGCACCACTGCTCAGTTAGTTATGGATAGCTTCAGCATATCATTACTTCCATTCATCTTTAAAGGGAACTATCTCAAGAATCAATGTAGTATAGTGATTTGAATGCTGGCCATGAACTCAAAACCACGGCCACTCAGTCATGGAAATCTACTGTGTAGCCTTGAGCAAAACTCAGAAAGCCCTGTTATAGGATTGCCATAAGTCACAGAAACTACTTCAAGACACAAAACAACAATAAGAGCTTTGTCTCATGGATGAGCAAATTGCTTTCTCTGGATTACAAATGATTCCCTGACTTGCAAGTCTCCCTACATCCTCCTGATGCCCACGTTGCTAATTTTGTCTTGGAGAATTGGACACATGCACACCACCCCACACTCCTGAAGACATCCAGGAGTATATCTACATTGTAGAATTAATACAGTTTCATACCACTTAAATTGTGATGACTTAATGCAGTGTTTCCCAACCAGTGTGCCGTGGCACACTAGTGTGCAGTGAGCGATCATCAGGTGTGCCGTGGGAAATTGGAACCTCCAATCCCCTTTCTTCCCCCTCCTACCGAACACTTTTCCTTCTCCACTCGGGCTCCCTTCTTCCCAGCCTCGCTCTGCTCGCTTTGCCTCGCTTTGCTCTGAGGCGAGTCTGCACAGTAGCACCCGCACGGGTCACGTCTTCCTCCCTCCCCCCTCCCCTCCTGAACATGCTCACGCTGCCCCCTCGGATCAAAATGGCGGCAGAAGCGGCAGTGTAGAAGAAAAAGTAAGTGTTCGGCAGGAGGGAGAAGAAAGGGCGCGAAGGGGGAGGGGAAGGAAGAGGTCTCTGCCGAAAGCTGGCATGGGCAAACTTGGACCTTCCAGGTGTTTTGGACTCCAACTCTCACCATTCCTAGCAGCCTCAGGCTCTTTTCCTTTTCCCCCTCAGCCACTTAAGCAGGAAAGGGCCTCAGGCTGTTAGGAATGGTGGGAGTTGAAGTCCAAAGCATCAAGAGGGCCGGAGTTTTCCCATGCCTGTTTGAGGGACCTTAAAGTGGTGAGCCTCCTCCCAACATTGTGATTCTGGATAGAAAACAAACAACAACATAACATAACATTGTTTGAGTCCACAGTGCTCTCTGGGTGTAGGTGAACTACAACTTCCAAACTCAAGGTCAATTCCCAAGCAAACCCTTTCAGTACTTTCTGTTGGTAATGAGAGTTCAATATGCCAAGTTTGGTTGAATTCCATTGTTGCAAGAGTTCAGGATGCTCTTTGATTGTGTGTTAACTATAAATCCCAGAAACTGTAACTCCCAAATGCCAAGGTCTATTTTTCCAAAACTCCATCAGTGTTCACATTTGGGCATATTGAGTATTCATACCAAGTTTGGTCCTGATCCAACATTGTTTCAGTCCACAGTGCGCTCTGGATATAGGTGAACTACAGCTCCAAAACTCAAGGGCAATGCCCACCAAACTCTTACAGTATTTTCTCTTGGTTATGGGAGTTCTGTGTGGGAAGTTTGTGTCTTTCTGCCATTCCTGCCAGGATATCTATGTTGTGTTCAACGAAACAGGCCCAGGTTTCACACTGAGTGTATAAATACATTTAAAAACATTTTAACTATATGTATTACAGTGTTAGAGTGTCGTTTTGTGTCATTTTGGTTGGTGGTGTGCCCCAGGATTTTGTAAATGTAAAAAATTTGCCGCGGCCCAAAAAAGGTTGGGAAACACTCTTTTAAGGCATTGAATAATTGCCATATGTAACCCCACCTTAAGTCCCCTTCAGGGTAGAGAAAGGCGGGATACAATGAGGGTGAATAAATAAATATCATAGCTTTGGATGGCAAATAGAAGGGTTGACATTCCTGTGGTGTTTGTTTTGCTGTCTGTGCCCTTGTTCAGAAGATTTCACCTCACTTTCTGTTCCTGTCATAATTGGATTTTGGAAAAAATTGGCTTGTTATGAAAACAAGGATTAGTGATAAAGCTTCAGTGGAGACACTTTGTTCGCCATGATAACTCTTTCAGAAGTTAATTTGCCTGTGCCTCTATCAAATCATCAGAAATTTGTGATTTCTTTTTCTAGCTTTCGTACTCCACACATGCCTGTGGCATCGCATCCAGTTAACGTCCAGGTTTTTTTTGAGATAGTTATCTACTGCTCATGTTTAGCCCCAAGATCAGAAGTTCTGCCTTTGTTCAAAAGCAAATTCAGTGAAAGCTCCATCTACATGACAATTTAATTCAGTTCAAACTAAATTCAAACTGTAACAACCAGACAACAAACGTGAGAAAGGAAACCATTAATGCAATGCTCTTTGGTTTGTGTAATTGCCATACAGGCCTCAAACTGGTTCCAGGGTTTCCTATATATTCTGTTGTAGTAGAGCCTGTGAGTAACGTTGCAAACAGGAGTATGGGTGCAAGGGCAGGGAAAAGGGCTACTCTGGAGCAAGACTGAGCAACAAAGGAAGAGGATCCGGGATATATTTATGGAGCCCACAGATGAGGATTCTTTTGAGGGATTTTCTGGGAATGATGGGCTTGAGAGTGAAGAAGAAAGCATGGAAAGGGATGGGGAAGAAACAGGATGGCCTGGATTGGACTAGGGTGAGAGAGGTGCAGGCTGTTTGCGAGGCACCAACAAGTAGTGACACATTTCAGGGGTTTTCTGGGGGTGAGGACTGGTGTTCTGGGGATCCAAGTGAGTCCTGGGGAGAACTAAGTCTTGACAGGAGTTGGGGCATTTGGAGGGGAAGGCAAGGAGCTTCACATGAAGATTTGGCTGCAGCTGAGGGTCATAATGAGCGGGCGTTGGCCACTTCATCCTCTGAGGAGGATTTGTAACATAAAAGTAGGCTTGGGAACAATGGGAATTCGCAGGTGGCAAGGTGTTGATGGTCTTCATATCCTCTGGGTCAGGCGTGCTCACACTTTTTCAGCATGCGAGCTACTCTTAAAACAACCAAGTCCAAAAGACCTACCTGCCCCGCCGCCGTGCGCCTCGCCGCCGCGCTCCGCCGCCCGTGCGCTCCCCGCGCCCGTGCGCTCCCGCCGCCGTGCGCTCCCGCCGCCGTGTGCTCCCGCCGCTGTGCGCTCCCGCCGCCGTGCGCCCCCGCTGCCGTGCGCTCTTATTTATTTATTATTTATTCGGTTTTATATTCCGCTCCTCCCTGCAGGCTCGAGGCAGATCACAGATACAAAGCATACAATAAAAACATACGATAAAAACATACAATAAAACACAGTACATAACCATGATGGTACAGGTCTATGGTTCTTTGACTGAGGCGAAACGGACCAATTGCATTTGGATTTAACCAAACGCTAGCCTGAAAAGGGCCGTCTTACATTCCCTTTGGAAAGGGAGAAGTTCAGAGACCGCTCGAATATGGTCAGGGAGTGAATTCCAGAGTACTGGAGCCACAGCAGAGAAAGCTCTTTGTCTCGTACTGGACAAATGACAGGAGTGGGACGATTGAACAACCAACAAATTTTGCTCTTCCGAGCGCAGTGATCTCGGGGGAACATACGGGGTAAGGCGGTCCCACAGGTACACAGGCCCTAGACCGTGCAAAGCCTTAAAGGTTAAAACCAACACCTTGAAGGCAATCCGGTACTCGATGGGAAGCCAGTGCAGTTGCCGAAGGATGGGAGTGATGTGCTCCCTTACTGGTGCTCCCACCAGCAAGCGAGCCACAGCATTCTGCACTAGCTTGAGTTTCCGGATTGTCGACAAGGGAAGGCCAACATAGAGGGCGTTACAGTAATCCGGCCTCAAGATGACCATCGCTTGGATCACCCTGGCCAGGTCATCCCTGGACAGGTAGGAGGCCAGTCGCCTAGCTTGTCGTAGGTGGAAAAACGACGTTTTGCTGACCATGGAGACTTGGGCCTCCATGGTCAGCAAGGGGTCCAATTGGACGCCTAAGCTCTTAACCAAGGATGACGGGCTAAGTTGCTCGCCATCCAGGGTAGGCAACCGGCACTCATCCAGCCCAGGGCGACCAGGCCACAAGATCTCCGTCTTCGACGGGTTCACCTTCAGCCGGCTGGCCCACAGCCATCCGGTTACGGCTTCAAGGCATAGATGGAAACAATCGGGTACGATATCTGGCCTGCCGTCCATTCTCGTACTGATAACACTCCAGACCAAAGTCGCGGGCCAGCTGGGCCAGGGGGCACATGTAGATGTTAAATAATAAGGGCGAGAGGATGGCCCCCTGGGGAACCCCACAACTTAATGGGAGCCTCCCAGAGACCTCCTCCCCCCTCTCTACACGCTGTCCCCGATCCTGGAGAAAGGAGGCTACCCACTTAAGGGCAGTCCCCCTGACTCCAGTCACGGCTAGGCGGTGGGCTAACAGTGCATGATCTACGGTATCGAACGCTGCTGTTAGATCTAACAAAACAAGCAGGGCTGATCCGCCCTGGTCCAGTTGGCGGCGAAGTTGGTCTGTAATGGCGACAAGCACGGTCTCCGTCCCATGCCCAATACGGAGGCCGGACTGGAAGGGATCAAGTCCATCTGTGTCTTCTAAGAACTGCTGCAGCTGATCCACTGCTGCCCTCTCAATTACCTTGCCTAAAAAAGGCAAATTAGGCACAGGTCAGTAATTGGAGGGAGCCGAAGGGTCTAAATTCGGCTTCTTCAGCAGCGGTCTTACCATTGCCTCTTTCAAACCCCCTGGGAACACTCCTTGCTCAAGGGAGCTGTTGATAATCTTTCCCAGGGGGTCTCGAAGCCCCTCCCGACAAGATCTAACAAGATCTTGACACCACGCGTGCTCCTGCTGCTGTTTTCCATCCGCGCAGCGCTTCTTCCGCCTGCGGGGCATTGCAGGAAGGAGAAAGCACGAGGCGGGGCATCCAGAGGGAGCGCTCTGCCCTGCCTGTCTCGCCGGCAACAGAGGCTGCACAGCTTCTTCTGGACGAGAGAGAGACAGGCGCTCCCTCCAGAGGCCCCACCTTGTGCTTCCTTCTTCCTGCAATGCCCCTCAGGTGAAAGAAGCACCGCGAGAGCGGAAGCCAGCAGCAGGAGCGTGCATGCACGCAGGGTGTGCGTGCGCATGGCAGGAGCGCCCCATCCGGCTGGTGAGGCCTGAAGATCACCTGGAAGAGGGCCGGAGATCTACTAGTAGCTCCCGAGCTACCTAATGAGTACCCCTGCTCTGGGTGCTGTGTACTGGGAAAACTCTTTGGGAACATAAGTTTGGAAATGTTACTGTCTGTATGGATTTGGGGCTGGAATGGGCTGGGTTTGTGGGGGGTTTTCCTTGGTTTATACTTATATTCCCCTATGCATTAGCTGCTGCTGCTGTCTGTTGGTGTGCTGATATTTGCTTTGATGTGAGTCAGCTTTCTACAAGGATGCCAAGGAAAGGGTATAGTAGGTGTGGAGGGGGGGGCTTGCTGCCTTTTGGGGATATGTTGTACATGTTTCCCCATGCATTCGCTCCTGTTGACTATTTGTGTATTGACTTGGACTGGCTTCTCATACTGAGGACTTATCTCTCCCTGACTTGGAATGGCTTGGTGTGTGATGCTAGGACTGCTTTCCCCGTGACGACTCTGGACTGCTTGGACGATGCTTCTATCTTCGTGGGACACTTCTTTTGATCTTTTGTTTGTCCTTTTTGCCCTGTTTCATTCTGTTCCATTGTTCAACTTGAGTTTTTGAGTGTGTTTTACCTGCAAGTGGCACTTTGTTTGTTTTGCCATTTATTTGGTGTTTGAAAGAATATTGTGCACTGAATTGAAGTGGGGTTTTTTAAAAAAGTTTTTGGGGTGATTTTACAACCCTTTGATAAGACTGTAATAAACTCTATTTTGGATCCACCTCTTGGTCTGGCCCTTTAAGGTGTCTGGTCGCGACATATTCATCAATGTTGGGTTGAAACTGAATTAACTGGTCTGTGTAGTTGGGTCCAAATACCACTTAGCCTGCTAAGTGTGTTCAGTGCTGCAACAGACTCTTAATAGGAAAGCATCTTATTTCCTCCTCCCCTTCTCCTCCCCTCTTTCTTCTTCCAATTACAAATTAATATTGACATTCAGTGTGTGTATTTGTGCAAGTGCTAAACATGACTGATGATTAATTTGTAGGGGCTAGAAGCAGTGGAAATACATGCAAACCGAATGTTATCCAGAAAGGGCCATTGTCCTGTGCTGTGACAAAGAAGGATATCTGCTGGAACATGTTGTTTCTCGAAACTGTAAAGTATTACACAGTAAGGCTTAATCAGATATAAAAATAAATATTATATTATGATATCTTCAGAACTAGAGCACAGAAAATTATAACATTAAGGACATACCATACCCGACATGGGATACAGGTGCGTGCGTCGTGCAAGAGGATTCAATGTTCGCACAATCACAAAGCAGATACTTCGGATGTGAAGTCCACAAAATGAAAATCCACAACACAGTCCATAAAGTAGTCCAAAGTATAGGTAAAGTTCTGGAAGTTGGCAAAAATCCAAGTGATAAAGGACACAAAAGGAGAAATGAAATAAGCTCCTCGATGAGGCGTTTAAAGTGAGGCCAACGGGATGGCGATGCCAGCGATGTTTGGGCCGCTTGTCCTCCGTTTCGCCCCCGGGCGGGGCTTTCTCAAGGCCTCCTTATCAAGGCCAATTGTCCTTATCAATTGTTGGGAAATCTGAAGCCTAACCTCACTGGCGTAGTGAGGTGACCAGACCGACAAACAGCAAGTATTCAATGCTAACATTTAAAATCTAAAAGCATCATGAATTTACAATAAAATACAATACAATAAATACATTTTAAAAGCGTTTCGCCAAAGTAAAATCAAGTCCAACTTAACCCATATATTCGGTCCGTATCAAGTGGTTAGTGACTTTAGTCGCTTTGCAATCTCCTCCTTCATTCTGTGAAGGCCTCATTGCACAGCCACGTTTTCACCCGCTTCCCAAGAGTCAGGAGGGAGGGGGCAGATCTAATTTCATTTGGGAGGGAATTCCACAGCCGGGGGGCCACCACAGAAAAGGCCCTGTCCCTCATCCCCACCAGACTTGCCTGCAAAAGTGGTGGGACCGAGAGCAGGGCCTCTCCAGACATTCTTAGCACTCTTGACAGTTCATAGGGAAGAATACGTTCAGAGAGGTAAACTGGGCCGGAACTGTATAGGGTTTTGCAGGTCAACACCAGCACTTTGAATTGTGCTCGGAAGCTAATTGGCAGCCAGTGGAGCTGGCGCAACAGGGGAGTTGTGCGCTCCCTGTACCCCGCTCTCGTTAGTAATCTGGCTGCTGTGCGCTGGACTAATTGCAGCTTCCAGGCAGTCTTCATAGGCAACCCCACGTAGAGAGCGTTAGTAGTCTATACAGGATGTAACCAGAGCGTGGACCACCGTGGCCAAGTCTGACTTCGCAAGATACGGGCGCAGCTGACGCACAAGCCTGAGCTGTGCAAAGGCTCCCCTGGCCACCGCCGAGACCTGGGATTCCAGGCTCAGCGATGAGTCCAGGATCACTCCCAGGCTGCGAACCTCCACGCACAATCTCAGATAAGCATACACAGGATTGTAGACTTAACCTGTAAATCTCTGACATGGAACAGAAGTCCTTCCTTCCTTCTTTCGTACTTAAAAAAAATCACAGATGAAATTGGAGTCCCTGTTATGATGCTAAAACTATGGTTGTTTCTTCATTGGGTGCTATCTGGTTTCTTCTTCTGTTGTTGTTGTGTTTGTTGATGTTATGTATCTTCGAGTCATTCCTGGCTTGTGGTGACTCCATGGATTTCTATGGCAGAATTGGGAATCAAACCTTTGTGTCTCTAGTCTTCTTTTATAGAAAAGCAGTTCACAGTGGTGCTGTCTGAAGTTTCCACCAGAGGGCATTCAGTTACCAGTGTGACACCACTCACTGATCTCTTTCACCATTTCATTTCATCTCCTCCACTTCTCTCCCTCTCTTTCCCTCCCCCTCTCTTCACTCACATAGCAAACACATCTCACCAAAGTCCCAAATGCTTCAGCTTTTCCTCATGATTTGCTTCAGCCCATTGATAATTTCAAGTATTTTTTCAGCACCTTTCTGAGATATGGATGTCATAACAAAATACAGGACAAGTGGCTGCACAGGCAAAAGTAGCTTCACAGATGTTTCTGGACTGCAGCACCCTAATGCAGTTGTAGGCAACTGTGCCTTTTCATGTTTTTGAGCTAGAAGTCCTATAATCCCTCATGGTTGGCTATGCTGACTAGGCCTTCTGGGAGCTGTAAATAACAAAAATGCAGTGAGTAACAGTTGACCACCAATGTAATATTGTATGGGCTTCAGACTGAAGATTTAAACATTTACAAAGGTCAATATGGCTTTATAGTTGTAATGAAAGCTAGCCCCAGAAAGAGCCCATCTACATCCTAATTGGTTTGACCTGCAGCAGGGAGTTCCAACATTCCTGCACATGTTGTCTGGCATCTCTGGGACCAAAGGCTGGGATTTGGCATCAAAAGACCTCCAGCCATCTCTACCTCTCTGTTTTCTTGCCTCACTTGACCTGAAGCCATGGACTCTTTGTACACGGATACTGCTTCCATCTGCGGTGCTCCTGTTGCTCCCGGCGTTGTGTCCTGGTCTCATTGGGACGTCTACCGAGATCTTTTGCATCTAGGCCACGCCCCATTAATGTGCCCTGAATGAGCAAGCCCACATCACGGGGTGAAACAGTTTAAATAATGTACCAGCTGGACCACCCTTTTCGCCGGCCCCTTGACGCCCCTCCCTTCCATTTGTGAGAATATCCACTCTTTGAACTTTATTTTGAACTTTTACACTGCATTGGGAAGTCGTCCGGACTGTGCCTTTGCCTTTCCAACAATTCTCTTTTCGGAGCCTCATATGTCCTGGCTCACTCCCATGTGAGCCCAGCCACTGCTTGTATCTTACTACTATGAATGTGACTTCACCATTATATGAATGTATACTTGCAATGTTTCTATGTTTCTATGATTCCTTCATGCATTTGTGATATTATTATTGCTATTGTTACTATTATATGTGTGTATATCCACTAGAGCATACTGTGATTCTTTCTTCAGACACATATATACTTATAGTGTGATTTATTGCACTGCTCAGCGTTCATATTTCATACTTTTTCTTTTGCTCATTGTATAGACGGAACAGTCTACTTTCCCCTTATTATAAATCTACATATGGCCCTTTGTCAACAAGGAAGGGTCATTAAGGGCAAATTCCTGTTTTTCACCAAGAACAAACAACTTGCTTTGGCCCAAAAGGTCAAAGCCTTGGATCTTCATTAACATATGGACATGTTCTAATCAAGAAAACTTCAGCTGCTCTTTGTTTTGAACACATTCCTGTCCCTCGCTTCCCATTCGCCAGGGCAAAAGCGGCGCTGTTTCACAATTGGTTCCCACTACAGCTGGCTTCCAAGGTCCCAACCAATCATCATGAAGCCTACAGCATGCAGGGGTGGAAAAGTTTGAATTTGACAGTTCTGTAAAGTGTATAAAAATGGCATATATTTCAATGTAAATTTATGACTGCTTTGCGACAAGAAACTGCAGTGGTCATCCTTCACAGCTGACAAGAATAAAAGCTTCAGTGGAATCTTCTTCCGGACTTCTTTGGTGAGATCATTTGGGAATTTTTATTTGCTTTTAAAACTTCACCAGAGGTTCTGCTGAAATCCTCGCTTTAGGGGTACTTCTGGGCCTCTGCCCCCTAAGGGCCAGGCTATCCTAAATTGTTCAGTAACAGTAATTGCTATGTTTTGTGTGTATTAATGCTCTTAATCTCATTAAAAATTTTAATTGAAATGTTTAATTGGATATTGAATATTGGATGTTTTGTTTATAAGGCATTGAATTATTGCCTATGCCCTAAGCTGCCTTGAGTCCCCCTCGGGGTTGAAAAAGGCAGGATATAAATATAGTAAATAAATAAATAAATTTAAATGGCTGTTTCATTTGTGTTGGTTTTTAAAAGAAAAATGCTTTCCATCTATCTACAGTACCTAACACGGGAGGTCATTTTTAAAGTGATATTTCAATCTAATTGTCTTTCCCTATGCACCAGCTATCACCTTGTCCAAGTATATTTATTTATAGTAATTGATGAGCAGGCACAGCCAGCTGACACAGTAACTCAAAGACCCATTATTTTCCTTTTCCCAGCAGCACCTGTCACCCAGCAAGGGCTTTGTACATGTCTATACATTCTGCTGCCATCTCAGTTCTGATAGCAAAAAGGGAATATAAGCAACAGAGGATGTGGATTGTCTTACCACAACTGCACTTCCCAAAGGAGTGTGACATCTCATTTGATGCACATTACTTTTGGCAGCATGCCGCCTTCCTTGGTACAATGAATGTGTCAAGGCTTCTCAGCCAGCCTACTGCATTTAGGCTTGGGAGCAATGCAAGTTCTTGAGTAAGAAGTCTACAGCAGTGTTTCCCAACCAGTGTGCAGTGAGCGATCATCAGGTGTGCCGTGGGAAATTGGAACCTCCAGGAAAGGGGGGGGGGATCTAGTGTGTTGAAGTATAAAAACCCTAAGAAACCTACCTCGATAAAGGCACAAAATTACAAACACCCCCCTTTCACCACCTGTTGTCTACTTGGTCTCTCCCTCTCCATGCATTGGGAATGCCCGCCTCCCTTTCCCCAAGTAGAGACCTCCTCTTGCCTCCTGGGGGTTCTGTGTGGGAAGTTTGGCCCGGTTCTATCATTGGTGGGGTTCAGAATGCTTTTTGATTGTAGGGGAACTATAAATCCCAGCAACTATAACTCCCAAATGTCAGGGTCTATTTCCCCTGAACTCCATCTGCATTCATATTTGGGCATATTGACTATTCATGCCAAGTTTGGTCCTGATCCAACATTGTTTGAGTCCACAGTGCTCTCTGAATATATGTGAACTACAACTCCAAAACTCAAGGTCAATGCCCACCAAAGTCTTATAGCATTTTCTCTTGGTTATGGGAGTTCTGTGTGGGAAGTTTGTGTCTTTCTGCCATTTCTGCCAGGATATCTATGTTGAGTTCATTGAAACAGGTATCACACTGAGTGTATAAATACATTTTAAAAACATAATAACTATATGTATTACTGTGTTAGAGTGTCATTTTGGTTGGTGGTGTGCCCCAGGATTTTGCAAATGTAAAAAGTGTGCCGTGGCTCAAAAAACGGTTGGGAAACACTGGTCTACAGCACTAATTTTGAAATGCATCCCTTATTGTAACTCTGTGTTAATATTGGAATTTCATCTGGCAGTTCAAGACATTAAACTCTCTACATTTGGGGATGTTATTCACAGAGTTTATTTCTATGTTCTCTATAGCAATCTCTAGGTCCTCAAGGCTGACTCTAGAAAGATACTATCTCTAGGAACCTCCCAGGATGATCTAGATTCCTGGAGAGAATACCTTTCTAGTCCTTTGGGTGAGAGTTGACCATGGAGTTGCTGTGGAAGACCTAGCCATTCTTAGAGAGTTGTTTTCTCAGGTAGTGAAACAGACCCAATTGCGTGTTCATGGGAGATACGCCTACTGTTTGGTAATCAATAAGGCACAAACACAAGTGGTTGGAAGAAAATTTGGCTGCAACTCAATTTATTGATAACAGGAACAAGGGTTGGCAGCCAAGCATGGGTTCTATAACAGGGGTCGGACAGCCCACCATTGTCCGATGGCACTTGCATGCCTGGGTGCCACCGGCCTAATACCGGTCCACAAAAATACAGCACTCCAGAGGGCCAGGACATTATCCTCCCTTCCACCAAGGGACAATAAGCCAGCCAGATCCGGGGCCCATGCCACACGCCAAACACAGAGTTGCGACGATGAACACAATAACAGCAAGAACAGTTAACAAGATGCGAACGATGAATACACAGCAAGAAATATTAACAAAAAACGAACAATGGATACAAGCAGGATGGTTGGGAGGAAAATCAGTAACAGGCCCAGTGCCTGCTGAGATGCCTCGGGCGGCCTTAAGTAGGCTGCCCGGGTGGAAGCGAGGGCCGGCCAGCTGATGGGGCAGAGCAGGGCGGAGCCAGCCCCATCATTGGCTGGCTGGTGCTGGTGGCGGGAAACTCTCCCACCACCCAGGGGGCTTATGGGAAGAAGAAGAGCCCCCCCACGGACCAAGATGGTGGCGAGGACCCCCTGCGCCGCAACCCACTTGGCCGGTGAGTCGGCCAAGCCATTTGTTGTGGTAACAATGAAGTCCCATTTATACAGTAGGGACCAAAAGTCACAAAGATGCAAAAAGATAATTTTTGAAAATGTTTTTTGAGAGAATTTTACATGTTATGTAATGCAATGTAATCTAACTTTATTCCCTACATATACTGTATAGCAGTGTTTCCCAACCTTTTTTGAACCATGGCACATTTTTTACATTTACAAAATCCTGGGGCACATCACCAACCAAAATGACACAAAATGACACTCTAACACAGTAATACATATATTTAATATGTTTTTTAATGCATTTATACACCTGTTTCGATGAACGCAACATAGATACCCTGGCAGGAATGGCAGAAAGACACAAACTTCCCGCACAGAACTCCCATAACCAAGAGAAAATGCTATAAGAGTTTCGTGGGCATTGACCTTTGGTTTTGGAGTTGTAGTTCACCTATATCCAGAGAGCACTGTGGACTGAAACAATGTTGGATCAGGACCAAACCTGGCATAAATACTCAATATGCCCAAATGTGAACACAGATGGAGTTTGGGGAAAATAGACCTTGACATTTGGGAGTTACAGTTTCTGGGATTTATAGTTAACACACAATCAAAGAGCATCCTGAATGCTATCAAAAGGTGACAAAGGCCAGGGCACACTGGTTGGGAAACACTGCTGTATAGGATGCTATGGTATTGTGAATTTGAGGGAGGGGGGAATTAAGCGTTATTAAATACAGAAATCTCTTTGTGACCTTTGGCCCAAACTCTAGCCGGAAAAGAAGGGCCCAGGAAATTGCATCTTTGTAAAGCAGTGGTTCCCAAACCTTCAGTCCTCCAGGCGTTTTGGAGTTCAGCTCCCACAATTCCTAGCAGCTGGTAAGATGGCTGCGATTTCTGGGAGTTGAAGTCCAAAACACCTGGAACCTAAAGGGAACATATAGTAATTTTCTACCCTCTGGGCTCATCACTTATGCCTTTTATTTTAAAAGACACTATAGTTTCTAATGTCTTCATCAACATAGAGCATTGATAAGAAAGATGATATCTTTTTTAATGTTTCTGACAAAATGAAGAATTCTGGAGTGAAATTAGCATTAAGATGCATTGCCGGAGTGGTGAAGCAAGTTCAGCACCATGGACAAGTCACTTCTTCTTACTATGTTTCCAGAATCTCGCTTACTAAAAAATTGAAGAGAGGAGTGTTGTAGATATTTTAGCATGTGTTGTAACAGTCCCTGTTATTTTTGTCTTCATTCAAATACCAGGATACTAGTAATACCAGGATGCCAATTCTGGGAATAAAGAAAATATATGCTCATTTTAATTTAAATTTATTTCCGATCCACTGAACAATATCCCCTAAGCAACCATTGTCCACAGTTTCTGTTCAGTAATAGAATTTAAGAGGCCTTGTACTCTTCTAGAACAAATAAAAAAATAAAGTAAATCCCGTAAACTGCATGCTTTTTCCCCAGGATGGTTTTTTTTTGGGGGGGGGGGCTGCAAGGGGTCCCAGCTATCTCTTTCTATTTTGACTTCACTTGTTTGGGGTCAAGAACGGCAGGATATAAATATAGTAAATAAAAAAATAAGCACTGGACTATCAAAATGGCATCCACATCACCTTGGGCATATAGGGAGAGATTTTATTATGCTGTACTCTCATGGCTGTTTGAGGCTCAGGAGAGGTGCTTTTTCTTCAACCAGGAAGAAAACTCTGAGGGGACTGGAGGGTAGTTTGGCTACTTCATCACACTAGAGTAGTGTTTCCCAACCAGTGTGCCGTGGCACACTAGTGTGCCGTGAGCAATCATCAGATGTGCCGTGGGAAATTGGAGAGAGAGAGAGAGCCCTCCTGTCCTACCGGGAAGCCCTATGTCGCCCCCCTGGGCCCTTAGGACCTGACCTTCCTGGAAAGACCACACAGCAGCTATGGTACAATGGGTTTTATTTAGAATAGGTAGGTAAAGGAAAGAGCCTGAGGCAATATAAGGCCTCCAGGTAGCAGCAATCAACAGGAACGGCGGCAAGTATATAATCCGCACCAAAGGATTCCAAGCGGAGGGAAAACGGGAACAAGCCGGATGTAATGGAAAGTCTCTTAAAGGATCCTCGCTGAATACAGAGGCAGGGAACAGCTTCTCAATAGCAATGAAGTCTTGTAGCAATAAAGTTTTTGCAGGAACAGCACTGGATCAGCACATAGACGTGGCAGTGTGTAGCACAGCAGTTCTCGTTTGTGCCTGGGGGCCAGGGGCCAGGACCGGGGGTCCCATTGGCATTGGGGCCTGCAGCAGCAGAGCTAGATTCTGAAGAGGATTTAGAAGGGTTACCAGAAGGAGCGTTTCCCATCAGTGGGCCTTCTTCGCCCACAGAAAGTTTGGCATGGGAAGAAGGTTGGCTTGACCCTTACGAAGAGGCAGATAACCAGGTGCAAATGGAAAGCAGTGATAGCGAAACTTATGAACGGCCGGGTGGGAGAGGCTCACAGGATCCTGTGAGTGAAAACATGGAAGAGAGCGGCTGGGAAGATTCTAGGGAGGAGAGCTCTCATGGAGATACAGACCCAGGTGCTGGGAGACAAGGCCGAACCTTTGATAGGAGACGAAGCATCGAGTCTAGCAGAAGGGGATGGTACCATAGCCTAGACAGGCCGAGGTCGGTCAGTAAAGATTGGAGACGACGTAGCCTAGAGCGTCGGGGACCTCGGCCGAAAGATTAAGTATAGGATCCGTGGGAATGAATCCCCAGTACTTCGGCCACGTCTCTTCTGAGTAGACGTGTAGCGAAGTTGGTCCACGGAGCTAAGTTGGCTAGTGGCCACCAAGTCTTGCCTTGCATCTGTGCCTTGCCTTGTTCCTGAATCCACATTGCTGTGCGGAGCTTTGCCAAGCCTTTGGGATTATTTACCAAGCTGCTTTTGGACAATTGATTGCTTACTGCCTTGGGATTGCTTTTGCTATTTTTATGGACAATATCCCTTTTGAACTGTTTTTATATACAATAAAGTAGTTAGCCTTCAGTCCGTCTCTGTGTGTGTGATTAAGGGGCCGGTCAAGTCCGTGCATCGTGACACAGTGAGCAGGGAACAAGGCACAATGCAGGATCAAGTCAGCCCGGTGTTAGCTGGCTGGCACAAGCTTGCTGGAAGGCCCGATGCGGCCTTTCTTCCAGTAGTGTCTCCCTAGCGCGACGTTGGTACGAGATGCCCACAATGGGCATCCTTTGGCAATTATAGTGTTCACTGGCTTTGATCTAGGTACATCGAGTGTCACAGTTCCATGATTGATGGTCCTCTATATGTTATGATACCTCAGTCTTTCAGGAATGCGCAGCTCGTTAGCAACTCACATCTGGACAGAAGGGAGGCAGACTCTTGGCTCCTTTGGAGCACTTCGCTATCAGGGAGGCTGGTTGGTACAACCTTGAGCTGCCTATGTTATGCATTCATCCCTAGCTTCTCATGGGAAAGGCCGGGAGGCCCAGGGTAAGGTTTGAGAGTGTAACAAGCTGGCTTGGATAGTTCCTTAATGCCATCACGGCTGAAGTCTCACCCAAGCAAAAGTGATGCCGGAGGCCCTTGAGGTGTGACACCCTAGTCGGGGCTCGATCCCTTGCCTGAGTCCCGCAAACACAGCCTCTACTCACCACTTGCCTTCTTGGGCTTCCTCTTCCCCTCTGCTCCTTCCTCGGCCTCGGAAGGGTTTGACCCGAAAGGCGGGGACTGCATCAGGCAGAAAGAGCCAGGTGGAGAGAGAGAAGATCCTGGGATGGGACTTCACTACCCCCCCCCCCCGGCGGCCGGGGGATGGATCCACACTGTAGCATTCATGCAGTGAGGCACCCCTTGGTCTTCCAGGGCTCAAGGCTGGGGAATCCCAGGATTTGTAGTTTGGGGAGGCTCAGGATGGTGTCAAACTACCACTCCCGTGATTCCCTCGCACTCAGCCAAGGCGGGTCAAGGGGCGGTCGGGACACAGGGTTGAGGCACCTTTAAGCAGGGGCCGAAAACTAACAGGGTTTGCTCACTTAAGGCAGGCGTGGGCCAACTTGGGCCCTCCCTCCAGGTGTTTTGGCCTACAACTCCCACCATTCATATATATATATATATATATATATATATATATATATATATATATAAGCTGTATAAATTTATTAGCTGTACCCACCACATGTTGCTGTGGCCAACCTTCCTTCCCTCTTTCTCTCCTTCCCTCCCTCTTTCCTTCCTTCCCTCTTTTTCTTTTCCTTATTCTTTCCCTTCTTCTTTCTTCCTTCTCTACCTGTTTCTTTCCTCCCTTTCTTTGCTCTTTGGTTCCATTATTCCTTCTCTCTTCCCTTCCTTCCTTCCTTCTTCCTTCCTTCCTTATTGATGCATAAGAACACAGAGAGAGACTGACAGCTGTTGAGCAAGACCTTTGTGTGTGTCTTTCTGCCATTCCTGCCAGGATATCTATGTTGTGTTCATCAAAACAGGCCCAGGTTTCACACTGAGTGTATAAATACATTTAAAAACATATTAACTGTATGTATTGCTGTGTTAGAGTGTCATTTTGTGTCATTTTGGTTGGTGGTGTGCCCCAGAATTTTGTAAATGTAAAAAATGTGCCATGGCTCAAAAAAGGTTGAAAAACACTGCACTAGAGAATGGATCCACTTTGAATCCAGTTTCTGCCCTCCTGCAGAATTCTGAGGTTTGTAGTTTAGTGAGGCTGATAAAAGCTCCTCCCTATAAGAAATATAAGAGTATAAGAAATGGAGAAGGTTTCCCGGGGGAAACTTTCCAAAGTTCCACATAAGGACCAAATTTGACCCTAACCCTTGGTAGTTGTTTCATCCTGTTCTAGAAAAGGTTTTCCTGGGTTTTTTTTCCTTTTTTCTCTCCCCCCCTCTTCCCCCCCTTTTTTCTCCTCCCCTATTTTGTTTTCTGTCCACTACTGCTTTTAAACTAAACCAATAAACATTATTTTTAACTAGAAGAAGTTTCCATTTAGAGTAGGGGAAAGCAAAATGTGGCTCATGTTTGGCTCTAGACCCCAGTGTAATTTTGTGAGGTCTTGAGCCACCAGGATCAAAAATGCCTCTAAGAAGTGGACACCTTTTCACCACATTTTCCTAGCCTTCCAGGTAGTGAATTCATTACAGGTATCTTCAGCATACTCAGCATCTTCCATACTGCCTCAGTCTTCAGCTCCCCAAATTCAGAGATCCTATTTCCAGCAAGAGATCTACATTCCTGGACAGCCACTTCCTTAATGTCTGAATTGTCTAATTCCAGAGTGTGTGATACAAGGGTGGGTCAATAAGTCCGTGACTTTTTGAATTTCCCACCTCTTAACTGAAAGGTCAACACTGCCCCTGTCTACATGCATCTCTCAGTTGACTCCTGTCAAAATTTGAAAATTTGCGTCATTTAGTTTGTGTTTGACAGCCATCGAAAGCAGACTACCATGTGATTTGAGGAAAAACTGGGAAAAAGTGAATTTTGTGTTATTTTCTCTTGGTTATGGGAGTTTGTGTGAGGGAAGTTTGATTCCATTCCATCATTGGTGGAGTTCAGAGTGCTCTTTGATTGTGGGTGAACTATAACTCCCAGCTGTTGAGCAAGACCTTCGTGGGTGTCTTTCTGCCATTCCTGCCAGTATATCTATGTTGTGTTCATCGAAACAGGACCAGGTTTCACACTGAGTGTATAAATACATTTAAAAACATATTAACTATATGTATTACTGTGTTAGAGAGTCATTTTGGTTGGTGGTGTGCCCCAGGATTTTGGAAATGTAAAAATGTGCCGCGGCTCAAAAAAGGTTGAAAAACACTTACCTAAGATATAGATGCAATTTCTTTTCATGTTTTGCTTAGCAAAATTAGTATTAATAAAATGGATACTATCAACATTTGTGCTGATTTCAACAAACCAGTGCAGGAGTGGGATGCTTACAGCATATTACTCATATGGTTTAGAGAAGATAAGAGAGAAAAATACACATAGTTTCCTCCCTGGGACTGAAAGGAAATGTAGTCATGAATTCAAAAACTGACAACTTGTCACCTTTTGATAGCATTCAAAATTGGTTGCCCAAGGCTATGTCTCATGGCATAGACCCACCTGAGCATTCACTGTAACTTTCCAAAATTCATTTGAAGGTGAGGATGAAAGTTCAATGGGATGCTTTAGGGACCAAAGATGGTTTTGTTTTTTTAGAAAAAGTGAAATAACCTTTTCCTTATTTAGGCTTTTTCCCCCTTTCCACTCATAGTGCAAAGAGCAAGTATCCCAAGCTCATTGGTAATTCTATTTTTATTCCTGTGGTAAATTTGGGATGAAAAGTGTCATCTTTTCAAAAGAAAAAAGGACATCAAGTAAAGTGTGAAACCCAAGGATTTTCTCCTGCCAACAAGATGAGTGTTTCTGTGGTTTTCTCTGAATATAATTAAACCAGACCTTCTTCATTCGGCATGTGCATCATCTCAAAGCGGATCCAGTACATATGCCCATAGATTTGACAAAAGAATATTAAAAGGTGCTAGAAATCTGGCTCAGAGAATTTGTACCACAATCCTCTCAAATCATGTAGAACAGACCTGGGCATTTTATGGCCCGCGGACCGCATGTGGCCCGCCGGCCAATTCTGGCCGGCTCGCATAAGGGCCCCGGCAGGCAGGCAAGCAAGCAGAGCAAGGGGAAGGGAGGGGGGAAAGAGGAGGAGGCCAGGAGCAAACGCCACCACAGAGCATGCCTTCGCCCTCCTCCTCCCTTCCCTTTCACCTCGCACGCTTCCCCCTCTCTCTTGCCTCGCGCTCTTTCCCTTCTCTTCTCCTGTTTCCTGTCTTCCCTCTCTGTTTCCTTCCTTTTTTCACTTTTATTTCTTTTTCTCCTTCCTTCCTTCTTTACTTCTTTTCTGTCTTTCCTTTCCTTTCTACTTTCTCTACTTCCTTGCTTGGGTACCTCCTTCCTTCCTTCTTTCCCTCCATCCCTCCCTCCCTCTCTCTTTCCTTCCTTCTCCCTTTCCCTGTTTCATTCCTTCCCCCTTCCACCACATCTCCCTCCCTTGCCAAAGTGAAAGAAGGAAGGAATGAACGCAAGAGGGAAGGAGGGGGAATGCAACGAGGGAGAGGGGGTGGACCCAGAGTGGGAAAGGTGCGGGGATGAGGCTGGAGTAGGGAGTGGGGTCGGAGCATGGGGGGCACTTCCATTCCCTCCCTGACTTCCTCTGTTTACTTCGCCCTCCTCGTTTTCCTCCCCTTCTCTTTTCTTCTGCCTCTTTGGGCATATTGAGGATTCGTGCCAAGTTTGGTCCTGATCCATCATCATTTGAGTCCACAGTGCTCTCTGGATGTAGGTGAACTACAACTTCCAAACTCAAGGTCAATGCCCAGCAAACCCTTTCAGTACTTCAGTTGGTCTCATGAGAGTTCAGTGTGCCAAGTTTGTTTCAATTCCATTGTTGCTGGATTTCAGGATGATCTTTGATTGTGAGTTAACGATAAATTCCAGCAACTACAATTCCCAATTGTCAGGCTCTATTTCCCCCAAACTCCACCAGTGTTCACATTTGGGGATATTCAGTATTTGTGCCAAGTTTGGTCCTGATCCAACATTGTTGCTCTCTGGATGTTGGTGAACGACAACTCCCAAACTCAAGGTCAATGCCCACCAAACCCTTCTAAGTGTTTTCTATTGGTCATGGAGTCCTGTGTGCCACATTTGGTTTAGTTTCATCATTGGTGGCTTTTGAGTTATGATAATCTCACAAATGAACATTACATTTATATAATGTATAAATTGTTCTCAATAGTCTGAAGAACAAGCCCCATGGGAAGCGGCTTCAAGAGCTGGGCTTCAAGAGCTGGGCATGAAGAAGAGAAGGCTGAGAGGAGACATGTTGAGGGCCATTGATAAATATGTGAGAGGAAGTCATAGGGAGGAGGGAGCAGGCTTGTTTTCTGCTGCCCTGGAACAATGGCTTCAAACTACAAGAAAGGAGATTCCATCTGAACATTAAGGAGAACTTCCTGACTGTGAGAGCCGTTAAGCAGTGGAACTCTCTGCCTCGGAGTGTGGTGGAGGTTCCTTCTTTGGGGGCTTTTAAACAAAGGCTAGATGGCCATCTGTCAGGGGTGCTTCACATCTCCACCTCTGACATTCAACCTGACTTTGATTCACTTGTTAAAGACCAACAGAGACTTGATTTCTGTCACTGAATAAGAAAAAATAACTGAACAATAGCACCAAATGAGGTGATTAAACCAAAAATGTAGGCAATGTTTTTTTTATATGTCTGTAGAAAACCAAGAACCGCTTTCCAGGAATAAGTGAAGCTCAAAATGTGCTTTGAAGCGAATGTGACTGAAAATGACCATTAATATAATGAATCACAAATGATACAAATGTTCACATTTTGTTAACCATTGTTTTGTAAAATTTTAGTGAATAAATGTCATCTTTCCTATGACAACCTCTCTTTTCCCTTGCTCGTAACGTATACTCTTATCAGTCTTATTAATATATCAAAAAACGCAATTTAGTGCCTTTTAATTATTATTAAAGAAATTCAATTGATATTATGTAGAGCAGTGTTTCCCAACCAGTGTGCCGTGGCACACTAGTGTGCCGTGAGCAATCATCAGGTGTGCCGTGGGAAATTGGAACCTCCAATACCCTTACTTATTAAAGGAGCGCCGCTACGTCACAGTACAAAATGCACAATTAATCATACATAATCATATGCAAAAAAACACATTCAAAGTACCCAATCCTGCTGGAGAAAATAGAAAGTATTACATAAGGTATTTTGGCGTGGTCGCCACAGAGAGTGGAGGAGTTGCGAACCAGGAAGTAGCGAGTTCACGGAGCGCTGCTCTAAGGAAAACTCGCGATATTTGATGAAATCACTGAAGTGACTGCAAAAAACAAAGTGTATCCTCACGATGTTATCCAATGTCAGTTCCGGGATCCGCACAATAACACAGTCAAGTTTGCGGACAATTTAAAGAAGCAGCACCATAATCATAGCGACAAGGTAGAAAATCACGTAGATAATCACATATATTCAAACTGCCAGAGGCTGAAGATAGATGTGGTGATGGAATTAAAAGCTGGCATGGGCAAACTTGGACCTTCCAGGTGTTTTGGACTCCAACTCCCACCATTCCTAGCAGCCTCAGGCCCTTTTCCTTTCCCCCCTCAGCCACTTAAGCAGGAAAGGGCCTCAGGCTGTTAGGAATGGTGGGAGTTGAAGTCCAAAGCACCCAGAGGGCCAAAGTTTTCCCATGACTGACAGCTGTTGAGCAAGACCTTCGTGTGTGTCTTTCTGCCATTCCTGCCAGGATATTTATGTTGTGTTCATCAAAACAGGCCCAGGTTTCACACTGAGTGTATAAATACATGTAAAAACATATTAACTATATGTATTACTGTGTTCGAGTGCCATTTTGTGTCATTTTGGTTGGTGGTGTGCCCCAGGATTTTGTAAATGTAAAAAGTGTGCCGCGGCTCAAAAAAGGTTGAAAAACACTGATGTAGAATATAGTTCAGGCCCCATGGAAAAAATAATTGTCCACCCCTGCTCTAGAAGAACAAACATCACCAGTGGATAATGACAATAGCAAGCCTATTTACACTCCGTGTCCCAGAGATATACAGAGTACCCTGAGGCAAAATTTACCCAGGGATCTTTCAAGAAATCCTGTCTCCCAAGTTTGTGCTGTGTAAATTGTCAGTATTACTGGCATGCCCTGCATTACTCGGGGCTGAGAGAAGAAGCCATCTGAAATTTTAAAGTCAAAGGAGCAGGAACCATTACATATAATAAAAACCTCTCAAACACATACAGCCATAGCACATTTGCAACGTGGAGTTGGGTGAAAGTAATGGCAGTTGTTGTTTGCTTAAACCTAGAGCAAATTCATTGCCTTACTGGCATGGAACCCACCATCTGCCACTGGATGGAGTTTCTTTTTGCATTTGCCAGCTTTCATTTGGTTTCTCAGGGCTAATTTCTATAGGGCTGATTTCCCCCCCACTGAATACAACAATTTATCTATACCACTGGTTCTCAACCGTTTTAATGCTATGACCCCTTCATACAGTTCCTCATGTTGTGGTGACCCCCAACCATAGAATTATTTTTGTTGCTACTTCATAACTGTAATTTTGCTACTGTTATGAATCGTAATGTAAATATCCAATATTTATTTATTTATTTATTTACTTACTTACTTTATATTCCGCTCTTCTCGCCCCGAAAGGGGACTCAGAGCGGATTACAGCACACATACTTGCTGACAATCCCTGCAGTTCAACATATGACATATAAACATGTGACATTTATCACAGTACAGTACAGTACATACATTTTGACATATTACACAATATATACAGTAGATGAACAGAGGCAAACTTTCTGGCCACCAGGGGGAGCTGACACATTCCTAATCTCTCAGCATTTCTCTCTCTCTCCATCTCTTTCTCTCTCTCCGTCAGCACCACCAGGGAAACTGAGGCAACCGAAAAGGGACCCTCCCAAATGGCTAGGAAGCTAGCCCACTCACCCGCCCACACACCCATTTTGGGGTGGAAAAAAGGCTATTTCTGGCTCCACAATGAAAGGTGGAGAGAGGCGGAGGCGTGGGGAAGTGCACACGAGGGAGCAGGGGGGGGCATGCATGGGTCTCACGCTCACTCACTTTCTCCCTCCCTCCCTCACTCACTTGGAAGGCAGGCTCCCCGTTTGCTCCTGCAGATGGGAAGGACCACGGGGAGGGACGGAGGGAAACAGGTGCGCGCAGAGCGGCCGGGGCGTCCCTGGGGAGTATGTGCCACTGAGTTGGGAGAAACCCCAGGGGCCGGCCATGGTGTTTTTATTTGTTTCAACGTATTTTTGGGGGGTCCGTGATTCTGCGCCCCCCTCAGCTTGTGTCCCTAGGCCATGGCTTAGGTTGGCCTTATGGGTAATCTGGGCCTGGCCTCTTATCTCCATTCTTCTGAGCCAACACTTCTTCTTTACATGCAAATTTTCTACTTGATTTGTCAGTCTATTTTTTTAAAGAAACCTTTCCTTAGTGCTATAATATTGCATTGATAGTACAGCCAGCATCATATGTATTAATACATGGGAATTGCAAAGTTCGCTGTCACATTGCCATGGTGATTGAAACAATATGCTCGAAGATAAAGAGGAACAGATTGATGATGAGGGACAGGAGAAGGTAAAATTAAAGAGAAATATTCTACATCTAGAAGCAGAAAGCCACGTGAAAGACAGACTATAGTGTGCAGAAGGAGTCCTAGATGACTCAAATCCATCTTGTCATGCACGGAAGGTCAAAAACACATACAAGCTATAAACTTGTTATCGAAGATATTAATTATATTCAAATTTTGGCAATAATATATCCATAGAAATAATGATTTATACAGACCGCATACAATACATTGGATGACACTCTCCCCACATGAAATAATATGATATGGGCAAATGCCCGGGCAAACCCAGGAACAAAATGTAAACACAGCAGCGCTCAAGTCGGATGCCGAATGCGCACAAATCCTACTCAACAATAAGCTCAAAATGAAAGATGATGCATAGTTCACCAAAGTTCCGGGGAGTACCCAGCCCTGAACAAGGCAGGGTAGAGGGAGAGGGCTGTCAATAGTCCAATGCGGAGCCAAGGTGGACGCTCGGAGGGGCCACGACGGTTGAAGTACGGGGCCTTGATCCGTTTCACCAAAAGCTTCTTCAAGCGGCAGTATTACGCCATGCTGATGCAGCGTCATAGGAGAACAATTCAAGGTTGGAGGGAGATCCGTTACACGATAGCTCCTGCGGACCCGGAGGTCTTGATTGGTCTAAAATCAGTCACAAGAAGTCAGTAGACATGAAAAACTAAGCCAACAGGGAAAATACAATGAAACGTACAGCTCAACAATCCACTGTGAAGAATTTTCACGGCACTTTCCAGAAAAAAAAGCTCAGATCTGTTCTGACATGTGTGCTATAGTTGATACAATTCCCGTGGATGTAACCATGGCTCCTGCTTGTCCTGTTATTAGATACCATTCAATTTGGGCAGCTTGAGGATGTGGAAAGGATCCTTGTGGAGATGGGAGCCATCACATGTGTACTAGAGCCTTGCCCTCCTGGGTTCATTTAACAGATCAAAGGGAGAGTGATTGGGTGGGTGATGGGCATATTCAATGCTCCTTACAATATAGCAAAACTCCAACTCTAAAGAAGACAGTTGTTAGGCCTTTGTTTAAAAAGACATCTGTGAATCCTTCTACCTTTGGCTAGGTATTGAAGTACATGGCGACCTCCTAAAGCCAAGGATTCTTGAATGAAATAGATTATCTAGAGATAAATTTCAGTCTGATTTCAGGCATAGTTATGGCACAAATACAATGTTGGTCATCTTGGTGGATGATTAAGAGGTAAATGGGGTGATAATGGTGCTTTCTTGCATTCTTATCAAAAGTAAAAAAAGAGATGACTTGAACACACACACACTTTATTTATATTCCGCTCTTCTCACCCCGAAGGGGACTCAGAGCGGATTACATTACACATACGGCAGACAGTCCCTGCTGACATACAATTACAATACATTATACAGACAAAAATGTGCAGACAAACCTGCAGGATTTTTTAGAAGGATTTTTTATCTCTTCTGGCTGAGTCACGGGTGCGGTTGCTCCATTATGTCACAAGGGGGTGCTGTTGCTTCATCCTCCAACGAGAGCCTCTGGTTCCACATTCCACCTCCGGCAGCCAATATTCCTTATTTTTATTCAGGTGTTGTAAAGTCCTTATAAAAATCCTTCCCCGCTGAGTGGTCCCTATTCATCTACTCACAGCTGGCTTGTTTTCGATCTGTTAGGTGGACAGTGGACAGGGCTCACAGCTGGGTGTCCAGACCAGCCCGCGAATCGAACATGCAACCTTCTGATTGCAAACAGAGCTATTGTTACTGCTGTGCTATCTCTCAAATTTAAACTTTGAACCACGGAAAAGAAAGGTCCTGCCTGGCAAGCATATATCCCAACACAACCAAAGTTGCAGATTAAAGAACACACCAGAGCTGAAGACAGAAACAGAGGCTTCCAACTGAATTCCGAGCCCTCTTTACGTTGTTGGTTCTGACCTTTAAGGCGCTAATGGTCAGGGGCCAGCATATCTCAGAAACCACCTCTCCCCTCTTCGCCGCCAGTGGTCGCCACGACTCCTCCAACTAAACTTACTGTATGTTCCAGGCCCCAGGGAAATACGTCTCGAGAGCATGAGACATAGGGCTTTCTTCATTTCTGCCCCTGCCTTGTGGAACTCCTTGCCTCCCCACTTGAGGGCCATGTGTGACTTGCGACCCTTTGCTCAGGCACTCAAGACCTGGCTTTTTAGCAGAGCTTTTAATGTTTAATGCAGTCTATTCGGTATTGTTGCCATTTTTTATGCAATTTGTTTTATGTAAATCGCCTTGAGCATTTTAATGGAGGGCGATTAACAAGTGAGAAACTGAAGATGATGATGATGATGATGATGATTATTATTATTTAGGTTCTGGCCAGGAAAGGATGCATGTAAGGCTCATGCCATAAAGGCACACATAAACATACAGAGAAATACAGAGAGACATTTTATATATTTAGTTTTGTTTTTATTTTATTTTATTTATTTTACTTTATTTTGTGTTTATATTATTATTTTCACCCTCCTTCTTCTTTCGTCTAAATCTTGCTGTGTTTAAAATAATTCTATAAAATTATTTATTTAAATAAGTAATTTTATTTTGTTTAAATAAATAATGTTATTTATTATTTTATAAATAATATAATAATATAATATGATATAATATAATGTTATATAATTTAATATAATGTATTATCATGTCAATATATTGTATTATGTTATAGTATAATAATTGTAATGTAATACTAATACTAATAATACTAGTAGTAGTAGTATGATTACGGTATGGTGTGTTGTATATGCATTTGGTATTGGTGTTGTTGTAATGTAACACAGTATAATACTGCCAATGATAATGTGATATAATTATATCATGATATTATAATTTGTATATTTGTATTACATGCAATATTGCTAACAATATTGCGATATGTTGTAGTGCAATATGATGTGTAGTGCTGATGTTGTGCTATGAGAGTAATGTTAATTGTTGTTTTTTCAGTTTGCTGTAAGCCACTCTGGCAGTATTGTTGTTTGCTGTAAGCTGCTCTGAGTCCCCTTCGGGGTTGAGAAGGGCGGCATATAAAAATAGTAAGTAAATAAATAAATAAATATTTCTGATAGCTATTCAGACCTCCTCCCTTCCTGGCTGGCTAGAAAAGAGGCTGGCTAGGATCCATGCCAGGATTGATAGGCAGTGGAGAAGGGCAGCTGGGTATTGGTCAAGAGTGAAGAACCGGTCAGCTGCAGAGCCTTCCCTGGGAGGTCACAGTCTGGGGAAAATAGAATAAATGTATGTAGATGGATTTTGATAAGCTCTAGTTTCCAGTTCCATAACAAACAAAGGTAGGCCTTCAGAAAACAAAGGTGTAAGTCAGAGAAGTTGATCCTGGGTACTCAAAGGAATGGCCATCAACAAAAGAGGTACATTATAAGCCCCAATTTCTGTAGGGAGACACAGAGCCAGAAGATCACCCCATCCCTGAAACAATGGGTCTGGCTGATTGCTTTGGCTTGGAAAAAGGGCCCAGGATGAGGGGTGCCCACGTTTCCTGTCCAGGAAATCTCTCTGCAGGGAGGCGAAGGGGCCTGGGCCTGTCTGGTTATATTTTGATAAAGAAGTTTATACATTTTTATACATTATGAATAGTATACAGAGAGATAAAAGTTATGTAGAAAGTCATGAAGAATAGATACAAGCGTGATAGCTGTTGTTGGCTTGATCTCCGGTAAACAAGTTTTGGATGACGAATAGTGGCACATAAACCTCTTGCTGAGTTGTGCCAACACTCAAAATGAGTCTTTGATGGTCATGTTTATTTAAGTATTAACCCAACTCTGTGAGTCCAGGAAATTCCTCTGTAAAGTCAAGGAAGGTAGTTAATTCTGGCAGAATTCATATTTTAACACATTTTGCTATAGTGTGTGTGTAATAGGGGTGGTTGATCCATAAAAAAATATTCCAAACTGGGGGGGATTTCTGTTGCTGGGTCGTTATAGAAACTATTCACAAAAAATGTAAGTAAATTTCGTAATTGAAACGTAATCTCCCCCAGCTCAGAAGCATCGGGATTGAATTTAATGCAGGATGGCTCTGAGATGCGGGAAAAGGAAGTGTGTGTGGATGCAAGGCACACACACACACCTTCCTTCCCCCGCCCCCTCAGTGCTATCCCATGTTATATTTAACATGGGATGGCTCTGAGGTGCAGGGAAAGTGTGGAGGCAAGTCCGCACCTCTCTGCTTGGGAATATAGCGGGACAACCGTTGTCGCTCTTTATTCCCAAGCAGAAAAGGAAGTGTGGAGGCGAGTCCCCACCTCCTTCCCTGCTTGGGAATAAAGCGGGACAACAAGGGTTACCCCGCTTTATTCCCAATCAGCTGGCAGCTGGCGAGAGGAGAAAGGAGCGTGCTGCTGCCCTCCAGTCTCCTCTCACGAGTTGAGAACTGAGAGGGGGGGGAAACGAAGTAATAACGTGACCTTTACACACAAAAAATGGCGATCCCGGTTCGGTTTTGAAACTTCACTTTTGGGTTGGATGACAAGGGTCGATATAGGGTCAAAATAATTTCAAATACGAATTATTAACGGATTTCAAAGTATTTTAATTGGAGATATTCACCCCTAGTGTGTGTATATATAATAACAAACAATAAAGACATAATATGAGCAAAAGCTGATATAATGTAGGCAGTGACAATAAGAAAGGATATATATTCTATTAAAAGGTTGATGACCTTTTGCTTTTGCAAAAGATTTGTGGCTGCAATCTGATCTGTATATTTATTTATTTATTTATTTATTTATTTATTTATTTATAGTTCAAACTTGCTATACCACTACTCCCTGAGGGCTCGGAGCGGTTTACAGTTTGACATAAAAAATACAGAGCATACAACAAGACAAACAACATCGACAGGGAATCACAAAACTAACGAGAAGGGGAAGCCAAGCTCGGGCCCATGTGGGTCGGAGCTTTCTAAGGTCAGCTATCAGGCTCGACCGTCGAATGGGGGAAGCCTAGGAGGGTCCCACAGACCGAACAACGTCCTCAGGGACTCGAGATCCATACGGTGGCGATATGAGGTGTGTGTACGTGAGAAATGAGTCTTCGAGTAAAGCTTGTTGCTGCATGGAGACCTTGAGGAAAAGGGAAAATAATTATCTCATCTAATTTGATCGAGGTGTCCATGGTGAACTATAAATCTCAGTGGTGGTGGGTGAGTTGTTTGATGACAAACCTACAGAAATTACCCAAAAATGGACTAAACAAGGGAAGTGCTAGTATATGAGAAACAAAAGTGGTAAACAAAACAGTGGAAAACACTGTGACCTCTGAGCTTCCCCTGCCAATTACTGCTTCGTTATTTCTGAAAATACTTGAAGCCATGTTTACTAACTTCTGCTTCAAAACACCTTCCTCTGAATTTGAAGAAAAAACATTCGAAGGAAAAGTGATATCCAAAACAGCTCAGTAGAAACTAAGCTTGCTTAGTAGTGACGGACTCTATCTTACGAGGGTGGGTCAATAAGTCAGTGACTTTTTGAATGAAATACAGGTTTTCGGATAAAAAAATTATTTTATTTTTCAACGTCATCTCCTTTGAGCTCTATACACTTTGTCCAACGTTTCTCCAATTTTTTATCCCTTCCAAAAAAATGAGATTTGTCGAGGTCATCAAAATAGGTATTTGTTTGTGGGATGATTTCATTGTTGGGAGTCAAATCTCTTTCCGCCGAGCCATTTCTTCAGGTTTGGAAACAAGAAATAGTCACTTGGGGCTAAATCCGGAGGATAGGGTGGATGAGGGAGCAATTTGTATCCCAATTTATGGATTGTTGCCATGGCAACTGCACATGTGTGCACCCTTGCATTGTCCTGGTGCAAAAGAATGTTTTTCTTGGCCAAATGCGGTCGGGATTTCTTTCAAATCCTCATTAAATCGACCCAATAAATTGACATAATATTCTCCATTGATTGTTTTACCCTTTTGAAGGTAGTCATCCCAAAAAACAGTTGTCATGACTTTATTGACTGAGAAACCCACCTTAGCCTTCTTTGGTGCTGATTCACCCCAAGAAACCCACTGCTGTTTGGTCTCTGGTGTGTTGTGGCGGATCCACGTTTTGTCCACAGTTACGAAACGGTGCAAAAACACGTCCGTATTGCGAGTGAACAACGCAAAACACTCTTGTGAAATTGTCACACGATTGCATTTGTGGTCGATTGTGAGCAAACGCGGCACTCATTTTGCGGAAAGCTTTCTCATACCCAAGGGATCATTTAAAATTGAAACCACTGAGCCACGTGAGATGCCTATGTCTTCCACAATCTCTCGCACTTTCAATCTCCGATTGGCCAACACCATATCGTATGAATTTTTCAATTGTTTCGGGTGTAGAGACCTCAACTGGGCATCCAGAATGTTCAACATCTTCTGTGCTTGTACAGCCACAACGAAATTCAGTAAACAGCTTTTTTACCATTGAATTGGATGGTGCAGAGTCCCCATAGTATTTATCTAGCTTAGCCTCGGTTTGAGTGATTTTTTCCCCACAAAAAATAATGCTTAATGAGCACACAAAATTCACTTTTTTCAATTTCTCCTCAAATCAGGCGGTAGTCTGCTATCAATGGCTGTCAGACACAAACTAAATGATGCAGCTTGTTCAAATTTTGACAGGAGTCAACTGACAGATGCCTGTTGACAGGAGCAGTGCTGCCCTTTCAGTTAAGAGGCAGGAAATTCAAAAAGTCACGGACTTATTGACCCGCCCTCGTACTATGCGGGAGGAGATGGAAAGTTGTCTGGAGGTGGAATAGAATGGCATAGGGAATAGCAGCACTCTGTATGTGATATTTTGTTATAAGTCTTTCTTTTAGCTTCTCTCTCTCTCTCTCTCTCTCTGTATATAAAATATAACAAGATGGAAAATTAGTTTTTAATCCCTCCCAATAGGCTTGTTATAAATGCTGTTGATTTGTACAGACACTTACAATGGTTTACAGTCTGCTCTGGGAACTTTGAAAAACTTACTTGCTTTCATTCCTCATGTAGCGAGTGTTCACAAAGGAGGGAGAATGGGAAAAAAAGAATTACTTGTCTTCGCTTGTCCTTGAGGAGCTATCTGTGGAGTGGAGATAAAATAAAAGCTAATGGGAAAATGGGTGTCCCAGATATGTAATGTGGCATTCTGTGCTATTTCTCTCTGCAAAGAAATAAAATCTAGCTTCTGACAGTAATTATTAGAATTGTTCCACTCTCAGCTGAGAGGACAAATAAGTATATGAAGGCTAGAAGAAAATACAAGTGTTGTTTGTCTAACACTCTACATGTGGATTCATTATCTGCTGCAAAGTATCATTTGTGTTCTTGTGCCTTCCGTAGTGAAGAATGAGCTGAGTATGGGATAAAATTGAACTCACCAGGGAACACAACTCTTCAACAATGAGTAGTATAAAAGATAGACAGACCCGGATTAACACTTTTTTGCGCCCTAGGCCACACTTTGGAATTACGCCCCCTTTAAGACAACCTCCTGCCACCTCCAAGGTCCCCATTCCCACCTGGCTGGAAAGCTCCGCTGTGCTCTGAAGGTCTACTCAGGAGTCAGGAGGCTTGGGGAGAGCACAGTGGGTGCAAACTCGCTCCAAAGGCGCACACGAGAGAGAGAGAGCACACACGCACAAGAGAGAGAGAGCGTACGTGAGAGAGCGTGAGAGAGAGAGCGTGAGAGAGAGCGTGAGAGAGAGAGAGCAAGAGAGAGCGTGAGAGAGAGCGAGAGAGAGAGTGTGAGAGAGAGCGTGAGAGAGAGCGTGAGAGAGAGCATGTGTGTGTGTGTGTGTGTGAGAGAGAGAGCGTGCAAGAGAGAATGTGTGAGAGTGCAAGACCAAGAGAGAGAGCGCACGAGAGAGAGCACACAAGAGCGCGAGAGAGCGCGAGTGAGAGAGAGCATGCAAGAGAGAGAGCGTGCGCGTGAGAGAGAGTGAGTGTGAGAGAGAGAGAGTGCGAGAGTGCAATAGCGAGAGAGAAAGCACGAGAGAGAGAGCACACAAAAGTGAGAGAGAACGCGAGTGAGAGAGAGAGCGTGCGTGAGAGAGCATGAGCGAGAGAGAGCGCGCGCGAGAGAGAGCACGCATGCAAGAGAGAGCGCGCGAGAGAGAGAGCGCGAGAGAGAGAGCGAGAGACAGAGAGAGAGAGAGACAGAGAGAGAGAGAGACAGAGGGGACGGAGCAGAGACTTTGCCGGGAGGAGCGAGGAGGGGTATGAGAAAGGGGGAAAGGAGCGCAGACCAGGGTCTTTTTTGGTCCGTGACCCAAAGGTTTGGGGGGGGGGGGTAGACCTTGACAATTGGGAGTTGTAATTGCTGGGATTTATAGTTCACTTACACTCAAAGAGCATTTCGAACCCTACCAATGATGGGATTGATCCAAGCTTGGCACACATAACTCCCATGACCAACATAAAATACTGGAAGGGTGTGGTGTGCATTGACCTTATGTTTTGGAGTTGTAGTTCATCTACATCCAGAGAGCATTGTGGATTCAGACAATGGACCAAACTTGGTATGAATACTCAATATGCCCAGATGTGAACACTGCTGGAGTTTTGGAAAAATAGACCTTGACATTTGGGAGTTGTAGTTGCTGGGATTTATAGTTCACCTACAATCAAAGACCTCTCCATTGGCGCCCCCTTGTTGTGTGGGAGAGGCTTGCGTACCCTGATAAAGTTGTGAGCTATGCTGGCGGTGGCATAATAGCCACCGGTAGGGCCTCCCATGCCAGACAGGTCACAACGGAAGGGTCTGACAAAGAGCGTCAAAGGGCAGGATAGGCTCTCTAGCCTTTGGCAACCATCCTAGGAGAAGGAAAACTCTGATTTCAAACCCAGGCACATGGTGCTCGTTCAACCCTGTAAGGTCAACCACCTAGAGAAGGAAACTCGAACCAAACCTATGACCTGAGGACCTTGCTGCTAAGCCCTGGCAGACGAACCTTTGGTTTAAAGGGTGAGGCCAGTTCTGTGCACTCTGCGCTCCACCAGAAAAATTCATTGCACAGGCTCGAAGGACACATCCAATCTCTGAATCATCAATGTACTTGTAGAAAGCGTGGGATGAGTCCTTCCTGAATCTTTGTTCACGAAGAAGAGCCAAGAGAAGAACAATCAAAGAGCATTCTGAAGCCCACCAATGATAGAATTGAGCCAACAATGTAACCCCCATGACCAATAGAAGATACTGTGTGTTTCTGATGGTCTTTGGTGACCCCTCTGACATCCCCTTGTGACCCCCCAAGGGTCCCGACCCCCAGGTTGAGAAACACTGCTCTATTTTCATACCAGAAAAAATCCACCTCCCAGGTTTGGAGAGAGGGGTGTACTGCATGGACTAACAGAGGGGTTGCTCTGCCTTTGTTTTCCTTTTACTCTGTCCTTTGAAGCATCTGGCGATTGTGTTGGCTCTTGTTGGAGACATTTAGGTTAATGGCACATTTGGTCCGATTCAGAAACACATCACTTGATGTTTATTGCTCAATGCTTTCATTCAATATCTTGGTCGCAGTGCCTGTACCTTTTGCTGAACAAATACACATTGGTTGCTTTGGTATTAAGTCCTCTTTTGAAAGTAAAGCATTTAATTAATAATCCTCTTTTTATTTGGTTATCACGGGCAACCAGCTTGAATGTTATGCGGGCAGAATATTCCCTCAGTACTAACTCTCCTATGTCCTAAAATCCTATGGACCCAAAACAGAGGCAATTATGGTATTGACATCCATATCACAACAGCTCTTCAGCAGGTGGAATGGATTAAGGATTCACCATTTCTCTGACCTGAGTTGGCTTTGGGTTTTTTTTATAAACAAAACAAAACAAAACAAAAACATGTCTCCATATGCTTATTTAAAAATTTTGATTCCTTCAGTGAACTTACTGAATTTTGAAACAGTCATCCATCTGTATCCATGGGTTCAGCATCCACAGATTAAACCAACTGCACCTTGAAAATATTAAAAAGAAAATCCTGAAAGCATACCTTGATTTTTCCATACACCAAGCACTATGCTGATATGTATGTATATCCTGCTATAATCTCCTGCCATTTCACAAATCCTCAAACTCTCCCTGGTGTTCATTTGAGTTGTTATTCTGTTTATAACAGGGCCGGACCTAGGTAATTTTAAATAGTAAGCGAACAGTATTTTGGTGCCCCCCAACCAATCACGCACACACATATATGGATTGGGTGCATAGACAAATTTGGGCCCTCCAGGTATTTTGGACTTCCTACTGGCTGTTTGGAATTGTGGGAGCTGAAGTCCAAAACACACATATATATTCCTTCCTTCCCACCATTTTCCCTGCTCTATTCCTATTCTGTTTGAGTGTGTGTGTGTGTGTGTGTGTGTGTCTATATCTATCTATTCCCCTTCCTTCCTTCTCAGCCCTATACCCCAGAATGTCAAGGCAGAAAATCCCACATTATCTGGGTGTGGACTCAGATATTCAAAGCAGATATTGTGGGATACAGGGCTGTGTGCAAGAGCCCTCACTCTTTTCCCTCCCCTCTTCCTATTCTTTGTGTGGGTCTGTACATTCCCCATCCATCCTTCCTCCTCACCCTTTTCCTTGCCCCCTTCCTATTCTCTTTCCCCTTCTTACCTTCCCCTTCTTCCCTTCTCACCCTTTTCCCTCCCCTCTTCCTATTCTCTTTTTGTGTGTATGTATATATATGTGTGTATCAGGTCTAGGCTAATTTCGGGAGCAAGGGCCCGGGGGTTGGGCTAGGTGCCCTCTGGCTGGCAAGTTTGGCTGGCCGCTCAGTCCTGCTCCTGCCCCCCAGGTAAGGGCGCCCACGTGGCCTCCTCCCTCGCTCTTGTGCACCGGCGGCAGCAGTGGCAACAAAGGGAGGAGACATGTGGGGGGCAAGGGAGATGGGAAAGGCGGGCGCCTCTGCCCCCTTCTCTCTCGCCCTGTGCAAGGCATCCTCAGCGGGGGCGGGAAAGGGTGCGCAGGGTGAGGGATGAAATGCTCGCAGGGTGCGGGCAAGGTAGGGAGAAGGGAAAGGCGCGCGCCTCTGCCTCCTCCTCTCTCGCCCTGCGCGAGACTTCCTCCCACCCTGCCGGCACCCCTGGGGGCATGGCGCCCGACCCTGGATGTGCCCTTTGGCCATGTGGCACCCTGAGGCGGCTGCTTAATTTGCCTCCACTAAGATTTGCCCCTGGTTTATAATAAAGGATGCAATCTGACTATGCCATTGGTACTTAAGCACTGAAATGTTTTTTATATCCATGGGTGGTGGCAGCTTGAATTAAATCCCAGCAGCTATCAACAGCTCACTCTCCTTACATATTACATCAAACTTTCAATTAATTTCTTTTTGCTGTAATCAAAAAAATAACGAAGTTTTCAATAAGGTTCTGCCTGCATACTCAGAAGTAATCGTGCAACTAATGTCTAATTATACACAAGCAGGGCAAAGATGTTTGATACAGTCAGAAAGTGAATGGCTGGAAATATCAGCTGAAATCTATATAAATAAAAATGTAATGTTAGTTTGTGGGATGAACATAACTTAAAAACCACTGGGCGAATTGCCACCAAATTTGGCCACAAGACACCTACTAACCCAAGGAGTGACCATATCTCAAAAAAATTGATTTTATCATTTGGGAGTTGTAGTTGCTGGGATTCTGAACTCCACCAATGGTGGAATTGAACCAAACGTGGCACACAGGATGCCTATGACCAACATAAAACACTAGAAGGGTTTGGTGGGCATTGACCTTGAGTTTGGGAATTGTAGTTTAAAATTACTTCCAGGCAACGTGTATAAGATTTATATGAAACATAAATGAATTTCATATTTACACTTGCATCCCATCTCCATGATATCTCCATGATATCTCATGAAAGGCAAAACATAATTGTAGCTGAACAGAGAATAAAGTAATTCTTTTTCTAGTGGGAGGCTACGTTGATTTTTGGAGAGTGCCCAGATGAACATTATCAAATCCTGGGTTATGCTGTGGCTCATGAGCATAATTTTTTTAAAAAAAGATCAAATAATTAAATAACTGAAAAGAGCTATTTTAATCCCTTTAAATAAAATGATAAAACAGATTATTGGGTTTCCTCCCCCCCCAAAAAACAAACAAACAAATGTTTCTGATGGAGATAAATGTTTCTGATTGCGACCACTGGCCCAACTAGTGCATAGTTTTGGTCTGGAGTGTCATCAGTACGCTGATGACACCCAGCTTGTGCTGAGGATGGGGGGCAGACTGGACTCCATGCCTGATAATTTCCATTTGTGCCTGGAAGCTGTGACTGGGTGGCTGCGGGCTAGCCGGTTGAAGGTGAATCCATCAAAGACGGAGAAACTTTGGCTGGATCACCCGGTGGGTGGGGGTGCCAGCTGCCTACCCTGGACGGCGAAGCACTTTGCCCGTCATCCCTGGTAAAGAGCCTGGGAGTCCAGTTGGACCCTCTGCTGACTATGGAGGCCCAGGTCTCTATGGTCAACATATCTGCGACAGGCTAGGCGGTTGGTGCCTTATATCTCCAAGTGCAACTTGGCCATTGTGATCCAGGCAACGGTCATCTCAAGACTGGACTACTGTAATGCCCTCTACATGGGCCTTCCCTTGTCCATGATCCGGAAACTTAAACTGGTTCAGAATGCTGCAGCTTGCTTGCTTGCCAGTGCCCCGGCTCGATGCCACATAACTCTCATCCTGAAGCAGCTGCACTGGCTTCCAGTGGAGTACCGGATCATGTTCAAAGTGTTGGTATTAACCTTTAAGGCCTTATATGGTCTGAGGCCTGGGAGAGATCATTCGGAGTTTCGGAGTAAGGTGTTATCTGTACGCAGATGATGTCCATATCTGTCACTCCTTTCCACCTGTTACTAAGGAGGCTGTCCAGACTTTGAACTGGTGCTTGGCGGTTGTGTCGGACTGGATGAGGGCTAGCAAATTGAAACTGAATCCAGACAAGACAGAGGTCCTCCTGGTCAGTCGAAAGGCCGAACAGGGCATAGAGTTACAGCCTGTGTTGGATGGGGTTACACTCCCCCTGAAGATGCAGGTTTGCAGCTTGGGAGTGATCCTGGACTCATCGCTGAGCCTGGAGCCCCAGGTCTTGGTGGTGGCCAGGGGAGCTTTTGCACAGTCAAGACTCGTGCGCCAGCTGCGCCCGTACCTTGGGAAGTCTGATCTGACTACAGTCGTCCACGCTCTAGTCACATCCTGAATAGATTACTGCAATGCACTCTACGTGGGGCTGCCTTTGAAGACAGTTCGGAAATTACAACTAGTCCAACGGGCGGCAGGCAGATTACTAACTGGAGCTACATACAGGGAGCATACCACCCCCTGTTGTGTCAGCTCCACTGGCTGCCTGTCCACTTCCAAGCTCAATTTGAAGTGCTGGTTTTGACCTTTAAAGCTCTATACGGTTCTGGCCCAGCTTACTTGTCCGAACACATCAGCCGCTACGTCCCACCTCGTAATTTAAGATCTACTCTCGCTCCCGCCAACTTCTCAAATGCGGTCGGTGGGGATGAGGGAGAGGGCCTTCTCGGTGGTGGCTCCCCGTCTGTAGAACGCGCATCCCAGTGACATTCGATCAATTCCATCCCTCCTGGCATTCAGGAAAAAAGTAAAATCCTGGCTATGGGACCAGGCGTTTGCACACTAGCACAAGGCAGCATTTTAGACTGGATTTTAATAGAAAGTTGTTGAATAGGGCTCAATGCTTTTTATGGACAGAACACTGTTTTAACTTAATTGAATGTGTATGATGCTTAATGTAATTGTATTTTAATGTATTTTAATGTTGAATGTTTCTGCGGTTTTATATTTTGTTTTACTGTATGGGCATCGAATTGTGACTTTTTGTAAGCCGCTCTGAGTCCCCCCTCGGGGGTTGAGAAGAGCAGGGTAAAATGCCGTAAATAAATAAATAAATAAAAATAAATACTTGAGGGACCGTCTGTCCCTGTACGTCCCCCAGAGATCACTATGATCAGAAGACCAAAACCTACTAGAGGTTCCTTCCATCAGAACCTGCCACCTGTCTGCGACCCGACAGGGACCCTTCTCTGTAGTTGCCCTCATGCTTTTGAATGCGTTACCTGACAATGTTCGAGCTCTTAGGTAGCTTCTGACATTCCGAAAAAGCCTGCAAAACAATCTTGTTCCGACAGGCCTTTAATATCTAATGCACAAGAACTTCCATACCATAGTAGCATGGCTGTTCAACTGCAACTGGGGTCGATTGTTCTATTATGTCTCTGTTTTACTGTTTCATTGTTTTTAAACTGTTATTTTATTGATTTTGTTGTGAATGTTGCTATGTTGTAAACCACCCCGAGCCTTCGGGAGGGAGCGGTATATAAGCACGAACAATAAATAAATAAATAATGACTTGATTCTGAGGGAAATGTAAGATTGTATTACTGCTTAAAAGTAATATGTTGGGTACTGTGTTATGCACACTGTGCTGTGGCCTTAGCTGTGAAAATAATAAGGTTGCTAAAAATAAACTTGTACAATGCCTGTCACTCCATTCATTAGGAGAAAGAGTTGTATTGGCTTGCTTCTCTGTCCCACCTACATTAATGATAGAATTTGTATCTTTGGTAAAAAAAATTCCCTTTAATCCCCTCTAAGCATCTGAACTTCGCAAAAGAGTTTTTATAATAGTGATGGTGGTGATTATGATAATAATAGATTATGATATGTACGTGTGGATTTGATTTGCAGCGATTCAGAGATGTCATTATTCATGTCTGGGTACTCTTGAGCTTCTAACAAAAATATTCACAGATCCTGACAGTCCTATGAATTTTAATGGACATAATTATTCAGAAATATTCATTCAGACTTCATTGTTGGATTTTGTCTGTATTACTCTTGCAGATAAAAAGTAAATTGCTAAGGCAGCAAAGTCTATTAATGCTAGGAGATATTGTGTGGCTGGTTGTACATCCGAGAGACTTAGATCCCAATCCAGCCGTTAGCTGTGGTTCTGAAATGTCAGGCTGCACATTCAACCTAAATGATTGCCATCCTTTAGAGCAGTGATTTCCAAACAGTGTGCCGTGGAACACTAGAGTGTCGTGAGAGATCATCAGGTGTGCCGTGGGAAATTATTTTCGAACTTCATTCATATATAAACTATAAGGCCCATCTGTCCCTTTAAGAAATGGAACCATAGCACTCTCACGTCACCTATGAAATGACACGAGAGTGCTATGGTCGCACCATCTTGGATTCGCTCAAATTCGCTCAACCACATATCTGTGTGAGATGAGCTTCTCAAGCTTGACTGCGATAAAAACTAAAAACACAGAGAGACTGACAGCTGTTGAGCAAGAGCTTCGTGTGTGTCTTTCTACCATTCCTGCCAGGATATCTATTTTGTGTTCATCGAAACAGGCCCAGGTTTCACACTAAGTGAGTGTATAAATACATTTTAAAACATATTAACTATATGTATTACTGTGTTAGAGTGTCATTTTGTGTCATTTTGGTTGGTGGTGTGCCCCAGGATTTTGTAAATGTAAAAAATGTGCCGTGGCTCAAAAAAGGTTGAAAATAACTGCTTTAGAGAAGAACCATGTGTGTGTGCATAGACACACAGACACACACAGAGTAGATCCTCCTCTTTAATGGTGGTTATGACCAAACTGACAAAAACATATAATGGACTCTTGGTATCTGCTGGAGTTTATTTCCAGGGCCTGCTTTGGACTTCAAAATCCATAGACACTAAAGTCCCATTATATCCATAATGTGACATAGCATTTACATGGCTGCATTGCCCAGCCCCCACTGACAACACCCTATATAAAATGGCATAATTAAGTATCACTTTTTGCACTTTAAAAATATTTTCAAATCATGGATGTTTAATTCTGTTGAAATTATTTATTTATTTATTATTCCTACTTGTATACTGCCACTCCCCGAAGGCTCGGAGCGGTTTACAAAACAACCAGAGACAAAGTACATAAACACAATTTAAACAACAGGACCCAAATCAACAGGATCCGAATGCTTGCTGGAAATGAATGTTTTGCACGCCCTCCGGAAGGAAGGTAAACTTTGGATAGCTTTTGTTTCTACCAGCAGAGCATTCCACAAGTACGGTGCCACGATGGTGAAGGCTTTGCGCCTGGTGGGCGACAGATGAAAGGTCCGGATATTTGGGACTTCAAGCAGGTTTTGGTCTTCCGACCGAAGTGATCTCTGGAGTTGATAGGGGGTAAGGCGGGCCCTCAGGTACACTGCCCCTGGACCAGATAAGGCCTTAAAGGTTAAAACCAGCACTTTGAAAGTAATTTGGTGCTCAATCGGTAGCCAATGCAATTGCAGCAAGATTGGAGTAAGGCGACATCTCGCCGGTTCCCCGGCAAGAAGTCGAGCAGCAGCATTTTGCACCAGCTTAAGTCTTCCAGATCACGGACAAAGAAGGCCAATGTAGAGGGCATTACAGTAGTCCAGTCTTGAGATGACCGTCGCCTGGATCACCGTAGCCAGGTTGTTCCTAGATAGATAAGGACCTGACGCAGATAGAAAAATGCGGATCTGCTCACAGTGGAGACCTGAGCCTCCATTGTTAGCAGAGGGTCTAACAATACCCCCAGACTCTTTACCAAATATGACGGGCGTAATGCCTCGACATCCAGGGTAGGCAACTGGATCTCCCCCCCCCCCCCAAAAATCCGGGCGACCCAGCCATAGGATCTCCGTCTTTGCTCGATTCACCCTCAACCTGCTGGCACGTAACCATCCAGTAACGGCCTCAAGGCACTGATAGAAATTATCTGGTCGGCCTTCTATCCACAAAATGAGTTGGGTGTCATCAGCATACTGATGGCCCTCAAGCCCAAAGCTTCACACCAGTCAGGCAAGTGGTCACATATACAGTAGATGTTAAATAACAAAGGGGAGAGAATGGCCCCCTGTGGCACCCCGCATATAAGAGGGGACCTCTCGGAGACCACACCTCCCCTCTCCACACGCTGTCCCCGGTTTTGGAGAAAAGAGGACATACTTTTAAGGGCTGTCCCTTAAGTGGTGGGTCAATAGATTGTGGTTGACCATATCAAATCCTGCCGTGAGGTCCATCTGGCAGTGAAGCCAAGTCTGGTTTCTTCAACAGTGGAGATACCATGGCCTCTTTTAAACCCTCTGGAAAAACTCCTTGCTCAAGGGAGCTATTAACTATATTCAACAGGGGGTCACGTAGACCTGTGAATAAAACACCCACAGATCTATCGAGACATGAATTGGCTTCATTCCAAAGCACAGTAGTCAATGCAGCACTCACAACAAATATTGTTGAGGCATTCTTAAGTTAATTAACCAGCCTGCGCATCTCCTGTGGCCCTTAAAGGCTTGCTCCTGGACTTTATCTCTCTGTTAGTTAATTAGACACTCTGAAACATGATCCTTTCATTCAAAAGACCTTTAAGGCTGTTTTACTCTTGTTCTATTTCTTATGTACATGTTATTTACAAAGCACACTGGATACTCATGATCCTACGACATTACAGTCCAGATGGTTACACGGTGAGAGATCACAGAGAAATTGAAGAGATGCTCAGAGAGAGATGGAAGCACATGGCTCCTGTGCATAAATTGCCTCTGCTTTTCCATGTCCAGTATCTCTCGGCATTACTTTCGCGAACGAAGATTCTTAGGAAGGACTCATCCCACACTTTTTACAAGCGCGTTGATGACTAAAAAGGCCAATCTGAGATAGGCAAGTCCGGTTGCAGAAAGCACAGCAGAAAATCTCCTTGGGTGATGTTGTTTCCAAGTTGCAGTTCTTTCTGCATTGTCGTTTCTCTTCGAGACCCATTCACCGTGTCTTCTCAAAAGAGGCCACAGCATTGTGGATAGTGCATCTCCATGCCTCCCGATGTGAGGCCAGGGTGGACCATTGTTGGTGATCAATCTGGCCGAGCCTGAGATGCTGTTTCAGGGAGTCCTTATATCTCTTTTTGGGGGCACCTCTCTTGCGCTGACCCGTGGCGAGTTCACCATAGAGTAGTATCTTTGGGAGGTGGTGGTCCTCCATCCTAGAGACGTGCCCTGCCCAGCACAGTTGTGTTCTCAATAGCATACGGAGATGACTTACAGGCTTCTTATCCTATCACATGGGCATAACACAGTGTGACATACATTTACATGGCTGCATTGGTCCAGACCCCACTGACAATCAACCCTTGAGTGGCTGTTCATCAGTGACCAATTCAGTATATTCACTTATATTGATATTTGCAGAGTGGAGTTATACTCACGGACCATAATAGTCAATAGCATCTATACAGAGTCAAACTCGGGCGCATCATCATAGACACAATTCAGGCCCACATAGTCCCGTCTTAGGTCCCCAGAAAGTTCACAAGGTTCAAAATGTTCAAATCAACTGAGTATAATTCCAAGTGGAATAAATGAAATCCAAGACGAAATTGTCAGTAAGTGGAGCCAATCGAGTTATAATCCAGGAGCCGGCTCCACTTACTGACAATTTCGTCTTGGATTTCATTTATTCCACTTGGAATTGATCACCAACAATGGTCCACCCTGGCCTCACATCGGGAGGCATGGAGATAGATGCTATTGACTATTGACTGTATAGATGCTATTGACTATTATGGTCCGTCAGTATAACTCCACTCTGCAAATATCAATATAAGTGAATATACTGAATTGGAGACTGTATTAATAGCATTATTATTTGGTCCTTAACTCTCCTTTTTGTACTCTGGTAATAACAGTACTTGTTTTGTTTGCGTGTTCATCAGTGACCACATGTCTGAAATAGTAATTTTTTCAAAGCACCATGGAGTTTCTGTTTTCTGGCAAATATATTATCAAATCCTACCTGATAGGATAAAACTTCTGTTTATGTGGAGGGCTGAATGTAATCAAAACATACAAGATTACATTTTTAAAAAATAAATTAAAATTCCCAATCAATTGAAAACAAAGTTTTCGATGGAGATTTTAAAATAGAAAAGAAAGAGGTGATTTTTAAATGTTCAGAGGGGCAAGTCTGAGAGCATGCAGGAAGGAGTGAATAAGGATGACACTAGACCAAAACCCTATCTACAATGTCACACAATGCAGTTTCATAATGTGGTTAATTATGACCTACATTATATGGCAGTGTAGATGGGGCTCAAGGAAGAAGAAACCCTTGGCTGTATGAAAGGTCTGAGTTCCTTGAATGCAGATGTTGATCAGGCTGGAAAAAAGAAATAAGGGAGAGTTAGGTTGTGTAGGAACCGAACATTAAAGTAAGACGCGTGTACTGAATTCTAGAATAAATGTCTTATGATGTCAGAGGTAGTACATAGTGGGAGTTCTGTGCATGCGTTGGTAAGGATAGATGTTCAACCTCAACCCTCTGGGTAAATGTTTGATTTATAGCCCAAAAAGAAAAATAACAATCAGAAAGACCCAAACAACACAGCCTAACCACATAAAACTGTCAAGAGACAAATTCCAGCTATGGGTAAATCCGATAAACAGAGGAGAAGAAATTTGAAACTGTCTGGAATTTCAGAGGATATTCACAACAGAACTTGAAAGGGTTTTGCTAGATTGGTGGAAAAAATAACATAGAAATAGAAATGCAGAACTTGGAGAGAAAGGTTTGAATAGCTATGTATAAAGTCGGAGGTCTCTGTATTCATGGTTATGTGTGTATTTTTGGTGCTAGCCTAACATGTATCCCTTCTGGCCAGATTTTCAATAAACCTCTGTTTTTGCTTTCAACCTTGGTGACTGTGCTTTTTTAATTGGGGAAAATCAAGTTTAGCATGACTCTCGCCGGGCAGGGCCCTCCGTAACCACGGTCCTTATTCTAAAATTGACCTCATCCAACTAGAACTTGGAAAACTATTTTTTTAATTTATTACATTTCTTTTTTTACAATGGTTAAAAGCCTCCATCTCTCGTAATACCTTTTGGGCAAAACTTTCTGCTTCCTCAATAGACAAAAGACTACTGTGTTTAATTAGAAAGCTATACACAAATACAACATTCTGGGTGAGATGCGGTACCCAAGGAAATTGGAGTAAGTCTATCCACATCAACAAGGGGGTACGCCAGGAATGCATTTTAGCTCCCACACTTTTTAACCTATATATAAATTACTTAGCTGGTTGTATTTCACTACAGAATTTGCACCCTCCCAAACTATCGAAAGTGAGCATACCTCTGCTTTTATATGCAGATGATGCAGTAATACTTGCCTACACAAAAGTGGGTGTGGAGCAAGCTTTGAAAGCTTTTCTGATGTATTGCAAGGAAAACCAATTAACTGTTAATTATGACAAATCCAAAATCATGGTTTTCTCCAAAAAAAATATGTAGATACAACTGGAAAATAGCTGGCTGCAAAATTGGACAAGTCACTCATTTCAAATACCTGGGAGTTATCTTTCACTGGTAAAGCTCATGGACTTCTCACTGACAGATGTCAGTACTGAATGCGATTTCCACAGCCAAAGCAATAGTTTGCTTTTTCTTTGTTAAAGGTGGGCAGTTTATTCCATCAGCAATTAAGATATTTCAGGCAAAGGTGCTTCCACAATTACTGTATGCCATCCCAGTATGGATCTTGGGCTTTACATCTCAAATGGAACGGGTTTTATCTATGTTCTTAAGAAAACTATTTGCTGTACCCAACTGCGTGCCCTCAGCAATACTGCACCTAGAAATGGGTACACCATCTGTAGAATGTATAGCATGGAAATGGGAACTAGGATACTGGATAAAATAAATGTCTAGGGGTGAGGAGGTTGACTATGTACACTTGCTACAGAAAGACTTCTTCATTTCTCAAATGAAAAGGAGATTGAAAGAGAAACTACTCAATCTGGGGCTCTCACAAGACCTATTACTCTCCCTAGACCCAACCTTATGGAATGCCCTACCTGAGGAAGTCAGAGGTATCAGGGAACTGTCCTCTTTTCGCCGAGCCTGCAAGACGGCTCTTTTTCGCCTGGCTTTTCCAGTTGAGTAACTGTTATGCTTTCTGTGTAGTTTAGCTTAGTTTTAGAATTATTTTAGCGCTAGTAATGTTTTAGATTAAATCATTGCTTATCTGCTTTTACACCATTGTTCTATAATGTCAGCTCTACGCCTGTTTTTACCTGTTGTAAACCGCTCCGAGCTTCTAGAGGGAGCGGTCTAGAAGCCGAAAGAATAAATAAATAAATAAATAAGTAGGGCAATACAAATTCTGAATCAATGAATAATTGACATAGATATGCAAAATTCTACAACTGCAGTTTAGACCACTAAGTGGAGCTAAATACCTGGAACAGTGTTTCCCAACCTTTTTTGAGCCGCGACACACTTTTTACATTTACCAAATCCTGGGGCACACCACCAACCAAAATGACACAAAATGACATTCTAATACAGTAATACATATAGTTAATATGTTTTTAAATGTATTTATACACTCAGTGTGAAACCTGGGCCTGTTTCGATGAACACAACATAGATATCCTGGCAGGAATGGCAGAAAAACACACACGAAGGTCTTGCTCAACAGCTGTCAGTCTCTCTCTGTGTTTAGAAGCTCATCTCACACAGATTTGTGGTTGAAAATGGGAGCAATGTCAAAATAGCTGCTGCCATTGTGATCCGAGGGGGCAGCGTGAGCATGTTCAGGAGGGGAGGGGGAGGGAGGAAGATGTGGAGCAAGTCTGCGCAGTAGCGCCCACATGGGTCACATCTTCCTCCCTCCCCCATCCCCTCCTGAGCAAAGCGAGGCAAAGCGAGGCTGGGAAGAAGGGCGCCCGAGTGGAGAAGAAAAAGTGTTCGGCAGGAGGGGGAAGAAAGGATATTGGAGGTTCCAATTTCCCACGGCACACCTGAGGATCTCTCACGGCACACTAGTGTGCCCCAGCACACTGGTTGGGAAACACTGACCTAGAAAACTTAAATATCCCTAAATATCATCAGGCATTTAGCAAAGCCCGATTCAATGTTATTCCCTCAGCTATCCTAGAAGGATGTTTTCAACATAAAGATTACAATGATTGGCTTTGCCCGTGTTGGGGGGACGGGGACGTAGAAGAGTCTCTATTGCATGTCATGTTTGAATGTTCCTTTTATAGGGATGAAAGAAGGAAGGTAATAACTTGCCCCTCTTATCTGCCATTGGCCAGGAAGATCTTTACAATGGTATTTAAAGTATCTTTTGGGGGACTCAAATAAAAAAGTTGCAGAGGAGATAGCAACATTTTTTTGCTCATGCCTCAAAGACCCGAAAGAGCATTTTATCCAAAGAAAAGTAACCGCAGAGAAACTGAGAAATTTAACTGCAGTCTTTATGCGATTATAACTGTAGTACACTAAATAGTAGAAAACTACACAGCCCTAGATATGTATTATTAGCTTCTAAGAGATATAAATTTTAAGGCCAGGGATTTTAATATGTGTACATTTGATAACCTGTATTGTGTTTTATATGTGACTTTTATCTGTATTATATTTTTCTGTATCTGCCTTTGGTTTGTTAACTGAAATAAAGGCAATTGATTGATTGGTTGGTTGGTTGGTTAAAAACAACTCATTGTTATTACCTAATGCAGTGTTTCCCAACCAGTGTGCCGTGGCACACTAGTGTGCCGTGAGAGATCATCAGGTGTGCCGTGGGAAATTAGATTCTTATCTAGCTGATGTCATGTATAAAGTTTGCTACTCTGTCTCCGGAACCTCAGCGCGTGGGTCCCTGTTTCCGGGAGGGCTGCGCAGTAGGGCAGACCTGTTTGGGCCCGTTCCCTTCCATTCCGCTCCGGTGGGGAGCACTTCCGGTCCAGGGCAGCCCAGCCGTGTCAGTGCTATGCGAGGTGTGAGTCAGAGAGAAGTGGAGCCTGAGCACTGAAGGCAGGCAGGCAGGCAGGCAAGCAGCCGGAGGGGCAGGTAGGCAGGCAGGCAGGGAGTCAGCCAGCTAACGGGGGAAAGGAGGGAAGGGAACTCGTGGGAGAAATATGGGTCCCCCAAAGGTTATCCAGCCTGACCCCCTTCAGCCAAGCAGGAAGGCACCACCCAAGCCCTCCCGTCAGATGGGCATGGAGACTCTGGCTATACATTAAGGCAGGCAGCATCTTTATTAAGGGCTTGGAAGAAGGTTTAGACTAGATATGGTCAAACTTGGGCCTTCCTCCAGGTGTTTTGGACTTCAACTAATATTGCAATATAATTGTTATAATACAATGTGGTATGTAATTGTTGTACTGTGACAATGATATAGTATGTTGTATTTGATATTATAGTAATATACGTATATTGTGTATACATATAATATTGATAATGTTGTAATGTAATTCAATATAATAATAATAATATACTATATAACTATATATTTTGTGTTCATCGAAACAGGCTCAGGTTTCACACTGAGTGTATAAATACATTTAAAAACATATTAACTATATGTATTACTGTGTTATAGTGTCATTTTGGTTGGTGGTGTGCCCCAGGATTTTATAAATGTAAAAAATGTGCCGCGGCTCAAAAAAGGTTGAACAACACTAACCGAATGCAATGATGAAAACTAAAAAAATTTACATTATCAGTTGCACTGCTTGTTGCATTTCTGTGTCATTCTCTTCTTTTTTCCCCTTTCTTGGAACAAACCCTTAAAATTGAATTTAAAAATAGCACAGGGCTTGAAAAATTCCTCAGAAAATGTTGCTAAAATGCCTTCAAAAAGTAATTAGTTGTCATTAATTGCATCCCTAGTAAAGGGTTACTTTCAAAACTCTTTCTTAAATTAACAAAAATCATTGAACACATTGTCTTATCTTTATATAGAAAGTTCCGTAATCCTTTGATCATTCTGATGGAGAGATTAATCAAAAAAATTAAGAATACTTAGCATATATATAGTGTTTTCTGAATGAACAAAGCACTTTGCATATATTACCTCAGTAATAGGATAGAAGAGAATGTGCGCTTCGTTTTCTGCTTCAATTAATGAAGAGAGCATTAACTGTAGAAAGAGATTGGGGAGGTGAAATTTAAACTGTAGGGGCTTGAGAACGCATACAATTGTATTCTGCAAAGCTGTGCAAGGTAGCAACCATATGAAGAGAAGAAAAAGAATTATTCATAGACTTCATGGCTGGAAGGTTTTATTCATAGTCTCAGAAGGAAGAGAAAAATCTTAATATAAAATGGAGAGGGAGGCTAAGTGTGTTTGGAAAACATTTTGGCAGTGAGAGTAATTAGACAGTGGAGCTCACTCCTATGGGAGATGAGTGATACACTGTCATTTGCATATGGTAAGGAACAGCCAAGCTCTGTGGGAGTAAATCAGCATTAATGGGTTCTTTTTTTTTTTTTTGGTGAAATGTCATATTGGTTTGAAGACTCTATGCCACCCGCACCCCCAGGCTTCTTATCTAAATGTGAAATTACAAGTGACGGAGTATTTGAGGCCATTGCTGGCCCCCTATTTGTCTAGGCGTGACCTGGCCACAGTGGTCCAAGCCACGGTTATCTCGAGGCTTGACTACTGTAACACTCTGTACATTGGCCTTCCTTTGTCCGTGATCCGGAAGCTTCAGCTGGTGCAGAACGCGGCAGCTCAACTCCTGGCAGGGGTCTCGGTTGGCTGTCACATCACACCAATTCTGCGCGAACTGCACTGGCTTTCGATAGTATGCCGGATCACCTTCAAAGTGTTAGTCTTGACTTTTAAGGCCTTATATGGTCTGGGGCCAGTGTACCTGCAGGACCGTCTCATCCCATACCGTCCCATTAGACCACTGCGTTCTGAGGAGCAAAACATCCTGGTCACCCCTAGTGTTAAGATCTACTGGTTGACCGCGACTTGTCAGTGGGCTTTCTCGATCGTAGCTCTGACCCTTTGGAACTCATTGCCTGCTGACGTTTGCACTATCCAGGACCTTCTCCCTTTCAGGAAGGCCTGTAAGACTTTCCTGTTCCGGCAGACCTACAGATCGGGATAACCTGTTGTGTTCCTAGCCATCTGTTGTGTCTTAGCCATCTGTAACACTGTCTGCTGATGTTGTGCCCAGTGCACGACCTATTGTTTTAATATATGCTGTTTTTAATTGTGTTTTTTAACTTTGATGCATTTGCATTGTGTTTTTATATGCTTGTTTTATTGTGTGATGATTGATCTGCTGTTAGCCGCCCCGAGCCTTGGGGGGGGGGGGGGGGGGCGGCAGATAAATTCAAAGAAATAAATGAATAAATATTGCAAGAAACAATTATTTTGTGATTATATACACTCTTTCAAAACATGAATTGTTGTTTGTTCAGAGAATATAGTCAAATTAGTATGCTACAGTTTGAAACCTCATTGTTGACCTGGCTACTCAATGTCACTAATGAGCCTGGGGCTATTTCTGCACCATTGCACCACTAATAATAATAATAATAATATACTTTATTTATATTCTGCCCTTCTCACCCCGAAGGGGACTCATACAAGCAGACAATCCCTGCCGTTTTTATATTTGACATACATCACATACAACATATACAGTAGGAGGTTCTTTTTCCAGTTGAGCCAGGTTCTTCCAGGTTCTTTCAATTGCTCCATTGCGCCACAGGGGGTGCTGTTGCTTCATCTTCCTATGACGAAGAGCTTGCCAACCCTTTAGGACTTCCACCTTTGCGGCAATCGGTCTTCCTTATTTATTGGCATCATAAAAGTCTTCCCCCGCAAAGTGTTTCCTAAATTCTCTACTTACAGCTTAGGCTGTTTTCGGCTGCTTAGGTAAGCAGAGGCAGGGCTGACAGCTGGCCGCCTAAACCAGCCCGGGGTCTCGAACCTGTAACATTCGGTTGATAAGATCTTTTAGCAGCTGTTGTTCTAACCACTGTGCTAAACCTCCGGCCTCCACTAATTAAAATTCTCACAATTACTTTCTTCCTTCTTTCCTTTCTATGTCTCATTAAGTTTGCATCCTATCCCCTCTCCCTTTACATTTTAGATTTTGTTACACTACTGGAGCAAACCACAGCATTGATGGAGGATTGTCACAAAAAGTTCACACGAGTGATAGTTTCTCTCACACAGTGCCATGCACATTGTTTTGCCAGTCTGCCTCCTCCTGGCCCAGATATTAACACTAAAAATCCATGAATAGCAGCCAATCGTGCAATATTCCCATCAATTACTTTTGGGCAATGGGGTGATTTTGCTTCTCTGCCAGCATGGGAAGGCAGGGTTGTAAGGGTGTGTGAAAGTACAACTGTGGGACCACAGATTGGCAAATTGTCACTATTCTGCAATGACAAGGGGTATAGAAATATGTATGAATGTAATCGGATTTGCATTCAAGATTAATGTTTAGCTTCCAGTTGAAGGGGAAATTGATGCTTTAACAGAAGAAACGCCAGGAGAAAGTGCTGCTTAGCATAGGCTTTGAAATAGTGGGGTCAGTTTGCCAGCAACAGTGACGAGAATAATCTACTCTGATTGGTCAATACAAGCACAGGCTGTGATTAGCCCAGAGAACATCATGTGCCTTAAGATAAGAAACAGCCGTGATTGGCTTATCATTCCCCATGTGCGTTTGTTTACAAAGTTAGCAATTGGTTTAGGAAATGCGCATGGCAAATAAGGTTCCCACTTGGCCGGCTCCCAGTGAAAACCCGGTAGTAAAATGTATCGATTCGAGTACAGCCTGCACATTAGGGCAGATAACATAGACGAAAGATGGAAATTTACACTGCGCAACGTTTGTTAGCAAATAGGAGTGAGATGCTAAGAAATGCTTTGTTTAATTGGGTAGAGTAATATGGGTTCATGAATGCTAGCCAGTAACAATGCATGAAGAAGGGAGGGACTGAAATATTGCAGCCATTGTTTGTATAAAATCTGTTTACTGGGAAAGATCGGGGTTCTGTCTTCCAGCAACCTTGTTCTGCAAAGGAGGCAGGCCCATCAGCTGATGTCATGCAAATAAAGCTGGTTTCCTGAATCGCAGTAAAAATTGTCGCGTCATCCTGTCCTCGTGCTCGCTAGGAACAGCAGCCTAAGACAAAAGGTATTGCCTTGGGAGTTCTGGGACTCCAGATACTGCTACACAGTGACCACTTACAACACATAACAGGCATTCACAGACGAACTTTAATTAATCGAGACCAATGGATTATGATGATGCAATGGAAATTTATTTTAAGAATGATGTGCTGAGATTTGTATCTCGTAGTTTTTGTAGTTTTTAACAGTTAATTTATATGGTTTTTATATGACTGTTTTAATCATATATGATGTGTTTGTATGTGAGCACTTGCTGCTGCTTGTTCACCGCCTCGAGTTGCCTTCAGGCTGAGAGAGGCGGTATAGAAGCGTAGTAAATAAATAATAAATTAATTAAATGTAGCATGTGTAGCAGAAAAATCTCATACTGTGAAAAGTAATAATAATAATAATAATAATAATACACTTTATTTATATTCCGCCCTTCTCACCCCGAAGGGGACTCAGGGCGGATTACAGTACACATACAAGCAGACAATCCCTGCCATTTTGTATTTGACATACAGCACATACAACATATACAGTAGGAGGTTCTTTCCAGTTGAGCCACAGGTTGTTTCCAGGTTCTTTTCAGTTGTGTCGCCAGGGTGCTGTTGCTCCATTGCACCACAGGGAGTGCTGTTGCTTCATCCTCCTATGACAAAGAGCTTGCCAGCCCATTAGGACCTTCCACCTTCCAGCAATCGGTCTTCCTTATTTATTGGCATTATAAAAGTCCTCCCCCACAAAGCGGTCCCTAATTTCTCTACTCACAGCTAGGCTGTTTTCAACTGCTTAGGTAAACAGAGGCAGGGCTGACAGCTGGCTGCCCAAACCACCCCAGGGTCTCAAACCTGTAACATTCAGTTGATAAGATCTTTTAGCAGCTGTTGTTTAACCACTGTGCTTAACCTCCACCCCGAAAGTAGACATCTTTCTCCACTCAAAGGAGCTCTTCTTTGAAAAATGTGCTAAACCAAGGATCCCCAAACTAAAGCCTATGGATCAGATGCAGCCCTCCAAGGTCATTTACCTGCCCCCCCCCCAAATTTTAGACAAGACTTAAGCTTGTTGTGAAAGCACACAACAATACAAATTAACTTGACTATCTCATCAGCCAAAAGCAGGCCCAGATTTCCCATTGAAATGCTGGTAAGTTTATGTTGGTTTTAATTGTTCTTCATTTTAAATATGTTATTGTTGTTTCATGTTTTTTGCACTACAAATAAGATATGTGTTGGGTGCATAGGAATTCATTCATGGTTGTGGTTTTGTTTGTTTGTTTGTTTGTTTCAAATTATTGCTTGGCTGCCCAACAGTCCAAGGAACCATGAGACGGCCTTTTGCTTTAATGTTTGAGGATCCCTTTGCTAAATCATTGTGTGATGAAGTCGTGTTGTTTTGTTGCAAGATAAATGTATAGTTTGTTATTGCTCATTTGCCTATACGTTTGATGGTAAAATGTTTAACAAGCCACAGAGGGTTGGAGCAGCAGGCCCCTGTGAAGGCTGTTGCCGTGGAGACGGAAGTTAGAGCTGCACCTGTTTTAGAAGTTTCAGATTTTTAAAATAAGTCGGTTGGTTTTGTCCGTTGGTGGGAGGGGAGCTGTCTTTCAGAGCTTTTAAAAAGCAGTTCGGTTAGGGGTTTGAGAAACCCAGGTGAAAGACAGACTTTGTCCAAGTTAGAGTAGAAAACTAACTTAATAGATAGGTAAAGCCTATAGTTGGCTATTTACCTGCTGGAGCAGTTAGTTATTAGGACTGCTTGGTTCTGTGTTAGGAAGTACAGTGGAAACTGTACCCTATTGTTGAAACGTTGTAACCGCAAGATTTGTACCTCTTAGGAGACTTGTTTGCAACCAACTAAGCTCTGAACTCTGTTATAAAATGAACTGTTGAACACCTTTATTAAAACATTTCTCAATGTCGTTCTTTTTAAACCACAAGCCTTAAAAGAACAAACCCTCACATCGGTGGCTGATCGGATACAATTAGTGGCAGCAAATATATTAACTGGTGGCAATTTGAACATCTGTAGGTGGGGCTCAAAGGGAAAGTACCCACCCTACCACCGTGGAAAGAAAGCCTTACTGCCCAGAGTTATAAAAGGGGTTGTTCCTTACATGTTAGTGGCAGGGGTAAGATTTGCAAAGTAGACCTGCCCTACCATGGTTAACATAAGGAGCCTGGAAGCCTTCTTTATATACTTCATTACATTATTTTGTAGCAGCATATTTACTGTAAGGGTCAAGGGGTCCGAGCCCTGACATATTTGGTGGCATGGTGGGAAAGCCTGCCCTGCCACACCGAAAAAGGAATGGTCAGTGGTGACTGACCAATGAGCCAACCCTGACCCCTTACACATTGTTTTGCAGTATTGCTGATACTTGTCAGGAGTATATAAATGCAACAGGAGAATATGAATGCAACAAATTTAAAAGTTCTAGGCAGTGTCTCTCAGTCTGTATTTGGGAATTGGGTAAATTTTCATTTTGTTGTCAAGTACCATTATGTCAAGTCTGTCAGACCCATGAATAAGAAACCTCCAAGTCACCCTATCCTCAAAAGCCCTACTCAGATTTTGCAGACTTGTGGCTCTGACTTTTTTGAATGGATCTATGCATCTGTTCAGTCTTCTTCTTTCCCTATTGCCTTTTACCTTTGCAAGCATTACATGGGGGGGGGGGGGGTTTCTAGTGAGTCGTTTTCTTTTCATGATATGGCCAAAGTTCAGGGAGAGTATCAGCTAGATTTGCTCTAGCCTCCATTTATTGGTCTTTTAAGCCAGTGATTCCCAATCTTTGGTTCTCCAGTTGTTTTGGACTTCAGCTCCCAGAAATCTCAACCGGTTTACTAGCTCTTCGGAATTGTGGAAGCTGAAGTCCAAAACACCTAGAGAAACAAATGTTGGGAGCCACTGTTTTAAACACTCCACATGAACCATAGAACACCACATTTCAAATGAGTTGATTTTATTTACTTACTATATTTTATTTCTTTCTTTATTTAAAACTTTTGTACCCCAACCTTCTCACCTCCATGGAGGGACTCAGACCGGCTTACAGCAAAATTCAATGCTACACAAATTTAAAACATTTCAGAACAGCATATTAAAATATATAAAAACAGACATACATAAAACCACATTTCCATTAAACCACATTCAGCTCGGTCTAAAAACGTGGTCACCCAATTCAGAATGAAATCAATCTCAGCTTATTCTGGGAAGGCCTCGTTCCACATCCAAGTCTTCACCCGCCTCCTGAAGGACAACAGGGAGGGGGCAGATCTAACATCGCTCGGGAGGGAGTTCTACAGCCGAGGGGCCACAACAGAGAAAGCCCTGTCTCTCGTCTCCACCAGACGCGCTTGTGAAGATGGCGGGATCGAGAGCAGGGCTTCTCCGGAGGATCTTAATGTCCTTGATGGTTCATAGGGGAGAATTCATTCGGACAAGTAAACTGGGCCGGAACCGTATAGGGTTTTGTAGGTTACAACCAGCACTTTGAATTATGCCCGGAAGCTAATTGGCAGCTAGTGGAGCTGACGCAACAAGGGAGTTGTATGCTCCCTGTATCCTGCTCCTGTTAGTAACCTGGCTGCCGAGCGTTGGACTAATTGCAATTTCCAAGCAGTCTTCAGAGGCAACCCCATGTAGAGAGCGTTGCAGTAGTCTATTCGAGATGTAACAGACAGAGCATGGCCTCTCCCAGCCACCGCCGACCTGTGGCCCAGAGTCAGACTTCCCCTGAACCTTCAAGGGAGTGTAACGGCACAGGCTGTAACCCTAGCTGGTCTTCAGAGGCAACCCCATGTAGAGCTTTAACTGTGCAAAAGCTCTCCCAGCCACCGCCGAGACCTGGGGCTCCAGGCCCAGTGATGAGTCCAGGATCACTCCCAATCTACGAACCTGAACCTTCAAGGGGAGTGTAACCCCGTCAAGCACAGGCTGTAACCCTATGCCCTGTTCGGCCTTGCGACTGACCAGGAGTATTTTTACTTTGCCTTTCTGCCCAAGAAAACTGAAGGCAGCTAATATTCACACACACTAATCAATTTAAAACACAGTGAATACAATTTTTTTAAAAATAAATAGTACTCTGTGTGGTTTCAAATACAATTAAAACATAAATATAGTTAAAATGCATTTCAAAACACATTTTCTTATTATTAGCATTCTCCTCTGTTCAGCATTCACAAGCATAAATAAAAAGGAGGGATACAACACATGAGTATCTTGTCTAATTTCTTCCATGTCCTAGTCTTCTTTTGGTTCTTTGTAGTCTCTATTTCGATTAATGACTGAGCCAAAATATCTAAAATCTTGAGCTATCTCAAAGACTTTGTCATTTGTTTTAAAATTATGTAATTCATTTGTGGTCATTATTTTTTAAAAAAAATCAGCTGTAAAAACTGTAAACTGTAAAAAAAAAAACATCACAGTGGGGTGTGGAGTATTCATGTTTCTGAGTAAAGCTCTCATGTTGCCCCAACTTCCTAGCTACATCCTTGCCATAAATTAAAATTGCATTGCAAAATATAACTGCTAAAACTATAAGTTACTTTGTTTGACAGTGTCCTAATAAAGACTCAGAATGAGTTCAGAATGTATCTAGGACTATTAAACTGTGTTTTCTTTTACAATCAGAAGAAACATAGGAGCAAGTACCATTAAAATAAATGTGTGGGGACTGACTCTGAAATAAAGTCTAAAGAGTTTCCTTTTATAGGAATTGTTAAAGCTCAAAGTCACTGAACTATGACAGAAAAAAGAACAATGTTTTACTGACAGGAGCTAACCTAAATTGATTTTTATGTTGTCAAATGCCAGTTCATTTTTCATGCTATATAAGTCCATTTTTTCAGAGATTTAATTAATAGGAAACTTGTGTGAATGGGAATTTGAGATTACTTCAGAGTGTTAGTAGGCAACGTGGAACCTCTTAGAGAGCAAAGAATAGAGGCAAGTGCAAATTTCAAATGTGCCTTTTTCTGATGCCTTACACTGCTCACATCATCTGGCACGGTAAACTCTATTAAGTAACAGCCATGGTTGGTGCTCTCCATGTCATGAAAATGGTTTGACAGCCTATGGTCTTTTCTCCTATTTCTGCAAAGACACCCAGAAATGTTTAGACATGTTTCGATGGAAACTATAAAATTACTATGTATGCATGGATGGATGGATGGATGGATGGATAGATAAATAGTAGGCCTGTTTTCGAACTTCAGATACATCAGAAATTCTGATGTAATTCGGATGTTTTTGACTTTTGAAACAAATTTGAAGAGAGTTAATACCAGTGTAGATAGATCTCCATAAGTTAGATACAGAGATCAAAGCTATGAACAGAAGGCAGTGAAGTACAAGAAGCAAATATGGTTAATATGACAAACATGTTAAACAACAAAGCAACCAAAGAAATAAAAACCAGATGGTAAAACAAATCATCCAACTTCGAAGTAAGTATTCATCGGGTTTGAAAGTACCTCTTGTGCACGTATAGTGAATTATGGTTTGACCAAGTTGACCATGTCTCCCACTGGGCTTGGCGAAAGACGCGAGATAGCCAAACTCTGCTCCCAGGCAGGGCCGCAAACCAGGAGAAAGGCTCCACGAGGTGCCCAGGTTCCCGCCTCTTCCTCCTCCGGAATTGAGCCCACAGGAAAGAGCGTCACCTGGCCCCTCCCCTCCTGAGCCTTCCCTGCCTCTCTAGGTCTTAGAGAGTGTTTCCCAACCACACAAACGCGATCACCTGGTGTGCCACGGGAAAACCTCTCTCAGCAGCAGCAGGAGGGCGAAGAAAGGGGGGGAGGAGAGGTTCTCCACAGCACACCAGGTAATCACTGGAACACTAGTGTGCCACAGAACAGTGGTTGGGAGACACTGCTGTAAAGTAACCACAGGCTCCATTTCAACATTGCAACTGTTACGCTCGAGTGCCTGTGACCTCAAACAAGATATCAAACTAAACTTTATTGTTAGTTTGTTTGAAACTCAAGCGTCATGTGTGCCTCTGTCCAGAAGAAGATTCTAAAAGCATTTTCCTGAAATAATAAAGAAGTTAAATGGTGGCAGCGTATGAAACCTTTTGGTTTCTGAAGAACTTGCGAGCATACTCTTTATTATTGGTGGCAGCAGTTTGGATTATTGGGGTCACAAATCAACCCTTGGTTAAACCCCCTTTCATTACACAGGGCAACGAGGCTTGAGAGATTTGTAAATGCAAAGTCGGGGATCATTTATTTTGTTGAGTGCCAAAAATAAGGTTTGTAGGAAGGGAAATAATATAGTTAGCAACCAAACACAAAGTTTAAAGCTCACTGAGTCTTCTGATGGCCCCATTAGGAATGGTTTCAACAGATTGTTCTAGTTCCTTCAACCCAGACAAGGTCTTTGAATGAATAAATCAAGGTCATTGCCAGCTACCAATGAGAGAGGAGCCAGACCTCAGCCTGAAGAGGAGGAAGTGCAGCTAGGGACATTGAAGAACCATTGGAGGGGCCTCACTGCGGAGGAAGAGGAGACTGTGTCCAACAGGGCTGACTGTGACCATCTTTTATAAAGGTATACACTTGATAATAATGAGTGGTGCAGCTTTAGGCATTGAGATAGTAGCTCTCTTCTTTGGGATAATTATTATATTACATTAATATGGAGACTTCAAAAAACAGCATAAAATTGTGATTGTTGCAATGCTACTAGCTTGGCACGTTTGTTTTCTTATGTTCTTCATAGAATTATGAAATTGGAAGAGACCGCATTGGGCCATCTAGTTATACCTCCTGCCATGCAGGTAAAGCACAAAGTACCCTTGACCATCCTTTTCCGCCCCTGTCCAAAATCATCAGGTTAGACTGATTTGCCACTCACAGTCCACTGGAGAAAGGCAGTATAGAAATTCCCTAAATGAATAAATAAATAAAGAGCCATGTGTATGGAGGAGTTAGAAAGTGTGCTTTATCTCCACTTAAGGTCAAGAATGTACAAAGTTAAAGTTAAATCATGTTTTGCAAGCATTGTTAATTACTGGAATGATACACGCTTGAGAAAATGCTGGTATCCTTGAGCTTCAATCAGTATAAACAGGACCAGGAGCCTCAGGGAAGTAGGAACACAGAGTGAGCAGGATTGGGACCTCCAGGAAGCTAGGCTGCAATTAAGGACTAATGCCATCCAACTGAGGAGATCTAATTGGTTGGCTCAGAGGAGAGCCAAGAGGAGAGAGCACTTGCACAAGTGACATAAATAGCTGGTGGTTGGAGCTGGTAGTTTGCTGGAAACAATGTTTAAGGAACTGCTACAGCCTGAATATCTGTTGGTGAACTTTGACTTTGGTGACTGGCTATGTTTTTGGCCTATAATCTGAATTAGTGAGATTGCTTGGCTTTGACCCTTGGAAAGAACTCAGGACTATTTGTATGCTTTGCCTTTGTTGGACTGCTTTCTGTGTATGGCTATGGACTGCCATTTGACTATGCAATGGTGTGCACAGGCCCAGATCATCGTTTTGTGGTGCCCTAGGCCACACTTTGTAAGTGCCGCCCCTAGGGTGGGGCTGCTTGCGGGGGGCAGGGCCGCTTGCGGGCATGCACGAGTGACGAACAGGCGGGGGGAAGTCCCACCCCTAGGGCGTCTGACGTGGCTTCCCCCGCCTCCTCCTCGCTCGTGCGGGCGCCCCTCCGTCCTTCACTGAAGGAAGGAGCGGCACCTGTCCACGTGACCAAGGAGGAGGCAGGGGGAAGCCACGTCAGACACCCTAGAGGCAACGGGACTTCCTCCTGGCTCCTTCTTGCTTGCGTGGGTGGGCGCCGCTCCTTCCTTCAGTGAAGGAAGGAGGGGCGGAGCCGGCGCGAGTGAGAAGGAGCCGGGGGAAGTCCCACCCCTAGGGCGTCTGGCGTGGCTTCCCCCGCCTCCTCCTCGCTCGTCGCGGCGCCCCTCCTTCCTTCACTGAAGGAAGGAGCGGCGCCCGTCCACGTGACCGAGGAGGAGGCAGGGAAGCCACGTCAGACACCCTAGGGGCGGCGGGACTTCCCCCCGGCTCCTTCTTGCTTGCGCGGGTGGGCGCCGCTCCTTCCTTCAGTGAAGGAAGGAGGGGCGGAGCCGGCCGCGCGAGTAGGAGCCGGGGGGAAGTCCCGCCCCTAGGGCATCTGACGTGGCTTCCCCCGCATTCTCCTTACTCGCGCCGGCCCCGCCCCTCCTTCCTTCACTGCGCAGGTGCAGAAGCAAGCTCCCAAAGATTGAACTTTTTTAATTGGGGGGGGGGGGGGTCTGGACCTGTTGCCCTCCCATGGCTTCCGCCCTAAGCCATGGCCTAGGGTGACCTTATGGGTAATCTGGGCCTGGGTGTGCAGCTGCATTATCAGAGATTCTGTGTCAGGTCCTTGACAGTTATCTCATGAAGCTTCCCTCTGATGCAAAGAACTGAATAATTGAGTGCACACAATTGGCCACTCCACTGAAGCAATTTAACCAAATCAGAGTGCCTACACAGGCACCACACAAATTGGCTGCAAGCTGCAAAGGAATCCACTCAGAATCACTGCACCTCTGTCCTGATCCTGCTCAATCAAAAGCAAAGTATGTTTTCTTTGTTTCTTACCTCTTGCAAGAGACAAACAGCTTATCTAGCACTTTCTTCAGAGGCAGCAAACGTTGCAGCAGCTAGCTAGCATTCTTATGGGAACACACAGTCCATTCTAGGGGGAGCCTTTCCTTTCCCTTCTGGCTGCCCTTTTAATCCAGCTACTTTGATTTAAACACTGTTTACATTCGTGCTTTATTTTTGGCATTTTGATCCTTCCTATGTCTGGTTTAGTAACAAGAGAAAGTGTGTAGATTTTACAGCTAGAACTGGGATTTCTGGTGAGTCTTTTTATTAGGCTGTTTCTGGATGGGTTTCCATTGCCGATCCGGGTTGGGGGGGGGGGGGCATTATCAGGATACCCTAATCTCAAGGTGGTTTCAAGATGGAGTACACTGCTTATGTGGATGGGGTCCTTTGATTTGGAAAATATGAGATATTGGTATATTGCTGATTTACAGGTATAAAACCATGATAAATAGCTAAAGATACATTCAGATGCCAGGAGTTGGGAAGAAGCAAGTATCTAATCTTGACAGCAGAAAAAACGAACATCATTGAGTCCAGTAAGGTCAAAGTTTCCAAATCCTGGCTGCTCCACCCTTGTTTGTAAGCCACAAATGCCTTTTGTACAGGATCCGCTCTGCTCTCCTATGTAACCCAAGTTGATTCCATCTCCAATCAGAATATTTGAATCGGTGCACCGAAACACAATGTTGTTGGCTGCTGTATTATCAGCAAGTAGCACGTGTTTAGAGGCTATGAGCAGGAACTCCATTAAGAAATACCCTTTATTGCATGGCTTGAAGAGCCTCCATTTACCCCTCCTGTCAAAACAGGCAAAAAAATTAAAATAAACCACACACACACACAATGAGAAAGACTACACATTCAGTATGTAGATCACCTGAGATATGACAAGCCCTGTATGACCAGACCAAATGCTTACTTAGCCTAGTCACCTGTTTCTTGAGTGATCACCTGTTTGGTTGAGTGATCAACCAGGTGCTATGGATGGCTGACATATGATCTATCACAGGGCTGTCCAACTTCTACGGGCCCAAGGGCCGGAATGAACAGACCAGCAACTCTGTATCGCAGCAACTTAAATGGAGGGGAATTTATATATGTAGTCCTTGTAGGAACAGGTGATGTGGGCTGGCATTTTTACTCAGATTTTCCTGTAAGCTTTACAGTGTTCAAGGTAACCATCCACCTTTAGATTTGTAGTATGTCTCTTTGTAAGGCTTTTTAACTGGACACTGATTGACACTACAGAACTATAATGCTTTTGTCCGACAGATTGAACATCTTGTCTGGAATTCTGAAATTTGAAATACACCAAAATCCAAAATTATCCACATGGATGGCTGACATATATGATCTATCACACCAGGAATTTAAAGCGGATTGCCTCACATTTCTGCCGCCCGCAGAATTCTAGGAAATGTAGTTTGAAAAAGCAAAAAGCTCTGTAGCTGAGAATGTAAAAGACCCTCCCTAAACTACATATCCCACAATTCTGCAGTTGGCAGAAATGTGGGGCTGTTCGCTTTAAAGCCCTGGTGTGATGATGTGGATAGTGACGCCTTTCCTTCATTCACTGTAAATTAACATCATTTCATGAACACAATTATTTTTAAAAAATTCTATAAAATTACCATCCGGCTATGTGTATATTAGGTGTATATTGAAGATTTATTAATTTCCCCTCCAATTTACAAGGTATCTCTTTATGTACAGCAGTGTTTCCCAACCAGTGTGCCATGAGCGATCATCACGTGTGTCGTGGAAGAACCAACCACTTCGCCAGGAGTCATCTGGGCATCCTGCCTCTCTCTCTCTCTCTCTCTCAATTTCTCTCTCTCTCTCTCTCTCTCTCTCTCTCTCTCTCTCTCTCTGGGGTGCCAGCAGGGCCAATAAACACCGGCCAAGAAGCAAGCCCTGCCTCTCTAAGGGTCTCATGCCCGGCACCACCATGTTCATTCAGGGCGGAAGTCCTGAGGGAGGGGAAAGGGCGCAGCCTCGGCTTCCTGGAGAAGCCGTTGGTTGGAGGCCGAGGAGAGGGAGGGTCCGGACGGTGCCTTTCCCTGTGAGGTCACTTCCGGAGGAGGCAGAGACCTTCCAGAGAGGAGTGTTGGGCTTTGATTTCCTCTCAGCCACCTGTTTTCCCCTTCTGGCTCAGGATTCCTTCGGACTTTGGGGCCGAGGCAGTTCTGGGGCCTCCTCCCTTCTTCCTCTCCTGGCCTGGGCTCTGCTCCAGCCTCTCCTGCTCTCAGGCCTTTTTCCTTCCTTCCTTCCCTCCTCCCTTCCTTCCTTCTTTCCTTCCTTCCTTCGCGGCTTGCCTCTCAACTTCCTTCCCATCACGGTCTTCCAAACTTGTTTCTTCCGTATTTCCTCCACCACCAGTGGTTCTGACCCACAGCTCAAGGTACTGCAACTACATGTCGGACCCTCAGCGTTTCTATAGGCCTAGGGCTCTACTAACCTTTGGGATTATTGGTCGTCAAAGTCTTACCTTGCAGCCTAGGCTATATGACTATTATACTGTGCAATATTACCTATTGTGTTGAATGACTTTAAATGTGTTGAACTTCTTGTGTAGTACTCCTTGTGGCGAACTATTTATATGTGAATTCTCACTTATGATATTGTGCTGTACGAAGAATTTATACCGTATTAATACAATTTTTGATACTGATTAGCCTTATTTCATCATTTGCAACCCTAGTTGCTTTTGTGTTGTATTACATGGTGTTGCCCCCTGCTTTTGTGGTGGATATGTAAAGCCCCAGGTAAAGATTCTCTTCCTCTTGAGCTTTACATCAAATTAATGGATTGACAGGTTATTGGTCTGGAAAATTAATTTATCACATGAATGGCGAGCAACAGTATTTATTCCAACGCATGAGAAATTCTGAATCTCTGTAGACAAAATGTACTCTTACTGTTTATATGAATCATCATAATGCACAGATCACAGTGATCTACTTTAGGCCAGAGTGTTCTACTTTAGGTCACTGTTTCCTCCCAGTTGAATGAATCAAGAAAAACAAATTAAAGGACAACATGAGAAGATATGATATGGCATTTCTCCAGCAATTGATCATTATGAATATTAAAAAGACAACCTAATATTCAATTTCTTCCATCCTTATCTATTGCCGATAAAGTGTGTGTTGTTTCTTTTTTTGCCTTGCTTCATAACGTAAAGAAGGGACTGTGGAAAATATGCAGTGCCCCTGTAACTGTGGACTCCATATCTATGGCACCGGGAATGTGGCGCAGCTGGCTAAGTGTCATCTGCATAAGATCTCTCTGACCAGTAGGTCATGAGTTCAAGGTGGGTGCTTGACCTGAAGTGTAGCCTGCTGCTGACCTTTGCAGCCCGAAAGACAGTTGCATCGGTCACGTAGGAGATAAAGGTACCACATTAAGTGGGGAGGCAAACTTTGACTGAATTATGAGGCCAATAAAGAACTCCAGGAACGCTGAGGATATCCGGAAAGAACAACAAGGGATGCTGAGAGATGACGGGTGCGTCACCTCCCTTGGTGGCCAGAGTGTGCCTCTGTTCATCTATATGTGTTGTGTATGTGAAAAACAGGAGGAATTGTCTGCTAGTATATGTACCTGTAATCTGCTCTGAGTCCCCTTCGGGGTGAGAAGAGCGGAATATAAATAAAGTAAATAAATAAATTTACTTGACCGTGCTTAAAGTAAAAAATGAATGTACTTGATCCTCCAGATCTTAAGATATGCTTACTCCAGAGATGACCCCTTTCTATGAATCTTGGGATCCTCCAACACAACTCTATGGTATGCTGGAACTGGAAATAAGGCAATTTATTGGCATTTGGTCACATCCACAGTTTTAGGTAACTGCAGTCCAGCTGGGAACCTATCTCCCATGGATATGGGGATCTTACTATATTCCTGGGGGGGAAATAGCATTATTAAAATTTGGACACAAATCTTTAAACACAGGATAATGCTCACCTTCCTTCTGTAGATGTAATATCGTAGCCATGACTGCAAATCAGTTTAATTCCATTTAAAGTTGTTTCATCACTATAAACGGAATAGATGGACTGAACCTGAGACAGAAGAGGTAAAGAGAAAATGTAAATAGGTAGACAAGAGAAGGAAAAAGATTTTTATTCTAGGAAACAATTGTATACAACTTGGGATAATAGATGACTTGTAGCCTAAAATGAAATGCATATTCCTCTCCTTCACTGTTTCTCATTTTAAAAAAAAGACTATCAATGTATTGTTTTCCCCTAAATGTATAATAAAGTACTGTATAGTAGCAATGGAAAAGGGAATACCTTTTACACCAGAGCTTCCCAAACTGTGTGCTGCGGCACATTATTATGACAGCTGCAGTGTGTAGGTGTGTCACAAGAACGTAACAAGAAAAGCCAAAACATGGAAATGTATGTTATCTTACAAATCATATATTTAAAAATATATCAACGAAAGCTTTTCATGTGATATGTTGCGGTCCCATACACTTGCTTATTACTATTTGTAAGGGATTAGTTTATTATTATTATTTATTTCAATTTGATAAACCGCCCTTCCCGAGGCTCAGGACGGTTTACAACATATAAAAACAGCATATAAAAACACATGGTTAAAAACACATAAAATTACATCTTAAAACAGTCACATAAAATCATAGCCAGACATAGCTGGTGCATGGAGAATGGTATTGGTATGGCAGGATGGCAAGCGTTAATTAGGCGCTGTCAGACATCGAACGCCTGTCTAAACAGCCAGGTCTTGCAGGACCTGCGGAACGGCATCAGGTCCTGCAAGGCTCATGTCCCCCGCGGCAGAGAGTTCCATAGAACCGGCGCCACCACTGAAAACGCTCTCTGCCGCATGGTAGAGAGCCTGCAGCACTTCATACCCGGGACTTCAAGTAAGTTAAGCCCCTTTGAGCGCAGTGATCTTCTGGGCGCATATGGGGTAAGCAGCTCCTTCAGGTACACTGGCCCCAAACCATATAAGGCCTTGAAAGTCAAAACTAACACCTTGAAGGAGACCCGGAATTCAATGGGCAACCAGTGCAGTTCGCGCAGGAGTGGCGTTATATGCGCCATTCTTGAGGCTTCTAGCAGCAAGCGAGCTGCCGCGTTCTGCACCAGTTTAAGTTTCCGGATCGCCGACAAAGGCAGGCCAATGTACAGTGCGTTACAGTAATCGAGCCTCGAGATGAACGTGGCTTGGATCACCGTGGCCAGGTCGCGACGGGAGAGATAGGGAGCCAGACGTTTCGCTTGCCGCAGATGGTAAAAGGCTGTCTTGCAGGCACAAGCAATCTGTGCCTCCATAGACAGCTGCGGGTCCAGCCGGACCCCCAAGCTCTTTACTGAGGACTGCGGGCATAGTGCCACACCATCAAACGTTGGCAACTGGATCTCTCCCCCCCCCCCGGGCGGCCCAGCCACAAGATCTCCGTCTTCACCAGGTTCACCTTCAACTTACTGGCTCGCAGCCATCCAGTTACGGCTTCTAGGCAGAGTTGGAAATTATCGGGTACAGATTCCACCCTGGGGTCCATCCTCAGAACGAGCTGGGTGTCATCAGTGTACTGATGACATTCCAGCCCGAAACTCCACACCAATTGGGCGAGTGGTCGCATGTAGATGTTAAATAACAGCGGGGAGAGGATGGCCCCCTGAGGGACCCCGCAGTGTAAGGCGGAGCCCTCGGAGACCACCCCTCCCCACTTCACTCGCTGCAGGCGGTTTTGGAGGAAGGAGGACAGGCAGTTGAGAGCTGTCCCCTCACCCCCGCCACCGCCAGGCGGTGTGTCAAAAGTTGGTAATCGACAGTATCAAACGCTGTCGTGAGGTCCAATAACACGAGCAGCGCCGATCCGCCTCGGTCCAAGTGGCAACGGAGTAGGTCTGTGATGAAGACCAGGATGGTCTCTGTCCCATGGCCTGAACGGAAGCCGGACTGGAAGGGGTCTAGCCAGGTTTAGCCTCTTATTCGCCAGTAAAAGCAAATTACTGTGTCACAAAATTATGTATATTTAAAAAGTGTATCACCAAAATGAAAAGTTTGGAAAGCGCTGTTTTACCGAGTGCAATTTCTAAGAGAACAAAATTAAAAAACCAAGCAGTCAGCAATGTTTTCACTGCTGTATCCACCTGGAACTTGTGTAGCAAAATTCATGATGAATGTCTGTCTGATATACTCATTGATATCCTAGATCAGTGTTTTTCAACCTTTTTTGAGCCGCAGCACGTTTTTTACATTTACAAAATCCTGGGGCACACCACCAACCAAAATGACACAAAATAGGGTTGCCATTTTTTGATATAAGAAATGAGGGACATTTACGGGATTTTTTCAGAAAAATCAGGGACACTTCATTAAAAACTTGAAACTCAAACATTAGATAGAAATAGTTTTATTAACAGAATAAGGTAATGATTGAAACTCACAAAAGAAACTGACTTATACCCTCTTAACAGTACATGGTATGTTTCTGCATGCTTTGTCATGCAGAAAAAACATTATTAGAACTACCTTATTTTCTCCATCTGTATTTAGTCCTTGACTTTGCTGACTTTAAAAGTGCACTGTCTGAACATTAACATAAAATAAATTTTATAAGACAGTACATCTTCATGATTATTATGTCAATAGTTAATGGTATAGTATAGTATGGGATACACAGCATTGTATAGGATTGGGATGCACAGCTAGGCCTATTTTAAGAGTAACTCTCAACATTCCCCTTGGGTAACGGTTAATTAGTCTACTGTACTTTCGAAAAGTCCTGTATCGCCTCTTCCTTCCAACGGGGACGCAGGCTGCCCTGCAAGTTGGAATCCCTGGGCAAGCATTGCCGTGGTAACCACAGCGCGCACCTTCCTCTAGTCAACTCCGCCCAGTCCTGTCCTGCTAGTCAAAAATAAGGGACAGGGCCTGAAAATAAGGGACATAAATTTTAGGGCCAAAATAAGGGACGTCCGTTAGAATAAGGGACATATGGGAACCCTAACACAAAATGACACTCTAACACAGTCATACATATGTGTTTAAATGTATTTATACACTCAGTGTGAAACCTGGGCCGGTTTCGATGAACACAACATAGATATCCTGGCAGGAATGGCAGAAAGACACAAACCTCCCACACAGAATTGCCATAACCAAGAGAAAATACTATAAGAGTTTGGTGAGACTTCCTTTCACATATTTATACATGGCTATCATGTCTTCCCTCAGCCTTCTCTTCTTCAGGCTAAACATGCCCAGCTCTTCAAGCCGCTCCTCATAGAGCTTGTTCTCCAGATCTTTGTGAAATTTCACCCTGAGTGAAACTTGCTTCTAGTTAACTATGGATGTCATGAAGCTCTCGAAAAATCTAGTAAGATAGTAAAAAACATACATTTCCAAGCGGAGAGGCTCAATTTGTTTCTTGAAAACCTGTGAGGGGGCTGCTAGGAGGGGGGAGAATGCCAATTTCCCACGGCACACCTGATGATCGCTCACGGCACACTAGTGTGCCACGGCACACTGGTTGGGAAACACTGTCCTAGATTACTGTAATAGTCAATTCAGTGCAACAAAATCCACAAAACACTGGTATTTATATAAAGCCAAACTTATCCAAGAATTTTGTATTCTGCTCCATAACTAGCATGATGACCCATTGATATATATTGTTATTTACATGATTTTAATATGTTGTAGGCCACTTTGGGTCCTGTGAGGGAGAAAAGCAGGATATAAATAAAGATTATTATTATTATTATCAATAAAGAACACCCAGAGCTCTAAGTTCTAATCATTCAATTGTTTTTTCTTTTCATTAATTTTAATGCTCAGACTGGTTTTTCTTAAGCATGTCTGAAAAATTACTTTTACCCATTGTAGGCAAGAGACAAAGAGAACGAGATTACCTTCAGCCTAAACGCAATAGCATAAGCACCTTTCATACAGAATTCCACTCGTCCCCAACTTCCCCGTTTTCCTCCATTAGTCACTGAAAGCATAGCAGTAGGTTCCCGCAGGGGCGCTGGAATTGTCGAACAGTAGGCTTCCTCCCACAGATAGCAAGAAAAGAGAAATGGTGCCAAAGTCACAATGATACTAAAATTAAGCTTCATTGTGAAGTTTTCTCTCTGCAGATAAGTGGGTATAGCACCAACCTCAGGGACCAGGAGCCTTTTATGTATTTTGAATGTTGGCTTCGATCCCTTAGTAATACTATGCCAATGGGAAATGGGCACAAGCATTCATTGTCCTTCTAGGTTGATTACCCACGTGAGGCAATGTGTGTTACCCAAATATTAATGAGTAAAACATCAAGTTCTGACATTATAGATTCCAAAGAGAAGGTACTGTTCTACGTGCTAATATCCTCCAATCCCAGAATCCTTTGTGAGTGTGGACTGCTGGATTTGAAAGGTGGACACTTCTTTTCTTCTCCTTCTCTGACCGTTTCATGCGTCTATTTTCTTTGATTCGGAAAAAGGCCTAAACCTTTGAGATTTAAGGTGTAGAAAAGCTACCACAAAATAGAGTGAATTTTAATAGAGAAAACAAACATCTGCCCCAGCTTTCCTTTGCCCATGCCTGTGCTGCAGTCACATTAGAAGGCTACGACCCTCAGTGGGGGGCCTAGGCCCACAGCAGGCTCCCAGTTCTGTGACCCCCAAAGACAGTGGCAGTTGGGAGGAGTGATGTGAAGACACAAGGAAATTTGGGGGGGGGGGATCACTCACCTTGAACATGAGTGAGACCAGGATGCGGAGCACCAGGCAGAAGCCAATGTCAGCATAGTTGTGAATTAGGAAGTCTTGGCTGAAGAGCAGGTGGCCAGCAGACAGCAGCCCGGCGCCACCATCTTCTACCCAGCTGCCCCAGGGAAACTTCACAAGTAGCTCATACTCTGGCTCCAGCCCAGGCATCTCTCCACAGGTGTGGCAGTGGCCTCCTGGCTGGCTGGCTGGCTGGCTGGCTGGCTGGCCCCGCACACTTCTGCTTAACCCCTCACCTGCCAGACCAGTCCTCCTGTGGTGTTCCAGCCAAGCAGTGTGATGCCCCAGCCTGGAGGTCAGGGTCCGGTGTAAACAAGTCTGGACACTCACCGACTACTTTGTGACTTTTAAAAACTGTGTGGCAGGGCAGGCTATCCTTCAATCCCACCGCTGCCACCAAATGTGGTAATAGATGAAACTTCACCCCGTTTACTTTTTTGAACGTGGCAGGGCAGCCACCAGCTATCACGGTTTTCCTTTCTTTATTTATTATTAACTTGCTGTCACGATTTGTCAAAGCTTGATCACTAGATGTGAGGGTCTTTGTGAATAAACGACTTCCACAGAGGTTTTTGTTGAAAGTGTTTAACAGTTTATTTTACACAAATGGGCTTACAGCTTAGGTGGTTTCAAATAGGCTCCGAAGAGGTACAAACTTGCAATATTAAACAGTATAACACTGGGGTTTTCCCCTGATACAGTTACACACAAGTAACTACTTAATACTGGGTTACTCTCAACCCTAGGAGTAACTTGTCCCACACTTGGGTTCCTTAAACCCACACACAGAACTGAACTGCACACTGCAGTTCCTACAGACAGCTTGCAGCTTCAGCAACTGTCAATTCCTAACTAACTCTGGTCACAGCTGCTGGCCAACTGACATTCTCCAACTGTCAGATTCAAACTGCACATTCTAAAGCCAGAGTGGCCTCTGTTGTCATGGCAACAGCCTCTGCTTACAGCTTGCTGCTGCGAACATTCCACGGCTCACTCTTTGCAGCTTTTTAAAGAATGTCCCTTCTAAATACATAAACAAACATGTGATTAACATATAAATAACCACCTCATCACATCCGGCAACACCGGAACCAGTGGATCCGGGTCAGGATGGATGGCCAGAGGGGGACATTTTTGCAGATGGAGAGTTATCTTGGGAGAATGATTGGTTACATGGATATTACAATGATGAAGAAGGGGTTAATGATGATTCTATGGAAGTCAGCTTTGAAACTGCCAGTGAGAACTCCCATAACCTTGGATCTCTCGGGAACCACTCTCCTGTGCCAGATGAGAGCCCAGGAATTAGGGAGGGCGAATCTTCCCAGCAAGATATGAGTCCACCTGTTTCGCCTAACAAGCTGGGAAACTTCAATAGAAGGGCTTCTATCAGATCCTCACAGAGAGATTGGAATTTGCGTCGGGGAACTCAGTGGACTCACAGGAAATATAGTCCTTAAAAGACTGGCCTCATCAAGACTGCGTTAGAGTGGAAGCTATGTTCAGCTTGGATTGTTCCTGATCTTGTTCTCAAGTTCCGAGTGGCTGCAGGAGCGGGTTGCTTGGCTAAGTCACAGTCTACGTTCGGATCTTGTTCCCGTTTGCCTTGGACTCTGAGTTCTTGTTACAACCGTTGGATAGTCTGGCCTGGGTTTTTGGACTTGCTTTCCATGGGATTTACTCCAGTTTAAGGACTTAAACCAGTTTTGCTTTTGGACTTACTTTTGCTTTACTTCCTTCTGCTTTGAACTATTCTTATTCTAAATAAAGGCTTTTTACCTAGCTACTTGTGTGTGTGATCTAGGGGAGTACATTCCAGGTTTGAGGTACAACACATCCTCCCTCATGGCAGGAAGTCTCCCGCAGATGCCTGGCTTACTAACCATGGAGTCCTTGCTCTGCAGAGAGCAGGGATGCACATCTCTCAAGCGCTGCCTTTGAGCCTAACTCTTTTCCAATCTCTGTCTAGAGCAGGGCTGTCCAACTGGCGGCCCAGGGTCCGTATACAGCCCCCCCAGCCCCTTCCCTGCAGCCCCCTAAGCTTTTTAATAAAAATAAAAAATAAAAAAATTAAATAATAATATTTTAAAAAATTACCCACTTCCGGGTTCCGGAGCAAGTATCACGAGATTGCAAAAGCCACACGGGATTTTGCTCTCAATGCGAGATCACCCCAGCGTTGAGAGCAAAATCCCGTGTGGCTTCCGTAGTCTCGCGATACTCCTGTTGTCGAAATCTCGGCTACTTAATCCCTGCGGCCCACACCGACGCGATTTGGGCCTTCTCGGCTGCTGCCTCGGTCGGTCGTCGCCTCTGCTCGTGGTCTGGCTACTCCTGGATCCTGCGCGTTTGGGAAGGTAGGCTAACCTTTATGTTATTATTATGTAATTGTGTATGGATGCCCCTTATGTATTCCCTCCCTGCCTTTCCCCTTAGTAAAAGATTATATTTGATTGTATGGATGCCCCTTATGTATTCCCTCCCTGCCTTTCCCCTTAGTAAAAGATTATATTTGATTGTATGGATGCCTCTTATGAATTCCCACCCTGCCTTTCCCCTTAGTAAAAGATTATATTTGATTGTATGGATGCCTCTTATGTATTCCCTCCCTGCCTTTCCCCTTAGTAAAAGATTATATTTGATTGTATGGATGCCTCTTATGAATTGTAAGTAAATTGGAGCCAGGGGAGGGGTGGGGGCGGGGGCGGAGCCGGGGGTGGGGCAGACCCTTCGGCCCCCAGGTCATCAGTGACTGGAATTCAGGCCCCTGGGCCGGTAGAAGTTGGACAGCCCTGGTCTAGAGGGAAGGAACAAAGGAGGGAAAGGGGGAGGGAAAGGAGAGAAGAAGGGAAGGAGAGAAAGTGGAAGGGAAAGAAAAGGGGGGGAACACGGGAAAGACGTAGAGAAGGAAGGAAAGAGAAAGAGAGAAGGGGAGGAAAAGGGGAAAAGGGAGGGAAGGAAGGAAAGAGAGAAAGAAGGATGGAATCAAAGAGCGAAGGAAGGAAGGAAAGAGGCAGAGAAGGAAGAAAGAGAAAGTAGAAGGGAAAGAAAAAGGGGGAAAGGAAGGAAGGAAAGAGGGAGTGAACGAAGGAGAGAAAGAAAGAAGGAGCTGTAGAGGGAGGGAAGGTTGGCCACAGCAAGGGGAGGAGAGAAAGTGGAAGGGAAAGAAAAGGGGGGAAATATGGGAAAGAAGTAGAGAAGGAAGGAAAGAGAAAGAGAGAAGTAAAGAAAGGACAGGAGGAGGGAAGGAGAGGAACAGGGAGGGAAGGAAGGAAAGAGAGAAGGAAGGATGGAATTAAAGAACGAAGGAAGGAAGGGAGGGAGGGAGGGAGGAGGCAGAAAAGGAAGAACGAGAAAGTAGAAGGGAAAGAAAAAGGGGAAAGGAAGGAAAGAGGGAGTGAATGAAGGAGAGGAAGAAAGAAGGAGATGTAGAGGGAGGGAAGGTTGGCCACAGCAACGCGTGGTGGGTACAGCTAGTAGAATTATAGAATTGGAAGAAATCACATGGGCCATCCAGTCCAACCTCCTGCCATGCAGGAAAGGGACAATCCCTGACAGAATGAATTAAACATTTTCCATTCTGAAAGTATTTCATTACATCTTATAAACAACTACTCTAAGTAAATATATAGCTTTATCCCACTAAGGTCCAAATAATTCCCAGATAGTGGTCTATAGAATTATGAATCATACATAGCTCGATTTATTCCACACATCTTAGTATTTGCTTCATTCAGCAATGGATACATCCAGTCTAATAGTAAGACTGGCTCTTTAGGGATTTGAGAGTGAGTCCTATGGGACCAGGAGCCTTTTATGTATTTTGAATGTTGGCTTCGATCCCTTATTAATACTATGCCAATGAGAAATGGGCACAAGCATTCATTGTCCTTCTAGGTTGATTACCCACGTGAGGCAATGTGTGTCACCCAAATATTTATGAGTAAAACATCAAGTTCTTTTTTTTGTTTAAATATTTTTATTAGTTTTTTTTAAAACAGATATAAAAGACAGAAAATCGGGGAAAATGGTATGGGGAGAGGAAAAGGGCAAGGGGAGTAGAGGGAGGGGAACGGGAGTGATGGGGTCAAGAGAAAGACAGAACGCAAATAGGTACAGAACAAAACGTCTTCCAGTTTGGGTCATCGGAGATATTAAATACTTGAAATATAACATTTAACTTATTAATGGCCTTTGCCAATGGAGTTCATAATGCATGGTCAATCATTTAACACATCATTTTTTCTAGGTAGAGCCTCACTGGTAGCCAGTCCTCCCTTTTCTTTTCACTTCTCTCATATATTTTACTGTACAAATCATCGGATTCCATTCATTCATTTAGTTTATGAAACCAATCCTCTATCGGTGGGATATCATCCCTTTTCCAATTTTTGGCTAGCACTAGCTTAGCAGCCGCCGAGATAAAGTAAAGCAATTTAACCTTGTTCTGGTCTAATCCTTCCTCCACTAAGTTTAGTAGTTAGATTTCGGATTTAAAATCAAATTTCTCCTTCAATATTTTTGGGTATGCTTGTGGATAGTTTTCCAAAATTTTTGAACCTTGCTGCATGCCCACCAACAGTGAATGAAAGTCCCCAACTGCTTATTACACTTCCAACATTTGTTGTTGGTGTTTTTATAATATCTTGCAATTTTCTGTGGGGTCATGTGCCATCTATAAAACATTTTATACCAGTTCTCTGAACCTAAGATCTTAATAGTTCCCTTCCATGCCTTCTCCCACTCTTGCAACAATATCGTATGACCGACATCTTGCGCCCATTCAATCATCACATGTTTCACCAATTCTTTCTCCGTATCTAACTCTAGCAGTTTATTATACAATATTTTTATGTGTTTTTTCTTTTGTTTCAACATCAAGTTCTGACATGATAGATTCCAAAGATAAGGCACTGTTCTACGTGCTAATATCCTCCAAACCCAGAATCCTGTGTGAGTGTGGACTGTTGGATTTGAAAGGTGGACACTTCTTTTCTTGTCCTTTTCTGACCGTTATGTTTCTATTTTCTTTGATTCGGAAAAAGGCCTAAACCTTTGACATTTAAGGTATAGAAAAGCTACCACAAAATAGAGTGAATTTTAATAGAGAAAACAAACATCTGCCCCAGCTTTCCTTTGCCCATGCCTGTGCTACAGTCACATGAGAAGGCTACGACCCTCAGTGGGGGGCCTAGGCCCACAGCAGGCTCCCAGTTCTGTGACCCCCAAAGACAGCGGCAGTTGGGAGGAGTGATGCAAATGGGGGGGGGGGGGAATCATTCACCTTGAACATGAGTGAGACCAGGATGTAGAGCACCAGGCAGAAGCCAATGTCAGCATGGTTGTGAATGAAGAACTCTTGGCTGAAGAGCAGGTGGCCAGCAGACAGCAGCCCGGCACCACCATCTTCTACCCAGCTGCCCCAGGGAGACTTCACAAGCAGCTCATACTCTGGCTCCAGCCCGGGCCCCTCTCCACAGGTGTGGCAGTGGCCTCCTGGCTGGCTGGCCTCAGGTCCCACACACTTCTGCTTCAGAATGGATTCAGAATGGCCACGTGGCCTCACTGACCCTATCACCATCAACTCCATGTTGCTTTAAATAGATCTCATTCAGTTTAATCCGCACCTTTGGGTCACCTCGCTCTGTTCATGAGTGAGGTTATGCCTGTTGGGTTACTTACCCTGGTATGTATATAACCGTTTAGGCTTTTCGGTGTATTGATATATATGATCCCATTCTAGACAATGTTTATTTTATCTTACAGATATGAGGCATAATTTATATTGTGCCTTGAAAAAGCTACAGTGAAACGGTTTGGCCGCTATTGCAGCATCAGCATGCCGTTAGCCATTTTTATTTATCCACATCAGCTAGGGAGACGCTAGACTGGTGACTCCGGCATCTTTTTGGCATCGGCCACTGGATTTACAAATATTTCTTTGATACTCTAATTTGGCGACTTTCTACTGCTAGCACAGACCTTGCCCATTTACGATTCGCAACTATTTGGGACCGGACACTTACTTACTCCTTTCATTTCCATCATATGGACGGTTATACTTGGGAACTCTTTGGTTTATTACCTCTTTGACCCTGGAATTGATTGTGTGTACCTGATATGTCTCACCAGTCACGTATGTATGTAAAGCGGTCCGGACCCTCTTTATATGTATAATATAATATCGCTAGCAAGCTATTGTTATATTTACACCTGTGTTGTTAATTTGTGTTAGCTTCAAGCCTGCTCTGTGTTTTACAATTTGCGGAAGTCTATCAGATATGAAGCGCCAGCGCCCCCTAGAGCCGAAGCGAGTTTTGAACCGGCTTTTTTGTGTGGATCAAACAGCCCTATTACCTACTAGTTTTAGCTGGTTTAGCCCACACAAACTTCCTGTTGGAAAAGAAGTCAATGCATTGAAACTTAAATCCAGGTTGGTAATTGCACCAAGTGTAGCAAAACCTGGTGGATCAGATTTCTGCGTAGAGAAACTAGTTCCTGGAAAGTATCTTCTCTGGTTTCCTCTTATGCTGCAAATATATTTCTTCCAGGGAACAGCAGCCTTTAAAACTTGGAATTTGTTATATATTGTTACTAGCTGTACCCGGCATGCGTTGCTGTGCCCTATTTAGGAGATGCAAGAAAGTCAGAGTATGTAAGGGTTGGAATTGTTGTTAGTTATGGTGTTGTTGGGGCCCTGGCTGTGTTGTTGTGGGTTGTTCTGGTGGGTGGGATGTTGAAGTCCTGGGGAGTTGTTGGTGTGTGGTGTCGCTGGCGTTCTGCATAGCTTGTGGATATACAATGTTTTTTGTCTTTCCGTCTGCTGTGTTGGTGTAGAGGTTGATGCTTGGAAGTTAACTTTGGAAGTGAGTGGAGGTACTTGAATTCCCATTATCCATGGTGTGTCCTCCTCTGAACTGCAGTCGGATGGAGTGTGGGTCATGGGGGGCATTGTGTGCCAAGTTTGGTCTTTATCGGTCTTGGTTCTGGGCCACAGTGGTCTGTGGGGAATGATGGGTTTTGGAGTAGTACAAATCCCATTATCCATGGAGGTACTTCAAGTCCCATAATCCATGGTCCACCCTCCTCCAAACTGTAGTAGAATGTAGCGTGGGTCATAGGGGCTCTGTGTGCCAAGGTAGGTTACTGTAAATTCAGGCCATACACAATGTCCCATGAGATGAGGCCTAGTCAGGAACAGCAAGTTAATGAAGCCTTACTGTCAATTCAGGCCATACGCAATGTCCAATGAGCTGAGGCGTAGTCAGGAGAATCAAGTTAATGAAGCCTTACTGTCAATTCAGAGCGTAAACAGCATTCCATTAAGTGAGGCCTAGTCAGGGAAATTAAGTTAATGAAGCCTTACTGTCAATTTTGGGCATGGTCTGTGATTTGTAGGGGTGTAAATTTTCTGTGGGTAGTGAATTGGGTGTTTGTGTTTGTGCCTCAGCCCTTTGCCTTATCCTCCTCTGACAGTTTATTATGGGTTGGAATGTTCATGTTGGCTGGCCAGTACAGGAGTTATGCAAATCCGCCCTTATTGGCAGCCAATCATGTTGTCAGAATTTAGAGGCTGGGAGAGTCGTTGGCACCCCAGAGGATGCTGGGAAATGAAGTTTTTTTACTCGTTGTTTGGGGGGGGGGAGTTTCTTTGCTACAAACATACCTTGCTTGAGGCCTATTTCTTTTGGCAAGTTTGGTGTTTCTGCGTTGTAAGGTTTCTCTGTTTGGGACGGTCGTTCCATGATGGGAACCCCTTTATATAATAGATAGGACAAATCAAAAGTTTGAAGTACCATTTGCTCCTGACACAAATCAGTTTTGAAGTGATATTGTCTTATGTTTGAACAGCATCAAATTATTGTTGATTTTTAGCTGCTCTGAGTCTCTCTACAAAGGAGAGAGGGTGGGATATAAAACAATGGGATTAGTGCTTATTTTAGTGCCTGGAAAAGTCAGACTCTCCTAGTTCCTGTCAAATTAGGAAATGATTGTACCATGCTGGCTCCACGGATGATTAGGGAATGCAAATCTGACAAGTTCTGAAAAGTTGAGTTCCCAACAAAGGATGATGGGTTATCATACAGGTGTATAATTCTTAGAAGTGGATTCCCTATAAATGCACTATCAGGAATAATGGAAATTGAATACTCCAATATCTTCAGACTTGGAAGTGCTTTAACTGCTTCAGAGAATTCAACAATGTTGTTATAATTTAAATCCAAAGTTTCCAGATTGTTAATAATAATAATAATAATAAGGATTATATATTGTTTAATCCATCAAAGCAGTAGGGTTGCAATATTTTGATAGAAGAAATAAAGGACATTTATGGGATTTTTGCAAAAATAAGGGATACTTAATAAAAACTTGAAAATCAAACGTTAGGTATAAATACTTTTATTAAGATAATAACATAATGATTGAAATTCACAAAAGAAACTGACTTGCACCCTCTTAAAGTACATAGTATGTTTCTGCATGTTTTGTCATGCAGAAAAAACATAATTAGAACTACCTTATGTACTCCATCTGTATTTAGTACTTGACTTTCCAAAGCCGAGAGACAGCCTGCCTGCCTGCGAGCAGAGACCGAGCCCCGGGCGAAGAAGGGCCACGCGGTTCACACTCACTCACTCACTCACACACTGGGGCCTCAACTGAGACGCCTCTCTCAGTCTCTCTCCCTGGAAGGCCTTCTCTTTGCAAAACACTCCAAGTTATCAGTTGTTAGCTCCTCCTCTTCCTCCTTCTTCCACTTCCTCCCGCGCTCTTTCTCTCTCTCTCAAGTCCGGGGCCCTTTCCCTCCTCCGGAAGTGAGCTGAGCTCACAAGGAAATGCGTCGCCCGAGCCCTCCTGCTCCGAGCCGGCTCCTCTTTTCCCAGCACCAGCCAGAGGACAGGTCAGGAGGAGCAAAAAATAAGGGACAGCAGCTGTAAATACGGGACACCCAAAAAAGGGCCAAAATATGGGACGTCCCGTATAATACGGGACATATGGGAACCCTACAAAGCAGTGATGTCCCAATGTTTTTATTTTATTGTTATGGAGATGCAGGGCAACGAGGCTTGAGAGATTTGTAAATGCAAAATCAGGGATCATTTATTTTGTTGAGTGCCAAAAATAAGGTTTGTAGGAAGGGAAAATTGCTATTTTCTGGCACTGCAGTAATATAGTTAGCAACCAAACACAAGGATTAAAGCTCACTGAGTCTTCTGATAGCCCCATTAGGAATGGTTTCCACAGATTGTTCTAGTTCCTTCAACCCAGACAAGGTCTTTGAATGAATAAATCAAGGTCATTGCCAGCTACTAATGAGAGAGGAGCCAGACCTCAGCCTGAAGAGTAGGAAGTGCAGCTAGGGACATTGGAGAACCATTGGAGGGGCCTCACTGTGGAGGAAGAGGAGACTGTGTCCAACAGGGCTGACTGTGACCATCTTTTATAAAGGTATACACTTGATAATAATGAGTGGTGCAGCTTTAGGCATTGAGATAGTAGCTCTCTTCTTTGGGATATTTATCATATTACATTAATATGGAGACTTCAAAAACAGCATACAATTGTGATAGTTGCAATGCTACTAGCTTGGCACCTTTGTTTTCTTATGTTCTTCATCTATATATATATCTTCCCATCATTCTTTACCATTCATTATTCTGGCTAGGCCTGATGAGATTCTAATGATGTCTGGAAGACCACAACGTGCCCATCTTTGATAAAAATGACCTGGGTGAATTATATATTTAAACCACACTATATTCATAATTATTTTGAAATCAGAACTATGGAAGGATTATAATACTACCATATTCATTTAAGATACATTAGTACATCTTTCTTAAGGATAATGCTTTCAAGTTCTCCCAAACTTCTCAACAGCCTAGATTGTAAATATTAGTGGTAGGAAAAAGCATGTAACTTCCCCAGTCTATAGGTTAGATAGTTTAAGACAGGAGTGCTCACACTTTTCCAGCATGCCTTTAAGGCCTTGCACGGTCTAGGGCCTGCGTACCTGCGGGACCGCCTTACCCCGTATGTTCCCCCGAGATCACTCCGTTCCGAGGAACAGAATTTGTTACTTGTGCCATCAATCCGCTCCTGCCACCTGTCCACAGCCAGGCAGAGAGCTTTCTCTGTGGCGGCCCCAGTGTTATGGAACTCCCTTCCTGATGACACCTGAGCGATCCCAGAGCTTGCCTCCATTCGAAGGGCTTGCAAGACTGCCCTCTTCAGACTGGCTTTCAATTAGTCTGGCCTGTTTGGCGTGTTTTGTAACCTTTGAATTTTACCTCTGTAACTGTTTCGTGTTTTATGTTTTTATTGCATGTTTTTGTTACACGCAGCATGTTTTATTGTACGTTGTGATCCGCCCCGAGCCTGCAGGGAGGAGCGGAATATAAGATTGAATAAATAAATAAATATATAGAATCCTCCATGTCATGGGTCCTGTCTTATAGACATAGAAACCACACAAGGCAGAAACACAAAAAAAGCCCACATACCCAGAAAACCCTACGAGGCATGTTTACCAAAACACACACACCCTGCCCAAAAAAGAGCCAGCGGCCACAAATCCAAAAAACCATTATGGACTACAACTCCCATGATCCCCCACATCACCTCCCTCTGGCAGTTTACAGTGTTGGAATGTTAAGTGGAGCTGACCAACCTAGCCCAGAGTCATTATGCAAATACTCCCTCAGTTAGAATGGGAGGCTGGGAGCCCCCACCCCTGGCAGTTTAACCAACTTCGAGAGTCAGTCTCAATGTTGGTGGTGGTAGGGAAAGGTAGGGAAAGGAATGGAGGGACTGAGACAAGGGGAGCAAGGACTGATACAGAAAGGGGAGGAATGGCAGGAAGGAGGGAAAGGAAAGAAGGAAGGGAGGGAAGGGAGGAAGGAGAGGAGAAGAAAGGAAAGGAAGGATAGAAGGAAGACTGGATGGAAGGAAGGAGGGAATTAGAAAGGAAGGGAAGGATAGAAGGAAGAATGGATGGAATGAAGGAGGAGAGAAGAAAGGAAGGACAAAGGAAGGATGGCAGGAAGGACGGGAGGGGAATGGAAGGAAAGGATAGAACGATGGAGTGAAGGAAGGAAAGAGGGGAGAAAAAAGGAAGAAAAAAGGAAGGATAGCAGGAAGGAGGGGAGGGAAAAGGAAGGAAAGGATAGAAGGATGGAGTGAAGGAAGGATGGAAAGAGGGGAGAAGAAAGGAACACAGAAACACACACACATATATACATGCACAGAAATATTCAAATATACGCATACACACATACATAAACACACCTGTACTTACACACATCAACACATATACACACACATACATATACAAACACACATATACATAAGTACACACATATACACGCATACACATACAGTATACACATATACATAACTACTAGGCATGGTTTAGAACCCAAAAATAGGAAATCTAATGGGGGGATTTTTAAAAATTAGTAATAGAAAGACTTACAAAAAATTTTCCAATAATTTCTAAAATGTAACGTAATTACTAACAAAATTCGTTAGTAATTCGTATGCCAGCGCATGCGCATTCCAGATGGTTTTGGCCTACAACTCCCAGAAATCCTAACAGCTGGTAAATTGGCTGGGATTTCTGGGAGTTGTAGGCCAAAACTTGAATAAATCAAACTGAATTCTAAATGGGACTCTCCAAATAGGAAGGAGGGAGGGAAGGAGGGAGGGGGGGTATTCTATTCTTGGAAGCAGCAAAAAAAAAAGGAGGAGCCCCCCCTCGCTCCTCGCTGCCTCTCTCTCACCCCGATCCTGAGGGAGCAAGGGCCCAAGTTTGCCCAGGCTGAGAGGAAAAGGAAGAGGCCTGAGGCTGTGAGGAATGGTGTGAGTTGAAGTCCAAAACACCTGGAGGGCTGAAGTTGGCCCGTGCGATGGGGCAAGACAGAGCAACGGGAAAAGAAGGGAGGGGGAGAGAGCCACCAGGAAAGAGGAGGGGGCAGAGAAGCATGTGAGAGAGTGCAGGGAGAGAAAGGAGGAGAAGCGTGTGTGTGTGTGTGTGTGTGTGTGAAGTTGGCCCGTGCGGTGGGGCAAGACAGAGCAACGGGGAAGAGAAGGGAGGGGGGAGAAGCCACCAGGAAAGAGGAGGAGGCAGAGGAGAAGCATGTGAGAGAGTGCAAGGAGAGAAAGGAGAAGCTTGTGTGTGTTTGAGAGGAAGGCAGGGAGAGAAAGCAGAGTGGGGGAGAGGGGGGACTGAGTTGGCGCCCAAAACACCTGGAGGGCTGAAGTTGGCCCGTGCGATGGGGCAAGACAGAGCAACGGGGAAGAGAAGGGAGGGGGGGAGAAGCCACCAGGAAGGAGGAGGAGGCAGAGGAGAAGCATGTGAGAGTGCAGGGAGAGAAAGGAGGAGAAGCGTGTGTGTGTGTGAAGTTGGCCTGTGGGGCAAGACAAAGAGTCCCCGCAGATGACAAGAGCCCGAAAGCCAAGCCCAAGCTGGCCAAGAGCACCAAGGCCAAGACGACCAAGGCGGCGCCCAGAAGGAAGTGAGTCAGCCCGCTCTTCCTCAAGACCCCAAACCACCGGCGCCACGAGGAAGAAAGAGAGAGCAGAGGGGGAGAGAGGGAGGAGAAGGGGGAGGACTACACTTTCCAGAATGCCTAGCAGCAGCGTCACTTCCAGTTCCCCATAGAAATGCGGGAAAAAGAAGAAGATGAATGAAGGCGGGAAGGAAATGAGGGGGAGAAGACAGGGAGAAGTGAGTAGTACAATAATTAAGAATTAATTACGATCATTACGCAAATTGTTGGCCTCAAGGACCAAAAAGAAAGTCTACTTCCTGGTTAGCTGCCGTGATGCGTATAAACTAGAAAGTCCCATTACATACGAATCACTTAGGATTTCTTTTAATTTTCATAACTTTTTTCTCATGCCTAATAACTACACACACAGACCCCAAGTTTAAAACAATCCCACAGCAACGCGTGGCCGGGTCAGCTAGTAGAATTATAAAGTTGGAAGAGACCACATGGGCCATCTAGTTCTACCTCCTGCCATGCACGTAAAGCACAAAGTACCCCTGACCATCCTTTTCTGCCCCTGTCCAAAATCATCAGGTTAGACAGATTTGCCACTCACAGTCCACTGGAGAAAGGCAGCATAGAAATTCCCTAAATAAATAAATAAATAATGAGCCGTGTATATGGAGGAGTTAGAAAGTGTGCTTTATCTCCACTCAAGGTCAAGAATGTACAAAGTTAAAGTTAAACCATGTTTTGCAAGCATTGGTAAGTACTGGAATGATACAAGCTTGAGAAAATGCTGGTATCCTTGAGCTATAAACAGGACCAGGAGCCTCAGGGAAGTAGGAACACAGAGTGAGCAGGATTGGGACCTCCAGGAAGCTAGGCTGCAATTAAGGACTAATGCCATCCAACTGAGGAGATCTAATTGGTTGGCTCAGAGGACAGCCAACAGGAGAGAGCACTTGCACAAGTGACATAAATAGCTGGTGGTTGGAGCTGGTAGTTTGCTGGAAACAATGTTTGAGGAACTGCTACAGCCTGAATTTCTGTTGGTGAACTTTGACTTTGGTGACTGGCTATGTTTTGGGCCTATAACCTGAATTAGTGAGATTGCTTGGCTTTGACCCTTGGAAAGAACTCAGGACTATTTGTATGGTTTGCCTTTGTTGGACTGCTTTCTGTGTATGGCTATGGACTGCCATTTGATTATGCGATGGTGTGCAGAGGCCCGGATCAACGTTTTGTGGCGCCCTAGGCCACACTCTGTAAGTGCCGCCCCTGGGGGGGGCGCTTGCGGGGGTGGGGCTGCTTGCGGGGGGCAGGGCCGCTTGCGGGCATGCGCGAGTAACGAACAGGCGGGGGGAAGTCCCGCCCCTAGGGCGTCTGATGTGACTTCCCCCCCGCCTCCTCCTCGCTCGCGCAGGCACCCCTCCTTCCTTCACGGAAGGAAGGAGCAGCGCCCGTCCACGTGACCGAGGAGGAGGCAGGGGGAAGCCACCTCAGACGCCCTAGGGGCGGTAGGACTTCCCCCCGGCTCCTTCTTTCTCGCGCAGGTGGAGCGCCGCTCCTTCCTTCAGTGAAGGAAGGAGGGGTGGAGCCGGCACGAGTGAGAAGGAGCCGGGGGGAAGTCCCACCCTTAGGGCATCTGATGTGGCTTCCCCGGCCTCCTCCTTGCTCGCGCCGGCCCCGCCCCTCCTTCCTTCACTGCGCAGGTGCAGAAGCAAGCGCCCAAAGATTGAACCTTTTTATTTTGGGGGGTCCGGACTTGTTGCCTCCCCATGGCTGCCGCCCTAAGCCATGGCCTAGGGTGACCTTATGGGTAATCTGGGCCTGGGTGTGCAGCTGCATTATCAGAGATTCTGTGTCAGGTCCTTGACAGTTATCTCATGAAGCTTCCCTCTGATGCAAAGAACTGAATAATTGAGTGCTCACAATTGGCCACTCCACTGAGGCAATTTAACCAAATCAGAGTGCCTACACAGGCACCACACAAATTGGCTGCAAGCTGCAAAGGAATCCACTCAGAATCACTGCACCTCTGTCCTGATCCTGCTCAATCAAAAGCAAAGTATGCTTTCTTTGTTTCTTACCTCTTGCAAGAGACAAACAGCTTATCCAGCACTTTCTTCAGAGGCAGCAAAACTTGCAGTAGCGAACTAGCATTCTTCTAGGGCAGTGGTTCTCAACCTGGGGGTCGGGACCCCCAACGGGGTCATGAGAGGGTTTCAGAGGGGTCGCCAAAGGCCATCAGAAAACATATATTTCTGATGGTCTTAAGAAGCCATTTGGCAGAGGAGGTTGAAGATCTTTCCGCTTGTCCTTCTCTTTCTTTTTGGAAACAGACTGCAAATTCTCCCACCTAAAAGCTCTCCTTTGCTATGATTGGCAGGCCTCCCAGCCAAGGAGAGGGCTATTTCTGAGACTCCAAGCAGGGAGGGGAGAGCAGGTGTGCTTGGCACATGGCAGCATGATGCGCATGTGTGGGTGAGGGCAAGAGTGAGAGGTGGGATGGAGGCCCGCGCCAGCTAGTCCCTTCAAGGCATGAGGATTCTGTATAGGAAGTTTGACCCAATTCTATCATTGGTGGGGTGCAAGGGGCTCTTTGATTGTAGGTGAACTATAAATTCCAGCAACTACAACTCCCAAATGTCAAGATCTATTTTCCCCAAACTCCACCAGTGTTCACATTTGGGTATATTGAGGATTCGTGTCAAGTGTGGTCCAGATCCATCATTGTTGAGTCTATAGGGCTCTCTGGATGTAGGTGAACTACAACTCCCAAGCCCAAGGTCAATGCCCACCAAACCCTTCCAGTATTTGCAGTGGGTCATGGAAATTTTGAGTGCCAAGTTTGTTTCAATTCCATTGTTGGTGAGTTCAGAATGCTCTTTGATTGTAGGTGAACTATAAATCCCAGCTACTACAACTTCCAAATGACAAAATCAACACACACACATACACACCCACACACAAAAATACAGTTATGACATAGCAATGAAAATAATGTTATGGTTAGGGGTCACCACAACATTAGGAACTGTATTAAGGGGTCGCAGCATTAGGAAGGTTGAGAAACACTGTTCTAGGGGGAGCCTTTCCTTTCCCTTCACTAACCTGAATTAGTGAGATTGCTTGGCTTTGACCCTTGGAAAGAACTCAGGACTATTTGTATGCTTTGCCTTTGTTGGACTGCTTTCTGTGTATGGCTATGGACTGCCATTTGACTATGCAATGGTGTGCAGAGGCCCGGATCAACGTTTTGTGGCACCCTAGGCCACACTCTGTAAGTGCCGCCCCTGGGGGGGCGCTTGCGGGAGTGGGGCTGCTTGCGGGGGGCGGGGCCGTTTGCGGGCATGCGCGAGTAACGAACAGGCAGGGGGAAGTCCCACCCCTAGGGCATCTGACGTGGCTTCCCCCCGCCTCCGCCTCGCTCGCGCGGGCACCCCTCCTTCCTTCACTGAAGGAAGGAGCGGCGCCCGTCCATGTGACCGAGGAGGAGGCAGGGGGAAGCCACGTCAGACGCCCTAGGGGCGGCAGGACTTCCCCCCGGCTCCTTCTTGCTCGCGCAAGATCCAGCTACTTTGATTTAAACACTATTTACATTCGTGCTCTATATTTGGCATTCGGATCCTTCCTATGTCTGGTTTAGTAACAAGAGAAAGTGTGTAGATTTTACAGCTAGAACTGGGATTTCTGGTCTGTTTCTGGATGGGTTTCCATTGCCGATCCGGGGGAGATTATCGGGATACCCTAATCTCAAGGTGGTTTCAAGATGGAGTACACTGCTTATGTGGATGGGGTCTTTTGATTTGGAAAATATGAGACATTGGTATATTGCTGATTTACAGGTATGAAAAAATGATAAATAGCTAAAGATACATTCAGATGCCAGGAGTTGGGAAGAAGCAAGTATCTAATCTTGACAGCAGAAAAAACGAACATCAATGAGTCCAGTAATGTCAGAGCTACCAGCTCCTGGCTCCTCCACCTTTGTTTGTAAGCCACAAATGCCTTTTTTACAGGCTCCGCTCTGGTCTCCTATTTGACCCCAGTTGAATCCATGTCCAACCAGAACCTTTTCATCGGTGCACCGAAACACAATGTTGTTGGCTCCTGTATCATCACCAAGTTTCTTGGGTTTAGAGGCTATGAGCAGGAAGTCCGTTAAGAAATGCGCTCTATTGCAAAGCTGTTCGCGCTTCCATTTACCCTTCCTGTCAAAACAGGGGGGAAAACCACACACACACACACAATGAGAAAGACTACACATTCAGTATGTAGATAACCTGAGATATGACAAGCCCTGTATAACCAGACCAAATGCTTACTTAGCCTAGTCACCTGTTTCTTGAGTGATCAACCAGATGCTATGGTTGGCTGACATGCAGAACATGAACAGAACAGCAACTCTGTATTGCAGCAACTCCACATGGATGGCTGACATATGATCTATCTATCACACCTGGAATTTAAAGCGGATTGCCTCACATTTCTGCCGCCCACAGAATTCTAGGAAATGTAATTTGAAAAAGCAAAAACTCTGTAGCTGAGAATGTAAAAGACCCTCCCTAAACTACATATCCCACAATTCTGCAGTTGGCAGAAATTTGGGTCTGTTCGCTTTAAAGCCCTGGTGTGATAATGTGAATAGTGACGCCTTTCCTTCATTCACTGTAAATTAACATCATTTCATAAACATAATTATTTTTATTTTTTTAAAATAAAACTACAATCAGGCTATGTGTATCAGGTGTATATTGAAGCTTTATGAATTTCACCTCCAATTTACAAGGTATCTATGTACAGTATAAGAAAAATATTTCAAAATCCAACAACAAAAATGAAAAATCCAAAATACTTCTGGTTCCACTCACCAGAGGAGTAGAAAATCGACTGTGAATTTTACCAAGGATCCTATGACTGCCTGGCTTAAATTAGAGCTCCTGAGCAGGGCTCAAGTGTCTGGAGAACAAGCCCTATGAGGAGCGGTATAAAGAGCTGGGCATGTTTAGCCTGCAGAAGAAAAGGCTGAGTGGAGACATGATAGCCATGTATAAATATGTGAGGGGAAGTCATAAGGAAGAGGTACAAGCTTGTTTACTGCTACCCTGGAGACTAGGGCACATAACAGACTACAGGAAAGGAGATTCCGCCTGAACACAAGGAAGAACTTCCTGACTGTGAGAGTTATTCAGCAGTGGAACTCTCTGCCTTCCTTCTTTTGAGCATTTTAAGCAGAGGCTGAATGGCCATCGGTTGGTGGTGCTTTGAATGTGATTTTCCTGCTTCTTGGCAGGGGGTTGGACGGGATGGCCCATGAGATATCTTCCAGTTCTACGACTCTATGATCCTCCTAGTGGCTATTTCTACAATGGCTACTACCGTGTTTCCCCGAAAGTAAGACAGCGTCTTACTTTCTTTTGACCCCCAAAATCCCCACTACGGCTTACTTTCGGGGTACGGCTTACATTAGCCGACGGTACCCCGAAAGTAAGGCGAAAGTAAGACTTACCGCGGGCGGCATGGCGTGGCTTCTTGGCTGGGCGACGAGAAGCTCCCAGAGGGGCTCAAAAGGGGCCCGGAATCCTCCTCCTCTTCTTTCCAGCGGCGCCTTCCATCCTCCTCCTCTTCCTCCCAGCAGCGCCTTCTCCCTCTCGCCGGTTCCGCCCCCTCCCTTCAGTGAAGGGAGGAGGGGCGGAGCCGCCACCGGCGGCCCGGCTCCCGCTTGGAGCGGACGAGCGGCAGCAGCGGGGACAGACGCCTGAGCCGCCGTGCGGGCGGGACTTCCGGCAGCGCTTTCTTCCCTCTCGCCGGCGGCAGCTCCGCCCCTCCTCCCTTCACTGAAAGCAGGGGGCGGAACCGGCGAGAGGGAGAAGGCGCTGCTGGGAGGAAGAGGAGGAGGATGGACGGCGCCGCTGGAACGAAGAGGAGGAGGAGTCCGGCCCCTTTGAGCCCCTCTGGGAGCCTCTCGTCACCCAGCCAAGAAGCCACGCCATGCCGCCCGAGGTAACTCTTACTGGTACCCTCTGACACCCCGATACGTCTTACAATCGGGGTGTCATACTTTCGGGGAAACACGGTAGGTGGCAAACTACATACTTTTTTCACAATCCCCAGTTTCAATTAGGAGACCCCAAATGGAGTCAGGACCAGGCTCGGATCAGGCCCTTTTGGCGCCCTAGGCCAAAGGCTCTGAGTCTGCCCCCGCCCCCGGCTCCGCCCCGAGCTCCACCCCCACGCGGTCTCTTCCAATTCTACGATTCTATGATCCTCCTAGTGGCTATTTCTACTACGATGGCTCAATGCTATGGAATCATGGAACTTGTAATTTTACAACATCTGTATCTTTCCCTGTGTTGGTACTACAATAGCATTCACTTACCGTATTTGGTACAAAGTATAGCCAAAGTGCATTAATTTTACAGTGTAGATACTCCTTTTGGGCAGATCTAGACAGGCCATTTATCGTGGAAACTTCCGCAATAAAAGGGGGGCTGTCCAGACGACGACCTGGACAATCCTGAATTAACCAGGAAAACCCTGATTTGTGGCGAATTAATTAGATAGTGGGTTTATTCTTGGAAGGCGGGGGATAAACCCACTATTCCCATAGTTTTCCAGGTGAAATTAGCCGGGAAAACTCTGGGAATCCTAATCCCCTCCCCAGAAGCCCCCCTAAACTTGAGCTTTACATCCAATTAATGGATTGACAGTTTCTTGGTCTGGAAAATTAATTTATCACATGGATGGACTAGATTCTTCCTGAATGACGAGCAACAGTATTTATTCCAACGCATGAGAATTCTGAATCTTTGTAGACAAAATGTAATCTTACTGTTTATATAAATCACCATAATGCACAGATCGCAGTGATTTAGGCCAGAGTGTTCTACTTTAGGTCACTGTTTCCTCCCAGTTGAATAAATCAAGAAAAATAAAGGACAACATGAGATGATATGATATGGCATTTCTAAAGTAATTGTTCATTATGAATATTAAAAAAGACAACCTAATATTCAATTTCTGCCATTCTTATCTATTGCCGATAAAGTGTTTGTTGTTTCCTTTTTTTGCTTTGCTTCATAACGTAAAGAACGGACTGTGGAAAATATGCAGTGCCCCTGTAACTGTGGACTCCATATCTATGGATTTACTTGACCGTGCTTAAAGTAAAAAGGAATGTACTTGATCCTCCAGATCTTAAGATATGCTTACTCCAGAGAGGACACCTTTCTATGAATTTTGGGATCCTCCAACACAACTTTATGGTATGCTGGAACTGGAAATAAGACAAATTATTAGCATTTGCTCACATCCACAGTTTTAGGTAACTGCAGTCCAGCTGGGAACCTATCTCCCATGGATATGGGGATCTTACTATATTCCTGGGGGGAAAAATAGCGTTATTAAACTTTGGACAAAATCTTTAAACACAGAAGAGGATAATGCTCACCTTCCTTCTGTAGATGTAATATCGTCGCCACGATTGCAAATCAGTTTAATTCCACTTAAGCTTATTTGATTTCTATGAAGGGGAATGGTGGACTGAACCTGAGACAGAAGAGGTAAAGAGAAAATCTAAATAGGTAGACAAGAGAAGGAAAAAGAGAGAGCAAGGGTTTTATTCTATGAAACAATTGTATACAACTTGGGATAATAGGTGACTTGTAGCCTAAAATGAAATGCATATTCCTCTCTGTGGACAGGTTCGTTTTCAAACGCCGCCGAAGGCTAGTGTCGAGCACTGTTATAGATTTAAACTGACCACTGACCACTTCGTGGAGACACATCCTAAAGCGTGCGTCCCACTGTGAGAGGATCTATTTCCAATTACGCTGCCACCATATTTACTCTCTGGCTACCGATGTGAGGGCTTTTATAATAAACGACTTCCACAGATGATATGTTGAAAGTGTTTAACAGTTTATTACACAAATGGGCACATAGCTTAGGCGGTTTCAAACTCTGAAGAGGTATACACTTGAAGTTTCAAATAAACTTAACACTGGGGTATAACTTCCCCTGACACTGGGGTATAACTTCCCCTGACACTGTTACACAGTTACCAGCAGTTCCTCTACTTAACTGCTTTCTACTGGGTTACTCTCAACCCTAACTAGGACTAAACTGGTCCTTAACCTGGGTTTCCCTAAACCCACACACAGAACTGAACTGCACACTCGCAGCTCTAACCGACAGCTTGCAGCTTCACCAACTGCCAAATCCCAACTGTCATTTCAAACTGAACATTCTAAAGCTAGAGTGGCTTCCAGTTGTCATGGCAACAGCCTCTGCTTAAAGCTTGCTGCTGCGAACATTGCACTGCCTACTCTCTGTAGCTTTTAAAGACTGCCCTTTTTAAACACATAGACAAACATGTGATTAACATATAGCACATGTATTAACACATTAATAACCCACCTCATCACACTCTCCTTCACTGTTCCTCTTTTGCAAAAGAAGACTATCGATTTATTTTTTCCCCTAAATGTATAATAAAGTACTGTATAGCAGCAATGGAAAAGGGAATACCTTTTACACCAGAGCTCCCCAAACGGTGTGCTGTGGCACATTATCTTGGCTGCTGTGTCGGACTGGATGAGGGCTAGCAAATTGAAACTTAATCCAGACAAGACAGAGGTCCTCCTGGTCAGTCGAAAGGCCGAACAGGGCATAGGGTTACAGCATGTGCTAGACGAGGTTACACTCCCCCTGAAGACGCAGGTTCGCAGCTTGGGAGTGATCCTGGATTCATCGCTGAGCCTGGAACCCCAGGTCTTGGGGGTGGCCAGGGGAGCTTTTGCACAGTTAAGACTCATGCGCCAGCTGCGCCCGTACCTTGGGAAGTCTGATCTGGCTACGCTCTGGTCACATCCCAAATAGATTACTGCAATGCACTCTACATGGGGCTGCCTTTGAAGACAGTTAGGAAATTACAACTAGTCCAACGGGCGGCAGCCAGATTACTAACTGGAGCGACATACAGGGAGCATACCACCCCCCTGTTGTGTCAGCTCCACTGGCTGCCTGTGCACTTCCGAGCTCAATTCAAAGTGCTGGTTTTGACCTTTAAAGCTCTATACGGTTCTGGCCCAGCTTACTTGTCCGAACGCATCTGCTGCTACGTCCCACCTCATAATTTAAGATCATCCGGGGAGGCCCTGCTCTCGCTCCCGCCGACTTCTCAAATGCGGCTGGTGGGGACGAGGGAGACGGCCTTCTCGGTGGTGGCTCCCCATCTGTGGAATACGCTTCCTAGTGACATACGATCAATTCCATCCCTCCTGACATTCATGAAAAAGTAAAAGCCTGGCTATGGGACCAGGCATTTGCACACTAGCACAAGGCAGCATTTTAGACTGGATTTTAATGGAAAGTTGATGAATAGGGCTCAATACTTTTATGGACGGAACACTGTGGTGTTTGTTTGTTTGTTTTTAAACTTAAATGAATGTGTATGATATGTTGATGTAATTGTATTTTAATGTGTAATGTCTTGGGGGGTTTTATACTGTGTTTTATGTGTTTTACTGTGTTGGCATCGAATTGTGCCTTTTTGGAAGCCGCTCTGAGTCCCCCCTCGGGGGTTGAGAAGAGCGTGGTAAAATGCCGGAAACAAACAAACAAATAAATTATTATGTCAGCTGCAGTGTGTAGGTGTGTCACAAGAACGTAACAAGAAAAGACAAAAATATGGAAATGTATGTTATCTTAAAAATCATATATTTTTTAATATATCAATGAAAGCTTTTCATGTGATATGTTGTGGTCCCATGCACTTGGTTATTACTATTTGTAAGGGATTGGTTTAGCCTCTTATTCGCCAGTAAAAGCAAATTACTGTGTCACAAGATTATGTATATTCAGGGGCGGTCTAAGGTCATTTTAAATGGTAGCGAACATTATTTTGGTGCCCCCAAAAACATTATTTTGCCCCCTCCGCGCATGCCCAGAAGCTCCTGTGCGCAGGCGCAGAGCGTCTGAGCGCACAAGGCCCAAAAGCGGAACATCAGCCAAATATGAACACAGATGGAGTTTGGGGAAAACAGACCTTGGCGTTTGGGAGTTTTAGTTGCTGGGATTTATAGTTCACCTACAATCAAAGAGCATTCCGAACCCCACCAATGACAGAATTGGGGCAAACTTCCCAAACAGAACCCCCATGACCAATAGCAAATACTCAAGGCCATCATCCAGTCCAACTCCCTTCACCAGGGCAAGAAAACATAATCAAAGCCCTCCTGTGTGTATGTGAATCATATGTAGATAGATAGATATGATTCACACACACATAGTATTATAGATTTGAAAGGGACACCTAAAGCAGGACAATTCTATATTGCATGTTCCAGAGTAGGCAACCCATACAATCTCCACATCAACACTGACAAAAGAAGCAGCCAGAAATACAGTGTTCTCTTGCTACTTTTGCAGTTCGCTGATTGTGGACTTGCTGTTCGCAGATTTCAAAGAAATATTAATTTAAAATATATATCATGGTATTTTAGCTGTTTTATGGGGTTTTGCCACCGCCGCTCTCCGAAGCGCTTCTTCCTCAGTCCTCCCTACTTTCCTTCCTTCCCTTCACTTTATTTTAAGTTTATAAAGACTTAAAATAGTGTATAACTACTAAAATAATGTATAAATATTAAAATAAATAGACCATCCCTAAGGTAAAGGTTGTCCCCTGATGTTAAGTCTAGTCCTGTCTGACTCTGGGGTTGGTGCTCATCTCCATTTCTAAGCCAAAGAGCTGGCGTTGTCCATAGACACCTCCAAGGCCATGTGGCCAGCATGACTGCGGGGAGCACCGTTACCTTGCCGCCGGCGCAGTACCTATTGATCTACTCACATTGGCATGTTTTCAAACATATAAAAATAACATACATCATATTCAGAGTGCTACCATTAAATAGGCAATGAATAATATTACAAATAATATACATTATATTATAAATAATCTATTACATTATATACTCAACACTAACATTAAACAGGCATTAAATAATATTACAAATAATATATATTGTATTACAAATAATCTATTACATTATCTATTCAGGAGAAATTTTAAGTAGTTATTAAATATTACAAATAATACAACATATTCTAAATATTATAAACTCAACACTAATATTGAACAGGCATTAAATAATATTGCAAATAATATATAATATTAAAATGTATATTATATTACAAATGTATTATTATATATTACATTTTATTCTATATTATTAAATACTATTCTATAATATTAATATAATGCAATATTATAGAATAGTATTTAATAATATAGAATAAAATGTAATATATAATAAATTTATAATATATATAAATCATATTAATAAATTATATAAATAAAATAAATATTAAATATAAATTATATTAATAATATAATAGCCAGGTTGGGAACACATACAATCATGGTGATGATGATGAGATGCGCGATCAGAGGAAGAGTGCTGCTGTTGCTGGAGGAGTTTCTTCCAAGAGGCGCCGCCGGGCCCCTCCTTGCTTGCAAGCCTGCTCTGGGGAGGAAGGGCTCGGGGTCGGCTAGGTGCCCTCTGGGCGCCCACGTGGCCTACTCCTTACCTGGGGGACAGGCCAGGAGCAGGACTGGCGGCCACGCGCTGGCTGGTCTGGGAAGGGAAGTTCAACCCTCTTCTGCTTCCTCCTCCTCGCCCCGCCCCCACATGCATCGGCAGTAGCAGCGCCAGCAACAGAGGGAGGGAGATGCATGCGGGGGCAGAGGGAAAGGCACACACGGGCCGCCGCCTCCTCCTTGCGCCCTCCTTCCTTCACAAGGGGGCGAGCCGCGGGCGGGGAGGAGGAAATGGCACTGCCGTCATGGGGCGGAGGGCAGAAGCAGAGCCGGGTGGGTTTTGGAAAGAACCCGGGAAGTCGTAGTGTTTGCCCCATGCCTCTGCCCTGCCTTCTGGCTGAAGTGAGTGGAGAGAGAGAGAGACGGGACGGAGGGGGGATCGAGGAGGAAGGCCATCTAAGAGGAAGGCGAAGGGCCCGCGGATGTGGGGGGGCGGGGTGGGCCGGGGCCTCCCGATGCGCCCGGCATCGGGATTATTCGCCCCTTCCCAGCCCTTCCAAGATGGCACCCTACGTGGGCGCGTAGTTCATGTATATGGTCGGACCGCCCCTGTGTATATTTAAAAAGTGTATCACCAAGATGGAAAGTTTGGAAAGCGCTGTTTTACCAAGTGCAATTTCTAAGAGAACAAAATTTTAAAAACCAAGCAGTCAGCAATGTTTTCACTGCTGTATCCACCTGGAACTTGTGTAGCAAAATTCATGATGAAAGTATGTCTGATATACTCATTGATATCCTAGATTACTGTAATAGTCAATACAGTACAACAACATCCACACATCCCTGGTGTTTATATAAAAAACTTATCCAAGAATTTTTGTATTTTGCTCCATAACTAGCATGATGATCCATGAATATATATTGTTGTTATTTACATGATTTTAATATGTTGTAGGCCACTTTGGGTCCTGTGAGGGAGAAAAGCAGGATATAAATAAATATTATTATTATTATCTCTATATATAATAAAGCGGAATGTTTATATGTTTGTATGTTTGTGGGTAAGTATGTATGTGGCTCCCGGCCTCTACATTCTGACAACATGATTGGTTGCCAGTGAGGGAGTATTTGCATAACGCCTCTATTGACCAACCAACACGAACATTCCGACCCTCTAAACTGGCAGAGGGGGGTAAGGAAAAGGCCTGAGGTAGTCGCCAACATGAACATTCCGACACTCTAAAGTGGCAGAGGGGGTAAGGAAAAGGCCTGAGGCAGTCAGGCATGGTGGGAGTTTCAGACCAGAACACTTTGCGACCCCTTTGCGACCCCAAACAATGAGAGAACAAGACCAAACTTGGCACACATAACTCCCACTACCCCCTTTACATCCTGGTGAGGTTTGAGGGAAGACGGATCATGGATGATGGGACTTGCAGTCAGGGGCGGTCTAAGGTAATTTTAAATGGTAGGCGAACATTATTTTGGTGCCCCAAAAAAACATTATTTTGCCGCCCCCATGTAAAACAAATATACAATTATAATATCACAATACAATTAGTAGTATTATATTGTATCAATGTATATACAATATATTATACCATACTCATACTATATTATATCATAATTATATTATACTACATGACAATATAATTATATTATAATATATTGGCATTATAATATAATGTAACATTCTATTATATTATTATTATAAAATAATAACA